>JAJHPF010000018.1:4633432-6077182 GCA_024447775.1 Carex cristatella
TAAATTGTGTTAGAATTGCTCAAGCCATAAAACAAACTCAACAAGAAATATCACATAATATATACCAGAGAGAGAGAGAAAGTAAAAAAAAAAAACAATGGCAGCAAGGGTTTTTGTAGTGATAATTCTGGCCTTGGTGGCGGTACAATCTCTTGCCGGAGATCCGAGCCCGGTACAAGATTTCTGTGTCGCCGACCTCAACTCCGAAAGTACGGTTTTGAACTATCACACTCATACTCATAAACTGGTAATATATATGTATAATACCAAGTTATATATATGTATAATACCAATTACTGTTTTTTTTTGTTGAATTATCATACACAAACATTTGATTTTGTTGTGGTTTTTGCTCTAAATATCCAAATTATTAAACATATATAAATGTGACCTCCACCAGTTAACATCTAATTATGAGTTTAATCTTTGTTGATATGTCTAAATACTAAGAGACTGTTTGTTGTCAACATGAAAAGTAATGATGTTGTCTGGCACTGACATACATAAATACGTATATACATATATACATACATATATATGAGGAGGGATCAAGTTACAACAACGGTTTTTTTTTTTCAAAGTACAAATCATCGATTCAAACAGTTCAACATGACTATCTAAATAAAATATGCTTCCAGATCAAATTTTACATTTTTGTGAATTTTTTTACTATTTATTTAGATGGGTACAAAATTCAATGGTCTGAATTTGGCTAGTTTTTGTAAAATACTTAATAAATAGTAAAAAATTCAAAAAAATATAAATTTGATCTGGAAGCACATTTTATTTAGATAATCATGTTGCGCGGTTTGGATCGATGATTTGGACTTTGAAAATGAAAAAAAACATTGTTGTAACTTGATCCCTCCTCAATCTACATATACACACATGCGCGCGCGCGCATATACATATACATATATGTGTGCGCGCGCTATACACACACATATACATATACATATAAATACACACACACACATACACACATATAGAGGTTGGCTAACATCAAATTAGTTGTTTCTCAGGTCCCGTGCAACCAAGTCGTTTTCTAATTTTCAAGTTTCAAAAAGTCGATCCAAACCGTTAGATGTGACTTCTGGTTTTACTGTTTGGTTAAACTACTGTTGGATCAGTGATTTTCAAAGTGGCTTACTAAATAGTAAAAAAATTCCAAAAAAATATAAAATTTGGTCTCCAAGCACATTTTAATATATATATCACATCTAACGGTTTGGATCAACTTTTTAAACTTAAAATTTTAAAAAACGACTTGGTTGCACAGAACCTCACGAACAATTGATTTAATATTACCAACCTCTATATATATAAATATATATTATGCTAATTATGAAATGCATTATCAAAAATTTGTTTACTTGATTAGTTAAGTTAATTATCTTAGCAAAGTGCTTTACTTAGTGTATTTGTAAATTATGATCAAATTCCCATTAGCTTCAAATATTTTGAACTTAAGTTCAGTGACTAACTTAACACACCTACAGTTTTCGTCAACGGTTTGCCATGCAAGAACCCGAAGCAGGCAACTCCAGATGACTTCTTCACCTCCGGCCTAGACAAGCCCAGCAACACCAGCAACAAGGTAAGTCAAAAATATAATTTACAAAAAATTAGAGCTCCGAGCATTTTCACCATCAAATAAAGAACATAAAAATGCATGTATCGATAACTTGTCACAATAATTGTTCATTTTTGAATATTGGAATAATTTTTTGACGCTTGACAAAGGTCGGATTCAACGTGACACTAGTAAATGCTGCTCGTTTGCCCGGTCTAAACACATTTGGCATCTCCATCGCACGTCTTGACTACGCACCATACGGCCTCAACCCACCGCACACCCACCCCAGAGCCACCGAGGTATTAACGGTGATCAAAGGCACTCTATTAGTCGGGTTCATTTCTTCCAGCCCTGACAACAAGCTCTTCCTCAGGGTCCTCCATTCGGGCGATGTTTACATTTTCCCTGTTGGTTTGATCCATTTCCAATTCAACGCTGGTGATTCTCCAGCGGTTGCCATTGCAGGGCTCAGCAGTCAGAACCCAGGATTGATTGTAATAGCTGATGCGCTTTTCGGTTCGAAACCGCCAATTCCGGATGATGTGCTTCAAAAGTCTCTTCAAGTTGATAAGGAGATTGTTGAAGCTCTGAAAGCCCAGCATAAAGTCTAATTAATTGGGTCTTTTCTCTAAAGGAAAGTATAACTTATTGTATTTTACCTGTGATAATGTGAGATTGAATAAGATATATAGTAGGCTGTTTGTCACACCCCGAAATCCCTAATAGTGACAGCACCTGCCGTGAATATACAGTTTCATGTATATTCACAAGGCTTTTACGATTTAATCCAAAACATATACAATAAAAGTAGCATTAGATGTCATCTCAGTAGTAAAAGTTCCAACATGTCTAGTAAAACTATAATATACAAGATGTATCTCAAAAGGATACTAACCATAAGGTACGACTTAGAGAACTGTACAACAAAATAATATATAATTTCTCTAGTCGGTAAACAAAAGAAAGGCTACTATGATATCATAACTGTATATACATAAAGGCCTACTAGCGTGCCTCTCCAAGATAAGCCATATCGAACCCTGTAAAAACCCAAAAGGGCAGCGGATGAGAAATAATAATAATATTATCTCCCAGTGCGAATTTGCCACAATCAGACTAACTGGACTTGCAATCAATCCATATCCAGAATTAAATCCTCACAACTTGACATTAACAGTTCAGTTTATATATATATATATATATATGAATGCAAATGCTAGATCACCATATTTAATCGAATATCAACTCATAGGATTTTAAATGGAGCTCAACATAGATATATTTGGCTTAAACTTAGATTATCAGGTCTGGTAACACAAACAGATGACCCACCGACTTATCACACAGGTGGCCACGCTAAACCCACACCTGTCGGTACACTGTACCTACCACAGACCCTCATCTGATGTGTTTAGGCTTATACCGTTTTATTTAAAGTCTGATTCATAGTCATATAAAGATATCAGTAATTGTTCTTTCAGAGTTTGTACCAAATAACAGAATAATCATAGTCACCCATAGTCCCCGTCAAAATCAGAATCAGAATCAGATTCTCCCTCCCAATCGGTACTGGGATTAGCGAGGGCCGTTCACCATATGCGCATAAGGGTTCCGTAACAAAGTCTAGTCATGACTCTAGACTTTGTAAAACTCATATCTCAGTATTTATTGGTGACTTCAACTAGAATCCAGAATAGGAGAACAACAAAACGATAAACCATACAAAATGACAAGTCAACAGTATCATACGAAATTCAATTATATTCTGCTTGGGATTATGCACATGATACAAAAATTCAAAATATGCAGACAATCAATCATTCGACATGACAATATAAATAACAATTTAATTCTTAAAAAATGTAATATCAAACAAGTCCAGTAACCCCGCACCTGAGTACGTAGACCACGTAAGACGTATATATCACTAAGGTCTCGAAGTCTCTGATGGTCCGGCAAAATCTCGCTCAACAGAATTTACACCTATATCAATATAACATAACTAAATTAATCTCTATTTGATAATTAGCCAAGACATTTTGTATCCCAGAGCCCAACTCCCATCACTGTACGTTACTTTATTAAATTTAATTTACATTAGACATATTTATTATTTTAACTGGACCAAAAGTTACCATATAGTTTCATTATTGCTTCCTTCTGAATTTATAGCATCTCAGCTTTATCCTATTTGTATAATAGTTCAGTTTAAAGTACATCTATTTCAAAGTAGCAAATCAGTAACCATAAGTTCATTTAATTACTTTCAAGTTGAACTCAAATTCAACCCACTTGTGCTCAATCATTTCCCAGATTAATGGACTAATTAGAAGGTGAAATACAGAGATTAAAATTAGTTTTCTTATCTTCTATGAGACTCGAAATTATAGTTTGAATCTGTACATTTAATTGTACAAAGCAGCTTACACGAGGGATTTTTGCTCAAATGACCTTATGACAAACTTAAATTACTAAGTAATGGAATTTTATATATTATACTAGAAAATAGTTTCTTCATAATTACTCTTAACCCAAATAGAAATGATATACCAGTAACAAGATTATAATGGTACAAACAGCTACTAGTGACCAAATTACCATAATAACCCTCAACTTACTTATAAAAATATATACAATCAAATGTTTGACCTTTAAACCAGAAATTGGAAAATTCAACCTATATCTAAACTCCCTACAACTCAAAATCACAACCTGAATCAATAAAGAAAACAAATGAGACTATTAAGAGTAATCGGGTTTAAACCCGTTAAGGAATAGAGAGAAAGAAAGGGACATCAACTAGTTTCAACTTTTGACCAATTCTTATAATCCAATTCAGTAATAAAATTAACGCCTTAGGATTCTTTATACTCAAGCTATTGAGTAACTATATCAATTACAACTAGAAGCAAAATAGAGAGATGAAGGAAATACCCAATAGCTGTACATATTCTAAGAGAAAACGAAGTACACACCTCCAATTAACAACTCTAAACCCTAAGAGAGCTTAGCCCCCAAGAGATCATATTTACGAAGAGAGAGAAAGAAAAATAGAGGAGAGAGAGAAAGAAGGTTCAGGAAAATTAATAAGCGGTAGATGAAAAGACACATATAATAGAATATGAAAGTTTAATAAAATGAAGGTTCACATTTGACCCCATATTTATTAAGCATAGATATTTTGATATATATAATATAACTAATTAAGTCCTTCATATTTATTAATATTTAATTTCCTAATTTTCAATATTAAACAAAAATATCCTACTGTTTTAATATTTTCCATATTAGTACCATACTATTTTTTTTTTTTATATTTAGACATACCGTTAAGGAATATATATATATATTTTTTTTTCATTATGTGTTTATAAATTTCTTAGTGTAACACTGTTCTACTAAGAGAATAGTAGACAGTGTACTTGGTTCACAGTGTGCGTCGTTCAGTTAAGTATGGTTGTACTTTTCATTGTTTTAATTCAAGGTTAGTTATCTGGTTGAATTCTGGTTTTTTAATCAATGGCTCTCATGAGATACAGATTATTTTTTTGTAATATCTAATTTCTAAGCTTAACTTCTCTAGATCAAATATGTATGCAAAATTGGTATGACCGGTATCAGTATATTTACAATAGAGTAAGTCTAGAGCATCGCCATAAGGCAAAATTTCTGTTCCAGCATTTTGTAAGTCTGGTAGGTACTACTCATGTGCAGTCAATACAATTCGATTATTCTGAGCTATTTCAAAATACCGTACAGGAGGCACAAGGGCTGAGTCGATTGATAACTGAGCAAGAAGTCAATACAGTATTGCAGCATATGCCTCTCAATAAAACGCCAGGTCCAGACGGTTTCACGGCAGAATTTTATAGAGCTTTTTCGGATCTGATGGTACCGGAACTGGTACAAGTATACAACACATTACAGACAGAGCCGAATGCTACATTGTACCCATTGAATGACTCTTATGTAACACTCATACCTAAGATAGAAGGCTCACTAACAACTGGAGACTTTTGACCGATTAGTTTGGTGAATTCAGTGCAAAAAATTTTCTCCAAGGTGATGGCCAATAGATTAAAGGATCACATTTCACATATCATTTCCCCCGAATCAAACGGGATTCATAAAAGGAAGAATGATAAATGAGGGGTTCCTATATGCACAGGAATTGACAACCATGGTAACTAAAAGGAAACAAAAGGTCGGTTTATTCAAAGCAGATGTGTTCAAAGCGTTTGACACCCTGTTGTGGGAATTTTTAAATTGCATTTTGTTAGCCAAAGGATTTCCACAGGATTTGATTAGTTGGATCAACAGAGCAATACTACAAGGCACTACTAAAGTGCTGCTTAATTCAATCACAGGAAAGAAAATCATCTTAAAAAGGGGTCTCAGGCAAGGAGACCCCTTATCGCCCTTTCTTTTCATTATAGCCATGGACTTTTTGACGGCCTGGACGGAAAAGTTGACAACCCTCCACTTCCTGCAAGCTCCCTTCTTGGGTTGTAAAACATGCTTACTCTTTGCGGATGATACCTTGTTTATCATAAAACCAACTGAGCAGCAGGCCCGGTTTCTTAAAATAATACTATGCATCTTCCATGATCTGTCCGGGTTGAGGGTAAACTTGAAAAAATCGGAGTTCCTACTGTTGGGTTTTCATGGTACTTAAGGCAGCGGAATTTCAAAATTTTGACAAGAAAAGTACCAAAAGATCATTATGTATGACTAAAATCAAACCAAAAATCAATTTCCAAATCAATAAGCATCATACCTTTAGTTTCTTGTCTCCAAACAAGAAATGAAGATCCTTGAGATGTAGAGTTGTAGCCTCCACCTCCTTGTTGATCGATGCTAATGGTGGTTGATGCTTTGCAGCGCCTTGGTGGTTGATGTGTGCGTGACCTTGAACACCTTGTACCAAGATGAGACTCCAAAGTAGAAGCCCTCCACGGTATCCACCAAGAAATTAATTAGAAACCAAACTTTCCTCTTGCTAGAGAGTAGTAATTTGGTCGCTCCTTAATCCTTATCCTCCAAGAGAACAAAATCTTGATTCTAGGGTTTGTGGGTTCTCAACACATGAGAGAGAAACAATAGAGAGAAAGAGTTTTGGCAGAACTTCAACTCTCAAAACGAATTGCTCTCAAAAGGAATGAGAGAGAGTGCATATATAGCAAATAAGGAATGTGAAATTCTGTTTCCAAAATTAACTCCGTGTTCTACCACGTTTTTGACCACGATCTAATTCGAATTAGATTTTTCTCTCTGAATAAAAGTTATAGATCTTTCTTTTACCTTTCTATCCATATGTGGTACGCTCAAAACAAACATCGTATGAGGGTGTTATGGTCAAAATACGAAACATGCGCAGCAGTTTCCAGAACATGGTAGTCTAAATTTAGCACCACGTTCTACCACGTTTTTGAGCATGATATATTTCTAATTTGGTCTTCTTCCAGAAATACAAAGTTGTAGATTTTTCTATTACCTTTCCAGAAAGATATAGAACGCTAAAAACGGATATCGTACTAGAAATATATGGCCCAAATAAGAAACATTGCGCAGCAGCTTTCAGAAAACGTGGTAAACTATTTTGGGCTAACTTTTAATTATGGAAACAATTCTTTAAATAAACATGAGCCATAATTAACAACAGCCATTAGGCTTTGTTTATTGGGCCAAGTTTCACTTTCCTTGTTTGAATTAATCAAATACAATTAATCTAATTAATTGTAGTATCATATATAATTATCCAAATAATTATATTTCTCATGTTTTAGTGGAGAAACCAATTTATTTGTCATGTCATACATGTCAAATAAATTAAGGAGCATTTCTAATTAATTCCTTATCGGTGTAACCCTGTGGGATCTATGTCATTCGGCAATAGAATCTGAAACTCTTTTCGATTCCATAAATTACAAGCGGCACCTAGCAATATGCATTGTAATTACCCAAATGACACAGATGATAAGTACCATACTGTATCACGATCCCTAAGCAATAATTGCCTCGTGTCAATTCCATGTCTCATGATATCATGAATAGATCCAAGGTAGGAGTGTGTCATCCTTGCAAATCTACTCGTTTCTTGATTCCGAAATAATTCAGTAATTATAATTAACTCCTTAATCATATGTGCACATACTTGTATTATTTCATCAAGGGGCCCAGTGATATCATCGCTCATTATATGAGGGACATTGGTATTCTTGATAATTACTATCCCTCCACATAAGAAATACATACTGAGATAGAATCTGTATAATTGCCAGTTACGGACAACGTTGGATAATATCCACGAATATATATTCTCATGTGAGAGAAACAATCATCTCATACCTTAGAATTCCAGACACAAATAAAACATTAATGACACAAACACAATCCATATTAAATGTTTTACTTTGGTCACGTCCAATCCCCTGATCTCCATCAGGTATCCATTTGATCAGATTGACAACTCCTTGTCATATGATCTGCAGAACATGATCATCATCTAATCCAAATGCTAATCTTATACCGGTAATTAATGTCCCTTGTTAATTACCAAGACTAGGAACACTTTAGGGTATTTATTAACACATGTATAGAGTTTCACAATTCCAAGTCCTCAACCTGAATGATCTATAATTAATAAAATACTCAAGGAACAAAATGATAAACATAATCATTCAATTACATAAACAAAACTTAGAAAACAATCATCCTATGATTGGCTTCTAGATCACAACACTAACAATCTCCCACTTGAACTAGAGCCAATCCCATATACATCTCCATGTATAAAAAAAAAAAACTCTAAATAAGTGTAGCCTAATACAATCTCAAATCCACTCTCTAATGTATCTCATACCCATAGAGGCAGTGTGCATCGTATGCTTTGCTTGAGAAAGCGGCTTTGTTAGCGGGTCAGCTGTGTTGCTGTCCGTATCAACTCTGCAAATCTTCACATCACCTCGATTGATAATCTCTCGAATCAGGTGATACCTTCGTTGAACATGTTTGGATTTCTGGTGTGATCTTGGTTCTTTGGCCTGTGCAATAGCTCCATTATTGTCACAAAGGAGCTCTACAGGGATCGGAAGAACTAGGAACCACTTCAAGTTCGGCCAGGGATCTTCTTGATCCAAAATCCTTCCTTCGCAGCCTTCGAGGCCGCTATGTATTCAGCCTCGGTGGTTGAATCAGTTTGTGGTCTCTGCTTGGAACTCTTCCAGCTCACAAAGACCACCATTGAGAATGAACACATATCCCGATTGCGATCTCATGTCATCATGGTCAGTCTGGAAACTAGCATCGGTGTAACCCCTTACAACAAGCTCAGATTCTCCACCATAGACAAGGAACATATCCTTAGACCTTTTGAGGTACTTTAGGATATTCTTGACAGCAGTCCAATGTGCTAATCCTGGATTGGCCTGATATCTGCTAGTCACACTTAACGAGTATGACACATCTGGGCGGGTGCATATCATGGCATACATGATAGAACCAATTGCCGAAGCATATGGTACTCTCTTCATGCTATCGAGCTCAACAGTCGTCGAAGGACAGTGCTTCTTGCTCAATGGGATGCCAGAAGACATTGGCAAGAAACCTTTCTTGGAATCCTGCATGCTAAACCTCTTTAGCACTTTGTCAATGTACGTACTTTGACTCAATCCTATGAGTCTCCTAGATCTATCTCTATAGATCTTGATGCCTAGAATATAGGCA
This sequence comes from Carex cristatella, assembly GCA_024447775.1. Classification (NCBI taxonomy): domain Eukaryota; kingdom Viridiplantae; phylum Streptophyta; class Magnoliopsida; order Poales; family Cyperaceae; genus Carex; species Carex cristatella. The sequence goes on from JAJHPF010000018.1 coordinate 4,642,734, forward strand.
GCTTCACCCAGATCCTTCATTGAGAACACCTTCATCAATGAAGTTTTCACAGAATTCAGAGAAGGAATGTCATTTCCGATCAGAAGTATGTCATCCACATACAACACCAGAAAAGTGACAGCACTCCCACTAACCCTTTTGTATACACAAGGTTCTTCTTCGCACTTGACAAAATCAAACATTTTGATCTCTTTGTCAAAGCGTTTGTTCCAACTCCGAGATGCTTGCTTCAGTCCATAAATAGATCTCTGAAGCTTGCACACTTTCTTAACATTACTAGGATCTACAAAACCGCATGGTTGTGTCATATACACATCCTCTTCTAAATCTCCATTTAGAAATGCAGTTTTGACATCCATTTGCCATATTTCATAATCATAAAATGCGGCAATTGCTAAGATAATCCGAATTGACTTAAACATAGCCACGGGCGAGAAGGTTTCATCATAATCAACTCCTTGAATTTGTTTAAAACCTTTCGCTACCAGCCGTGCTTTGTAAGTAGTCAAGTTGCCATCCATGTCTGATTTCCTTTTGAAAACCCACTTGTTCTCAATAGGCTTTATCCCTACCGGAGGATCAATCAAATTCCACACTTGATTGTCGTACATAGACTGCATTTCAGATTGCATGGCTCCTAGCCATTCAGTAGAGTCGGGACTCGTCATCGCTTCCGCATAGGTCAAAGGATCTTCAGTATCCAATACTGTCACCTCATGGAGCCCTAACCATCTTTCAGGCGGATGACTCACTCTTGTTGACCTACGAGTAACAGGTGCTTGAGGTTCAATAGCTTCCTCCACAACCCTTTGTGAATCTGCTTCTTGACCTTCTTCCACAACTCCTTGTGGAATTGCTTCATGGGATGAAACTTGAACTTCTTCCGCAACTGTTTGCGAAATAGGTTCTTGCTGACTCCCACTAGCCTCTTCATTCATGGGTGGGACAATGGGATCTAACCTGATCTCATTGTTAGGTGTTGCATCATGAACCTCTTCAAGTTGCACACTTCTCCCACTACTTCTTCTTGCAAGAAACTCTTTCTCCAAGAATACAGCATGTCTGGCAACAACTACCTTGCTTTCAGATTGCTGATAGAAGTAATATCCCTTAGTTTCTTTGGGATATCCGATGAATAAGCACTTGTCAGATTTGGGTCCTAGCTTCTCTGATATCAACCGTTTGATATAAGCCTCGCAACCCCAAATCTTAAGAAAAGACATGTTAGGAACCTTTCCATGCCATATCTCATGTGGTGTTTTCTCTACGGATTTAGATGGTACCCTGTTTAGTGTGAATGCGGCAGTTTCAAGTGCATAACCCCAAAAGGAAGGTGGTAAACTAGCTTGGCTCATCATCGATCGAACCATGTCCAACAAGGTTCGATTTCTCCTCTCGGAAACACCATTCCATTGTGGTGTTCCTGGAGGAGTGAGTTGTGAAACAATTCCATTCTCCTTTAGATAATGACCAAATTCGTTACTCAAGTACTCGCCACCGCGATCCGATCGCATGGCCTTTATTCTTTTGCCCAGTTGGTTTTCAACTTCATTCTTAAATTCTTTGAACTTTTCAAAGGATTCGGATTTATGTCTCAAGCGGTAGACATAACCATATCTACTAAAGTCATCGAGAAACGTGATGAAGTATGAATAGCCACCTCTTGCACAAATGCTCATTGGTCCACACACATCAGTATGTATGAGTGCCAATAACTCATTTGTCCTCTCACCACTCTTGGTAAAAGGCGCTTTAGTCATTTTTCCAAGTAAACAAGACTCACACACATCAATCGACTTAAAGTCAAATTGACCAAGAAGTCCTACCTCTTGCAATTTCTTGATGCGTTTGTCATTTATATAACCTAAACGGCAATGCCACACAAGAGTCTCACTCTCATGTTGGGCCTTGAGTCGTTTGTTATTAATGTTAAGGACTTGTTTATCCATTTCAAGCAAGTATAGACCATTTCGCACAAAAGAAGATCCATAAAATAAACCATTTCTATAAAAAGAACAACAATTGTTCTTGATGGTAAACACAAAACCATCCATGTCCATACATGAAATAGAAATAATATTTCTTGAAATAGAAGGAACAAAGTAAACATGTTTAAGTTTTATTACAAGTCCACTAGGTAAAGACAACTCTACATTTCCTACGACAACAAACTGCAAACACTTGCACCATTTCCGACGTGGAGTTGTACTTCACCCTTCTCTAGCATTCTCCTATCCTTTAGTGCCTGCACATTAGAACAAATATGAGCACACGAACCAGTATCCAATATCCAGTCCGAGATAGAAGTAGCAAGGTTAACTTCAATAACAAACATACCTGAAGAAGTTGGAACCTTTCCAGCCTTCTTTATCCTCCAGTACTTAGGGCAACTCCTTTTCCAATGTCCTTTGTTCTTACAGTAGTAACACTCGACATCGGAAGGGACTTTGGTCTTGGCCTTGGGAGTACTCGAGATCTCCATCTGAGCCTTTCCCTTAGCATCACCCTTTCATTTGCTCCTGCCTTTGCCTTTCTTAACTTTCCTCCCTCCCTCTGAGACCGCAAGGACATGAGAAACTCCTTTCTTCATGTCAGCCTCTGCAGTCTTTAACATCCCATGCAGCTCTTCCAAGCTCTTCTCCATTCCATGCATGTGATAATTCATGATGAATGAAGAATATCTCGATGGTAGAGAGTTCAACACGATGTCCGTGGCCAACCCCTTGTCCACGGGACACTCGAGCTTCTCCAGTTGCTCCACATAGCTCATCATCTGGAGCATGTGAGCACTCACAGAGGTACCCTCGGCCATCTTGCATCCTAGAAAACCCTTAGTCACATTGTACCTCTCAACACGAGCTTGCTCTTGAAACATTTTCTTAAGGCGGCTCATGATGATGTACGATGATTTCGCTTCAAACTGCCTCTGCAATTCAGGGCTCATCAACGTGACCAAGAGGGAAGAAACATCAAGCTCATCCTCTTCGTGCTTGGTGTACTCATCCTTAGTTTCCTGTTTATCTGTGTCACTTGGTTTGTTGGGGAGAGGTTTAGTTAAGACGTATTCCTTTTTCTCGCGCCTGAGAACAATTCTCAAAGTGCGATGCCAATCCATGAAGTTTGAACCGTCGTTTTTCAATTTTTCTTTTTGTAAAAGAGAACGCAACGAGAAGGAAGATTCTTTCGACATGATCTACAAATTAGAAGATTTGAGTTAAGTTTATGCTTTTGTGTTTTATTACTACAATAATAAAACTCCCACTACAACTATAAAATTTTAAGTCCAATTTTGTAGCAGGTCCAAGACCCTCATTTTTACTAGGACAAGCCAGTGTCGGCATGAAACTTGAACTTAGCTAGATAAGGTAGGCAACCCCTTGCCAATCACAACCAGGTGACTCTTGGCGTTTATTCAAGCATCTTATGTTTGAACAAACTATTCCCCAAGGCCCAAAACCGTTTTGGATTATCCTTGTCAAGTAAACCTATCTCTATTTGGTTCGACATGACCGTCATGCCCCACATCTCCTAAAGATAGAAAGTGATGCCTACTGAGTAGGTCCCATCAACTAACGATCGATAGTTTGATCTGGATAAAAAAGGAAGGGAATGACACTTAATTTTTTCGGACTTGTTATTTAATTTTAGGTGGTCGTGTGATTCATACACCCATACCTAACCTATGACTCTCATAGAATTTATACAAACAATAAACAGAAAACATATCACATATGCTTTGTGAATTTGTATGGCTCTTGCGAAAACGCTTTCCGCAATCGTCGCTCCTTCCACCATCTCCATGGCCGAAGTCTTCTTTTGAACAACTTAATTATCTAAGCCCTCCCAAAATCTACTTAGAACTATTCTAATAGAAATTGAAATTACATTTAAAATTCACAATCCTAAATGTAATAGGCATGCAAGCCTTGAATGAATTACATGAGAAGCAAGTTAACATCCTTGCTTATTTAATTAATTAAATAAATTAATATCATGGGGCACCATAGGCCGCGTTACAAGCATTCACACAAGCATTCATTACATCACACAAGGCATTGAAATCATGAGCCACACAAACCCACTCTTCGCTGCAAAACAGAGTTAGCTTTTGTGCAATAATTGCACACATGCATAAACAATTCATGCATTATAATTAATTTGTCAATTTTTTTGTGCAACAATTACACACATGCATAAACAATTCATGCAATCTTATTAATCAATTAATTCCCAATATTATAACTAAAATTTCATATTTTGGGATTTAATTGACTAACCATATTTGGAAATTTGGCCAAAATCAGTCATACATAAACCCTATGCTCTGATACCACTGTTGGGTTTTCATGGTACTTAAGGCAGCGGAATTTCAAAATTTTGACAAGAAAAGTACCAAAAGATCATTATGTATGACTAAAATCAAACCAAAAATCAATTTCCAAATCAATAAGCATCATACCTTTAGTTTCTTGTCTCCAAACAAGAAATGAAGATCCTTGAGATGTAGAGTTGTAGCCTCCACCTCCTTGTTGATCGATGCTAATGGTGGTTGATGCTTTGCAGCGCCTTGGTGGTTGATGTGTGCGTGACCTTGAACACCTTGTACCAAGATGAGACTCCAAAGTAGAAGCCCTCCACGGTATCCACCAAGAAATTAATTAGAAACCAAACTTTCCTCTTGCTAGAGAGTAGTAATTTGGTCGCTCCTTAATCCTTATCCTCCAAGAGAACAAAATCTTGATTCTAGGGTTTGTGGGTTCTCAACACATGAGAGAGAAACAATAGAGAGAAAGAGTTTTGGCAGAACTTCAACTCTCAAAACGAATTGCTCTCAAAAGGAATGAGAGAGAGTGCATATATAGCAAATAAGGAATGTGAAATTCTGTTTCCAAAATTAACTCCGTGTTCTACCACGTTTTTGACCACGATCTAATTCGAATTAGATTTTTCTCTCTGAATAAAAGTTATAGATCTTTCTTTTACCTTTCTATCCATATGTGGTACGCTCAAAACAAACATCGTATGAGGGTGTTATGGTCAAAATACGAAACATGCGCAGCAGTTTCCAGAACATGGTAGTCTAAATTTAGCACCACGTTCTACCACGTTTTTGAGCATGATATATTTCTAATTTGGTCTTCTTCCAGAAATACAAAGTTGTAGATTTTTCTATTACCTTTCCAGAAAGATATAGAACGCTAAAAACGGATATCGTACTAGAAATATATGGCCCAAATAAGAAACATTGCGCAGCAGCTTTCAGAAAACGTGGTAAACTATTTTGGGCTAACTTTTAATTATGGAAACAATTCTTTAAATAAACATGAGCCATAATTAACAACAGCCATTAGGCTTTGTTTATTGGGCCAAGTTTCACTTTCCTTGTTTGAATTAATCAAATACAATTAATCTAATTAATTGTAGTATCATATATAATTATCAAATAATTATATTTCTCATGTTTTAGTGGAGAAACCAATTTATTTGTCATGTCATACATGTCAAATAAATTAAGGAGCATTTCTAATTAATTCCTTATCGGTGTAACCCTGTGGGATCTATGTCATTCGGCAATAGAATCTGAAACTCTTTTCGATTCCATAAATTACAAGCGGCACCTAGCAATATGCATTGTAATTACCCAAATGACACGAGATGATAAGTACCATACTTGAATCACGATCCCTAAGCAATAATTGCCTCGTGTCAATTCCATGTCTCATGATATCATGAATAGATCCAAGGTAGGAGTGTGTCATCCTTGCAAATCTACTCGTTTCTTGATTCTCAAATAATTCGGTAATTATAATTAACTCCTTAATCATATGTGCACATACTTGTATTATTTCATCAAGGGGCCCAAGTGATATCATCGCTCATTATATGAGGGACATTGGTATTCTTGATAATTACTATCCCTCCACATAAGAAATACATACTGAGATAGAATCTGTATAATTGCCAGTTACGGACAACGTTGGATAATATCCACGAATATATATTCTCATGTGAGAGAAACAATCATCTCATACCTTAGAATTCCAGACACAAATAAAACATTAATGACACAAACACAATCCATATTAAATGTTTTACTTTGGTCACGTCCAATCCCCTGATCTCCATCAGGTATCCATTTGATCAGATTGACAACTCCTTGTCATATGATCTGCAGAACATGATCATCATCTAATCCAAATGCTAATCTTATACCGGTAATTAATGTCCCTTGTTAATTACCAAGACTAGGGACACTTTAGGATATTTATTAACACATGTATAGAGTTCCACAATTCCAAGTCCTCAACCTGAATGATCTATAATTAATAAAATACTCAAGGAACAAAATGATAAACATAATCATTCAATTACATAAACAAAACTTAGAAAACAATCATCCTATGATTGGCTTCTAGATCACAACACTAACACCTACTAACAGCAGCAACCACTCAGGAGACGAACAACCTAGCGCAAATCCTACAATGCAAAGCATCCAAATTTCCCTTGTCATACTTGGGATTGCCTCTCTCCAACAAAAAACTAAACAAGAGTCAATTCCTGCCATTGATACACAAAATCACTAAAAAATTATCACACTGGAAAGCCTCCATGTTATCCATTGGAGGAAGGCTGACACTAATTCAAGCAACGCTCACAACCATGCCAATATATATGATGCAGACCTTTTTGTTGCCCAAGTGGGTAATTAGAAAGATAGACTAAATAAGAAGGCGTTTTTTATGGCATGGCCATCGAAACCCAAAAACCAGAGGAATCAATCTCATTTCTTGGGACTTAGTGATACGACCCAAAGCACTGGGAGGGTTGGGAGTGGCAGATTTGGCGATCCTGAACAGGGCCCTTTTGGCAAAAATCATGTTTCAGTGGCTGCAACCAAGTAGGCCAGCATGGATGAATATAGTAAATCTATCAAATCCAACAGTCCGGCCTTGGGAATTAAGTGACACTACACCTTTCTGGGCAAGCTTAACAAAGATAGGACCTATCTTTCAAATATCAGTATGGTTTGCTATGGGCAAAGGAACACATATTAGATTCTGGGAAGATAAGTGGAGGCCAAAGAGGATCATGGACAAGTATCCGGTATTGTATTCATATGCCATACAACAAAATTCATCAATTGCGCGGAACATCAGTCAAGGCAATTGGGAAATTGCTGTTGTTAGTACACTGTCACAATTGGCAACCGATCAATTGAGGCAGCTGCTGACAGAATTGCCTCCAGTAACCAGAGAAACGCAGGATGACAGCATAACGTGGAGATGGACAGTTAATGGGCAGTTTTCAATTAAATCATTCTATGCTACTATGATTCAGGGGCCATACATTGATACAGGCTTGCAACGGATCTGGCAGGTTAGAGCACCGACTAGAGTCATGGTTTTTGCTTGGTTAATGTTGCAGAACCGAATTTTAACAATTGACAATCTGACAAGGAGAGGATGGCAGATGGTCAACAGATGTTGTATGTGCAAGCAAAGCTGGGAGACAGTTAAGCATCTCTTCAGACAATGCCAATATGTAAGAATGATGAAGATGCGCCTAATAGAACATATACCAGCACTTGCTCAATGCCAGTACTTCAATACTGGTAATTACAAACAAGCTATGTTGAGCTCTGCCTCCATGAAAGTCAGGCAGGTACAGATGACCATGGCATTTGTGCTATGGAGGGAGAGATGCAAAAGGACCTTCACGGAACAATACCAAACAATTACACAAACAACTCAGGAAGTGCTGTCAGAAACGGAAATTTGGTTTCAGGGGATATAATGGAATTTACCGGTATCGCTGGGTCTTTTACCAGTATCGCTGGGTCTTCCTTTATTTTGTATTTGCTCAAGGCCCTGGATGTTTGGGGTATTTCTTTTTCTTTTATATTTCATGCTTTCTTCTTTTGTCATGTTTTGTAACTTTACTTTGACACCCCTAGTGTCCTTTTAATGAAATATAGGAGCTAGACTCCTACATTTTAATAAAAAAAAAAACAATAGAGTAAGTCTATGACTCTATGGTTACTATGCATATCACGATTTAGTCTGCAATATAGTTTAATATTTTTATTTTTTAAATCCTAAAGGTTGATTCGAACCATTCAAAATGATTTTCATATGACTGTACTTGCAGACCAAATTTGATATTTTTTAGAAGTTTTTTACTATTTTTTTTTTTAAACCTTCGCAGAGTCTGCAAAGTCGTGAGGGGGAATCGAACTCTCGACATTTGGGTACAACAATCCTAGGACTTTTTTCTAGCCAACTGTGCTACCTCCCCTTTCTATTTTTTAAGATAGATAGAAAAACATTGTTTTTGGATGGTCGAGAATTTTCAAATCAAGTGATTTTCTATCTATCTTGTAAAACAGTAAAAAGGTTCTAAAAAATATATAATTTGGTCTGCAAGTAGATATTCATATGGAGATCATGTTGAACGGTTCTGATTGACCATTAAGATTTTTAAAACAGAAATATTGATCCGTATTACGGATCAATCTGTGATATGCATAGTACCATAGACTCACTCTTTACAATATATACTGATACTGAAATAAAACATTTAATAGCTATTAGCATGTTCAAGATAGGAGGATCGCCACATTAAAATTAATTGGTTAATTGGCATATATATATTGGATCCAGATGCATGATTAACAAAATATGATACATATTATATGTTGCATTAGAGCAATAAATCTTCTTCTTTTTTTGTTGAGATAAAGATATAGGTAAAGCATTGTAATGTTTAATATTCATAAAACAATATTCTAAACGGATTTCAAACGGAAAACCTTCCATACACAAAATATTGAGTTAATCACTTGATCAAAAGCTTGTTCTCATTTTCAATTAGAGGATGAGAATTATTTAACGCTCAGCTTCATATATAAGAACTTCTCTTGTTAACTCTTGGGCCATCTCTCTTGTTAAATTTAATTGAGCCCAATTCAGAATTTTGAAAACAATTTTTGAGGAGCCCAGCCAGCCCAATTTAAATAACATTTTGGCAATAATAAAATACGATTTTAACCAAATGTTGGTGTTCGGCGTTGTTTTCATAAATGGGCTTATGGAGCAAATTAAAATGAGGATCCACTTGTAACAAAAATTACAGTACCTTACAACAATTCGGTTTTGTAATTTTCAAAATTCAAATAGTCGATTCAAACCGTTCAATATGATATCTATATTAAAATGTGTTCAGAGATCAAATTGTACATTTTTTTTAATTTATTTACTATTTATTAAGTATTTTACAAAACTGTCGTTTACTATTTATTAAGTATTTTACAAAACTGTAGTAAATAGTATTTTTAATTGTACCATATTTAGAAAAATCAAATAATTTATTTTCTTTTTAAATTCTATTTTTACTACGTCCGTAGTCTAAACCTGTGAAATCCAAAGATTGGTTCTGCAGGTTTAGACTGCAGAACTAAATTAATACATTTGAGTTTCATATTTAATGCACTTTGGTTCTACAGTCTAAACTTGCAGAACTAACTTTATGGTTTTGCAAATTTAGACTGCTGACAAAAATATAATTTAATAAAGAAACCTAGTTAATTAGTTGTTTTTTCAAAGATGGTAAAAATAAAAAATTCGGACAAACCAAGCACTCAACACAGCTACAAACCAAGTATATTATGCCCAAATGATTTTTTTGGATTTTCTTATAAATGCTTTATTAAAAAAGGAACAAAAAGATGGTAGGAGATCTATATCTGTGAAGGAAAAGATGAAGTTTGGTATTGTATTCAAAAGCATGTTCTCATTTCTCATAAGCCCCAATTTGTTTGGAAGGGGTTGTTAACCCATTTTCATTTAAAGGAACCTAATCAAATCTCCTTTTTGTATTCTTTCCTACCTTGTATCTTTTTCTCCTTCATAATTTTCCCATTTCTATTCTCATCTTTTCTCCTTCATAATTTTCCCTTTTCTATTCTCATCATGTATTCTCTTGACAACTGCAAGAGAACAAAATACTGGATTAATTGGGCTTTTGCATGTATCCCCCAATTAAATAGGAAGAATCTGACTTTTTAACGGTTTGTAGGAAACAACAAATGGTACATTTAGTGAGCATTTACGGTGTAAATTTCTAGCAAGTACTTGTGTATTTTGGTACCATTTTTTTTTTGACAAAAGTAAAACTCACCGACTTTTAATGATAAGTTTTAACTACCACACATAGCTAAACAACATTACATGCCAGAGAGCATAAACCGACTACAAAAACTACTTATCAAAAGAAGCAAGTTTTTGAACTCATAACAACATAAAATTAGAAATACTTAAAACTATTAAAAAACCAGCATCATATGCTCTAAACCACATTCATATATGGGGAGCAATGTAATGATGAAAGATTTCTTTTTTATGATAATTGCCACAATCGATAAAATAGATAAGAAAATAAAAATATAAAATTTTACAAATGTTCACTATGATTTATATAGGTTGTGTATCAAACTATGCATAATATGTATAATTTGGTAATTATCAGTTGATCGCCGGTGAAGTGTCAATAAAATATTTTCAAATAGTTCTTGACGATATTAAATTGGAAATAAATCTGCTGTAATTCTCAGAAAATTTCAGGACTCTGTAATCTCAATCTCAACTATTGGCCTTTCTCGAGATGTGTGCATAAGCTTACTTTTCTGTGAACGTTTTCGAGATCGATCAGCGCATGGAAAAATTTGAATGGTTGATCTCGGAATTCAGAATCCCTGTATTACCTCTCGGAATTACAGTAGATTCGGACTCCATTAAATTGCATCAAGTTTGATACATTTTATTCAAGATATGTAGAAGATATCTATAATTTTATACTTGTAATATTTTGAAAAGAATTTGATATGTCGTGACATTTGTCGAATAAGTTTATTGTCAGTGTAATCTACCTCCATGGGAAGGTATAACAAGGTTTTTTTAAACCATTGGTATACTTCTAATAAAATTGAGTACATATAGGAGACACCGGTGCTACAACCTTGAGTTTTTTTTTTTTTTTTTTTTTTTGAGTTAAGTTGGAAGTTAACCCACGTAACTATTTAATACATTTATTATTATAAGAAAGAATTTCTCTTATCTAGGTTTCGAACTCATGCCATCTCATATAGAGACTATATGGGTTAACCTCTCATATTAAAATATTTTTAATATGGGTTCCTTTTTCAGGACTACAGATAGCATGTTTATGACCTACAAATTTAATTATAAAATAAACCATCACAACCACGATTAGAAAGGCATTCATCATCAGACACATTTTCAATGCTCGCATCATACTTATTATCAAAGGAAGAGTAAGAAGGAAGAGAAAGGTTAGTGCCAGAAACATTATGTATGGAAGGATCATCTGAACTATTAAAGGTAGAGTTAGACGAATAAAACATAAAATGAGTAGATCCAATAATATTCAAGAAAATAGGGTTATTTAATTTAGAAGCCGAAATAAAAGAAACCTTTTAGAATTATAAGACACCATAATGTAACTCTCAAACGTTAACTAATTTGTTCTGCCGGCACTATACTATATAAAGATAGTGTACCGGACATTTTTAGGATAAGGGATCAAGCTTACATAGAATGAGAAAGAAAGGATTGGGAAAGGGAAAAAGAATAAAGGAAAATATATGGAGAAAGAAATAACAAAAAGGGTATATGTATATCTCCAAAGAGTGCAAAAGAAGGATGTAAATTTCTTTTTTCCCTAAAAAGTGCATAAGAAGTGATTGTACTTTTTTTTTACGAGTGATGCGTCTACATATGAAAATTTTAAATTTTCGAATTAATTTAGGATAAAGTCGAACGACTTGAATTTATCATATGAAGTTAATTTGATTGATTTTAGAGTTGAGCTCAGAAAGGAGATTGATGAACTTAGGAGCACCCTAGTTCTACTCCAACAAATTAGCTAGCTAGACATATTTTATTGGGACCAACTAAGCTTATCGATATATCATATATACTTAATACTAATATGGTCAACAGCAAAATAATGGAACCGGATCACCAACCTCTTGTGGGTAGAAAATTCCTACTTCATTTTCTAAAATTACTGATACGTGGATCCGGAGTGAGTTTTAATATTTAAATATTGAATATAATGTTGTCCTGGGCCCACCTGATTAATCCACGTGTCACTAACTTTAGGAGTATAAATTTATGACCTACAAGAGAGCAGGAGATTCGTTTCCCAAAATAATACACTGCTGGTGGATCTATTTGCAATTGTTGCTATCTACAACTAAGGCTTGTGTTATTTAATTAAAATCAAAATGGCACCTATGTATACTTGTAATTATCAATGTTCCGACTTATAATTTATATTCTAACTTTAATTCTAATTACCAATCATAATGTAAAAAAATTGTTTTAATTTTAATCCTAAATCTAACCTAAATTACAAATTAGAATTTTAAAAAGGACAAAAAAATTAGACAAAAGAAGGAGGTGACAAAATTAGTCGGGACCGATAAATAACCACAAAAATTCAAAATTCAGAAAAGCGACTATCCTCGGTACGGTACAGTGTGGGTCCACCCCTGAGTCAATTTTTTCCAGTTTTTCTCGAAGTAGGTTGTCCTATATAAATTTTATTAAATTGTAAGGTATAAGAGGTTAGGTTAATTAGGTATTATATATATTTATATTGTCGGATGATAATATTTTAAATTCGTAACTAATCCATTATATATATATATATATATATATATATAAATCTAAATCGTACCATCTTGGTGACTTTGTGGATTTCATTCATGAATGAAGATTTTAATATGACAATGAAAGTAACAACTAGAAATTTTCAATTAATAAACTTCAAATAACGAATTTTTCAATAAAAAAAAATTAAAACACTCTTTTGCAAATATGACGTAAATTTAACATTAAAGTATTAAACTCAAGTTTTATTATGGCAAATTGGTGTCAAATAAGTTTTTATGATTTTTTTATGAACAAAACTTGTTCAATTACAATGTACAGTAAATTACTAGCATTATTTTTTAATTTTGCATTTATTAAAAGATCCTTAACCCTTAATTTAGTTATTAGAACCATCATAATTAAACAACCATGATTTAAAACATTTTTTTATTTCAACAGCAATAAATTTAAATACTTGTCTTCCCTCCTATTGGGATCTCTGTGTTAATTTATCTGAATTATTATTCAAAATTAGTTCTAATAATTGATTGAACTGCTTTCATTTTTTTCTGTCTTAAATGGAAATAAAGTTGTACTGGATTTATCATTTATGGCCCATGTTTCAACTAATTCCATGTGCTGCCAAGACCTTTAGGTCAAATTATGGCCTATAAATTGTGTTAGAATTGCTCAAGGCATAAAGCAAAACAAGAGATATCAGATATATATACCAGAGAAAGAGAGGAGGAAAAAAAAAAACAATGGCAGCAAGGGTTTTTGTAGTCATAATTCTGGCCTTGGTGGCGGTACAATCCCTTGCCGGAGATCCGAGCCCGGTACAAGATTTCTGTGTTGCCGACCTCAACTCCGAAAGTACGGTTTTGAACTATCACACTCATACTCATGAACTTGTTATATATATGTATAATACCAATTACTTTTTTTTTAGGGTTGAATTCTCATACACAAACATATGATTTTGTTGTTGTTTTTGCTCTAAATTAATATCCAAATTATTAAACATATATAATTGTGACCTCCACCAGTTAACATCTAATCATGAGTTTAATCTTTGTTGATATATGTCTAAATACTAAGAGACTGTTTGTTGTCAACATGAAAAGTAATGATGTTGTCTAGTACTGACATACATACGTAAATACATATACATATATACATATATGTACACACATATACATATACATATACATATACATATATACGTATATAAATATATATATATATACATATATACATATGTGTGTGTGCACACCTACACACACATATATATACATACACACACACACACACATATATATACATATATATAGTATGTTAATTATGAAATGCATTATCAAATATTTTATGACTTGATTAGTTAAGTTAATTACCTTAGCAAAGTGCTTTACTTAGTGTATTTGTAAATTATGATCAAATTCCCATTAGCTTCAAATATTTTGAACTTAAGTTCAGTGACTAACTTAACACACCTACAGTTTTCGTCAACGGTTTGCCATGCAAGAACCCGAAGCAGGCTACTCCGGATGACTTCTTCACCTCCGGCCTAGACAAGCCCGGCAACACCAACAACAAGGTGAGTCATAAATATAATTTATAAAAAAATTAGAACTCCGAGCATTTTCACCTTCAAATAAAGAAAAAAAATGCATGTATAGATAACTTGTCACAATAATTGTTCATTTTTGAATATTTGAATAATTTTTTGACGCTTGACAAAGGTCGGATTCAACGTAACACTAGTAAACGCTGCTCGTTTGCCCGGTCTAAACACATTTGGCATCTCCATCGCACGTCTTGACTACGCACCATATGGCCTTAACCCACCGCACACCCACCCCAGAGCCACCGAGGTATTAACGGTGATCGAAGGCACTCTATTAGTTGGGTTCGTTTCTTCCAGCCCCAACAACAAGCTCTTCCTCAAGACCCTCCATCCGGGCGATGTTTACATTTTCCCTGTTGGTTTGATCCATTTCCAATTCAACGTCGGTGATTCTCCAGCGGTTGCCATTGCGGGGCTCAGCAGTCAGAACCCGGGATTGATTGTAATAGCTGATGCGCTTTTCGGTTCGAATCCGCCAATTCCGGATGATGTGCTTGAAAAGGCTCTTCAAGTTGATAAGGAGATTGTTGAAGCTCTGAAAGCCCAGCATAAAGTCTAATTAATTGGGTTTAAAAGTATAAATTATTGTATTGTACTTGTGATAATGTGAGATATGAATAGTAGGTTGTTCTACTGAGAGAATTATTGTATTTTACTTGCGATAATTGTGAGATTGAATAAGATATATGTAGGTTGTTCTATTAAGAGAATAGTTGGTACACAGTCTGCATCGTTCAGTTAAGCAGGTTGTACAATTTGAATTTAATTTTCATTGTTTTAATTCAAGGTTTGTTATCTGGTTGACTTTTGGTTTTTTTAATCAATGGCTCTTATGAAATGCAGATTATTTTTTGTAATATCTAATTTCTTAGCTAATTTCTCTAGATCAAATGTTTATGCAAAATTGGTGATAGAATCATGCACTAAAAGTCTTATAAAGATCATTTAACATTAAATAGTAAGACTTAGATTACAAGCTCAAGAGAAAGGTCTAGTCAAGACTCTATTCGAGACTTGAACCGACTTTCTAGCTTACGAAAAGGGCTTAGTTGAGCTTCTATTCGAGACTCAAACCAACCTACCAACTTGCAAGAATGGCCCGGTCGTGTTTCCGTTCGAGGCCCGAACTGACGTATTAGCCTATAAATACTCTGAAGTTCACTGAGCTCAGGGGAGAGGCACATAGCATTACCAGATACAAGAGATGATAGAGTTACCGGATCTACAATCAGTTTGACCCTAACACGCAATAAATACACTTTCACAAACACGAACAAATCTTCTATGAGTTAGAACGTGCTTTGGATCACTTCAACTTAAATCTCGTTTGAGATGGGTCGTATCAATTGGTATGACCGGTATCAATATATTTACAATATATGTTGATACTGAAACAAAATATTTGAATAGCTATTAGAATGTTCAAGATAGGATCACCACATCAAAATTGATTGGTTGGCATATATTGGATCCAGATGCATGATTAACAAAATATAACCAATTGGATCCAGATGCATGATTAACAAAATATGATACATATTATATGTTGCATTAGAGCAATAAA
Source organism: Carex cristatella (assembly GCA_024447775.1). NCBI lineage: Eukaryota > Viridiplantae > Streptophyta > Magnoliopsida > Poales > Cyperaceae > Carex > Carex cristatella. Next base: position 4,658,599 of record JAJHPF010000018.1, read on the forward strand.
GATAGGATCCTCCTCGTCCTTTTTTTTTTTGGAAAATTTTTTTTTATGCCACTTTAAAACTTGAAAATTATGAAATTGCCACTTCAAAACATGAAATTAGGAAATTGCCACTCTAAAATCACCAAATTCATGAAATTGCCCTATTTATACAACTTATATACAGAGTTTATTAAAATTATACTGAAAAGTTACTGTATTTTGTTAATTCCAAAAATACCCTTCCAAGAAAACAGATAAACCTACTAAAATTATACTGGAGAGGCATTCTCTTGTCCCCAACGACCTCAGAACTCCCCTCTCCGCCAAACCTGTCTCTTCCGCCAACCCCTCCTGCGCCACTGCCCCCCTTCTCTGGCGAACCTCCTGTGCCACCGCCCCTCCTCCGCTGAACCTCCTGCCTCTCCGCCAAATCTCATAGAGGGTTGAGAGTGCTATTGTTTTTGCTGTTTTCTTATGTTGCATTGTTTTTTGTTTTTGCTGTTTCCCAGTCAGAAATCTAAGAAATATACGTTCTTTGTTGAAGCCCGATAAGAATGTCCAATACGGCCATGTTTTCTTATGTTGCATTGTTTTGGTTGCTACTTAAAATTAAGGAGGATTGAATTATATTCCTTACTTTATGCTCAATACCTGACTGTGTACAATGTTTGTAGGGGTACAAACGGACCCCCTATACTGGCATGAATCTCAAAATGGACCCCCTATATTCTGAATTCATAGCAACTATTAATACTGCCCCGATTGGAATCAGAATAACAGCAAATACATCTCCCTGTGTAATAGGATGTAAACATTTTGGGTACCAGTAGGTACCTCAATTGGTTTTGTTTGGTTTCCATGCTGGCACAAACTTGGCCTTGGTTTGTTTGACATGGGAGCATACTGTTTACCCCATTTATCAAACCTGGTGACCATGGATCAAATCACCAACTCAAATGAGAGATGTCAGCTGTTATCAGAATACTGCTTTTGCATTGTAGACCTTGTATCTTTGCATAACTCTTTACTCACATGCTCTCATTTAGTACAGTAATTTTAAGTAGTGATCATAAGGCAATGGCTGACTGGTTCTAATGACAAGTAGAAGGATTATGACATTGCAAAAATAAGAAAAATGATGTAATAGTAGAGAGGAGTGATGACTGGTACGGTGTTATGATCCTACTGGTACACAACTAGGATGACTGGTACGAGTTTGGCAGTTTGTTGTTTTATTTCTTTTTCTCATTGAGACTAGTTGTATGTGATCTAATTTGAAGCCTTGTATAGTTGCTGTTTTTTCTACATTTCATATGTTGTAATGGATGTTTCTATATTTTTAATATATTATTTGTCTATCATTTTTACTCCCGACATGTATTGCAAATTGCTTATTAATTGCACAAATGGAGATTCTCTTAGTAACAGTATCTCAAGACTTTCTTTCTTTCTAGAAAAATATAAATAAAAAATTCAATCAACTTAAAAATAAAGAATAGAGTCATACTTGTGTCGTCATTTTACAAATGAACATTTTGCAATGTTATTACTATATAAAAGATTTATTTAAAAGAAGGAGAAGTGAACTATCAACATGTAACACATAATATGACAGATATCACTACTATACAAGCATGGTTGCGTTTGATAATTTACAAGTGTTTATTCAATTCAACTATATTTTATTTTTCTATAAAACTAGAAACCCAGTTCTGCATCTCTGTTCTCCGTTATACAATCACACCCTTCAAATGGCGAATTAAAATTTAAATAACAATACAAGCAACAACGCATTGCACAATACTCTTCCCCATCAGTGGCTCCTTAACCCACACCAATATGCATCTGGAGTTGGATACCAACACCATCTGGAGTTGGATAATCAGTTCCTTTAACCTATATTCAACATTAAATCGACTCATTAACATTTCTTAATTAAAAAAAAACTATTAAAAGGAAGTGCCACTAGCACAAGCAAAGCACCAAAAACTGCAAGAATGACCTGTTCTGGTAAATCAGTCAGTGCAGACTGATACAGGGACTGAAATGCAAAAATAATCATACCAGCATGTAAAGGACTTCATTCCACAAGGTTTAGACCCAAAGTTTGATTTATTTCGATTTTTCTGCTATTTTTAATGGATTTCTAAAGTTCAGATTTTCAAGTTTTTGATATCTTTTCTTTTCTGCCGCTGGAAAATAGAAACCATGGTACAAAGCCTCCTTAACAGTACCCGTGGAGAAAAATCCTGACGTCATCAAAAAAATCACAGATATAGAACAGATTAAGATGAACATTTCCATATAAAGAAATCAAAATTATATAGCCAATTGGCCAGAACAAAATTCACAAGTTTGTGACAGCAGAATTTGGACTGAACTACCCCTGTCACTAAAATAATTCCTTAAAACCAAAGTATCAAAAATAACAATTCCAAGTTTTACTTAACTCTTCCTTGTTCTCTTCCTGCACGTAAGAAATCATCAAGCTTATTATTTATTTCAAAAGTAGATTGACATAATAAACTCATAAAACCAAAAGCTTATTATTTAAAGCTAGATCCTTCTCTTTCTTAGATACATTTAACCCTGCAAATGAACCATTAATTAAATTGAAGTTCTTCCTGTTAGTGTTGTGATCTAGAAGGCAATCATAGGATGATTGTTTTCTAAGTTTTGTTTATGTAATTGAATGATTATGTTTATCATTTTGTTCCTTGAGTATTTTATTAATTATAGATAATTCAGGTTGAGGACTTGGAATTGTGGAACTCTATACATTTGTTAATAAATACTCTAAAGTGTCCCTAGTCTTGGTAATTAACAAGAGACATTAATTACCGGTATAAAATTAGCATTTGGATTAGATGATGATCATGTTCTGCAGATCATATGATAAGGAGTTGTCATCTGATCAAATGGATACCTGATGGAGATCAGGGGATTGGACGTGACCAAAGTAAAATATTTAATATGGATTGTGTTTGTGTCATTAATGTTTTATTTGTGTCTGGAATTCTAAGGTATGAGATGATTGTTTCTCTCACATGAGAATATATATTCGTGAATATTATCCAACATTGTCCGTAACTGGCAATTATACAGATTCTATCTCAGTATGTATCTCTTATGTGGAGGGATAGTAATTATTAAGAATACCAATGTCCCTCATATAATGAGTGATGATATCACTGGGCCCCTTGATGAAATAATACAAGTATGTGCACATATGATTAAGGAGTTAATCATAATTACTGAATTATTTCGGAATCAAGAAACGAGTAGATTTGCAAGGATGACACACTCCTACCTTGGATCTATTCATGATATCATGAGACATGGAATTGACACGAGGCAATTATTGCTTAGGGATCGTGATACAGTATGGTACTTATCATCTGTGTCATTTGGGTAATTACAATGCATATTGCTAGGTGCCGCTTGTAATTTATGGAATCGAAAAGAGTTTCAGATTCTATTGCCGAATGACATAGATCCCATAGGGTCACACCAATAAGGAATTAATTAGAAAGGCTCCTTAATTTATTTGACATGTATGACATGATAAATAAATTGGTTTCTCCACTATAACATGAGAAATATAATTATTTGGATAATTATATATGATACTACAATTAATTAGATTAATTGTATTTGATTAATTCAAACAAAGAAAGTGAAACTTGGTCCAATAAACAAAGCCTAATGGCTGTTGTTAATTATGGCTCATGTTTATTTAAAGAATTGTTTCCATAATTAAAAGTTAGCCCAAAATAGTTTACCACGTTTTCTGAAAGCTGCTGCGCAATGTTTCTTCTTTGGGCCATATATTTCTAATACGATATCCGTTTTTAGCGTTCTATATCTTTATGGAAAGGTAATAGAAAAATCTAAAACTTTGTATTTCTGGAAGAAAACCAAATTAGAAATATATTAGGCTCAAAAACGTGGTAGAACGTGGTGCTAAATTTAGACTACCATGTTCTGAAAACTGCTGCGCATGTTTCGTATTTTGACCATAACACCCTCATACGATGTTTGTTTTGAGCGTACCACATATGAATAGAAAGGTAAAAGAAATATCTATAACTTTTATTCAGAGAGCAGAATCTAATTCGAATTAGATCGTGGTCAAAAACATGGTAGAATACGGAGTTAATTTTGGAAATATAATTTCACATTCCTTATTTGCTATATATGCATTCTCTTTCATTCCTTTTGAGTGCAATTCGTTTTGAGAGTTGAAGTTCTGTCAAAACTCTTTCTCTTTCTTATTTCTCTCTCATGTGTTGAGAACCCACAAACCCTAGAATCAAGATCTTGTTCTCTTGGAGGATAGGGATTAAGAAGCGATCAAATTACTACTCTCTAGCAAGAGGAAAGTTTGGTTTCTAATTAATTTCTTGGTGGATACCGTGGAGGGCTTCTACTTTGGAGTCTCATCTTGGTACAAGGCGTTCAAGATCATGCACACATCAACCACCAGGGCGCTGCAAAGCATCAACCACCATTAGCATTGATCAACAAGGAGGTGAAGGCTACAACCCTACATCTCAAGGATCTTCATTTCTTGTTTGGAGACAAGAAACTAAAGGTATGACGCTTATTGATTTGGAAATTAATTTTGGTTTGATTTTAGTCATACATAATGATATTTTGGTACTTTTCTTGTCAAAATTTTTGAAATTCCGCTGCCTTAAGTACCATGAAAATCCAACACTTCCAACTTATGTAGATCTTTGGTTTCCGAGTCACATCACCATCCATTTACTAGATAAAGGTTGTTTGTGAGTTAACAAGTTTAACAATGGCTTATTGACAGCGCAAGCATTGGTTCCTTCCAGTTGGTTCATCTGAAGGACAATAAGAGAAGGCTAATGGAATTTCTAGTTGTGCTTAATTGCATTTAAAAAAATGGTAGACAATTATGGGATAAAAATGGTAGAGAATATTTCCAGTTGGTTCAAATTTGTTTGCAAATTTAATTGCATTTTCATCCTTGCCGTATCCTATCAATAATCACACTCTTTGTTTCAAAGCGAAGCAAAATAATTTCTTGAACAAACAGGAAATGAAATTCTAATTCAGTTATTCTTAGTTTCTAAATGCTATACCACAAACGTAAAAGACCACTGCCTAAGCCATTTCACCAATAATTTCCAATAACAGTCAAGTACCACAAACGAAGAAATGAGAAATTGAGCATATAAACCACTTTCTTAAGTACCACAAACCTCATAAGAAATTAGGTTCGGCGGCGGTTTGGCGAACCTTCTGCCTCTCCGCCCTCCTCCACTTTCTTTAGTCTGACGAAGGGTTTTAGGGTTTTAGCGGTGGTTTGGCGAAGGAGAAGAAGGCGAAGGTTTTACAGATCGCTCTCTGATCTATTTCCAGAAGAGAAGGGATGCATTTGAAATCAGGGGTATTTTAGGAAATATGAAAATACAATTTTTATACAGTAGTTTTCAGCCTAATTTTAATCAAAATTGTATAATAAATATATAATTTGGGCAAATTCACTAATTTTATGATTTTAGAGTGACAAAAAACTAATTTTCTGTTTTGAAGTGGCAAATTTTTAATTTTGAAGTTTTAGAGTGGCATAAAAACAACTTTCCCTTTTTTTTTTATAATATAAGATGTAGGCCAAGCATTCTAATGTTAAATATTCATACAAAAATATTATAATCGGATTTCACACAAAAAAATATTGAGTTAATCACCTTGTTATCATTTTCAATTAGGATGAGGAGAATTATTTAACGCTCAGCTTCATATATAAGAACTTCTCTTGTCTTGGCCATCTATCCTGTTAAATTCAATTGAGCCCAATTTAAAATTTTGAAAATAATTTTTGAGGAGCCCAGCCAGCCCAATTTAAATAACATTTTGCTAATAATAAAATACGATTTTAACCAAATTTTGGTGTTTGGCGTTGTTTTCATAAATGGGCTTATAGAGCAAAATTAAATTGAGGGATCCACTTATAACATTTGAAAATTACAACATCTTACAACAATTCGGTAAGTCCAAACAGCCGATTCAAACCGTTCAACATGATATCTATATTAAAATGTACTTGGAGATCAAATTTTATATATATTTTTTTAATTTATTTACTATTGTTAAGTATTTTACAAAACTGTAGTAAATAGTATTTTCAAAGCCATTGATTTGCTTCCATCATTTTTATAATTGAATTTTCAAATTTTAAGATTATCCATTTAACTAATCCAACTTAAGATTATTTGAAATAGCTCATTTTACAGTAGAGGAACTTGGAGTAAAATCCAAGAACAAATAAAAAGAGCCCTTGTGTGGTGTTGTGTGTATAATAACATCATAAATGACAAAGCGAGAAAGCATGTGAAGGTGTGTGGTGCCTCAATGCTTTATCAGACTATTTCTCCCTTTATAAATAAATGCTGCCAAACAAGTTGTAGATGCATTGATTCTCAGCTGTTCAGGATATGTGCATTTATTTCGAGTAGACTATTGTCAAAATAAACCTAAAGCAATAAAATTTAAAAAATATATATATATAATTGAGAGTGTCTTCTATGGACATAAGGACTTATTTGTAAAATGAACATATTTTTATTTTCAAAGTTCAAACATTCAATCCGACCCGTTCATCTTGTTCTCCATATTAATATGTGCTTGGAGACCAAATTTTACATTTTTCTGAATTTTTTTACTATTTATTAAGATGGGTACAAAATTCAATGGTCTAAATTTGATATTTTTTGTACCCATCTTAATAAATAGTAAAAAAATTCAGAAAAATGAAAAATTTGGTCTCCAAGCACATATTAATATGAAGAACAAGATGAACAGTTCAGATTGACTGTTTGAACTTTGAAAATAAAAATATGTTCATTTTACAAATAGGTCCTTATGTCCATAGAAGTCTTTGCCTATATAATTTATTAAATGCCGTCGCATTTAGGGGTGTCAATGGCACCCTTTTATTCATTTGTCCGATCCGTACCATATCCGTTAAAATAAATACGGATAAGATAATTTGTAGCGGGTAAGAATATAGTAGGGTAAGAATAATTTATAACGGGTACATGTATAAAATTGCTTCCATCCGATTCTTACCGTACCCGTTGACACCCCTACTCGCATTCAAATCAACCGTCACATATTTAATGAATCAGGATTTTCTCCAACACTACAAAACGGATTATATATATAACGTCGTGTTATAGAAATATATATGTAGGCTAAGAAATCAAATTACGGTGAACATTATTTTATTTTACATATTTTTTTTGTATATCAGGAACATAAGGAGAAAATTAGATTTCAATATGATGTCTTAGCTAGTTTCAGATATTGATTTATTTTAATTTGATATGATTTAAAGATACATCAAGCAGTAATTGGGCCATTTCATTTAAGCATTCTTAGTATGATAACTTGAGGTACCGTTTTACCTTATAGATTTCGTTTTTTTAATAACGAATTTTATTTGACAATCATGACAATGGATAAAAAATAACTATCAAAATTAAAATTAAAATTATATGTTTTGCATGATTTAGATTAGGGCTGCAAACGATTCGAACTTATTCCAGTTTGAGTTTGGTTTGAATTAATTTCAAATCGAATTTTTTACAAACTCAATTTCGAATCTTTTACGAATTTTTTTACGACAACAAAGAGTAATCGTAGTCGCCTAGAGCGAGAGGTGAAAGTCATATAGGGTTTCAAAACTAAGAGCGAGAGTAACTGTAACGCCTCTAAATCCGGGTATATTTTAAATTTAGAATCCAATTTAGAACAAAATAAAAAAATAAGAATAATATATATATTTTATAAATATATATAAAAAGGGCAATCAAATAAATAGCCAAAACGTTTTATAAAAATACATGAAAATGGTAACTAAATTCTGCATATAATTTTTATTATACATTTCTTAGCCCAATTAGTAAGCCCAAATTAGAAATATGCAATTCTAAGTTTAGCCCACATTCAATAATATAATCAACCAAACCCTCTCCTCTCTTCTCATTTCCTTGCTCCCTGCCTCTTTCAATTTTTCTGTAAGTTTCTCTCTCTCTCTCTCTCTCTCTCTCTCTCTCTCTCTTGCTCTTCTTGGCCGCCCCCCTCTCTCCTTGGCTGCCGCCGGCCATAAGCCCAGCCCACCACCCGACAGCCCCTCTCTTCCTTTTCCTTGGCTGCCGCTGACCCGAGGAACCCCAGTAGAACCCCCACCCCCCGGCTCTCTCTCTCTACCCCGCTCTCTCCCTCTCCTTTCCCCTTGACTGGCCGAACCCTCCTCTCCCTTCACTTGGCCGGCCGAACCCATTAACCCTAGACCCGAAACCCATTAACCCTAGAAACGAAATTAACTCTAGACCCGAAATCCTATGAACCAAAAAAAACCTAAACCCAATAACCCAATATCAGAACCGAACCCCTTCCCTCTTAAATTCCATCTAATTAGTACAAGAATCAAGGTTATTACTCACTTTAGTTATGCCAAATTGAATTAGTAGGAAGAATCGAGGGTGGTAGTTTATTTTGCTAAATTGAGTATAAACCCTTTTAAATTAAATAGAAATAAGAAACTAATCAAACGTGTAAAAACTTAGGAGCAAACCGCGAGATTCTAGGAGACGCTGTAGATACGCGAGAATACGACACACGCACAAACGAAGTCACTGAGAGTACAGGTGCGGGTTCCTGGTCTCTTTACAAATAATATAAAAATGCAGGGATTGAGGTAAGTAATCTTTGTTTCAAAATCTGGTAGATAAACTGCATGTTGTGAACATCGAACATTCGTTTGATTTTGTGTAGAACTGCGCGATAGGAATTCTTGATGCATGACACTGAATTGACAGGGATTGTGATTGTGAATGTAAATGAATTGTTTTGAGAATAGAATCGCCCTTGTGTGGCGATTCTCCGATCTACCCATGTGTGGCAGATTTCAGATTGTGATGTGTGAACAGAACGGGTCGCCCTTGTGTGGCGGTTCGCCGGATGGGTCCCCGAAATGGCCCATCTAGAGTGTGATTGAACGGGTCGTCCTTGTGTGACGATTCGCCGGATTTTCATGTACGGGCATGGATTTCCAGAGTGTGGAATTTAAAAATATTTAATGTGATTTAAAAATAAAAAGGGGTGGGAATGAAAATTGTTTTCAAAATGGTTGCATATCCGAATTGATAGAAAATTTAGGGGTAAATTTGAAAACTTTACTTTTTGAGCTATTTGGGGAATTGAATGCATTGGTTTGTAAAAACACCGGGCTGGAACTAAATCCCGCACTGAGAGATAGTTCGATCTCTCACCGTACCACTTTTTATGTGGGTTCCAGGAAATGAAGAAGGAGACATAGAGGAAGGCCGCGAGTGAGGGATTAGCGGAAGTTATTGAAGTAGCCACTATTTGTTTTAAATTTACATTTGTAAGAACAATATATTATGTAGACATGGCGGTAACTGTTTGACTAGCCATGTCTGACATATTTTCCCTTTCTATATTGTTGTGGACCCCATATATTTTTAATATAGTGGCTTGTTAGTTGTGTTATTGATGATGTATGTGATGTGCTTAACGCTTTGCGCTTGAAGGCGCGGCGGGTTGTCCGGGGGTGTGACAGTTACGACTTACGAGTTATGACTGAACGGTCTTAATTTTTAATTTTTAAGTCATCTGCGAACATAAGTCATTAACAGAAATCAACAGTTGATGTTACTTGAAACAGAATAAGAATATTCCATATATTGCCGTGAAAAAACAGATGTTGCATGCATGAGCATTGAGCATAACGGCCATATTAAAGTTGTAGGTATCTTATAAGCAAAGCGAATAATAATTATTACCAAGAATTAATTATTGATGTGGTCGAGGACTCGAGGTCGAGTAAACTAATCAGAGCTAACTAACATGTTTTATTAGTTGGATAAGGTAGCTAGAGACTAGAGACTAGAGTTAGTTTTGAAAACGGAGCTAGCTAGCTAGGTTTGGAAAATCCGAGGTCCAACCTGTCTTCTCTCGCATGCACCTGCCTTATCCCATTCCTTATCTTTCTATTTCCTTATCGCATCACACTTTTTTTTTCCTTTTTGTTGCGCCTCTCTTCCTGAAATTTCAAATCTTACCACACTTACACGCTTAGGACCTATTCGGTTGTCAGGCAGAAACGAAAATGAGCTTGGATTCGGATACAATTTGAATGGCCGAAATACTGTGCGCTTGAAAAAAAATTTCACTTTGAGTGAATTTTTTTTTTCTGCACGAACACAATGGCAGCCAAACACGATCTTAAGCACTTTGAAAATGCACATCAAATTTTTTGACACATCAGCTTGAGATGTGCCCCAAATTATTATTTTTTCTATTTTTTTAGTGCGCATCAATGTAAAGAACGTAGAAATCTAGTGAATCGATATCAACATTCTATTGATGGATTTGAAAGTACGGTATTCAACTGTCGAGTAACTGTAGGAGGTTTTGGCATGGAGTAGAAGGTATCTAAAAGGAACTGCACCAAATAGTGTTGTTATTTAAACATTTAAAACGTCCTTATTTTAATATTTGGTACTATAAGATTTGGCACCAGAACTTATTTTTTTTTTCATTGAAACCGTCCTAATAATTTAATTGAATATTTTCTAGGGGGTTACATGAATCTTCACCAAATTTAATTAAAGAAGTAGAAAGAATGTGTAGAAAATGGTCCCCTTAGGCCATATGGTTGTTCAAACGCATATCTTGTTATAGAAACACTAAAAAGATAGGTAAATAAAAACAGGGTCCCCATTGGGTTGTTAAAACGCTCCCGTTAGCACACCGTCCGTGCAACTTTGTGGATAAAACTAGAACACGGATATGCCCAAAAAAATTATTTATATCATTTAAAAAAAAAAAAAAATTAAATCACCGCTAAAATTGGAGAATTTCAAAAATACCAACTAATTTAATATGCGGACCCCATTAATAGAAGTCTGCATATTGAATTGGGATACTCCCAAAAGCCCATTAATGGAAGTCCGCTATAATATACTGAAATTAGGATTTTTGGGAGTCCGCAAATTAATGGGTGCCCAGATTAAATTGACGGTCCTAGTATTCTTGAAATTTTCCATATTTTGTTATTTTTTAGTTGAATAAGGCTAGCATGCTACCTGTAGCATAGTGACATGTCGTGCTACCTCTTCAAAAACCTATTGAGTAAACTTCAAACGACAAATCCAAACCGTTGAAACCAATCTACTACATAAGTGATGTATTTACATGTCAAAATTAGAAGTCAATCAGTCAAAAAATTCTTTTTTGACCGCTTGACTTTATACTAAATGAATGTAAAAATTTGTAAATTTTATATGTAAATACATCACTCTTGAAGTAGATCGGTTTAAACAGTTAGATTTGTCATTTGAAGTCTACTCAATAGGTTTTTGAAGAGGTAGCACGAGCACGCCAGCCTTATTGTTTTTAGTTTATTTTTTTTTAATTATGGTATAAATAAAGTTTTCGGCGGATATGCACATATGGATATCATGACTCGTCACAACAACAAAAAAAATACAAAATGTATATTTAAACAAATAACTTACAATTAAATAGTAAGTGATATTTTGTATATTTTTGGTACATTTGTTCACTGCCCATCAAAACATATATCAAAGTTCTTATTAAATTATAAAAAAAATGTTAATTTTTCTTTAAAAAAAAATCTTTGATTTTTTTTCTTCAATTAAAATAATCTCCATAAGAATTCATTTAATTCATCATTGACCTTTGTTGAAGCTTAAATCTATTATTTTATCTCGACGTTGGCTCAAAAAAAAATTATTATGTTACTATTTTCTTAAATTATAAAAAATGAAAGCTCTATATCATGATAGCGAATAATTTTATGAGATAGGAGTAAGATGGGTATCGGACCTACTTTTAGGTTCAATTAGCTTTATCACCGTACGATTAGCATTACGATCTATGCACACGGAAATTGAAAAAGACTTGCATGAATTTCAATTAGTTCACACGAACCTTAATGCAATCTAACGGTCACTACACCCATCGAACCAAAGTAAATCTGATGAGCATCGGACCTACTCTGAATTCTAATTATACTGAAGGGATGGTGGAAATGAGAGGAAGGTTATTTTTTGTTATTGGTTTTAGTAGCAACGATGGAATGATAAATTATACTAATTCTAAGTATTAAAAGGGAAAATGTGATGACTTCTTTATTAATTTTTTTTTTACAAGCTTTGATGAGCATGAGCAACTAATTATATTTTAATATTTGTATTTACAAAATAATAAGCTTTCTGTTTACTTTTCAACTTTAAAAAAAATAACAAGTGTAAGACTTTATAGACCATTTGAGAGAAAAAAAATTATGATTTGATGATTTTATATATTTTCCATATTTTTTAAAAGGAGGTATTAATTACTGAAAGTTGAACGTTATTTATTTACAAACATATGTGATGAAAGAGGAGAGATCCATTTGCATTTTTTATGGCACCAGATGACATTTTATATTTTCAAAGTCCAAACAGTCAATTCAAACCGTTCAAAGTAATAGATATATTAAAATATACTTGCAGATTAAATTTTATAATTTTTTTGAATTTTTTTTACTATTTATTAAGATGAGTACAAAAATTCAATGGTCTGAAAACAACGATTTTGTAAAATACTTAATAAATAGTGACCCAATTAAAAAAAATATAAAATTTTATTTTGAATCACATTTTAATATATCTATTATGTTTTATGTTTGAACAGTTTGAATTGACTATTTAGACTTTGATAATCTTAAAAATATTGAGTGTAATTCGGTTCCACTGTTATGTTGTTGGATCCTCCTCATGATTAAATATTATTTTAATAACATTGAGGATATACGTCTTTGAAAAGCCTTCATTTCTCCCAACGGTTCTTTTGTTCCATGTCTATCCAAATTCATCTATGAATAATTGAGCTGTCAATTCTCGCTAGAAAACGGACAACGGTGGCCATTCTACGTTCCAGCTATTCGCCAGCAACAGCCTACCTTCCTTCTACGCGCGCAAAAGTATACACCGAGATGTACTTGTATCCGTTAGATGATTAGATCTCAACTCTTTGCTCACTGATTGACGGTTCAGATTACTTCACTTGTCTTTGGATTTTGGTTCAGAATCTATTGGAAATTCCAAGGTTTTAGGTAGGAGTTCAAAATCTGTACTGTAACGATCAGTGCGGGTTAAAGTTACCTCCCGGGATAATTACTCTTTTGCTTGTATACCCTTGGAAAATTTCTAATTTTACATTATAATCACATTCATAAACTCTTTTTTTTTGTTAGAGGGATTCACTTGTACTATTTTTTAGTGACACTGAATTACATCCTATATTTTTAAAGTCCAAAGAGTCGATCCAAACCGTTCAACATGATCTCCATATTAAAATATACTTAGAGATCAAATTTTACATTTTTTTATTTTTTTTACTATTTATTAAAATGAGTACAAAAATTCAATGTTATGAAAAGAACGATTTTGTAAAATACTTGATAAATAGTAAAATAATTCAAAAAAATATAAAATTTAGTCTCTATGCACATTTTAATATGGAAATCATGTTGAACAGTTTGGATCGACTATTTGGATTTTGAAAATTTAAAAAATAGATGATGATGTAATTTGGTGTCACTAAAAAATGGTGTAAGTGGATCCCTCCTCTTTTTTTTTAATGTATATTATAAAATAGCTACAATTTCGAAACAATACTGTAAGATCTTCAATAGAATATTGTATTATCAATATAATATTTTGATTAAAAACTATAAGAAAAATAGAGCTATGCATAATGCATTACATAATAAAACTATCTTCGGTTATTTAAATTGAAAAATAAAAGTTTCTCTTATTTACATGCTCCAACAATGAATAGATTATGAATTTTGAAGTACTCATCACTAATTCATTACATTAAAAAGTACAAAATTATTAATATATATAATGTTTAACTTAGTTGACAAAAAAGTATTAATGAAACTAACAAATTTTATGAACTCATGTAAATTTTACCCGACCAATAATATGTTTGAAAATTTGGGAAGAGAAATAGATGTATGGTCCCCCTTCACACTGCACGCTATTTTAGACAAACTCATAATGCATATCGTCAATAACTATTATGATATATAATACAAAGTCGGACATTATTATAAAAAACTATCGAGTTCAAAGAGCTATGCATGTCACTAAATTTTGAATAAAAAAAAGATAGCTACAAGTGTCCTTCTCTCCTGACTATATTAAAACAAGTCTACACATTAATATCAAAAACTTTAATTTATTTGAGATAATACAATAACTAGCTAAATAATTGTGATTTAAAATTACAGTATTAGTTATTATTTGAAATTATTTGATTAATTTTATAAATTATATTAGACCAATAAATTTTAATTTATATCTTTAAGATTGCCAGACTTTAACACTTGTTAAAGAAGTACTAAGGAATGATAATTTTTAACAAATTGAAGCACCCGAAAAGAAAAAAGAAATCAACCTGATAGCCGCTATCGGGATTTCAAAAAAGAAAAAGAAAAAAGAAATCTGTGGACACCCAATGCCAGGTGAATTCGCATCCTCCGAGATATCTCAACTTTTGCGTTTTTGTTGGAAAATCTAAACCGTTCAAATACGATATACACGAATCTTAATGCACAAATAATACTGCCTCTGAGCTATCACCGAATAGGAACCGGACACGTCGGTCACGCAGAAGTTGAGATATCTCAGAGGATACGCACTCATGCCAGGTTTGCCCAGCGGTAACCACACCATAGGGTGACGAGATTCACAACCATCTCTGACTCTCAGTAATATAACTCTCACCCATCCCCAATTTTCCTCAGTATCTCCGTCTTTCTTCTCCTCCTCTTCCTCTTCTCCGCTAGATCCTCACCAAAAACCCAAACCCTAATTTACCAAGATGCGTGAGATTCTCCACATCCAGGGTGGCCAATGCGGGAACCAGATCGGTGCCAAGTTTTGGGAGGTGATCTGTGACGAGCACGGCATCGACCCCACCGGTAAGTACGCTGGTGATTCAGATCTCCAGCTTGAGCGCATCAATGTGTACTATAACGAGGCCAGTGGTGGCCGGTATGTGCCGAGGGCCGTGTTGATGGATCTCGAACCCGGCACGATGGACTCGGTTCGGTCGGGTCCATTTGGCCAGGTCTTTAGGCCTGACAACTTCGTCTTTGGACAGTCAGGGGCTGGGAACAATTGGGCCAAGGGACATTACACCGAGGGAGCTGAGCTGATTGATTCGGTCTTGGATGTGGTGAGGAAGGAGGCCGAGAATTGTGATTGCTTACAAGGTGAGATCTTCTCCTTATTTTGTTTATGTGAAGAATTATGAATTTTTTGGAAAATTTTTGGGGTTTTCAGTGTAGATACGAGTAGATCTGGTTAATGGTTAAGATTGTTGAAGGCGCGTATTGTTATCATCGAATTTTGATCTAAATTGTGCTTTCAAGATCAGTGGATCTACGGTTCAAGATATAAACATGTGATGTTCGTTTCCAAACTTAATAAACACTAATTAGATCTACGGTATTGTCTGTGTATTGACAGCTCTCTTTTAGTCTATTCGTTTTCTATAATTTTATTCTGGCAGCAAAACTAGATTGAAAAGATATTGTATATAGCACAATGGATAGTGGATTTCCTTACCATGTTTTAAAATTCAATAATTGGAGCATGGGATCTTAGGTTTTAATGTAGTGTCAAATTTAATGAGTCAATCTTCTCTATTATCTTCTTTTGTTGTGCATTTAGCGAAATTATGAATTTTTTTGAAAATGTTATTCCCAGCATTTCTAGCAGTTTTTGTTAATTGTCTAAAATGGTAACCATGGTTTATATTTATTTCTCCAATGTTGGTACTGTATTTCAGTACTTGGCAGCCTGATATGCAATCTGTTTCTTAAATTGAGCATTTAAGTGTTTGTTCCTGTGTAATACCTCAAGTAAAAAGAAAATTTTTAAGAGGGATAACACTGGCCCAAACTGGTACCAGTCTGTTTATATGGTTGGTTCTGATTGTGATTTGAGTTTCTTATTTGTCCTGAGTGCAAATTTGCATAAATTAGCAATGTTTCTAGAATTATTGGCAGCGGGCACTTTCAAATGCACCCTTGTAAAGTCTTACAATATAGCATATGAGAACATGTATATACTATTTATACACAACATACTTTGTCTGCCTTTTTCACCACTGTTTGCAAGAAAAGATGTCCAAACAACCATCTTACATCACTTGGAGGCTTGGTCTTATGTACCCATTATAGAAATATTAGGGAAAGGGATTGTGTCATTTTCCTTGTTTTCTAAAGTTATGTGTAGTATTGACATGCAAATTTTCCTGTAAGAAAAACCGAATTTATCGCCATAAATAAAGCTGTCAGCTTGAATTTAAAGTACTTAACAGTGCCTCATTTCTTCTATGTTCATGTTCATCTCCAGGTTTCCAAGTGTGCCATTCACTTGGAGGTGGGACCGGTTCGGGAATGGGAACCCTACTCATATCCAAGATACGTGAAGAGTATCCTGACAGGATGATGCTAACGTTCTCTGTCTTCCCATCCCCAAAGGTGTCTGACACAGTGGTCGAGCCTTACAATGCAACACTCTCAGTGCACCAGCTTGTTGAAAATGCCGATGAGTGCATGGTGCTAGACAATGAAGCTCTCTATGACATCTGCTTCCGTACTCTCAAGCTTGCTACCCCTACATGTATGCTCATTTACTTTATTAATTAATTTTTGAATATTCAGTCTGCAAATTGCACCCACAGTTCTTATATTTGTGTTCAATATATTTCGGTTTATTTGCAGTTGACACATGACTGTTGCACCAGTCGTGATGAAAAGTTTTACTTCATTGAATTTGGCAAATATCTGCTCCATCAATAATTTTATTAATATATTTTTTTTCAGTTGGTGATTTGAACCACTTGATATCTGCCACCATGAGCGGTGTCACCTGCTGCCTCCGCTTCCCTGGACAGCTCAACTCTGATCTACGCAAACTTGCGGTGAACCTCATCCCCTTCCCTCGCCTCCACTTCTTCATGGTTGGTTTTGCCCCCCTCACCTCCCGGGGCTCCCAGCAGTACCGTGCACTAACTGTACCCGAGTTGACCCAGCAAATGTGGGACTCCAAGAACATGATGTGCGCTGCTGATCCTCGCCATGGCCGGTACCTCACTGCCTCGGCCATGTTTCGTGGCAAAATGAGCACAAAAGAAGTTGATGAACAAATGCTTAATGTACAAAACAAGAACTCCTCTTATTTTGTCGAGTGGATACCAAACAATGTCAAATCGAGCGTTTGTGATATCCCTCCAAGGGGACTTAAGATGGCAAGCACCTTCATTGGTAACTCTACTTCTATCCAGGAGATGTTTAGGAGGGTTAGCGAGCAGTTCACGGCCATGTTTAGGCGCAAGGCGTTTCTTCACTGGTACACTGGAGAGGGCATGGATGAGATGGAATTTACTGAGGCTGAGAGTAACATGAATGATTTGGTGGCCGAGTACCAGCAGTACCAAGACGCAAGTGCTGACCTTGAGGAGGAGGAAGAGTACGAAGAGGAAGAGGAGGAGGCAGCTTGAGAGTTACACTATTGTTTGCATTAAATGTTTGGTTTTTGCAATTGTGGGTTGTGGTGTGTGTGTGGAAAGTAAGGAAGATTTTTTTCTTTTTTTTCTTTTTCTTTTTGTTTGTGAATTGATGGTTTGATTATTTGGTAGTTAGTGCTAGTAGTAGGAGACATGATCTCTCTGTCTTGTAAGTTGTAATCAATTTGGCTGGTTGTTTCTGTATGGAACTAGTATAAATTTGTGGTGCTTGAGTTCTTCTCTTCATTTTTCTCCTCAAAGTGAGTGTTCTTCGTTTTAGATGATCAAACTGGTTCTTTTAGAGATGTCGAGCAGGTCTTACAATCTCGGCATGTGTGATGCCTCCTGTCCATTTAAGATCCCTACTTATCTTGATCCGAGTTAGATCACATCTCCTGTTTGAGTCCTATGCCTTTCTCCACTTGTCAGGTCTCATTCCTCCTATCCATTTATGATCACAAGTTATCTTGAAAGTTTAGTTTGCAGAACTTTCTCCAATCCATACAAGAGGTTTTCAAATCAAACTAACAGTTGAAATTTCAAGTCACCATTATAATCAAAGCAAAATGAAACAAGTAACCGGACTCTTCCACGCATCCAAAATTCCACAATTTGAAACTATTTAAGAAGGCAAGCCCCAATGACCACAAAAGAAACATTGGTCATGGATTCATTACTCACAATTTGAAACTATTTAAGAAGGCATTCGCTGCATCCTCTCTTTTAGTTTATATCCCTTGCTCTGCTTTCTCGAGGTTTTTTTTAAAGCACAACCTTAGGTAATTAGTTCCTTCATGTTCGTAGTAAGATTTATAGAGATGTCGACGGGTCCTAAGATGTCGAGCAGGTCCAACAATCTCGGCATGTGTGATGCCTCCTGTCCATGTAAGATCCCTACTTATCTTGATCCGAGTTAGATCACATCTCCTGTTTGAGTCCTATGCCTTTCTCCACTTGTCAGGTTCCATTCCTCCTATCCATTTATGATCACAAGTTATCTTGAAAGTTTAGTTTGCAGAACTTTCTCCAATCCATACAAGAGGTTTTCAAATCAAACTAACAGTTGAAATTTCAAGTCACCATTATAATCAAAGCAAAATGAAACAAGTAACCAGATTCTTCCACGCATCCAAAATTTCACAATTTGAAACTATTTAAGAAGACAAGTCCCAATGACCACAAAAGAAACATTGGTCATGGATTCATTACTCACACCTTGCTCTGTTTTCCTAATCTCTTTTCTCTTTTTATTTGATCCCACAAAAGGAAACCAAACTATCTCCAAACACTCCAATGCAACCTCTGAGCCTTTCATCCAATGCCTACTGGTAAATTCCATTCCTCACAACCTCTTATTCACACAAAGCACCACTTCCTATTCTACCATTCTACAATCACCACTTTGTTAAAATGCTTGTCAAATCTCGGCATGTGTGATGCCTCCTGTCCATTTAAGATCCCTACTTATCTTGATCCGAGTTAGATCACATCTCCTGTTTGAGTCCTATGCCTTTTCCACTTGTCAGGTCCCTATCCATTTATGATCACAAGTTAATTTGAAAGCTTACTTTGAAGAACTTCCTCCAATCCATACAAGAGGTTCTCAAATCAAACTAACAGTTGAAATTTCAAGTCACCATTATAATCAAAGAAAAATGAAACAAGTAACCGACTCTTCCGCGCATCCAAAATTCCACATTTTGAAACTATATAAGAAGGCAAGCGCCAATGACCACAAAAGAAACATTGGTCATGGATTCATTACTCACACCTTGCTTTGTTTTCCTGATCTCTTTTCTCTTTTTATTTGATCCCACAAAAGGAAACCAAACTATCTCCAAACACTCCAATGCAACCTCTGAGTCTTTCATCCAATGCCTACTGGCAAATTCCATTCCTCACAACCTCTTATTCACACAAAGCACCACTTCCTATTCTACCATTCTACAATCCTCCATCAGAAACCAAAGGTTCAACACAACTAGAACACCGAAACCTCTCGCAATAATTACACCTACGTTTGAATCTCATGTTTCAGCTGTCATCAACTGTTGCAGAACGAACAACGTTGAACTTAGAACACTAAGCGGGGGTCATGACTATGAGGGCCTCTCTTATGTGGCCTTTGGCACTCCTTTCATTGTTCTGGACATGCAAAACTTGAGTTCAATCAATGTTAACATCACCGATAACACGGCATGGGTCCAAGCTGGTGCAACAGTCGGAGAGTTATATTACCATATAGCCGAGAAAAGCAAGAGCATGGGTTTTCCAGCAGGGTTATGCTCCACAGTAGGGGTTGGTGGTCATTTAAGTGGTGGTGGAATCGGAACTATGATGAGAAAGTATGGTTTGTCCTCTGATAATATCATTGATGCACGCTTGGTGAACACAACAGGGGTGATACTCGATAGGGAATCCATGGGTGAGGATTTATTTTGGGCAATTAGGGGAGGGGGAGGAGCTAGTTTTGGGGTCATATTAGCCTATAAAATTAAATTGGTATATGTGCCGCCTAAGTTGACAGTTTTTTCCAAATCATTTAATGTTAGTCAAAATGACACACTATTAATAAAGGTAGTAAGTCAATGGCAGGATGTAGCTTATAGATTTGATGAGAGGTTATTTATAAGGCTATTTACTGAGGCAATTGATGAGAAGGGAAACAGAATACTGCAAGTGTCTTTTGAAGCTCAATTCCTTGGAGAGAAAGAAGAATTGCTTTCTATAATGGAAGAAAAATTCCCCCTGCTTGATTTGCAAGAGAATGACTGCCAAGAGATGAGTTGGATTGAGACAGTTAAATATTATGCCGGGTACATAAACGGGGAGCCGCTTAGTGTTTTACTTGACAGAGAAGCCCAGATCAAATACCCATTCAAAGCCAAATCAGACTTCTTGACAAGTCAAATCCCTGAGTCTGTTTGGAGAAGGATTTGGGATAATTTACTAACAAGTAATGCATCACTGGCACAGATGATTATTGATCCATTAGGAGGAAAAATGGATGAAATATCTGAATCTGAAATCCCATTTCCCCACAGAAATGGTAGTTTGTACAATATACAGTATTTGGTGGCATGGTTGGATGAAAGCACAGAGAGTGTTAAGAGAAACTTGGATTGGATTAGGGGTTTCTATGAGTTTATGACTCCTTATGTTTCTAAAAATCCAAGAGGTGCTTATTTAAATTACAGGGATTTGGATTTGGGTACCAGTAAAAATGGAGACCTGAGTTATTTCAAGAATAAAGAGTGGGGTAAAAGGTACTTCAAGGACAATTATAGGAAACTAGCATTAGTAAAATCAGAGGTTGATCCAAATAATTTCTTCAGGAATGAACAAAGTGTGCCCCCGCTTGATCTATATTAACTAGCCTAACATGTGAAAATAAAAGAAACTCTCTCTATAGTGTATAGCTTGTTGTTACTAATAGGTTTTTATTTTAGACTTTGCACTTTTTTATATATGTATGTTTGTCTAAAAAGAGAATAATAAAACATATCATCATCATTGAATCATTGAGGAGGGTTCAAATGCACCATCTTTTTTTGTGCTCCAATATGCTCTACATCTTTTATCTCCGTTTTCAACCTTTATCTCCATTTTCAAAGTCTGAATAGTCGATCCGAACAGCTTGGAGGCCAAATTTTATATATTTAAAATTTTTTTTACTATTTTTTGTGCTCCAATATGCTCCACATCCTTTATAGTCAGAACAGTCGATAGAAACCAATCAACATGATCTTCATAACAAATATGTTTGGAGACGAAATTGTATATTTTTATAATTTTTTTACTATTTTTTTAGATAGGTACAAAAAATCACTCTTCTAAGGAGATTTTGGACCATCCGATAAAGTGGTACTTAAGAAAAAAAATTCTGAAAAATATAAAATTTGGTCTCCAAACATATTTTATTATGAAGATCATGTTGAGCGGTTCGGATCGACTGTTCAGACTTTGAAAATTTATATAAAAAATGTGGAGCATATTGGAGCACAAAATGATGGTGCATTTGAGCCCCCTCCTCCATCATCATTATAGTTGTTGCAATCTTTAACTCACAATAATCTATTAAAGTAAATTGCAATAACAAAATAATCTATATAAAAAATAACTCATGAAATAACTCCACAAGAAAAGATATATCTCATAGGAACACCCCCCCCCCAGACTTAAAAGAATAATTAAATGCTACCCAGAAACCTCCCAAGCAATCACATAACATACACAGTACTACTATAATAAAAATGCATAGAACATTTAACAACCCTTAACAGGAAGAAACTTAGCCTTGTGCCGGTACAGAACCTTCTTTTTCTTCTGAGTATTATTCTCGATTGTCAGAACAACTTTCCCGGCTTCATTATTTTTAAAGGAATTATGAACCAGTCCCTCTTGTGAATTCATCTTTTTACCTTTCCGAATTATCACAGCATAAGATCCTTCATCACTTGGTACAAATTCTTCTTTGTAATTCACCTCCCAACCTATCACAGACAGATCCCACACAAGTGTAGATCCAACCTACATTCATTTTCAATTATACGATTAAGTACATTTCCAAGGGTAATTCTGCAAAAGTTCCCAATAAAAGAAATTTTATTACAAATAAACTACAAATGGTTTCTGTTTGAAGCTCTGCTGCAAAGTTCTTTATCTTAAATAATAATAATAATAATAATAATAAATTTTAGGAATGTGTAGGCAGAAGTTCCCTTGAAAAAACTCCCTCAAGAAAAATCCCAAACCATTCTAACAACAGAACCTACAAACTACATCATTTAATTGATAATGTATGACTGTGGTGTAATTGAAAATATACTATTATACCTGTGGGGCAGGAATTTCAATAGTTTCAGCTGAATTGCCTTTGATAAACAACTCTGAAACTTCATCTTCCAAAGAGAACTCAGTGTCACCTTCTCTTTTGAGACCACCATATGCAACTGGTAGAGCTTCTGCTGATATGTACCTGTTTAATCAAGTTGTACATCTCATCAAACACCAATCGGAGAGGTGCATCAATTAAACAAGTATTAGGAATGAACCTGTGCTGGGTACAGTAATAATGAACCTGTCATCACAAACACTTGTTCATGGCTTTGCT
Source organism: Carex cristatella (assembly GCA_024447775.1). Taxonomy (NCBI): domain Eukaryota; kingdom Viridiplantae; phylum Streptophyta; class Magnoliopsida; order Poales; family Cyperaceae; genus Carex; species Carex cristatella. Next base: position 4,681,352 of record JAJHPF010000018.1, read on the forward strand.
GAGACCTGTACCAACAAGGTACAGAATGTGCCTCTCTATAGCTCAGACAAAAGCCTATGGTACAATGGAAGCCATTCTGGTACCAAGATGCTTCCCAGTATGATCATTTAGAGAGAGAGAGAGAGAGAGATTACTTGAGAAGAGTTTCTGTTGTCCTAGCGGGACGGGACAAGACAAACTTGCTCTTGGTTCTTTGGGTTAAGAATGGAGAGACGATAGCGCTCAGTGCATAGTACCAAAATGGTACATTGATGAAGATCTACATCATAACAAAGAAAGCATTTAATTAGTATTGAACAATAATAGTAAACTACTGATTAATAATCATGAATTGTTATATAAAATGACAACTACCATGTCAACAGTATAAAAATATCAACATTACTTTAAAGATCAAGAACCAAATATAAATGGTTGCATAGCACAATTGCATAACTCTTTATGACAATTTCGAATTTGACACTAATCCCTCGAACAATATTTTTTTAATTGGAAGTACAAATTACCCTCTCTCTATATAGGAAAAATCTCCCAGACAGAAATAAACTTAAAACTGAATTAATATAAAGTACTCACAGTTCGTGCAACCATTTCTGGATAGTTATCTTGCAGAACATCCACAACCCGTTTAAGCACAGCTCGCACACCTTTCTTACCGGGTCGGGGAGCATCCTTCAGATCTACAACCTGTGTCAATGATACAACCTGTCCTGGCTCAAAATCCAACATAGCAATTCCCTTCTCCATCATGCGCACTCGCCATCTCACCAGACTCTCTCTTCCCTCTTCAGTTTCAAACAAGCCCGCGTTGGCTAAAACCCCTAAAATGTTATAGCACACAGGGTGGCCTTCACGATCTCTACCATCTATATAGCATGCCTCATCAAGATCGGTATTCGAGTAATCCTTTTCATCCGAGAGTATGGAGTCAATGTTTTGGGATTTGCGCCAGATTAGGGTCTTTTGGAGCATATCAAAAGCTTCTTTGGGTTTAAATTCACGTGCACGAAGGAACTTGAGGAGTAAAACATCTGTTGAATCGGTGCTTTTGGATGGTGATAAAGGGACTCCCCAGAGAAATACCTATAAATTAAATTAAATCAGTCAAGTGGTAAATTAGTACGGTACGTGTTCATCTTTGCATGTCTTAAATTACTGTACTGATGGTTTTCTGCTGTAAATTTTGCTATTCTCCAGTATTGTGTTTCTAGCAAATCAGATGACAAATAAATCAAATTGCAAGGGAAATGTGTCATTCCAAGTTAAATTATGGTACAATCAAAAGGTATAAATCAGTATTTTTTGTTCTTCGATCAAATGCTGAGAGTGTGATCCAACAAAACCAAAACTAAGAGCTAAAATTGATCTGTGTTCCAAATTATAAAACATCTGATGCATATAATAACATATACAAACCAGCAATTTTACAGAGAACTAAATATTATTTGTTCATTATTCTTACCTCTTCTTCTAGTTTGTCCCCTTCATCTACGCATTTCACCTCTTCTCCATCTGCTTCTTTCTCTTTCTCTTTCTCTTTCTCCTTCTCTACGAACAAAGTCTTAGTTGAAATAGCCTCCTCGATTTGTGCACGCAAATCGAAGAGAGCCTTTCTCTCACTCTCCTTCAAGTCGGAGAGGAAGTTACTCTCCTCCCTGAAAGAAGCAGCCTTTTCAACCACCGGTACTGTCACTGCCTCAGCTTCGATCTTCTTCTCGGTCAGAACTGGTACTGGTACTAGATCTGTATCGGTGTCGGCCTCGAGCTTTTTCTCAACCATTTCTTCTTGTGGGATGCTCGATTCCTCTGTCTTCACCTCCACAGCCATTAATAAAGGTAGAGGTAGTATGGGTAAAACTAAGGTTTTGTGCCTCTCTCTCTCTCTCTCTCTCTGTCCCTCCCTGCTAGTTATTTCTAGTGAAGAAACAGGGACAAGGTGGCGGGTGGAATGAGGTGAGGTCCAGTGTATGAATAGATGAAGCCTATTAAAGAGAGGTTGGTTTGTTTCGTCTCCAGTGTAGAATACTCCGATCATTAATATTCCACATCCAGAACGGAGTGGATCCGATACCCATCGGACCTACTTTAGCTTCAACGAGCTCTTTAAACGTCCGATCAATCTTAAGTCTGTGCAAAACGAAACAGAAGCACACGAATCTTAAAGCAAATTTAACGGTGATTTAACTCGTCGAACCAAAGTTAGTCCGATGCCCATCGGACCTACTCTCAAGTCACATTCGACATCACGTGAGAATGAGTCCGTATCCTCTGAGATATCTCAATTTTTGCGTGACCGACGTGGCCGGTGCCTATTCGGGGAAATGTAGGGGGCCAGTTTTATTTGAGCTTTGAGATTGTGTAGAACGTATTTGAACGATTGAGATTTTCCTAAAAGTCACGCAAAGTTTGAGATATCTCAGAGGATGCGAATTCCGTGAGGATCTGACGGTCTAAATAGGAGTGGACGTCTCCAGTACTTCCTAATTCGAGAGCAGCACGTAATAAAGGTAAGGTCAATTAATTGATGACCTGGTTACGACCAGGAGACTTTAAGAGCCGTTAGGTCGTCAAAGGGACCGAAAGCAGTTCGCTATACTCTCCAGTGCATAAATCACTGTTAGTTTGTTCGGTTACATCGGACAGATAATGGAAAGTGAAAATTTTGAGAGGGTGGAATGGTTATACTGGAGAGGATTGGAATATGAGTGGGGCCCATGGACACGCGAGAAGAGCAACAAAAGAGCCGTTGCGTGATTAGCGGAACAGAAAGGAATCCTAGGCTGGACAGCAGTTATCTTTTTCATTGGGACCTGTAACGGCTAGTTGAAGAGGAGACCTGTTCTTCTAATTTTCATTTATTCTGACTTCACTATTTCATATTGGCGTTTGCGCTTGTACCCTTATTAAATATGGAATTTCTAATTAATGAGAGACCAGAGTCTTACTTTAAGATCCCGAAAAAATTAAAACATCATGTTACTGTTTTCAATATATGTCATTCTTATGTTTGGTTGAATTTAGAATAGGCTATTTTTGAGATTATATTATTTGGAATAGTTTATTCAGTATTTAGTGAGTTAGAATAGCCAAAACAGTGAATCCAAACTTTTTGTCTTAATATAATAGGTTTTCTCTAAGAATTTTGAGATTTGAATATTCTAATAAGACAAACAATAATTATTCTTAATTTGACTATTCTAGCTATTCTTGTTTTGCAATCAAACATACTGATTCAATATTGTACGCCGGAAATATTTATTTTTTGCTTTTTCTGAAAAGAATTGATAAGATCAGCATTGAAATTATTAATATTAAGAAAAATGTTATATATAAACCTCACAAGTCACACCTCAAGTTCACTTTTTTATTTTATTTGATGGTACAAATTCAAGAAATAAAGAAAAAAAATAATACAAATTTGTACAGTTTTATTTGCTTATACTAAGGAAAAGCTTAGACTTTCCATTTTTATATTGTTTACAATTTCAATTTTTACTTTTCGTTCGTTTATATTTGTGTATTACTAAATGAAAAAGGTGGTCTACAGTATGTATATTTTTAAATTAGAATCGAAATGTGTGTTTTGCAGTGAGAGAGTTATAAAAATACAAAAGAATTAGGAGGGAAAAAGAAACACATTCCGATCATTGAAGTATGTGCATAACCAGCAATGGCATGTAATAAACAATGGTTCATAACTTATGTGGGTCATTCATGATTACACATTTATATCTAATATTGGAGAAGAAAATTTGTTATGGCGTGATTAATCACGTCACGTTACGTTACGTTAACGTTACGTCACGTCACGTGTGTCGATCACATAACGTGACTCGCGTGTCGCGTAATATGATCATTCGCGTAACGTGACCGCATTTCAATGAAAAATACACATCACGTCACGTCACGTTCACGGTATAAAACATAGAGTATCCAACTTTTTTGGTATGTATAGAGTATTCAGATATTTATTTTAGAGTAAGTTCATTGATACTGGTACTGATGTAGTACTGATTTTTTTTTTTTTAGTTTAGTTTAATGATGTTTGTAATTTGAATTTTTAAAGTAATGTCAGATACAACATTATTTACTTATTTTAGAATTTTTCATATCTTTTATCTAAATTTTCAATAATTTAAATTAAAGTATAAAAAAATAATATGACTAATTTACGTCACGACACGTCATGTCACGTGTGATCACGTCACGTATGGTTACGGTGTGACTACGCGTGACATGACTATCCTCCACCATTTTGGTCACATCACATCATGTCACGTGAAAAAAAAGTATGTCACATCAAAAAAAAGTATGTCACGTCACGTCAAAAAAAAGTATGTCACGTCACATCACGTGACCAAATCACAGCATGTTTGTCACATCACGTCATAGCGTGTCATGTATTTCCTTCTCTACCTAATATACACATAATGACTAAACTTTGCTTTCTGGCAGCCAATAAAAAAAACTATAGCCCAAAAAACACCTGGTGCATGTAGGGCTGCACAAAAATTTCGTAGTTCGTGACGATTTGAGTTTGATTCTAAAAAGATCGTTAAAAATTCGATTATAAATTTAGTTCGTTCGGAATTAATTCAAACCAATCTTAGTTCGAAATTAATTCAAATTAAACTCAAACTAGACCTGGTTCGTTCGAAATAGATTCACGAACTATTCTAGTTCGAATCTCAAAGTAACATGAATTGTTGATTTTCGCTGATGACTTAAAAGTTAAAACATAAGACGTCTAGCCATAAGTCATAACCCTCGCTCTCAGTTTTGAAACCATAGCCGACTTTTACCTCTCGCTCTTGGCGACTATGATCACTCTTCCTTATCGTATAAAAATTCGTAAAAAATTCAATTCGAAATTGAGTTCGTTCGAAATTAAGTCAAACTAAATTCAAACTGAAATTCAAATTGGAGGTAAATTTGATTTAGTTTGGTTGGTTTGCAGCCCTAGGTGCATGCCTAAAAAAAATCATATATGTAATATGTCCCCGCATATATGAAATATCTGTATATGGAATCTTAAAGGCATTACAATTTGAGATAAATCAAACATTGATTGTTTTCTTCAATAGTCGGTGCCTTGGATGCCATCTCTTAATTTTATATGCTCTCATAGTAAAGATTCTCTGCTACACTGTTTATCTCAAGTATTCTTTTAATTTGAGTTATAAAAAAAATTGTGATCAAGAGTCAAAAATAAATGTACCCAAATTTATCTAATTAACTTCATTAATTTGTTTCTTTGATAAACATGCGATGTTGCGATTCCTTTTTTTTTTTTTTTTTTTTTTTGAGAATCTTCACAAAAGCTGTGAATTTGTGAGGGAGAATCAAACTCTTGATTTTTTAGTACAACAGTCTTAAAACTTTTTTCTAGCCAACTATGCTACCTCCTCTTTCTCGTAATGTTGCGAACATGTTGAGAATAATCTCAAGTATTCTTTTAATTTGAGTTATAAAAAAAATTGTGATCAAGAGTCAAAAATAAATGTACCCAAATTTATCTAATTAACTTCATTAATTTGTTTCTTTGATAAACATGCGATGTTGCGATCCCTTTTTTTTTTTTTTTTTTTTTTTTTGAGAATCTTCACAAAAGCTGTGAATTTGTGAGGGAGAATCAAACTCTTGATTTTTGGGTACAACAGTCTTAAAACTTTTTTCTAGCCAACTATGCTACCTCCTCTTTCTCGTAATGTTGCGAACATGTTGAGAATAATCTCAAGTATTCTTTTAATTTGAGTTATAAAAAAAATTGTGATCAAGAGTCAAAAATAAATGTACCCAAATTTATCTAATTAACTTCATTAATTTGTTTCTTTGATAAACATGCGATGTTGCGATCCCTTTTTTTTTTTTTTTTTTTTTTTGAGAATCTTCACAAAAGCTGTGAATTTGTGAGGGAGAATCAAACTCTTGATTTTTGGGTACAACAGTCTTAAAACTTTTTTCTAGCCAACTATGCTACCTCCTCTTTCTCGTAATGTTGCGAACATGTTGAGAATAATCTCAAGTATTCTTTTAATTTGAGTTATAAAAAAAATTGTGATCAAGAGTCAAAAATAAATGTACCCAAATTTATCTAATTAACTTCATTAATTTGTTTCTTTGATAAACATGCGATGTTGCGATCCCTTTTTTTTTTTTTTTTTTTTTTTGAGAATCTTCACAAAAGCTATGAATTTGTGAGGGAGAATCAAACTCTTGATTTTTGGGTACAACAGTCTTAAAACTTTTTTCTAACCAACTATGCTACCTCCTCTTTCTCGTAATGTTGCGAACATGTTGAGAATAATCTCAATAAGTTCCATACTTACATCATCAGACCCCCAATCACAAACCCAACCAGGTTATAGTGTATAGAACTTGCTCAGAAAAGTGAATTAATATCAACCTGAGCAGGTAACCAACTGCTGCTTTGAGAAGAAAAAAAATAAAATTGATTACTTAGCCAACAGATGAATTAAGAATTGATGGATAGATTACCCAGTCGTCTCATCACAGGTCTAATTCTAATTTCTAGAGACATGCCTGATGTCATTAGGCCTTATTTTCCTGGCGTTTGGTATGACTATATTTGAAATCTTCATATGCTACTAATCACTTTCAAAGAAAATCAGGACATCTCATTTAGATCTTTATATCCACCATAATATATGCATAATTAAATACAAGTAGATTTTTTAACTGACGAGTACGTCTGAACCGACTCCAAATAAGTGGGCAGGACTGTTGTTCTAATATCAGTTGTTGAATTTTTTCATGCATGAATCTCAACACAGATGAATAGTTGAGATTTGAATAACAAGGTCCTGCTCTCCTATTTGGAGAGCAGCAGAGTCGGATCCAGAGTACGTTTGGTTCAATTCTTTTTTTATCTGACTAATGGGTTAACTTAGATCTGGTAATTATAGCTGGGATGTAAATTCAAACTGTATAATTCATTTACTTGTACAAATGGAAATAAATACTTTTGCTTTATTCAAACTGTACAATTCACAGTGTCATATATATTTTCCCATAAATTGGTCAATATATATCCTGTACTCAATTTGAGTTTGAAACTTTGTATCATATATAACTCTATGTGGTTAATTAGAAAGGTTAACAATCCTGAAAGCAACCAATATTGAATAATTCCATACTCACTTTTTGAAAGTTAATTACGTACCAATTTAAGCTATTACAGTTTGAATGGTTCAAATTTAAACATGTGAACATTTCAAAAGTTTACCAGCTCTCTTGACCCTTGTCATTACCAGTTCAATTCCTGCTCTCTATATATACTCTCATGCATGCTTGTTTTCATATCAACACAATTTTTCTCTTGTTACATACTATCTGAAAGGAAAAGAGAACGATGGCTTCCTGTTTCTTGTTCCTTGCTCTCTTTGCACTTGCCATTTCTCATGCTTTTGGTTCTGATCCAAGCCAACTTCAGGACTTCTGTGTCACTGATTCAATGTCTCAAGTAGGCATGTCATTACTAATCAAAATGAAGGTTCTAAATAGCGATTATTATGTCATTGCATAAAGGCTAAATAAAAAGCTATTACGGATAGCGTAGCTATAGTGAAAGCTATCCTACATCGCATTTTTGTTTAAAAAAATATGTTTTATATTTCTACTCATTATCAATATTATCTAAAGTCTTATATAGCGATAAGTAATGCAAAATTAATTAAAAAAAATAGAATATTCATATTGAACCAATACAAAGTCCAAATTGATATTCAAAATATCCTTAATAATATCATAAACTATCTATTTTTTTTCAATTCAAAATAACTTAAGCATCAAGACATAAACTATACATCATTTTCTATTTAAAATTAAAAACAATCCGAGATTCGAAAAAAAATTGATCCTTAAAAAATATATTTTAGTTTGGTCATTTAAATAAATGCCTATGTAGCATAGCGTGCGCTATATTGCGTAGCACAAATAGCAGACCCCTATTACAGCGTGCTATAGCGGCCGTAACTAAAATAACGCACATTTATCCCATAGATTAGCTTTTAAGGTCTGAAAATACTATAGCGCGCTATTTACAACACTGTTCACAATCAATATATAAAGGGAAAATTGGTTATTTGGCATTCCAAAACCATCAAATCTAAAAAATGCCACTCTAAACTTAGTTAATTCTTAAATTTGCCACAAATACACAATTTTTATACTTTTATTTATTAAAAATTAACTGAAAAATACAGTTTTGAGATACGTATTTCTATATTTCCCTATATACCTTTTAGACCTCTCATTATACGTATCTAAAAATTGTATTTTTCAGTTAATTTTTAATAAAAAAAAGTATAAAAATTGTGTATTTGTGGCAAATTTAAGAATTAACTAAGTTTAAAGTGGCATTTTTCAGTGATGACATTTTTCAGATTTGAAAGTTTTAGATTGGCAAATAACCAATTTTCCCATATATAAATTATATGTTTCATTTGACAAAATCTAACAAGGCATATGATTCAATTATGCAGTCGTTGTAAATGGGTTTGTTTGCAAGAACCCGAATGCTGTCACCGCAAATGATTTTTCTTTGCTGGCCTCGACAAAGCCGGCGACACTTCCAATAACTTGGGCTCCAATGTAACACTAGTGTCATCTGCCAACCTCGGTGGCCTCAACACGCTCGGTATCTCCCTGGCCAGGCTCGATTTTGCACCAAATGGCTTGATTGCACCTCACTATCACCCGCGTGCCACTGAGATACTTGTTGTGATGGAAGGCACTCTCTATGTCGGCTTTATTGCCGCGACAAACAATCAACTCTTCACAAAGGTGTTGAACAAGGGTGATGTGTTCGTCTTTCCTCAGGGGCAGATCCACTTCCAGTTCAACCAAGGTTGGAGCAATGCAGTTGCTTTATCAGGCTTGAGTAGTCAGAACCCGGGTGTGGTTACAATAGCCAATGCGATTTTCGGGTCAAACCCGTCCATCTCTGACGATGTGCTTGCCAAGGCATTCCAACTGGACAAAAAGATTATTGACCAACTCCAAGCTAAATTCAGTGCTGCCAACTAGTTAGTTATTGGCAACAAATAAGTATGATCACATTTTTGTGATTGAATTTACAGCATTTTCGTGAATAAGCAAATAGAATCAGTGTTAATCTATTTGCATGAGTAATAAGTGAGTATCGCGCGTATTGTTGTTGCTGGTATTGTTTTATCCTCTGGTATTCAAACCGACATTAATTTTGGACTCTGCGTTGACATATGGTATAATGATGATTTTCACAGTATAACTTGTATTGGAAATATTCTGAAATTGTAACAATATAAAAAGAGGAGGCTTCCAATACCTCATACTTTTTATATCTAATATATTTATTTTCAAAGTCCAGATTATTAATCTGAACCGCTCAACATAATACCCATACTAAAATACGTCTAGGAATGAAATTTTATAATTTTTGAATTTTTTTTTTACTATTTTTTAAGATAGATGTAAAATCACAGTTTTGGACTTTTTAAAAACAGTGATTTTATATCTATATAAAAAAATAGTAAAATAATTTTAAAATTATAAAATTTAGTTTTCAAGCACATCTTAATATGAATATCACGTTGGACGATTCGGATCAATAATTTAGCTTTTGAAAATAAATATGAGCTTTGATGAAGTGTTAAACCCTTCTGGTATAAAAATTGCTCTTCATTAATGTAAATTAGAAACTTGGGGTATCAATGCGGAGGTTTAGGTCTAGTCCAGTGGGCCTCTTCATTAAAAGTTGCAGAGTGCGCCTGAGCCCTGAAGTAGACGGGTACGTATCCTCTGAGATATCTCAATTTTTTCGTGACCGACGTGTCCGGTGCCTATTCGGGTGGACGTAGGGGGCGGTATTAATTTTTGCTTTGATATTCGTGCAGATTGTATTGCAACGATTGAGATATTCCAAAAAGTCATGCAAAGTTTGAGATATCTCAGAGGATGCGAATTCGAAGTAGACCCGGATAAATTGAGAGTAGGTCCGATGGGCATCGGATCTACCTTTTTCGATGGGTGAAATGACCATCAGATATGCATAAAGATTCGTGCGAACTCATTAAAATCTGTACAAGTATTTTCAGTTTCCGTGCGCACAAATCTCAATGATAATCGCACGGTGTTAGAGCTAATTGAACCTAAAAGTAGGTCCGATACCTACTCCTATCTCGACCCGGATACTGTGCGTCTGAGCTGAATTCGCATACTCTGAGATATCTCAAACTTTGCGTGACTTTTTGGAATATCTTAATCGTTCAAATACGTTCTGCACGAGTCTCAAAGCTCAAATAAAACTGGCCCCCTACGTCCCCCCGAATAGGAACCGGACACGTCGGTCACGCAAAAATTGAGATATCTCAGAGGATACGCACCCGTCTGAGCTGGAGAAGAAGTGGCAAGAGTCACTGATCGGCTGCGCCACTTGAGAGGAGTTCATGGCGTCGCCGAGCGCACCCTTTCCTCAGGCGACCTTGATGCACTCCGGGAGGAACTTCAAGGTGGAAGAGCAAGCAGCCATGGATGGCGAAGTATGTAAAATGGAAGGAGAGACTAGGAGACGAAGAAAGGGAAAAGAAAGAGCAGTGAACAAAGAGAGAAATGAACAACAGAAGAACTTTTTTCTAGAAGATGAGTCAGAATAACACCATTTCAACCCCTTTCTACCTTCTTCCCCGAATATTAGCAATTTTTCTCTTCCCAAAACCCAAATCAGGTTACCATTCTACCCAACCAATACATAAGGTTTATAAAATAGCCCTCGGAAAAGGTTGAAATTGCAAATGATACTTCTTACATGTTGTATAGTTAGCTATTTCGTACTAATTCGTGTGAATTTGACTAAAAGAAGGACGGAGGTGTCAAGAGCTAGGTGGATAGAAGAAATTGGGATGGCAGAAGTGATAGAGAAGAAAGGTAGCCTGTGGGGTACTACTGGTGTAATTCGCAATAGCAAGCTCTATTGTCATATTGAAGAAATTGGGTTAGTGTTACTGTTCTCTTATAAATATTGCAATTTTTTTTAATTGACATTGTGCTGGTAAAGGTCTAATAATGGTAGCTGGAACAGTACAATAATACATATACCTAAAATTCTGTGGTAATCCCCAATCTTATTATCTATGTTCTTTTGCATGATAAATTTTACACGTTTTTGGCTCAAATAGGAGCACTAGTTCTCCTTAATGAAGGAGATAATATAATGGATCTCAAGGATATTTTAAGAAAGTGTGCCGACAGGCGGTATGGCAGCACCTGGGAGTCTTTTGAGACTTATCGGTATGGTAATCTTTTTTATGAGATGAGGATTTATGCTTGTATTCTGTTTTGTACTAGTACTAGAATTCTGGGTAAGATCCGTGGTTCATTGAATCAAGCCAAGTTGAGAATTATATAAAGTAAGAATGTGCAATAACTGTTTTAGTTAATAGGTTAAGTACTAATGAAACGTTATTAATTCTATCCTGAATATAATACAAATCTGAATCAATATGATAATAATTTCTTACATCAACATGTGTATTTTACCTGATACTTTCTCAACAATATGAAACCATAATTGGAAGCCTCAAGCGTAATATGTTTATTGCTTAAATTTTATTTGTCATTTCTCGACTATCGAAAACTAGATAGTGTGAAACTAGCAACCATCTGCAAGTATTATAGAATCGTATTTGGATTAAGTTTCCGTGATTCTATTATTTGGCTCGGATATCTACTTTATTTCTGCTAATTTAACATCATATCACAATTGGAGCCAATTTAGGGTTCTAACATTTTTGTTTGATGATTTTAACCTGCGACAAATTACAATATATAAACTTTTATCGTCTTACACAACATACAGAGACATTCTTTTTTGTAATTTTAACACTTTTAGGCACCTGAAATCATTGGGGTATGTAGTCGGGAGACATGGCCAGCCTTGGAGCTTAAAACTTGATAAAGTAAACTCTAATTCAGATCTCACAGCTGATCCAGATCCAGATTTGATAGCAGATCGGGTAGAGGAATTGCATATAGGTGCAGCTAATCTGATTTTTGATATTCATCGACCAAATAACAGGTTTAAGAAATCCAATCCAGGGGTTCCCAGCTTCGTCATTTGTCTTGTTGGGTACTTAATTTACACATCTATTTGATTTCGACTCTCAATTATTATTTTAATCAGTTTGGTCTATGGGGCCACCTTGTTATAGTGCTTGGTCATTTATATCTTACAAGCATAACAAGCTTATGCAAGCTGTAATGTATTGTACAGTAGAATTAGGTATCTATGTTGTTATACACTTGAAATTTGTTTCAGTATCTTGTTAGTATATAGCAAAATAAGAAACCTTTCTTTCCACACTTGGTTCTATTTTAAGATTTGGGTGGGTGTTTTGAGCCTATTTGATGAATTGTGTTAATTTAGTGACTGACATTGATATGATTTGTTATTGAACTCATATTTTCTAGGGATAGGCCCCCAAGTAGAAAAGAAGTAGAAGATCTGGAGAAGAGATGCAAATCAGTTCCTCTTAAATTTTGTCATGTTAATCACGACATTGTCAGCTTCTTTTCCTTGTCCAAAGTTTATCTTCCAGTCTTGCCTTGACTAGTCTTTTTGTTAACTACTGCTTGTATTCCTTTTTCATCTTTTCAGTAGGAAAATGGATAGTACTTCTGTTGTATTTTAAAGTTTTGTTGTGGAATATATCAGAGAAATGGCTCAGGCCTGTGCAAGCCAGGATTGACATCCTTTCCTCAAATGCAATTAATGTTGAAGATGCAATAGCACGTATATATACCTGTGCAAGAAATACCAAGAATTGGAGAGTCATGGAGGAGAATGTTCAAGAGGTTCTGCAAGAGCAACAAGGCGTATCCTCACGCCTAATCCTGTAATAATGGATCTGAATCTGCTGAAATCCGAGACCAATGAACAGTAATTTGAAATCCTTGCAATTCAAATTCAGTCGTCGAATTGTTTCGAGATGCGTGCAAGGAAAAACTAGCTGTTTCGAGATGCGTCTTCGAAAAAGTTTCGACGAATGGATTCGGATTACAGGTATTTTAGGGTTATTGTTCACAGCTTTTGGAATTGCAACAGATTTATTTTCTGTAATAATATAGACTATTGGATGTCCAAAGTCTAGAAAGGTCACTCAACTTATATCCTATATCATATTTCAGTCACTCAATTTGATTTGTCTCTGCATAATAACAATTGAACTTTGATTTTTATCCGAATCGCATCCATTCTTTTGATAAAGAATGGACAGGAGGAGCCATAATTTACTAGAATCAAAGTTCAATTCTTGTAATGTTGAGTGAAATTTGATATATGATAAAGATGAGTGACCTCCCTTGTATTTCATCAAATAGTTTGTTTAGGATCTATTTCTTATATGTTACTTCTTTTCTGTTTTTTTTTTATGCCGAATAAGAAACAAAATATTCTATGTTAAGAATTCAAAATTGTTAGTTTAGTATATATATGTCATTTATCTTTTCTTTTAGCATAAAGAAATAAATAATACAAAACAGGAAAAAAAAACATTTTAATATTTTCCCTCCAGACACTTACCCATTTATTAATGAGCTGAAAACCTCCCACACCTGACAACACCCCTTCCACTGACAAAGGCATTTTTTCCTGCATTCTGTACTTACAAAAGGTTTGCTTTTCAATGACCTGCCTAAAACTGATTGAATGAAAATAACTTGGCAATATTTAGTATGATAAATTGACCCTATTCCTCTTTACTTGGTTCCGTCCATATAATTCTTGACTCTCTGGGTAGATCCCTCTCATCCAGCAAACTAATCCCTGATCGGAGGCGGAGATTCTAACCCTTTGCAGTGTGCATATATTTTTGCATGCGTGCACGATCCTGAGGTGTCAGGAACTCCGGTTTTGATCCCCCATTATCACGGAGCGAGAAGAGGATCAATATCCTACTACGATAGATGACAAGACTTCGGGATTACGGGATATAAAATATGAACCGTCCAGTTGGAAGTCCAGATAAATTAAATCCCAAGGCGGACGGAGGGAAGCAACATATATCTTTTAAACCTCAAAACCTCAACTGTTGTGAGTTCATATCCTATGAGGTAACAGAATATTTCTGTTTAGATCCAGACTGTCCATTCAGAATTGGAACAAGCTGGTCTAAACTAGATGTGTGCACCAAAAACAGAATAAAATATAATGATTGAAGTTAATTGACCCTCATTTTTATTTATTTTTTTATATAAATTAGAATAAAATATTACAAATACTATATATTAATTCTCATTCTCAATATAAAAATTTTATATAATTAATCTTCATTATGTATTTGACTCTTATAGTTCAAAAGTCTAACTTAGTCCCTACAAGTATAATATTCATGTAAATTCGAATCAGCAAGTGTCGATCTAAACATCCAGTGACATGAATTCAACTGTTGAAGCTTCAGATGATTTGATTGATGATCAAACCCGCAGAAACGACATTCACTAGCATTTTTTTTCTTTGAAGGGGAGCGCTTCAGTTACATTTTTTTTATTATAATACGCAGTATCGCAGGACTTAAACGGTACACTAAAGTATCAAGTACTACACGGTTACTATTAACAACTATACAGCAACAAATTAGCTACGATGTAATGAAGCATCAAGAGATTACTAAACGGTACACTAAACTATTAATGACTATACAGCAACGCTGAAATTTAACTTACGCCAAGAATTGAATTTTTATAATATACATCTGATTTTGTTTAAAAATCAAAATCCAATAAATTTTCAACGGCTGTAGTTTTCGCTAGCCAGCTTAACAGGCAGGAGGTGCAGAAACTTGCTCTTACTCACAAGACAATCTTACAAAATTGGCATATCCTTAGCCTGCATCATCAATGGATCTAGCACATCAGGAATTCTGAGTATCTTGAATTTACTGTTCATGGTAATCTGAGTATTCACCAGTTACCCTGCATTTTAAAGGTCAAAAGTTAAAATCCAATAAAATTTCATTTATTATTTCCTTGTTCATTCACAACATCTGCGAATGTGGACTGTTTCGAAACTTAAAATAATTCCAATAAGTTGAATGAATTCTCAAAAACAGTTTCAATCATGAAGAAAAAAATACCAACAAATTGAAGAGTAAATAAAAATAAGGTCGGGTTTCAAAAAAAAAATAATAATAATAAGGACACATACCGGTTGTATGTCAATTGGGCGTCTCCAATTCGGCCTATGACCTTATTCCTTACCTTCCGTACATGAACCTAATTATACAGTGTCAACGAATTTAGCATCCAAACAGTAAAAAGCACATTTATAGCCATGTGGTGATAGGGTAAGGGGGTGAGCGAGAGATAGGAAAAAATAAAAATAAAAAACATTCAAAGAGAGACGGACCGTGACGCCATCAATTGGGCCTACTTTGGGGTCATGATTCCGGTGTATGACAATACCATTGTCACATTTGTTTATGAAATGAGCACTACCGCTGATGTCATAAAGGTTGGGTGCACCTCCATTCCAGTTTTGCAACTGTACAAACAAATGGTTCAAATTACAAGAGATACATTACATCACAATATTCTCAGAATCATAGCAGTCCGCCTTCATGTATGCAAACAAATTACACTGGTCCCAGAAAATTGGTAATGCTTAAACCAGTTCTAAGCAACTCAAAGTATTGTACAGGTACCAGCCAGTAAACCAGTTCTAATCAACTGGAATTAAAGAAGCAAATGACTAACACACCAATTACAACATTTCAAGGATAACATACTAAACCTTTCAAAATATATCAAGCCAAAAAAATAGTATCGATGTCATAATTGCTCACAGTTAAAGGTGCCAACATCTAACTGTATGGTATTGTACCTGTCTCGGGTGTGCTACGAACCAAACATGGCAAGAATGGTGTTGTGCAAAGCGCTTTATCTGTGTCAGTATCTGGCTGACATACTCTGTTTCCGTTCTGAAAAGATATTGAAAAAGGATGGGAATTATAATATTAGAGGTCAATCAAACACCAAATACCTAGCTTCTGGAATTGTTTGAACTTCAGTTCAAACTGAAATTTTGAACTTCTGGAATCCGTACTCGTATGCTAAGAGCACAGTGAGCTAGAACATTTTGGGTGTTGGTACTTCAGTTGTTATGGCATATGTTAACATTTAAGGACTGAGAAAGGTATGCAGAATGAAAAAATTCAAAGAACTTGGTTAAAGAGGACAATTACAAGAGTACAAAGGTATTTATTTTTTCATTTTAATTATTGCTTGGTTTGGAAAAAAAGAAGGAAAAGTATCTCAACTGATTAGAAGCTCGTTGGTGATCAAGCTCGTTGTAGGGATCAATGACGAGGCCCCGTACACCGTGCCTCATGACTGCAGCTTTTGCAAGTTGGAGAACCCACTTCACAGACGGAAGGCTGTCATCCTCACATCTTTTTTGTTTTTTTTTGTTCAAACATAAAAGAAAAATAATTTAAGAACTTTTAATTTCCAGAAGAATGAATTGACAGGTCATTTTCGCTAACATATATTAAGGTTTTGTTACAAAATGTGCTGTTTATCGTTTTTATTGTTTCATGCTTAAGAAGAAAAAAAATCAATCTTGGAAGAGATACAATCCTCACTGCAAAATAAAAGTATTAATAAAAGAGTATTTACTATAGTTACTTCTATTTAATTCATGACATTAGATTTCCTTGTTCCCAACCATATCTAATGATTTATTTCTAAAATTAAGCCTCTGTTTGTGGTTATTCAATGCTTGTGATTTATACATGCCCATGGCAATCTGAAATTCTTACACTTCTTAAAATAGCTTCATACAAAACCATTTTGATATAACCTTTTGCAACTCTACATCAATTTTTCAATAATGTTCAATCTCCAAGTATTGTTTGCCATCAGGCTGGCTTAATGTGTGGCAAGTGAAAGGTACACGTACCGGATTAAATAAAATGAATCATTCAACCATTTCTTCCCTTGCTCTAGCTCCTGTCTGCTCATTCTTTGCATATCTTCCCCGTACCTAATTCCATAAACACAAAATTTTGAATAGATCACTTGGCAACATGTACTTACTGGTAAATAATGGTCCAGTAACAGTATATGGTGACTTTTGTATATATTAGGATTTAGGCAGTAATAAAATCTTTATAATTAACATTAGTTAGCAATGAAATAAGAATGAACGGAAGTAATAACAAAACAGACTTGTTTACTGGCACAGTTAAATAAGACAGATACAGAGGTACTACTGACAGGTTTAAGAATGAAATAATACCCCAAATCAAAGAAAGGCTTCCGAATGTGCTTTTCCAAAAGCTTCCTTGCATGATCCCTAACCTGTAATTACTGCCAGGTAAGTTAACAAAAGAGAACTCCCCTTTAAAGTAACTTTAGATGTTATCTGTAAAGATTCTGACGTGTGATTTTAGACGAGTGCAGTATTAAAATCAGCCTTTACAAAGTCAACACTAAGAACAATATTAAAGTCAACATTTCATCCAATGTGTGATATTAGAAAAGTGCAATATTTAAATCAACCTTTACAAAACCAGGTACCTAGATTTCCAAGACGAAAAACAAGGAACAAACTTGCCCGTATACCAGAACAAATAATGGAAAAGAAAACAAACTAAAATTGGATGCAACAGATCCCGAACAGATGGTTAATCAACACAACTGAGACAGCACATACAATTACCAATTGTGACCTAATAGAACCTTGACTTGGCATAAATTCTTGTCCCAAATTGCAAAAGGTGCTATTGCAGTCAGACAGCAGGGAGTTTTCATCCAATGCATCCCGGGAAAACTTACTACAAAGGGTTTTCGCTAATTACAGATTATGTTATTTCAGTGTGAATATCCTTGACCAAAGTGACAGCCTCTAGAACTTTGAAACCTTGTCTTTTCAATAACAGACAAATATAATACTGAACAAGGGACTTGGATCTTTTGCCTGGACTCTTGGGGAGACATGATTGGTACCATAATACTGGTCCTGGGTTGGATATCCTTGGGTTAGTTACCAAATGAATAGAATTTGGTTGTAAGTAGTTGGTGGTAATTGTTTTGATGTGTTGTGCTTGGTTTCTTTCATTAGAATAGTTGGCTACTCCACTATCATCCAAAAAGAAAAAAACAGACAAACATGATCAATGTTCTGTTTTAATCAAATTTGCATCCCCTTTTTGCTAACATTAACAATTGCGATGTTAAAAATTACTGCAAGAGCTCGATTTTTAAATAAATCATGCACAAAGGATCTCATTCCTTTGGCTATGGTTACTTGATAGCAAAACAATACCATACTTTAAAACTACTTTAGTTGATAGCAGTAGACAAATTGCCACTATTATTTTTTTACTCGGACACGAAGAAGGTTAGGAACAACCTCCAAATTTTACTTTGTACAGAAAACTTTTCAGCTACAAGGCAAGAAATGTGGATATAATATTACAGAAACAGAAATGTATGATATTTCGTAACAAAGCTCTCCTGCTCTATAGAATAAAGGAAATGTAGTGAATTGGCCAAGTGGATCTCATTGGATAAATGGGGGTCACTTGTCACATCATAGAAGGCTTTAGACTGTGCTCCATAAAGGGGGAGAGAGGAAGGGAAAGAAGGGAAGAGGGCAGTGTAAAGAGTTAACCTCCTCTACACTCCGATTTGGAGGTTACAAAATTTTGATAGTTTTGTATATAGAGTTCAACTCCTCTCCGTTCCTCTCCCCTCCTCTCCCCCTCAAATTTAATGTTCTGGAGCAAATAACCAGGGTCCGGTCACCCCTCCTCTCTCCTCCCCTCCCCTCCCCTCCCCTCCTCTACTCTCTTGTGGAGCACACCCTTAGTGAAAGGTGCCCAATTTTCAATGGACCAACAATAAAAAATTCAGTAGCATTCCTGCAGCCACACTGACATCACATAGCTCCCGATTGCATTAACATCGGTGCATTAAATGACACTAAAATTACAATTCTTAAAAACAGTAAAAATTTACAATAGCCATACCATGTTCTCCATAGAACAGAGAACAAATTTCCAGCCAATGCTGTGATTCAAATTGACCATCAGTGCGTCGATCCACTCACTCTTTCCAGAATTTGGAACACCTGATACCACTGTGAGTTCTCCAGGCATTACCTGTTAAAAGGTATAAAAAAATATAAAGAACAATGAAAACCAATTTGAATTCAACATCTGATACCAGCCTGCATACCAAATATCAAGTACCAACCCAAAATTACGCAATTTTATCTGAGTTCTGGTAAATATTAATGTAATAATCTAACTAAAATAAAGAAATTCTCACAATCAAAATAGCAGCAGTACGAGTGATGATGTTAATAAATTAATAAGCATCACAATGGTGTTAATGAAAAAATGATGATGATGAAGATGACATAATGATAATGAGAATATTAATAATAACAGTTATAATAATGACAATAGTAACAATTAGGCTGGGTAGCACATCTCACTGAGCCAAATTTGGCCGGGAAGGTTTGGTTGGGATGCTGTCCATAGTCATGATGATCTTTTTTAAAAAAAAATTAGGTTGATTCGAGTGCAATACTTGTTTTTTTTTTAATATATGAAATGAGGGTGCAGGAAGGGCACTGTTTTCATAAATACAAAGAGTGATAATTATTTTTATTTTTGAGATAAAGATTGGATTCCTGCAACTACAAACATCCACAAGAGATCCCCAGCCAGGTTTCTAACCCGTGTCCCCTTGGCCATTTTTAGTTTGTTGATGCATCTGCAGTGCAGTCAGATACTATCATACATTTAAACCAATGCAGTATATCTTACAATTAATAAAAATATGTACAGATTTTCATCTCTACCATGTTGTCATTATATAATAAAAAAACTAATTACCTTGTAATATTTGTCTAAACCTTCCCAGCCGGTAGAAATGCCAAGATCAATCACATTTCCATTATAAAATTTGTCAATATCCTGAAAGAAATCATTAAATTTAAATAGACCTCTTATCGGATACATCTCTGCATTTTCAACTGCCTCTCGAAGTGCCTCTTTCCCACTATAGAAAAGCACCTGAAACAAATATGTATAAATGAACACCCGTTATTGTAGAGTCCTACAAAAGCAGTTAAAAATTTTCCAAACTATTCTCACATGCCAAAACTATCACTCATACAAGATACTTTGAAGCAGCACTGGTAAAGGAAGGTATGTTTATCCCATATCAATGAGGCCCTATAAAAGATGAGTCCAAACAGTACTAAAATCTAACAATGAAAAATTTACTGAATTCCAGAACTTCTATAATATCTACGTTACATTATTTATAACTTATCAAATAATCTATCAATTAGTATTGTACAACAATTCCTGAATTTAATTTAGAATCAGACCTCATTAGCATCTTTGAAAACTTCTTCATCATTTTTCATCGGCCACTTGACTCTCCAACACCTGGAAATGACCCCAAAAGTTAAAAAGATCTATCCAGGTGGGTATTACAACTCATATATAGAAATTAAAAGAACATAAACAAAAATAAGGTACCTCTCTTTACCAAGCCTACGGGCCAGCTCCTCAGCCAAGGCCTGACCTGGACTGTCAGCATCAGTTGCTAGTATTATTCGAGATGCCTGCGAAATTTATTTTAGAAGTAAATTAAATTAATAAATTAACTACTCTTTTCTTGGTCAAAATGGATGTTAATTGCACAATCGAGGATAACTGAGGTTTAATTGAACCAATCTTACTGGTTCTATAACAAACCAGTATCATGCCAAGCATGTGGGTTTTTCTAAACTAATCTTACTGGCCGTCTTGTCTTATATGAGTTCTTCTAAATGACAATTTCATAAAATTTTATTAATTAACAATGAAACTAAGTTAAAATATAAGTTTATTTGATAAGTTTGATGAGTTAAATTAATTAATTTTTCATAATTACAAGTATATGCACATAACTTAAATGAGAACGCAAAATTATCCGCAAAATTCCGATTAATCAGTTGCATACTGATTAATCGCTTAACGGTACCCTGTCCGTCCGACATGTGCAAACCGTTACTTACAACACGGTAACAGTGGACACATGTATCAAACAAATACATGTTATATGGTAAAACCTGGTGAAATCAAGACAGCTAGGCCCTCGATTGTACTGGAAAGGTACTCAAAATAATACCGATTTTAAGTACTCCTTGCAGTTCCACAAGTATTGATACTTCGTATCCTAGCTTAACAAAAAAACAATATAAGTATTAAATAACAAAAATAAAGATAAATCTATAATAAATAAACCCATCAGCATGAGCCAAGCAGTCCCAAAGAGCACATATGATACACATTGCTAATGCTCCTACAGAGTATTGACAACTTGTACCAAGCTTAACAAAAAAGGAAAATACTGGATAACATATAATAAGGATAGATTGAAAGAGCTTAAAATATGTTTCACCATGACAGCAGTGACTACAGAAGTACACATCAATTGTAAAATTATTAGTTGATAATCAAACCTCCTCTTCAGCAGGGATCTCTTTCTTGGAGATGCAAGGGGGTGCACCATCAGGTACACTCACACAATTTTTGAATCCAGCCTCCTCCATGGAAAGCTTATCTATCTCCCCCTCCACCTATATACAAAACCCACAAGAAGTGAGCATCCAAATTAGAATTTCGAAGCTCAAGATCAAAACCTTCAGAGGACTAGTAAAGTATATTTCCAGTGATGCAGTCTTACAATAATGATGTCGGGGTTATCTTTAATATCATCAAGCCCATAAAATATCTTCTCAGTACCTGATTCCTGTCATACAGAGAAAACATTTATATTATATCTTTATATAAGAAGGGTTAAGACCAACCAAACCATATTTTAGTATTATTTTTTTTCTCCGTTAAGCCCCAACTGCAGAGATACGCCCCAACTAGAGTGCGAACGGACCGACCGAACCAAGTAGCTTTTCCATAACATCCTCTGTACCCGATAAAAATTTATGTTCTGCCAGATCACACAACAGATGGGTTATATTGACACCCAACCTATTGGACAACCTAGACAATCAACATCAAAACTTTCAAAATTGAAAATAATATTATAACTTTCCACCATATAGATAGACCTGGATATGAAACTTCGTGTGAAATTTCAGAATTGTTTGTATCCATCCCAAGCCAGTAAAACTTAGGCCCTGTTCGGCTGCTCCACTGTTCCCGTGGGAAAAAAAAAATTCAGTT
The DNA here is from genome assembly GCA_024447775.1 of Carex cristatella. Taxonomy (NCBI): domain Eukaryota; kingdom Viridiplantae; phylum Streptophyta; class Magnoliopsida; order Poales; family Cyperaceae; genus Carex; species Carex cristatella. Next base: position 4,703,596 of record JAJHPF010000018.1, read on the forward strand.
GAACTGAATTTTTTTTTCCCATGTGAACAGTATTTTTTAGTTCAATTCCCGTGCCCATGCCCATTCCCAATGGCCCGCTGAACAGGCCCTTAACCTTAAATTCAAATAATTTGATGGATCAAACAGTTCTTAAATTGCACCAAATTTCATACCCATCCTATCTAAAAGCTCAAAACACATCTATGATTTTGGTTTCTTGGTTTTAACAACATATGATGCTAGCCATCACAGTTGTCAAATAAATTTGGTATCAATATAGCTCATCCCATACCCAGCTACCCATCTTCATTTATTTCATACATACTATCAAAACATCAACAACATCACATTTCGCCACTGCAGTTTAGCAGATTAGTGTATCCATAATTAGAATGTACTTAACATATGATGCATCTTTCAAAACAATAATGACACTCATGTTCTTAGTATTACTCTAAAGAAGATAATGAAAGCCTAACTAAATTGCCAAGAAATTGGAAGAGCATAGATTTTAAATGGTGAAATGTCATATTTTGGAGTTTTGACTGGCAAAACAATAGTTTCCATGGGTACACAGGTGTTGATGCTTAGCTCGTAATTCCTATACACATAAAATGCTTGATACAACAAAATTGCATTGTATTGCAGTTTAAGAAATAATTAAAAAAAAAAAAAAAGAACTTGCCTGCCAAAATATCTTGGGGATTTGCCGATATTTGCAACTGATGAGAGTCCTATCTCGTTGGTATGTAAAAGCAATAGCAGGCTAGCAAAGCAAAAAATTAAAAATTCAAAGTGATCACCTTGTTATCATTTGAGCTAAGTAATTAATAGTTCAAGATATGCTCATAATATACGACCTAGTGGTCACATCTTGTCCTGACCCAACGGGTCCAATCATACCCGACCTGTTTAAGACTGATTCACAAGTAAATGGGTCAGTCAGGTAATTTCTGACAACCACAAGTCGCATCAGGTCCTGCCATAAAAGGCCATAACCCAACCCAGATCATCTTAATAACTTTGGTATCCCCGACAATTGACAAGTGCACCCACCTAAGTAAGGCGTATTTAAGAACAATAGAGAGATGAAATATAGTAATTCTCTAAAGTAGGGTTCAAAACCCAATCCTCTTGATTCACTAAGAATTATCTTGCCATTATACGAAGCACCTCTTTTGATGAAAGTAGCGAACTTTTTTTATTGCTATTGCTATTATTTTCTTAACAAAGCCAGCTAACATCAGCATCCACCAATGGAGGTCATGATTGGCTTCTTCCCTTTCACACAATAAACCAAGTTCGCAAAATTTTCATATTAATATTTCCTGTACTTGTTACTCTTAATTCTTACAGATCACAATCAACGGGAGAACAATACATATGGTTAGGTAAATCATTGAAAATTTCATCTACATATATATTTGAAGGAAAATACAAAAAATGAATTTCTATAGTTGTTTTTTATCAAGAGTTTCTTACAAGTATAGACAAAAAACAGAAAGGTATGTTAATCAAAATTTTAAGCTGGAGTTTCATAGTTTTCATCTTAATACCCCAGTACCAAGATCCAAAATATGAATAATGTAATTTTGTTTTTTTAAATTATATATTTACGAAGAAGATCACCTTTAAAATCTTGCTAAAATCTTTTAAACTATCACAATGACACTTCCTTTGTTTAAAAAAAAAAGGAAAAATAAAATATTACCTTTGATCCTTCACAAAACCTTGCTAAAATCTTTTAAATTATCACAATGATACTTCCTTTGTTTAAAAAAAAAAAGGAAAAATAAAAGATAACATTTGATCCTTCACAAAATCTTGCTAAAATCTTTTAGTACGGTGTCTTAAGAAACATGCCCAGAGATGAAAAAGATAGCACTATAAGATGGAATGAAATTGTAAAAGTTGCAGAACAGGCCCAAAATGTGGAGTCAAATTGTTATAGTTCCAAAAACATACCCCATCTTTAGTTGGTTTTTGCATAACACGATTTCGTCGGAGTGTCTCGGCAGAAATCCCTCGTGACTTAAAGTATGCAAAAAGCTGAAACAACAAATAGACAAATAAAAATAAATAAAATAGATACATAATGAACAATTAAACAGGAAACAAAAATATAAAAATTTAGGTTAAAAAAGGAAAGTGTGAATTATTTATTTTATTAACTTTTATATCAGATGGAGTGAGTATTAATTGGACAGCTGGAGACTAACTGCGGTGTACTTGCAACATATTGTTAATTAAAAGATTATGAACAAGTCATCACAACAGTCGTGCAAGGATAATAATGATGTCAATCAAACTTCTAATCCTTAAAAATACTACAATTGGATTCATGTGGTAGAAGGAACAAATTTATTACACCAAAAAGTTTGACCCAGTTGACCAACAAGTTAGTACAACCAGGTGTGTTATAACACACCAATAGCACATTGGTACAGCAAAACTCCAAATTGGCTGGCCAGTAAAATTGTAAAACTGAGATATTACAAATCTAAGGATATTAAAAGAAAAAAGAAATTGAGGCCAGGCTGGTAGGACCAGTAGAAAGAAGTTAAGTTTATTAGTACCTCAGTACATAGTGGCTCGAGCTCTAGTCCTTGTTCTGAAATTACTTTTGGATGTTTCTGTTTCCCAACCTTCCCATTCACTTTCAACGCTTGATTTCCAATTGAAACCTCAGAATAGGGCTACAAAGGGAAGAAAGAAAATTATCTGAACAAAGCCTGTTGCCAATCTGCCAGTTCTACTAATTGGCCAATTTTACCATTATTAGATTCTTTGTACACCTTAGACAATGATCTCAGAATTATCAATTTACTGTTTTGGTCCCTAGAAGCGTTAAAGTTCTCATTTTGGTAATTTTCATAACATTTGGCCAAAAAAGTTGCCGTGAACCATAGTCAAACAATCAGTCTTTAGGTTTAGAGTTTTCTATTTGTGGCAAGAACCAATGGACCCAAATTGCAATAATATGAACAAAATAAAACATCAGCATGCTGGCCAATCACAGCTCTCAGTGGAACTAGACGTACCCGCACAACACCTGTCAAGCCACATTTACCCCTAAAGCACTTCCACACTGCAGAACGCCTTTCCCAAAGAAAAACAAAATTTTGTCAGTGAAAGAGCATAACATTACAGACATGCATAACTTTATAGCAGTTTTATATGTAAGTAATATAAGATTAAAATTATGCTCAACTTCCGGTAAAATAATAAAATAGTGGAAGCTCTTTTCCAGTTGAATCCCATCTCAAATCCATTGACCAATAAAATACCTGGGCAAAGAGTTGGTTCAGGTGGGTCTCAACCTAATCAATTGATATCCCTATGTTGTACTGTTCAATGACTTGCGTCAAAAAAGTGCCGTGAAGCATATTAAGCAACAAGCAAAGCTTAGGGGGTAATTTTAAATTTAAAAAAATAAAAATAAAAATTAGAGGTACCCTTCAGTGTCGATTTGCAAAGAGAGGGACCTCTCCCGTGATTCACCTCCAAGGCACTGTTCAAAAGGCAACAATCAATAATGACAAACAAAGGAAATAATATACATAACATATTGTGGATTTTAAATTTGTAATTCCCTGGTACGGTTCACAGATGGTGTAAGTTATGTAAAGTAAAAGGTGTTAATTAAGATGTTTCGAGTAGTGCTTGACTGAGGCTCTAATTGAGCCAGCTCTTGAAATGCTATACTGTTATAACCTTGTCCTAGAACAGAAATTATTTTCAGCATGACAAAACCCTTCATGGAGCTATTCAAATACAGTACCTATGCTGTAGCAGTGCTGGCTAGATCCAGCACTGGGGTGTCGCTTGTCATGCCAGTTGCTATGCAAATTATTTTATATCATCATAGCAAGATATCTATACTACGGATCCATTTTTTTTTCTCAGACTAAACATAAGGCTCCGTATAAAGTATCAGTAGAAATGGAAACTACCTGAGGGCACATGAGGTGATCATACTGGCCGGGCATATATGAAACAAGCTGAATCCCAGCTTTTAATAGCTTCTCTCTCAATAGGATCAGCCGTTCTTGCAATTCATTCTCTCTTTTTCTCTCTAACATCAAAGGATTACCTACCAATGTTCACAGAAACAATTAAGCACATTTTCACAGGTAAAAAATAATAAGGGTGATAACAAATCATGAGAAAGCTTACCGTCTCTAGATGGTGATAGTGCTAATATGTAACAACCGAAAAGCCCCTAACTTTTAACTTTTTCTAAAGAGCTTGTTTTAGGTTCTACCGAGCAAGTATCATCAAATATCCACACATAGATTGTCTTTTCAAAAGCACAATTTCATTAATGGCAGCCATTTTTAAATGAAAACCTAATAGTACGAGTACTGTCTCAGGAAAGCATTATGATACAATGCAAAACTCCCCAGACTTCCAATCAATTCATAGAATTATCTCCCTTACTTTTACTCCAAGAATTCTACATAGCTTTCAAATTCAACAACAACAAGGGAAGGCAGTCTGGGCATCCCCTAACAAGGCATGGAGTAGGCACTAGAAGATTTCATCTGGAATTATGCATTTTAATTTGGGGTTTTGATGGGCAAATTCTATTTCAGTTCAAAATTATATGTTTTATGATTCTCTATGGAAAACCGTAAAATTTGCCCAATAAAATAACTATAAGATTTTGCTTAATTCCAGATTTGAACCTCCATACCAGATCTCTGAGGAAGCTCTTCGTGATCTACCAAAATTTAAATTATGTAAAAGTTATATATGAGCACAAGTACAAACATCTCGATAATTATAACAAAACTAACTGAAGTTAAAATTTTAGATAGGAAAATTGCTTACCTGATTCTGACAGCTGCGCGGTGTGAACTACACAAAGAAAGAAAACAAAATGAATTACAAAACATTATCCAGAATTATTTAACAATTAATTTTGTCCCCTTCAATGTGCTTCTAGTTCCATATCAATCCAACTTTCAGTATGTTATGCTTCAATCTATTTAACATAGCAACAGAAGTTTTACAACTTGATACAAATTTAGAAAAATGAGAGAAATATGGTGGTGATAATCAGGAAGTACTTTTTACATCTATCCTTGAATTTTACAATATATACCTTTTCGCCTGGATACAACTGGGCGAACTGACCGAGACTCAGCCTGCTGCAGGCAGTTCAGTATAAATTTGTGTTTAGGTTCTCTTCGGTTTACTGTGATGAGGCTTGTGTTAACTGCGCAATGAAATTAGCCAAATAGACAATTAAGGTTCTTTTAGCTACAATTAAACAAAAACATCGTAAGAAAATTTGACGAGCTTACAGGTCGTTACCTGTGCTGTAAGGCAAAACAGAACAACTGAAGAGAGACCTATTTTGCTTCATACTCTGCAAACCAAACCTCGAATTGAGATTTGATTGATAGAGAGAGCGAGGCGCTCTAATACTGGAGAGATGGAAAAGTCGCGAATAGTTGGAACTATGCATGTGCGACCTATTGGTGCGCAAAAGGGATTTTAGAGAACGAAGAGAACCCAGGGGCATTATGGACGAGAGAAAGAGATAGAGATAGAAATAGAGGTTCAAGTTGCCATTGTCGTACTTGTACCGGTTTATGTTTTGAGAGTGGAAAAGAGGAAAAGCGCAAAGACCAGAGGTTTTGGCTAGGGTTTTTCGAATGCATTAAGTTTCGCAAGCGGCAAGTTCGCCGCTATTTCTAAACCTGAGCGAGCAATAAAACCGGATAAATTAACCGTTTAAGGCCAACAGGCCAAGTTGAAACAGACCTACACGGGCCAGGCCCGATTGAAGGTTCAATTCTTCACCTCACCGGACCCGAAACCGGAAGAGTATTTTCTCCGATGTGTGTAAAAGATTTCCTTCTCTTTACGGTTTGAGATTTATTCTCAACTGCTTTGAGATTCGAGCTAGCGGAGAGAGTATTATTTGGACTTTGAGAATCGTGCAAAGTTAAAAGAACGGTCCGGACTCACTAATTCTAAAAGATTCTCTTATGAAACATGAGATTCAGGGCTGCTCATGAATGAACCGAGTTGAGTGTGACTTAGATCCAACTCATGAACTCATGAGCTGAGTTGCTAATTCAGTTTCAAGTCAGAAATCTCGATTTAGAATCAACTCGCGAACAACTCGAGTCGAAATGAGTCGACTTATGATTCATAATATAGTACATAATGAGACAATCTAATTTAACTCTAACAAAAAAAAATAGTACATTGTTTATAAAAATAACACACAATTAAAAACACTACATAATGAGACAATAATCAATACATATTTAAACATTACGAAAATATCAAAATAATACATAATTAAAAATTACAAAACAGACTAATAAATTAACAAAACAAAAGAAATAGTACATTATTTATCAAAATAACAAACAATTAAAAATACTACATAATGAGACAATGACCAATACATAATTAAACATTACGAAAATACCAAAATAATACATAATTAAAAATTACCAAACAGATAAAGTTTAACAAAACAGTACAGAATCTAATAAATTAACAAAACAAAAGAAATAATACATAGTTCACCAAACTACTATATATTACAGAGTCTAATAAATTTATCAAATTACTAACAAAATTACCAAAAAAAAGTATAATAAAACAGTACACAGTTTTTTTCTCTACTTCTCTTCTTCATCAATTGTAGATTGCTCAGAATTTAACAGTATACAGAGTCTCTACTTTTCTTCATCTTGAAATAAGCAAATTTAAATAATTAGGGTTTCGTGACTCCAACTGAGTTGATTCCGAACCGAGTTGGAGATAACTTGGAATCGACTCATAAATCAACCAAGTCAGTAAATTCGAGTCAATTCCAAACCGAGTTATTAGCGAGTTGAATCCGAATTGATTCTGAATCGAGTTTTGAATCGTGAGGAGAGGATGTGAATTTCCCGAAACCCAGCATGTCCCGTATCGATATTTGAAAAATAATGCAGGCTGTATTAGAAGTCACGTGATCATTCTTTAATCTTTTTTATTAATAACATGTTCATTATTTGTTAGTAGTCGAATAAATTAGGGAAAATTTGTAGTGTACCCAAAAAAATATAAAAATAGCCAATTTCTCCATCAACATTGAAATTTCTTATTTTTTTCATTCTAAGTTGAAATCATTTATTATTTCTCCATGTGCTAATTAAATTTGAAATTATAAGCTAAATTTTAAGTTTAATTTAATTTAAAGTTGAAATGTCCATTTTATTCCTCAAAAATCAAAATCATGTATTTTTCCCTCTAAAATTTATAATATCGTATTTGTCCTTCTAAATTTAAAAAAAAAAAGACTTTTTAATTGGATCTCATTTTGAATTTATAAAATATCTATTTTACTATTTATTAAAAAATATAGTATATAAGAAAAATGTTTTGTCTCCTAACTAGTCAGTTTTCGAGGATAAATGATTCATTTATCTATTGGAGTAGTGGAGTAATGAGACACATGAGCGAAGGGGTCAGTTGCGTTATGTTCGTTTGCTTCTCTAAATTGGATGCTCGTAAGCCATGTACAAGAGTAAACTGGGGTTTAAATGGAATCCTGTCTCACTAATCTTCATGCTCTGCCTATCAGAATTTTCTGATTTTTTATTTTTTTTATTTTTTATTATTTGGCTGACCATTTCTTCATTTCTTCTCTATTTGTTGAGCCAATTGGCAGCATTCATTTCAATCCCCTTTCTTCTACAAAATTTATCATAATTCTTTTAGAAACATGTAATCTTGACATATTTTCAGAGTCAAACACTTAGGTTTTCGTTTGCTCTCGTTGTTGAAAAATATATGATTATGCAATTAAACATTAAATTAATTACATTTAAAGAAAATATATGATTATGCAATTAAACATTAAATTAATTACATTTAAAGAAAGTGATCAAAATAAAATTTTCAATTCCCATAGTAAAGCGTGGACACTAGTTCACGAGAGCAAATTCGCATTGGATACTTGGAAAGTCCAAGTTATTTAGTTGAAAATAAATCAGGGAGCAGGTGTTGTGGGATCTCGATAGATATCTCCAAGTCATATTCTTTCCTAAAAGACATGTAAAGGTACTGATTAATAGTCTAAGACAAAAGACAGCAAGCACAGAGACAATAAAAGCAGAGTAGGACCGACTCTGTCCAGGTTCAATGAATGTGCGCACTTCACAAAATAAAGCTTCTATGCCAAACCCATCCGATATCAATATATTGATCAATCCATTTGCACAAGATCTCAATATTCTCGTAAAGAATACAAATCTAAAATTAAATGGTTGAAGATGGTTTGTCGAAAAAGAAGGAAAAAGGCATGGTGGTGTAAGAGGAAGAGCCTATGACTGTGAAGGGAATGAAGCTTGGAGTTCCCCCATTTTCACTTCAATTGCTTGCCTTTTTACAAGGTTCAAGCAAATATATATTGATATGTATTTTAGATTGCAGAGGTTTCAATTTGTTTCGAAATAACACCCTTGGATCGATGTTTCTCTGTTTAGTTTTCTATTTTTCTTTTATCCTCATATTTTCTCTTTGCCTTGAAAAATATTAAAAAGATAGAAGTAATGGACATTTTGTGCCTCTCTCTCACACACCAACATACGAGCGCTCACAAATCCATAGAATATGGAGAAATCGTGCATTATGAATTTTACAATACACGAAATAATTATTTGTTTTTAGGTGAAAATATTGATTATTTTTTTTAATACATTTATTCGTTCAATTCTATCGACTAGGACAAATGTTGCTAAATTCAGATTTGTAATTTTACGATTATATGTTAGCTACTGTTCTTTCTGTAAATATGTTAATTAAAGCATTAAAAGGAATAAACAATTAATTGTTGAGAGTTCTTTGGTTGGTTCGATAATATATATCGAATTGAACTAATTAATTTAAATAATTAGTTTTTTTTTTTTTTTGAGATTCCGTTATTGTTTAGTTTGTAATTTTCAAATGTTTATAAATTATGACATTGTATGTTATTTTTCAATTAATTAAATTTCTCTTAATTCAATTGTTGTATTGACAAAATTTGTTTATTGGCTATTTGACAAGCTCATATTAATTCATACACCTGGATCTCCTGTTTGCCATGATAATGTTATCATGTTTCCTTAATAATGCTGAAGATTGTTTTTTGGAAGAAAAAATATAGGGGTCAGGTTAATCCCCTAATTAAATTATATTTTATTAAACATAAAATAAAAAATAAAGTATAAGAAGGTGAAAAGGTCTAAAAAATGCTCAAGATTATTGCTTTGACTATGTTTCCATCAAGTTTAAAGAAATGCTGCCGTATACGAGATTTTTGCAAAGCACAGTCCAAGATGAGATATAATTAATTTCAAGGTCTAACACAGAAATTCAGAATTGCTTGGAAAAACTGGACACCAAGTAAACATAGTTAGTTCAACATGACACCGCGCACATTCATAATAAACACAAACACCCAAGCTGCTGAACCGGACAATTTGTATCTGACAAAATCAGCAAGCTCTAACTATAAGGTTTGGATATGTTTCCAGTTCAGAACAATAAAAGGATAACCGAGCACCGGAGCAGATTTAAAGTAATTTAAAAATAGCTAAGTCACCTCTATAATTTTAAAATTGTAGTTATATATACTAAAATTCAATATATTTTATATAGTTCAGCTCTCTCATAAATTATTATCTTTCAACTTGTAGTCTAGTAGTAAGAGCTTATATAGTGATTGTGGAGAGCTTTGGGTTCAATTCCCACTAGCCACAATTTGTACATTCTAATTGTTAGTCCTTTCTATCAAGGTTTTCTAGTTCTGCCCCTGACCGAGCAGTTACAATTACTGCAAAACAGTACAATTTTGAAATACAATTTTGAGCAATAGGAAATTGAGGTTGTATGGAATATCATTAATTTTGAATAAACTTACACACCAACAATTGCAAAACCACCATAAATTTTGAATAAACTTACACTCCATCGATTGCACAATCACACAACCAACAGATCCGTTGTTGGATGGCACCAAAGAGTTCCCCCAAACCAGTGGCGGAACCAGGAATGAAAACTAAGAGGGGCCATAAATAATTTAAAACCCATAAGCAAAAAAAATTTGGACCAGTATCCTCTGCAGAGGTTTGCGGTGCAGAGCTGATCGGACGGTCTAGATTTACTCTCAGCTGGTAAGTGCTCGGGATGATGGAGGGGGCAATATTAATTTTGCTTTGAGATTCGTGCCATAATCTTATTTTGTCCATCTGATCAAAACGAACAGACCAGATTAAACGAACCGCACGACCTCCGCAGGTAAAAGCTCTGCAGAGGATGTGATTCCAAAAAAATTAGGGGGTGCCAAGGGCCCATAAGAAAAAAAAATTACTATATATTTTCTAAAAATTTATGTATATTTTCTGGATCAAGGGGGGCCGGGGCCTAGGCTGGCCCCTGCCTTGGTTCCGCCCCTGCCCCAAACTGGTGTATTGAAATCGCTCGTCCAGGTTGGATCCGGACAGGACTGCTCATGGTCCGTACCCGACCGGACCGTATCCGTGGCTGAGTTTGACACGGGTACGCGGGTAGGATGGGTGGGGGTTAAAACGGGCCGGGAGCCATTTAAAAAAAAAAAAACGGATTTACCCGGATCATGCCTTACCCGTACACAACCCGAACCCGTCCGGACCGCACCTCCGCCCGTACATGCCCCCAGATCCCCAAAATTCAAATTAAAAAAAAAGGTTTTATTTCCCCTGTTGATTAAACATTTTAACTCTAAGCGTTGATCTTTATTGAATATATTTTTCTGAAACTTTTTATTATTTTTTTAAAATAGATACAAAATTACAATTTCTATACCGTTAAAAACTTTTATATGTATCTAATTAAAAAAATTATAAAATTTGGTCTCCAAGTATATTTTAATATAAATGTCATGTTGAGTAGTTCAGATCGATAGTTTGGACTTTGAAAATAAAAATATTAAATATGATTTATGAAAGGCGTGCGATATTAAGTTCATATGTTTATAAAGTTGATTTTTTTATTAGCTAGGAATCAAATTAAGTTCATGTGTTGAGGGAGGAATATATATGTATTTTTTTAGAACAAGACCAAGAAACTTTTTGTATTTACATGTGTGAAAAGAAAAATGATAACAATATATAGTTTATAAAGCATTGTTGTCATTGACAATAAAAATGTATATTAAAATATTGTTGGGAACAAAAAGATATATAATAAAATAATAAATATCCTGTTTTTATAGAAAATGGAGTACAGTCTTGACAATGCAAATAAAATAATAGAGTGGACTTATTTTTTAGTGCTATGAAAACAACTTAATAAACCCTTAGAATTAAAACTTTTCTTTTAATAGAGGTGCACTTGTTCAAGGGCATTAATGCAAATTATAACTTTTCTTTTAACACGCTTCTATGTTCAACTTAATTTTAGGGGCTTATACGCAATTGAAGATTATTACAAGAATCTCTTAAAAATATACCACATTTAGTAAAATTGTTGCTTTCCAAAAATTATCTTTTCAATCGAGAACTTTTTTTCGATCCAAAATTTGAAGTTAGAAATAAAATTTTATAATTTTATAACTCTTTTTCTTTCTCTCTATTAGTTTATAATATTTTCAGCAAATACAAAATTTTCTAAATTAAATAGTTATTAATATTTATTTATTTATAGTTTAGATAGGTGGTGTACTAAATTTTGCATATCTTTTAAAACTTTTACCGTCTCATTCATATTTTTACTTCATACCTTCAGAATTTTACTTTTCTTACTTGTAAAATCTTGATTCTAAGGTACGTGACAATAGAAAAAAAGGAGCGAAAATTGATTTTTTTTTTTAACATTATCAAAATAACCTCGATTTTCGAAATGACTTTTTTTTATAGGAGTGGTGTTTTATTTTTTTTTTCATTTCGCTATTTTGTGATCCATTACTTTTTCTTTCATTCTTTTAAGTTAAGTATCAATAAATTTGAGTTTGGATGTTTGTATTTCAGTTTGTAAGCTTGTTTCAATAATTGATTTTCAGAAATTAATTTATTATTTTCTTTATTTAAAATATTCTAAAGTTCAACGTTAATTTCTAATAGCCGAAAGTTACATTTTTTCAATTTATTATATTTTGAATATATTAATTATTAATCTGTCAGGTTCAGGGTGGAATTTTGTTTGAAAATTCAGGACGACCATATGTATAAATATGACTTATCTTTGTTCTTCCTAGCTATTAAATTAAATTTCCTTCTGCATATAGGCAACAAAATAAAATGAAAGTACTTTATGAGAAGTTCAATTAAAATAATGCAATTTGTGTGATACAACATGTATTTTGTATGAATTTTTTTACTTCTTATAAAATAACAATTTCTTTTTTTATATATCGATCAAGTTGCAAAAAAAAAAAAAAAAAGTTTTTCCTTAATATCATAAATACATGATATATTTTATTCAATTATCTTCTTTAGATATTGAAGGATATCAAATAATTATCGCTACAATTGATTTTTAAAATATTACTATTATCATTATTTACAAGATACGAATTGGAACCAATTAACAATAATCTTTTATGGGTAATTGAGGAGACTTTTTGTGAAAAGCGAAGTGCACACAATAATAAAACAATATGATCCACAATACGTATTTTAGAATAAAATTACTTCAAGTGAAGATAGCAAAAAAATTCAAAATTAAAAAGATTGCAGGAGAGCTAAAACCATGGAAGTGGCGACAATTTTAGTTTCATCCTCTGAAAATTAATTGAGCGCCCATGAAAGAATATGTTTTCCTTTTTCATAGTTCATAGGCAAACAAATATACACCTTTTGTTCTTTCTTTAACTCTGCGGTTGTCATTAATGATTCGCTTAATGGAGGAAAAGATAATTCAATAAAACTTTGTTATAAGAATTTTAATTAGTTATGTTTATGAGAGAAGAAACCAACATTAATAAGGGGTTGACTTTACTCTTTGGTCTTCATTGAATATGTCTCTTTATTATTTTTTTTAGAACTTGGCAGATACGTCCATTAAAATTAAAATTTTCATTGGTTGCACAATCAACCGCAATTAACTGAGATGAAAAATAGATTTAACAGAAGCTGTAAAATAATAACTTTGTAAATCTCGGATATGAAAAAAAATTCAAGTTATCTGCAGGGACAAATAAAAAAAAAATAGATTAGAAGATTGAAATAAAAAATAAAATAAAATGTGAATTGCCACAAAAAAGTAGATTTTAAATCACTAAGTTACAACCGCACATTTAGTTCTTTATGAGAGAGAATGAACTATATAAACACTTTACAAAATTACAAAATATAAATAGTAAAATTCCTAATTTGCATTTATGGGGTTGCTTAGTCATTCTGGGTTTCCTTTAAATCTGCTCCTGATTAACCATTAAGTATGAAAACTTCTAAGGTGCAGATAGAGATACAAAAGTTATTATTAATTTATCCATTTGATTGCCTAGTAAGAAAAGAAAAGATTAAAAAAAGAAAAAGAAAAAGAAGACTGATAATGGAGAGCCACTAAGCAATTAAAAAAATGAATACCTATTGAGGGACAAAAAAATGAATAAGAAACAAATAGGAAAGGACATGAGAGACACAAGATAACAACCAGATAGGAGTAGGTCCGATGGGCATCGGACCTACTTTTAGGTTCAATTAGCTCTAACACCGTACGATTATCATTGAGATTTGTGCGCACGAAAACTGAAAACTACTTGTACGGATTTTAATGAGTTCGCACAAATCTTGATGCAGATCTGATGGTCATTTCACCCATCGAAAAAGGTAGGTCCGATGGGCATCGGAACTACTCTCAATTCGATAACAACATCACATAATTGTTTCAATTTTCAAGACATTTATCGCTAGGCTTTGCTTAGTAACAAACAATTCATTTGATTTATATTTTATTGGTTTAAAAAGGAAAAAAAAAAAAAAAAAAAAAAAACCGGTTCTAGTTTGACCTGTACCCGTACCCGCTCGAACCAACCCGCGGACCAATCCAAACCCGTACCAGCCCGAACCAACTCCCGGATCCGACCGCTCATCCCGCGGACCCGAACCGTCCGTCCCATGAACCCGTGCTATCTGGAGTTAAGTCGGGTAAGAATATGATTTTTGAAACTGAACTCGTGCTATCCGGACCGTTGAATCCGTTGACCCGAGCAATCTGTGCCCGTGCCAACCCCGCCCGCGCTGGTTTGATCCGTACTCGTCCGGTCTGGCCCGATTTCAATACACTACCCCAAACACTTCACTCGAGCCACAATTCATCGTGCATACCTATTTCAGAATTCAGAACTTAGACCCTACCGAAGTGCTCGAAGAGAACCCTAGGAACCAACCAACTTTTCAAGTTCCCAGCTCACAGAAATTGAATACCACTCAAAACGAGGCCCATAAAAGCCCAAAATATTGAGCAAAACCTAGAGTTCCCCCAAACACTTCACTACAGCCCATACGTTTTTTTTTCTTTGGGCCGTACCGAAGTGCATGAAGGGAACTCCAGGAGAGATCCAACTTGTTTTTCCGTTGAGAAAAGAAAAATAATTTGTTAATTTTTGTTTTTGACTTATTTTCCTAGTTGGGTATTTTCCAACTATAGTTTGTTAACATAATAAAACCTGCTGGCTATATGCCTATATATATATAGGAGCTGGTGGTCGTATATTATGTTCAGGTTTCTATAAGTGAATAACCACATGCACCTAGTTGAGTTTCTGGCCAAGTTCAAGACGCGGAATCAATGGCGGGCACACAGGCTCTTTGCATTTGTTCGGTCATATATTCTTGCATTGGTGCTGGTAGCCTTTAATTTGGTTTCACTTTGCAGAGTGTAACCATCAGAAATATTCTAACTGATATTTCAAGACAATCAAGGACAATGGCACAAGCTCAATAAGAGCAAATTGAAAAATTGTACAAGTCAAGAAATAGAAAAAAAAAAAAAAAACACGTGCAGTCATCGACACACATTTAAAAAAAAGGGAAAATTTCTACTGTACCCATACAAATTTTTGAAATAGCCAATTTATCCATAAAAACACCATAATATCCAATATTCCCACCAAAACTTAACATCATTTCTTCTATCTCCATTTAATTAGTTAACTTTTTAATTAATTATTTTAAAATTTAAACTGACCAACATACCCTTCTAATTGTCTTCTTCATCTCCCCTATCCCTCACTGCCAATAAAGATTCTTGTCTGGAGAGAAAAAAGAACTTAATTTGCTCAAAGATTTTTCATCTCTCCTTACCCATTGCTTTATTGCACGACAAAGATTGAGGATATCTCGTCTCACTACCTATACCCTGTCCCTTAATTTCTCTCTGACATTTCTATTCGACCACTTAATTAAGTATAAAATAATCTTGGAAAATCATAAAGTTTATGTAGATGGATTACTTATGAATTGATTAATTAACACATTGAATTATATCATTTGAAACATAGACAAATAGGCATAAAAATGTGTACTAATTTAGTATACATTTTTATGCCTATTTGTCTATGTTTCAAATGATATAATTCAATGTTAGTTTCATTCTTGAACGATTCATTGTGTTTCTCTAAGAAAACCGACAACCTCACGCCAACCTTCCTTTCTGATGCAGTGGTCCCACTCCTTTAGACCATACCTCGACCGGTCCGATTCGACTGCCAGCAAGCCTCTTCTTGAGAAATTGAAGGACTCCACGTGGATCGTTCTGATACTAACGGGTGTAAGGGGTGAAGCGCCCAACACTTATGATCTCTCTCAATGTTGCTTATTCTATGATTGAGCTATTAATCAGTATATGATATTTAATGGTCGTGTAGGTAAGTGTCACTCATAATTTCAAATAATTTGCTATTTTTTGAACTTCAAATTAAGTTATAGGTGTACAGGGTTACAGGCTGTTGATAATAATTTCAGTACTAAAGAAATTAAGATGAGTGCAATGTTTCATTTCAGGTTTACTATCGGATGCATTTCATTTAACATTTGATTGTGGGATTCCTATAATTTCTCTATTCGCCATGGGATCTTTAGAAGATAGCCCGACGAAACCTATACCTGCAGGTTAGTACGTTAAAACTAATCAAATTTTGAATATATTTTGGCATTTTTCTTAATCTCCGTTGTTGAGATTTTTTATTGGCTTATCTGTCTATGTTAACGTATTGAGCGCAGTTCTCTTTCTCTTCAGACAGGGATTTCTATTTCCTGGGAGGGTTAGGGGAGATGAAGAAGACAATTACAAGGGTATGTTGGTCAATTTAAATTTTAAATTAATTAAATGGGGATAGAAGAAATGATCTTAAATTTCAGTGGGGATGTTGGATATTATGGTGTTTCTATGGGTAAATTAGCTATTTTAAAAATTTGTATGGGTACACTAGAAATTTTCCCTAAAAAAAAAATCCATGTGATATTGTACTGCTCTGTGCTCAATTGTCGTTGCACACATATGAGTTGTAGGCTTGTGGCTAGTGGTGGCAACCATGTGGATTATGGTTACGTAATAATATCGCCAATCGAGAAAACCGATGCTTCAATGAAGATCTTTAGAAATCTAGCTGCGTCATTGCAAATAGGAATGCGTATCCTCTGCATTAACTCAAAAGGGAATCTTTGAGTTAATCAATTTCAATGGTCTGATTTTAAAACGGATAAATTCGGCTCCAGCCTAGGATATAGGGGGCCTTTCAATATTAGTGCGAATTTAGTTCGCACAAATCTTGAGACAAATCGGACAGTTTTACCTTTTGAGTTAATGCAGAGGATACGAATTCCTGCAAATAGGGAAGTATATTGACAATAATACTTTTTTGATAATTTATAAAATAATTATCAAATCAATTACAAAATTAAAACTATATTTATGTTCTAAATAGATAGATCAATTGCATATTTAATGTGATGCAATTTAAAAATATTTGGCAACATATTATCTGCTAATAAAATTAAATAGTTAATTTTGTAACCGATCAACGATCTTCAAGTTGCTATTATTTCTTATTTCAATACAATTTAATCAATTAATGTGCCAGGCGAATTATATATGTACATCAATTATATTTTATTTTGTGTTGATGTAATAAGATACTTTTAATTTATAGGGACAAGTTCCAATATTCGAAGATCCCATACGCCGTACCTCTTTTATTTTACAAGTTACAATTTATACAATTATACTCTCTAACTACTCTCTAATCTTATTATTCAATTTTTCTAAAATTAATATAAATCTTCTTTCACCTTGCAGCATTTACACCGGTTCCATATAGCAAAATGGTTGATGAAATCACGGACTTGACGAGACAAATTCAAACTTGAAGCCTCCAACTTGTGACCACTCAGCGATTAAAGGAAGATTCATGGCATCCCAAATGTATCTAGGTTCACTGAACCTGTCTCACAAAAGAACATATATCCTGGCTACCAGTCTCTTTTAATGAACCCCCCATGGATACTCTTCCCACTACAAATATCAGATCTTTGTTAGTTTGTTATGAGGAGGAAGTCAAATTAGTCAGACTTGAGAGTAGGTCCGATGGGCATGGGACCTACTTTGGTTCGACGGGTTCAATCACCGTTCAATTTGCTTTAAGATTCGTGCGCAATTCTTAAATTTTGTGCACATCTGCTTCTGTTTTCGTGCGCACAGATCTTAAGATGAATCAGGCGGTCACAGAGCTCGTTGAACCTAAAAGTAGATCCGATGTGCTTCGGACCCACTCCGTTCTCAATTAGCCATGGTGTTGGAGAAGAAGAGGAGAGCGTAGAGTTTGTGGAGGTATATATGATGGTTGAAGTTCCCCCGTCTCACTTCATTTAGTTACTATATCTTAACCGAATTGGAGCAAGAGATGACGTTGTAGTTTATTTTATTTTCCTTTTCTTTTTTCAATATTGGTAGAACTTGGTACGGAGAACGTATGTTGTAATGTAATAAATATCAAAATATGCAGTGAAATGAAATAATTGGCTCTTGCATTTTATATCCAAAATGCTAGTTCTCTGCTCAGGGGTATTTTTTAAAATATGAACCGGTCGGAGAGCTCAACACATATGACCAAATTTTTTTTTGTAAAATTGGAGACAAAATTAAATAAATTACTCTCAACAAAGCGCATTTTAGTGATCTAGTTGCCAGTTTAGGAATGCTATATGAAATGAAAACAATTGGGAAATACACTTACCTAAAAGAAAGGGGGCTGCTATCTTGAGGGCAGAAATTCAATTATTGAGAGTAGAGAGAATATTTTTTTTCTATGTACCACTTTTGCCCTTCTTAAAAACCTTCCTATTTTTTGCTTCTAATTAAAATATGCTACAATTAGAAAAATTCATAACATAACATGTTAAAAGTAGAAAGAAATCACTGGACATTTGAAACATAAAATTTTTCTTGACTTGAGGTCCGTAGGCTTGAAAAATAGAAATTTGATTCTTTGCTTATTTCAATACTTTCTTGCTCTATTTTATTTTGGTTTTTAATTTTTTCTTTTGTTAGGAAGAACGAAAATGAATTAAAATATTGTGAAATTATATATGTGATTTTTAAAATTTTTAAATTCTTCTCACAAAAATGCTTAAGAAACAAGAGGTCAAACTTTGTACAAAAGCAAGACCAACATAACAAAGAAGCTAAGAAGGATCAATTAGAAACAACCTGAGAGAAACAAGAGACACGAAAGAGCTGACGCATGAGGTATTACATACGCAGGAGGCAATCCCAACAGCTTGATCGGAAACAAGATCTAGTGATTTTCCAGCTTTTTCTTTTCTTTTTTTTTGGCACTTTATCAATACTTTATTTGTTACTGGTTTTCACTTTGTTTGTTTTGTTTTGTTTTTCAAATTTGATTTACTTTGGTTTCAAAGCTCAAGTGTTTTGACTTTTGAGCTATGTTTTCTATGTTATATTTAGAGTGTTACAAAATTCTTTTAGCTAGTAATCAATGAAATCAAATGAGGACATGAGCCTCAATTTTTTTTTCTCAAAAAAAAAAAAAAAGCAAGACTAACAAAAGCTGAATAAATTGAATTTACGACACTCATAAAAAAATTGCCTCATAAGTCCAAACAATTTCCAAAATATGTAATTAATACCAGCCTATCAAATATATTAAAATTTTCCTTTTGTGCTACACTGCTTATAAGAGAATTACTTGGTCTATTTAATTTCCTAATTTATAGCAGTACTTAATTAGAAGCAAAAAAAAGAAAGTATTTAAGAAGGGTAAAATTGTATTTAGAAGAAAAGATTTCTCTTTGCTCTTAATAATCTAATTATTGCCCTCAAAATAGCGCTTTCCAAAAGAAATTATGAAATATTTACTAGAAGCGGCCAATGTTCTTAAATACAGTTTACATGCGATATGCGGAAGGTCAATGTGTATGTGAATTTTCATACGGACTTATATATGCGAATTTTAAAATGAAAATTCATGTATATATAAATAAGTATGTAATAATATGCAATACTATACAAATAAGCATGAGGTAATATGCGGTATCATACAAATGAGTATGAAATAATATGTGGTAATAATATGACAGAAGTTGTACGCACAGGTGACAAAATCTGATCCAACACAAAAGATCCGACCCGATAAAAAACAATCCAATCCGATTTTTTTAAAGCTAACCCAACTCGAAAATTCTGTCTTTGGAAGTCAACAGCAAAATTAAGTTGTAAAATACTTTATTTGGGTTTAAATTTCAATTTTGTTCTGTTTGAACATGAGTAATGAATTAATGCTTCTTTCTGTTTTGTAATAGGTCAAAATTTGAGATTATTTTTGTCTATTGTACTTCTAAATGGATATATAATATATATATAATAGTTTTCAAAACTACGGAAAGACTAGAGTCGAAAATTTGTATTTTGTTCTGGCTAATACGTTATGACTTTGGTCATATGTCGTGTCGTGTTGTGTCATGATTAATTAATTTTTCACGTGCCGTGTTGTGTTGTGCTATGATTAAAATGATGAGGGTGGTAATGGTATGGTGTATGCGAATGGACATGCCGTGACCAAATGTGCTGTGAGCGATTACGTTAGTTACGTTTGATCATATTTAATGTGTTATTTGCTGTTTCATGTTGTGTTTCATACTGTGACTATGGTGATTTTTGTGTTGTGTTGTGTTGTGTCTTTTATTGTCGAGAACTAATAAGGCACGGGAATGGTTACGATATGCGACACACAAATTATGGCGTATAATCGATATGCGTGCCATACTGTTATGTGTTTTAGCCGTTTCATTATGTACTAGAGCCAGCTCCGGTGTGTCAATTTTAACAATCTATACAAGCCCAAAAATTTAAATACACCATTAAAAGAAATTAAACAAAATAATCACAATTTAACCAAAATTTTTTCTTAACACAGCCGCAACGTGAAATTGCAAATATAAATTGAGTGTTCACAATTTCATGTTGCAGACAATAATTTGTTTTTCTACTCACAACATGTTCCTACTCATTACGGACAAACATAAACTGTGGGTCCCGAATATTTTGGCCAATCAAAACACGTTGAATGGTCAAAGTTGGTGAAAAAAAGTTGTTATGTGCAACGGGAAGTTGCGGACCCGTAATTTATGACCGCAATTCAAGTTATAAGTTATAACTGTGTTAAAAATATAATTTCTAAAATTTCGCGATTATTTGATTTATTTTTTATGGTAATTTTTTTTTTTCAGATATGAAAGATTTTGTTTACTTTTAAATTATTTAAAATTCTGAGATATGAACCGCTGGAGTTTTCATTTTGGAGTTTGCAACATGGACACTAAAAGTTGCCTAAAAATTGAATAGGTTTGCATTTGAACTGAGACAATGATTGATTTGATTGTCTTCGTATATAGTTGAAAAGGTCATATACAATAAAATCATTAATAAGCCAACATTTAAAACATAGTTATTTTGGTCATATGTGTGTGTGTGGGCGGGTGGGGCGGGGGGTTGGAAAAAGCAATCGTAAAATACCATCTTATATAATTGATATTTTCTTTAAGCAGTTTAACTTGATGTATATCTAAATGGATGCAATTTTGCTCCAATATAAATTCATACAAGACATCCCCTTTTTAATTATATATATAGAATGTGGGGTAAATTTCGCTATAGGTCACTAAACTTTGTCATTTGTCACAAATTGGTCACTCCAATTTAATTTGTTTCTTTTTAGTCACTTAATTTTATCATTTATTCCAATCAAGTCACTCTATACTTTTTCATCTAAAATCTTAACGGAATATTCCCATTCTGTCAAAAATATTAATAGAATGTACTTATTTTGTCCAAAAATACTAACAGAATGAGCATATTCTGTCCAAAATACTAACGGAATGAGCATATTCCGTTAGTATTTTGGATGAAAAAGTATAGAGTGACTTGATTGGAACAAATAACAAAATTGAGTGACTAAAAAGGGACAAATCAAAGTTGAGTGACCAATTCGTGACAAATAACAAAGTTTTAGTGACCTCCAGCGAAATTAACCCTAGAATGTATAATATAAAGAGGAGAGTTCAAATGCACCATGGTTTTATGCTCCAATTATGCTCCATGTCTTTATCTCTGTTTTTAAAATTCGAACAGTCGATCCGAACCGCTCAAAATAATTATTACAATAAAATATACTTGGGGACCAAATTTTACATTTTTTAGAATTTTTTTACTATTTTTTTGGTAGGTACAAAATATCAGTTTTTAGGAGATCGTGGACCATCCAAAAAAGCAATATTGTACCTACCAAAAAACATAGTAACCAAATTCTAAAAAATGTAAAATTTGGTCTCCAAGCATATTTGATTGTAATAATTATTTTGAGTGGTTCGGATTGACTGTTCGAATTTTGAAAATAGAGATAAAGATGTGGAGCATAATTAGAGCACAAAACTATGGTGCATTTGAACCCTCCTCTATATAAATTATATACATTGCTATCTTATTCAAGATTTTGTATTATACATTTTCAACTATTAGAGACCATTAAAAAATTATAACAACTTTTTATTTTCTGCGATCTCTTAAAATTTATTACCTGAAACTCTCTTTGATGCACTGTAAGTTTACTTTTTTTTTTTCTTTTTATTTATGTGATACTCGAAGTTTACTTCTCTAATAGTTTCTTGTAACAAGAGTAATGTGAATAATTCTAGAATATTCAAATATCTTGACAGGCGCCTAGGTAGTTCACTTAGGTCTTGTTAGTTCACTTTGAACCATACACATGAGTCAGCAATCAATTGTACAATATAAATTGTAATTATTATCATTGTAGTTAGGGCTGTACAAAAAGCTCGCGACTCGCGAGCCACTCGAACTCGCTAACAACTCGTTTATTTAAAACTCGAGTTAGTCTGAGTCGAGTTGAATAACTCGTTTAACTCATGAGTCGAGTTCGAGTTGGGCTCAACTCGCTCGTTACAACTCGTGGACTCGTTTTGTTTGATTAATTATAATTCCGTTGACTCGTTTCGTTTAATTTTTTTTGTTAAATTGTTGTGGATTTTTTTGTTAAATTTGTTTGTTTGTTAAATTGCTGTGGATTGTTTGTTAATTCAATATTTACTTCTCATATTATTACATAACAACAGTCATCAGTTCAAGTGTTCAATATTTCAACACTTTAAACGAGTTGACTCACGAGTCACGAGCCAACTCGAGTTACTCGCGAGTTGAGTTCGAGTTAGCGAGCCAGCTCGGCTCACTATTCTCAACTCGAGTCAACTCGACTCACTATCTTTCGAGTTGAATTTGAGCTGTCCATAACTCAAGCTAACTCGGCTCGTTAGCAGCCCTAATTGTAGTATCTATAACAGAAAATACGTAGTCGAATATTTCTATTCAACAACAAATCGCTAGATTAAAAACTTAAAAGTTGTAAAATCAGAGTTAAAGAAATGAGAATAATTCAGTATAAAATATGGAATTGACAACTAATTAAACATAATGTCAAATTTCTTCTAATTATAATAATTTTAAATAATTAACTAATTTTAATAATTTTAAAGAATCCACAGTATTAGAACTGGTACACTACTTTTTAGCCCTAATAAATATTATTTCTCTACTAATTCGGAAAGATTAAATAATTTTATTTTTATTGTCGAAAATATAGAGGAAAAGTAGAAATGAAACAAGAAATAAGAAAATAATTTAATTGCAGGAATCAGAGGTAGCTTTAAGGAGAAATAAGGAAACAAATCGCTAGGGATTCATTTAATTTAATTGTGACAAACTATATAGCAATATGTGTGGCGAATATGTTTTTAATTAAATTTAGACTTCTAAACATAAAACAAATACAATTTAATTTGTATTAAGGATTGCAAGGCTACATGCATGGGGGCCATTTATTTATATTTAATATTATACATTTGGTAGCCTCTATTAAGTATTTAAAAAAAAATTAGATATTATTTCAAGTAATAAAATCATCAAAATTAACAAGAGTAGGGTTAAAATGCTCCATTCGTTTTGTACCTCATCATGTCCCAACATTATTATCTTTATTTTCAAAGTTTAAATAATCGATTTGAACCGTTCAATATGAGGTACATATTAAAATGTGCTTGGATACAACATTTTATATTTTTTTGAAACTTTTATGCTATTTTTTAAGATAGGTACAAATTTACTGTTTTTAGAAGATTCTGAATCATTCAAAAATAGTAATTTTGTACCTCTCCAAAAAATTAGTAAAACAATGCTAAAAATTATAAATTTTGTTATCCAAGCACATTTTAGAATGAAGATCATGTTGAACGGTTTAAATCGATTATTTAGACTTTAAAAATAGAATAATGATATTGGATCATGATGGTGTGCAAAATCAATGAGTGCATTTTAACCCTACCCAATTAACAATTATCTAAATTTATTCAGCAAATATTTTTATATTAATAAAAAAAGCATAGTTTTTTATATACATTATATCTAGCTTGTCTATTATTTTATTTATTTTTCAAAATTCACAACGTTGAGGACGAATCTGGACAATTGTTTAAGGTAATGTCAAAGTACACAATGAAATATGAAACAAAAAGGTTACCTATTGGTCATGAACTCATAATTGGTCTCAAAGTAAAATGATCATCTTATAAAATGCATAGTTTACATGATTTATAAAATGCATAGTTTACATGATTTATAAAATGTTTATCCTCGTATGTAACTATATAAATATCCCAAAACATACATTAGCCTTGCAAAGAGAATGAAAAGCAAAAGGGACTTCGTTTCTAAAAAAACCGAAGGATGCCTTCTGTCTTTTGTTGGGCCCATGGGCCGTTTCTTTTTTCTCACCACATCGGCCTCTGTGAGAGGAAAGTTAGAAAAAACACAAAAGGCAGCAGGCGTAATATTGCGTCCAGGTTCAATGTATTCACTTGGTTGACTTGAATCTTCGATTCACGGCCCCATTCATCTCCTTTCTGATAAGATAATTAATTGGTAATAAGGTATGTCTATGTCATTACAGCTGGCATCGGAAGGGATTGATCAACCAACAGTCCGAATAAACATCGGGGCTGTTTAGACAATGTTACAGTTGTATGTTCTCCAGAGTTCTCTCAAATCACTTCAGCGAAAGCAAGCAATGGATTTTAGTATATGTTCTGGCTGAAGTGTTTGGGGGAACATCTGGGATCATCCAACCGCCAAATTAAGATCGCAGAAGCTTGATTTCTCCAAGTGATAGTTGAATAAGGATGCTTGGATTGTCTCTAACAATAATTTAAATTGATTTAGTCCAATTTGAAGATACCAAGAACCACCCAAGTGTGTATGAGATACTGCCTTTCTATTTCAGGTAGTGTGACCTTTTTTCTTTTTCTTTTCCTCTCTAAGTTATTGCTTTTCTACATCTCAGAAGAAATGATACATGCATGAGAATCATCTTTTGCCAGAATCATCTTTAGGTTGCTTCAATCAGTGATTAGTGTATCTTTTGATTCTTGAGAGAAAGAGAGAACTTGATATATAAAATCAAATCATTATTTCTACTTAGAACCTTAGGTGTTGTAATTTGGTTCGTCTATATTTTAGTGGTGCTAGATTTCATGGTGATTTTAAATTGGAATTGGGGCATTTCCGGATTACTGGTTATTTCTTCAGTTTGTCTCAAAAGGTCCTTTTTCCATGCTATCAATTAGAATTTCATGCACAATGCGAAATTAGAAATATATACCATAATGTTCAAATTCCAAAACAATATAGCCAGTTCTTCCTTAGGAGGCATTTTTTACATTGAACATGACCAATAAAAAATAATGAAATTGGTTTTCCAAAATTAAATTAGGCTTAAAAATCTCACAAATATAAATTCTAAATTATTTTAGAAGGTTATGTTAAAGATGTAGAGTTAAGGTCAGTGTTAAAAATAATGAAGTAGTTTAGGATCAATCTCAGTCACTCACCGTTGATCGAGTGGCTTAGATCAAGCATAATACAAGTTTTTTTGTTTAATTAGAAAGAGACAACAGTAGGCATAAAATAAGAATAGGTACCCAACGGTACACTGTAGGAGTACTAACGGTACAATAAAATTACCGTTAGACAACTTTGTATAAATAGTCTAGGAACCTTGTAATAATTAGAACTTCTCTCAATAATAATCTTGCTTCCAATAAATATAATCTCTGTCTCATAAATTCATCAGTCAGGATATGTGCAAAATGATCCAGAACCATTGTCGTAAGCCTTCCCTTTGCTAAAATAAAAGGAGGTTGAGCTAGATTTATACAGTCATTATGCCTGATTTTGTTAGGAGAGTGAACCAATCATTAACCAGCTGGCCAATATATTATAGAATATTTTATTTATTTATTTTTGTAAAAAAAAAACACCAACTTAGGACCCTATTTTGATATATATTATACTAATAAGGACATATCTAACAAAAAGTACGCACTTTGGATATTGGTTTTGAAAAAAGATGACTCCTGGACATTACAATAAAAAATAAATCAGGAACTAACTTTACTTTTTGCGAACCATTTCCCTCCTTCATCACAAATGCAAATCCAGCCTGTTGAGAATAGAATAAATGTAGAGGGTTAAAAGTGTAAAATAGAAAAAGGGCAAAATTGTAATTTAGGAAATTAGAAAGTTACCGTTGGTACTATTCTATGTACCAACGGTACAATAAGCATAGAGGGTATAAATACTAAAAAAAAAAAAAAAAAGATTGTAAGAATATAACAGATACTCAATTCAATACAAAATACTCAATATTCATAAACTTTACATGGTATCAAAGCCTTGCTCTTGAGGCCTTAGAAAAATTTCATATTCAACAGAAGTGTTAAGATTAAAGCCGTGACTCCAATATGACAGAGCCGACAGGCAATACCACAGCAACACCGGTAACTGAAACACCGGTATTGATTACTGAGGCACCGTCGTCGCGCTTAACCGCCACATTGCTCAACAGTCATAATTTTCAATCATGGGCCAGAGCTGCAATTCTTTCACTAAATGAAAGGGATCTATACGAGCACATCACTGGAGATGCAAAAATGCCCGACATAGAAAAACAAAAAGCCGAATACAAGAAATGGAAGAAATCAGATCTCAAAGCCATGAACTCACTAATTCAATCCATAGAACCCAAAGATGATTGATTTATTTCTCTACACCGATACTGCAAAAGAGATGTGGGATGCCATCAACAAACACTTTAGCAAAAAAAGTAACCATGCCCACATATACCATCTTAAAAAGGAAATTCACCAATCCTCTCAAAAGAACAGAACCCTCATCGAATACATAAGCGAGTTAAAAAGGAAATGGGAGGAACTAAAGCTTTATCTCGTTAAAACCTCAGATCCGAACATTATCAAAGAGCGAGAACAAGAAAGAGTGTACCAATTTCTTGCCGGGCTTGATGAATCATACGAACAAGTCCGAGCTCAGATTCTATTATCAGCTGAGCTCCCAAGCCTTGACGACACAATGTCTCTTCTTCAAGGCGAGGAATCGAGGCGTCTCGTCATGGCCGGTACCTCAGCCGTACAAGAAAAACTCGAAAACCAAGCCATGGCAGCACTTCGAGCAAACCCTAGATTCCAAGGAAAAGGGGGAATTGAAAAGAGGTGTGAGCATTGCAAGAAGGAAGGCCATGACAAGGACAAGTGCTGGTTTCTCCATCCAGAGCTTAAACCGAAATGGTGGAAAGAAAATGGCAGAGGAGATAGGCCAAAGGGGGAGAAGAAGGGTCTCATCGCTGCTGGAGCGGCGCAGTACAAGGAAACAGGCGAAAGGTTTAGGTCTGAGGATAACGGGTCCGCCAATGCCCCTGGAGATAACGGGTCCGCAAATATAACCGGATCTGCCCTTCTTGTTGGATCCTCTGTCCATAATCCAACCCAGTCCGAAATCAATAAAATCCTATCATCTCTTAGTGGGCTGCTAAACAAGGCTTCTGAGCCCAATCCAGGTTTTGTTAAAACCGAAAATTTATTAGACATTCAATCATTCAAATCAAGGTTAAGCCCAAACCAGAATGTGTATGTTATACCGAACAAAAGAAGTACAATAACCCCAAATATATGTGATGCAAATAAAATAGAACATATAAAGTGTACCAACTTAGGTAATTTAAATATAGAACATTCTCAAAATAATGTAGATTGGATTTTAGATTCTGGTGCAACCGATCACATGACCGGAAATAAAAATATATTGTACAACTATAAAAAAACCAAAAATCAAGAATTTGTTTATGTTGCAAATGGTGAAAAAATGGAAGTTTGTGGTTATGGCTCAATCAATATTTTTCTAAAAGAAATTTAAAATGTTTTACATGTAAGAAATTGCGCTTCTAATTTATTATCCATAGGTAAATTGTCAAAAAAAATAAATTGTGAAATTATTTTTTCATCAAGGAATGTATTTTTTCAGGATATGACATCCAAGAGGATGATTGGTGAAGGTGTTTTTCAAAATGGACTCTATTTTTTGAATAGCCAAAAATTCAATTTCAACACAAAAATGCAAGACATGGGAAGTTTATGGCATAGAAGAATTGGGCATCCCTCCGATAGAATTTTGAAATATATATTTAATTTTTCAAATTTAGATTGTAGTAATTGTGAAGTATGCAAATTGGCAAAGCATACTAAACTTCCTTTTGTAATTTCAAATTCTAGAAGTAGTAAAATATTTGAGCTTGTTCATTCCGATGTTTGGGGGCCTGCTCCCGTAGACTCTTATAATGGCTTTAAATATTTTGTTACATTCATAGATGACTTTTCACGATTAACTTACTTATATTTATTAAAAAATAAAAGTGAAGTTTTTTCTAACTTTCAAGATTTCTCAAATTTAATTGAAAATCAATACAACACAAAAATTAAAACTCTTAGGACCGATAATGGAACGGAATTTGTAAATCAAAATTTCTTAAATTTTTTGAAACAAAAAGGCATTATACACCAAACTACTTGTGTTTATACCCCACAACAAAACGGTGTTTCCGAAAGAAAAAATCGTCATCTACTTGAAGTGGCAAGAGCACTTATGTTTCAAAATAAAGTTCCAAAAATTTATTGGTCGGATGCCATTCTCACCGCAACTTATTTGATAAATAGGTTGCCAAGTGTAGTTTTAAATAAGAAAAGTCCATTAGAGGTTATTTATCAAAGAAAAATAATTTTTAATCACCTAAGAGTATTCGGATGTACATGCTATGTACATCAAAATAAACGAGATAAACTAGATCATACTTCTATTAAAACTATTTTTTTAGGATATTCGTCACAAAAAAAGGGCTATAAATGCTATGATCCGATAAACCATAAATTATATATTTCTAGGGATGTCACATTTTTTGAAAATGAGCCATACTTCAAAACAAATGATAATAAAATTGATAATCACATTAGTACAAATGATTTTATCACTCCTATGATCACTAATAAAATTATGGAGCCAAGAGTTGTAGGAAACGAAGATGAAGATGAAGATGATAATACTCCTCAAAGTGGAACCGGAGAAGAAGAAAGTGATAATAATGAAGCCGAAAGTGAAAATATTGAAGAAGTTCCACTTAGGAGATCAACTCGGCCCACTCAACCATCAACAAGGTTACGAGATTTCGTAACCAATAAGGTTCAATATCCTATTCAAGATTATATTTCATATAAAAATATTTCAAAATATCACCATACATTTCTTAGTTCAATTTCCAAAATAGAAGAACCAAGAAATTTTGAGGAAGCTATAAGCCAACCGGTATGGTGCAAGGCTATGGAAGAAGAACTTCAAGCGTTAGAAAAAAATAACACATGGACTATTGTACCGTTACCAAAAAATAAAAAACCCGTAGGGTGCAAATGGGTTTATAAAATAAAATACCAAAGTGATGGTATTATAGAAAGGTATAAGGCTCGGCTAGTTGCCAAAGGGTATACTCAAACATACGGTATTGATTACCAAGAGACCTTTGCTCCGGTAGCAAAGATGAATACCATAAGAATTTTGCTTTCAATAGCGGTAAATAAAGGGTGGAATTTATTTCAAATGGATGTTAAAAATGCATTCCTTCAAGGAACACTTGAGGAAGAGGTTTATATGACTCTACCACCGGGTCATGTAAAAGAAAAAAATACTAATCTTGTTTGTAGGTTAAACAAATCAATTTATGGACTTAAACAATCTCCAAGGGCATGGTATGAAAAACTCTCTCAATATTTAATTTCTCGTGGTTTTAAAGTAAGCCGATCCGATACATCACTATTTTTAAAACATGAAAATAATGATACAACTATTATTCTTGTCTATGTTGATGACATAATCATAACCGGAAACAATTATGAAAAAATTAACATTGTGAAAAGGCAATTAAAAGAAAATTTTGAAATAAAAGATCTTGGTAAACTTAAATATTTTTTAGGAATTGAAATAACACATTCAACCAAGGGACTATTTATTTCACAAAGAAAATATACCATTGACCTTTTAAAGGAAACCGGAAAATTAGGGTCCAAACCGGCCTCAACACCCATAGATAGTAATTGTAAATTAAATTCCGAAGATGGAGAACCGTTGGAAAATATTAACCAATTCCAACGGCTTGTAGGCAAATTAATCTACCTAACGGTAACTAGGCCGGATATATCATTTGCGGTTAGCCAAATTAGCAAATTTATGCATTCACCAAAAAAACCTCATTTAGATGCAATTAATAGAATTTTGAGATACTTAAAGAAATCACCCGGAAAGGGTATATGGATGAAAAATAATAAATCTAACGAAGTATGTGGCTATTCCGATGCAGATTGGGCCGGGAGTTTCGATAGAAAATCCACAACCGGCTATTGCACGTTTGTAGGCGGAAATTTAGTCACATGGAAAAGCAAGAAGCAAAATGTTGTGGCACGATCAAGTGCGGAAGCAGAATATCGTGCCATGGCATCCACCGCAAGTGAACTTACATGGATCAAACAATTGCTCGAAGAATTGAACTTCAAAATAGATAAACCAATGAAGATGTTTTGTGATAATAATGCGGCAAGGTACATTGCTTCAAATGCCGTGTTTCACGAAAGAACAAAGCATATCGAAATCGATTGCCACTTCATAAGAGAAAAGGTGCAAGCAAAGGAAATTGAAACTCCTTACGTGAAGAGTCAAGATCAACTAGCCGA
This sequence comes from Carex cristatella, assembly GCA_024447775.1. Lineage (NCBI taxonomy): Eukaryota > Viridiplantae > Streptophyta > Magnoliopsida > Poales > Cyperaceae > Carex > Carex cristatella. The sequence continues at coordinate 4,734,258 of JAJHPF010000018.1, forward strand.
TATCTTCACTAAGGGTCTCATTCCAAAGACGTTTGAAGAAATAACAAGCAAGCTAGGATTAATCGATATTTATAATCCTAGCTTGAGAGGGAGTGTTGAGAATAGAATAAATGTAGAGGGTTAAAAGTGTAAAATAGAAAAAGGGCAAAATTGTAATTTAGGAAATTAGAAAGTTACCGTTGGTACTATTCTATGTACCAACGGTACAATAAGCATAGAGGGTATAAATACTAAAAAAAAAAAAAAAAAAGATTGTAAGAATATAACAGATACTCAATTCAATACAAAATACTCAATATTCATAAACTTTACACAGCCGACTATCCCTCTTCACTTCTCCAAATATACGTGAATGTTATGCTTTTTTTATGGTCGATTTTAGGTACAACTACATATTTTTATTTAAAAAAAAATTGTTTAAGAATTCAAGTTATCTTCAAAGTGTTTCTATTTAATGTTAAAACTTAAAAAAATATAGATATGTAGTTATATATAATAGCATTGTATGTGCAGTTGCCTGGCGAAATTCACTTCTTCTTCCTAGATAGCACCAAGAGTTCCCCCAAACACTTCACAACAGCCTAGACTGCCCTATTGCGTATTTGAATGCTAGTCAACACCTAGAGTTCCCCCAAACACTTCACAATTTCCCACGTGTTTTGCACCTTAGGCCCTTTGTGAAGTGCTTGAGGAGAACTCCGGGGGGAGACCTAGCCTAATTTCCCTTTGGTCACAACTCTATGATACAATCAAATTAACTCTGACCCAACCATATAACTAAATGCTGGTGCCACCGAGAGTTCCCCATTAAAATGTCTCTGGGAACTCCAGATAATTAATAACCAGCTTTAATCTTGTCATCAGTAGTGTGTGCTAGCTATTATATTTTTTTACCTTGCCTTCAAACAAACTTCTATGCCTTATATTTATAGCTGAAGCTCAGGACTTATCATCCAACATGTTAAACAGATGAAAATGTATGCTGCTTAATGCAAGTGGAGTTGCATCTAGCCATGTTTCTTGACCACATTAGATGGAAGTAGAAGAATCTAGCTAGTTTACAATCAACTTTATAAGATTTGCATATTCTTTCTACATGGCATCCTCAAAAGAAGACGCCTATTTAGGTACACTATATATATAATTTTTTAAGAATAAGATGTGTCAAAATAAATTTTAGAAAGAATGAGAATATTGAGGCACCATTTCTGGCCTCGATTGGATGCATATTTATCATGATATACTTTTGATAAATAGGTGACCCACTTTTTATGTGGTCATCATGGTGGCAGAGAAATGTAGATGCTTTGTAATTTGAAAGAATAAGCATGTCTAGGTTCAATGAATTTAAAGCATGTCTAGGTTAAATGAATTTATTTGAGGCTGTAGAGGGACAGGTCACCATGAATTATAAATGATATTATATATAATGGGAGATGGCAGTACTGCATTAAATACGAGATATTATAAATTATAAATTATAAAATATATTTAGAAATTTATAACTGATAGAAATTTTTGTATACAAATTGAAAAAGTAATATAAGATAAGAAACAGCTTTTTGAAGGACTTTTGTGTTTTTCTCAAAGCCTTGATGTTTGCATGTAAGGGCGTCATTTGTTATATTCTCTCCAAAAAGGAAATTGTGATTTGTGAATTTCGATTTTTATCTTTTGAAGTACTGACATGCATGATCTGTACATGGTTCCAATTGCTAAATTAGTAAATTACTCGTAAAGCTTGACCAGAATATGCAGAGATTACTTGTCACAACCCATATAATCGACAACTTATCGTGGCACCTAAATCAATTGACCCATAACAGCGCACTCGACTAGATGTCACAAGGCACAATAGTACTTAAGGTTATGGCAATACCAATGCTCAACGCTACTAGGATTCAATATAGTCTTTCAACATAGATATCAGACACATGTTGAAACAACACACACATATATATATATATTAAGTTTACAGTCTTTTCAATATTTACTAAAGAAACTTCTCATGTAAATCTGACCAAAAGGCAACTAAACGAGAAGTACTCAAGTGCAACAAGCACCAACAAAATGACTGTATAACTAACATATACATATACGTAGAGACTATACCAAAATATGTACAATGTGGCAGCTACCGCTCCTGCCGTCTAGTCCCAATACTGCTACACTTCGCTCCTAAAAACCTGAAACCCACAAAGTGGACATATGAGACATTGTAAACCTCACAGTGTGTTATTTAGTTTCTGTCGTGAGATCCCCAGATCCAAACAATCAAAACCCAAACAACATCAAGTATGAAAGTAATGTAATAAAAGTATTTGACCATCGAATGAAACAATCATAATAAAGATTAGTCAACTATTATACGCTTAACACAACAATATGCAAAAGTTCGGTTCATGACGTGCACATAAGTTCAATGCTAGCATTTTAAAGAATACACTTCTGTTCACATACAAGACTTCATTATTTAAAACCATACTTTTTATTAACAATGATGGTGCCTACATAGCCCAGCTATGCGCTACTCGAATATGGCGCCTACACAGCCCAGCTATGCGCTACCCGAATATGGCGCCTACACAGCCCCGCTATGCGCTACCTGAATATGGCGCCTACACAGCCCAGCTATGCGCTACCCGAATAATGGTGCCTACACAGCCCAGCTATGCGCTACCCGAATATGGCGCCTACACAGCCCAGCTATGCGCTACCCGAATATGGGGCCTACACAACCCAGCTATGTGCTACCCAAGTATGGTTCCTGCATGGCCATCAAATTTCATGATTCAATTTCCATCAAAGTACATACGAGATACTCTCTATGCAAGAAAATCAGGGTGTTCTATGAATGCAAATAACATTCACATTTCTATTCAAGGTCCCATTGATGCAAAGCTAACAAATTTCACCAAGGTTCCCAATAAGTGCATGGCTCAAATCATGTAATATTATACCATGCATGAAATTTATACAATAAAAGAATTGGGTCAACACAAGAATCAATTAAACATGCTCACTATACAAATACGGAGCAGATAATTGTCGGATATTGAGTAATTATACTAAATTTTATAATTTTAAATTACCTAATTTGATTACCTAAATTGACAAAAATTTAATAGACTTTTTAAGTTTGCACAGTGATGATTATGCATGACTAATTGCATATTGGTTCAGAGAACCAATCCATTATCCTAATATATTATATGATTTTTCTATCAAGATTCTTGAACTTAAACGAATATGTATGTTTTTGGGAATTTCACAAGAGTAAAATGAATTGAAAGCTGCTAAAAGATTAAATTTCGGATCCGGATATATACCGATATCCGCTCCGTTTATATCCTCACGGAATTATCCGTATCCGTATCCATATTATTTTTCCATATACTAAAATTATCCGTATCCATATCCGCAAGTATCTATATCCGTTTAATCCGGATACGGATAATAAGAGGATTCAGAGCGGATTATTGTTGGGCCGTTGGGTCTATGTCACACCCCGTTAGTCAGGCATAACAGTTTCCGCCACGAATATGCGTGGAATGTATATTCGTAAGGCATTTATCTTTAATAAAATAAAATATAACAGAAAAAAATCAGAGCAGTAACAGAACTTGCACTATAAAACAAGTTTTTTTTTTTAGTACAATACTACCATACTACTATCTAGACCACCAAGTAGATCTAAAATCTTACTCGGGTATTACCCCCATCACTTGCTCAAGTACACCTAATTTTTCATGTATCTCAACTTCGACGATATGTGAAAGATCCGTCACACTACATCGACTTTACTAATCTATGACTAGAAAAGGATCTAACCTATGAAGAAAAACCAATGCAAATATTAGACCGCAAAGAAAAACAACTCCGCAGTCGAACAATAGTATTAGTAATTATTTTTTTAGTTGTACGAAATTAATATTCATATGTACATAGTTTTTCCTAATTGATTTAAAATTTGAAATTGGCCCATTTCTAATAAATCAACTTTGAAGATTACCAATAGTGTATTATATCCTGCCACGTGGGGTCATGGTCAAATGTAAATCTTTATTTTTCTTGTACTTACATTTTTTTAATATATCTTTTCTTTCACCGCCATAGTAAGATTCATTAATCTTCTTTACTTCTGTTCACATCTAATTTCCTTTCTCTCTTCGTAAAGAATCTAAAATTAGCATCCTTAACCAAGACTTAAATATGCTAACACTTATATATCAATAAATGATATCATTGAAGGTTTCGAGTTCCAGTGCATAAAATTTTCCATTAATACAGGTGTTCATGAAAGCAGTTCAAGGTTTGCTATGCATATAATTAACTACATGTCGGTAAGGAAACTATAGTTTAATACTAGTAGTTGAAACCATGCTATAATAAATTATCAACAATACAGTAGCGTCGAGGCACAGTGGTTCAGTACAATAGAGAAACAAGAATTTGAAAATATAATGTACCGAAACGAGCAAGGCAAGGTTGTGTAAAGCAGTTCTTGTACCGGCCTTCTCCTTTTCTTTCTTAGCTTCTCCGTATTGGTGAAAGGAGAATATACCTACTCTATTATATAAGGTTTAGAAAGAGGTGAGTCATATCTCATGTATTTTCTTGCCCTCTACGTAGAAGTGTAATTATTTTCATTTTATGTCGGTAAGTCATAAGTGTGAACGGGGAATTAATTTTTGAGAAAAAAAAACTTAAGGGATGTCTGAGTAGCAATCGATTTAATTGGATACATAATATACTCATGAAAGTATATGGTCCAGCACATAAGCAGGTTGTATAGTTGGGTTTAAATTATAATACTACTAACTTATCTCATTTGAAGATTTTCCCAATCTCTACTGTACAACTTGATTTTAGATCGAGATATATTCTAAATCAGTATGTTAACTATTAATTATATTTAATAGTTTATATCTCAAAAATTAATTTGGATAGTTTAACAAAGGATTCATTCAACCCAGTACCTCACCATGGGGCGCTCCTGTCCTATTCGTTCGAAAGAAAGATGGAACAATGCGCTTGTGCGTCGACTACAGAGAACTAAATAAAGTAACTATCAAAAAACGATACCCATTATCCCGAATTGATGACCTATTTGATCAATTACAAGGTTCGTCTATCTATTCAAAAATATATTTACGAACTGGATATCATCAACTTCGAATTCGACCCAACGACGTTGAGAAAACTGCTTTTCGTACCCGATATAGCCATTACGAATACTTCGTAATGCCGTTTGGACTTACTAATGCTCCTGCAGCATTCATGGATCTGATGAACCGCGTGTTCCGGGATTTGTTAGATGTATGTGTTGTTGTCTTCATTGACGATATTTTGGTGTATTCAAAAACACCCGAAGAGCATACTGTACATCTCCAAATGGTGATGGACCGATTACGAAAACATAAACTGTATGCAAAACTATCCAAGTGCGAATTTTGGCTTAACAAGATTTCGTTTCTCGGTCACGTTATATCTGGTGATGGATTAGCAGTAGACCCGGAAAAGATTCGAGCTGTAACCGAATGGCACCGTCCGAAGAACATCACCGAAATAAGAGGTTTCTTGGGTTTGATTGGATACTACCGACGGTTCGTGCAAGGATATGCGCGAGTCGCTCGACCCTCACTCAGTTGTTACACAAAGACGTAAAATTTACCTGGGGAGATTCCCAAGAAAAGAGTTTTCAAGAACTACGACGGTTGCTAGTATCTGCACCCATCTTGGCGATGCCCATTGCTGAACAGGACTATACGGTGTATACAGACGCACCCCGACAAGGTCTTGGCTGTGTGCTCATGCAAAATGATCATGTTATAGTATACGGCTCTAGACAACTAAGATTTCACGAGCAGAATTATCCGACGCATGACTTGGAACTGGCAGCTGTGATTTTTGCACTAAAACTTTGGAGGCACTATTTGTATAGAGCCAAGTGCAAGATTTACACTGACTATAAAAGCTTGAAGTACATTTTCACCCAGAAGGAACTAAACCTCCGACAAAGACGATGGCTTGAGCTAATCAAAGACTACGACTTAGACATCCAGTACCACCCGGGAAAAACAAATGTGGTAGCGGATGCTTTGAGTCGCAAGAACCATTCTAACCTAGCTACAATGTTAACCCACGAACCTGAACTCTTGAAGGAAATGCAGCTCATGAATTTACACGTCAGTTTCTCTCCAGAAGTAACCCAATCTGTCATAACGAAGACCATGCGAACGAATCTAACCACAGAAACCTCCATCGTAACAACTGTACTACTTGCCTCTATCCAAATACAAACAGACCTGAAGGACCGAATCAAAGGATTCCAAGAAAAGGATCCAAAACTTTGCAAATTCCGAAGCGAGTTGGAGTCAAGTCAGAACTCACCTTTTCGACTGGATGAAAATAAGATTTTAAGATTCGGTGATCGAATTTGCGTTCCTGACGATCCTCAAATAAAAAACTTAGTCCTTTCCGAAGCTTATGATTCTGGATACACAATACATCCTGGAGAAATGAAGATGTATCAAGATTGAAAACGGGTCTTTTGGTGGCCAAGCATGAAACGAGAAGTTTCTGAATATGTCAGAAGGTGTCAAGTGTGCCAACAAGTCAAGGCAGAACGGCAAAGACCTGCTGGCTTGCTGCAACCACTTTGGAAATTGAAGCACAAATTCGAATCAATTACGATGGATTTTGTAACTGGCTTTCCAAGGACCACTGGAAGGTATGATTCAATCTGGATCATTGTAGATCGATTGACAAAAGCAGCACACTTTATACCAATCCGAACGGACTTCTCTGGAACCGACCTAGCTGAAGTTTTCATGAAATTCCAATTCAAATACCATGGATGCCCCAGAGAGATTATTTCAGACCGAGATACCCGATTCACCTCACACTTTTGGCGAAGCTTTCAAAAGTCCATGGGAACCCAAGTAACGTTTAGCTCGGCATATCATCCGCAAACCGACGGTCAGTCAGAACGGACGATTCAAACCTTGGAAGACATGCTCCGAGCATGTGCGCTCAGTTTTGGTGGTTCTTGGCTAGAACATCTACATCTGGTTGTAGAGTTTCGCAGACTCTTTGACTCATACGCTCGGTTGGGACCACCCAAGTACAATGGAAATAGCAGTTATACCGCAGCTGAAGAATGGTTGGCGGCAGTGAAATCCCGACTTACCGTATGTCGTGCTAGCACTGAGAATTTATTCTCACCCATACATTTATTTTGTATGTGCCACATTGGACGTGGGTTCCAGGTGTTGTCCTAGAGGGTAAGTACTTGGGCTCAGGCAATACGTCACAAGGAGAGGCACATGATGATAGTTGACTACCTCGTGTTACATGCTGTCGACACGACCACTGGTCGTGGTACTTTTGTATACTTGTTCCTCACAGATCTGCCAGATATATATGTAATAAGCAGGTTGTATAGTTGGGTTTAAATTATAATACTACTAACTTATCTCATTTGAAGATTTTCCCAATCTCTACCGTATAACTTAATTTTAGAGATATATTCTAAATCAGTATGTTAACTATTAATTATATTTAATATATACATATATATATTTATTTAGAATCACTACAAGATTAAAGAAGAGAAAGAAAAAAAAAATGATTCATGCTATTACATTTAGTTGCTTTCTTAGATTCAATTAAATCCTTTTTATTTACATACAAAATTTCTTTAAATTTGCTATACAACTGAATTTCAAATTATTGGAATGCTTCATTACTAAAAATAAAATCTTGGAATATTTAGTGAGAAATATAAAAAATAACAAGATAAATTTAACTATTTTTATTAGTATTTTAAAAGGTATTACAGTCTAGCCTAGTTCGGCAAAAAGAAAGAGACAAAAGAAAAAGAGAAATAAAAAAAAGGTGCTGTGCTGTGTGCTTCGTGAGATACAGAGAGGAGGCGGAAAAGAGAGAAAAGAGAGAGAGAGAGAGAAGTAGAAGGAGAGAAAAGAGAAAGTGGAGAAGAAGAAGAAAAACGAAGAGCAAGTCAGTCTCTCCGATTTCATCACCTTGAACATGGTTTCTCTTTGTTTGTAAGAAGAGAATTTCTTGTTTTCTCAAATCTAGGGTTTGCTTGGGTTTGAATGAAATTGGGGCTTGAAACAGATATTTCTCCGTAATATCTCATCTCTTGTATTTTCTCTTTATTGCTGTGTGTATACCTCAGTTTAGGGCTTAAACCTGAGAAGAACAATTATACCCGTTTTTGTCAGTATAGTGAAATTTGCCGGTGTGCCCCATGGTTTTTGACCCTCCAAGTTGAGAGGGTTTTCCACGTAAATCTGGTGTTATTTGTGATTGTGCTTGATGTCTGATTATCTTAATTTGGCTTGTGCATTTATTGAACTTGAACAATTTGGTACCAACTGGTACGGTGCTAACATTACCCATCTCTCATTGGTTGATTTCACAATAGGCATTTCTCTCAAAGTGATATTTAATTTCCCTACAAGTGGTATCAAGAGCCTCAGGTTTCTTTTCTTTTGAGAAGTGCTTTTGTAGGTTGAGATGGAAGGCAATAACACCATGATCAGGTTGACAAATAACAACTGGCAGATCTGGAAATCCAAAATGGAGTATATCCTTTATTGCAAGGACTTGTATGAGCCGGTTGTAGGAGATAGTGCAAAGCCGGAAGGGATGACTGACGCTGATTGGAAAAAATGTAACCGAAAAGCAGTCGGCACAATCAGACAGTGGCTTGATGACAGTGTGTACCACTATGTAGCGAGTGAGACGAGTGCACATAAGCTGTGGGAGAAGCTGGAGTCACTGTATGAGCAGAAAACAACAGCTAACAAGGCATTTTTGATCCGAAGTAAATCTGAAATTCAGAGAAGGCACAAGTGTTGTTGAGCATTTAAATGAGTTCCAGAGCTTGATTAATCAATTGTCAGCAATGAAGATGACCTTAGAATATGAGTTGCAGGCCTTGTTGCTTTTGGGATCATTGCCCGACAGTTGGGAGACCTTGGTTGTGACAATTAGTAATGCAGCTCCGAATGGTGTGGTCACTATGAGTACGGTTACTGGTAGCTTGTTCAATAAGGAGACAAGAAGGAAGTCAACTGATACAAATAGTGCGCAGGCCCTAGTCACAGAGAACAGGGGGAGAGTTGAAAACCGACAACAATCAAGAGGTTGTAGCAAGTCCAAAAGCACATCAAAATCCAAGGGAAGACAGTGTTATCAGTGTTATCAGAAGAAAGAAGATGACAACAAAAATACCACAGCCACAATAACTGCAGATGATGTAGTGATTCTCTCTTGTGAAAGTGAACAATGTCTACATGTGGAAGGTCACCAAGGAGTTGAGTGGATAGTTGATACAGGTGCTTGCTATCATGCCACGCCGAATAGAGAGTTCTTCATGACTTACAAGGCTGGAAACCTTGGTACAGTGAAGATGGGTAATACTAGTCACTCAAGCATTGTGGGTATTGGTGATATTTGTCTGCAGATAGAATTGGGTTATCGGTTAACACTGAAAGATGTGCGGCATATTCCTGATTTACGCCTAAATTTGATATCAGGTGATGCATTAGACAAAGGTGGATTCAAGCATTACCTAGGAGGTGGAGAATGGAAGCTCAGCAAGGGATCAATGGTTGTAGCAAGAGGGAAGTCGTGGCACTCCCTATATAGAACCCATGTGAAGGTACTCAAGAATGGGCTAAATGCAGTACAAGCTGAAAACTCTCTAAATCTGTGGCATCAATGCCTTGGCCACATGAGTGAGAAAGGGCTGAAAATTTTGGCGAGGAAGTCACTCATCCCCTCGACCAAAGACGAGGTTCTAGATCTATGCGACTACTGCCCATTTGGTAAGCAACATCGAGTCTCTTTTAGTCAAACATCAGAAAAGAAACATAATGTGTTGGACTTGGTTTATTCTGATGTGTGTGGTCCTTTTGAGGTGGAGTAATTGGATGACAATCGATATTTTTCTAACCTTTATTGATGATGCATCTAGAAAGGTGTGGATTTATTTCCTGAGAACGAAGGACCAGGTATTCAATTATTTTCAAGAGTTCCATGTCATGGTGGAGAGAGAGACAGACAAAAAGTTGAAATGTCTTCGCTCTGACAACGGGGGAGAGTATACCTCCAAAGAGTTCAAAGCATACTGTACAAAATATGGAATTCGACATGAGAAGACAGTACCTGGAACTCCACAGCACAATGGTGTGGCTAAGATAATGAATCGCAGCATTATAGAAAAGGTTAGATGCATGTTGAAAATGGCAAAGTTGCCGAAACAGTTTTGGGGAGAAGCAGCTCGCATAGCTTGCTATCTCATAAACAGGTCACCATCTGTCCCTTTGAAGTTTGAGATACCAGAAAGAATATGGTCCAAGAAGAATATTTCATACTCTCATCTAAGGGTGTTTGGATGCAAAGCATATGTGCATATTCCAAAAGAGCACAGATCCAAGTTGGATGATAAAGCAACTCCATGTATTTTCCTTGGATATGGAAATGAGGAATTTGGATATAGATTATGGGACCCAGAAAAGAAGAGAATTGTCAGGTGCAGAGATGTTGTGTTCCACGAGAGTCAGACAGGGGTAAATCTAGAAATCAACAAGAAGTCAGAGAGGGTTGATAAGTCCATAGAACTCATACTAGTTCCTTCACCTGTACAGTCAACTACAGCAAATGAAGATGAATATAATGAAGAAGTCACTGAGGAAATCTCTGACATGAATGGTAGAAATGATGATGAGATCATTTATGATGCTCTTGAGCAGGGGGAGCAACATCATCAAGGGGAGCCAAAAGAGCTCCAGGTAAGAAGGTCCGAAACAGAGCACCAACCTTCTAAAAGATACCCTTCTTCAGAGTATATCTTATTGACAGAAGGAGAGCCAAAAAGTTTTCAGGAGGCACAAGTTCATAAAGACAAAGCTAAGTGGCAAGATGCAATGAATGACGAGATGAAGTCATTGCAAGAAAATGGTACATATGAGCTGGTGGATCTTCCTAAGGGCCGAAAGGCATTGAGAAACAAATGGGTGTTCAAGCTAAAGAGAGATGGAAATGGAGAACTTATGAAGTACAAAGCCCGACTGGTAGTGAAGGGTTTTGGACAGAAGCAAGGCATCGACTTTGAGGAGATTTTCTCACCAGTGATGAAGATGACTTCCATTCGTGTGGTGTTAGGTCTAGTAGCTGGCTTGGACCTTGAGTTTGAAGAACTTGATGTAAAAACTGCATTCCTTCATGGTAACTTGGAAGAAGAGATCTATATGATGCAACCAGAGGGATTTGAAGTGAAAGGAAAAGAGAACTTGGTTTGCAAATTGAAGAAAAGTCTATATGGTTTGAAACAGGCTCCGAGACAGTGGTACAAGAAATTCGAATCTTTTATGATGAGTCATGGGTACGAGAGAACCAAGGCAGATCCGTTTGTTAACTTCAAAAGATTTCCTAATGAAAAATTTCTAATCCTTCTGCTTTATGTTGATGATATGTTGATTGCAGGACATGATACTCAGATGATAGCTGTGTTGAAGAAGGAGATGTCCAAGTCATTTGAGATGAAGGACATAAGCCAAGCATGTCAGATATTGGGCATGCAGATTACTCGTGACAGAAAAGCCAAGAGACTTTGGTTGTCACATGAGAAGTACATTGAAAGGGTGCTTGAGAGATTCAACATGCAAGGAGCAACGGAAGTAAGCTGTCCACTTCCTAGCCATTTGAAATTGAGCAAGAAGTTGTGTCCATCAACAGAGAAAGAAAAGGATGAGATGTCAAGTGTACCATACTCCTCAGCTGTAGGAAGTCTGATGTATGCAATGGTTTGCACCAGGCCAGATATAGCTCATGCAGTCAGTGTGGTAAGCAGATTCCTCTCTAATCCAGGAAAACAACATTTGGAAAGCAGTGAAGTGGATCCTTAGATATCTAAGAGGCACTTCCAACTTGTGTTTGAGTTTTGGAAATTGTGAACCTGTGCTCGAAGGCTACACAGATGCTGATATGGCTGGAGATTTGGATCACAGAAAATTCACTTCGGGTTATGTGTTTACTTTTGCAAGGGGGAGCCGTGTCATGGCAGTCCAAATTATAGAAATGTGTGGCTTTGTCAACTACAGAAGCAGAATACATTGCAGCCACTGAGGCTGGTAAGGAGCTATTGTGGTTGATTAGATTTCTCTTGGAGCTTGGTATGCAACAAGAGGAGGCAATTGTTTTCTGTGACAGCCAAAGTGCCATAGATTTGAGCAAGAATGCTACATATCATTCCAGAACTAAGCATATTGATGTGAGATTTCATTGGTTGAGAGATGCAATAGAAAACCAGCAGATGAAGCTGAAGAAAATCCATACGGATAAGAACCCGTCAGACATGTTGACGAAGATAGTTCCGAAAGACAAGCTTGAGCTTTGTTGCCGGCTTGTCGGCATGAATACCAAGTGATGACTTGAAGATCAGCGTGCCTCTCTTCGTGGGCTGGAGGGGGAGATTGTTGGGCTGTTGGGTCCAGCCCAGTTTGGCAAAAAGAAAGAGACAAAAGAAAAAGGGAAATAAAAAAAGGGTGCTGTGCTGTGTGCTTCGCGAGACACAGAGAGGAGGCGGAAAAGAGATAAAAGAGAGAGAGAGAGAGAGAAGTAGAAGGAGAGAAAAGAGAAGGTGGAGAAGAAGAAGAAAAACGAAGAGCAAGTCAGTCTCTCTGATTTCATCACCTTGAACATGGTTTCTCCTTGTTTGTAAGAAGAGAATTTCTTGTTTTCTCAAATCTAGGGTTTGCTTGGGTTTGAATGAAATTGGGGCTTGAAACAGATATTTCTCCGTAATATCTTATCTCTTGTATTTTCTCTTTATTGCTGTGTGTATACCTCAGTTTAGGGCTTAAACCTGAGAAGAACAATTGTACCCGTTTTTGTCAGTATAGTGAAATTTGCCGGTGTGTCCCGTGGTTTTTGACCCTCCAAGTTGAGAGGGTCTTCCACGTAAATCTAGTGTTATTTGTGATTGTGCTTGATCTCTGATTATCTTAATTTGGCTTGTGCATTTATTGAACTTGAACAAATTGGTACCAACTGGTACAGTGCTAACATTACCCATCTCTTATTGGTTGATTTCACAATAGGCATTTCTCTCAAAGTGATATTTAAATTCCCTACAATTATCTGCGGATAATCCGTATCCGTTTACACCCCTAGGGACAAGTCACCATGAATTATAAATGATATTAAAATGGGAGATGCCAGTACTGTATTAAATACGAGATATTATAAATTATAAAATATATTTAGAAATTTATAACTGATAGAAATTTATGGATACAAATTGAAGAAGAAATATAAGATGAGAAACAGCTTTTTGACGGACTTTTTGTGTTTTTCTCAAAGCCTTGGTGTTTGTATGTAAGGACGTCATTCCTAATTCGTTATATTCTCTCCAAAAAGGAAATTGTGATTTTTGAATATATATTTTTTTTTGCATTGAGATTTTTGAATATCGATTTTTATCTTTTGAAGTACTGATATGCATGATCTGTACATGGTTGCAATTGCTAAATTAGGAAATTACTTGTAAAGCTCGACCAGAATATGCAGAGATTACTATACTGTGATTAGGTACTGGTATCATCTATATCAACTTTAAATTTATCTCTGTGCTTTATAAATCTGTTTTATTGGATTCTCTACTCTCAAGTCGCTGAGTTTGTCATTATAGATCAGCATAGTCCAACTGAAATTCAACCTTTAGAAAGGGTTAGTTTTATATGGTGGTGGTTAATGTTGTATATGTTTTATATGGACGTTTCAAAACTCTTCTTAAGCTTCAATTTTCCAACTATTTTTTAACAAATAATATAATAGGCCAGTGGTAGTTTTCCTTTTTCTTTGAATCATCGGTCATATTTTGTCAGAAACAGCTCATTGAATTTAATTAAGAATTAATGGGAAAGAAACCGTTGTTCTGTCATTCTAGATGGATTCCCAGTTCATTCAGTGCTTGGTGAATCTAGTCCTCCTTCCCACAGGTATCTAATTCAAGAGAAAAATTTCCCTAAAAAAAAGTAATTCAAGAGAACAAAATGAGAATAGTATTTGCTCTGAAAGGGGAATCCCAACGAAAATTATAGTACTTCATATTTATCAGATAAATATAATTTCTCTGGCTCTAATTGTAATTATAGTTTAAGGAGAGCAGCTGAACAGAACTAGTTAGTATTACTTTTAATAGTTTGTAGGACTAATGTAATCCCAAAGTTTGGGGGTTTGAAGAATGTTAGCTCTCTACATTTAATTGCATTGCAACTGAGCAGCATCTTAGCAAATGGGTTAATTTGTTAGACATTTACCAAATTTTCTTTTCTGATTCCGACATGGCTGAACTTGCTCAATTTCAACAGAACAACAAGTTGACAAGTTCTGACAGGATCCGTTGCTCTCTCTGAATCTTTACATAGCATGTTCTAGTAACAGAATCCGTATCCATTTTAGGTATAGAACTATAGATACCATCAACTTGGATTTTTTTCCACTTCATTTCCATTTTAGTAAAAGGAAAAAGAGAGGATATATATAGTTAAAAAAAGAAAAGTGGCTACAAATCTCAAATGGGACTATTTAGTTCTAACCGGCTTGCCTAAGTTACTGTAGATTATAGTGAAAAAACTCTCAACTATTACCTATCTTTTTTTATTATAATCTCGTACACATGCATGCTTGTATTCTCTTTTACACTCATCTATTCCACGCAACAAACAAATGAGCTATCATCTTTATATGGACACAGCATGACCCTTCATAGTCATTTATATCCTACAATAATCAATGTGCACATATGACTTGTATGTTTCATAATGATCCTAAACAATCTATACAAATAAGCCATCTGGAGAATCTAAATACATTCACCAGTACACATTGACTATTTGACTAGTTTAAGTTTAGTATCCAACAAACTTTTTAAACTTAATTTGTAAACTCTTTAAACTTAATTTTGTAAACTTTTATAGTTTTATTCTTACAATTTTTTTATTGTTTCATGTCATTTTCTCGCTACTTGCCACATAAGTTTTTAACTCTCACTTTTTTATTCTTCATATACTTGCATATGAAAGTTGACATCCATTCAATAGCCATTCTTTTTATTTTTACTGCTTCAACCCTTTCTCGAGTTACCCTATTGCGATACTTCATTCAAGTCATTGTTTCCCGTTTTCTTCTCTAGCACATCTCGCTTGACATTTCATCATATTATCATGTGGTTTTGCACTGCATCTTCATGGTCTTCAACACATCTTCAGCTACCTGTTCAGTTGTATCATTCTCCTCTTTGGAAACTCACTCGACATGCTCTTTTCTCAACTGAGTCAACTCACACCGGATTTGTATGTAATCTTTTTAAGACCATTGACATGAATTGCCCCATGCTTATTTTCAATTGCAAATTAAGGCTCAACAAAATATCTCATGTTGCTCTATCCAACACAACTATAGAGACTCTTCATTATTAGAGACTGAGGAAGTGATTGAAAAAAGCTACTGATTATTTTTCTTTATCCTTACATAATTAGAGTACAAGCCTGTTTATAGGAAGTGGCTGCTTTTTACCGTTGGCCAATTTCTATTTGAGCAAATATCACACAGATCCTAAAGTACAGATTTACATATATATATTGTCATATACTCCTATATACACTTGTCTTTAATGGATAATTGTTGATTTATATGGCTGAGAAAGATAACTGGCTTATCATATTGATTGATGATTGGAATTCTCTGAGATTAATTGTATCTCCATCTATTCTGTAAGATTCTTTTATCTTTTGTTAACCTCAAGGGGATTAATTGTTCATGTTTTGTTTTGCCTCACTTTTTTTTTTTTTTTTTGTTCTTTTTTCCACATACATAATTTTTGCTCCTTTTGTATTGTTAGTTCTGATACTGATAGAAGAATATAAAAACCCAGCAAATTTCTGAAATATTATTTAATTTTTTCTCTTATAGTGGCTTACAAGCACTTATAATCTCTGTTACAATCATCAGTTGACCGAACAAATGAACTATTTTTGTTTATATAGATGTAACATCCTCAAAAATCTAAACATACAAAATAATGTTAAATATAGTTTAATTTATCAAATAATCAAGGGGCATTGTGCTTACACACAATAAGATTATCTACATAGTTAACCTTAATCACTACTACCAATATGCATGGTGCATATTGGTAAAACAATAAATGACTAGTAATTTCTGGTGATCAGGAGCTAAAGTAGTAATTGTAAACCTGTTAACTTTACAGAGATCCATTCGACAACTCAAAGCTAGAGCTAGAGCAGGATGCTTAGAGTCAAACTGCTACATATTAACAATTGTTAGATGACAAGTAAGTCTATTTACTCATATTTTCGTACATGATGCACACCTGTGCAACTTTGCAAGAATTATAAAATAATGCACTAGAGATTTAGATAGTATTTAAAGGCATAGAACTTCAAAATCACCTAATATATTAGATTCAACTTCACAACCCCTGGCTTTTCCTAAACCTTTCATTGAAGCCCTCTTCAATAGTTGATGGTGGATAGAGGAAAGGTTAAAGGAACTTCAGATAACTTTGGTGCCAGATTATGACAGATTTCAGACCAATTTACATCATTAGATTTATATTTATCCATAACAGTTCACATTAATATTAGATCATTAATACCACAGGAAATAACTGCAGTAACATCTTCGAAATTGTGCTGAGTGCTATCCAGGGTTCCCCAAACACTTCACAACAGTGGATACATGCATGGTGGTGCATTTCATTATTTCAAGGTGAGGTGAAGTGCTTGAAGGAAAATCGAGAGGACACCAAACACTTCAATATTTAAGATTCCGTGTAAGATTTTAGGCTTTATGGAAAGTGCTTGAAGGGAACACCAGGGTACACCCAACTTGTTGTTTCTTCATGGGACCTAATTGTTGTATTGCTGACTGTTATCCCGAGTTCCCCCAAACACTTCACTACATGTCTACAACCTTGGTACGAATGCAATACGAGCTAATGTGAAGTGCTTGAAGGGAACTCTAGAAAACAACCAACTGATTGTTTCTTTGTGGTATCCATCTCTATAGTATTGTGGATTGCCATCAAGAGTTTCCCCAAACACTTCACACACAACCTTTGTACAATGCAGTGTAGGTGATCAATGTGAAATGCTTGAAGGAAACACAAGAGAACAATCAACTTAATTATTTCTGCCCCCAACTCATCCATAGACCACGTACCTAGTACATGGAGGGTGCCACCAAGAGTTCCCCCAAACACTTCATAATGGCCTGTGCACAACATTTTAGGCCTTAATGAAGTGCTTGAAGGGAACTCCAGGGGACAACCTACTTCGCTTCAGTTCTTATGAAAGAAGTTATTTCTTTTCCACCTTGTGTTGATGAGTAACTCTAGGGCGATGGTATATATAGGACCATGGGACTGAAAAGAGATTCTTTTGTTTGATCGTGAAATTAAAAGGATGCAACTGAAACTGCACCTGACCATGATTCTAGACTACATTAATTGAAGAAGAGAATCGCACTCTTGCAAAGGTATTATGTGATCAATGGTAAAATGTTTGCATGATCCTTGTTCGATCATACGTCAACTTCATCCTTTAATAAGAACCTGGCATTGGTAGTACTAAAGCACTTCTATTAATGGATAATTAATTTACAACCGTTGTATATACTTCCATAATGCTAGCCGCGCGCTGCAATTGCATATTAATTTCATTTCTTAAATTTGGCAAATTTAAGTTGCAGGTGCATAAATAAACAAATTCTTAAAGTCGCTCATCTTCATATAGCGTAATAAATGATAAATTAATTACTCGGTACTCAATATACATGGTAGGAAGAACAGGGATATCAAAAGGTCGATGCTTACAAAATTTCATTAAATACGAGGATTGAGATATGATTTGAACAACCACAGTTTTGATATAGAAACCACATGTAAAAGGTCGATGCTCTGTCCGTGTTATATTTTGGAAATCAGTCCAGGTTCAGTAAAGACAAATTTTCTACAAGCACGCTTGCACGCACGCTAGTATTGTGCCCGTGCGTTGTAATAGAAATATATTATAAGATTGAATAGAATATGAAGAAATCTTTTTGTTTGACATTCACATTCAATTGAGAAAAATATATTTAAATAAAAATAAAAAACACAAATGAAAAAAAATTCAGATAATAAATAACAATAAAGAAACAACAACAGATGAATAAAACATATTAGATATAGCATGAAAAAAGTTATTGAAGTATCATTGCCAGTGTGATTTTCTTCGATGTAGTCCAACATTTATGAAAATGAACAAATAAAATATGAAAAGTAGATTAAATACAAAAATTTCAAACATTGGAAAAACAATCGCAAAATACCATATTGATATTTAATTTAAGCAGTTTAACTTGATGTATATATGAATTTAGGTTAATGATATTTTCTTTAAGTAATGATTAATTTTCTCTGTGAAACAGTTTTGCCCCAATATAAGTTCATACATGACATCCCATTTTTAAATATATATACAGAATGTATAATATAAATTATATACAGTGCTATCTTATTCAAGATTTTGTATTATACATTTTCCATTATTAGAGAAAATTAAAAAATTATAACAACTTTTCATTTTTTGCGATCTCTTATAATTTATTACCTCAAACTCTCTACAGTGCAGTGCAAGTTTACTTTTTATTTTTAGTTTTTTTATTTATGTGATCCTCGATGTTTACTTCTCTAATGGTTTCTTGTAACAAGGGTAATGAGAATAATTCTAAAATATTCAAATATTTTGACAGGCACCTAGGTAGTACTCACCTAGGCCTTGTCAGTTCACTTTGAACCGTAAACATGAGTCAGCAATCAATTGTATAATATAAATTATAATTATTATCATTGCAGTATCTATACAGAAAGTACGTAGTTGAATATTTCTATTCAACAACAAATTGCTAGATTAAAAACATAAAATTTTTAAAATCAGTATTAAAGAAATAAGAATAATTCAGTATAAAATATGGAATTGACAACTAATTAAACATAATGTCGAATTTCTTCTAATTATAATAATTTTAAATAATTAACTAATTTTAATATTTTTAAAGAATCCGTAGCATTAGGACTGGTACACTGCTTTTTAGCTCTAATACAGATTATTTCTCTATTGATTTGGAAAGATTAAATAATTTTCATTTTTATTGTCGAAAATATAGAGGAAGGGTAGAAATGAAACAAACAAAATGAAGAAATAATAAAATAATTTAATTGCAGGAATCAGAGGTAGGTTTAAGAAGAAATAAGAAAACAAATTGCTAGGAATTCATTCATTTTAATTGTGACAAACTATATAGCTTTATCTGGCAAGTATGTTTTAATTAAGTTTAAACTTACACATGAAACATATGCAATTTAACTTGTATTAAGGGTTGCAAAGCTACATGAATGAGGGCCATATTTATATTTAATATTATACAGTTAGTAGCCTCTATTAAGTATTTCAAAAAAAAAGTTAGATATTATTTCAAGTAATGAAATCATCAAAATTAACAAAAATAGGGTTAAATGCTCCATTCCATTCGTTTTGTACCTCATCATGTCCCAACATTATTATCTTTATTTTCAAAGTTTAAATAGTTAATTCGAACTGTTCAATATGACGTACATATTAAAATGTGCTTAGATACAATATTTTATATTTTTTGAAACTTTTATGCTATTTATTAAGATAGGTACAGATTCACTTTTTTTAGAAGATTCTGAATCATTCAAAAATAGTAATTTTGTACTTCTCTAAAAAATTAGTAAACAAATTCTAAAAATTATAAAATTTGTTATCCAAGCACATTTTAGTATGAAGATCATGTTGAACGGTTCGGACCGATTAATTAGACTTTAAAAATAGAGATAATGATATTGAGGCATGATGGTGTACAAAATTAATGGGTGCATTTTAACCCAACTCAATTAACAATTAACCAAATTTATTCAGCAAATATTTTTTATATAAAAAAATCATATTTTCTTTATATACATTCTATCTAGCTTGTCTATTATTTTATTTATTTTTCATAATTCACAACATTGAGGACGAATCTGGACAATTGTTTAAGGTAATGTCAAAATACACAATGAAATATGAAACAAAAAGGTGCCTACCTATTGGTCAATGGTCATAAACTCACAATTGGTCTCCAAGTAAAATGATCATAATATAAAATGCATAGTTTACAACTTTACATGATTTATAAAATGTTTCTCCTCTTATGTAACTATATAAATATCCCAAAATATACAATCATACATTAGCCTTGCAAAGAGAATGAAAAGCAAAAGGGAATTCGTATTAACGAAAAAATCGAAGGATGCCTTCTGTCTTTTGTTAGGCCCATCACCCATGGGCCGTTTCTTTTTCTCACCACATCGATCTTTGTGAGAGGAAAATTAAATAAAACACAAAAGGCAGCCGGGGCATGCAGTATTGCGTCCAGGTTCAATGTATTCACTTGGTTGACTTGAAACTTCGATTCACACCCGTTCATGTCCTTTCTGATAAGATAATTAATTGGTAAGAAGGTATCTCTATGTCATTACAGCTCGCATAGGAAGGAATTGATCAACCAACAGTCGGAATAAACATCGGGGCTGTTTAGACAATGTTACAGTTGTATGTTCTCCAGAGTTCTCTCAAATCACTTCAGCGAAAACAAGCAATGGATTTTAGTATATGTTCTGGCTGAAGTGTTTGGGGGAACATCTGGGATAATCCAACCTCCAAATTAAGATCGCAGAAGCTTGATTTCTTCAAGTTACTTGTTCCAGAATTCACAGGATTTGAAGGATTTCAACCATGGTTCTTCTCGCGTGATAGTTGAATAAGGATGCTTGGATTGCCTCAAACAATAATTTAAATTGATTTAGACTAATTTGAAGATACTAAGAACCACTCAAGTGTGTATGAGATGCTGCTTTCTATTTCAGGTAATGTGAGCTTTTTTTTTTCTCTCTAAGTTCTTGCTTTTGTACATCTCAAAAGAAATGATACATGCATGAGAATCATGCATCTTTAGGTTGCTTCAATCAGTGATTAGTGTATCTTTTGATTCTTGAGAGAAAGAGAGAACTTGATATATAAAATCAAATCATTATTTTCCACTTAGAACCTTAGGTTTTGTAATTTGGTTCGTCTATATATTTTAGTGGTGCTAGATTTCATGGTGATTTTAAATTGGAATTGGGGCATTTCCGGATTACTGGTTATTTCTTCAGTTTGTCTCAAAAGGTCCTTTTTCCATGCTATCAATTAGAATTACATGCACAATGCTAAATTAGAAATAGATACCATAATGTTCAAATTCCAAAACAATATAGCCAGTCCTTCCTTATGAGGCATTTTTTACATTGAACATGACCAGTAAAAAATAATGAAATTGGTTTTCCAAAATTAAATTAGGCTTAAAAATCTCACTAATATAAATTCTAAATTATTTTAGAAGGTTATGTCAAAGATATATAGAGTTAGGGTCAAGATATGTGCGAAATGACCCAGAACCATTAAATTGTCGTAAGCCTTCTCTTTGCTAAAAAAAAAGAGAGGTTGAGCTAGATTTATATAGTCATTATGCCTGATTTTGTTAGGAGAGTGAACCAATCATCAACCAGATGGCCAATACATTATAGACGATTTTATTTAATTTTTTGTAATAAAAAAAACACTAACTTAGGAGCCTATTTTAATATATACTATACTAATAAAGACATATCTAAGAAAAAGTATGTACTTTGGATATTAGTTTTGAAAAAAAGATGTCCCCTGGACATTACTATAAAATAAAATCAGGAAACCATAAAAACAATGACCAAGGAACCTTACTTTTTGCAAACCTTTTCCCTCCTTCATCACACATGCAAATCCAGCTGGCCATCCCTCTTCACTTCTCCAAATATATGTGAATGTTATGTTTTTTTATGGTCGATTTTAAGTTCAACTAGGTATTTTTTATAAAAAAAGTTGTTTAAGAATTCAAGTTATCTTCAAAGTGTTTCTATTTGATGTTAAAACTTAAAAAAATATAGGTATGTAGTTACATATAATAGCATTATATGTGCAGTTGCTTGGCGAAATTCACTTCTTCTTCCTAGATAGCACCAAGAGTTCCCCCAAACACTTCACAATAGCCTACACTAACTGCTTTTAAGGTAGTGTGAAGTGATTTTAGGGAACTCCAGGGGACAACTAGGTTTGGTCTCTCTCCATGTCTAGTTCCTTGACTGCCCTATTGTGTATTTGAATGCTAGTCAACACCTAGAGTTCCCCCAAACACTTCACAATTTCCCATGTGTTTTGCACCATAGGCCCTTTGTGAAGTGCTTGAGGAGAACTCCGGGGGGGAAGACCTAGCATAATTTCCCTTTGGTCACAACTCTATGATACAATAAAATTAACTCTGACCCAACCATATAACTAAATGCTGGGTGCCACCGAGAGTTCCCCATTAAAATGTCTCTGGGAACTCCAGATAATAACCAACTTTAATCTTTTGATCAGTAGTGTGTGCTAGCTATTATATTTTTTTACCTTGCCTTCAAACAAACTTCTATGCCTTATATTTATAGCTGAAGCTCAGGACTTATCATCCAACATGTTAAACAGATGAAAATGTATGCTGCTTAATGCAAGTGGAGTTGCATCTTGCCATGTTTCTTGACCACATTAGATGGAAGTAGAAGAATCTAGCTAGTTTACAATCAACTTTATAAGATTTGCATATTCTTTCTACATGGCATCCTCAAAAGAAGATGCCTATTTAGGTACACTGTATATATAATTTTTTAGGAATAAAATGTGTCAAAATAAATTTTAGAAAGAATGAGAATATTGAGGCACCATTTCTGGCCTCGATTGGATGCATATTTATCATGATATACTGTAAGGGTAGTACTTTTGATAAATAGGTGACCCACTTTTTATGTGGTCATCATGGTGGCAGAGAAATGTAGATGCTTTGTAATTTGAAAGAATAAGCATGTCTAGGTTCAATGAATTTAAAGCATGTCTAGGTTAAATGAATTTATTTGAGGCTGTCGAGGGACAGGTCACCATGAATTATAAATGATATTATATATAATGGGAGATGCAAGTACTGCATTAAATACGAGATATTATAAATTATAAATCATAAAATATATTTAGAAATTTATAACTGATAGAAATTTTTGTATACAAATTGAAAAAGTAATATAAGATAAGAAACAGCTTTTTGAAGGACTTTTTGTGTGTTTCTCAAAGCCTTGATGTTTGCATGTAAGGGCGTCATTTGTTATATTCTCTCCAAAAAGGAAATTGTGATTTGTGAATATCGATTTTTATCTTTTGAAGTACTGACATGCATGATCTGTACATGGTTCCAATTGCTAAATTAGTAAATTACTCGTAAAGCTTGACCAGAATATGCAGGGATTACTATACTGTGATTAGGTACTGGTATCATCTATATCAACTTTAAATTTATCTCTGTGGTTTATAAATCAGTTTTATTAGATTCTCTACTCTCAAGTTGCCGAGTTTGTCATTGTATATCAGCATAGTGCAACAGAAATTCAACCTTTAGAAAGGGTTAGTTTTATATGGTGGTGGTTAATGTTGTATATGTTTTATATGGACGTTTGAAAACTCCTCTTAAGCTTCAATTTTCCAACTATTTTTTTAAGAAATAATATAATAGGCCAGTGGTAGTTTTCCTTTTTTTTGAATCATTGGTCATACTTTGTCAGAAACAGCTCATTGAATTTAAGAATTAATGGGAAATAAACCGTTGTTCTGTCATTCTAGCTAGATTCCCAGTTCATTCAGTGGTTGGTGAATCTAGTCCTCCTTCCCACAGGTATCTAATTCAAGAAAAAACTTTCCTTAAAAAAAATGTAATTCAAGAGAACAAAATGAGAACAGTATTTGCTCTGAAAGGGGAATCCCAACGAAAATTATAGTACTTCATATTTATCAGATAAATATAATTTCTCTGGTTCTAATTGTAATTATAGTTTAAGGAGAGCAGCTGAACAGAACTAGTTAGTATTACTTTTAATAGTTTGTAGGACTAATGTAATCCCAAAGTTTGGGGGTTTGAAGAATGTTAGCTCTCTACATTTAATTGCATTGCAACTGAGCAGCATCTTAGCAAATGGGTTAATTTGTTAGAAATTTTAAGTTGAATCTGGACATTTGCCAAATTTTCTTTTCTGATTCCGACATGGTTGAACTTGCTCAATTTAAGCTTTAGTAAACTGTAAAGTGGTTCAACAGAACCACAAGTTGCCAAGTTCTGACCGGAGTTGCTCTCTCTGGTGCTTTACATAGCATGTTCTAGACTTCTAGTACTTGAGTATAGATACCATGAACTTGGATTTTTCTTCACTTCATTTCCATTATAGTAAAAGGAAAAGGAGAGGATATATATAGATAAAAAAGAAAATTGGCTACAAATCTCAAATGGGACTATTTAATTCTGACCTGCTTGCCTCAGTTACTGTAGATTATAAAAACTATCAACTACTACCTATCTTTTTTTTTTTATTATAATCTCTTACTCATGCATTCTTGTATTCTCTTTTACACTCATCTATTCCACGCAACATACAAATGAGCTATCATCTTTATATGGACATAGCATGACCCTTCATGTAAACATACTACATATCATTTACATCTTACAATAATAAATGTGCATGACTTGTATGTTACATAATGATCCTAAACAATCTAAACAATTAAGCCATCTAGAGAATCTAAGTACATTCACCAGTACACATTGACTATTTGACTAGTTCAAGTTTAGTATCCAATAAACTTTTTAAACTAAATTTGTAATTTAATTTGTAAACTTTTTAAACTTAATTTTGTAAACTTTTATTCTTACAATTTTTCTATTGGTTCATGTCATTTTCTCTCTACTTGCCACATGAGTTTTAACTCTCACTTTTGTATTCTTCATATGCCTGCATATGAAAGTTGACATCTATTCAATAGTCATTCTTTTTATTTTTACTGCTTCAACCCTTTCTTGAGCTACCTTATAGCGATACTTCATTCAAGTCATTGTTTCCCATTTTCTCCCCTAGCACATCTCGTTTGACATTTCATCATATTCTTTTAAATTATATGAATTCCATCTTCAGGTCCAGCTCTACACTACTGCTTCTTCTCACTTGGTTTGAGATTACATATTATCATGTGGCTTTGCACTGCATCTTCATGGTCTTCAACACATCTTCAGCTACCTGTTCAGTTGTATCATTGCTTCTCCTCTTTGGAAACTCACTCGACATGCTCTTTTCTCAACTGAGTCAACTCACATCGGATTTGTCTGTAATTTTTTTAAGACCATTGACATGAATTGCCCCATGCTTATTTTCAATTGCAAATTAAGGCTCAACAAAATATCTCATGTTTCTCTATCCAACACAAGTATAGAGACTCTTCATTATTAGAGACTGAGGAAGTGATTGAAAAAAGCTACTGATTATTTTTCTTTATCCTTACATAATTAGAGTACAAGCCTGTTTATAGGAAGTGGCTGCTTTTTACCGTTGGCCAATTTCTATTTGAGCAAATATCACACAGATCCTAAAGTACAGATTTACATATATATATTGTCATATACTCCTATATACACTTGTCTTTAATGGATAATTGTTGATTTATATGGCTGAGAAAGATAACTGGCTTATCATATTGATTGATGATTGGAATTCTCTGAGATTAATTGTATCTCCATCTATTCTGTAAGATTCTTTTATCTTTTGTTAACCTCAAGGGGATTAATTGTTCATGTTTTGTTTTGCCTCACTTTTTTTTTTTTTTTTTGTTCTTTTTTCCACATACATAATTTTTGCTCCTTTTGTATTGTTAGTTCTGATACTGATAGAAGAATATAAAAACCCAGCAAATTTCTGAAATATTATTTAATTTTTTCTCTTATAGTGGCTTACAAGCACTTATAATCTCTGTTACAATCATCAGTTGACCGAACAAATGAACTATTTTTGTTTATATAGATGTAACATCCTCAAAAATCTAAACATACAAAATAATGTTAAATATAGTTTAATTTATCAAATAATCAAGGGGCATTGTGCTTACACACAATAAGATTATCTACATAGTTAACCTTAATCACTACTACCAATATGCATGGTGCATATTGGTAAAACAATAAATGACTAGTAATTTCTGGTGATCAGGAGCTAAAGTAGTAATTGTAAACCTGTTAACTTTACAGAGATCCATTCGACAACTCAAAGCTAGAGCTAGAGCAGGATGCTTAGAGTCAAACTGCTACATATTAACAATTGTTAGATGACAAGTAAGTCTATTTACTCATATTTTCGTACATGATGCACACCTGTGCAACTTTGCAAGAATTATAAAATAATGCACTAGAGATTTAGATAGTATTTAAAGGCATAGAACTTCAAAATCACCTAATATATTAGATTCAACTTCACAACCCCTGGCTTTTCCTAAACCTTTCATTGAAGCCCTCTTCAATAGTTGATGGTGGATAGAGGAAAGGTTAAAGGAACTTCAGATAACTTTGGTGCCAGATTATGATAGATTTCAGACCAATTTACATCATTAGATTTATATTTATCCATAACAGTTCACATTAATATTAGATCATTAATACCACAGGAAATAACTGCAGTAACATCTTCGAAATTGTGCTGAGTGCTATCCAGGGTTCCCCAAACACTTCACAACAGTGGATACATGCATGGTGGTGCATTTCATTATTTCAAGGTGAGGTGAAGTGCTTGAAGGAAAATCGAGAGGACACCAAACACTTCAATATTTAAGATTCCGTGTAAGATTTTAGGCTTTATGGAAAGTGCTTGAAGGGAACACCTGGGTACACCCAACTTGTTGTTTCTTCATGGGACCTAATTGTTGTATTGCTGACTGTTATCCCGAGTTCCCCCAAACACTTCACTACATGTCTACAACCTTGGTACGAATGCAATACGAGCTAATGTGAAGTGCTTGAAGGGAACTCTAGAAAACAACCAACTGATTGTTTCTTTGTGGTATCCATCTCTATAGTATTGTGGATTGCCATCAAGAGTTTCCCCAAACACTTCACACACAACCTTTGTACAATGCAGTGTAGGTGATCAATGTGAAATGCTTGAAGGAAACACAAGAGAACAATCAACTTAATTATTTCTGCCCCCAACTCATCCATAGACCACGTACCTAGTACATGCAGGGTGCCACCAAGAGTTCCCCCAAACACTTCATAATGGCCTGTGCACAACATTTTAGGCCTTAATGAAGTGCTTGAAGGGAACTCCAGGGGACAACCTACTTCGCTTCAGTTCTTATGAAAGAAGTTATTTCTTTTCCACCTTGTGTTGATGAGTAACTCTAGGGCGATGGTATATATAGGACCATGGGACTGAAAGAGATTCTTTTGTTTGATCGTGAAATTAAAAGGATGCAACTGAAACTGAAACTGCACCTGACCATGATTCTAGACTACATTAATTGAAGAAGAGAATCGCACTCTTGCAAAGGTATTATGTTATCAATGGTAAAATGTTTTCATGATCCTTGTTCGATCATACGTCAACTTCATCCTTTAATAAGAACCTGGCATTGGTAGTACTAAAGCACTTCTATTAATGGATAATTAATTGACAACCGTGGTATATACTTCCATAATGCTACTTAAGACTTAAGAGTAAGTTTTTGTGTTTACACGAATATCTTCATGGGTTTAAACTACAAACAAAGATGGTAGTGCTAGCCGCCGCAATTGCATATTAATTTTGTTTCTTAAATTTGGCAAATTTAAGTTGCAGGTGCATAAATAGACAAATTCTTAAAGTTGCTCATCTTCATATATCATAATAAATGATGAATTACACGGCACTCACTATACATGGTAGGAAGAACAGGGATATCAAATGCTTTTTCTAGTGGGCTGACATAATTTCATTAAATACGAGGATTGAGATAAGATTTGAGCAACCACAGTTTTGATATAAAAACCACATGTAAAAGGTCGATAATCTGTCCCTGTTATATTTTGGAAATCTGTCCAGGTTCAGTAAAGACAGTTTTTCTGTTGGCACAATAACTTATTGATATTTTGCTATGTCGCAGATCAAAGGATTGCGATGAACTATGTGCTTTTTCAGGTACTTTCCGTCATCACTTTTCTTTTCTTTATTTAGTAACCAGGATAAAAATTAAGAAAACCTAGAAGTGAAATTAAAAAATTACTATAAAGAAAAATACTGTATTTGAT
Organism: Carex cristatella; assembly: GCA_024447775.1. Lineage (NCBI taxonomy): Eukaryota > Viridiplantae > Streptophyta > Magnoliopsida > Poales > Cyperaceae > Carex > Carex cristatella. Next base: position 4,762,620 of record JAJHPF010000018.1, read on the forward strand.
AAAATAATATTCAATAACATGTATTTTAGAACAAGACATATATTTCTTTAATTAAACAAATATTCATTAATATAGAGAGGAAATATTATAATTTATTTTAAATTATCATACATAACACTTTAAATTTACATTTTTTTTAAACCATACGGATGAGATACGGATGAGGTCTAAATCCGTCCTTGCCATACCTGAAGAATATACATACGAAGAAAAAATTTGGCTAATCATTTCTATTAATTAAATGAGGAGGGTTCCATTGACACCATTTTTTGTGACACTGAATTATACCTTACATTTTAAAAAATTTCAAAGTCCAAATAGTCGATCCAAAGTGTTTAACATGATTTCCAAATTAAAATGTGCTTGGAGACTATTTGGACATTTTAATATATCCATCATGTTGAATGGTTTGGATTGACTATTTGAACTTTGAAATTGTAGGATGTAATTCCAGTGTCTAAACGGTGTAAGTGGATTCCTCCTCTAATTAAATACACTCTTTATAAAAAAAATTTGTGGCTAAGTATGGTTGCACAAAAAATTCGTAGTTCATGATTCGATTCGAGTTTGATTCGAAGCAGTTCGTAAAAAGTTCGATTCGAAGCAGTTCGTAAAAAGTTCAATTCGAAATAGTTCGAAATTAATTCAAATCAAACTCAAACTGGACCTGGATCATTCGAAATAGGTTCGCGAACTATTCTAGTTCGAATCTCAAAGTAACATGAATCGTTGATTTTCGCTGATGATTTAAATGTTAAAATATAAGACCGCCCAACCATAAGTCATAACTCGTAAGTAGTAACTCTCGCTCTCAGTCCTGAAATCCTAGACGACTTTCATCTCTTGCTCTCGGTGACTACGATTACTCTTCTCTGTCGTAAAAAAATTCATAAAAAATTCGAAATTGAGTTCATAAATAATTCGATTAGAAATTAATTCTAATCAAATTTAGTTCAAAATTAATTCAAACCAAATTCAAACTAAATAAGTTTGATTTGGTTCGATTCGTTTGCAGGCTAAGTATCCATGAAGAATATACTAGCACAATCACTTTGTTAATACGATATGGAATATTATGTTTTTTGAGCAAGTTGTTGGTAGGTAGGTAGCAATTGATTGGAATCAGAAAATAATCGATCATTTACTGACATAATTGACTTGATTTGTACTTTCGTTGAGCACAAGGACAAGTAAAAAAAGGCAGCAGCGCGCAAAACAAAAGGCAGGAAGAAAGTAGACACAGATAGTCACTACGTGTCTACTATTAAAACAAATAAGTCATAATCTGATTTAACATGTTGACCAATTAAAACGAAACAACACCAAATTGTTAATCATGAAGTTTTTCTTGTAGTGTTAAAAAGTAATGATCATATGGCCAATGATGATTAATCAGGAAAGAATTTCATGTATAACCCTCAAAAACTTCGAAAATACACATCTCCTTTCTAAATTCATAAGAGCATATTAATTTACCCTTCTAAATTAAAAAAAAAATCACAAATTCATCCATTTTATTGCTTTTCTATTAAAATTCATTTTAAATTTATAAAATATCTATTTTATCCTTTATTAAAAAAATAAAAAATATTTAATCTGTTTAGAAAAATATCACTCTTCTAATTTGTTGGTTTTCGAGGATAATAGTTCATATTAGATCATGGTTCATTTATCTAACTAATCCAGAAAAGCACACACCAAATTGTTAATCATTAGGTTTTTCTTGTATTGTTAAAAAGTAATGATCATACGGCCAATGATGATTAATCAGGGAAGAGTTTCATGTATACCCCTCAAAAAAGTTGGAAAATACACATCTCCTCTCTAAACTTCATAATAGCATATTAATTTACCCTTCTAAATTAAAAAAAACTTGCAAATTTATCTATTTTATTGCCTTTTCTATTGAAACTCATTTTAAATTTATAAAATATCCATTTTACCTTTTATTAAAAAATAAAAAATATATAATTTATTTAAAAAAATATTAGTCTTCTAATTGGTTAGTTTTCGAGGATAATGGTTCATTTATCTATTTCTGACACATACACAAATATATACCTAACTGTCACCATATTTACGTCAAAGTGGATAAATGGATCATTTGCTCTTAGAAATCAACCAATTAGAAGGTTGGCATTTTTCCTAAATATATTACATATTTTTATTTTTTTCAATATTGGATAAAATGAATATTTTATGAATTTAGAATGAGTTTCAATATAAAAGACAGTAAAGCTGATAAATTTGTGAGTTTTTTTTAAAATTAAGAAGGATAAATATGATATTATGAAGTTTAGATGGATAGAGATGTGATTTCGAAACTTTTTGGTACATGAAATTCCATTAATTAATTGATGTTGATTGCATTCATGTGATATTTGTATGTTTCTGTAGCTTGGCTTTTTTATTATTCCTATTTTTACGCCTGCCTGTCCGTCGATACGGCAAAGTATCCATTTTTTTTCCTCCCCCTTTCGTCTATATATACTCTTTCTTTGCCCGTCTTTCTATAACGCTCCTCTCTCTCTCTCTATCTCTCTCTTCCCCACCACCACCACCTTCGTAGCACTGGCAATTGTTTCACCATGGTCGAAACCATGGCCTTTTGGGGCATTGAAAAAACCCTGAAAGTCAGGGGCTTTCTCGCATATTTCCTGGCGGCCTCCTCTGTCGCCATTGCTGCTGCCTATTTCTTCTCACATAATGAATCTCAACATAATACCCTCAAGCAATTTTTGTCTAGTAGTACTCCACGTGTTTGGCCGGTGAGTACAATTTTCACAGAATTTTTAGGGTTTATTCATAAAAAAAAAATCAAGGATTCTTGTCAAGGAAAAGCACTGTCTGAACTATAATTCAGTATGCATGGTACTGTTTGAAAAGAACCTAGCATTTCATTTCTTCTTTGAAATGTGGTATTTGTTTGTTTTGAATTTTTATAAATGGAGAACAAGGAAATTTTTAGAATTTTTTTTCAAGGGAAATTGGGACAATTCCAAGTAAGAAATTATTTTACTATTCTTAAATGCTTTTTGTGAGTAAAATAAGAATAGGAAACAATTCCATGTTACTAATTCATCAGGACAGGAATTCTAGAGATTAGATTCAAAGTGCTATTTCTTTCGAATTCCTCGTTCTTGAAAATATTTAAGCTTTAATTTGGAAATGGCCAACATATAACATAAATTTTTGTTGTTTTTTTTTGGGGCTATGTAGCTACTTTTGAGTTACAATGAACTTAGCAACGCTAGTAACGCATGATTAGATTTTTCTAGAATACGAATGCTAATACGTATACGCTACAAGAATGGGGACAATATCCGCAATGGTAAAAGTGCTTTTTGCCGACGATACGCTCAGAAATAGCACGTTTCTATCTGTGTACTCTCGGCAATAGTATTTTTTTACTCTTGCGGATATTGTTCCATTCTTGTATTGAATTATATATAAGGCAACAATTTAAGCTAACTTGTGTGCATTTATATTGAAATGGAGAGCAGAAGTTGGAGGTGAATTGGAGGACAGTGGTGGTGACTATTGTTGGATTCCTGGGCTCGGCGTTTGGGACTGTAGGTGGAGTCGGAGGCGGAGGCATATTTGTTCCTCTGCTAAACCTTATCATTGGTTTTGACACCAAGTCTGCCGCTGCCCTCTCGAAATGTGCTCATCTTTTACTCTCTCGAAATTTACACTTTTTTGTCTAAGTAATAATTATTCTACTCTGATGCTGAATAATATTACATTGAAACAGGTATGATAATGGGGGCGTCAATGTCATCGGTGTGGTATAACCTTCAAGTGTCACATCCGATAAGGGAGGTACCGATATTGGACTACAGACTTGCGCTACTATTTCAACCGATGCTCATGCTTGGCATTACATTTGGGGTTGAACTAAGTGTGATCTTCCCTTTTTGGCTCATTACCATTCTCATCATAATTCTATTCCTAGGTTAGTATTTATATGCATGTACAGCTGAGCTATAGATGAAAAATAATATAAAAAAATGATCTCTCATCTATTATTAGTTCTCTTGAAAACTTGGAAAGAAGGGAGGGATGGTTGAGAGTGTAATATTTTCTGGTAGTTAGAAAAAAAAAATCAGAATGGGTATATATAGTTTGCATTGGTTGATATTACTCTATATGAATATGCGGTATATTGGGATATATGGGAACATGATATTGGTAGATTGATTCTAACATTTCTGTTAATAGTTACCTTAGTCATATGTCATATATATATATGAGCAAAGCTAGGGTGTGATGTGGGATTTGGTGAGCACAACTCCAAAAGCATATCGGATCGGCTTCAAACAACGAATTCAAACCGTTAAAATTCATATACTTCATGAGTGATGCATATACATGCAAAATTTTAAAAGTTTTGAATTCATTTGGCACAAGATCAAACGGTCAAATAAATGAACCTTTTATAAGTTATTTTATAAGTTGTTTTTTATATTCATTTTTTCATAATTTCTTTGACCGCTTGACCTTATAGCAAATAAATTCGAAACTTGCAAAATTTTGCATGAACATGCATCACTTATGAAGTACATAGATTTCAACGGTTTAGATTTGTCGTTTGAAGCCGATCCGATATAATTTTGAAGTTGTGCTCACCAAAGCCTCTTTGTGAGCACATCACACTAGCTTTGCTCTCTCTCTCTCTCTATATATATATATATGAGGAGGGATCCACCTACACTATTTTTGGGTGACACTAAATTACACCATCCATTTTTATAATTTTCAAAGTTTAAACAATCGATCCAAACCGTTCAACATGATCTCCATATTAAAATGTACTTAGAGACCAAATTTTACATTTTGTTGAATTTATTTACTATTTATTAAGTATTTTACAAAGTCATTGTTTTCAGACCATTGAATTTTTGTACCCATCTTAATAAATAGTCAAAAAATTCAAAAAAAATGTAAAATTTAATCTGAAAACACATTTTAATATGTCCAACATGTTGAACGGTTTAGATCGACTGTTTGAATTTTAAAAATGTAGAGTGTAATTTGGTGTCACCAAAAAATGGTGTAAGTGGAACCCCTCTCTCTCTCTCTATATATATAGAGAGAGAGAGAGAGGTTGGCTAAGCTCAAAACGTTTGTTCCTAGCCTCAAGAACAAACGATTTGGTTCTCTGATTTTCAAAATCTAAATGGTCGATCCAAATTGACAGATGTTTAATCTATATTAAAATGTACTTGGAGACCAAATTTTACATTTTTTAGAATTTTTTTACTATTTATTAAGATGGTTTGAAAATCGCTGTTTTTATTAAAATTATGAACCATTGAAAAATAGTGATTTTCAAACCATCTTAATAAATAGTAAAAAAATTCCAAAAAATGTAAAATTTGGTCTCCAAAGACATTTTAATATAGATTAAACACCTTTCGGTTTGGATCGACCGTTTGGACTTTAAAAATCAGATAACCAAATCGTTTGTTACTGAGGCTAGGAACAAACGTTTTGAGCTTAGCCAACCTCTATATATATATATATATATATATATATAGAGAGAGAGAGAGAGAGAGAGAGAGAGAGAGAGAGAGTAGAACTAGGGTGCTCCTAAGTTCACCCATCCTCTTGTGAACTTGATTCTAAAATATATCGAATCGATTTGAAACGATGAATCCAAACCGTTGAAATCCTTCTACCTAATGATTGATGCGTCTATATGTGAAAATTTTAAAGTTTCGAATTCATTTAATATAGAGTCAAGTGGTCAAATGTTTAAGGTTTATATATTAATTTTATTGCATTTATTTTTTGGACTCCATTGACCACTTGACTCTATATTAAATTAATTCGAAACTTTAAAATTTTCACGTGTAGACGCATCAATCATTAGGTAGAAGGATTTCAACTGTTTAGATTCATCGTTTAAAATCGGTTCGATATATTTTAGAATCAAGTTCACAAGAGGATGGGTGAACTTAGGAGCACCCTAGTTCTACTCTATATATATATATATATGAGGAGGGATCTACTTACATTATTTTTGGGTGACACAAAATTACACCATCTATTTATAAAGTTTTCAAAGTTTAAACGGTCGATCCAAATTTTTTAACATGACCTCCATATTAAAATGTGCTTAGAGACCAAATTTTACATTTTTTTGAATTTTTTTTTACTATTTATTAAGTATTTTATAAAATCGTTGTTTTAAGACCATTAAATTTTGTATCCATCTTAATAAATTGTAAAAAAATTAAAAAAATTAAAAAAATGTAAAATTTGATCTGCAAACACATTTTAATACATCCAACTTGTTGAACGACTTGGATCGACTGTTTGAACTTTAAAAATATAGGGTGTAATTTTGTGTCACCAAAAAATGGTGTAAGTGGATCCCTCCTCTCTCTCTCTCTCTATATATATATATATATAGTAAATCTAGGGTGTGACGTGCTCACCAAGAGGGTTTCGTGTGCACAACTCCAAAAATACATCGAATTGGCTTCAAATGACAAATCCAAACAGTTGAAATCCATGTACTTCGTGAATGATGTATGTACATGCAAAACTTTGGAAGTTTCGAATTCATTTGCTACGAGGTCAAGCGGTCAAAGTTATGATGAAAAATGAATATATAAAACAACTAATAGAATAATTTAATTAAAAGGTTCGTTACTTTGACCGCTAGACCTCGTAGCAAATGAATTCGAAACTTCCAAATTTTTGCATGTACATGTATCACTCACGAAGTACATGGATTTCAACGGTTTGGATTCGTCATTTGAAGCCGATCCGATGTATTTTTGGAGTTGTGCTCACCAAATTCTTTTGGTGAGCACATCACACCCTAGATTTACTCTCTCTCTCTCTCTCTCTCTCTCTCTCTCTCTCTCTATATATATATATATAAGTTGGCTAATATCAAATCAATTGTTCCAGAGGTCCCGTGCAACTAAGTTGTTTTTCAATTTTCAAAGTCCAAAATATCGATCCAAACCGTTAGATGTGAATTCTATATTAAAATGTGCTTGAAGACCAAATTTTATATTTTTATGAATTTTTTTACTATTTATTAATTCACTTTGAAAATTGCTAATCTAACGGTGGCTTAACCAAAAAGTAGAAATATAAGCCACCGTTAGATCAGCGATTTTCAAAGTAACTTAATAAATAGTAAAAATTTAGAAAAATATAAAATTTGGTCTCCAGGAACATTTTAATATAGAGATCACATCTGACTGTTTGGATCGATATTTTGGACTTTGAAAATTGAAAAACGACTTAGTTGCACGAGACCTCAGGAAAAATCGATTAGATATTAGCCAACCTCTCTCTCTCTCTCTATAGATATATATAAACACACACACACACACACACAAACCTTAGTCATATGTCATTGTTTATTTTTTCAATGAAATAGACAAGTTTTAACATCCTTACCGATTTGAAGGAGAATCAAATTCAAACAATATTTTATTCTTTTATGTAACTCCACAACCTGTACTACAAGTTACATATACAGTTCATTGGTTTCGTCTAATAAATGCATGTTTTTTTTTTGGTAATTTAGGTACTTCCTCTAGGTCTTTCTTCAAAGGTATTCGGATGTGGAAGCATGAAACACTTATAAAGGTTGTTTTTCACAATTAATTTCACAATACTTATTTACCTAAGCTGAGAATAATATCTCATTTGAACATAATTCTAAAAAGAAAAAAAAAAAACACTTATTTAAACACAGACTGTTGTCATCCATGCACACAAAATTTCATTCTATACTGAACTTGATCATACATAATGATTTTTTTTTTATCTTGTTTTTACCTATATGGTTTACAGGCAGAAATTCAAGAACAAGAGGAACAAGTAAAGGCTTGTTATGGTAAATCATACATATAGTTGTGCTTCAAAACTAAGTGTATTATTATAATGCAATATATGTCCTTTCTCCATTTTACTGTGTATAATAACAGATGTATAAATGTTTCTTTCCTGATACAGTAGTAATAGAGACAGATTGTGAAGAACCTCTCCTTCCCCAGCCCCAACCCGTCCAAAAAACAGGACTGGTACTTTTTTTTTTTAATTATAGAAAATTATTATATTCCTTCATTGTTCTTTTGAAAATTAGGTTTTGATATGTAGAACCAACCAATAAAGACAGAAGCATCTCAAATTACTTGTATCTAATTTTCATTTTTTTTTATCTTATATTACAAATAAAAAAGGAGACATTTCTGTTCAATTTGAGGTGGAAAGGAATTCTGGTTCTCATGCTTGTCTTGTTTTCTTTTCTTGCTCTTCAAATCCTTAAGGTACAGGTCTTTTTACAAAAAACTTCTTTTTTGCTGTTTGATGGTGAAATTTTAGTATCATGGCTAACATGAATGCATGTGTTTTGTCTCTTTTTTGTGTAGAACAAGTTGCAAATATGTAGTAACTTCTATTGGTTTGTCAATTTCTTACAGGTATGTACATGGAACCCTTTTCCCTTTTACTTCATATTTAATATGATGATTGATTATAATATTCTTTGTATACACAACTTGTTTAAAAAACATGACAATATTAATTTTTCCTTTGTCATTCATTAGCAATAAAAGAAGAAAAAAAATTCAATTACTAGTGAGCTATATATTTCATCCTATGATTTTTAATATGTATACCTCAAGGTCTTCTTGTTGTTGCATTGCAGTCTTATCATATTAAAATTTACATGGTATTCATATTCTTTTTGAGTTCTATAATATAAAAGTAGATCAATACTGGCCCCTAAGGCTGTGCTCCACAAACAATGTGCCTAGAGGAAGGAGAAGAAATGGGGAGGAAGGTGATCAGCACGTAGCTCACTTCCGCACAGTACTTCATACACCCCGATTTGAGAGTAACAAATTTCAACAAAATACACAGCGTCGTTACCTTGGCACAGTGTATGCTCCCTTCTGCTCTCATCCTCTCCCTCTTCGATTTTCCCTTTATGGAGCATGTGAAAGAGTCTGGGCACCTTGTGGTCTGGTCGCTCTTCACCTCCTCTTCCGTTCCTTTCCTTTAATGACGGCCTTTTCCCCTCCTCTGGAGCACAGCCTAAATATTTTATTAGTTCTTATATTTAGTCTCTTATATTCAAAGGAAATTGGTATATCTTATGGTAGCCATAAGGCTAGTCTTCTGTGTCTTCTTTTTTCCCTTTCCAATATGATATGTTGCTCCTAAATCTTTATCCATTTTTACCCCAAGCATAGAACATGTTGTAAAAGTTATGTATGGAATTGCCAATTCAAGGAATCTGTATCTCCATGGTTAAAAAAGCTGTGGGAAAATATTTAAAATTTGTTTGATGTTGTGTTTTTTTCTTTGCCAACCTCACAAGTGCATTCAGTTTGTCTTTAACTTCTTTTTTTAAAAGCTTGGTAAGCTTCTCTTTAACTTGCAATAGTTCAGCATGCATGTGATTCTCTTCCCATAAGCCAAACCATTCAGTTTGTATTTGACTTCAGATAAAAACAAAATAACCTAATTAGCTTCTCACAATCCTGAATTTACTGATGGTGGGGCTTAATGCCCCAACTATATTTAACACTAGTGAGTTTTGTATGGCAATCTCAGTGTGCCAATTCATGTAATGTTCATCTGTTGCAACTTCGCTAACAAAACGGATATTCTAGTACTCTGGTGCATGCAGTAATTAACTTGACATATTCATTATAATCTGAACAATTTCTGAAATAAACTCAGGAAGTGTCCTGTAAGATGCTCTACACAAGAAGAAAATGCTTGTAACTAATTCAGTTTGTCTTTAACTTTTTTTTTTTTAAAAGCTTGTGCATACATGATAGAAAAAAAAAATGATGGTTTCTTTTTAAACACATAGATCCCGATTGCAGTCGGTGTGTTCTCATGGCAAGGTGTGAAACTATGGAAGGAGAGCCGCGGGAGGCGCAGGTGTGGCAACTGGGAGTGCGTTTGCGAGGCCTCCATTGAATGGACTGTCATGCAACTCATTTCCTGTGCATTTTGCGGGTTGCTTGGTGGCACTGTAGGCGGCTTGCTTGGCTCGGGTGGTGGTTTTATCCTCGGGCCCCTTCTCCTTGAACTAGGTGTAATCCCTCAGGTACTTTGAAGTGCAAATTACAATTATTTAAGTTCATGTAAAATTTAAATCGATGTCTTACATTGTTTTGATATAACTCGTCAAACAAAATATTGCAATTAATTATTGAAGGATCCTGACCTATATATTTCATCTAAATATATTTTCTCCTAATATTTCAAATTTGAGTGGGACCATTTTATACTACTAAGTTTGACGGAACAGGTGCAGGAACTGAGAAAGAGGAGTATATAATTAGTAGGGACCATATATAGTACAATCTTCTCTACTGTAGTTGCGAGGATAGAGGGGGGTAGGGTAGAAGAGTAGGAGTGTGGAGATGCATATAATTATTCGTAATAAAAATAATAATTAATTAATTATAATTGTTGTTATTATTAGTGTAATAATAATGATTATACTTATGATAATAGTAAATTATGATGCTCAATTTAACACATTTGCATGTAGGTAGCAAGTGCTACAGCGACATTTGTGATGATGTTTTCTTCGTCTCTCTCAGTTGTGGAGTTCTACTTGCTGCATAGATTCCCCATTCCCTATGGTATATATATCTTGGATTTATTTTTTATTGTTTTAGAAATTAAAAATTCAAATCTTTAGGAAGGTATTTTTTTTTTCAAAAAATAGATGGAACGGTGCGAATGGTACGGTTTTAGCAAGTGCAGGTTTTAGATGTTTAAACCAATCTGACCCACATATTTGCTTGAAAACTGTAGGAACCGCACTATTGATATGGTTCTAGCAACATGTCCTTGGTGGAACTGCACCAAACAATCAATCCCTTTTCCGAAGATTTAAATTTTTTATTTCTAAGAAAATAAAAAAATTATATATATAGAAAGAGATTGGCTAATATCAAAATGTTTGTTCCGGGACCATGATGCAACTAATTTTTATTTTTTATTTTTAAAGTCTAAGTGGTCGATCCAAACTGTTAAATGTGATATTTATATTAAAATGTGCTTGGAGAAAAAAAATTATATTTTTTAGAATTATTTTTACTATTTATTAAACTTGTTTTAAAATCACTGATTTTAATAAACAATGATTTTAAAACTAGCTTAATAAATAGTAAAAAAATTCCAAAAAATGTAAGATTTGGTGTCCAAGCACATTTTAATATAAATTAAATGTTGAACTGTTTGGATCGATTATTTGGACTGTGAAAATATAAAACCGAAAGCGTTTGTTTCATGGCCTAAGAACAAACATTTTGATATTAGAGCCCCTCTCTCTCTCTCTATAGATAGACTAACTTGGTTTGAAAATTAAAAATGATGTTTTACTTCCTACTTATTTCTTTATTTTCAAAGTTCAAGTAGTACTTTCGAACCTTCTAACATGTTATTCATATTAAAATGTACTTGGTGACCAAATTTTACATTTTACTTGTGTTTGCAGCGCTGTATCTGATATCGGTTTCTGTTTTGGCTGGTTTCTTGGGGCAGTACCTTGTCAGAAAACTAGTGAAAGTCCTTGGAAGGGAATCTATTATTGTGTTCATTCTCTCCTCTGTCATCCTTGCTAGTGCTCTCACCATGGGTACAAAAAATTTACAATATCTATTTCATGCGTTATTAATATTCTTTGTTATATTGTTCCAGGTTTAGGATATTTTTTTAGTGTGTCGGTATTATTGACAGGAGTATCTGCACCAATACTCTCACAGTTACTATTGTGTTTGCATTTCCTTGTTTCGAGGGGAGAAGCCATGCTATTTCCCTGCTGATTTCTGGTACTTTATCAGTACGAAAAAATTGCCACAAGAAATTATTTACTGACATGCATCTTGTTTTATATATGTTTGTTAATTTCAGGATTTGTGGGTGCCATAAAGAGCATTACAATGATGCATAATGACGAGTATATGGGATTTTTGGATTTTTGCAATCGTTGAAAGAAAACGAAATAAAGATGGAGAAAAAAAAAAGTTGTTTCTAATAGGGGTGTGGAGGTCAATGCCAATTGACCTTATATATTATTTTTTTTAGTAATTGAAAAACAGTATCATGAATGGGGATCGTTTTGCTGAAAAATTGATTCAATCTCTCGGTAGCCTTTTTCATTTGAAATTGTAATAGCTCAAAAAATGATGTGCAATATGCTTTACTAAAAAAATTGCATCAATATGTAGATAAGAGTAACAACTTCGGGAATCGGGAAAAAAAATGTAATGCTACTGATACAATTTTTTAGGAGTTGTCAAAGTATTTTCCAAAATTTCTTGTTAATGCATATTGATGCAATTGGTATCAAATTAATTGGTAATAACACATGCATGTCACCATATAATACAAAACCTGAGAATTTTGTTATTAGTTTGGTTATCTCGAGAAGTGGAAATTGGAGGTACAATTTTAGTTTCAATTTCTTTAAATTATCTCTTAATGGAAGGATTTTGCGTCGTCTTTTCAAAGCCTGGATCCTATGAGATAATGCACATTGAACAGAGAAAGGAAGAAATTAGTATAAAATTGCACCAAATAATTTTACATTATAAATATATGGAGAATAAATTTCGAAAATAGAGTGAACGACCCCCTCTCCGAAAGAGGACTTTCGTTAATTCCATCAGATCGTCACTATGTTGGATTTTTCTTCGTATCATTAAATTATTCATTGAGAGCCGAATTTTCAAGGAAAAAAAAAATGGAAGGGGGAAAATGTATGAATGAGGTAACTGTTTCTCTCCGCTCTCTCCGATAGATATGAATGAGGTAATAATTCATTTAAAAAAAAATAGAACAAAAGATTAACAAACAATATACGGAAAATGTAGTTTGTAGATGCTAATTTTTTTAGCAAATTTCTGAAAACCCTAAACCTTAAATTGGGTACAACAGACAACAAATGATTATTAAGCAAACACAGTAACTAAAGCAATGAAAGTAATCAAATATGTCTTGTAAAAAAAAGAAAGAACGCCGAAGAAAAGTAACCTTCTTCTTGCAGAGAAGCTCCTCACGACACAGAGAGTTCGACGGAGATGGCCGAGCAAAATAGAGAGATGAGAGACGGAGAATGAGAAATCGATTTTTTGCGGAGGGAAAAACCGACCTTTTTAATATCCAATATTAAATAAAAAAATCCTAATGTGCCCACATTAGCTGGTATTTTTAAAAATGCCCAGACTGGCCAAAAAATGACCGGTTTTGATTTAATTTATAACCTGCCAAAAAATGGCTAGTTTCTAATTTAATTCAAAATGGGCCATTTATTTGCCGGTTCTGGAAAAAATTTGATTTAGGCATTATGAATATCCATTTCTTTCTCCTCCCACTCATAACTTACTTAAACTCACTAGAAGAGAGAGAGAGAGAGGCGATTTCTAAGACAAAAATGACGATTTTCTGGTATTTTTTTCTTTTTTTATTTTATTTTTCCAATAACCTATATAATTAAAATTAGTTACCTAACAACTGTTTATCATATACCACAATGTAGTTTGTTTGTCATGTTCCTACTTATTTTATTACACTATGGTTGGAAGTTTGTGAACGGTCCATATGGGGTTCATTACTCCAAAGAGGCTACACATTCATTCATGGTTAACGATAATACCTCAATTTGTGACTTGAAATCTCTAATTTATGAATGCACGGGTTATGACCTAGCTAGCTAGGTGGAACTTAGAATTGGCAACCCAAGTGGCTAATGGAACACCCCCAAGCTATGTCAAAATGCCGATAAGTAGTGAGGCGCATGGAGAGGGTTGTATGGGTGTTTTAAGAATACGAGCATTTTTTTCATGGAACTCTACGTAAAGAGAGTTCCGAAAGATGCAGGGGTTGGTAGTTTGGGTCAAAATTCAGTAACGCCAAACTATGAACAACAACCAGACCCAGAACCATACACTCCCGTCGGTCCATGTTTCGTACCTGCCCCAGAAGCTAAGACAAAGAGACGTCATCAAAGGAGGCAAGGTTCTTCTTCTTCAAATGTGTTGTAATTTATGTTCTCTTTATTTTTCTTTTCTTTTGTCATGGCTATGAGTAGCTAAACCTCTTATCTCTGGAGTGAGGGTTGAACTATGATTTCTTAATAATATTTGATATTTTGTTTGCATTGAATTTCTTTTACGCTTCAATCTTTTTGTAATATCCATGCATACATAGTTTTGTTTACTATATACCAATGACCCTCCACATACCAATGGGTGAGCACTCGTTTGCATCTTTGTGTGAGAAGGATAATGCATTGTAAGTAGTAACACTTTGGCTAATGAGGCTTGGCAGCAGTTCAAACACTTTGGTCTCTCTACGGACAACCCAAACTTAGTCGGAACAACATTAGAAAGCATCTAGATTAGGTGGGAGATTTGGGATATTTCAACTACGATATAGTATAAGGGAATAGTATAATTTCGTACTTAAAAATACTTTAGTCTTGGTAGCCCAAAAGCCGATCAAGAGATTGGAAAACCTTTCAAAAACGCATAACATAACACCAGGGTGCCCTACAAGTAGTGACAGTACCGCATGCGAGGCAGTCTGTGGGTAGTATGATACCTACCTATTTTGCCTAGATTACGACCCCGATTTGTACCAAAACCTGTGCTTTAAAGCCTGCAAATATGAACCTGTTTTATTTAATTATCATTAGAATGTAGTACTGTTATGTTTTGTTTGTTGTTTTGCAGGAAACGGGCAAAATTTCTCTCTATACGGTCCGTATAGGTCTCTATACGGCCCATACAAGATCAGCCCAAAACCACAGAAGGTTTAATATCAGAGGCAACAATTCTCCAAAGCAAAGCACAGGTATACGGTCCGTATAGGATTTTGTACGGACCGTACAAGCAGTTACGGAAACCCAGACTGGATTTGGAAACAGAGACAGTTGGGGAACCTGAAAAGGCACCTTTTTAATTCGGAATTTCGGGCATTAAAAGGAGTATCCTAAGACAGAAAAAGGGGATCTCTGGCTATCTTTTGGACATAGAGTAACTTGGAGGGAGAGAGAAGGCTTGGAGAAGAAGAAGAGAAGTGAAAAACGCGAGTTTGCAACGGATCTTCGAATTCTGCACTGTTTTATCATGATTTCCTTTATCTCTCTTTACTGTTGTTGTCTTATGAACATGAGTAACTAATTTTCTTAGTTTCTAGGGTTAAATGTAGTTTCTAATTTAGTTTTGCTTGCATGTTACTTGGATTATGTGTTGAATGCTTTGTTTTTACTTTGTTGAGTAGTATTTCGATTGCTTTGTTTGTGCTTACTCGAATTTGATTAGTCATTCTGTTAGATGAATGCGCACGTCTAATTGTTAGGAGCCAAGTCTATGATATTCAATCCAACCGAATAAAGTATATGAAGTAGGTTTGTGACCCGAAAGGTGAAACCAAGGAGTACCCGACAGGTGAAACTTTCCTCGAGACGAAAGTCCTTGGATACTTTTAGTAAACCAACAAGTAACTTAGATAAATTAGTCCAAAAAGCGAAAATTGAGGGTTAACGCATCTAAGAGGGGAGTAGTTCAGTCCGGTAATCGGGTTTTAAGCCAAAATTGCGACAGCTGAGGTAAGAAACTTAGATCTGGTCGATGGAAACCCTAGACATTAGTATCAACACAGAAACAGTGACTGCAGCATTAACTCAGTGGTCCATACGGACCGTATAGGGTTCTATACGAGCCGTATACCCTGGGGCTAAAACAGAAATGAAATCTGAAACCCTAGAAACACTTTTTATTAATTGAAATCAACTTTTAATCTTCTTTTAATTGTTTTTAATATTGTTATTGATTAGTAGAACTGTTAGAAAGAACCAACCAATCAACCTTTCTTCACTTCTAGAATTTAAGTAGATTTAAGTAAAGTCCGGTTCTTTTCTTACCGTCCTTGTGGATACGATACCCGACTATACCAACGGTAGGACTGTGCACTTGCAGTCTTGACCAGAGGAAAACTTGAGTTTTAAAAGGTACAGCTCACTGTACTGAAACTTAGGAGTACACTTCTGCGTATGAACATAGTCTATACTGCACACGTCAGTGACAGGGCCGCTTTTTTGAAATATTGAAGTTAGAGACGACTTGAGTGATGATCCAAATCTGGATCAAGCTTCTATTTATAGAGAGCTGATAAAAAAAAATAATTTGGCCCTACCGTTAAAACGGTTCCATGTACCGTTATAACGGTTGGTCAACTTACGCTAGGTTTGGATATCGTTAACTCTAACGATAGACGTACCGTTATGATGGTAACTATCACGGTACTCTCTGAAATTCTACCATCAGGTGACGGTCCCAACTGAATTATACCGTCACGATCGGTGGGGACTTTATTTATTCTAGTACAACGGTAGACCTTAGTTAATTCTCAAGCTTATTTTACCAATATTACATATTTAATGTCCTTAATCTTGATATGCTCTTCTATTGTCCAATGCCTTGTGCTTCATGACCACATCCTTGAATTGAATAGAAGTTTATTATTTCATCATTGATGTGTAATTCTTTGATCTTCTATTCTCATGAACTTGCACAATATCTCAAGAAAAAGAAACTGTAAAATTCAATTTATATATGTTTTGCAAATCTAGTCAAATAAACAACTAGATTATGGTACAATCCAACAATCTTCCCCTTTTGACGATTTGTCAAACATATATCAAGTGAGTGCATAAATTGGTTATTTCCACAAAGTTCAGAATTTTTTGAAATTTTTGTTTTTCCCTTTTTCTTGTGTTTGTGTGTGTAATGTCTTGGAATACCAATACAACATGAACTTGTAATTTCTCTCTCTCTTTTTGGAAATGGTCAAAAGGGTTAGAATAAAACACAGTTATACTCAAAACGAAGAGAGGGCTCTCCCTCAATTCATGCACTCCCTTTTAATTTTGTAAAATTGTAAATTAAGACCTAAAAATAATAAATTCATAAAATAATTGAAAATAAAGCATAAATAATTGAACTACTCAATTAGATGTTAGAATTAATAAAATGCAACATGTGAAATTTTGACTCTTTTAGTCATGATATTATCGAATTTTAAGTATTGTTTCTAAATATCTATTAAAAAATGACTTGATCCATTATTTCTTCTAAAAATAAGATAATATCGAAATTTTATATAGATCAAGCATATGTGCCTCTTAATATAGGCAAGATGTTGAAATTAGGCACAAGTGAGGTGACTATTTAAATTTTGTATTTTAATATGATCAATTTTTTCTAATAAGGGAATTTTGAAGTTTTATTAAAGATCAATTAAGATGACCTCTAATTTGGCAGAGGTTGAAATTTGATCAATTTCTTCCTCTAAATATAGGTGGTGTCGAAATTTTATCTATGATCAAATATATTTGCTTCTAAATTAGGCGAAATATTAAAATTGGTAAAATACATGTTCATTTGTGAATATATGTATATATGTATATGCATCTCATATTAAATATAGAAATTTAAGATATGGCATAATCCACAATTATATTGTAAGTCGAGTGTATCACTATTATTGTGATTTGTCGTATTGTGACTTGAAAATAGTTTTTAGTGAATCACAATGATTGAGATATGGATAGAGAACTAGGTTGATGTCATGAAGCATCTAAGAATATCTTTTCGTTAGAGATTTTCTTCGATAATCCTTTTGAATATTTAATTCGTGCTTGTAATGTCTCTAGTCGTTAGAATTATTCAATAAATTTAGCATTTAGCTATTTTAAGCATACTCTAATCAAAACATTTATCAAGCAGAAAAAGTCAATATCCCATAATTCTGAAATACCACTTTTAACCCTAACAGTTTTTTTTTTTTTTTTTTTTTTGCAATGCAACATGCCCGTAGGCTTTCCATTTCAACAAAATTAGTTCCAATGTTTCACATATTACAACAGATATCATAGGTACCCCAATGCCTGCTCTAAATTTCAGTCAGATTTTAAAAGTTGGAAAGGAGAATCCAGTAAACCCCTCACTCAACCTACTGCCTACTTTAGCTAGATGATCAGCCATGCAATTTTGGCTTCTAGAGATATGCCTACACTAATAATCATATTCTTTTAATAGTCTCCAGACCTCATTTATCTCCCTATACGCTCGCCAGTCAGCATCAATTGGTGGGTGCAGCTCCATACAAACTTTAGCAAGATCTTGATTATCTGTATAGAAAGTACACGATGGCAAATTGAGGCTCTTGACAAAGTATATTGCCTCTCTTAAAGCCATTGCTTCAGCTTGCATCGGAGAACATACTACACTGGGTGCGGCTCGATATCCCTTCAACATTTCCCCTTCCTCCACAACAAACCCCAATCCTCCTATCCATGGTGATTTCCAAGACCCATCCACCTTGCAACAGTATTGGGAATTAGACACATTGCTTTCCTCCAACTGTACCTCCTTCTTTCTATTAGCAATAGAGGCAATTCTTGTTTCGACACCCACTGAGTTAAGGATAGTTAGAAACCGCTCAAAGGTAGGTGCCTTCCCGCCATATGTTTTTTCATTCCTACATCTCCATATTGCCCAAGCCGAGTTAGCTAGCATAGTCCAAACCTCATCTGTTTCATGCTTAAAGATATTATCCAAAATTATAGATAAGTCTCGAGGCAATGCATCGGTACGTAAAGCAAGCGGACCCATCAACCAACATGCTCGTGCAAACGGGCAATGAAACAACATATACAAAATATCCTCCTCTCCTTGGATACACATGGCACACATAGGATCCCCTCTTGATGTTCTTGAGCATAGAATTTTAGCTAAAGGCAATGCCCCATGCAACAGTTTCCATAGAAATACCCGTATCCTTGGCAAAATATTACCCTTCCTCCAAATAAGCTTCCAAACCTCACTTCCCTGTTGCTCGAGCCCCTCTTGTGTAATTCCCTTGTAGGCATGTTTGACTGAAAACCTCCCATTAGGAGATTCTGTGAAAGTGAGAGAATCTACTCCTGCTTCATCTGAGGGAGGTCTCACATTTCCCATAATGCTCAAGCAATTTACATGCCCATACAGTTGAATTAGTAGGTTCGCATCCCAAGTACCACTACCTTCTACAACCAAATCTCTTACACTCAGTCTTTACTGTTCAGGATTTTGAATCGAACATAGTACTGCTCCCTCAAACCATGGTTGCACCATAGGTCTACAAGTTCTACTATCACCAAGCTGCCACCTTAACATTGGCAATAATCTCTCTCTAGCCGCCATAATAGCCTTCCAACAAGGCGTACAATTATAGTTTCTCCTTGCTACTCATAACTCAGATCTCGGAATGTATTTAGCACGCACCACATCCACCCACAACGCCGGATTGCCGGAGGCAATTTTCCACAGCAGCTGCATCATAAGCGCTTCGTTCATTTTACTCAGATCCCGAATGCCAAGACCACCAAGCTCAATCGGGCGAGTAATTTTACTCCGAGCTACATAAGACAGAAATTTATCCTTGTCTATTGCTCCCCAAAAAAATCTCCTCATCAATCTAGTAATCTGCTTAATTACAGATTCAGGAATTTTATCTGTTGACATAAAATAGATAGGCAAAGCTTGAAGCACCGACTTAATCAATATCACTCTCCCAGCATGAGACAACATACGGCCTTTCCATGACTTTAATCTAGATGCCACCTTTTCTATTAAAAAATCATATGCTTCCCTTGATGAGATTACTGGTGCTCCTAGATATTTACCTTCCATGCTACTTTCACATACCTCAAAAATTTGTATGATCAGTGACTTAGCTTCCTCTGATGTGCATCTGCTGAACCAAATACTGCTTTTTTGGGGGCCTATTTGCTGACCCGAAACAGATGAGAAGTCAATCAACATTTGTTTTATCAATTCGGCCTCCTCACCAGTAGCATCCCCCAACAACAGTAAGTCATCGGCATAGACACACGACGTTAGGACAACCACTTGTGGTGCCAACTTCAATCCCTTCAACCAACCAGAACCTGCTAGACTTTCAAGAGAACGACACAGTAAGTCCATACCCAAAATAAAAAGGTACGAAGATAAAGCACACCCTTCTATAAGAAATTTCGTGAGAAGCCTTTCTATCAAAAGGCATAATTGATTCCAAATAGTCCCAATCCATTCTATCAAAAGCCTTTGACAAATCAACTTTTAGACACAAACTTTTCCTTGAGAAATTTCGTGATCAAAACAAGTGCAACACTTCCCGTAGCAAAATAACACTATCTGAAATATCTCTCCCCCGGAACAAATGCAGATTGTGCATGTGAGACACAGTTACCAATAAAAGGCTTTAGTCTTGAACAAATTACCTTTGAAATCACCTTATAAACCACATTACACACAGAGATTGGTCTAAAATGGCTTACTTCGGTTGGATCCTCAATTTTGGGTATTAGAATCAGATTTGATCTCGCAACACTTGAATGCATTCTGCCAGAGCTGAAAAAATCTTGAACTTCTGCCAGTACAGCAGGCCCAAAACAGCCCCAATGTTCTTGTATCGTTTGGGCATTGAAACCATCCGTCCCGGGAGATTTGTTAGCTCCCAAAGCCATCAGCACCTTCTTAATTTCTGTTGAAAATAATCCAAGTCATCAGGTGTCTCCATACGGCCCGCATGGATAGGGACACGGCCTGCACAGATAGGGACACGGCCCGCACAGCTAGGGACACGGCCCGCACAGCTAGGGACACGGCCCGTATGGCTAGGAACACGATTTCTATTTTTAGAGCAGTACTGAAATTAGTCTGTAAATACGTTTTTCTATTTTTGGTAAGTTCCTGTAATAGAGTTAGTGGGTGTAGCTGTAAGCTAATTATAGCACCATATTTTTAGGGTAGTGGAAGCTAAATTAGGATTATTTTCTAGTATTTATACCATGTCTCTTGTATTTGTAAGTAGTCTAAGTTGAGTAATATGAAACTATTGTGAGTTTTTTCTGTTATCTCAATTTATTCCCAACAAAATTGGTATCAGAGCCAAAGGTGAGAGATCAAGG
This sequence comes from Carex cristatella, assembly GCA_024447775.1. Taxonomy (NCBI): domain Eukaryota; kingdom Viridiplantae; phylum Streptophyta; class Magnoliopsida; order Poales; family Cyperaceae; genus Carex; species Carex cristatella. The sequence goes on from JAJHPF010000018.1 coordinate 4,783,642, forward strand.
CAGATCCGACCAAAGGTGAGAGATCAAAGCAGATCCGACCAAAGGTGAGAGATCAAGGTAGATCCGACCATGGCAGAGAATATGAATGTTTCGAATCCCTCGATTCCGCTGTTCAAGGGAGACAACTATGAGTTCTGGAGCATCAAGATTCGAACTTTGCTCAAGTCTCAAGGTCTATGGGAATTGGTAGAGAAGGGAGCACCGGCCCCTGATCCCACACCAACAGAAACAGTGAAGCGCGATGCGAAGGCGCTGTTTTTCATTCAACAAGCCGTTGCTGACACGGTGTTTGCGAAGATTGCAGCAGCGAAAGAAAACAAAAAATCGGGCCCGGTCTACTCAAAACCGCATTTCAGGGAAGTTCCAAGGTGGTAGCTATCAAGTTGCAGGGCTTGAGAAGAGATTTCGAGACGTTGAACATGAATCAAGGCGAATCTGTTCAAGCGTTTCTCACAAGAGTCACATCCATAGTCAACCAAATCCGAAGCTGTGAAGAAGATCTTCCAGAAAAAATGGTTGTGATGAAGGTGTTGCGCAGCCTAACAACCAAGTTTGATCATGTGGTGGCAGCGATCGAAGAATCCAAAGATTTGTCCACCTACACGTTTGATGAATTAATGGGATCACTGCAAGTTCATGAAGTTCGTCTCAACCGATCAAGAAGTGAAGGACGACACGAAAGCTTTCTATACCAAGGGCGATTCCTCAAGAAGCCAACAGCAAGGCAGAGGCAGAGGCAAGTCAAGTTACCATCAACCACATTCTAATCAACCGAAGAAAGATGTAGAATGCTACTACTGTCACAAGAAAGGGCATATGCAAGCCGATTGCTACAAGAAACAGAGAGAAGAAGGTCAAGGCGTTGAATGCTATTATTGTCACAAATTTGGCCATGTGCAGGCTGATTGTTACAAGAAGAAACGTGAGGAAGAGCAAGCCAACGTTGCAGAGGAGAAAGGCAACAAAGAAGACACCGAAACCAGGCTCTTCATGACGAAAACTTCTGACACGGCCCGTACCATGCCTGACACGGCCCGTGTCCAAAGCACATGGACCGTACGGGATACTGATGCAAGTCAAGTTTGGTTCCTAGACAGTGGGTGTTCTAATCATATGACGGGTTACAAACATTTGTTTGATGAATTAGATGAATCATACAAGAAAGCAGTTAAACATGGTGATGACAAAGAGATACAGGTTGAAGGAAAAGGAAGAGTAACCGTGCAGACTAGCAGTCACAATACACGGATGCTACATGATGTGTACTATATTCCTCAACTGTCTCAGAACCTACTTAGCATCGGTCAAATGATGGACAGCGGGTGTACCATCAAGTTTGAAGGCGACAACCGTAGAATTATTGATGCAGCCATGGATCGACGATGGCGGCAAGAATCAAGAAGACACAAAACAACTTGTTCCCTTTGGAGATAGCCAAGGTGAAAGACAAGGCACTTGCAGCCAAGGAGATTAGTTCTAGTGAGCTATGGCATTTAAGGTATGGTCATCTACACATGAATGGTTTGAAATTGTTGAATCAAAAGAAAATGGTGAATGGATTACCCGAAATTGGTGAAATCGGGCTATGTGAAGGATGTGTGTTTGGCAAGCAATCAAAGCTGCCATTTCCAAAAGATCAGTCGATGCGTTCAACCAAGGTACTCGAGTTGGTGCATACTGACTTATGTGGACCCATGGAGATGAGTTCAATGGGAGGAAGCAAATACTTCATGCTATTCATCGACGACTACAGTAGAATGACATGGGTATTCTTCCTTACCTATAAGAGCGAAGCATTCAAGATGTTCAAGAAGTTCAAAGCCATGACAGAAACTCAAACCGGCATGAAGCTGAAGGTGTTGAGATCGGATCGGGGTGGTGAGTATCAATCAAACGAATTCAAGAAATTCTGTGAACAAGAAGGCATTTTGAAGCAACTAACCACTCCCTACACCCCCGAGCAAAACGGTGTAGCCGAGCGAAAGAATCGAACTGTTGTTGAGTTGACAAGAAGCATGCTGAAATCAAAAGGGATGCCAAACTCTTTTTGGGCAGAAGCCGTAGCCACTGCAGTATACATTCTCAACCTTTCTCCGACAAAGGCAGTCATGAACAAAACTCCGTATGAGGCGTGGTTTGGAAGAAAACCAAATGTGAGTCACTTGCGAGTCTTTGGATGCATTGCGTACACCCTAATCAGCTCAAACAACCGAAAGAAGTTGGATGCAAAATCAGAAAAGTGCATATTCATAGGGTACTGTATTCAATCGAAGGGATACAGACTCTACAACCCTGAAACAAAGAAGACAATAGTCAGCCGCAACGTAACATTCGATGAAGATGCTAACTGGAGTTGGTCTATGGCAGAAAACAACATACCAGTAGCTGACAGAGAAGATGTAGAACCTGATACGACCCGGATCATCATCCGATACGGCCCGCATGAAGGCGATACGGTCCGTGTAGACTGATATCTCGTTATTTTAGCTACATTTCCGACCAAATATTGTACCAAAACCTGTCTCCAAAACTGTAAAATCGTGTTTATTACAATGATTATCTATAGAATATGGTACTGCTGCGCTTTGGTTTGTTTATTGTAGGAAACGGGCGAAGAAAGGTCGAAATCTGGAAATCTGGACTTCCTACACGGGCCGAGTCGAAACCCACACGGACCGTGTCAGACCCTACTCGACCCCTCACACGAGCGCTGCACGACCCGGACAAGAGACACAGGCACACGGTCCGTACAACATCTCACACGGACCGTGTCGGACAAATCCGATAGCGTTAATCTAAATTTACAGATTATTGCCTAATTAAAGATGGACGGTTATGGAGTATAAAAGGACGACCCCTGGGGCCAGAAAGGCATCAATTCGGACAGAAGAGAATCAATTCGGACAGAGACCAATTTCTAAGAGAGTTCGACAACAACTAACTTGGAGACGAAGTAGAGAGGAGGAAATCGAGAGAATTCCGACGAATCTTCTTCGTATTTTCGGTTTTGTCATGAATTGTTTATCTTTTATTTGTTTTTCTGTTTTGAGAACTATGTTTGAGTAGATTTTTTAGTTTCTTGGGAACATGATGTAGTCGAATACTTTGTTTACTTGCTAGTTGTTTGATTATGCGTGATATTTCGTGTTTGCTTGTTTGTGTATGATTTTAATTGCTTATCTGCGTTGTTTGATTATCATTTGGTTATTACCATTAGGCTAGGCCACGTCTAACAAGGTACTGCGTCCAATTTAATCTTTCAACCAGACCAAAGTATTTGAGGTAAGTCGATGAACCGAGAGGGAAGACTAATTAGTAGCCGAGAGGTGAACTTTTCAGCAATCGAGAGATGTTGAATACCTTTAGTAAACCAAACAAGTAACTTAGGCCATTCAAACCAACGAACGAGAGTTTAGGTTAGAACCCTAAGAGGATTGAATTGTATTTCCATTATCGAGTTTATTTAAGCCAACAAACGAGAGTTGAGGTTTAGAAACATCGGTATGGTCGGTTCATCCTACACGTAATTAATCGGCGCGAAACCGCATACAACCGCAGTTTCACTCGAGTCGACACGGACCGTGTAGGAGACTACACGGGCCGTGTGACATGGGTCGTGTACGAGAGTACACGGGTCGTGTCGAGCAAGAGGCGAGAGTTACGAGATGAAATCGAAACCCAGGAAACGCTTGTTTTAAATTAGTTTTGAATTCCGAGTCTAGTTTATTTGCAACCTTATAATATTGTTAAACAAAATTTCAACCAACTTAAACCTTTACGAACACTTCTAGTCTTAAAATAATCCGAGTAGAAATCTAGTTAAGTTATTGAACCGTCCCGTGGATCGACACCCGATATTACCAACGATAGGACCGTAAACTTGCGGTCCGAATCGAAGTAGAATCGAGGTTTAAAAGGTACAGCTTTTGCCGTACCGAAACTTTGTAGTACACTTTTGTGCGAACAAGTTTTTGGCGCCGTTGCTTGGGGGACGGCACCATTTAGTTTTTCTAGATTTTTGCTTCTTTTATTTGAATTCTAGATTTTAACTTGTATCCTTTATTTTGTTTTTCTTCATTGCGGGAAGGCCGGCTTTTACACGACCCCTACGGGTGACTACAACCCGAGGAGTAGAAGACTTGGTCTAGATCCTTCTCGTCCTCTTCACCACCGCAACAACAAGTGACACGGGCCTTGTAACCCCTACACCGTCCGTGCACTCCGAACCAAGATTACTCGATCAACAACACGGACCGTGCGAAGACACACGGTCCGTGCAAACCGAACTTCAAGCGGGATTTGCGGGCGAGATCAACCATGAGTGAACACGAGCAAGAACTTTCAGACCAGGAAGAAGAGATGTCAGACTTCGTGCCCAGAACCCTCCGCGAGCACAATGTACCAAGAGCTGGAGACGTGCGAGGTGCAATCCGACTTCCAAGAGTCGTGGGGCAGATGCCGAACATTGCCCCAGCAGTCATCAACATTGTGCAGCAGAACACCTTCCACGGCTTGGACCACGAGGATCCATATGAACACCTCCAGACCTTTCTCGAATGTTGCACCACAATCAAAACCACCGAAGCAACAACATCGATTACATTAGGCTTGCACTTTTTCCTTTCACACTTAGGGATAGGGCTAAAAAATGGTTAGGGTCATTGCCTAGAGAGTCCATTACCACTTGGAGGGAATTGTCTAAAAGTTTTCTGACTAGGTTTTTCCCTCATAAACGAACTGCTAAGGTAAGAACCCAATTGACTAGTTTTAAGCAAAGGTTTGATGAACCCCTAAATGAGGCATGGGAAAGGTTTAGGGAATTGCAGTATTCTTGTCCACACCATGGTATCCCTGACTGGCTTTTAATTCAAACTTTTTATGATGGTCTGACAGAATCTACTCGTACCTCTGTTGATGCTGTTGCAGGTGGGGCTCTGTCAGAAAGAGAACCGACCGAAGCGTTTAATCTGATTGACAACATGGCTCAGAACCAACAGTGGTCCGGTCGCGAAAGTTCTAGAACAACTGGAGGCGGCCGAATTGAGGTTGATCAAATCACTTGCTCTCTCGGCCAAGTTAGACGCCATGCGAAAGCTTTCGACAAGATGAGCGTCAAGGCGCTTGACAAGCAACAACCGAAATCTTGTGTGATGTGTGGGGACGAGGGGCATCCGTATGAGCAATGCCCACTCGCGCAAAGGGATGAAGGACCCGAGCAAGTCAATTCTCTCAACAATGAGCCATCCTATTTTCCAAAACCTCCTTTCAACCGATCATACTCAAAGGACCAAAATGATCAACAAGCTTGGAGGTGGAAACATAACAACCCCGCACCCTTCAACAACAATGCTTCGCGGAAGAACAACAACAATCGCAACTTCTTCAACAATGCAACTGTTCAACAACCCAAGCAACAACCCAAGCAACCGTGCACCGTATTCGGCCCATCTAAGCCCTACGTTGCTCCCATGGTGAGTGACTTCATGCACAAGCAAGGGAAGATGAATCAAATGATCTTCGAGCAAATGGAGGCTATGAATGCTCAACTGGCCGGTTTGGCTGCTCGAGAATAGAGAAAAGGAGCAAATGGGGTACCAAACCGCTTCGAACCAAGCAACAACCTCGGCAGGCTTCCCGGCCAACCAGAGGTCAACCCTCGAGGAGAAGCCAAGGCGGTGACACCTGCGCAGCGGGAACTCACTATGCACCTCCAGCCCGCGCCACTCGCCGATGACACGGACCGTACGGATGATACACGGCCCATGTCGGATACCCCACTTGCGAGAAAGCCCTAGTCGCACGAGACTTGACGCGCCCGTACAGGTCGAGAAATCGCATGACACGGACCGTACAGATTCTACACGGCCCGTGCGTAAGTCCGTCGAAGGTCGAAAAAGAAAGAATCGGACAAACAACCACTATATAGACCACCTGTACCATTTCCTCGAAGGCTAGCCGAGACTAAGCTCAATGATCAATTTGCGAAGTTTGTAGATATTCTCAAGCAATTGCATATCACCATCCCATTCACCGAGGCTCTTACACAAATGCCGACTTACGCGAAGTTTCTCAAAGACATCCTCTCCAACAAGCGAAGCTTGGGGGACGTGAGACGGTGAAGTTGGACCGAACAAGGCAAAGGCAATCCTAAGAAGCGAGCTCCCTCCCAAACTAGAGGACCCCGGTAAGTTTTCCATACCATGCTCAATAGGGAAAGCCACGATCAAGAAAGCTCTATGTGATTTAGGGGCAAGCGTGAGTCTCATGCCACGCACCATATTTGATCGAATGGAGGTAGGAGAGCTCAAGCCCACCCGGATGACCCTACGGTTAGCGAGATTCATCGGTGCGCCTACCACTAGGCATAGTGGAGGACGTACCGGTTACGGTTGGTAAGTTTTTCGTTCCTCGCCGATTTTGTTGTTATGGAAATGGAAGAGGATAAGGAAGTCCCCATCATTCCGGGGACGACCTTTCCTAAGAACTGCAGTGCAATGATTGACGTGAAGAACGGCACACTAACCTTGAACATTGGGGACGACAAGGTGCGATTCCGGATCGACCGCGCCATGAAATACCCCTCATCGCCCGAGTCTTGTTTCGAGAATCGAAGTGGTCGAAGAATGCCTGGAAAATTTAGCCGAAGATTACCTCCTGGAGCAAGCCAACCGCTCGCTAAGGTATCATCTTAAATTTTTGTCCGAGTTACAGGATAAAGAAGGCGAGGTGGAACCCATTTGTGCAAGCAGAGGCGACAACAGATGGTCCGGATACCAATCTACACGGACCGGACAAAACTCACACGGGCCGTGTGAGTCCAAAGACTGGGAGGGAATCGGGCCGGACAAGACCAATCCGACCGCTCCACACGGGCCGAGTGTAACTCACACGGACCGTGCAGAGAGCCCGGACCGAGCCAACTCCCGAGCTCAAGCCCCTTCCACCAATCTCGGGTATGAATTCCTAGGTCCAAACAACTCTTGTCCCGTGATTGTAAATGCGAGGTTTGAATCCCGAGCAGACCGCCAAACTTCCGGAGAAGCTCAAACTTCACAAAGGCGCGATTGGGTACTCGATCAAGGACCCGAGAGGGATCAACCCCACCATCTCGCACACATCGAATTCTGTTGGAGGACGACCACAAGCCATCTCGTAGAGCACCGGCGACGACTCAACCCAACCCTTAAAGAGGTAGTGAAAAAAGAAATTCTTAAACTTCTTGATGCAGGGAATCATCTACCCGATCTCCGATAGCAAATGGGTGAGTCCCGTTCATGTGGTGCCAAAGAAAGGAGGGACGACAATGGATGAAGAATGACAAGGACGAGCCGATCCAAACACGTGTCGTGACTCGGCCGGGCGCATGTGCATCGACTATAGGAAACCGAATGCGGCCACACGCAAGGACCACTTTCCATTGCCGTTTGTCGACCAACTCCTAGAAAGGCTTGCAAATCATTCTTACTTTTGCTATCTCGATGGTTATTCTGGTTTCTTCCAAATACCCATCCACCCAAACGACCAAGAAAAGACCACCTTTACTTGCCCCTATGGTACTTACGCATATCGTAGGATGCCATTTGGTCCGTGCAATGCACCAAAGAACCTTCCAACGAGCCATGATGGCTATCTTTTCCGAATTCATTGAAAATGAGGTTGAAGTTTTTATGGACGATTTTTCTGTCTATGGTGCATGTTTTGATTCTTGTCTATCTAACCTTTGTAAGATTTTGCAGAGGTGTGAAGAAGTCAATCTCATTTTGAACTGGGAGAAGTGCCACTTCATGGTCCAAGAAGGTGTTGTCTTGGGACATGTCGTGACCTCCAAAGGCATCGAGGTAGATAAGGCAAAAATTGAGGTGATTCGAACCTAGCGATTCCAACAAACGTCAAAGGAGTTCGCAGCTTCTTAGGTCACGCAGGGTTCTACCGACGATTCATCAAGGACTTCTCCAAAATCACAAAACCTCTAACAAATCTTCTGGTTAAGGATTCTGAGTTTAATTTTGACAATGATTGTATGAAATCTTTTTGCAGCTTGAAGCAAGCTCTCATCTCGGCACCCATCTTGCAACCACCGGACTGGTCCTTGCCATTCGAGTTGATGTGCGACGCAAGTGACTATGCTGTAGGGGCAGTCTTGGGACAAAGAAGAGACAAGAAGCCATACGCCATCTACTACGCCAGCAAGGTGTTGGACCCAGCTCAACTAAACTACACAACCACCGAAAAGGAGCTTCTAGCGCTTGTTTTTGCTCTTGACAAATTCAGATCCTATCTGGTTGGCTCAAAAATCATCGTTTACACCGACCATGCTGCGCTCAGGTATCTTCTAAGCAAACAAGATGCAAAACCTCGTTTGATTCGTTGGATTCTCCTTTTACAGGAATTTGATCTCGAAATCAAAGACAAGAAAGGAATTGAGAACACCGTGGCTGACCATCTGTCCCGAATCCGCTTGGAAGGAGAAAGTGACACCCTGCCAATCAATGATTCATTCCCCGACGAACAACTTCGGCCATTACCTCTCGCTTCATACGAGGCCGACACGGACAGCACAGACTCTCACTCGGTCCGTGTACTACACAACACGGGCCGTGTAACACACAATCCGGACCGTGTCAACAGCCATGCGAGAACCATGGTATGCGGACATTGCGAACTTTCTTGCCTCGGGAGTGCCGCCTCGCACCATGACCTACCAACAGAGGAAAAAGCTCAAGTCGATGCCAAGTATTATTTCGGGACGACCCTTTTCTTTTCAAAACAGGCGTAGATGGGATTTTTCGACGATGCGTACCTATCGAGGAAACGCGCTCCATTCTTGAACACCGCCACTCATCACCTACGGTGGACATGCCTCCTTCTCCAAAACAGCCGCAAAGGTATTGCAATCCGGTTTCTTTTGGCCTTCTATTTTCGGGGATGCGAAGAACTTTGTTGTGGCTTGTGACAAGTGCCAACGGACCGGCAACATCACCCGACGCAACGAGATGCCTCTTAACTCCGTACTCGAAGTCGAGATTTTTGACGTATGGGGGATCGATTTCATGGGACCATTCCCATCCTCATATGGGAATGAATACATTCTCGGTCGCAGCTTGACTACGTGTCCAAATGGGTGGAAGCAAGTGGCGTGCCGCAATGCGACTCCAATACGGTGAAGAAATTGTTCACGGATGTCATCTTCCCTCGCTTTGGTGTGCCACGAGCCGTAATCGATGATGGAGGCAAGCACTTTATCGCCCGCCAATTCGACAATCTCCCGATCCCGCATGGGGTGACTCATAAGGTAACAACATCTTATCACCCTCAAGCTAATGGCCAAGCTGAGATTTCCAACAGGGAAATAAAATCCATCTTGGAGAAGACGGTAGCAAGGACACGCAAGGATTGGGCGCTCAAGCTGAATGATGCACTCTGGGCTTACCGAACTGCTTTCAAAACTCCGATTGGGATGAGCCCTTTCAAGTTGGTCTATGGGAAGCCGTGCCACTTGCCCGTGGAGATCGAACACAAGGCATACTGGGCTACGCGAGCTATCAACATGGACATGCTTGCAGCCGGAAACAAACGCATCCTCGAATTGCATGAGCTCGACGAAATGCGTCTGCAATCTTACGAGAATGCAACCATTTACAAAGAGAAGACTAAGCGCATCCATGACAAACACATCATGCACCGTGAATTCAGGGAAGGAGACCTTGTTCTTTTATTTAATTCTCGATTAAGACTGTTTCCAGGAAAGCTCAAGTCTAGATGGTCGGGGCCATTTGAGGTGAAGAAGGTGTACCCTTTTGGAGCCATTGACATTGGCAATGAAGAACAGGGGACGTTCAAAGTCAACGGTCAGCGCCTCAAGCACTACATCGCTGATCACCCGCAACGCGAGCGGCTGGTTCAGGTTCTGTCCGATCCAGTTTGCGGCGCAACCTAACGAAAATACGGTCAGGCTCGAGACCTAAAACAAGCGCTCCTTGGGAGGCAACCCAAGTTCTTTTTATCTATTTTCTCGCATTTTTTACTTTATTGTCTGCTTTATTTGTTTCTAGCATTACTTACTTTTTATCGTTTTGCTTTAGTTTCTGTTTTATTATCTTGCTTGCATTTTTCGTTATTATGTTTTTTTAGTTTAGAAGTTAAAAAGAGAGGTGCTTCAGGCTCAAGAAATAACTCACACGGTCCGTGTCTTATCTCACACGGTCCGTGTCACCACCAAACGGCAACTGGAGTAAGGCCCAACACGGGTCGTGTCGAATAACGATTGGAAGGGATATACACGGTCCGTGTCATATTTCACGCGGTCCGTATCGGAGCCGGGCGACGCAACGAACAGACGCGCGCGCTCCGCGTCCGTTACTCCTTCCTCCCTACTTAGCCTCTCTTCTTCTCCATCCGACCGATCTGCAAAAATTCTCGGCAAGTCCACCACCCGGCCGTGTTACTTGCCCGTGTGCACCGTAGCACCGCCCTTTTTTTCTCCGTACCGAGATCTTACCACTTCCACTTCTCCTCATCTCCTTTCTCCACTCTCCTTTTGATTCATCCGAGATCCCTCGCACCAACAACGTACCGGGGCGCCTCCGATCACCATTGTCACCGTGCTCCCCGCACCGAAACCCTCACTCCACACGGTCCGTGTCACAAAATCACTCGGCCCGTGTCACTCTCATTCTCAGCCACAACTCAAGCAACACGGTCCGTGTCAAAATCCACTCGGCCCGTGTCATACTTTCACAGAGCACGCAATGAATCAAGAGCGCCGCAGCAAAGAGGAACCCGGGGCCGTGCGCGGGCGGCTCTCCGTGCCCCGACACCACCGCCCGATCGTACACCTTCATCGGAGAGCTCTCACTCCTCTCACTCCTCTCATTCCACGCCATCAGCCCGTGCGCTCACCAACTCCTTCACCAAATCCATCGCCCGAGCGATATGACTCGGAGGAGTCCGACCACCTTTCCGGGCACTACACCGACAAGCGCCGCGAGCACGAGCCTCACTACTTTCCGATGCCCACGCGTCGGATGTTCGAGCGCTTCGAAATTCTACGGAATAGGAAGTGCAAGAACACTCCGAAAGTCGACTTCGACACTCTTCGCGCTTTTGGGATCGAGGAGCGGTTCCTCTATCTCACTGGCCGCATCGGGTTTACCCCCGACTCGGGCTATCGAGCACAATGCCTATGAGAGGCTCACTCTCGAGTTCCTCTCCTCTCTCCAGCTCAAGTGGGACGCGGAAGACCAGCCCTACATCAAATTCAGGATGTGCGGTGCGACTTGCCACGTCCCTGTAGCTAATCTTCGCATGTGGTTTGGGTTACCCACAAACCCAACCACACCCGAGCTCCGTTTTTCGAGAGGGGTTGGACAAGGATCATTTCGGAATTTGGTCGGTGGCTTGCGAGGATGCCACAACAAGGACTACAAGGGCCTCAACATTCCTCACCCCCGTCCTCCGCCGCATCCAACAGCGCGCCTTAGCTTGCACCATCTTCGCGCGCGGCGAGACAGTCGCCCGCGCCAATGAGACAGATCTCGATCTTTGCCGCTGGATCACATGCTCCGGCCGAAGCTTGAGTTAGAGCGGCCCGATCTGATGCTCATTATGATTCAAAGACTGGCCGGAGATCGCCGGTGTCACACAGACTCGGAGGAGATATCACCCTCGGCGGTTGTGTGACACATATCGCCGAGCACTTAGAGTATCAGATTCAGGGTGATACTCTCTGCAGGGGCCCAACCACACTAGACATTGAGTCCTTCCGCCTAGCCAAATTCATTTATCTCGAGAAGGGCGCCGCCGGCCATCGTGACGATATCTGGGTGGTGCATGCCGGGATGGCACACGCGAGCACCGCCTCCCCTTCTCCGCCCCTATCTCTTTCGGGGACAGGAGCACTTGGCTTTTCACAGGCCCTCGACTTGCTCCACCACCTCCTCCTACTACGGGATGATGCGCCCATGCCCGATGTGCATATGACGAGACATCCCCAGCTCTTCTCATCCAGTTCACGCCTCTACTTCCACTCAGCAGGCCCTTCTTCTTCTTCTCGCAGCCCGCACTTACCCACTCTCCGATCCCACCATCATGGATGTGTACCGCCTCGTCTACGACATGAGGCAGGAGCAGGGTGAGATCTTACGCGACCTCACAGCCAGGGTGGGTGCCATTGAGGATGAGTTGCGCGACTGGCGCTGGTGGGACTACGACTACGACTCCGACCACGGAGCTGCAGACCACTGAGCAGGTTTGTTTTCCCTATCCCTTGTTTTTATATCTCCTTATTTATACGTCTTTAAGCATTGGGGACAATGCTAAGACGAAGCTTGGGGGGGTCTTTATCTGTTTTGTTTGCATTTTAGGTCATGTTTATTTCTTGTTTGTATCATAGTTTACTTTTTGTTTGCATTTTAGGCGAAATTTTTTGCGAATCGTTTGAATCTGGATCTTTAGTGAACCAATTTGGCCATGACCAACCTGACCTTGGTTTGATTGAAACTAACTCCATAATTGACCACACAATTGATTAGGATGAGATTGTCCTTTGTTACCGATGAAAACCCGTTTATATCGAGAAAAATATTTGAATTCTGAACTGTACCTTACAAAATAGGGAAATGGGAATTTTTGACTAAAATATTACGATATCCAATGGTATGAAAAAAATACCATCGGATGTGTGTATTCATGGTGTATACGAATGAAAACAATGGAAAAAGATGGAGAAAATAAGAGTACTGGCAATAAGCCCTTCGAGGCGCCTTTGAGCTCGTCTCCCAAACGTAAAAACAAAAACGAGTACTGGCACAATCCATTTGGATGCCTTTGAGCTCGATTTGCATACACCAACACACTATTAAGGGCAAAATGGTCAAAATCACCACAAACGAGGGTATGTCTTCAATCTTAAGCATAATATCGATAGGTTCGGGTAATTAATCTTAAAGTGTATCAAAACATCTCGAAATTTGAAGTTAAGTGGTCGGTTTGTGGAGTGAATCGAAATTAGCTTAAGGGAAGTCTAAATTGTAGTCAAAATGATTCACGAGATCTCTGATATAAACAATTCATAGAAGATTTCGTATTTAGGAAATTATCTTGCATTTAGGTAGTTTAAATGACCAATCCGGCCAAAGTTGTTATTTTTGCTTGAGGACAAGCAAGATTTCAGCTTGGGGGGATTTGATATCTCGTTATTTTAGCTACATTTCCGACCAAATATTGTACCAAAACCTGTGTCCAAAACTGTAAAATCGTGTTTATTACATTGATTATCTATAGAATATGGTATCGCTGCGCTTTGGTTTGTTTATTGTAGGAAACGGGCGAAGAAAGGTCAAAATCTGGAAATCTGGACTTCCTACACGGCCGAGTCGAAACCCACACGGACCGTGTCGACCCTACTCGACCCCTCACACGAGCGCCGCACGACCCGGACAAGAGACACGGGCACACGGTCCGTACAACATCTCACACGGACCGTGTCGAGACAAATCCCAGCGGTTAATCTAAATTTACAGATTATTGCCTAATTAAAGATGGACGGTTATGGAGTATAAAAGGACGACCCCCAGGGGCCGAAAAGGCATCAATTCGGACGTAAGAGAATCAATTCGGACAGAGACCAATTTCTAAGAGAGTTCGACAACAACTAACTTGGAGACGAAGTAGAGAGGAGGAAATCGAGAGAATTCCGACGAATCTTCTTCGTATTTTCGGTTTTGTCATGAATTGTTTATCTTTTATTTGTTTTTCTGTTTTGAGAACTATGTTTGAGTAGATTTTTTAGTTTCTTGGGAACATGATGTAGTCGAATACTTTGTTTACTTGCTAGTTGTTTGATTATGCGTGATATTTCGTGTTTGCTTGTTTGTGTATGATTTTAATTGCTTATCTGCGTTGTTTGATTATCATTTGGTTATTACCATTAGGCTAGGCCACGTCTAACAAGGTACTGCGTCCAATTTAATCTTTCAACCAGACCAAAGTATTTGAGGTAAGTCGATGAACCGAGAGGGAAGACTAATTAGTAGCCGAGAGGTGAACTTTTCAGCAATCGAGAGATGTTGAATACCTTTAGTAAACCAAACAAGTAACTTAGGCCATTCAAACCAACGAACGAGAGTTTAGGTTAGAACCCTAAGAGGATTGAATTGTATTTCCATTATCGAGTTTATTTAAGCCAACAAACGAGAGTTGAGGTTTAGAAACATCGGGTATGGTCGGTTCATCCTACACGAATTAATCGGCGCGAAACCGGACAACCTGCAGTTTCACTCGAGTCGACACGGACCGTGTAGGAGACTACACGGGCCGTGTGACATGGGTCGTGTACGAGAGTACACGGGTCGTGTCGAGCAAGAGGCGAGTTACGATGAAATCGAAACCCAGGAAACGCTTGTTTTAAATTAGTTTTGAATTCCGAGTCTAGTTTATTTGCAACCTTATAATATTGTTAAACAAAATTTCAACCAACTTAAACCTTTCTGAACACTTCTAGTCTTAAAATAATCTGAGTAGAAATCTAGTTAAGTTATTGAACCGTCCCGTGGATCGACACCCGATATTACCAACGATAGGACTGTAAACTTGCGGTCCGAATCGGAGTAGAATCGAGGTTTAAAAGGTACAGCTTGCTGTACTGAAACTTTGTAGTACACTTTTGTGCGAACATAGACTCTGATACGGCCCGTGTACCATTCAATTCAGACAGCAGTAACACCGAGCAGCCTCAATTCGAAACAAACAGTGAGCAGCCTCAGCAAAATGAAGACATATCAACACCACTTTGCGAGTTTATACAAGAAGAATCAACCCACGAGACACAAAAAAAAGACCAAAACCTTGCAAGAATTATACTCATCAACACAAGTGCTGATGGTGGAAGATCCCGAGCGCTTTGAAGAAGCCGCAGGCAAGAAAGAATGAGTCACAGCTATGAAAGAAGAAATTCGGGCAAGTGTTCTTGATGATAGAAGGAGCACATCCGGGCAAGTGTTATTCTATGGTGACAATACAATTTGTTGGAGTTCGAAGAAACAAATCAACGGTTGCACTATCAACCACGTAAGCCGAGTACAATGCAAGTAACATCGCAAGATACCAAGGTGTATGGCTAAGGCGCTTATTGGAAGAGTTAGATTGTGAGCAGAAAGGCGCAACAATACTCTATTGTGATAATCAGTCGACAATTGCAATTGGTAACAACCCGGTGCATCACAACAAAACAAAGCACATAGACACTCGGATCCAGTTCATACGAGACCTGATTGAGCAGAAGAAGTTTGTTTGGTGTCGAAGAATGATGGATGTAGATGACTTTGGATTAAGGGGGAGTGTTGAAAATAATCCAAGTCATCAGGTGTCTCCATACGGCCCGCATGGATAGGGACACGGCCCGCACAGATAGGGACACGGCCCGCACAGATAGGGACACGGCCCGTATGGCTAGGAACACGATTTCTATTTTTAGAGCAGTACTGAAATTAGTCTGTAAATACGTTTTTCTATTTTTGGTAAGTTCCTGTAATAGAGTTAGTGGGTGAAGCTGTAAGCTAATTATAGCACCATATTTTTAGGGTAGTGGATGCTAAATTAGGATTATTTTCTAGTATTTATACCATGTCTCTTGTATTTGTAAGTAGTCTAAGTTGAGTAATATGAAACTATTGTGAGTTTTTTCTGTTATCTCAATTTATTCCCAACAATTTCACCTTCGGTCGGGTCTGCCTCTAAAATCTGATGTGCTGCTTCAGGAATTTTGGGAAGCCCTGCAAGCAGCTCGCTTGAATATAATGTCTCTATTTTTTCCCTGTTGCCCTTCGAATAAATATTCCTGAAATGAGAAACAAAAATATTTCGGATTAGCTTTTCATCTGTGACCCAATTGCCTTGCTCGTCCAATAGCGCATTGATAGTATTCCTCCTCTTTCTCGTAACCGCTGATGCACGAAAAAACTTCGTGTTATTATCACCATACAGAGCCCACTTCAGTCGGGACCTTTGATGCCAATAAAATTCTTGCATGCGTAGATGTCTCTCGTGCTGATTTTGTAGCTCCTTTACTTCACCAGGTTGCACTAAATCTGGTTGCAATGAGTTAAGATGGAGCATCTCCTTCTCACACTCCTTGAGCATAGCATCAGGGGACTTAATCTTCCTAACCCATACCTTAACCTCTTTCTTAAAATTATGAACCAACATGCCCCAGTTTAAGGCCGAACTTACCTCTGACCTTTGACATACTTCCTTGAAGTCATCTCTTAAACTCCACCAATTTTCACATTTAAAACCCGGCTTGTTTCTCTTTTTTGAGGGCTTAGTGCGAAGAAGAATAGGTAGGTGATCGCTTTGGAACCGAGGCAAGTGAAACACCAGTGCATCCGGATTTTTCATAGTCCAAGCAAGATTACCCAAAGCTCGGTCTAGTCTTTCTGAAACATTATCATAACCCATCTTCTTATTCGACCAAGTATATAAGCGGGTACGCTATGATCAAGATCAATGAGACCCGCTTGGTGAATCCATGCACGGAATGATCTATTCAGACATGAAAGCCTAACCTCTCCACCCCATTTTTCGGACTCTGAAATTATTGCATTAAAATCTCCTATCAAGCAAGCTGCGCCATCATATTGCTCAACATGATTTTCTAATTCACTCCAAATTACAGGATTTTCGACTCGATTAGGATCCCCATAGACTCCAATTAATAACCATTCCTCAACAACACCTTTTTCTAACACCTTTGCCACTATCATGCTCTTAGTCTTCACAACTAGATTAACTCTTACCTCCTCACCCCATACCAACTAGAGACCATCCGACTGACCATTCGAAGGTACCACAATCGCGTTGCACAAAGGGAGATTCTTAATTCTTTCAAAAGCCTTCACCGAGTTATATCTTGTTTCGGAAATGAAAGCTAATTGGGCCTTTGTACAATGAAGGTAACGGCTTAGCGTGGCTACTGTCATGCCTCTACTACCCCAACAGTTCCACGACAAAATACTCATATTTGGGGTGCCGGCGTGTGTGGCCCCGCCGGCTTAAGCCTTTTGTTCAAAACAGAGATCTCCTCTACATTTACTATGACCAAACCATCATTCATGGTGGGATGCAGCTCATTCAATCCCGAGCTACTCATTTGCCTTATATCCCTCTGTAGGACACCACCGAAATTCCTTTTAACCCCTGCATGTGAGCCTATCTTACTGTTTGCTGACCCGCTATGAGACGAACCCCTATTCGCATTCAATCCAGGAGCAAGGGACGGATTTAAAATCCATTCCCCTCCTTTTGGAGATAGAATTTTCCCATCCTTAAACCTCTGTTCCTGACCTGGTAATTGTGCCAGTAGAGAAAGTCGTGCATGGTCTTTGCACCCCGCCATCTCATGCCCCAGTTTGTCACAAAAAAAAAACATATACGAGACACCTTCTCATACGAACAATACACTGTAATCTGACCAAGAGTAGGGTGCGTTACAGTGACCCTATCCTTTACTGCCTCTCCTACTGGTAAGAGAATCTTCATTTTGACAAACCTTTTACCATGCACAAAACCTTTAACCGGCGCTGATACTGGCTTACCCACTTCTTCACCTATTAAAATTAACCCCTCGTCTTTAAATGCATTCACTGGGAGACTCAAAAACATAACCCAAACAGCAACAAATTCTACATGAGATGGCTTGAGGTCCATCTCAGAGGATACTTGTTTTAGAGCCACAGAATCAACCCTGTAGGTCCACGGTCCTCCTAACAAGGCTGTTTGGAGATCCTCACTTCGGCTAAATACTTGCTTTGGAAACTCAACAGTCTTCCTTCTACAATATTCTGGAGGGGATGAGCATGGTTCTTGAATCAAACCCGTGGACCAGAAATCAGTTCTGCCCTTATTCCTGCTAGGATGCACTTCAGAACTTGATATTACACTAGAGGGATATTGCAAAGTAGATGGATATTGTTGAGACAAATCATTAGAAAATAGAGCTAAGGTCAAAGATTCAGGATAAATAGGTAAAGAACCTACTCATGCTTGAGATAGAATTAGGACAGCTCCTACATGAATTAGAGGGTAAGCATAGATGAGAGGGGATGAAATGGAACAAGGGATAGGGTATGGCAATAGGGGGAGGGTAGCAGCCATGAAAAGAAAAACAAAAGTTAAACAAAAGTTAACAAAACCTTATCAGGCCTTATCAATAATTTTGCATATATATATCCTCTTCAATGATAAAAATAAGAAGAAAGTTTGACAATCTTTTAATCACTTTTCCCAAAATATTTAACCCTGTGAGAGTCCCCATTTGTTGTGCCATCAGGCCAGATGACCTGTTGCTCCATTGTGTCACCATAAGGCTGAGATTGTGAAGACTCACCTTGAGCCGATGAGCTGACCCCGACATCTCCAAAGTCACCCTCGGTACTTGGATCCCAGTACTGGTTGGGTATTGTATTTGTTGCCCAGATCCAATTGTTAATGGGTCTGTCATTTGGAACAAGATATTCGACCCCATTTACCCCTTTGTGTACCCATCCCACATTGGTTAATAGAGTTGATGATCAGCATGAGTGTCTACGCCATTTGAAGATAGGATTCTATGAATGACATGGGCATATGGGAGAGAGTGTTGTGAATTGTTGGCTGTGGTTCTCATATAGAGAATAATGATATATGGAATGTGTAGGTCAAGATCATCAAATGAGATGAGATGACACAAGTATAACAACCCTGAAAACTCGACATTGGTTTTAATTTTGGCTTTTGGGGTCAGAATATTGTATATAAGTATGTGAGCAAGGTGATGAATAAAAGGTAGTGAGGTAGAGTAGATTGGGTTGAGGGGCTGGTTTGGACTAAACAATTGACGGTAGTTCATTTTAGTACCTTGGGCTGGTGGTTGTGATGGCTATTTCTTAAGAACATATATTTCAGTACCGGTGTTTCGCTATCCTAACCACTCAGCCAAGTTCTCTAACAAATTTTTTATCAATTTACCACACACATAGTTGGTACAAACAAACGGAGTCTCAGTTAGTTTGAAATTGGCATAAAACAACCTGGTTAATTGCTCGGTAAATATCTAGTCACATTCGATCAAAGGCCTCCATTTCCAGTGATGAAGATATTTTTTATTTGGTCATTATCGGGAGGACATAAAGAAATGGTTTTGATGAAATAGCAGATGGCCAATTGCCGTCTAATCATGCTCCCGACATACTAGGAGTAGGCCATTTCATCTTGGAATAGGTACCGATTATCACTGTTTATTTTCCAATTTTCAGGCATGGGGGATGTCTATTGTACCCGTTTTGGACCTCTAGTTTGGGAATTCATGATTTTAGAAAATAATGTGTAGTCTACCTAGAATAAGTCAAGGAGAGGTCTAATGTGAAGCCGGATCGTCAATCCAACGGTCGGATCACTATAATTGCAAAAAAAAAATTAAATTATAGGGTTTTGGTTGGGAAGAGAAATCGTGAATGGATTTTGAAAATGAGAGGTATATATATGAGTGTAGAGAAGAGAGACGAGAGAAAAGTGACTCTCCTCGGTAATTTTGGTGGCCGGAGTGTTGGAGGAGTGGTGGAGCTTTTGAGAATGAGTTAAGAAGAAAAGAAATGAGGAAGGGTTGGATAGGGAGAAAAAGAAGGGAAGAAAGGGAAGAGTTTAAGACGCAACTCTTGGGCGAACCGTTGTAACGGTACATGGACCATTATAACGGTTCGCTGATAACGGTTGTCAAGCGTTATAATAGTATCCGTGACAGTTGTCTCTGGTTGGTCTATCGTTAGGTGACGGTCATGACTGAATTGTCCTGTCACACACCGGATATTTGTCCGTGATAACGGTAGCTTTCCATGATGACATATAATAAGAATTTTGAATTGTTCAGCACTATTTCCTATATTTTCTCTTGAGCCGTTGTAACGGTTGAAGAACCATGGTAATGGTAGATGATACTTTGGTATGTTTTGATTATTCTTCAATTAGGAATTCATTTAACGGTTACTATGCTTCCTATTTATACTAACTAGGCACTTATCACTAATTTTTCAGACCTATGTATCTATCCCCTTGTTCATGTCCACTAATGATTTAAATATTTTCTCAGCAAGAATTCCATTATCCAAATTTTTGATGTATACCAGTCAAGAGATACTAGTACACATCTAATGTTCATCTCCCCCTCAGTTTTTGTAAATCTCAAGTTTGGTTAGCGAGATGATTATTTGCATCATTTATTCATTTCTTGATTTAGGTATCCAAACAACATTCGACATGTTGTTCTTCTTCCTAAAACAATAGTCCATTGATCTATGTCCTTGTTTGCAACAGTAGTTACAAAATATAGGTGATTTTTGAGTTGATCTTGATGAGATGTTTGTATCTAAGTTGGATCATTGCTTGATCTTATTGAAGTGGATTTTATGTGATCCTTGAGCCTTGTTAGTTTTAACATTCTTATTATTAGTGTTATGAGTTACTAGTTTGTTTTGCTTGTTACACCTTGTATTTTTCCTATAATGTTGGGAACATCTCTTTTTGATCCATTTCTTTGGATCTTACCTCGGAAATTGATTTTACCTTTGATTTGGTCCTTTTGTGGAGTGTCTAATTTTAAAGTTGAATTCTTAGACTTAGATGTAGACTCTGGTGTGAGTAATTTAGATGTTAAATTAAAGATTCGAGCTCGTCCCTCTTTGATGTTTCGGCTTTTCATGTGAGTGGAGTCAAATGAGGTGTTACCCTTCTTGTGACAAGTTAGAAATTTCTTACATGAGTAACTGAATGGGTCGATCCTAATAAGACTCTTAGATTCATTAGGCGACCTGTAAGCCTCATTTTCATGTGAGTTTATAATTCTCATCTTGCAACTTACTCAATACATTTCTAAACTTTTTAGTATCGTTTTTATGTGGTGATTCTATCTAAGTCTCTAAAACTGTGGACTCTACACGTTTTACCTTAAGTTTTAGCTCAAGCATCTCAGATTGTAAGTTTTTTATCATGCCATCTTTTTCGAATAACTTGGCATGAGTTTCATCAAACAAGTTTCTCGACCAAGAATCAAACCTAGAATTTAATTCTTATCAGAAAATATTTGAATAACTAGTTTGCTTTGATTTCCCACATGAATTTAAATCTAGAGGTTGACGTACCTTACTTGTTGAGCTACAGAATTCTTCATTCTCATGGGTAGCTATCAAGGCTAGGTCGATGACTTCCTCATTTTCGGACTCTGAGTTGGATTCTCCACCACTGCTGTAGTCTATCTCTGTTTGCTGATCTGCGAAACATTGCTTTCTCCTTCTTGTTACTATATTTTCTGTCTCATTTGTTTCTGAACCTTGGGTTTAGTTTATCACTGCCTTCTTTCTTGGGTGGAAAGAGTTTGAAACAGGTTCGAATGGAATTTCCTTCTTTGTTGCAGCCAAGCTAGATGATCTTCTTATTATTGTCTTCTCTCTTTTTGTTGTACTTAATTTCGACGTCCAACATTCCTTGAATCATTTCGGCTAGTAAACTGTCTTGCTCGATTGGTTGAGAGTTACTGTATTGTGGGTTGGAATGCTTAGTGAGCTAGAGGATGGAGAGTTGAGAGTTACTGTCTTGCTCATTTGAGTTTTTCTTCGCAGCTTCTGGGATGAGTATATATTTCTTCTGGTGTGAAGGCTTGAATTCCTGACAACACTTCTAGCACGCTAACCATTGATTCCTGGGTTTTCTGATCATGCAACGCAAAAGCTTTCCTACAATCTTATTGTTAGAAAGTGGTTGACCAAGTTCGATAAATTCATTTTGAATTTGTAATAACCTATTATAAGTGTCTTCTACAAACTCACCATTTTTTACACCAAAAGTTTCAAATTATGTTTCTAGCCTAGTGAGTTTTGTGCATTTAATTGGGTCATTACCGTCACATTTCTTTAGCATTTTTGGCATTTGAGAATACTATTGATATTGATTCATGTACATTACCCATGAAAGCATTCATAGCAAGAAAATTTACCTTTTTGGCAAGTTTTGATTATGTGGTAATTATGTTGGTAGATTTGTTATATTCAGGGATATATGTCTTTTCTATTGCTTCCCACAGCTCAATCGGATTTAGATAATTGATCATTCTCCTTTTCCAATAACTAAAGTTTTGGTGGATGGTGTCAACATTGAAGGTTCTCTAACATTTTTGGTATAGTGTGCCATTATAGGATCTAATATTAATAATAAAATTAAGTGTGTCTTAACTTGATTTTCTCGATCTGATACCACTTGTTGATCCCAAAGGCACTTACAGGGAGTGAATAGAGCATTTTTAAATTTCTTAGCTAAGTTATAAGTCCCAAACGTGTCTTATAGTTATCATTGGTGGAAACTATAGTATGTAATAATAAAGTAAATAGTATAATTTAGAGACACTTGACATAGGAGTTGTTTACGGAGTTCAACACTAATGCCTACGTACCCGGGGCTCACGACCTTTGAAATGGCCCGCCTTTCTTAACCCAATGAGAAAGGAAGTACAAGGTGGATAAACAAGGGGAGCAACTAAGGCTCAAAAATAGCCCTGTCTCTTCGGTTCTTCTCTACGCTGTCGTCGTGCATCCAAATAAAGAGTGTTTTCTCCGCGCTTTAGACGTTCTTCTTCTATTTCGTCTTTTGTCCCGGGCTTTACTTCTGTTTTTTCTTTTGTCATTCTTGTCTTTTGTTTTTTACTATTTAGGTAAATGGTATCCATGTAAATTAAGCATAATTTAAGGCCTTTTGTTCATTGTTTAATACATTATTGAATAATCTTCCTTCATTGTTTCGATCAACAAAATTCAATTCACAGTCATATCATTTTTTTTTCTATCTATTGAAATGAACTGAATTTCTTACTCCGTGTGTTCCGATCATATTTCTCCTTCTAAATTAAAAAAAAAATCACGAATTTACCGAATTAATTGACTTTTTAATTAGAACTAATTTTAAATTTATAAAATATCCATTTTACCATTTATTAAAAAAAAATAGTATATAAGAAAAATGTTTCGTCTCCTAACTAGTCAGCACACAAGCGTATGTTGAAATCTATGACGTATAGGGGTGTTAATGGCACCCTTTTATCTATTTATTCAATCCGTTTTGTATCCGATAAGGCAGGTAAGGATAAGATTTTTTTTTGTAAACTTATCGGGTAGGGGTACGAGTAAATATTCTTTAACGTTATCTAAACGAATACGGGTATGGAAAAAATATATTTCGTACCCGTTACCCGATTGGGTAATTATATATTATATATAGGTTTTGGCTAATATGCTACGCGTAGTTAAGAGACCTCCGTGCTACGGCTCAAAATTTGAATTTTCAAAATCCTAACGGTGGATCCAAACCGTTAGATATGTTCTACATATTGAAATGTCCTTGGAGACCAAATTTTATATTTTTTGGATTTTTTTTACTATTTATTAAACCACTTTGAAAATCGCTGATCCAACGGTGGCTTAACCAAACAGTGAAACCGTTGGATCAGCGATTTTCAAAGTGGCTTAATAAATAGTAAAAAAATTCCAAAAAATGTAAATTTTGGTCTCCAAGCACATTTCAATATGTAGAACACATCTAACGGTTCAGATCGACCATTAGAATTTTGAAAACACAAATTTTGAGCCGTAGCACGGAGGGGCTCTTAGCTACGCATAGCACCGTAGCCCGGTCCATTATATATATATATATATATATATATATATATATATATATATTAATATGCATTAAAAAAGTACTTTAATTAGTTTACTTGCACTTATTTTTCAATAAAAAAATATACATGTGTGAAATTAATGTGTATATATTTTGATGCTTTATTTAATAAATAATAAAAATAATAATTATATTAGTATTATTCATTATTTACTCGCTATAGTTTCGTTATCCGACAACCATAACGAGTAAGGGTAGGGTATAAATAAGATAATTTATAGCGGGTACGAGTAAAATATGAATAAAAACGATTTGTAACAAGTACGGATATGAAAATGCTTAAACTGAATTCTTAACGTATCCGTTGACACCCCTAATGTCATTCAGATTAATAATTTCTTTTTGCATCATTCCCACACACTTGTCCAACAACATGGTCCTCGAATTATTCCATTATTAACTTGACGCATCTGAATGTATTTAGATTTTCTTATTCGTATTTATCGTTTAGTTAATACCATGGGATTAGTGTTACATTTTGTTGACCTTGATTATTTATCCGGGATTTAATACTATACGATCTGAAACCTTCTTATGAGTACACCCCTACCCTATACAACTCGATGTTTCAGAAAAAAAAAAAATCTGAAGCTGGACGAGTTAAACCGTGTTGACCCGAAATGAAAAAATTAGTTCATACCATACGATCTAAAATCTGATCGGTAACTCGCAATTAAATTGTCCTGATTTGGTCCGTTGAATTGTCAACTCTGAGTCGCTGAAGCTTTAATCGACAAAATACACATGGGTAACAACCAAGATTCTTCAAGATTCCAAAACAAATATGAGAGCAAATTCGCATTGGATACTCGGAAAGTCCAAGTTATTTAGTTGAAAATAAATCAGGGAGCAGTTTACAACTAATCATATTCTTTCCTAAAAGACATGTAAAGGTACTGATTAAGAAGACAGCAATACATGGTCTCCAGCTCGAGCTAAATAACCGACGAATAAGGAGAGAATATTAATATTTGTGCTTTGGGCCTTTGGCACAGAGACAATTTATAAAAGCAGAGTAGGACCTCCTGGAACCGCTGGCTATATATATATATATATAGGAGCTGGTGGAGTGGTGGTCGTATATTATGTTCAGGTTTCTATAAGTGAATAACCGCGTGCACCTAGTTGAGTTTCTGGCCAAGTTCAGGACGCGGAATCAATGGCGGGCACACAAAGATTCTTTCATTGGTGCTGGGAGCTTTTTGGTTTCACTTTGCATAGTGTAACCATCACAAAGATTCTTACTGCTCTGTGCTCAATTGTCGTTACACACATATGAGTTGTGGCTAGTGGTGGCAACCATGAGGATTATGGTTATGTTTACCTCAGATCTTGTTTTGGGGTCATATAATTAATTCTAGGTAACTACAATTATTTTTTATACGATCCTACTTGTTCAACTAATGGAAATATTTTTCCCTAGCGAAGTTGAGGACGAACTTCAATTTAAAGGTGACTTTTTGGATAGTCATGTCAATAGTGGTGATCTAATGGTAAAAAAACAAAAAAAACTAAAGAAAAGAATAAAAAATAACCCACAATGGTAATTAACGGGCAATAATAATTGTTCCTTTTCAAGTTTTTTTAATTTTCTTTTTCTTTGAAATCAGAGTAGGTAATAATATCGCCAATCGAGAAAACCGATGCTTCAATGAAGGTCTTTAGAAATCCGGCAGTGGCACTACAAATAGGGAAGTATATTGACAATGATACTTTTTTGATAATTTATAAAATAATTATCAAATTAATTCAGAAAATAAAAATATATTTATGTTCTAAATAGATAGATAAATTGCATATTTAATGTGATGCAATTTTAAAATATTTGGCAACATATCATCTGCTAATAAAATTAAATAGTTAATTTTGTAACCGATCAACAATCTTCAAGTTGCTATTATTTTTTATTTCAATTCAATTTAATCAATTAATGTGCCAGGCGAATTATATATGTACATCAATTATACTTTATTTTGTGTTGATGTAATAAGATACTTTTAATTTATATGGACAAGTTCGAATATTCGAAGATCCCATACGCCGTACCTCTTTTATTTTACAAGTTACAATTTATACTCTCTAACTACTCTCTAATCTTATTATTCAAATTTTCTAAATTTAATTATAAATCTTCTTTCACCTTACAGCATTTACACCGGTTCCATATAGCAAAATGGATAATGAAATCAAGGACTTGACGAGACAAATTCAAACTTGAAGCCTCCAACTTGTGACCACTCAGCGATTAAAGGAAGATTCATGGTATCCCAAATGTGTCTAGGTTCACTGAACCTGTCTCACAAAATAACATATATCCTGGCTACCAGTCTCTTTTAATGCACCCCCCATGGATACTCTTCCGACTACAAATATCAGATCTTTGTTATGAGGAGGAAGTCAAATTAGTCAGACTTGAGAGTAGTTCCGATGGTCGTCGGACCTACTTTGGTTCAACATGTTCAATCACCGTTCAATTTGCTTTAAGATTCGTGCGCAATTCTTAAATTTTGTGCACGTCTGCTTTGGTTTTCGTGTGCACAGATCTTAAGATGAATCGGACAGTCACGGGCTCGTTGAACCTTGGAGAAGAAGAGGAGAGCGTAGAGTTTGTGGAGGTATGATGGTTGGAGTTCCCCCCTGATATCACTTCATTTAATTACTATATCTTAACCGAATTGGAGCAAGAGAGATCACGTTGTAGTTTATTTTATTTTCCTTTTCTTTTTTCAATATTGGTAGAACTTGGTACGGAGAACGTATGTTGTAATGTAATAAATATGCAGTGAAATGAAATAATTGGCTCTTGCATTTTATATCCAAAATGCTAGTTCTCTGCTTAGGGGTATTTTTAAAAATATGAACCGGTCGGAGCTCAACACATGACCATAATTTTTTTGTAAAATTGGAGATAAAATTAAATAAATCACTCTCAACAAAGAGCTTTTTAGTGATCTAGTTGCCTTTTCAGGAATGCTATATGAAATGAAAGCAAATTTGAAATACACTTACCTAAAAGAAATTATGAAATATTTAATAGATGCGACCAATGTTTTTAAATGTGGTTTTCATGCGATATGCGGAAGGCCAATGCGTATGCAAATTTTCATACGAACTTGTATATATAGATTTTAAAATGAAAATTCATCTATGTATAAATAAGTATGTAATAATATGCAGTACCATACAAAAAAAACATGCGGTAATATGAGGTATCATACAAATAAGTATGAAGTAATATACAGTAATAATATGACAAAAGTTGTATCCACAAGTGGCAAATTTTGATCCAACACGAAAGATCCGACCCGATCCAAAACAATCCGATCCAATTTTCTGAAAGCTAACCCAACTCGAAAATTCTTTCTTTGGGAGTCAACAGCAAATTAAGTTGTTAAATACTTTATTTGGGTTTAAACTTCAATTTTGTTATCTTTGAACATGCATGAGTAATGAATTAATGCTTCTTTCTGTTTTGTAATAGGTCAAATTTTGATATTATTTTTATCTATTGTACTTCTTAAGGGATATATAATATATACGATAGTTTTCAAACTATGGCAAGACTAGAGTGGAATATTTGTATTTTGTTGTGACTTTGGTCATGTCTCATGTTGTATTGTGCATGTCATGATCAATTAATATTTCATGTGCTGTGTTGTGTTGTATTGTGATTAATTAAAATGATGAGGGTGGTAATGGTATGGTGTATGTGAATAGTCATGTTGTGATCAAATGTGTTGTGAGCGATTACGTTAGTTACGTTTGATCATATTTAATGTGTTATTTGTTGTTTCATGTTGTTTTTCATATTGTGACTATGGTGATTTTTGTGTTATGTTGTGCTGTGTCTTTTATTGTTGAGAATTGATAAGGCATAGGAATGGTTACGATCTACGACACACAAAACATGACATGTAAACGACACGCGTGCCGTACTGTATTGTGTTTTAGCTGTTCCGTTATGTACTTGAACCAGCTCCAGTGTGTCAATTTTAACAATCGATGCAAGCAAAAATTTTTAAATATACCATAAAAATAATTAAACCAAATAATCACAATTGTGACAAACTATATAGCAGTATGTGTAGCGAGTATGTTTTTAATTAAAACATGCAATTTAACTTGTATTAAGGGTTGCAAGGCTACATGCATGGGGGCCATTTATTTATATTTAATAATATACACTTAGTAGCCTCTATTAAGTATTTAAACAAAATTAGATACTATGTTAAGTAATAAAATCGTCAAAGTTAACAAGAGTAGGATTAAAAATGCTCCATTCATTTTGTACCTCATCATGTCTCAACATTATTATCTCTATTTTCCAAGTTTAAATAGTCGATTCGAACAGTTCAATGCGAGGTACATTTTAATTATGCTTGGATACAACATTTTATATTTTTTTTTAAACTTTTATGCTATTTTTTAAGATAGGTACAAATTCACGGTGTTTAGAAAATTCTGAATCATTCAAAAATAGTAAATTTGTACCTCTCTAAAAAAATTAGTAAAAAAATTCTAAATATTCTAAAATTTGTTATCCAAGCACATTTTAGTATGATGATCACATTTAACGGTTCGGATCGATTATCTAGACTTTAAAAATAGAGATAATGATATTTGAGCATGATGGTGTACAAAATCAATGAGTGCATTTTAACCCTACTCAATTAACAATTATCCAAATTTATTCCGCAAATATTTTTATATTAATAAAAAATCATAGTTTTTTATATACATTCTATCTAGCTTGTCTATTATTTTATTTATTTTTCATAATTCACAACGTTAAGGACGAATCTGGACAATTGTTTACGGTAATGTCAAAGTAAACAATGAAATATGAAACAAAAAGGTGCCTACCTATTGGTCATAAACTCATATATAATTGGTCTCAAAGTAAAATGATCATCTTATAAAATGCATAGTTTACATGATTTATAAAATGTTTATCCTCTTATGTAACTATATAAATATCCCAAAACATACATTAGCCTTGCAAAGAGAATGAAAAGCATAAGGGACTTCGTTTCTAAAAAAAAATCGAAGGATGCCTTCTGTCTTTTGTTGGGCCCATGGGCCGTTTCATTTTCTCACCACATCGGCCTCTGTGAGAGGAAAGTTGAAAAAACACAAAAGGCAGCTGGGGCAGTATAAATTGCGGCCAGCCGTCCAGGTTCAATGTATTCACTTGGTTGACTTGATACTTCGATTCACGGCCCCATTCATCTCCTTTCTCATAAGATAATTAATTGGTAATAAGGTATGTCTATGTCATTACAGCTCGCATCGGAAGGGATTGATCAACCAACAGTCCGAATAAACATCGGGACCTACTAATACATGGAGAAAAGTTGTTTTAAACTAAAATTGAAGAATACAGATAGAGACTAGAGAGACGACTAGAGAGAGAGGATGAAGAAATTCTCGCTACACAGCGCTGTTAAGACAATGTTACAGACTTACAGTTGTATGTTCTCCAGAGTTCTTTCCAATCACTTCAGCGAAAGCAAACAATGGATTTTAGTATATGTTCTAGCTGATGTGTTTGGGGGAACATCTGGGATCATCCAACTGCCAAATTAAGATCGCAGAAGCTTGATTTCTTCAAGTAACTAATTTAAGAATCCACAGGATTTCAAGGATTTCAACCTTGGCTCTGCTCGCGTGATAGTTGAATAAGGATGCTTGGATTGCCTCTAACAATAATTTAAATTGATTTAGTTCAAGTTGAAGATACCAAGAACCACCCAAGTGTGTATGAGATTCTGCTTTCTATTTCAGGTAATGTGAGACTTTTTTTTTTCCCTCTAAGTTACTGCTTTTCTACATCTCAAAAGAAATGATAATTGCATGATAATCATCTTTTGTGAGATTCCACGGTAAAATGAATGGAATATGCTTTCAAATTATTTAGGTTGCTTTAATCAGTGATTAGTGGTATCTTTTGATTCTTGAGAACTTGATAAATAAAATAAAATCATTATTTTCCACTTAGAACCTTAGTTGTTGTAATTTGGTTTGTCTATATTTTAGTGGTGCTAGATTTCATGGTGATTTTAAATTGGAATTAGGGCATTTCCGGATTACTGGTTATTTCTTCAGAGCGTCTCAAAAGGTCCTTTTTCCATGCTATCAATTAGAATTACACGCACGAATGCTAAATTAGCAATAGATAGCATTATGTTCAAATTCCAAATCAATATAGCCAATTCTTCCTTAGGAGGCATTTTTTACATTGAACATGACCAATATAAAATAATGAAATTGGTTTTCCAAAATTAAATTAGGTTTAAAAATCTCACAAATATAAATTCTATATTATTTTAGAAGGTTATGTCAAAGATATAGAGTTAGGGTCAGGATATGTGCGAAATGACCCAGAACCATTAAATTGTCGTAAGCCTTCTCTTTGCTAAAAAAAAGAGAGGTTGAGCTAGATTTATAGTCATTATGCCTGATTTTGTTAGGAGAGTGAACCAATCATCAACCAGATGACCAATTTATTATAGCAGATTTTATTTAATTTTTTGTAAAAAAAAAAACTAACTTAGGAGCCTATTTTGATATATACTATACTAGTAAAGACATATCTAAGAAAAAGTATGTACTTTGGATATTAGTTTTGAAAAAAGATGACCATTGGACAACTATAAAAAAAATTCAGGAAACCATAAAAACATTGACCAAGGAACCTTACTTTTTGCAAACCTTTTCCCTCCTTCATCACACATGCAAATCCATCTGACCATCTCTCTTCACTTCTCCAAATATATGTGAATGTTATGCTTTTTTATGGTCGATTTTAAGTTCAATTACATATTTTTTCTAAAAAGAAAGTTGTTTAAGAATTCAAGTTATCTTCAAATTGTTTTTATTTAATGTTAAACCTTAAACAAGTATAGGTATTTAGTTATATATAATAGTATTGTATGTGCAGTTGCTTGGCGAAATTCACTTCTTCTTCCTAGATAGCACCAAGAGTTCTCCCAAACACTTCACAACAACCTATACTAAGTGCTGTTAAGGTAGTGTGAAGTGATTTTAGGGAACTCCAGGGGACAACTAGGTTTGTTCTCTCTCGATGTCTGTTTCCTCAACTGCCCTATTGAGTATTTGAATGCTAGTCAACACCTAGAGTTCCCCCAAACACTTCACAATTTCCCACGTGTTTTGCACCTTAGGCCCTTTGTGAAGTGCTTGAGGAGAACTCCGGGGGGAGACCTAGCCTAATTTCCCTTTGGTCACAACTCTATGATCAAATAATATTAACTCTGACCCAACCATATAACTAAATGCTGGGTGCCACCGAGAGTTCCCCATTAAATTGTCTCCGGGAACTCCAGATAATAACCAGCTTTAGTCTTTTCATCAGTAATGTGTGCTAGCTATTGTTTTTTTTTTACCTTGCCTTCAAACAAACTTCTATGCCTTATATTTATAGCTGAAGCTCAGGACTTATCACTCAACATGTTAAACAGATGAAAATGTATGCTTCTTAAGGCAAGTGGAGTTGCATCTAGCCATGTTCCTTGACCACATTAGATGGAAGTAGAAGAATCTAGCTAGTTTACAATCAACTTTATAAGATTTGCATATTCTTTCTACGTGTCATCCTATATATAATTTTTTAAGAATGAGATGTGTCAAAATAAATTTTAGAAAGAATGAGAATATTGGGGCACCATTTCTGGTCTCGATTATCATGTTATACTGTAAGGGTAGTACTTTTGATAAATAGGTGACCCACTTTTTATGTGGTCATCATGCTGGCACAGTAAGGTAGATGCTTTGTAATTTGAAAGAATAAGCATGTCTAGGTTCAATGAATTTATTTGAGGCTGTAGAGGGACAAGTCACCATGTATTATAAATGATATTATAATGGGAGATGCCAGTACTGCATTAAATACGAGATATTATAAATTATAAAATATATTTAGAAATTTATGTATACAAATTGAAAAAGTAATATAAGATAAGAAACAGCTTTTTGAAGGACTTTTTGTGTTTTTCTCAAAGCATTGGTGTTTGCATGTAAGGACGTCATTTGTTATATTCTCTCTAAAAAGGAAATTGTGATTTGTGAATGTCGATTTTTATCTTTTGAAGTACTTGTTGGGAATTTCATAAGGATACAACAAAATAGAGAGAAGAAATTTTCTGCTGAAATTAACTTCTATTGTTTAATTAATTCGGATACAAAGTACATCTGAATTTATAGCTAAACATTAATCTAAATAAAGAAACCTATTAACCCTACTACATGCTATTTCTGCCTAGTGTAAATAAGGAAACCATATTCTCCACTAACTCAACTAAATATAGAAATACTAACTCTAGAACACATGACAAATACAGACTTCTAATTTTGCACAAATTCTAACCCACTAACTTTGGCAGCCATCTTAATTAGGTGTGTTAATTTTGAATCAACTTCCAACACTCCCCCTTGATTCAAAATAGGTTACTCCAGGCTTCAACATCATCATCATTCCAGATCTTCGTATCCCAATTGTCATCCTCCCATGTCGGTTTCACCTCTTCTATCTGCTCCTTAGCCTCTTCGATAGCAGCCACCTGAGATTGTGACTCGGCTGATTCATCATCCATCGTGGATTCTTCCACATCATTATCAGCCTCTATAACCTCCTCTATGACCTCCTTTTCAACCACCTTAGACTTTTTCTTCTTTGTCTCATATTTCGGCCTCTATTTAACCTCAGTTGTACCAAAACTTTTACTGCCCAAACCCTCAGCACTTTGTGGAATGAACTGCCATCTCATAGCTTCCAATTTTCTCTGCTCCTTTTGTTTTCCAGGTAGAAGCTTGCCCTCTAGCATCTCCTTTTCTTTCTCCTTCTTTCTTGGCTTTGCCTCCTCAGCTGGCAATGCACCATATACCATTTCTTGCCCTGACACATTGGTCTTCTTTACTTTCTTCTTAGACTCCACCTTGGTCTCGGTTTCCATCTGCACATGCTTCTCATCATATTATGAGGTGCCAATTTCACTCCTAGGAGTAGCAGCACCAGAATCTGCTTCAAGTTTCAAATCTTGCATGTTAATATCAGCTCCAGCTGTGGCCTCTTTGGGTACTTCATTTAAGTTTGTGGTGGAAACAGGAGCTTCAATTTCCTCCTCCGTGATTGTTGGCTCTTGCTCAAGATTGACTTCTACAATATGTAGTCTTATCAAGGAAAGTCCTTTTTTTTTTTCTTTCTCTGCCTCCATCTGTACAGGCTGGTTGAGACATGATTCTACCATCCTCAGCACTTGTGTATCAGTAATGGTAATCAGATCCCCATCAGAAACCTTGTATTTAATAAGCTCAAATTTTAATGAAGGAAACCTCTTCGTCACAATATTTCTCAACACCTTGAAACTACATTTGTTTGGCATCTGAGCTAGCCGTATATCATGGTTGTACACCAGCTTCAAAGGCCTCTGACGGATGAGCCCTACATTCTCCACCTTGAGGGCCTTCTCATCAAACAATATATTTGTACTTACCATGATTTTGCCACTTTCTGGACAGCTTCCACCATTTTCTTTTATGTGCCCTCCTACTGTGCCCTTGATACTTGCATCAATCTTGCTTTCGATTTATGCCATGTAGAGTGATGGTTGCTCATTTTCTTCTACGGCATAGCTTGCTTGATTCTCCTCAGTTTGCTTCTTGTAGCACTCGGATTGGTAGTGCCCAAACTTATTGCAATAGTAGCATTGGATGTTTTTCTTGGCTTCATAGCACTCAGATTGATAGTGCTCAAACTTGTTGCAATAATAGCACTGGATATCCTTCTTGGATTCATCATATGATTGACTATTTTCAGCAGTGTTGCTGCTGCCTCTTTCTCGTCCTCTTCCTCTTCCTCCTCTGCTAAAGTTACTTCTTCCTCTACTGAAATTGCCTCTGCCTCTGCTTCGTGATGTCTCCCCCTGCATGTAGAACGCCTTGTCGTCGCCTTTATGTTCTGCCTTTGGCATCCTTGCTTCATGAGTCTGCAGTGATCCCATGAGTTCATCGAAGGTGTAGGTTGCTAGATCTTTGGACTCTTCAATTGCTGCAACTACATGATCAAATTTGGGTGTTAGGCTCCTTAACACCTTCGCCACCACCATCTTCTCTTCCATGGTGTCTCCAAATGTTCGAATTTGGTTGACCACCTCTTGTACTCTTGAGAGAAAAATTTGCACGGATTCCTCCTTGTTCATCTGCAATGTTTCAAAGTCCCTGCATAGACCTTGAAGTTTGATTGCCATGACTCGAGAACTTTCTTGAAATGTTGTTTTCAAGGTTATCCATGCCTCCTTTGCGTTGGTGGCTGCTGTAATTTTTGAGAAGATGGTGTCATGCACTGCTTGTTGGATGAAAAATAGCGCCCTTCCATCTTTCTTATGATTTTCTTGTGGATTTGGATTTGGATTAGGAACTCCATTTGCTATCAAGTCCCATAGACCATGTGACTTGAACAAGGTCGTCATCTTGATGCTCCAAAACTGATAATTGTCGCCTTGAACAGCGGAATTGCTGGTTGCGTCACATTCACCAAGCTGTTGCTATTTTCTGCCATTGAAAACGCTCAAGGATCGACGTGCTCTGATACCACTATGTTGGGAATTTCGTAAGGACACAATAAAATAGAGAGAAGAAATTTTCTGCTGAAATTAACTTCTATTGCTTAATTAATTTGGATACAAAGTACATCTGAATTTATAGCTAAACATTAATCTAAATAAAGAAACCTATTAACCCTACTACATGCTATTTCTGCCTAGTGTAAATAAGGAAACCATAATCTCCACTAACTCAACTAAATATAGAAATACTAACTCTAGAACACATGACAAATACAGACTTCTAATTTTGCACAAATTCTAACCCACTAACTATGGCAGCCATCTTAATTAGGTGTGTTAATTTTGAATCAACTTCCAACAGTACTGGGTACTGACATGCCTGATCTGTATATTGTTCAAATTGCTAAATTAGTAAATTACTCGTAAAGCTCGACCAGAGTAGGCAGAGATTACCATACTGTGATTAGGTACTAGTATCATCTATCAACTTTAAATTTATCTCTGTGCTTTATAAATCTGTTTTGTTGGATTCTCTACTCTCAAGTCGCCAAGTTTGTCATTATAGAATATAGATCAGCATAGTCCAACAGAAATTCAACCTTTAGAAAGGGTTAGTTTTATGGTGGTTGTTAATGTTGTATATGTTTTATATGGACGTTTCAAAACTCCTCTTTCCTTTTTCTAACTATTTTTTAACAAATAATATTATAGGCCAGTGGTAGTTTTCCTTTTTCTTTGAATCATCGGTCATATTTTGTCAGAAACAGCTCATTAAATTTAAAATTTAAGAATTAATGGGAAATAAACCATTGTTCTGTCATTCTAGATGGATTCCCAGTTCATTCAGTGCTTGGTGAATCTAGTCCTCCTTCCCACAGGTATCTAATTCAAGAGAAAATTTTCTTAAAAAAAAGTAATTCCAGTGAACAAAATGAGAATAGTATTTGCTCTGAAAGGCAACGAAAATTATAGTACTTATATTTATCAGATAAATATAATTTCTCTGGTTCTAATTGTAATTATAGTTTAAGGAGAGCAGCTGAACAGAACTAGTTACTTAGTATTACTTTTAATAGTTTGTAGGACTAATGTAATCCCAAAGTTTGGGGGTTTGAAGAATGTTAGCTCTCTACATTTAGTTGCATTGCAACTGAGCAGCATCTTAGCAAATGGGTTAATTTGTTAGACATTTACCAATTTTTCTTTTCTGATTCTGACATGGTTGAACTTGCTCAATTTAAGCTTTAGTAAACTGTAAAATGGTTCAACAGAACAACAATTTGACAGGTTCTGACAGGAGTTGCTCTCTCTGAATCTTTACATAGCATGTTCTAGTACCAGAATCCGTATCCATTTTAGGTATAGAACTATAGATACCATCAACTAGTAAAAGAAAAGTGGCTACAAATCTCAAATGGGACTATTTAGTTCTAACCGGCTTGCCTCGGTTACTGTAGATTATAGTAAAAAAACTCTCAACTATTACCTATCTTTTTTTATTATAATGTCGTACACATGCATGCTTGTATTCTCTTTTACACTCATCTATTCCACGCAACAAACAAATGAGCTATCATCTTAATTTATATGGACACGGCATGACCCTTCATAGATATAAACACACATCATTTATATCTTACAATAATCAATGTGCATGACTTGTATGTTACATAATGATAATCTATACAAATAAGCCATCTAGAGAATCTAAATACATTCACCAGGGCACATTGACTATTTGTTGAAGGTACAAGCTAATACGTACAGCAAAGTTCACATCCAATCCAGAAGTAAATCAAGAAAGATATCTATAAATATTGTTTGGTTAATTTACGGCTGGACTAAAAATCTCCTGTATTCATTTATCTTTCATATTTGGCTAGTAAGTAATGTGTGAAATTTATTTCCTTGTTGTATGATTTGTTACTGAGATAGTAGAAGTGGGTTGTGCGCCTCTTTGATGATAAATACCATCTCAATACAGAGATTTTATGTGTAAGAATTATTTGAATAAATAAAAAGAAGGGAGGGAAGGGATTTAAGGGAGTGTGGTGTTCTTTGAGTTTGATTATCTTAATTGTGACATGGTATCAAAGCCTGTGATCGATCCATAATAAATTCCTTTGAATCCTAATTTCCTCTTAAATTTCTTTCATCATGAATGAAACAAACCCCCAATCTGAAATCACCAACCCTCAAAACAATGATACTACTGCGGCTCTGTTGGAAAAATTAACCCAACTAGTTGCATTACAGCAAACCCAAATTATGGTGATTCAACAAAATTCCAACCCAGCTGTGACAGTACCAGCAGTGGAGACGGCCATACATCCAAACCCTATCTCAGTGAAACTAGATGGCAAAAACTACCCTTTGTGGTCTCAAGTGGTGATGATGTACGGGAAGGGATAAACTGCAGCACATCACTGGAAGCCCGAGTTCTCCGTTGCCTCAAGACTCACAGTACCAAAAATGGGATATCAATGACACAGTGGTGAAGGGATGGCTGATCAACTCTCTCGACTCGAATCTGACGGACAAGTTCATCCGATTTCCTACAGCAAAAGAGGTGTGGGATGCTCTCTCTATGACCTTCTATGATGGCAGCGATGCCGCTCAGGTATTCGAACTAAATAGGAGAATAACTCGACTTAAACAGTCGGGTAAGTCTGTAGAAGAGTATTATAATGATTTACAGAGCCTATGGCAAGAAATTGATTTTCGCCGCCCTAACCCAATGATTCATGCAGAAGATATTAAAAAGTTTAATAGTTTTGTTCAAGAAACAAGGGTTTATACCTTCCTAGATGGCCTTGATGATCGACTAGACAATGAGAGGACGAATGTCTTGCAAATTACACCATTTCCTACAGTTGCCCAAGCCTTTGCAAGGGTGCGAAAAGAAGCAGTAAGACAAGAGATCATGCTTAAAGGTGGAGAAGGAATGTCTCAAATCTCGGCAGCCATGGTTTGAAAGGTGAACCAGGTATCTCTGTCTCTGAATAAGAACTCTTCTTACATTGATAAGTCTAAGTTGAAATGTACTCACTGTGGTCAAACAAGGCATGTGAAAGAACAATGTGGTCAAACAAGGCATGTGAAAGAACAATGTTTTCAAATGTATCCTGATTGGTACAAAGAAAAGAAAAAAGGCAAACTAGTTACTACAGGAAGAGGAAGAGCTGCTGTTGCAACTTCTGAAATTATGGGTGAAAGGCAACAAGGGCTTGTTGGGCCGAATTCAACCCAGCCAGAGGCTAGCGGACTGCAGGGACCAAGGTGGTTCGAAAATTCAGAAAAAAGGCACGGACCAGAAGTGAATCAGGTTCAAGGTGCAGATCAGGCCGAAACTAGCAACAGATCAGGTTCAATTGCCCTTCACGCTGCAGGTAGTGCTAATAACATGGGTAACTCAGAAAAAGGTAATTCTCCTTTTAATTGTAGTATTGCAAAAACAATGGAATGGGTTATAGATTCGGGAGCTACAAATCATATGACCTACTTTGAAAATGACTTTGTATTGAGAACAAAAACCCAAAAGGATGGTATTCTAAATGCGAATGGAACCTTGTATCCGGTAAGTGGGGCAGGGGCTGTACCGATTTCTAAGAATCTTACTCTCAAAAATACATTGCTAGTACCATCTCTATCTACAAAATTGATTTCTATTGGACAATTAACAAAATAACAAAATTGTGTAGCACTCATGTTTCCAAATTATTGTATTTTTCAGGATATCCTCACCAATGAGATCATTGGCCGTGGTACTAAGAGAAATGGATTGTATAACTTAGATGAAGTGAGGACGGGAAACTCTTTTCTTTCAAAAATTGATCCTAAACACCTAGGAGAGCAGATTTTGTTGTGGCATAAGAGACTAGGACACCCCTCATTTGAGTACATGAGAAAGCTTTCTCCTCATTTATTTTTTGGTTTAGAAAATGAACAATTTGTTTGTGAAACTTGTATTAAGGCAAAAAGCCACCGTTCTACCTATCTTGATAGTTGTAATAAAAGACTTCTTCCTTTTGATCTAGTCCATACTGATGTTTGGGGACCATCTCTGATTCTTTCAAAATCTGGATGTCGGTGGTTTATACTGTTTACAGATGA
Source organism: Carex cristatella (assembly GCA_024447775.1). Lineage (NCBI taxonomy): Eukaryota > Viridiplantae > Streptophyta > Magnoliopsida > Poales > Cyperaceae > Carex > Carex cristatella. Next base: position 4,822,086 of record JAJHPF010000018.1, read on the forward strand.
TTGTACTCGAATGACATGGCTTTATTTACTTAAAACTAAGGATGAAGTGATTAAAGTGTTTCAAGATTTTTTTTCATTTGATAAAAACTCAATTTGAAAAAGAGATAAAAGTTGTAAGAAGTGATAATGAGACAGAATATGTGAATAAGTATTTGCATAGTTTCTTTAGGAAAAAAAGAATTATACATGAGACCTCGTGTGTAGGGACTCCCCGACAAAATGGAGTGGCTGAAAGAAAGAATAGGCATATTCTTGAAACCACTCGGTCGATCTTATTTGAGAGTAATATGCCCTCGGTTTTTTGGGATAATGCAGTGTCATTTGCAGTTTACTTGATTAATCGCACACCAACTCGAGTAAATGATTTTCAAACTCCTCTTCAAGTACTTTCCTCTCATGTTAGAATTCCATCAATTCTTAATTTACCACCTAAAGTTTTCGGGTGTATTGCATATGTGCATATTCAAAAAGCTTTCCAATCAAAATTAGAACCATGTGCACAAAAATGTGTTTTCTTGGGTTTTGGTTCACACCAAAAAGGATATAAGTGTTACAATCCAACTACAAGGAAGTTTTTTACAACCATGGATGTTACTTTTTTAGAAAATGAATATTTTTTTAAACAACTAGAAAATCCAATTCAGGGGGAGAATCAAGTGGAATTGGATTGGGCAGATTTATGTTTTTTAGATGAATTAAATTATAATACCCAATCAGGAAATTCAGAAAACGGATAATCATGTCCAGCCCGAACTGATCACCAGCCCAGATCGGGTTATCCAGCCCGAACCGATCACCAACCCAGATCGGGTTATCCAGCCCGAACCAGCTACATATGTGCATCCTGACTCAAATCCGATACAACAAGGGGAACAAGATTTCTGGACAGACCTTGACAAGGAGGTAATACAATCCGACATAGTACCACACATGCCGAGATCTCCTGAGGATATTCCCAAGGTAAGTTCCTGTAATACTGTCTCTAAATTACCACCTAGAACTAATCGAGGAAAACTAGCAAAAAGGTACGTTCCGGAAGATGGAACAAGTGAGGAAATAAGATATCCAATTGCGAGTTATACAACCACTGAAAAATTGTCAGAACCTCTTAAATCTTTTGTGAACCAAATATATTCAGTAAGTGTACCAGACAAATTAGAAGAAGCCTTAAAGGATCATAACTGGGAAAAAGCAATGAAAGTAGAAATGGATGCATTAGAGAAGAATGGTACATGGAAATTAGTAACATTACCAGAGGGGAAGAAAACAGTCGAGTGCAAATGAGTATATACTGTAAAATATAATGCAGAGGGAAAATTTGAGAGATACAAAGCAAGACTAGTTGCAAAGAGATATACACAAACTTATGTTGTTGATTTTCAGGAAACATTCTCACCTGTTGCGAAATTAAATTCTGTTCGAGTTCTCTTATCTATTGCAGCAAATCTAAACTGGCCACTACATCAATTTGATGTTAAAAATGCATTCTTACATGGTGATTTGAAGGAGGAGATTTACATGGACATCACACCTGGATATTGGTATCCAGAAACAACCAGGAAAGTATGTAAGTTGGAAAAGGCATTATATGGGTTCAAGCAATCACCAAGAGCTTGGTTTGGTCGATTTTGTCAGGCAATGAAAGGATATGGATACACCCAGAGTGAATCAGACCACACAATGTTCTTTAGGAAATGTCGGGGTAAAATATATGTATTAATAATTTATGTTGATGATATGATTATTACAGGAGATGATCATATAGAGATTAAAGAACTAGAAGCAAGGTTATCAAAAGAATTTGAAATGAAGAATTTGGGGGGTTTGAAGTATTTTCTTGGAATAGAAGTTTCTCGTAACAAGGAAGGTATTTTTCTCTCTCAAAGGAAATATATACTTGACCTTCTAACTGAAGTTGGGATGATAAATTGTAAGCCAGCCGATACACCCATGGTTCAGAACTTGAAACTGGACATAGACCCGAATGAAAAACCCGAGGATAAGGAAAGGTATCAGAAGTTGGTTGGAAAATTAATTTATTTATCTCATACTAGACCTGACATAGCTTATGCAGTAAGTGTAGTCAGTCGATTTATGCATTCTCCAAGCAAAGAGCACATGGAGGCAGTAATGAGAATCATTAGGTACCTAAAGGGTGCACCTGGAAAAGGAATATCTTTCCGAAAGAACCAACATATGGAGATAGTTGGGTACTGTGACGCTAATTGGGCCTGATGTGTGGTTGATAGAAGATCTACCGCAGGATACTTTACATTTGTAGGAGGAAACTTGGTTACTTGGAAGAGTAAAAAACAAAATGTAGTAACACTATCAAGTGCCGAAGCTGAATTTCGAGGATTGGTATAAGGTATTTGTCAACTACTGTGGTTGAGAAAATTGTTAACAGAATTGGGTTTTGAACCGTGCACTGAATTGAAGCTCTTTTGTGATAATAAAGCTGCTATAGATATATCTCATAATCCAGTGCAGCATGACAGAACGAAGCATATTGAAGTGGATAGACATTTCATCAAGGAGAAATTGGACTCTAGGATTATTTCAGTACCATTCGTGAGATCACACGAACAGCTGGCAGATATGCTCACAAAGGCGGTATCAAGCAAGGCATTCAATGAATCGCTATCTAAACTAGGTATGATAGATATCTACGTATGAGCTTGAAGGAGGGTGTTGAAGGTACAAGCTAATACGTACATCAAAGTTCACATCCAATCCAGAAGTAAATCAAGAAAGATATCTATAAATATTGTTTGGTTAATTTACGGCTGGACTAAAAATCTCCTGTATTCATTTATCTTTCATATTTGGTTAGTAAGTAATGTGTGAAATTTATTTCCTTGTTGTATGATTTGTTACTGAGATAGTAGAAGTGGGCTGTGCGCCTCTGTGATGATAAATACCATCTCAATACAGAGAGATTTTATGTGTAAAAATTATTTGAATAAATAAAAAGAAGGGAGGGAAGGGATTTAAGGGAGTCTAGTGTTATTTGAGTTTGATTATCTTAATTGTGACACTATTTGACTAGTTTAAGTTTAGTATCCAACAAACTTTTTAAACTTAATTGTAAACTTTTATTCTTACAATTTTTTTTATTGTTTCATGTCATTTTCTCACTACTTGCCACATAAGTTTTTAACTCTCACTTTTTTATTCTTCATATACTTGCATATGAAAGTTGACATCTATTCAATAGCCATTCTTTTTTGTTTTACTGCTTCAACCCTTTCTCGAGCTACCCTATAGCGATACTTCATTCAAGTCATTGTTTCCCGTTTTCTTCTCTAGCACATCTCGCTTGACATTTCATCATATTCTTTTAAATTATATGAATTCCATCTTCAGGTGCAGCTCTACACTACTGCTGCTTCTCACTTGGTTTGAGATTACATATTATCATGTGGCTTTGCACTGCATCTTCATGGTCTTCAACACATCTTCAGCTACCTGTTCAGTTGTATCATTGGTTCTCCTCTTTGGACACTCACTCGACATGCTCTTTTCTCAACTGAGTCAACTCACATCGGATTTATTTGTAATTTTTTTTAAGACCATTGATATGAATTGCTGCGCCTTTTTTTCTTTGCATTAGGGAAGTAGTTGATTCATTTGCCTCCGACCTTGTTTACATTTTTTCAAATTCTCTTACTTCTTCTCAAACCTAACCAAACATCCTCATCATCAATAGCTCCTTCTGGACCGTAAGCCTCATCATCGGAGAACTCGTAGTGATCGGATTCATCAGGTGATGACGTTAATTCAATTACGGGGGGCTGGGTTACATGACGTCACTCAATTATGAGAGGATGTACACCTATGGGTTTTGGATTTTCTGATGGACCAACGGGATTAGGGTAACCAACAGGAAAAGGAACTAATGGAGGATTTATTGGACGAAATTCTAGAGAGCTAGAGGCATTTTCTGCAGGAGTATCGGGAGCCACTGGAGAATTTTCTTCGAGATTTTCTACAGGATTTTGTCCGGTAGTGGGCGAATTGATCTGGTTCCCACTAGGATTGGGACTCTCCATTTCGTTTTTGGCTGATTTCTAGTATTTAGTGTGACTAAAATCAGCGGTGATTAAATAGAGGATTTGGTGAAGAGAGTGGTTCCCACCAGGATGAGATTAGGGCGCGCACCCTTTGAACTCTTGACGTTTGGACTTACCCCTGCGCCCTTTGAACTGCCGCTAGCTGGACCCTATCAAGTCTTTGGACTGCCGCTGGACCCCATCAAGTTAGAAATTTTTTTAATTTAATGATCCAAGTTAGTGGTCTTTTTCTCTTCCAATGACATTGTAATATATTTTCTCAATTTGGTGAATTAATTGGTTCTCTAAGTTTTTTTGGAGTATTTAAATTAAAAACCACAATTATTATGCTTGAAAACTTGATTTGTTATTTTGTGATTCATATTACTGCATTTCTCAGTTTTATTCACTAATGAAAAAAAGGAAGAGAAAACAAAACAGAATAATATCTCTAAACATTAATTCAATGTTTTTAGCATGGGTCAACCCATGCAACTAATAAGTCCATGCAATCCAGATTAATAGCATGAGTATGCTGGTCCAGTTATAGCATGGACCTGCAGCATAAAATAATGTAAAAAGGAATAACAAAACAATTGCATGCGACAGCCCATGCAACAAGTCTGTCATGAATATCTAGATTATTAGCATGGGTATGGTAACTGATTTTTAGCATGGACCTCCAGCCAAATATAATATAAAAAAGATCCACAAAACAATTGCATGCAACAGCCCATGAAACAAAATTGTTATGAATCTCCAGATTAATAGCATGGGTATGGTGTTGAGTTTTAGCATGCATCTTCAGTATAAAACAATAAAAAAAAGTAAACACAAAATAATTGCATGTGACAACCCATACTAATAATATGATACTTTAATAAAATATACTATCTTAGTCGTTGTAAGAGAGCTGACTCTCTTATAGTTATTAGCATGGGTCTTTTGGAGCCTATTGCATGGGTAACCAGAATCTAATTGCATGGGTTCTTTGTTGCATGAGGCAGCCCATGCAAGAAGGTATCCGAAGTCAGAAATCACAATTCTTTAGCATGGACTCCAAAGACCCATGCTACTATATTTTTTACCCTTGCAACAAGTGAAAATTCTGGTAGTGCTTATTTTCAATTGCATAGGCTCAACAAAATATCTCATGTTGCTCTATCAAACGCAAATATAGAGACTCTTCATTATTAGAGACTGAGGAAGTGATTGAAAAAAGCTACTGATTATTTTTCTTTATCCTTACATAATTAGAGTACAAGCCGGTTTATAGGAAGTGGCTGCTTTTTACCGTTGGCCAATTTCTATTGGAGCAAATATCACACAGATCCTAAAGTACAGATTTACATATATATAGTATATACTCCTATATAGACTTGTCTATAACGGATAATTGTTGATTTATATGGCTGAGAAAGATAACTGGCTTATCATATTGATTGATGATTAGGTTTCTCTGAGATTAATTGTATATCCTTCCATTCTGTAAGATTCTTTTTGCCTTTGTTAACCTAAAGGGGATTAATTGGTCTTGTTTTTGTTTTGCCTCACTTTTTTTTCTTTTTTCTTTTTTAACATACATAATATTTGCTCCTTTTGTATTGTTAGTTCTGATACTGATCGAAGAATATAAAAACCCAGCAAATTTTTGAAATATTATTTAATTTTTTCTCTTATAGTGGCTTACAAGCACTTATAATCTCTCTTACAATCATCTGTTGCACAAACCATCCAAATGAACTATTTTTGTTTATATAGATGTAACATCCTCAGAAATCTAAACATACTAAATAATGCAGAATATAATTTAATTTATCAAATAATCAAGGGGCATTGTGCTTACACACAATGAAATTATCTACATAGTTAACCTTAATCACTGCTACCATGCATGGTGCATATTGGTAAAACAATAAATGACTAGTAATTTCTGGTGATCAGGAGCTAAAGTAGTAATTTTAAACCTGTTAACTCTACAGAGATCCATTCGACAATTCAAAACTGGACGGTTAGCAAGCTAGAGCTAGAGCAGGATGCTTAGAGTCAAACTGTTACATATTAACAATTGTTAGATGACAAGTAAGTTTATTTACTCATATTTTCGTACATGATGCACACCTGTGCAACTTTACAAGAATTATAAAATAATGCACTAGATATTTAGATAGTATTTAAAGGCATAGAACTTCAAAATCACCTAATATATTAGATTCAACTTCACAACCCCTGGTTTTTCCCAAACCTTTCATTGTAGCCCTCTTTAATAGTTTATGGTGAATAGAGGAAAGGTTAAAGGAACTTCCGACAACTTTGGTGCCAGAGTAATTATGACAGATTTCAACCAATTTACATCATTAGATTTATATTTATCCATAACAGTTCACATTAATATTAGATCACTAATACCACAGCAAATAACTGCAGTAATATCTTCGAAATTGTGCTGAGTGCTATCCAGGGTTCTCCAAACAGTCATACACTTCACAACAGTGGATGCATGGTGGTGCATATCATTAATTATATCCAGCTAAGGTGAAGTGCTTGAAGGAAAATCGAGAGGACTCCCAAACACTTCAATATTTAAGCTTCTTTATCAGATTTTAGGCTTTATGGAAAGTGCTTGAAGGGAACACCCGGGTACACCCGACTTGTAGTTTCTACATGGGACCTAATTGTTGTATTGCTGACTGCTATCCAGAGTTTCCCCAAACACTTCACTACAACCTTGGTACAAATGCACTACGAGCTAAGGTGCAGTGCTTGAAGGCAACTCTAGAGAACAACCAACTGATTGTTTTTTTGTGGTATCCTTCTCTATAGTATTGTGGATTGCCATCAAGAGTTTCCCCAAACACTTCACACACAACCTTTGTGCAATGCAGTGTAGGTGATCAGTGTGAAGTGCTTGAAGGAAACACAAGAGAACAATCAACTTAATTATTTCTGCTGTGAATTTTTGGAGAGATGCACAACTGAGGAGAAACTATATTTTTCATATATTGATCTATCTTTTTACATTCTAATGACTATTCTATATATAGTTACATTTGGCAAATATAGCCGTTGGAGCTGCTTTCCTATTTACTGATTTCACTGTAGCGCACTGTACCCTTTATTCTATTTCTATCTATTGTTACATTTAGACCCCTGATCAATGATGAATTATAATCTGAGATCATTATTCAACACCCCCCCTCAAGCTAGGATTATAGATGTCGAGTAATTCTAGCTTGCTTGTAATTTTTTCAAACGGCTTTGGATCCAATCCTTTAGTAAAAACATCTGCTAGTTGATCTTCACTTCGAACAAACGGTGTTTCTATTTCTTTGGCTTGAACTTTTTCTCTAATAAAATGACAATCAACTTCTATGTGCTTGGTTCGCTCGTGGAATACGGGATTTAGAGCAATGTGCCGTGCCGAGTTGTTGTCACAATACATTTTCATGGGTTGATCATATTTGATTCCCATGTCCTTGAGCAATTGCTTGAGCCAAATTAATTCACTCGCGGTGGATGCCATGGCACGGTACTCTGCCTCGGCGCTTGAACGTGCCACAACACTTTGTTTCTTGCTTTTCCATGTGACTAAATTCCCGCCTACAAATGTGCAAAAGCCAGTGGTGGATTTTCTATCAAAGCTTCCGGCCCAATCTGCATCGGAATAGCCACATATATCGTTAGATTTGTTATTTTTCATCAAAATTCCTTTTTCGGAATTTCCTTTTAGATATCTCAAAATCCTATTTATAGCTTCTAGGTGTGGTGTTTTTGGTGAGTGCATAAATTTACTAATTTGGCTTACCGAAAAAAAAATATCCGGACGGGTAACCGTTAAATAAATTAATTTTCCTACTAGTTTTTGAAATTGATTTATGTTTTCTAATGGTTCTCCATCTTCACTATTTAATTTGTATTTACTATCAATTGGAGTAGAGGCCGGTTTACAACCTATTTTTCCGGTTTCTTTTAGCAAGTTAACCGTATATTTTCTTTGTGAAATAAATAACCCCTTTTTTGAAAAACCTATCTCAATTTCTAAAAAATATTTTAGACATCCTAGGTCTTTAATTTCAAATTTTTCCCTCAATTGTTTTTTAATTTTTTGGATTTCTTGATAATCACTCCCGGTGACTATAATGTCATCGACATAAACTAGAACTAGGGTTATTGATCTACCATCATTTTTTGTAAACAAGGAATGATCGGCATTGCTAATTTTAAAATTGCAAGAATTTAAATAAGAGCTAAGTTTGCCATACCATGCCCTTGGAGATTGCTTTAATCCATAAATCGACTTATTTAACCTACAAACTAGATTAGAGATATTTTGCATTTCATGTCCGGGTGGTATTGTCATGTATACTTCTTCTTCAAGTGTTCCTTGAAGAAAAGCATTTTTTACGTCCATTTGGTATAGGTTCCAACCATTATTTATAGCAACCGAAAAAAGAACCCTAACGGTGTTCATTTTTGCGACCAGTGCAAAGGTTTCGTTATAATCTATGCCATAGGTTTGTGTAAATCCTTTAGCTACTAATCTTGCTTTATACCGTTCTATGGTTCCATCACAATTATATTTGATTTTATAAACTCATTTGCAACCGACGGATTTTTTATTTTTTGGTAATTGAACTATTACCCAAGTTTTATTTCTTTCTAGAGCTTTTAGCTCTTCTTTCATCGCTTTGTCCCAAATTGGAATTTGAATGGCCTCTTGGTAAGTTTTTGGCTCTACTTCTTTTTCTATAGTTGTGAGGAAAGCTTGGTATGAAGGTGAAGTTTTATCGTATGAAATAAAATTTTGTATAGGATAACGTACGGTATATGATGTTATATAATCTCTAAGTCTACTCGATGGTTGCCGTACCCTTGATGTTCGTCTAAGTTCTAAATTATTTTCTATTTCCATTTCATTTGTGTCATCATTATTTTCATTTATATCTTCTTCAAGATTATCCACATCATTCTCATAATTTTCACTTTGAATAATATCTTGTCCCTCAATGTTAGGCTTCACGGAATTTATTTTTTCATTTTGACAAGACTCTTGAATATCTTCCTTCTTTTTAAAATATGGTTTATTTTAAAAAAATACAACATTCCTAGAAATAAATATTTTTTTATTTATAGGATCATAACATTTATATCCCTTTTTGAAGGAAGAATATCCTAGAAATATAGTTTTTGTTGATACAAAATCTAATTTATCTTTTCTTTTAATATGTACAAAACTTGTACAACCAAATATTTTTAGGTGGTCAAATGATGTTTTTTGTTGATAGAGAATTTCTAATGGAATTTTGTTTTCTAATTTTGAACTTGGTAATTTATTAATTAAATGAGTGGCACAAAGTATTGCATCGGACCAATATATTTTTGGAACGTTACTTTGAAACATTAATGTTCTTGTCATTTCTAAGTGGTGTCTAGTTTTTCTTTCTGCTACTCCATTTTGCTCGGGTGTATTTATGCATGTGGTTTGGTGTATAATCCCCTTTTCTTTAAAAAAGGTTGAGAAATTATTGTTTACAAATTCCGTCCCATTGTCCGATCTAAATATTTTTAATCTTGCGTTAAATTGATTTTCTATTAGACAAAAAAATTCTTTGAAGTTATTAAATACTTCATCTTTAGACTTGAGTAAGTATAACCAAGTCGTTCTCGAAAAATCATCGATAAAACTTACAAAATATTTAAATCCATTATATGATTCAATTGGGGCCGGTCCCCATACATCGGAATGAATTAAATCAAACATATTTTTGCTTTTACTATTGGAATGAGAAAAAGGAAGTTTCGATAGTTTTGCCAACTTACAAATTTCACAATTACTACAATTTAAATTATTACACTAAAAAATATAATTTAAAGTCTTGTCGGAAGAATGTCCCAATCTTTGATGCCAAAGATCAACATTAACGGATTTAGCGGAAGCGCAAAGATAATTTTTTGAGTTCAAAAAATAGTGTCCATTTTCGAGAAATCCTTCACCAATCTTCATCCCGGTTTCCCGGTCCTGAAATACAACATTTTTACAAGAAAAAATTACATCACAATTTAACTCTTGTGTTAATTTTTGTACCGAAAGTAAATTTATAGAAAATGTTTTTAAATATAATACGTTATAAATATTTTTATTAAAAAAGTTTGTTTGTCCTTCACCATTTATTTGCACCTTCATACCATTAGCTACCACGACAAATTGTTCGGTTTTGGTCAAGTCTAAATTCGTTAGAAGCATTTGATTACCAAACATATGATCCGTAGCACCACTATCAATAATTATTCTATCTAATAAATTAAATTTTTTTTAGTATGATGCTATACCAAAAAATGCAGAGTTTTGTTTTGCTAACAGCACAGACATCTGCTGCATCAATTGCTGCAGCTGATCCACTGACCCGTTTTGGCTGGATCCTGACCCGCCAGCGGCTGCATAACCCATTGAATTTGGGCCTGGTTCGATTTGGCCCGTTTCTCTTTCTTTTTCTTTTCTTTTGGTCTGTGCCGCTGTGAACCCACGCGACTTCCCCTTCTTCTCTCGTGTCGCCTTCTCTCTCTCCTTCCCCCAGCGCCATTATTCTTTTCTCTCCAATGCTTTGGCTTCAAGTGAGGATGAAGGAACCAGCATCTATCATGTGTGTGCCCTTCCTTTTTACAGTAAGTGCAAGTTTCAATTTCGTCGGATTTTGAATGGATTTGGGAATTAGGGTTTTGGCCGGATTTGGGAAAATTGAATTTTTTTGGCTGTGATGAAGCTGTGGGTCTCGTGTCCCTCGTCGTATGCGACTTGTGGACCGCCCATAGTTTCTCTCCGGCTCTCTTCTTGTTGGATCATGTTTTTGATTTGGTTGTAAGAAGGAAGGGGAATTGTGTTCATAATTTGAGCCCGTATGGCCTCATAGCTGGGATTCAAACCAGCAAGGTGCTCAAATATATCATCTTCTTCTTGCCGTTTTTGGATTGTCACCAAGTCAGTGGTTGGTGGCCGGTATGATCGAAGCTCATCTCTTTTCTTTTGAAGAGCACCAAGGTACTCTACATGCTTTCTTGTGCCTTGTTTCTCTTGCTGAATTTCTAATTTGAGTTGGTAGATACGGGAATAGTTTTTCTCTTGCCCATACATGTCTTTCACGGCTTGCCACAGTTCAAAAGCCGTGTCAGCAAATAGAAAAAGGTCTGAAATTGCTGGTTCCATAGAGTTCGTGAGCCATGTTATGATTTTTTCATTGTGGGTTATCCATTTCTTTGCTGCCTTTTTTTGCGATTTCGGTCAGCAGATTTGAATTTGCCGGTTCAGGCTTTTTGTTTTCTCCTGTGATGTACTCTCGCATCTCTCGACCGCTGAGTGCCCTAGATGCTGCCTTTGCCCATGACAGATAATTTTTGTCATTAAGCAAAGTATTTGTGAGTTTTGAGGCATTGGTAGCCTCGTGTTGCCCCTCTTGAGCCATAATGCCTTGCTATCAGATTTTGCTTGTGTTGTGAATGCCAGTTGCTGGAACTGTCTGTTGATTGCTGTTTGATTTCGGTCACAAAACTTAACGCTCTGATACCATGTGAATTTTTAGAGAGATGCACAACTAAGGAGAAACTATATTTTTCATATATTGATCTATCTTTTTACATTCTAATGACTATTCTATATATAGTTACATTTGGCAAATATAGCCGTTGGAGCTGCTTTCCTATTTACTGATTTCACTGTAGCGCACTGTACCCTTTATTCTATTTCTATCTATTGTTACATTTAGACCCCTGATCAATGATGAATTATAATCTGAGATCATTATTCAACATCTGCCCCCAACTCATCCATACACCACGCTCCTAGTACATGCAGGGTGCCACCAAGAGGGAAGGAGATCACCTGCCCCCCGGGGAGCAGGATTTTCCTGCCCCCATTGCAGATGACACGTGAGTCCAGACGGATTTAGACATTTAAATATTATTTTTAGTTTTGCTGCTGGCCTACATGTCAGCGACTCAGGAGCAGGAACATCCTGCCCCCTGGGGAGCAGAGGATTCGGTTCCCCACCGAGAGTTCCCCCAAACACTTCATAATGGCCTGGGCACAACATTTTAGGCCTTAATGAAGTGCTTGAAGGGAACTCCAGGGGACAACCTACTTCGCTTCAGTTATTAACTTCTTATGAAAGAAGTTATTTCTTTTCCACCTTGTGTTGAAGAGTAACTCTAGGACGATGGTATATATAGGACCATGGGACTGAAAGAGATATTCTTTTGTTTGATCGTGAAATTAAAAGGATGCAACTGAAACTGCACCTGACCATGATTCTAGACTACATTAATTGAAGAAGAGAATCGCACTCTTGCGAAGGTATTATGTGATCAATGGTAAAATGTTTTCATGATCCTAGCTTGTTCATACGTCAACTTCATCCTTCAATAAGAACCTGGCATTGGTAGTACTAAAGCACTTCTACTAATGGATAATTAATTTACAACCGTGGTATATACTTTCATAATGCTACTTAAGAGTAAGTTTTTGTGTTTACACGAATATCTTCATGGGTTCAACTCAACTGCAAACAAAGATGTCAGTGCTACTCACCGCAGTTGCATATTAATTTCGTTTCTCAAATTTTGCAAATTTAAGTTGCAGCAGGTGCATAAATAAACAAATTCTTAAAGTTGCCCATCTTCATATAATAAATGATAAATTACACGGCATTCAATATACGTGGTAGGTAGAACAGGGATATCTTCTAGCGGGCTGACATAAATTCAATATGATTTGAACAACCACAGTTTTCATATAGAAACCACATGTAAAAGGTCGATGCTCTCTCCATGTTATATTTTGAATTGGCGGACATGACAGAAATAACATTTCACAGAAAAAGTGGTGTTTTGGTTTATTTATTTTTTAATATGGTAAAAAAAAAATTCCAGGCATTGTAGTAGTTATTTCAATTAAACATTTAAAACTGGAAGTCATATTTTAAAAAAATCAAATACTTGAATTAATAATTATTTGTTTTTTTTTTGAAAAAAATAATTTTTATGCTAAAAAAAATTACTATAAAACTCTGCACCAAATTATATCCATATTACATTTTTTTAACACACACACTCTAGTATCGTGTCCGTGAATTGCAACGAGAATATATTATAAAATTGAATAGAGTATGAAGAGACATTTTTGTTTGACATTCACATACAATTAAGAAAAAATATATTTAAATAAAAATAGAAGAAACAAATGAAAAAAAATTCAAATAATAAATAACAATAAAGAAACAACAACAAATGAAAAAATATATTAGATATAGCTAGCATGAAAAAAGTTATTGAAATATCATTGCCAGTGTGATTTTCTTCGATGTGTCAAACATTTATGAAAATAAACAAATAAAATATGAAAAGTAGATTAAATACAAAAATTTCAAACATTGGAAAAAAAATCGCAAAATACCATATTGATATTTTATTTAAGCAGTTTAACTTGGTGTATATCTGAATTTAGGTTAATGATGTTTCCTTTAAGTAATGATTAATTTTCTCTGTAAAATAGTTTTGCCCCAATATAAATTCATACATGACATCCCATTTTTAATTATATATACAGAATGTATAATATAAATTATATACAATGCTATCTTATTCAAGATTTTGTATTATACATTTTCAACTATTAGAGAAAATTAAAAAATTATAACAACTTTTCGTTTTTTGCGATCTCTTAAAATTTATTACCTGAAACTCTCTTTAGTGCAGTGTAAGTTTACTTTTTTATTTTTATTTATGTGATCCTTGAAGTTTACTTCTCTAATGGTTTCTTGTAACAAGGGTAATGAGAATAATTCTAAAATATTCAAATATCTTGACAGGCGCCTAGGTAGTTTACCTAGGCCTTGTTAGTTCACTTTAAACCATACACATGAGTCAGCAATCAATTGAATTGACAACTAATTAAACCATACACATAATTATTATCATTGCAATATCTATAACAGAAAGTACGTTGTTGTATATTTCTATTGAACAACAAATCGCTAGATTAAAAACTTAATAATTATAAAATCAGAATTAAAGAAATAAGAATAATTTTGTATAAAATATGGAATTGACAACTAATTAAACATAATGTCAAATTTTTTCTAATTATAATAATTTTAAATAATTAACTAATTATAATAATTTAAAAGATTCCGCAGCATTAGGACTGGTACACTGCTTTTTTAGCTCTAATAAAGATTATATCTCTACTGATTCGAAAAGATTAAATAACTTCTATTTTTATTGTCGAAAATATAGAGGAAGAGTAGAAATGATACATAGGAAACGAAGAAATAAGAAAATAATTTAATTGCTGGAATTATATGTAGCTTTAAGGAGAAATAAGAAAACAAATTGCTAGGAATTCGCTCAATTTAATTGTGACAAACTATATAGCAGTATGCGTGGCTAGTATTTCAAAAAACAGATGCAGTTTAACTTGTATTAAGTTAAGGGTTGCAAGCTACATGCATGGGACCATTTATTTATATTTAATATTATACACTTAGTAGCCTCTATTAAGTATTTTAAAAAAGTTAGATATTATTTCAAGTAATAAAATCATCAAAATTAACAAGAGTAGGGTTGAAATGCTCCATTCGTTTTGTACCTCATCATGTCCCAACATTATTATCTCTATTTTCAAAGTTTAAATAGTCGATTCGAACAGTTCAATATGAGGTACATATTAAAATATGCTTGGATACAACATTTTATATTTTTTGAAACTTTTATGCTATTTTTTAAGATAAGTACAAATTCACCTTTTTTAGAAGATTCTGAATCATTCAGAAATAGTAAATTTGTACTTCTCTAAAAAAAATTAGCAAAAAAATTCTAAAATTTGTTATCCAAGCACATTTTAGTATGACGATCATGTTGAACGGTTCAGATCAATTATTTAGACTTTAAAAATAAAGATAATAATATTGGAGCATGATGGTGTACAAAATCAATGGATGCATTTTAACCCTACTCAATTAATAATTATCCAAATTTATTCAGCAAATATTTTTTTATTTTAATAAAAAATTCATAGTTTTTTTATAAACGTTCTATATAGCTTGTCTATTATTTTATTTATTTTTCATAATTCACAACGTTGAGGACGAATCTGCACAATTGTTTAAGGTAATGTCAAAATACACAATGAAATATGAAACAAAAAGGTTCCTACCTATTGGTCAAAAACTCATAATTGGTCTCAAAGTAATTTGATCACAATATAAAATGCATAGTTTACATGATTTATAAAATGTTTCCCCTCTTATGCAACTATATAAATATCCCAAAACATACATTAGCCTTGCAAAGAGAATGAAAAGCAAAAGGAACTTCGTTTCTAAAAAAAATCGAAGGATGCCTTCAGTCTTTTGTTGGGCCAATGGGCCGTTTCTTTTTCTCACCACATCGGCCTTTGTGAGAGGAAAATTAGATAAAACACAAGGCAGCCGGGGCAGTATTGCGTCCAGGTTCAATGTATTCACTTCGTTGACTTGATACTTCGATACACGCCCCCTTTTCATGTCCTTTCTGATAAGATAATTAATTGGTAAGAAGGTATCTCTATGTCATTACAGCTCGGATCGGAAGGGATTGATCAACCAACAGTCCGAATAAACATCGGGACCTACTAATACATGGAGAAAAGTTGTTTTAAACTAAAATTGAAGAATACAGGTAGAGACTAGAGAGACTAGAGAGAGAGAGGATAAAGAAATTCTCGCCACGCAGCGCTGTTTAGACAATGTTACAGTTGTATGTTCTCCAGAGTTCTCTCAAATTACTTCAGCGAAAGCAAGCAATTAATGGATTTTAGTATATGTTCTGGCTGAAGTGTTTGGGGGAACTTCTGGGATAATCCAACCTCCAAATTAAGATCGCAGAAGCTTGATTTCTTCAAGTTACTTGTTCAAGAATTCACAGGATTTCAAGGATTTCAACCTTGGCTCTTCTTGCGTGATAGTTGAATAAGGATGCTTGGATTGCCTCAAACAATAATTTAAATTGATTTAGACCAATTTGAAGATACTAAGAACCACTCAAGTGTGTATGAGATGCTGCTTTCTATTTCAGGTAATGTGAGCCTTTTTTTCTCTAAGTTCTTGCTTTTGTACATCTCAAAAGAAATTATACATGCATGAGAATCATCTTTAGGTTGCTTCCATCAGTGATTAGTGTATCTTTTGATTCTTGAGAGAAAGGGAGGACTTGATATATAAAATCAAATCATTATTTTCCACTTAGAACCTTAGGTGTTGTAATTTGGTTCGTCTATATTTTAGTGGTGCTAGATTTCATGGTGATTTTAAATTGAAATGGGGCTTTTCCGGATTACTGGTTATTTCTTCAGTTTGTCTCAAAAGGTCCTTTTTCCATGCTATCAATTAGAATTACATGCACAATGCTAAATTAGAAATATATACCATAATGTTCAAATTCCAAAACAATATAGCCAGTTCTTCCTTAGGAGGTATTTTTTACATTCAACATGAGCAATAAAAAATAATGAAATTGGTTTTCCAAAATTAAATTAGGCTTAAAAATCTCACAAATATAAATTCTAAATTATTTTCGAAGGTTATGTCAGGATATGTGCGAAATGACCCAGAATCATTAAATTGTCGCAAGCCTTCTCTTTGCTAAAAAAAAGAGGTTGAGCTAGATTTATACAGTCATTATGCCTGATTTTGTTAGGAGAGTGAGCCAATCATCAACCAGCTGGCCAATATATTATAGAAGATTTTATTTAATTTTTTGTTAAAAAAAAAAACCACCAACTTAGGAGCCTATTTTGATATATACTATACTAATATGGACATATCTAAGAAAAAGTATGTACTTTGGATATTAGTTTTGAAAAAAGATGACCCCTGGACATTACTATAAAAAACAAAATCAGGAAACCATAATAACAATGACCTAGGAACCTTACTTTTTGCAAACCTTTTCCCTCCATCACACATGCAAATTAAATCCAGCTGACCATCCCTCTTCATTTATCCAAATATATTCTAATGTTATGTTTTTTTATGGTTGATTTTAAGTTCAACTACATATTTTTCTAAAAAAAAAGTTGTTAAAGAATTCAAGTTATCTTCAAAGTGTTTCTATTTAATGTTAAAACTTAAAAAAGTATAGGTATTTAGTTATATATAAATATATAATAGCATTGTATACGTATGTGCAGTTGCTTGGCGAAATGCACTTCTTCTTCCTAGATACCACCAAGAGTTCCCCCAAACACTTCACAACAGCCTATACTAAGTGCTTTAAAGGCAGTGTGAAGTGATTTTAGGGAACTCCAGGGGACAACTAGGTTAATTTGTTCCATCTCCATGTCTATTTCCTTGACTGCCCTATTGAGTATTTGAATGGTAGTCAACACCTAGAGTTCCCCCAAACACTTCACAATTTCCCACGTGTTTTGCACCTTAGGCCCTTCGTGAAGTGCTTGAGGAGAACTCCGGGGGGAGACCTAGCCTAATTGCCCTTTGGTCACAACTCTATGATAAAATAAAATTAACTCTGACCCAACCATATAACTAAATGCTGGCTGCCACCGAGAGTTCCCCATTAAAGTGTCTCTGGGAACTCCAGATAATAACCAGCTTTAGTCTTTTCATCAGTAATGTGTGCTAGCTATTATATTTTTTTTACCTTGCCTTCAAACAAACTTCTATGCCTTATATTTATAGCTGAAGCTCAGGACTTATCACCCAACATGTTAAACAGATGAAAATGTATGCTGCTTAAGGCAAGTGGAGTTGCATCTAGCCATGTTTCTTGACCACATTAGATGAAAGTAGAAGAATCTAACTAGTTTACAATCAACTTTAGAAGATTTGCATATTCTTTCTACATGTCATCCTCAAAAGAAGACGCCTATTTAGGAATGAGATGTGTCAAAATAAGATTTAGAAAGAATGAGAATATTGAGGCACCATTTCTGGCCTCGATTGGATGCATATTAGTAAGGGTAGTACTTTTGATAAATATGCAACCCACTTTTTATGTGGTCATCATGGTGGCACAGTAAGGTAGATGCTTTGTAATTTGAAAGAATAGGCATGTCTAGGTTCAATGAATTTAAAGCATGTCTAGGTTCAATGAGTTTATTTGAGGCTGTAGAGGGACAAGTCACCATGAATTATAAATGATATTATAATGGGAGATGCCAGTACTGCATTAAATACGAGATATTATAAATTATAAAATATATTTAGAAATTTGTAACTGATAGAAATTTTTGTATACAAATTGAAAAAGTAATATAAGATAAGAAACAGCTTTTTGAAGGACTTTTTGTGTTTTTCTCAAGGCCTTGGTGTTTGCATGTAAGGACGTCATTCGTTATATTCTCTCCAAGAAGGAAATTGTGATTTGTGAATATCGATTTTTATATTTTGAAGTACTGACATGCATGATCTGTGTACATGGTTCCAATTGCTAAATTAGTAAATTACTCGTAAAGCTCGACCAGAATTTGCAGAGATTGGGTACTGGTATCATCTATATCAACTTTAAATTTATCTCTGTGCTTTATAAATTTGTTTTATTGGATTCTCTACTCTCAAGTCGCCAAGTTTGTTCAACTGAAATTCAACCTTTTGAAAGGGTTAGTTTTATGTGGTGGTGGACTGGTGATTAATATTGTTTATGTTTTATATGGACGTTTTAAAACTCCTTTTAAGCTTCAATTTTCCAACTATTTTTTAACAAATAATATAATAGGCCAGTGGTAGTTTTCCTTTTTCTTTGAATCATCTGTCATATTTGTCCGAAGCAGCTCATTGACTTTAAGAATTAATGGGAAATAAACTGTTGTTCTGTCATTCTAGATGGATTCCCAGTTCATTCAGTGCTTGGTGAATGTAGTCCTCCTTCCTACAGGTATCTAATTCAAGAGAAAATTTTCCTAAAAAAAAGTAATTCAAGAGAACAAAATGAGAACAGTCTTTGCTCTAAAAGGGGAATCCCAACGAAAATTATAGTACTTCATATTTATCAGATAAGTATAATTTCTCTGGTTCTAATTGTAATTATAGTGTAAGGAGAGCAGCTGAATAGAACTAGTTAGTATTACATTTAATAGTTTGTAGGACTGTCAAAACTAGCACCATGACACATTGTAATATTTAGGATCTACAAAAGAAGGAAAGAAGAATATTATGTTTGTGTTCTTATTAATTTGTGTTTTGCAATCCTAAAAATTCTGACAAGGACTAATGTAATCCCAAAGTATGTGGGTTTGAAGAATGTTAGCTCTCTACATTTAATTGCATTTCAACTGAGCAGTTGTTGAAAGTAATCCAAGTCATCAGGTGTCCCCACACGGCCCGCATGGCTAGTGACACGGCCCGTATAGATAGTGACACGGCCCGCGTAGCGAGTGACACGGCCCGCGTCAGAGGCGCTAAATTTGTCTTATGTTATAACCGTACGTGTAAACACGTTTTTCTATTTTTGGTAAGTCCCCGTAATGGAGTTAGTGGGTGTAGCTGTAAGCTAATTATAGCAGCATAATTTTAGGGTAGTGGATGCTAAATTAGGATTAGTTTTCTAGTATTTATACCATGTCTCTTGTATGTGTAATTTGTCTAAGTTGAGTAATATGAAATTATTGTGAGTTTTTTCTGTTATCTCAATTTATTCCCAACAAAATGGTATCAGAGCCAAAGGTGAGAGATCAAGGCAGATCCGACCGAAGGTGAGAGATCAAGGCGAGATCCGACTAAAGGTGAGAGATCAAGGCGATCCGACCAAAGGTGAGAGATCAAGGCAGATCCGACCATGGCAGAGAACATGATTGTATCGAATCCCTCGATTCCGCTGTTCAAGGGAGACAACTATGAGTTTTGGAGCATCAAGATTCGAACTTTGCTCAAGTCGCAAGGCCTATGGGAATTGGTAGAGAAGGGAGCACCGCCCCCGATCCTACACCAACAGAAACAGTGAAGAGCGCGATGCGAAGGCGCTGTTTTTCATTCAACAAGCCGTTGCTTGACACGGTGTTTGCAAAGATTGCGGCAGCGAAAAACAACAAATCGGGCTCGGTCTACTCGAAAACCGCATTTCGGGAAGTTCCAAGGTGGTAGCTATCAAGTTGCGGGGCTTGAGACAGGAGTTTGAGACGTTGGACATGAATCAAGGCGAATCTGTTCAAGCATTTCTCACAAGAGTCACATCAATAGTCAACCAAATCCGAAGTCGTGGAGAAGATCTTTCGAAAAAAACGGTTGTGATGAAGGTGTTGCGCGCCCTAACAACCAAGTTTGATCATGTGGTGGCGGCGATCGAAGAATCCAAAGATCTGTCCACCTACACGTTTGATGAATTGATGGGATCACTGCAAGTTCATGAAGTTCGTCTCAACCGATCGAAGTGAAGGACGACACAAAAGCTTTCTATACCAAGGGCGATTCCTCAAGAAGCCAACAGCAAGGCGAGAGGCAAGAGGGAAGAAAGATGTAGAATGCTACTACTGTCACAAGGAAGGGCATATGCAAGCCGATTGCTACAAGAAAAAGAGAGAAGAAGGTCAAGACGTGGAGTGCTATTATTGTCACAAATTCGGCCATGTGCGGGCTGATTGTTACAAGAAGAAACGTGAGGAAGAGCAAGCCAACGTTGCGAGAGGAGAAAGGCAACAAAGAAGACACCGAAACCAGGCTCTTCATGACGAAAACTGCCGACACGGTCCGTACCATTCCCGACACGACCCGTACCATGCCGACACGGCCCGTGTCCAAAGCACACGGACCGTACGGGATACGAAGCAAGCCAAGTTTGGTTCCAAGACAAGTGGGTGCTCTAATCACATGACCGGTTACACGTATCTTTTCGAAGAATTGGACGAGTCATACAACTTCTTTTACAACCCCGAAACAAAGAAGACAATAGTCGGCCGCAACGTGACATTCGATGAAGATGCTAACTGGAGTTGGTTTATGGCGAGAAAACAACATACCGGTAGGCGACGAGAGAAGTTGTAGAACCCGATACGACCGGATCATCATTCGATACGGCCCGCATGAAGGCGACACGGTCCGTGTAAACTCGATACGGCCCGTGTACCATTCAATTCGGGACAGCGGTAACACCGAGCAGCCTCAATTCGAAACAAACAAGGAGCGGCCTCGGCAAAATGAAGACATACCAACACCACTTGCGAGTTTATACAAGAAGAATCAACCCACAGTCACAAAGAAAAGACCAAAACCTTGCAAGAATTATACTCATCAACACAAGTGCGATGGTGGAAGATCCCGAGTGCTTTGAAGAAGCCGCGAGCAAGAAAGAATGGGTCACGGCTATGAAAGAAGAAATTCGGGCAAGTGTTCTTGATGATAGAAGGAGCACATCCGGGCAAGTGCTATTCTATGGTGACAATACAATTTGTTGGAGTTCGAAGAAACAGTCAACGGTTGCACTATCAACCACGTAAGCCGAGTACAATGCGGTAACATCGGCAAAGCATACCAAGGTGTATGGCTAAGGCGCTTATTGGAAGAGTTAGATTGTGAGCGAGAAAGGCGCAACAATACTCTATTGTGATAATCAGTCGACAATTGCAATTGGTAACAATCCGGTGCATCACAACAAAACAAAGCACATAGACACTCGGATCCAATTCGGACGAGACCCGATTGAGCGAAGAAGTTTGTTTGGTGTCGAAGAATGATGGATGTAGATGACTTTGGATTAAGGGGGAGTGTTGAAAGTAATCCAAGTCATCAGGTGTCCCCACACGGCCCGCATGGCTAGTGACACGGCCCGTATAGATAGTGACACGGCCCGCGTAGCGAGTGACACGGCCCGCGTCGAGGCGCTAAATTTGTCTTATGTTATAACCGTACGTGTAAACACGTTTTTCTATTTTTGGTAAGTCCCTGTAATGGAGTTAGTGGGTGTAGCTGTAAGCTAATTATAGCAGCATAATTTTAGGGTAGTGGATGCTAAATTAGGATTAGTTTTCTAGTATTTATACCATGTCTCTTGTATGTGTAATTTGTCTAAGTTGAGTAATATGAAATTATTGTGAGTTTTTTCTGTTATCTCAATTTATTCCCAACAGCAGTATCTTAGCTAATGTGTTAATTTGTTAGAAATTTTAAGTTGAATCTGGACATTTGCCAAATTTTCTTTTCTGATTCCAACATGGTTGAACTTGCTCAATTTAAGCTTTAGTAAACTGTAAAATACTAAAATGGTTCAGCAGAACCACAAGTTGACAAGTTCTGACAGGAGTTGTTCTCTCTTATGCTTTACATAGCATGTTCTAGTACTTGTATCCGTATCCATATTAGGTATAGATACCATCAACTTGGATTTTGTTTTTCACTTCATTTCTATTAGTTAAAGGAAAAAGAGAGGATATATATATAGATAAAAAAGAAAAGTGGCTACAAATCTCTAATGGGACTATGTAATTCTAACCTGCTTGCCTAAGTTACTGTAGGTTATATTGAAAAAACTCCCAACTATTACCTATCTTATTTTATTATAATCTCTTACACATGCATGCTTGTATTGTCTTTTACACTCTGCTATTCCAGGCAACATACAAATGAGCTTATCATCTTTATATGGACATAGCATGACCCTTCATAGATGTAAACTATTAGTATTTGATAAAAACTTGATATATTTAATAGTGGAAGAGAGAACACTCAATGACAGAAATTTAACTTGTATTATCAATATTTTCTTGCTCTCTTACATGCAAAATACTCCTTACACATTATATAAGCCCATATGAATTTTCTACACACTCAACTATCACTAAATAACATTTAAACCTCTCATTAACCCTCTCTATTTCCTATACACGTTTTTACTCTTTCAAGACATCCTAGAAGACCACAACATGACTTCTCAAGAACTCCAAAATATTCATGACAATTCTAGAGAGTTCCAACAATTAACTAAAACATTTGATCAAATAATTAAGTTTATTATTTCTAACATAAACATACTACATATCATTTATATATCTTATAATAATCAATGTTCACGACTTGTATGTTACAGAATGATCCTAAACAATCTAAACAATAAACCCATCTAGAGAATCTAAATACATTCCCCAGTACACATTGACTATTTGACTAGTTTAAGTTTAGTATCCAACAAACTTTTTAAACTTAATTTGTAAACTTTTTAAACTTAATTTTGTAAACTTTTATTCTTACAATTTTTCTATTTGTTCATGTCATTTTCTCTCTATTTGCCACATGAGTTTTAACTCTCACTTTTTTATTCTTCATATACTTGCATATGAAAGCTGACATCTATTCAATAGCCATTCTTTGTATTTTTACTGCTTCAACCCTTTCTCGAGCTACCCTATAGCGATACTTCATTCAAGTCATTGTTTCGCGTTTTCTTCTCTAGCACATCTCGCTTGACATTTCATCATATTCTTTTAAATTATATGAATTCCATCTTCAGGTGCAGCTCTACACTACTGCTTCTTCTCACTTGGTTTGAGATTACATATTATCATGGGGCTTTGCACTGCATCTTCATGGTCTTCAACACATCTTCAGCTACCTGCTCAATTGTATCATTGGTTCTCCTCTTTGGACACTCACTCGACATGCCCTTTTCTCAACTGAGTCAACTCACATCGGATTTATCTGTAAATTTTTTAAGACTATTGACATGAATTGCCCCATGCTTATTATCAATTGCATAGGCTCAACAAAATATCTCATGTTGCTCTATCAAACACAAGTATAGAGACTCTTCATTATTAGAGACAGAGGAAGTGATTGGAAAAGGCTACTGATTATTTTTCTATATCCTTACATAATATGAGTACAAGCCTGTTTATAGGAAGTGGCTGCTTTTTACCGTTGGCCAATTTCTATTGGAGCAAATATCACACAGATCCTAAAGTACAGATTTACATATATATAGTATATACTCCTATATAGACTTGTCTATAACGGATAATTGTTGATTTATATGGCTGAGAAAGATAACTGGCTTATCATATTGATTGATGATTAGGTTTCTCTGAGATTAATTGTATATCCTCCATTCTGTAAGATTCTTTTTTCCTTTGTTAACCTAAAGGGGATTAATTGCTCTTGTTTTTGTTTTGCCTCACTTTTTTTTTCCTTTTTTAACATACATAATTTTTGCTCCTTTTGTATTGTTAGTTCTGATACTGATCGAAGAATATAAAACCCCAGCAAATTTCTGAAATATTATTTAATTTTCTCTTATAGTGGCTTACAAGCACTTGTAATCTCTCTTACAATCATCTGTTGCACAAACCATAAAAATGAACTATTTTTGTTTATATAGATGTAACCTCCTCAGAAATCTAAACATACTAAATAATGTTAAATATAATTTAATTTATCAAATAATCAAGGGGCATTGTGCTTACACACAATGAGATTATCTACATAGTTGACCTTAATCACTACTACCATGCATGGTGCATATTGGTAAAACAATAAATGACTAGTAATTTCTGGTGATCAGGAGCTAAAGTAGTAATTATAAACCTGTTAACTTTACAGAGATCAATTCGACAACTCAAAACTGGACGGTTAGCAGACTAGAGGTAGAGCAGGATGCTTAGAGTCGAATTGCTACATATTAACAATTGTTAGATGACAAGTTTATTTACTCATATTTTCGTACATGATGCACACCTGTGCAACTTCGCAAGAATTATAAAATAATGCACTAGAGATTTAGGTAGTATTTAAAGCCATAGAACTTCAAAATCACCTAATATATTAGATTCAACTTCACAACCCCTGGTTTTTCCCAAACCTTTTATTGAAGCCCTCTTTAATAGTTGATGGTGAATAGAGGAAAGGATAAAGGAACTTTAGACAACTTTGGTGCCAGAGTAATTATGACAGATTTCACACCAATTTACGTCATTAGCTTTATATTTATCCATAACAGTTCACATTAATATTAGATCATTAATACCACAGCAAATAACTGCAGTAATATCTTCGAAATTGTGCTGAGTGCTATCCAGGATTCCGAAATTTTTATAAATATACAAAACTCAATTTTAATTTAACAATCTATACAAAATTCGGCCGGATTTCGAAATCTATCCAAACCGGCAACAGGGTTGCCGGTTTCAAAGCAACTAACCGGCAACTAAATTGCCGGTTCCAGAAAGCTCAAACCGGCAACTATGTTGCCGGTTCTGGAACCGCAAACATAGTTGCCGGTTTTGGCCTCTAAAACCGGCAACATAATTGCCGGTTTTTTTTTTTTTTTTTTTTTATAAATTCAAATTCTAAATAATTATAAATCCAAATTCATACCAATAAATTATAAATCCAAATTCATACAAATTTAAATTCATTTGACATGATTGTAACTCGATAATTTTTGTTATAATAAAATATAAATTAAAAATTTCTTAAATCAATTAATTTAAATAATTAAGTTCTTATTTTAAAACAATAGATTAAAAAATAAACGACATTTTTTGGCACTAAACGACGTTTTTTGGCACTAAAAACCTTAAACTTAATTTTTGAGACACGAAACGACGTTTTTTGGCGATTCTGATTTTCCGGCTACCCGGGGTTTACCCTTTCCGAATTGACGTCATACGCGTCAATCCGACTTTCCTAGCAAAAGTTATGACCGTTTAAAGTTTTAAAAAAATATATTTCTCATTTTTAAATTTTAGAAAAAAAAATATATATTTCTCATTTTTTTAATAGAACGGAACCGGCAATTGGTATGAATTTGGATTTATAATTTAAATTTGTATGAATTTGGATTTATAATTTATTAGTATGAATTTGGATTTATAATTATTTAGAATTTGAATTTTAAAAAAAAAAAAAAAAAAAAAAAAAAACCGGCAATTATGTTGCCGGTTTTAGAGGCCAAAACCGGCAACAAAGTTGCCGGTTCTGGAACCGGCAACATAGTTGCCGGTTTGAGCTTTCTGGAACCGGCAATTTAGTTGCCGGTTAGTTGCTTTGAAACCGGCAACCCTGTTGCCGGTTTGGATAGATTTCGAAATCCGGCCGAATTTTGTATAGATTGTTAAATTAAAATTGAGTTTTGTATATTTATAAAAATTTCGGTCCAGGATTCCCCAAACACTTCACAACAGTGGATACATGGTAATGCATTTCATTAATTATTTCCAGCTAAGGTGAACTGCTTGAAGCACTACAGCAAAATTGAGCATCAGCGACCGGTACTGTTGCCGGTCGCGGATGCACTTTTTCCTCTAAAAAAATGAGATCACAAAAAAAAATCAGGCGACCAAATTTTCTGCGACCAGTATCAGCGACCGGTGCTGTTGCCGGTCGCTGAAAATTTTGATGAAAAAAAGCAGCAGACCCCAAAATTATCTCTCTCGTGCGTCAAACCCCGTGCTTCAAACCCAAACCCTCCCTTCTATGTCGCTGGCCCCAAACCCCACCCCAATCTCTCTTTCTCTTTTTTTCGTTCCTTCCTGGACAAGGAAAGAGCGGCACTTACACGACCATGTCGACCTCCGCCGCCGATGTGGTGTGCCGCTACTACTGCCACCGGTGCGACCAAGAACTCCCTCTCCCGACACTGCCCTCTCCCGACGACGACGTCATCTGTCCTCTCTGCAACTCCAGTTTCATCGAAGAACTCCCTCCCCATAACCCTAATACTAACGCTGACCCATTACAACTCCGGTCCACCTCACCTCTTTCCCCCTCTCCAGCTGCTACTCCGCCATTTGCTGTTGCTGGGTCCGATGGATTCAACCCCTTTGCATTCTTGCATTCGCATCTGCATTCTCTCCTCTCTGGTGGTGCTAGTATCCAGATTGTAGTCACACTACTACAAAAAACGTCTTCCTACACTGTACTTATACACGGATTTTCTCAATTTTACAAAAAAACGTGTATGAAATAAGATTTTTCCGTGTTCTAGGAATCCTACACGAATATTAACTTAAAAATTAGTGTCCGTGTGGAAATTAATCTTTTATACACGGATAATTCATTAAATATCCGTGTAGGAATGTTGAGAGAGCTACACGGATTTTTATTACAAAATCTGTGTAGGAAGGGGTTATTGTACACGGATTATTGTTTAAATAACAGTGTAGAAAGGCTAGAGAGCTACACGAATTTTTACTTAAAAAAAAAAAAAAAAAAAAAACGGTTCAGCAACCTTCCTACACGGATTTTTAAATAAAAATCCGTGTAGAAAGGCTAGAGAGCTACACGGATTTTTATTTAAAAATCCGTGTAGAAAGGCTAGAGAGCTACACGGATTTATAGTGAAAAATCCGTGTAAAAATGTAGTTTTAGGGTTTTGGTTATATAAGAAGGCCTTTTTCCCTCCAACGCCGTTTTGATTTCAGCTCATAGCACAACTGGGATCTGAGATATTTGAAGTTGTTATTTTCTCCTCTCTATCTTACTAAGGTTAGCCATGAATATATATATATATTTTAGGTCATGTGTAATTATTATTACTTATTTCTCTTTTAATTTTCTTTTCAGTTTTGTATAGTCTTGCGTATGCCTCACGAAAAGGGGCGTAACTTTTGATCCGTCCGTCGGATCGGGCTGAAATTTTGACAGGAGCTCCACAACCTCAAAACCAAGCTAACTTACTTTCCAGCCCGATCCGACCGTTGGATATAGATTTTTCGCGATCCGAGTCTTCCTTCATGGACTTTTGGACTTTTTGGACTTTTGGACATTTTTTTTGCAAAAGACTATGTATATTCAATCTGAAATATATAATTACTGACTAGCAAAACTGGAGGCCGGCTAAAAAAAAAAAAAAAAAAAAAAATCAGCAAACCTTCCTACACGGATTTTTAAATAAAAATCCGTGTAGGAAACAATTCTACACGGATTTTTACTTAAAAATTCGTGTAGGAATGTTACTGAACCCGGTTTATTTATTTAATATTCTGTTGAGGAGAGCTACACGGATTTTAACTAAATATCCGTGTATGAATACTCTTCCTACACGGATTTTTAATAAAAAACCGTGTAGGAGGAAGTTTCATACACGGTTTTTTTATTACAAAACCGTGTAGCTCTGAGTATTTCCACACGGCTATTTAGTAAAAAATCCGTGTAGGATTAGTATAACCGTACACGGATAAATACTGGACTTTCCTACACCCCAGTATTGCACACGTTTCCGAATCCGTGTAGCTCTCCAGTTAAAGTCCGTGTACAAACTGTATTTTTTGTAGTAGTGTCAATAGAGGTGGTACAGCTGGTATGGGCATGGGCATGGGCGGTGGCTCGATGGGGGACTACTTTTTGGATCCGGGCTTGAGCAGCTGATCCAGCAACTCGCTGAAAATGACCCGAATCGGTAACCACTACCCGTATATTGTTATATTTTTCTGTGAAATTTGCATCTCTTACTTTTGGAAGTTGCAACACACATATTTTACCAGGAAATATGATTCACCGGTGCTTGTATAGACAATATTACATGCCGGTTTCATGTTATATGGTTATAACGTACTATTGCATTTGCATGGATCGTGTATGGTTAGTAATTACATTTCCTTGATCTGAAAGCAATGCTTGGTGAGAAGTGTTCACTACCCAATGACTATTCTTCTATTTTACAACGCCTGCCACTCAAATCCTCACTAGAAATTAGGATGTACTACTCCTTCAAGGGGAGGTGGGGAAATAAAATTCAAAGGGAGGTGGGCATGCCTTTAATTTATTATTTGAATTATCTGGAGGCCAGATAGAAACTTTTAATGCTTAAATTGGATTTTATAACTTTCCATGATCAATTGGGTAAAATTCCATGCTGTGAGGACTTGTTTATAAGTTTTTAAAGTGGCAAGAGGTGTTTTAAAAAATTACCAGGGACTTCACATGTGAGTTTAGAGTTTTATGGGACTTCCTTGTGAAATTTTCGTCCTTTTCGAAATCTGATCTGGTTTATTGTAATCATTGGTTCAATTCAAACGAGGGTTTAAATCTGACTGGGGATCCCAATATGATATGGAAGCTAGAGATGGAAACATTTAATGCTTAAATTGGTTTTATAACTTTCTAGGGTCAATATGAGTCTAGAATAATTATTTATACTTGATTTAGATCATTTAGGATTTTATTGGGATCTATTTGGAGTTGATTTGAGGTTATATGAACTTGATTTGGGTGTAAAAGGATTTGTTTGTGAGCTTTAAAAGTCAAGAGGGGCTTTTTTTTG
The DNA here is from genome assembly GCA_024447775.1 of Carex cristatella. NCBI lineage: Eukaryota > Viridiplantae > Streptophyta > Magnoliopsida > Poales > Cyperaceae > Carex > Carex cristatella. The sequence continues at coordinate 4,851,365 of JAJHPF010000018.1, forward strand.
TAAATAACCAGCAGCTATTGTATTAGATTCAAAGGTTTAAGTTGGGTTTTATAACTTTCTAGGATCAATTGGGTAAAATTGTAGGCTATGTGGTCTTGTTTGAACACATGAGAACCCATGAAGAACAGAAGAGGCTCTTTTTAGATACATTGACAGGTACTGGTGCTGTACCTATCTGTTTTGATCAAATTATTTGAATAAACAAATATGAAGTCAATATATATTATCCATAACATTGACGAAATCAATTTGATCAACAATTACAATTTTCTTCTCTTTGCAGGTTTCATAAACATAGACTGTGGTATTGCAAGCAACACTAGTTATGATTGTGTTTTGTAAATTTTTGTACTGGAGTACTTATCAGGTCATATTGATCATAAGTATGTATTCAATTTGAGGTCATGAATGAAAGTTTTAGATAAATATTGCTTAGATTTTTGGATGAATATGATCATCTTTTGGATAATTTATTATTTGCAATATGATAGTTTGTTGTTTGTGTTGATGATAGTTTGTTATATTTGTTTGATACATTTTGTATTAATAGGGGGAATAAAAAGAAAAATAAATAAAATAACCTTCATATTTGGTCGCTAATATTTTAACATGACATCACCAAAAAATATCAGTGACCAAAACAAAATGGTCGTTGATGATGTATCAGCGACCGGGATGACGTCATTCAGCGACTGGTGATGTCATCAGGCAAGCATCAGCAACCATACTTTTAGCGACCGGATATCAGCGACCAGAATTTTGGCATCAGTTACCAAATAGAGCATCAGCGACCGGCGACATACTTATCTGCGACTAAATAATTTGGTAGCTGATGCCTCTTTCTGCTGTAGTGAAGGAAAATCGAGAGGACATCAAACACTTCAATATTTAAGCTTCTGTATAAGATTTTAGGCTTTATGGAAAGTGCTTGAAGGGAACACCCGGGTACACCCAACTTGTAGTTTCTTCATGGGACCTAATTGCTGTATTGCAGACTGCTATCCAGAGTTTCTCCAAGCACTTCACTAACTGAATACTGTAACAATAAAGTATGAAAACTGTAACAGTGACGATAAAAACTATAACAAATATTATAAACAAACATAACTTTGTCCAAACCACAGCCATATTTACAATGATAAACTAACTAGAAAAATAATATTTTGTCAAATAAACATTCTTCAGCAAACAACATTACAAATTTTGTCCAAATAACAAACTTTCTACATCAAACAACAAACACAAATTTTGAAACAAATTTCGGATGCGTAAGAAGTCTCATCGCTAAAATAAGACGCTCCTTTAATATATCTTCCTGCAATACAAAATATGACAAATCTTACAATTTAAACTACAAATATTATAAAAAAATTAATATTGTAACAAATGCAAACAAATACTGTAACAAATGATAACCAATACTGTAACAAATGTAAATCAATACTACAACAAATCTAAATCCAATACTGTAACAAATAGAAACAATACTGTAACAAAGGTAAAATAAAACTGTAACAAATTGAAACCAATAATTTAACAAATATAAATCCAATACTATAACAAATCTAAATCCAATACTGTAACAAAAATAAAACAAAACTATAACAAAGGTAAAACAAAAATGTAACAAATGCAAACAAATACTGTAACAAATGTAAATCAATACTATAACAAATTTAAACATTATACTGTAACAAATGGAGAACAATACTCTAACAAAGGTAAAACAAACCTGTAACAAATGCAAAACAATACTGTAACAAATGTAAATTAATACTGTAAAAATTGTAAACCAAGACTATAACAAATGTAACCAAATATTGTAAAATAATGATCTAATGCTGTAATATAATGGTCCAGTACTTAGAAATAAAAAAAAATACTTGAGTGAAGTTAAGAGGAATGTTAGTGATGATATTGCATACCAATACTGTAACAACTGTAAACCAATATTATAATAAATGTAACAATTGTAAACCAATACTGTAACAAATAGAAACCAATACTGTAACAAATCTGAACTAATACTGTAACAAATCTAAACTAATACGTAACAAATATAACAATTGTAAACCAGATAGTTGATTTGAAAAAAAAAATAATGAGCAAATAGACAATTTTATTAGGTCAAAAATAAAAAAAATAGTGGAAAATCAGATCCTGAGGAAAACTTATTAAAAAATTGAAAAACTCAAATCAATGATACCTGGACCAAAGTTTGAGATGCAATACTGTGAGCGGTATGATTTTGACGCTTGGAATCAAAGCAAAATCGAAGCCGTTGTTCAAAACCACTTCAATATTCGAGGAAATTGAGATCTGAAATCAAAATTAAATCGGCTCTGAGAGGGACGAGGCTGTAGTGCGCCACCACTGCCACCTTCTTCATCGTTCAAGTAGTCTAGTACTGCATCGTCATCGCTACCATCGATTTTAGGGTTTAGGTCCAATACTTCGTTGTTGTTGCTGTGCGTCGCTCAGAGGAGGATTGAGCGAATTCCACGACGCCATTGGTCGATCAAAGGAAAAATCGAGTTTAGGTTGAAATTTATTTAGTTGTGGTGGAGAAAAATCAGAAATGAAAAGGAAAGGGATTGAGAAAGAAAGAGAACGAGAGAGAGAGAGAGAGAGAAGAGAGAGAGAGAGTTTGGAAAAGCTATTAAATAAGGCAGTATTGGATGGGGACCACAAAAAGTTAAAGTACTTTGAACAGATAATTTGGGTACAAACTGGGTAAAATTTGTTGGGTATAAAAACCTTTTCTCCTACATTTATACAGTCATTATGCTTGATTTTGTTAGGAGAGTGAACCAATCATCAACCAGCTGGCCAATATTATAGAAGATTTTATTTATTTTTTGTAAAAAAAAAAAAAAACTAAATTAGGAGCCTATTTTGATATATACTGTACTAATAAGTACATATCTAAGAAAAAGTATGTACTTTGGATATTAGTTTTGAAAAAGATGACCCCTAGACATTACTATAAAAAAAATCAGGAAACCATAAAAACAATGACCAAGGAATCTTACTTTTTGCAAACCTGAATGTTATGTTTTGAAAAAGAAGACAATGACCAAGGAATCTTACACATGCAAATCCAGCTTACCATCCCTCTTCACTTCTCCAAATATATGTGAATGTTATGTTTTTTTATGGTTGATTTTAAGTTCAACTACATATTTTTTCCAAAACAAAAGTTGTTTAAGAATTCAAGTTATCTTCAAAGTATTTCTATTTAATGTTAAAACTTAAACAAGTATAGGTATGTAGTTATATATAATAATTTGAACTGTCAATTTAATGAAAATGGGCTTTTGCCTCTTTTAAAAAAAAAAAGTTATATATAATAGCATTGTATGTGCAGTTGCTTGGCGAAATGCACTTCTTCTTCCTAGATAGCACCAAGAGTTCCCCCAAACACTTCACAACAGCCTATACTAAGTGTTGTTAAGGTAGTGTGAAGTGATTTTAGGGAACTCTAGGGGACAACTAGGTTTGTTCTCTCTCCATGTCTATTTCCTTGACTGCCCTATTGAGTTCCCCCAAACACTTCACAATTTCCCACGTGTTTTGCACCTTAGGCCCTTTGTGAAGTGCTTGAGGAGAACTCCGGGGGAAGACCTAGCCTAATTTCCCTTTGGTCACAACCATATAACTAAATGCTGGGTGCCACCGAGAGTTCTCCAATGAAGTGTCTCTCGTAAGTCCAGATAATAACCGGCTTTAATCTTTTCATCAGTAGTGTGTGCTAGCTATTATATTTTTTTGCCTTGCCTTCAAACAAACTTCTATGCCTTATATTTATAGCTGAAGCTCAGGACTTATCATCCAACATGTTAAACAGATGAAAATGTATTCTTCTTAAGGCAAGTGGAGTTGCATCTAGCCATGTTTCTTGACCACATTAGATGGAAGTAGAAGAATCTAGCTAGTTTACAATCAACTTTATAAGATTTGCATATTCTTTCTACATGTCATCCTCAAAAGAAGACGCCTATTTAGGTACACTATATATATATATATATATATAGATAGATAGATAGATAGATAGATAGAGTCCGGCTAATGTGCTTTCGGTAGCATATGGGCCGAAGTGCTACTGGTTCAAATTTGAAATTTCAAATCCAAAAAGTCGATCTGAACTGTTAGATGTGTTCTCTATATTAAAATGTGCTTGGAGACCAAATTTTACATATTGATTTTGAATTTTTTTTACTATTTATTAAGCCACTTTGAAAATCACTGATCCAACGGTGGCTTAACTCAACAGTGAAACCGTTGGATCAGCGATTTTCAAAGTGGCTTAATAAATAGTAAAAAATTTAAAAAAATGTAAAATTTGGTCTCCAAGCACATTTTAATATAGAGCACACATCTAACGGTTCAGATCGACTTTTTGAATTTTGAAATTTCAAATTTGGACCAGTAGCACTTCGGCCCATATGCTACCGAAAGCACATTAGCCGGACTATATATATATATATATATATATATATATGTGTGTGTGTGTGTGTAAGAATGAGATGTGTCAAAATAAATTTTAGAAAGAATGAGAATATTGAGGCACCATTTCTGGCCACAATTGGATTCATATTTATCATGATAAGGTAGTACTTTTTGATAAATAGGTGACCCACTTTTTATGTGGTCATCATGGTGGCAAAGGTAGACGCTTTGTAATTTGAAAGAATAAGCATGTCTAGGGTTCAATGAATTTATTTGAGGCTGTAGAGGGACAAGTCACCATGTATTATAAATGATATTATAATGGGAGATGCCAGTACTGCATTAAATACGAGATATTATAATTTTTTTTTTTTTTTGAGGAAAAATAAGGGTCAGAGCCCAAATTTGATAGATAGTGTCTGTTACAAAAGGGTTTGTAACTCTGAAAGTAAAAATTAATGCGCTCAAAACAGTTGAGCTAGGCAAAGAAGATAAAAGAAAAATTAACAAGAAGAAAATCTAGAAAAATGTAAAAGGCCTGAAAGTCAGGATAAATAAATAAAGCGAGTAGTGCTGGGATGCCTCGTGTCTGCTATTTTCCGACCATGTAATTGCTTCTGTTGGTGAACTTCTCCGATTAATTGATCAATTAGATTGTAGTCGTGAGATATTATAAATTATAAATTATAAAATATATTTAGAAATTTATGTAGATGAGAAACAGCTTTTTGAAGGACTTTTTGTGTTTTTCTCAAAGCCTTGGTGTTTGCATTTAAGGACGTCATTGGTTATATTCTCTCCAAAAAGGAAATTGTGATTTGTGAATATCGATTTTTAATTTATCTTTTGAAGTACTGACATGCATGATCTGTACATGGCTCCAATAGCTAAATTAGTAAAATTACTCGTAAAGCTCGACCAGAATATGCACAGATTACTATACTGTGATTAGGTACTGGTATCATCTGCATCAACTTTAAATTTATCTCTGTTCTTTATTAATCTGTTTTATTGGATTCTCTACTCATAAGTAGCCGAGTTTGTCATTATAGATAATCAGGATAGTCCAACTGAAAAATAGCATTTGGAACAAGGTGCATCCAAACGACTTTTAGTTTTATATGGTGGTGGTTAATGACTTAGGGTATGTTTGGATGCACAAAAATAGCTACTGTTTTAAAAATAGCATTGTTATTTGGAACAAGGTGCATCCAAACGACTTTTAGAGCTATTCGGAATAGGTACTGTTTTTACAAAAACATGGAATAGCATTTGTTGCTTTCAATATTAATACTAATCTAATATTTAAACTAATATTATATTACATTTAATATTTATATTAATTTAATATTATATTATATTCAATCTAATATTTTATTTAATACTAATATAATATTTAAAATAATATCATACTACATTTTAATATTTAAATTCATATTATATTATATTATTTAATCTAATATTTTATTTAATACTAATCTAATATTTAAATAATATTATATTACATTTAATAATTAAATTAATATTACATTGTATTATATTTAAACTAATATTTTATTCAATACTAATTTAATATTTAAAATAATATTACATTACATTTAATCTAATATTTTATTTAATACTAATTTAATTTTTAAATTAATATTATATTACAATAAAATTTAAACTAATATTATATTACATTTAATATTTAAAATAATATTATATTACATTTAATATTTAAACTAATATTATATTACATTTAATATAATATTTTATTAATACTAATCTAATATTTAAAATAATATTATATTACATTTAATATTTAAACTAATATTATATTACATTAATCTAATATTTTATTTAATACTAATCTAATATTTAAAAAATATTATATTACATTTAATCTAATATTTAAAATAATAATTTATTACATTTAATCCAATATTTTATTTAATACTAATATAATATTTAAAATAATATTATATTACATTTAATATTTGAATTAATATTATGTTGTATTATATTTAATCTTACACATAAATTATTAAACAATAGCTATTCCCTCCAAATCCTATTCCAAATATGCAATCCAAACAATTTTTTCACTGTTCCGAATAGCACTGTTCTTAAACAGTAGCTATTCTTATTTATTATTCTAAACAGTAGCTATTCTAGCTATTCTAGAATGCATCCAAACGTACCCTTAATGTTGTATCTGTTTTATATGGACGTTTCAAAACTCCTCTTAAGCTCCAATTTTTCAACTATTTTTTTGATAAATAATATAATAGGCCAGTGGTAGTCACTATTACAAAAAAAAATACTTCCTACACTATAAGTTATACCCAGATTTCCTCTATTTTATAAAAAATCATGTATGAAATAGGATTTTTCTAATGTTCAGAATATCTATAAGAATCCTACACGGATATTAACTTAAAAATCAGTGTACAATTATTTAGGAAAAAATCCACTGATTTTTTTATTAATAACAAAAAATATATATATTATTAATAACCAGATCCTCCAATTATTTTCATCCATACCCAAACCGCCCCCCCATGGGGCGGTTTACCCCCCCAACCCGCCCCCCAGGGGGGTGGTTTACTAATTTTTTTTTTTTAATTTTTTTTTAATGCGATGATGTTTATAATTTATGTATTTTGTAATATTATGTATTTGTTTATAATTTTAATACGATGGATTTTATAATTTGTAACTAGTTTCAAACATAAGTGAACAAAATAATCAAATAACGTCTAATCAACATAAAATATAGAAACGAAAACAAAGTGAATAAAATCAGCAAATAACGTCTAATCACATACAATATAGAATTGAAAATATAAAAATACTACGTCAGGTCTACAATATGAAATATAAAAAAACTAGCGACGACGATGAGGAGGACCGGACAGTGACAGTCTGGGAGCCGGCCCGCACGCCCTCGACGGCTGCACACGAGTCCTTTGTCGCTGCACACGCCTCCTCTGTGGCTATGGAGGATCCTCGTTATGAGTCAGATCCACATACATGTCCTCCTCGTCATCAGAATCATCCATATGCATGTCCTCCTGCATTGTGCCCGTGGATCGTCGGTATGAATCGGGCCATCCCTTGGATCGGCACCCTCCACAGTGGGATCGGCGTGAGCCTATGAACTTCCGCCGGTCTCCGACGTATCTCGTAGTCGCTCACGTCGAGGTCTAGTCATGCTGCATTTGAAACAATTTCTAACAATTTTATTTAACAATTCTTATGAGATTGTATAACTTAATTTCACTCAATTAAATTTCAACCCTGTTATTTTCTCACATTTCCATCTAATTTTTAAAACCTAATTTCATTCATAACCAATTCCAATGTAACAATTTCTAACAATTCCAATCAACTATTTCTAACAATTCCAATGTAACAATTTCTAACAATTCCAATCAAATAATTTCTAACAATTCCAATATAATAATTTCTAACAATTTGTACAAATTGCTACCATTTTTCAAACATTTCTAACTATTTCTAACAACCCTAAACAATTACAATCAATTTCTACTAAATTCAATAACAACAATTTCAAGCAAATCCCGCAATTTCTAACAATTTCATATAAAACCCGCAATTTCGAATAATTTATACAAAATTCCAAACAATTTATAAAAAATCTAAATAATTTATAAACAAGTTAAAGAAATAATTTCATACCCGAAAATGAAATCGGAGTAACGGCGCTATTTGGGCATAGCGCTGTTTTTTCAGCCATAACGCTATTTATACTTTTGATTTTTAGTGATATAATTTAATTAGTGTATAAAGAACAATATGAATGGAGAATTGTTATGTTTTGAGAATCTGGTTTTTAAAAAAGCTGTCTCTGATTTGAAAAACAATAATCTACAATAATATATTTACTGGCTAGCAAAAAAAAAGACAATCCTATACGGATATTTAAGAAAAATCAGTATAGGAAGAGGTTAAATAAATAAACCAGGTTCAACTACCTTCCTACACGGATTTGTATTTAAAAATCCATGTAATATTGTTTCCTACACGGATTTTTATTTTAAAATCCTGGTTTATTTATTTAATATCCTATTAGAAGAGCTACACATATATTTAACTAAATATCCATGTAGGAAGAGTATTCCTACACAGATATTTGGTTAAAATCCGTGTAGCTCGGGTTTAGCTAGAGGTACAGTGTGAGGGATTTGTACACGGCTATTTATAATATATCCGTGTAAAATTTGTTATAATTGCACACAGATAAATATCCGTGTAAAAAGTTCTCCTTTCCTACACTCTAAGATTACACACGTTTCCAAAGCCGTGTAGCTACTTAATTGAAAGTTCGTGTACAAACTGTGTTTTTGTAGTAGTGAGTTTGCCTATTTATTTGAATCATCGGTCATATATTGTCAGAAACAACTCATTGAATTTAAGAATTAATGGGAAATAAACCGTTATTCTGTCATTCTAGATGGATTCCCAGTTCATTCAGTGCTTGGTGAATCTAGTCTTCCTTCCCACAGATATCTAATTCAAGAGAAAAAATTTCCTAAAAAAAAGAAGTAATTCAAGTGAGCAAAATGAGAATAGTATTTGCTCTGAAAGGGGAATCCCAACGAAAATTATAGTACTTATATTTATCAGATAAATATAATTTCTCTGGTTCTAATTGTAATTATAGTTTAAGGAGAGCAGCTGAACAGAACTAGTTACTTAGTATTACTTTTAATAGTTTGTAGGACTAATGTAATCCCAAAGTTTGGGGGTTTGAAGAATGTTAGCTCTCTACATTTAATTGCATTGCAACTGAGCAGCATCTTAGCAAATGGGTTAATTTGTTAGAAATTTTAAGTTGAATCTGAACATTTGCCAAATTTTGTTTTCTGATTCCAACATGGTTGAACTTGCTCAATTTAAGCTTTAGTAAACTATAAAATGGTTCAACAGAACCACAAGTTGACAAGTTCTGACAGGAGTTGCTCTCTCTGATGCTTTACATATATAGCATGTTCTAGCACCCGAATCTGTATCCATTCTAGGTATAGATACCATCAACTTTGTTTTTTCTTCACTTCATTTCCATTTTAGGCTAGAACCAAGAGACAAATCTTTATGAGGAAGCTTAATTATATTCTTGACTTTATAATTACATAGAGTACAAATGATATAATTTATAGCAACATAAATCTCTAAAAAGATAACTCTATAAATCACACGTCCTAAAATACTCTATACTAAAATACTAAATTATTCCTTCTTAATATAGCCTGCCAAATATAGCCTACTATCCTGACATCCTACTAAATCAAATCTAATGAAAATATATTATGAGATGAGAGGCATACACAACAATCCTCCCCTTGACTTGAAATCTCATCCTGAAACAAAACCCAAAATAAACTCCTAAACACACAAAATTATCTTAAATTTCAACTAAAATAGGATCGCCTGAAAAAGTATCATTCTCGTTTGCCTTTTGTTTATTATTTATCTTGAAACAGTCGGCCTTGATGTGACATTTCTTCCTGCAATAATTGTAAATTAGATTCTTGTTCTTAGAGCTCGACTAGGTCGATGATGAAGTCAAGTCCTCTTTTTGTCTATCATCCTCATTGTCCACCTTGATACCAAATATCTCCATGTCAATAAGAAATCTAGTATAGTATGAAATATGGACCTTAACGGATATACCTTCTACCATCTTGAAAGAATGGTACCTCTACTTGCTTGATCTTTACGCGAAGGAAACACCTAGAGCCTGAATGCTTCTTCCACGATACAAAGACAAATCTGAAAACCCTGAATAATAACAACATAATAGCCCTGAAATCACCAAACAACCGTCAGCAATGAAGATGGCTCTGCTACCAATTTGTTAGGGTTTTGGAAAAGAAGGAGAGGCTAAAACCCTAGAAATTCTAACAGAAAATCGAGAGGACTCCCAAACACTTCAATATTTAGGCTTCTGTATAAGATTTTAGGTTTTATGAAAAGTGCTTTAAGGGAACACCTTGGTACACCCAACTTGTAGTTTCTACATGGGACCTAATTGTTGTATTGCTGGCTGCTATCCAGAGTTCCCCCAAACACTTCACTACAAACTTACGAATGCACTATGAGCTAAGGTGAAGTGCTTGAAGGCAACTCTAGAGAACAACCAACTGATTGTTTCTGTTGGGTAATTAAAGAAGTAAATAGATGTAACACAAGAGAGGTTTTGTTCAAATTGACTGTTCAATCAACCAAAAAACAGTATACTGTGCTGCTGTGCCAGTATTTCCAGAAACAGAGAGTTATTTTCTGAATAGAAGCAAAAACTTTTTCATACACCCACTCAATTACAAAGTTCTACAGTATTTAACTTTGTACTACATGTTCTCTAATAAAAAAAAAACTACCCACTACAAAAAAATAACCATACTGAAAATAACTTGCAACACTACAACAGTTTTACACATCTGAAAATTGCTATCTAAACCAACTCAATATTAATCCTGAACACTCCCTGAACAGCTCTAAATAGAGAACGTGCTGCCTAAATTTAATAACTAGTTTATAATTAAATCTGAACAGAAATAAAAATAACTGCAACTAAACCGCAACTTCTAGAAACTGTTTCTCTTATGCACTTTACTGCTGACTTGGATTATTTTCAACACCCCCCCCCCTTAATCCAAAGTCCAAAGCACATTCATCATGTCTCGACACCAGTTGAACTTCTCCAGTGTCAGTGATTTGGTCAGCACATCTGCAACTTGCTAGTTCGTGTTCACATACTGCAACTCTATCATCTTTTGCTCAATCAGGTCCCGTATGAAATGCAGCCGAGTGTCTATGTGCTTTGTTCTGTGATGCACTGGGTTGTTACCAATTGCAATTGTCGACTGATTATCACAATAGAGTATTGTTGCACCTTTCTGCTCACAATCTAACTCTTCCAATAAGCGCCTTAACCATACACCTTGGCATGCTGCTGATGTTACTGCATTGTACTCAGCTTCTGCAGTTGATAGTGCAACTGTTGACTGTTTCTTCGAACTCCAACTTATTACGCTGTTGCCGAAGAAGAACACCTGACCTGTTGTGCTTTTTCGATCATCTATGCTGCCTGCCCAGTCACTATCGCTGTAGCCTGTCAAACATGGTTCATCAACACCCTTGTACCACAGACCATAACTTGTTGTACCTGCAATGTACCTAATAATTCGCTTTGCTGCTCCCATGTGTTGTTTAGTTGAATTCTGCATGTATCTCGCAACCATTCCCATAGCATATGTAATGTCTGGTCTTGTGTGCGTCAAGTACAACCAACCTCCCACCAAACTCCTAAACCGAGTTGCATCTGCAACTCCAGTTCCATCAATTGTTGTCAACTTCTCATTTGTATTCATTGGAATTAATACGGAATTGCAATCTTTTAATCCGAACTTTTCTACCAAGTCTCTTGCATACTTGCGTTGGGACACAAAGATTCTCCCCTTCTCTTGTTCAACCTCCAAACCTAGAAAGTAATGCATTTCTCCTAGGTCGGTCATCTCAAACACACGCATCATTTGTTCTTTAAACTCCTTCACCATTGCGTCATCTGTGCCAAAATAAATCATATCATCAACATAAAGACATACCGCTGTTAAACCTCCTTTTTCTTGGCATTTAGCATAGAGATTAGGCTCATTCTTGCTTCTCTCAAATCCCAATTTCTGAAAATGTGCATCAATCTTGCTGTACCATGCATGAGGGGCCTGCTTCAAACCGTATAATGCTTTGAACAAACGATATACCCAATGTTCTTTGCCCTTCACCTCAAACCCTTCCGGTTGCTCAACATAAACCTCTTCTTTTAGTTCAACATTGAGGAATGCTGACTTCACATCAAATTGATAGAGAGGTTGTCTCAATTGGGCTTCCATTGCCATCAACAACCGAACCGTTTCAAATCTGGCCACCGGGGAGAACGTCTCTTCATAGTCTATGCCTTGCTTTTGTGCATATCCTTTTGCCACTAATCTTGCTTTGCATTTTAATACACTGCCATCTGGACCAAATTTAATCTTGTAAACTCATTTAACTCCAATTGCATTGCGATCTTTTGGTAATTCCACCAACTTCCAGGTTTGGTTTTGCTCGATTGAACTCATTTCTTCTTTCATTGCTTGCACCCATTCCTTTCTTTCAACGGCTTCTTCATAGGACAATGGATCTGTTACATACAAAACTTGAGTTGCTTCATACAATTCTTGTAAGGATCGTACCTTTCTTCCTTGTGTATCCGGATCAACCATCCGATGTGAAGTGCTACTCGAGCTTGGGCTGCTTTGTGGCTGCTCACTGCTGTCTTCTTCTTCATCATCTTCTATTTCAGCTAATGGTATGTTGTTTTCCACCATAGACCAACTCCAACTAGCATTCTTCTTAAAGATAGACATTCCTTCCAGGCCGGCCACCAATATCAAAAGGCCTGTACAGGGCTCTGGCCTAGACAAGGGTAAAGCGAAGCAACAATACGCAGAGGAGGCCGAAATTAATCTGAACCCAAGTGATTACTTTGAAGCTACGCTGCCACCTCAACTCTGCGCAAGAATTGCTGCTAGTTGTGGGCTTTCAGTTGAAGTTGTCAACACTCTAATAGAGGAAGACAATGAGGAAAGGAGGCAAACCAATCACAACACTCAGAGCCTACAGCTACAGCAGCTGACAGTGGAAGAACCAACGGAGGCTGAGATTGAAGAGAGCAATGCCAGATTCGATGCCGAATCAGAGGCAGACTCACAAGCCGAAGAGGACTAAGGCTAAGTGTTTGGTTTTTTCTTTTTATTTGCTTATTTTTTCTATTCTGAGATTAAGTTTGCTCTTTGTTTCTAAATGTATTACAAAAAAATCAAAGTACTATCGTGGAATTGTAGAGGCTTGGGGAACATTGATAAATGCAATGTTGTACGGGATGTGATACGCACGTCGAGATGTGACGTGTGTATGTTGCAAGAAACAAAGCTTAATGAAATTAATCTCAATTATGTCTTAAAGTTTCTTCCTTCTTTTTTCAACCAAAATTGTGCTTTTAATAATGCATTAAGCTCCTCGGGAGGACTTCTAATTGCATGGAAAAGATCATTTGAATTTCTGACAAGCTGGTCAACTAAACATACTCTCACTGTGTTGCTTACAAATTCTCAAACACAGCAAACGATTGCAATAACCACAGTCTACGGCCCTAGTGTAGATGGTGAAAAAGAACTATTCATTACGGAACTTGAAAATACTAAAAAAATGATTGCGTGCCCTTGGATTCTTGGGGGGGACTTTAATCTAGTGCGATGGATGACGGACCGATCAGGGCTTTCGCATTGTTTTAACTTGATGAACTTGTATAATGACTTTATCAGAAATGCAGGAATAATTGATATCCAATTGCAAAACAGACTCTACACATGGTCGAACAAGCGACCCCAACCGACCTTCTCCAAAATCGACCGAGTTTTCGTCTCACCGGAATGGCAAACCCAGTACCCGATTGTTCTCCTAGAAGCCTTGGAGATGCTGGTATCCGATCATGTGCCGATGTTGCTCTCCTGCAAGAATACAGCTTCCAGACCAAAAAAATTTAAAATGGAGTGCTTCTGGTTTAAATATGAGATTCCAAAAATGATGGTTCACAAGCTTTGGGTGGAACAGTACCAGCAGCCAGTTGGGTTGCTGGAGGGATTTCATAAAAAAAACAGAATTACTCACAAGGGCCTTAAATCTCTGGCAAAATAAGGAATTTGATAGAATGGATGTTCGCCTAACAGCTTTGCAAAAAATCTATTTTATTCCTTGACACGATAGAAGAACACAGGCAGTTGGCGCCATATGAATTCAAATTCCGTTGTAAGATCAAGGAAAGAGCATTTGAACTAGCAAACAACATTGAACAAAAATGGCGACAGCGTGCTAGATGCAGATGGCTTAGTCAGGGAGACAAAAACACACGATACTTTCCTGTTTTTGCCTCCTCCAGGCTCCGACGGAATGCAGTGCTGTCTATCACACACGAAGGGGAAACAGTGGCAGATCAACTCAAAATTGGCAGCCTATTCTTCAACCACATGAAGGAAACACTGGGGCAGGTCAACTCAGTATTAAACTTTGACCCTTCGTTGCTTTACACCACTAATCCCGACCTTGCTTATCTAGGAGAGCCGGTGCACGAAACGGAAATAGAATCGGCAGTTCGGGGCCTGGCAAAGAACAAAGCCAGTGGCCCTGATGGGATTCCGACTGAGTTCATTCAAACATACTGGTCGGAAATAAGAGGCGAAGTCTGTGGTATTGTGCTTGAGTTTTTCAGGGGGAAGCTAAACCTCATGAATTACAACAGGGCAAATTTGGTTATGATTCCAAAAAAGGTTGGTGCAGAGGCTTTGGGAGATTTTAGGCCTATTAGCATAATAAGCATCATCCCCAAACTTATAGCAAAAATTATGGCTAATAGACTAAGAAGGGTTATGCCTCAACTCATCTCTACAAATCAAACCGCATTTATACAAGGAAGGCAAATCACAGATAATTTCGTGGCAACAAGGGAAATACTACATCACATAGTAGATTCCAAAAGAGAGGCCGTATTCATAAAACTAGATTTCACCAAAGCTTTTGACTCGATCGAATGGGTCTTCCTGATACGGGTCATGGAAGCTAGAGGTTTCCCAACGCAATGGGTTCACTAGATAAAGGGACTGCTACTCACAGCACAATTGAGGGTCCTAATAAATGGAGAAGCTTCCGAATACTTTATCCACAAACGAGGACTATGTGAAGGTGATCCCCTTTCACCGATGCTATTCAACATAGCGGTGGATGTACTACAACAGATGATTAGAACTACAAATGAAAATTTGGAAAACGGTATCTCAAGGAAAATTAGAGACCCTATCCTCGCACTCCAAAAGAGCGGCGACGGCCACCTCTCTGATTTCCCTGAAGGTACTTATAAGGCTCTTCACAGCGATCTCTGGACTGAGGATCAACTACCAAAAGAGCATATATGTCCCTTTGAACATAGCTGAGGCGGATATGCCATGGATAAACGCTATTTTGGGGTGTACCCGAACCAACTTCCATGTCATATACTTAGGTTTACCGTTGACGGTACAGAAACCGACCAGGGAGAGGTACATGCCGATTATAGAGAAGATTGAAAAGCACCTAGGAGGCTGGAAAGGAAAAATTCTGTCCAAAGGAGGTCGACTCCAGTTGGCTGCAGCGGTTCTGTCATCCATCCCAATATACTTTATGTCCTACTTTAGGATCCCGCAATGGGTAATCGACAGAATCGACAAAATTAGAAGAAGCTTCATTTGGGGAAAAGGCCAGGACAATGTCAGAGGGATCTCAATGATCAATTGGGATGCGGTTCGCAATCCGAAATCTTTTGGGGGCATGGGCATATCCAACCATAATCTGGTTAACATAGCCTTGCTATTGAGATGGTGGTGGAAATGTTACCATGAACCGTCTAGCCTATGGTCCAACATGATAATAAAATTGAGAGCTAAGGGTACCAACATTGAGGGGCCCAGAATTTGGAATATCACAGGCTCTTTTTTTTGGCAGTAGCTACACAACATAAAGCATCTGTTCAGTGCGTGTACAACCTGGAGCATTGGAGATGGACGGTCAATATCATACAGGTTTGATACATGGGATGAGGTACCTAGATCGCTAACAAGAGTCACGGGTACTATGCAACCAATGATATCGCTTCGTGATGCTTGGCAATTCAGATTCACAATCAACCAGGATGAAACAAGAGATCCAAACAGTCTGACGCTCACGAATGGGGAAGACACTATTGAATGGAAATGGACCAACACAAAGATCTACACAGCCAAATCGGCGTATAGACTGCTTAGTGAGGCTGGTAAGATCAGATGGCGTTTTCAAAAAGTCTGGAAATCCAAGGTGCCACCTACTGTGATAATTTTTATATACCTCATGCTTCAAGGCAAGGTTCTGACAAGGCAGGTTCTCAGAAGAAGGGGGATTATGGTGCCATTACGATGTGTCCTCTGTACCGTCTGTGACCAAGAATCTGCGGTGCACTTGCTATTCAGATGTAGGTACGCTACAGGGGTATGGCACCAAGTGGAGATAATAATGAACACCAAACTTATGAAGCCAGCGATAACGGTTCAGAACACTTGGGATCAATCGTAGGAAATGGTGCGGCAACGAGGCAGGATGACCCTCTCTGAATGGATGACTAGCTTCAGCTGTGTAACTTGGGCAATCTGGAAACAGAGAAATGCGGCAATCTTCCGAGGCCAACACCTACCGCCCGGGGTACTGGCCAACGAATGCTTTAATGAGATTCAGCTGTGGAATAAATTTTGCTAGGGGAATGCGGACAACAAAGGCTTCACCAACACTTTTACTTTTGTTTCACCTCTGATTTACTTGTTAGGATGATCCTCTTTGGTTTTTTCATTTTATTTTCTTTCTTAATCTTGTATGGCTTTTCACAGCTGTTAGCTGTAGGGATTGGTTTAGACACTGATGCAGGGTAGGGTGCTGGGGCTGGCTAAGGGTTAATCCTATAACCACAGTACACCCACTGATGTAACTTTCCGATTATTTCTATAAAAATTACTTGTCAGCCACTGACAAGCTTTCAAAAAAAAAAAAGAAGCTCATATACACATGATTTATTCTTTTTTTTTAATGAAAATAAAGGTCTAGTACTTATCTTGATATTAATCAGCGAAATAAAATAAAAAAATTCAGGTCTTGATTTAAAACTTAGTTTACAAAACTAAAAGCTCTAATAGAAAGATACGACTCAATAATGACCAGCACGAAGTTCGGATCTGGTATTGTATAGTGTAATAACTTTAATTTTTTATGCTTGACGAGAAAATATGTATTTTCTAGTGACCAGCACGAAGTTCAGATCTTCTATGCCAATCAGACACCAACCAAAGAGTATGGATGATCATTAATAGCATCTGTCTACGGTGTTTTATTTTTTTAACTTTATTTTAGGGTTCAAATTTTCATTTTAATTAATAATTATATTTATCTTGGAGAGATATATGTATAATATTTATATTAGATAGATTAACTGATTTACCACCATAACAATTCACACTTCAGTCTATAAGTATGAATACTTGAAATTTTAGATATTAATAGTGTTACTAAAATTTCAATGCGTAGGAATAAATACTTGATGTTAATATTTTTACTATAAATACTTGATATCTTAGGTATGAATACTTGATATATTATATATTAATATTTGCGTGCATATGCATTCGTACTTGTGCATAGTAGAAGTATGAATACTTTCCTCAGTATATATTAATACGTTTAAGCATCAAGCAAGTTAACTAATTAAAGTTATTTTACAATATAACAATTCACACTTCAATGCGTAAGTATGAATACTTGATATTAATATTTTTATTAAAAATACTTGATATCTTAGTTATGAATACTTGATATATTATATATTAATAATTGCGTGCATAGGCATTTGTACTTGTGGACAGTTTTTTTAGAAATATATTTGGTATTTTAGATATGAATACTTGCATTACGAGATGTAAATACTTGCTCGACGAGGTGTAAATCATTTAGGAATTTCTCAGGAATATTTTACAACATAAAAATTCACACTTCAATGCGTAAGTATGAATATTTTAATGTTCTAGTATGAATATTTTATATGTTTTAATACGAATACTTTGTAGTTTTAATATTTTCCAGTAACTTTGTAGTTTTAATATGTTATATGTTGAATATTTGCTGATATGTATATGTATACATGTAATGTTTTAGTGTGAATATTTACATGTTTTAGTATAAATACTTTGTAGTTTGTATATTTACTAATAATGATGTTTTCAAAATTATAAAATGAGTACTTTATATGTTTTAGTATGAATACTTTCTAAATTTAGTATGAATACTTGTACGTCGAGATATGAGTACTTGAAGAATAAAGAACCCGAAAGTACTTCATCATAGATCTCATTTGAAAGAGAAAATTACATAAAAAATGTTCGTGGTTTTAGATTTGCAAAATTCCTCATAGATTGTTAAAAATATTGACGAGATTAAACGGAGAAAAAAAACTCACTTCTAAAAATGTATAAAAGATGGGTGTGCGACTAGAGAGAAAAGAAAGTTGATGTCCAGTTTTTTATTTAAATATTTGATGTCTTAGGTATGAATATTTGATATATTATATAAAAATATTTGGGCGCGTAAGTGTTCATACATGTTCACGCCAGTTGTAAATTTTTTCAAATTTAAGTGGTCCCCTAAGTAGTTATTGTTTACCCAAGTTAGTTAGTGGTCTTCATCGTACTTTATGAATAAATTAGTTAGGTTTATGGATAAGTTACTTAGGGAGATATTTAGATGATAGAATGGGGGAACTATTAGTCACTCCCTTTTTTTTTCCTATGCATATTAATTCATACTTGAATTTTGCCCTTTTGTTTAGACAATGAATCAACCAAAGATTGGCATGGAATTTCCATCTGAGCATGCAGCCTACAAGTTCTACAATATCTATGCATATCATTTGTCATTGGACTCTCAAAATAACATAAGGCTCAACATGGAGTCGAGTCGATGTCCAACAATGACACTCCATTTTTAATTTTACAGTAATGGCATTTTTTTTTAAGGACCCGGGTAACTGTTCCTGCACCCCCATCCCTCCATATTCCCGCACTAAAAGACAAAAAAGTCTGGTTACGACAGTTTGGATATTTAAATTTCTATCATTATTTAACATCTATATGTAGTGTATTTACAGTGTATCAAAAAAGTATTTAACTCTATTCATTGGAGTATTAACTGTCTATCCAACAATGAAACAATCTCTGTCCCCGCAAAAAAATTAATATATCTATCCCCACGTTCCCGCACTAAAAAACAAAAAAAATTAGGTTCTAATATTTGATGGTTTAAATTTCCTACAGTATTTAACTTCAATATGTAGTGTATTAATAGTGCATCGAACAAGTATTTAACAATATTCATTGGAGTATTAACAGTTTGCGTCCAACAGCGACACAATTTTTGTCCCTGCAAAAAATGACAAAATAATTTGGTATCGTCCCCGCGTCCCCACACATCAGTATTTATCTTTAGAAATGTTAGTATTTAACATTATGTATGTTAGTATTTATCTGTAAAGTCAAAAATATTAATCTCTAAAATTATAAATAAGTTGCATGAATTCTATTTAGTATCTTATATCTTAGTATTTAACTTTATGCACATAAGTATTTAACTTTAAGAACGTTAGTATTTAACTTTAGCAATTTAAGTCTTTAATCTAAATCATTTATAAAATTTTCCAAATTGAATTTTTATATAAAAATATAAATTTAATTACAGAATTAAACACTAATTTTTAGAATAATCTTATTTTTTAGTAGAAGTATCTCTTTAATAAATATCAACTTTCCTTAATAAAGAGGCAAAAAAATACAAACACGTTAGTGGGAGCGACTTTCCTTAATTAGTTAGTGGGAGCGACAAAAAATACAACTTTCCTTAATTAGTCAACAACTATGGTTAGATTAGTTAGTTATTGGGACCCACCTTCCTTTTTGGACTCCGCGGAATAGTGCGGAGATGAGATGAGGGAGCGGGGCTACATATAATTATTCTTTTTTTTAAATGTGTTCTAAAATTAAGTGTATGTTATTGAAGTTTCTGTTACCATTAATTTAATCAATTTTGATGAGATATGATCGTGTGTTTTGGAGACGATTTTGAGAGGAGTACGGGACGGCCAAGTGACTTCGGACACGCTCCCCATAATGACAATTATCTAAGATCAATTATCCCTCCTTCCATTATGTAACATTCTCCTTTTAATTTCAACTTTTTTTTTCTCTCTTTTTTCTATATCACCTAACACACTTCTTTGCTCGCTTTTTGTGGTTATATATCCTATATTTTTTTTTATATATTTTTTGCCCCTTATTTCTTATATATTTTTTGTCCCTCATCTTTGTTTTTTTTTTTTTTTTTTCACTACTGTGCATAATTTTTGTTAAAAACTAATAAATTTAATTATTTGGTCAAATATATTAGTTAATTATTAGAATCCTCTAGAATTGTCATGAATGTAGTTGAGTTTTCTAGAAGTCATATTGTGGTATTCTAAGTTGTCTTGAAAGATGAAAATTGTGTATAGGAAATAGAAAATGTTAATTAGAGGATTAAATATTATTTAATGATAGTAGAGTGACGGGCCAGCTTTCAGATCGTATAGTATGAACTTCTGAACATATTTTGAATTTTGGGTCAACATGCACGGTTTTGTCCAGTTTTGGTCCGTTGAATTGTCACCTCTAAGTCTCTGAAGTTTTCTCAATGGACCAAAATACACATAGGTGGGTGATGACTGGTGACACAACCAATAAGGATTCTTTAAGATACAAAAGCAAATATGAGCGCAAATTCGCATTGGATACTTGGAAAGTCCAAGTTTTTTAGTTGCGGATGAATGTGGGAGCAGGTGCGGTGGGGCCGAAATAAAAATATCTCCGAAATTTACAACTAATTAAGACATGTGAAGGCACTGATTAAGACGAAAGACAGCAGTGTATGGTCTCCAACTTCATCACCGACTAGAGAGAATATTTGTGCTTCCGCACAGAGACAATAGAAAAAGAGTAGGACCACTCTGTCCAGGTTCAATGAATGTGCGCACTTCGCAAAATAAAGCATCTATGCCCAACCCATTCAATCTCAATTGATCAATCCATTTGCACAAGATCTCAATAATCTCGTAAAGCATACAAATCTACGACTAAATGGATGAGGATAGTTTGTCAGAGGAGAAGGAAAAGGCCATGGTGGTGTAAGAGGAAGAGCCTGTGAAGGGAATGAAGTACAGAGTTCCCCCTTTTTCACTTCAATTATTGCTTGCTTTTTCTCGAGGTTCAAGCAATATATGTGTATTTTAGATTGCAGAGCTTTCAATTTTGTTTCGAAATAACAACCATGGATGTTTCCCAATTTAATTGTATAATTTTATTTTGCTCTTAAGACTTAGTTTTTGGTTTAGTGGCTAAGGTACATGATCTCTATAGATTTGAAACTCAGATGAGAGAAATTTTTTGTTATAATAACAAAGGTATTAAATAATTTGATGGCTTGACCTCCAACTTTACTCAAAAAAAATTCTTTTGCTCTTATATTTTCTGTATTTAATTAGATGCCATTATATGTCTCTCTGTCACAACACAAACAAGCGCGCACAAATTAATTCATAGAACCAGCAGAAATCGTTAATTACGAATTACGATACACGAAATGATTATATGTATTTTTGGCAAAAGTTGATTATTTGTTCAATAAGAAATAATTAATCAATTGGATGCCATTATGGCTAGGTTGTTGTTCAATTAATTAAAGTTCTCTTAATTAATCAATTGTTGTAACTACAAATTGTTTATTGGTTATTTGACAAGCTTCATGTTGTATCACATGCAAAAAAATCAATGCGCGGATTTAAAACCCTTTCTTTTTTGAATGACAGGTTTTAAAACCTTTTTGCAAACAGTAACAGTTTCATTATTTCGTCCACAACATTCGCATAGACGTGTCATTCTAATTCAAGCAACTCGAAGTCCTTTTTGCCTAACATGTTTCCTTAATTGTGCTCAAAATTGTTTTATTTTAAAAAAAAATATAGGAACTTTCAACCTTTACTCCAAAAAAATAAGATAGGAGTTAATCTCCTGAATTATAATTTATTAAACATAAAATAAAAAATATTGAACTTGAAAGCTTTAGAAATACGGCTGCACTACGAATAGGAAAGTATGTTGACAATATTACTTTTTTGATAAGTTAAAATTATTATCAAATTAATCCAGAAAATTGAACTATATGTAAGTTCTAAACAGATAGAATGTATATTAATTTGATGCAATTTGAACATTTTGATAACATATTATGTGCTAATAAAAATATAAAATATAAAATTGAATAGTTAATCTTTAACCCATGAATCTTCAAATTGCTATATATGTACCAGTGTTGTAAATAACGGTATGCGGTCGTCGGACGGACGGGGTACCGCCAAGCGATTAATCGGTATGCGGCCGATTAATCGGAATTATGCAGACAATTTAACGTTTTTATTAAATTTATGTATATATATATCATAATTTATTAAAAATTATTTATTCAACTCATTAAACTTATCAAATAAATTTAATTTAAGTTAGTTTTATTATTATAACATGACACTATGCTTATTTCTTCGTAACACGTAAGCATTTTGTATGTGTAAGTAACACATTTATTTAATGAAAAATAAATTTGAGAATTAAGCTTTTTCAAATACTAATAACATATTATTTGAAAGAAAGAAAACATTCAAACATAAAATCACTAAATTTAATTTATGATAATAACATAATTTCATAAATAAACATGTCGTACTAATTGAAAAAATTACATCACTAAATTAAATGTCCATCTAATAGTGTTTAAATTTCTACAGCACACACTGGTGTTTGATCCTCATCATTCCGGCTGCAAATAGGGCTTTTATCATGGATTCTTCAAGGCCAAAAGAAATCAAACCATAAGATTGTAGAAACATCTGTCCATTTATAGAACAGTAAGCAATATCTTTTCACTAGGTTTGATTTTCTTTCTAAATTGTAATTAAATTGTGGATCGAAATTGCTAATTACTGTCACGTAATTTTGTAAGGGCTTGGAGCAAATATGCGACAGAAGGAGGAGTGCAAGCAAAAGGAAAAGGGACCGTGAAAAATAAATTCAGAATTGAGTGGTTACCGGTGAGCTTATTATACAATAATTTCTTAACTTAAATTTTATAGTTTAAAAAATTATTTTCATTCTAACATAGGCCGATAAATGTAAATTTCAGTGTGTGCGGCAGAGGGAGGGTTGGGAGTGCGCTTATTACACAATGATTTTCATGTCTAATTGGATCGAAAGACATCAATTTAAATTTCCAAAAGAGGTATGTAATTCACATTAAATTTCATTTTAAAAATATCAATAATTCGATCCGTCTCTCGTTACTAACTCAAATTATAATTGTAGTATAACCAGAGCCAAACCGCTTACTCAACCGAGCAAGTCGACGAAGTGAGAGGGATGTGGGCAAGGTGGTTTATTTTCCAATTTTGTACTCCACAATATGGATTTGTATAAATTAATTTGTGTAATCATTAATTTTGAATTGTTATGTTGTTTTGGCAATTTCTATCTATTTGGGGGTTCTGTTTTGGGTTAAAAAAATATTCTGATATTATATATAATGGCTGGCAAAAGTGGAGGCTAGCCAAAAACAGAAAAAAAAATACAAAAAAAAAGAAAATCGTACACGGATATTTGACGAAATCCATGTAGGATGTGTTAAAAATAAAAATTGATTTAGGATCTTCCTACACGAATTTGTACTAAACATCCGTGTAGCTAGGCTATGGAGCTACACGGTTTTTTTATTAAAAAATAGTGTAGGAAGAAGTTTCATACATGGTTTTTTGTTCAAAACCCACGTATGAAACATCTTCCTACACGGTTTTTTATTAAAAAACCATGTAGCTCCATACCCTAGCTACACGGATCTTGAGTAAAAAATCCGTGTGGGATTAGTGTAACCATACACGTATAAATTATCCGTGTGTAAATGGTGGACTTTCCTACACCCCAGTATCGCACACGATTCCAAATCCGTGTAGCTCTCCAGTTAAAGTCCGTATACAAAATGTTTTTTTGTAGTAGTGTATATAAATAATAGAAAAATTAATCAATTTCAAAGTAAGTAAGAAGAAAAAAAAAACATATATAAAAAATATTGGATGAATATCTAAGCATAAATAAAACTACAATACATGATTTATAAATCTTATTATGACACACTATTATAGGAAACAAAAAAAAAACAATGTGACAAAAAAATTTCACTGAAATAAACGGAAAAAAACGGAAATAAATGGGAATAAACGGCCGATTAATTGTTTTTTTTTCCGCCAACAGACATCTGTTAAATGTATTTCCCCATTTTTTACAACACTGATATGTTCACGGCAATACAATAATTTAATCAGTTAATGTGCCAGGTGTATTGTTTGCATCAACTTTATTTATCTTTCGTTGATATTAGATTCTTTTTGAAGGGACAAGTTCCGACTTCCGAATTCCAAATTTCCAATATTCAAAGATGCCGTACTTCTCCGTTATCTTACAATTAATTAATACTGATCTTAACTACTCCCTAATCTTATTATTATTCAAATTTTCTAAAGTTTCAAACTTTAATTTTCTTGTACCTGGTAGGCTGGCAGGATTTAAACCGGTTCCATCTGGCAAAACGGATGGTCATAGCACTGACTATCTGTGCTTCATCAATTAATTAAATAGCCTGAATCTGACTTAGACGAGACAAACTGATGAAACTTAAACCTCCAACTTTGGCTTTGTGAGTTGTGACCACTCAGCGATTAAAGGAAGATTCGTGGTATCCCAAACGCGTCTAGGTTCACCGAACATGTCCCACAAAAGGGCATATATACTGACTACCGTGTCCCGCCTACCTTTCTCTTTTAAAGCATCAACAGTTGCCCCTCCATGGATTCTCGTCGCGCTACAAAAATTAGGCCTTTGTTCTGAGAAGGATGCCGAAACAGCCATGGCGTTAGAGAAGAAGAGGAGAGAGTAGAGTTTGTGGAGGCATGATGGTTGGAGTTCTCCCCTGTTATCACTTCATTAATTTAGTTCCTATATGTTAACCAAATTGGGCAAGAGATGATGCTGTAGCTTATTTTATTTTCCTTTTTTTAATTTGTTTTTTTTTTCCTTATGGTAGAAATTTGTATGGAGAGCGTTATGGTTCTGAAATCTATTGTCATGTACTAAATATATATGCAGTGAAATGAAATAATTGGCTCTTTCATTTTATATTTTAAATGCTAGTTTTTCATCTATATGTATTTACTTTAGAAATGCGTTTATTTGCATTGAAGCCCGTTCAGCAATCACCATTAATGAGCAGCCAATTTTTTTTTTCTTTGAAAAGATGATGAACCGGTCGGAGCTCAACATTACCAGCTATTTTATTTATTTTAAACAGTGGACACAAAATTAAATAAATTACTCTCAACGAGAGTATATTAGTGATCCGGTTGCTTAGGCAATTATATATGAAATCTATAATAGATTATGTGACAATTGATCAGTTTCACGTCATTTTATATATTATATTTTTTTGGGAAGCGTTTTTAATCCACTAGCTAGTCTAGCTTTCATCAGTTAATTAGGGATATTGTGGTCCTAGTAAGTCAAATAATTTCTCAGGTGAAACTTGATTGAGAATTGAGACTTGAGACTTAATAATTATAATAATTATATAAGTTAGGCTAACGTAACTTTGCACCATCTGTCTAGATATATATGTCAGCCTAATCCAACATATATAATCTAAAAACAAACTGAATATGCCCGATTTCGAATTTCAAAAGTTCGGCAAGACTATGTTTACTTTAAATTATTTCAAATTCTTAGATATGAACCGCTCAAGTTTTCTGTTTAGAGTTTGCAACTTGGATATTTTTGAAGTGCTCAAATTTGGATCCAAATCTATTGCTTGTCAAATTGGCAAGTAGGATTCTGCCTTTTCAAATCTAACCATTAAATTTTTAATGAACAAATCTCAACACAAGATGAATAATTTGATTTGGAAAAACAGAATCTTGCTTGCTCATTTGACAAGCAGTGGAGTCGGTTCCCTCAAAGCTATATATGTAGGCGGCAGTAGGACCGACAAGATACCATTGCATTTTGCCTGAAACACTCATTGATTGTGTTCATAGTACTGTAGCAAATTGGAACATTAGTCACTGGTCGCACAAAAGTGTACTACAAAGTTTCAGTACAGCAGCTATACTTCTTAACATCGATTCTACTTTTAGATCAGACTACAAGTGTACAATCCTTTCGCTGGTATTATCGGGTATCGATCCACAGGACGGTTTAATAGCTTAACTAGATTTTTACTTAAATTATCGTAAGACTAGAAGTGTTGAAAATGGTTGAGTTGGTTGTTTAAGTTTCAATAACAGTAAATGATTAAATTGCAAGTAAATTAAACGGAACTTTAACACTAATTAAAACAAGTGTTTCCTGAGTTTCTGATTTCATTTGCAACTCTGCCTCTCACCTGACACGACCCGTGTACTCTCGTACACGACCCATGTCCCACGGTCCGTGTCGGACTCGAGTGAAACTACAGTTGTCTGTTTCTGTGCTGATTGATTCTGTATAGGATGAATTGATCATACCTGATGTTTCTAAACTTCAACTCTTGTTTGTTGGCTTAATAAACTCGATAATGGAAATGCAATTCAATCATCTTAGGGTTCTAACCTAAACTCTCGTTTATTGGTTTGAATGACCTTAATTACTTGTTTGGTTACTAAAGGTATTCAGAATCTCTCGATTTCTGAAACTTTCACCTCTCGGTTACTGATTAGTCTTCCCTCTCGGTTCATCGACTTACCTCAAATACTTGGTCTGGTTGAAGGACAGAATTGGACGCAGTACCTTATTAGACATGGCCAAGTCTAATGGTAAGAACCAAATAACAATCGAACAACGCAAAAAGCAATTAAAATCATACACAAACAAGCAAACACAAGATATCACACATGATCAAACAACTAGCAAGTAAAGAAAGTATTCGACTACATCATAACTCAAGAAACTAAGAAAATTACTCAATCATCATTCTTAAAATAGAATAATAATAGAAAGATAAACAATTCATGACAAAAACCGAAAACACGAAGAAGATTCGTCAGAATTCTCTCGATTTTCTCCTCTCTACTTCGTCTCCAAGTCAGTTGTTGTTAAACTCTCCTAGGGTTCGTTTTCTGTCAGATTGGATGCCTCTCTGGTCCAAGAGATCGTCCTTTTATTACTCTATAACCGTCCTCCTTTAATTAGGCATTAATTTGTAAACTTAGATTAACTACCGGATTTGGCTGACACGGTCTGTGTGAGATGTTGTACTGACCGTGTTCCTGTGTCTCCTGTGTCTCCTGTCCGGGTCCGGGGGTCGAGTAGGGTTTTGCACGATCCGTGTGAGATGTTGCACGACCCGTGTGGCATGTCCAGATTGCCGGATTTCACCATTTCTTCGCCCGTTTCCTACAATAAACAAACAAAAGCGCAGCAGTACCACATTCTATAGATAATCAATGTAATAAACATGATTTTACTGTTTTGGACACAGGTTTTGGTACAAAATTTGGTCGGAAATGTAGCTAAAATAACGCAATATCAGTCACTAAAAGCAAAAAACAAAAATTGGAACATCAGTGACTGATTTCAGATACTGGTGCCGTTATTGGTTACCGAAGATATTTTTCAAAAATAACATTAATTAAAAATCAGGCGAATAATATTTTTCAGCAATTAGTGATAATACTGGTCAATATAAATTTTGGTAAAAAAAAAATAAAACACGCGTCAGTCCCGAATCCCTCCTGCGCCACCCTCTCCTCTGTGACCGCTATCGTGTTGCTCTCCTCACTTTTGCTCTCCCAAATTTGGTGCTGACTATCGTTGTCGCTCTCACCTCCGCGATTTGCGACAACTGTCACGTTGATCGTTTCCCCCCACTGCTAAGGTTTAAGTTGATCATGTCTCTCAGTCTATGTTGCATGGATACGCACGGGTACGGGTATTGTATCGGATACGATACGGATACAGCAATACGGTAATTTTTAAAAATCATGGATACGATACGCCTATTAAATATATTAATTTTTATTATTTTATATATTGTATTGAGATAATCATAACTTTAATCAAATTTGTATAAAAAAATTAAATGCTTAATATAAGAATATATATTAAATAGTATGGTTACTAGAATATATCACCAAAGAACTATGGTGTAGTGGTAAAGTTTTGACGCAAATAAAATATATCTCGAGTTCGATTCACGCGCGACGCAGAAAAAAATTTCAATTGCGCAGCTCATGGGCGTGGTTGTATCCAACGTTTCAACAACGTATCGGTGACCATATCAGCCAAGTAAAAAGATATGCCACGTAAGCAGATATGCCAGCTGGCGTATCGGATATATATCGGGTGCCTATCAAGTGCGTATTGGTATTCGATATGTGTCTGATATGAGTACAGAGCCTATTTCAGAATATCCGAGTAACATAGCTCTCAGTGAAGGCAACTCTATCTCTCTCTCTCTCTCTCTTGCTTTTTCCCTCACTGTTAGGGTTTAGCATTTAAAATTAAGGTGTTGTGCACCCTTGGCCATTGTTTCTTGTCGCCTATCCACTCTCACCTTTGGTTGGTTTTCTAACCCTCCCCAACACTTCCTCTTTGGGTTGATTGAATTTAAGGTATTTTGGGTCCAAATTGGTTAGAAATGCATAATTAGTCAAGAATTAGAGTTTTGGATTGAATTTAAGGTATTTAGGGTTTAAGGTGCTTAAAAGCTTTTAAATGGTCAATGAAGTAAGGTTTTGAGCTCAAATTTTGTTATATCCTCACAGGGAGGTTAGAGATCACATCATACATCGATGCCTAGTATTCAAGATGTCAGGGATGGGGGAGAGGATGACGATTGCGATGACGATAGTGACGACTTGGATGATTAGATATAGGTTTATGTTTAAGTTTAGATTTTGTTTATGTTATTTGGTATGAGGTTTGATGTTATATGTTATTTGGTACGATGTTTCATGTTATGTTGATATTTTTTATATATGATGGACTTTTATTTATGTTGTTTGATATCATGTTCTTTGTCGACATTAAATTGTTGTACGATGTTTGATATTAAAATCGAATCCACCTATCATGTATGTTTTGAGAAAAGTAAAATGACAAAAAAACAAAAAAAAAATTATACTGACAGGAACATAAGTATTCGATTTTGACCATTAACGTCTAATAGTTGGTTGCTAAAAAATGTCACACTGACGTCATCATAACAAGTTTTAACGCTGATATTTGGACATTGAAGGTCCTATATGACATCAGCAAACAACATTAGCGATAAAAAAAATCAATATGTGAAAAGGCAACAACAATCAGGGACGTCATTTTGTAACCGGTGACATCATCACTCAATAAAAAATGATTAAGGCATCCGCAGTTGAATTGGTAACAGAAGGGTATCACCGACCGACGCCTTTACCTCAGCGACTTATTCCTCATCTTCCAATCCTCGTTTCTGCTGTAGTGTAGTTGATTCAAATGGTCATATATAGTAGTAAATCATTAATAAGTCAACATTTAAACATAGTCATGACAATAACATTTGTACAAGAACCATTCAGTATCAAATATCGTACAACAATTCAATATAGACATACAATATTGAATTGTTGTACGATATTTGATATTAGACTATGCAAGGAGGATTTTCTACCAAATTGGTAGAAAGGATAACGGAGACAAATAAGGTCACACGGTTTACAGAAAACAAGAATTTCTATTTTTTATTTTCATATATATCTCTAAAAAAACTATGAAATTATGTATTTACCATCTTGAATTCTATAATTCCGCATTTAGCATTCTAAAATTTAATAAGTCACATATTTACTCAATTTATCAAAAACATATTTAATATTATATAAAATATAATTAATCACTCAATTAGTCCATTTTTTTCCTTCTCATTGTGCACAAAATCGCTCTCTCATTCTTTTGACGCGACTCTTACACCTTTTGTGCTAAAATGTCTCCTCATCTCTCCCTCCTTTAGCGTGGAACCTCTCCTCATCTCTCCACTCTTTTTAACATTTGTGCCTTTCACTTCTCCAACATCAATTCAATTATGGTTAGTTCTGAAAATACAAAGAGAATAAACTTTAAATCTTAGAAGGGAGCTCATGTCGGAAGCAGAAGAGAAACCTAGATGGAAAGTTTGGAGGAGATACACATGTATATAATGAAGAGAGAGAGAGATCAGGGAAGGGGTACCACCGAACTAATTAAGAGTGTCTAGATTAAAAGAGATCAATGTAAATGGAAAATGAGATTGAAAATGGTATGAATGATATCCAATTCCTATTTGATCTGTATTCGAAAAATTAGATGTGGATATTCGATATTTGAATATATCCGTGTGGATATGGATACAGATATGATTTATGATTCAATTATCTGTATCCAAAAAATAGATATATATACCATATATTTTAGTATATATATATTATAAACAAATTATGTTATTTATCAATATAATTATATAAATATTATGAAGTTTAGTATTTTTTAATAAATATCTGATTCGATCTATAATTGTATTCATATTCGTCTAATTTCTTATCAGAAAAATTATAAAATAATATGGATATGGCTTTACCACTATATGCTCCGTATCGGATAAAAATAATACCTCTTTGTAGTATTATCTGTTGGGGATCTAAAGTTAGTTATACAAATTTGAACTTGTATATACAAATTCTGATATTTGAAATTATGTATAAAATAGTCACGCAACATTCCAATTGTTACTCTCACCAAACGTTCGATATTTCCCTGTCCAAATTAAGAGTGCACTGTCTCGGATTGCTTAGCTGTTTGGAATTGCAAGAGCCGTCTATTATGTTACCAAGCATCAAGCTAGGACCGTCCCGGAGGTGAAGGAAATGGAATTCACATCCTCTCTTACTGCACAAAGGAATCTTTTACAATTACTGAATCCGGACCATTCATTTTAACTTGGCACGAATCTCACAATCTAATAATGCTGTCCCCTATTTCTCCTCAAATTTCAAACCGGTTGAGATTTAATTTCAAACTGTAAAGTGAGGCCCATCCACGGTAGTAATAGAGAGGATACGGATCCAAGGAAATGCCCAAATTAAATGGTGGAGCCAGCATGGTACCCAAAATTCTGAAATTGCAAGCTTGGAGAAAAGATAGTCAACAACTTCAAGCTAGCCCATTTAGCAATATAGAGAAATATATATATATATATATATGTCCATCATAACTTCTTTATTTAGATATTTTCCCAAAACATACATTAGCCCTTGCTTAGAGAATGAGAAGCAAAAGGTCTTTAGAACAAAAAATTGCCAAGCGTAGAGAATGAGAACTTGAGAAGCAAACGGGATTTCGTTTCAGAAAAAAAATAAATCGAAGGATGCCTTCTGTCTTTTCTTGGGCCCATGGGCCGTTTCCTTTTGGCACCGCATGGCCTCTGTGAGAGGAATATTAGATATACTAAAAAGGCAGCAGGGGCAATATTGCATCCAGGTTCAATGTATTCAATTAGTTGACTTGAAATTTTTATTCTCCGCAATATTCAATTGAGGCCAGAAATGGTGCCTCAATATTCTCATTCTTTCTAAAATTTATTTTGACACATCTCATTCCTAAAAAATTATACATATAGTGTACCTAAATAGGCGTCTTCTTTTGAGGATGACATGTAGAAAGAATTTGCAAATCTTATAAAGTTGATTGTAAACTAGCTAGATTCTTCTACTTCCATCTAATGTGGTCAAGAAACATGGCTAGATTCAACTCCACTTGCATTAAGCAGCATACATTTTCATCTGTTTAACATGTTAGATGATAAGTCCTAAACTTCTGCTATAAATATAAGGCATAGAAGTTTGTTTTAAGGCAAGGTAAAAAAAATATAATAGCTAGCACACACTACTGATGAAAAGATTAAAACAGGTTATTATCTAGAGTTCCCAGAGACACTTTAATGGGGAACTCTCGGTGGCACCCAGCATTTACTTATATGGTTGGGTCAGAGTTAATTTCATTTGATCATAGACCAAAGGGAAATTAGGCTAGGTCTCCCCCCGGAGTTCTCCTCAAGCACTTCACGAAGGGCCTAAGGTGCAAAACACGTGGGAAATTGTGAAGTGTTTGGGGGAACTCTAGGTGTTGACTAGCATTCAAATACTCAATAGGGCAGTCAAGGAAATAGACATGGAGATGGAACAAATTAACCTAGTTGTCCCCTGGAGTTCCCTAAAATCACTTCACACTGCCTTTAAAGCACTTAGTATATGCTGTTGTGAAGTGTTTGGGGGAACTCTTGGTGCTATCTAGGAAGAAGAAGTGAATTTCGCCAAGCAAATGCACATATAATGCTATTATATATATACATACCTATACTTTTTCAAGTTTTAACATTAAATAGAAACACTTTGAAGATAACATGAATTCTTAAACAACGTTTTTTAGAAAAAATATGTAATTGAACTTAATATCGACCATAATAAAACATAACATTCACATATATTTGGAGAAGTGAAGAGGGTGTTGAAAATTGATATCGGATTGTGGATGATATAAGAGAGGAGTTTATATATTAATTTCTTTTTATTACTCAAGAGGATTACAAAGTATTTAGACACACGCCTCACTTCTTTTTTTTTTTTTCTCATTCACATATATATATTTACACTTACTCTCTTATTCTCTATTTATACTACTCATATGTCGGCTATGGAACCTTCTTGATTTTGCTTCCTATTTCTACCGACTTTGCATATGTCGGTTTTGTCCATCTTTATTATATTCTAGATTTTACATGATACAAAATCTACAACTTTCTAGTACACCTATTACGACTTTGAGTTATAAAGTTTCTAGAACAATCCAAGACTAATATTTGGGCCTTGGGCCTTATCGGTGTTGTGAAATTCAACAGAGGGATGGCCAGCTGGATTTGCATGTGTGATGAAGGAGAGGGAAAAGGTTTGCAAAAAGTAAGGTTCCTTGGTCATTGTTTTTATGGTTTCCTGAATTTTTTTATAGTAGGTCATCCTTTTTCAAAACTAATATCCAAAGTACATACTTTCTTAGATATGTCCTTATTATTGGCCAGCTGGTTGATGCATGATTGGTTCACTCTCCTAACAAAATCAGGCATAATGACTGTATAAATCTAGCTCAACCTCTCTTTTTTCTTAGCAAAGAGAAGGCTTACGACAATTTAATGGTTCTGGGTCATTCGCACATATAAAAAATAGGCTCCTAAGTTTTTTAAGTACATACTTTCTTAGATATATCAAAATAGGCTCCTAAGTTTTTTTTTATATAAAAAATTAAATAAAATCTTGTATAATATATTGGCCAGCTGGTTGATGCATGATTGGTTCACTCTCCTAACAAAATCAGGCATAATGACTGTATAAATCTAGCTCAACCTCTCTTTTTTCTTAGCAAAGAGAAGGCTTACGACAATTTAATGGTTCTGGGTCATTCGCACATATCCTGACCCTAACTCTATATCTTTGACATAACCTTCTAAAATAATTTAGAATTTATATTAGTAAGATTTTTAAACCTAATTTAATTTTGGAAAACCAATTTCATTATTTTTTATTGGTCATGTTTAATGTAAAAAATGCCTCCTAACGAAGAACTGGCTATATTGTTTTGGAATTTGAACATTATGCTATCTATTGCTAATTTAGCATTTGTGCATGTAATTATAATTGACAGCAAGGAAAAAGGACCTTTTGAGACAAACTGAAGAATTAACTAGTAATCCGGAAATGCTCAAATTCCAATTTAAAATCACCATGAAATCTAGCACCACTAAAATATAGACGAACCAAATTACAACACCTAAGGTTCTAAGTGGAAAATAATTATTTGATTTTATATATCAATTTAAAATCACCATGCGGTTTAGGGAAGGTGGAGTCCACCATGCATCTGTTTTATAAATTCCCAAAGGCAATTCGGTTATGGTATATGGTGAAATCTATCTTGGGTGTTCATCTTATGTCTAGACACTAGTGGAAAAATGACTTTCAGTATCGTCCTAATAGTATCGGTTCTTTGAATGAAGTGATACAAAAAAACATTTAGTATCGGTTCCAATAAATATCCGACACAAAAAATAACAATTTGTATCGGTTCCTTGATAATGAACCGACACAGAATGTTTTGTATCGATTCCCTGTAGAGAACCGATACAATTTGTTATTTTTTGTGTCGGTTACAAATATAGAACCGATACAATACTTCTGTGTCGGTTATTTATAAAGGAACCAATACAAGAACTATATTTTTTGTGTCGCATTTTTATTTATAACCGATACATATATTTTTCAGTATTGTTTTTTTTTAAATAACTGATACAGATTGGACCTTTCCTCCTATAAGTCCGATCAGACTGAATTAGAACTAGGTTTTCGACGGCTAAAGCTTTCAGCAGCTCTCTCTTTTCTCTCTTTGCGAAAAATCACTTGTTTTTCTTTGATCTAAGGCAGGAAGCTTTAGGAGAAGAGGATTGAGGTAATTTTGCATGTAAGTCCTTGATCTCCTTGATATTTCTTTGATCAACATTGTAGCTCGGTTCAAAGCCAAATTCTTGAAATCATTGAGAGTATGGAAGAAATGAATTGGAATCATGCTATAATATTGTTGGAAAATTGTTTATTAGGTTAAGTTTGTAATTATGTAGCATGCCATTGTGTTAATCCTGCAAAAATCTTAATTTTGTAGATAATTGGATTTTTTTTGAGGGATTTGGTCGGTGCAACGAACTTTGTGTGTATAATTAATTAGGTGTATCGATCTATGGTAAAAAAATATATATGTAGGTAGAGTATTGTCTTACGAGCCACAACCGAATTAATTAATACCTTTAGGTCATGATACCCGTTCAAAATTAATCCATTAGGGATTAATTTTGAATAGTCCCCGTTTTGGGACTGCTCTTTGAATACTCTGTCTCAATTAGGATGTAACCACATATTAGCTAGTCGTGTTTTAGTATCTAGGAAAATTTCGGCAGCATTTCCCCTTAGCTCCCCGAGTACTCGGGAACTAAGGGGAAATGCTCGCCAAATTTTCCGATACTAAAACACGACTAGCTAATATGTGGTTACTGCTGAGACAGAGTATTCAAAGAGTGGGATAAGATGGTAACCGGCCCATGTAAGCCCTACTGTGAACAATCCCAACCGTGTGCTTAATTAATTGTGTTTTCTTATAATTAACTGCAGATGGACCGTAGTTGGATGTATGAAGCATCACGTCTGTCGGATGAATATATGACAGGTGTTGATGAATTTATGAAAGTTGCTGAGGAATATATGGCAGGTGATGGGAATGGTGTGATGTTGTGTCCTTGCCGTGATTGTAACAATCTGAAGAAATTTTCCAAACCCTTCCAAGTGAGGAACCATTTGATCCGTCGTGGATTCAAGCACCATTACAGGCGTTGGATATGGCACGGTGAGAGTAATTTGCAAACGGACAAAGGTACCAGTTCTGAGCATCAGGAATACCATACCGATGTAAATGACGGTAGTGACGATGTGCCAGTCGATGAAAATGAAGTCGTGTATAATTTTGATCAAATACTACGTGATTTAGAAGAGGATTTCGGTAATGATAAGTAATACTGTGTATTTGAGAATTTATACGAAGATTGTAATAAGGAATTGTATCCTGGATGTGCTAAATTTTCAAAATTGAAAGGTGTATTAATACTGTATAATCTGAAAGCATCTAATGGTTGGACTGATAAGAGTTTTACATCGTTATTGTAAGCTTTAAAAGAAATTCTTCCGGATGGAAACGAGATCCCCTCTAAAATTTACGATTTTTAAAAAAATATTTTGGTTTATTATGAATTGTTGAATTGCATCTTCTAAAAATTACTAACTTTTTGCTTGGGTACAATTTGATATAGTGACCGCAACAAAAGGACATCTGGGAATGTGCATATTATATCATGATGTTAATGAATGACATAATTAATCACTTCCTCGATAATTTTTCGTCAATACAGGTATATATGCATTTATATTTTTCAAATGTAACCTTAGTTGTTGATTCAGTTTTTATTCAATAAATAATTAATTGCGCTCTCATTTTATATTAAAAAATGCAGGATTAGAAAGCAACCCCATATTCTGTTGCAGAGATCAATTCAATTCGTTTCGAGTGGGTTAGGTTTTTCAAAAGTGAAATATCGCAACCAAGTATAACAGTTTAATTAGGATCGATTGATGCGATAATTTGTAAGAACAATTAATTTAGGTGTAATCTAATTGTAATAACAATTTATTTGTTTAATTTAATTTAGGTGGTGTATAATATAATTTAGGGTTTGATTGTATGCATGTTTTTCATATAGGCCAGCCAAATATATGGGAGCTGGCCACAAAAATAAATAAATTTTTTTAATATAAAATAACAAACACCTAGGCAGAACCGATACAAAAAGTAAATAAATATAATAATGGCTTCTGGTATAATCAGTATCGGTTGACAAATTAAAAACCGACACAAAAGAAATATTAGTATCGGTTCATTAATTCCTAACCGATACAAAAAAGGTATTAGTATCGGTTCATTAGTTAATAACCGATACAAACAAATTTATTAGTATCGGTTCATTAGTTCATAACCGATACAAACAATTTATTAGTGTCGGGTCTTCTGTACAAACCGATACAAATAAATAATAAAAATATTATTTTTTGGATCTGATATTCGAACTTTGTATTGGTTCCACTTAATAACCGATACTAATTGTTGTATTCTGTATCGGTTGTATAACCGACACTGACTAGTGTCGGAATTTGTGTCGTCTGAATCAGTGTTGCCCATATGTCCGACACTAATATGTCTTTATAATCGACACTAATAGTACTTTTTCCACTAGTGAGATATGAGACAGTAAATGATATATGAAAAAGATCAATGGTGAATGCAGCAAATTTTGGAATGAGAAAAAAAACCAGTGGTTAGCATACTTTGTAGCAACCCGTTGGTCAATGGAAGCAAAAAGGAATAAAAAAGATTTTTAAAAGGAAGGAAGTGCCGTTCAAGTGAATGTAGGAATACACGTTGCAGGAGGTCAAACTTTGGATACAACATTGTTGAAAATTTTGTACAGAAGAGGGTTTTGAGGTTACTTGTTGTGGATGTCATTTTATTTTACTTTTTATTTTCTTTTCTTTTCATTTATCTTACTTGTAACTGTCAGTCTTCTCAAAAAAAAGTTCTCTCTTTCTCTCAAGAATCAAAAGATACACTAATCACTGATTGAAGCAACCTAAAGATGATTCTCACAAAAGATGATTCCCATGCATGTATCATTTCTTTCGAGATGTAGAAAAGCAATAACTTAGAGAAAAAAAAATGCTCACATGACCTGAAATACAAATTAAGCAGCATCTCCTACACACCTGAGTGGTTCTTGGTATCTTAAAATTGGACTAAATCAATTAAAATTATTGTTAGAGACAATCCAAGCATCATTATTCAACTATCACGTGAGAAGAGCCAAGGTTGAAATCCTTAAAATAATGTGAATTCTTGAACGAGTAACTTGAAGAAATCAAGTTTCTACGATCTTAATTTGGCGGTTGGATGATCCCACATGTTCCCCCAAACACTTCAGCCAGAACATATACTAAAATCCATTGCTTGCTTTCGCTGAAGTGATTTGAGAGAACTCTCGAGAACATACAACTGTAACATTGTCTAAACAGCGCTGCGTGGCGATAATTTCTTTATCCTCTCTCTCTCTAGTCTCTCTAGTCTCTACCTGTATTCTTCAATTTTAGTTTAAAACAACTTTTCTCCATGTATTAGTAGGTCCCGATGTTTATTCGGACTGTTGGTTGATCAATCCCTTCCGATCCGAGCTGTAATGACATAGAGATACCTTCTTACCAATTAATTATCTTATCAGAAAGGACATGAAAAGGGGGCGTGAATCGAAGTATCAAGTCAACCAAGTGAATAAATTGAACCTGGACGCAATGTTGCCCCGGCTGCCTTGTGTTTTATCTAATTTTCCTCTCACAAAGGCCGATGTGGTGAGAAAAAGAAACGGCCCATGGGCCCAACAAAAGACTGAAGGCATCCTTCGATTTTTTTTAGAAACGAAGTCCCTTTTGCTTTTCATTCTCTTTGCAAGGCTAATGTATGTTTTAGGATATTTATAAATCATGTAAACTATGCATTTTATATTGTGATCAAATTACTTTGAGACCAATTATGAGTTTTTGACCAATAGGTAGGAACCTTAGTTTTTAACCTTGTGATCAAAGCCTACACGTTTTGCCTTTCGGATACTCCTTAGTTTTTTTGCCTTTCGGGTACTCCTTAGTTTCACCTTTCGGCTCACAAACCTACTTCATATACTTTGTTTGGTTGGATTAAATGTCATAGACTTTGGCACCTAACACTTAGATATGCACATTCATCTATTGGGTTGACTAATCAATTCAAGCAAGCACAAACAAAGCAATCGAAATACTACTCAATAAGATAAAAAGCATTCGACACAAATCCAAGTAACTAGCAAGTAAACTAAACATGAAACTACATTTTAACCCTAGAAACAAATAGTTTAGCTACTCATGTTCACAAAACAACATAAATCAATAGTAATAAAAGAGTTCATGAAAAAACAAGAAGAAATCGGAAGAATCATCGCCAAACTCGTGGTTTTCTCCTCTTCTTCTTCTCCTCCAAGCTAAGCCTTGTCTCCCAAGCACTAGAGATGTTTTCTTAGATCTAGAATATCCCCTTTAATACCCAAAATCCCGTATTAAAGACTTCCTATTCGGTCTCCACAGCTGGTGCCTGTTGCCAATTCCAGCCTGTTTTTCCGAATATGCTTTG
Source organism: Carex cristatella (assembly GCA_024447775.1). NCBI lineage: Eukaryota > Viridiplantae > Streptophyta > Magnoliopsida > Poales > Cyperaceae > Carex > Carex cristatella. The sequence continues at coordinate 4,890,469 of JAJHPF010000018.1, forward strand.
TACGGCCCGTATGGAAATCCATACGGACCGTATCCGTGTCTCTATGAGGGAGAGAGGTAGCCTCCTGTGTGGAACCTTCTGTGTGGTTGGGCAGATCATGTACGGACCATATGAAAAGGTGTCAACTCTAGAATTTCATTTGCCCTTGTTCGTGTGCTTAACAACCTCAATTGGCGTTGTTCTTGCGTCCTGAAACATAATTTGCCCTTCATCTTGTGCTTATGAACCTCATTTGCATTTGTTCTTGTACTTAGGAACCTTATTTGCTCTTTTTCGTGTGCTTAACAACCTCAATTATCGTTGTTCATATGCTTCTTAACCTCTTTTCCCCTTGTTATTGTGCTTAGCAACATCATTTATATTAGTTCTTGTGCTTAACAACCTCATTTGCATTTGTTCTTGTGCTTGGGAACCTCATTTGCCCCTGTTTGTGTGCTTAACAACCTCAATTGGCGTTGTTCGTATGCTTAACAACCGTTTTTGCCCTTGATCCTGTAGTTATGAACCTCATTTCCATTTGTTCTTGTGCTTCGGAACCTCATTTGTCTTTGTTTTTGTATTTAAGAACCTCAATTGTCGTTGTTCATATGCTTCTTAATCTCTTTTTCCTCGTTCGTGCGCTTAACAACCTTTTTTTCCCTTGATCTTGTGCTTATGAACCTCATTTGCATTTGTTCTTGTGCTTAGGAACCTCATTTGACCTTGTTTGTGTGCTTAACAACATCAATTAGCGTTGCTCGTATGCTTAACAACTTCTTTTTAACCTTGATCTTATGCTTATGAACCTCATTTGCATTTGTTATGCTGCTTAGGAACCTCATTTACCCTTGTTCGTGTACTTAATAACCTCAATTGTCGTTTTTCATAGGCATCTCTTGTGCCCTTGTTCTTGTGCTTAGCAACATCATTTATACTTGTTCATTTGTCATTGCACTTTACAACATAATTTGCCCTTGATCTTGTGGTTATGAATCTCATTTGCATTTGTTCTGGTGCATAAGAACCTTAGTTTCCCTTGTTTGTGTGCTTAACAACCTCAATTGGCATTATTTGTGTGCCTAACAACCTCTTTTGCCCTTCATATTGTGCTGATGAAACTCATTTACATTTATACTTTTGTTTTGGAACAACATTTGCCCTTGTTGGTGTGCTTAACAACCTCAATTGGCATTGTTCTTGCACCCTGCAACATAATTTTCCCTTCATCTTGTGCTTATGAACCTAATTTGAATTTCTTCTTGTGCTTAGGAACCTCATTTGCCCTTTTTCGTGTGCTTAACAACCTCAATTATCGTTGTTAATATGCTTCTTAACCTCTTTTGCCCTTGTTCTTGAGCTTATCAACATTATTTACACCTCTTCTTGTGCTTAACAACCTCATTTGTCGTTGTTCTTGCACTTTGCAACCTATTTTGCCCATGATCTTGTGCTTATGAACCTCATTTGCATTTGTTCCTGGGCTTAGGAACCTCATTTGCCCTTATTTGTGTGCTTAACAACCTCAGTTGGCGTTGTTCGTGTGCTGAACAACCTCTTTTTCCCTTGATATTGTGCTTATGAACCTCATTTACATTTATTCTTATGCTTAGCAACCTCATTTGCCCTTGTTTGTGTGCTTAACAACCTGAATTGTAGTTGTTCAATTGCTTGTTAACCTCTTTTGCCCTTGTTCTTGTGCTTAACAACATCATTTACACTTGTTCATGTGCTTAACTACATCATTTGTCATTGCTCTTGCGATTTGCAACGTAATTTGCCCTTGATCTTGTTCTTATGGACCATATTTGCATTTTTGTTCTTGTGCTGAGGAACCTCATTTGCCATTGTTGGTGTGCTTAACAAATTCAATTGCCGTTATTCGTGTTCTTAACAACCTCTTTTGCGCTTGATCTTGTGCTTATGAACCACATTTGCATTTGTTATTGCGCTTAAGAGCCTCATTTTCCCTTGTGGTGTGCTTAACAACCTCAATTGGTGTTGTTCGTGTGCTTAACAGCCTCTTTTGCCTGTAATATTGTGCTTTTCAACATCATTTGCATTTGTTCTTGTGCTTAGAAACCTCATTTGCCCTTGTTCGTTTGCTTAACAACCTCAATTTGTCGTTGTTCATTTGCTTCTTAACATCTTGTGTCCTTGTTCTTGTGCTTATCAATATCATTTACACTTGTTCTCATGCTTATCAACCTCATTTGTCGTTGTTCTTGCTCTTTGCAACATAATTTGCCTTTGATCTTGTGCTTATGAACCTCATTTGCATTTGTTCTTGTGCTAAGGGACCTCATTTGCCCTTGTTTGTGTGCTTAACAATCTCAGTTGGCGTTGTTCGTGTCCTCAACAACCTCTTTTGCCCTTGATATTGTGCTTATGAACCTCATTTCCAGTTGTTCTTGTGCTTAGGAACGTCATTTGCCCTTGTTCGTGTACTCAACAATCTCAACTGTCGTTGTTCATATGCTTCTTACCTTCTTTTTCCCTTGTTCTTGTGCTTATTAACATCATTTACACTTGTTCTCGTGCTTAACAACTTCATTTGTCGTTGTTCTTGCACTTTGCAACATAATTTGCCCATGATCTTGTGCTTATGAACCACATTTGAATTTTTGTTCTTGTGCTTAGGTACCTAATTTGCCATTGTTGGTGTGCTTAACAAATTCAATTGGCGTTGTTCGTGTGCTTAACAACCTCTTTCGCCCTTGATCTTGTGCTTGTCAACCTCATTTGCATCTGTTATTGTGCTTAGGAACCTCACCTTTGTTCGTGTGCTCAACCTCAATTGTCGTTGTTCATATGCTTCTTAATCTCTTTTGCCCTTGTTCGTGCGCTTAACAACCTCTTTTTCCCTTTATCTTGTGCTTATGAACTTCATTTGCATTTGTTCTTGTGCTTAGGAACCTCATTTGACCTTGTTTGTGTGCTGAAAACCTCAATTGGCGTTGCTCGTATGCTTAACAACTTCTTTTGCCCTTGATCTTATTCTTATGAACCTCATTTGCATTTGTACTTGTGCTTACGAACCTCATTTGCCCTTGTTCGGGTACTTAATAACCTCAATTGTCGTTGTTCATATGCTTGTTAACCACTTGTGCCCCTTGTTCTTGTGCTTAACAACATCATTTACACTTTTTCCTATGCTTAATAACATCATTTGTCACTGTTCTTGCACTTTACAACATAATTTGCCCTAGATCTTGTGGTTATGAACCTCATTTGCATTTGTTCTTGTGGTGGCGTTGTTCGTGTACTTAACAGCCTCTTTTGCCCTTGGTCTTGTGCTTATGAACCTCATTTGCATTTGTTATTGTGCTTAGGAACCTCTTTTGCCATTTTTCTTGTGCTTAGCAACCTCAATTATCGTGGTTAATATGCTTCTTAACATCTTTTGGCATTGTTTGTGTGCCTAACAACCTCTTTTGCCCTTCATATTGTGCTTATGAACCTCATTTACATTTATTCTTTTGCTTTGGAACCACATTTGCCCTTGTTCATGTGCTTAACAACTTCAATTGGCGTTGTTCTTGCGCCCTGCAACATAATTTGCTCTTCATCTTGTGCTTATGACCCTAATTTGCATTTGTTCTTGTGCCTAGGAACCTCATTTGCCTTTTTTTGTGTGCTTAACAACCTCAATTATCATGGTTAATATACTTCTTAACCTCTTTTGCCCTTATTCTTGAGCTTATCAACATCATTTACACTTCTTCTTGTCCTTAACAACCTCATTTGTCGTTGTTCGTGCACTTTGCAACCTCTTTTGCCCATGATCTTGTGCTTATGAACCTCATTTGCATTTGTTCTTGCGCTTAAGAGCCTCATTTTCCCTTGTTGTGTGCTTAAAAACCTCAATTGGCATTGTTCGTGTGCTTAAGAACCTCTTTTGCCTTAGCAACCTCTTGTGCTTAGAAACCTCATTTGCCCTTGTTCGTTTGCTTAACAACCTCAAATGTCGTTCTTTATGCTTCTTAACATCTTTTGCCCTTGTTCTTGTGCTTATCAATATCATTTATTCTCATGCTTATCAACCTCATTTGTCGTTGTTCATTCGCTTTCCAACATAATATGCCCTTGATCTTGTGCTTATGACCCTCATTTGCATTTGTTCTTGTGCTTAGGAATCTCATTTGCCGTTGTTTGCGTGCTTAACGACCTCAGTTGGTGTTGTTCGTGTGCTCAACAACCTCTTTTGCCCATGATATTGTGCTTATGAACCTCATTTTCATTTGTTCTTGTGCTTAGGAACCTCATTTGCCCTTGTTTGTGTGCTTAACAACCTCCATTGTAGTTGTTCATATGCTTCTTAACCTCTTTTGCCCTTGTTCTTGAGCTTAACAACATCATTTATACCTATTGCTGTGCTTAACAATCTCATTTGTCATCGTTCTTCCGATTTGCAACATAATTTGCCCTAGATCTTGTGCTTATGAACCTTATTTGCATTTGTTCTTGTGCTTAAAAACATCATTTTCCCTTGTTTGTGTGCTTAACATCGTCAATTGGCATTGTTCGTGTGCTTAAAACCCTCTTTTGCCCTTGATATTGTGCTTATGAACTTCATTTGCATTTGATCTTGTGCTTAGGAATCTCATTTGTCCTTGTTTGTGTGCTTAACAACCTCAATTGGCATTGCTAGTATGCTTAACAACCTCTTTTGCTCTTGATCTTATTCTTATGAACCACATTTGTAGTTATTCTTATGCTTAGGAACCTCATTTGCCCTTGTTCATGTGCTAAACAACCTCAGTTGTCATTGTTCATGTGCTTCTGAACCTCTTTTGCCCTTGTTCTTGTGCTTATCAACATCATTTACACTTGTTTTTGTGCTTAATAACCTCATTTGTCGTTCTTCTTGCGCTTTGCAACATAATTTGCCCCTGATCTTGTACTTATGAACCTCATTTGCCCTTGTTTTGTGCTTAACAGTCTCAATTGGCGTTGTTCGTGTGCTCAACAATCTCTTTTTCCCTTGATATTATGCTTATGAACCTCATTTGCATTTCTTCTTGTACTTAGGAACCTCATTTGTCATTGTTCTTCTGCTTAGCAACATGATTTACACTTGTTCTTGTGCTTAACAACCTCATGTGTCGTTGTTCATATGCTTCTTAACCTATTTTGCCCTTGTTCTTGTGCTTAGCAACATCATCTATACTTGTTCTTGTGCTTAACAATCTCATTTGCATTTGTTCTTGTTCTTAGGAACCTCATTTGCCCCTGTTTGTGTGCTTAACAACCTCAATTGGCGTTGTTCGTGTGTTTAACAACCTCTTTTGCCCTTGATTTTATGCTTATGAACCTCATTTGCATTTGTTCTTGTGCTTAGGAGCCTCATTTGCCCTTGTTCCTGTATTTAATAACCTCAATTGTCGTTGTTCATATGATTTTTAACCTCTTTTGCCCTTCTCCTTATCCTTAGCAGCATTATTTACACTTGTTCCTATGCATAACGACCTGATTTGTCAGTGTTCTTGTACTTTACTACATAATTTGCCCTTGATCTTGTGGTTATGAACCTCATTTGGATTTGTTCTGGTGCTTAAGAACCTCATTTTACCATGTTTGTGTGCTTATCACTTTACCATGTTTGTGTGCTTAACAACCTCAATTGGCATTGTTTGTGTGCTTAACAACCTCTTTTGCCCTTAATATTGTGCTTATGAACCTCATTTACATTTATTTTTATGCTTAGGAACCTCATTTGTCCTTGTTCGTGTGCTTAACAACCTTAATATGCGTTGTTCTTGCGCTCTACAACATAATTTCCCTTCATCTTGTGCTTATGAATAGGGGTGTCAATGGCACCCTTTTACCCGTTTAACCGACCCGTACCGTATCCGAAAAGACGGGTACGGGTAAGATTTTCTTTACGTAAATTTATCGGGTACGGGTATGGGTAAATACTTTTTTTCATTATTTAAACGGGTAAGGGTACGGGTAAAGCCTATTTCGTACCCGTTACCCGATCGGGTAATTATAAAAGAAAAATTATATATATTATATATATTAAAAGGCATTGAAAAGAGTATTTTAATTGGTTTACTTGTGCTTAACATGATAAGATTTTTTTTCCAATAAAATACTATACATGTGTCAAATGAATGTATATACTTGAATGTTTTATTTAATAAATAATAAAAATAATTATTTTAATAGTATTACCCGTTATTTATCCGTACCTGTTTTGTTATCCGACAACCATAACAGGTAAGGGTAGGATACGGGTAAGATAATTTATAGTGAGTACGGGTAGGATACGGGTAAGAACATTTTGTAATGGGTATGGGTATGAAAATGCTTCCACCCGACCCTTACCGTACCCGTTGACACCCCTACTTATGAACCTCACTTGCAATTCTTATTGTGCTTAGGACCTCATTTGCCCTTGTTCGTGTGCTTCACAACCTCAATTATCGTTGTTCATATGCTTCTTAACCTCTTTTGCCCTTGTTCTTGTGCTTATGAACATCATTTACACATGTTCTTGTGCTTAACAACCTCATTTGTCGTTGTTCTTGCGCTTTGCAACCTCTTTTGCCCTTGATCTTGTTCTTATGAACCTCATTTGCATTTGTTCTTGGGCTTAGGAACCTCATTTGGCCTTGTTTGTCTTCTTAACCACCTCAATTGGCGTTGTTCGTATGCTTAACAACCTCTTTTGCCATTGATCTTATACTTATAAACCTCATTTGCATTTGTTCTTATGCTTAGGAACCTCATTTGACCTTGCTCGTGTGCTTGACAATCTCAATTGTCGTTGTTCATTGCTTCTTAACCTTTTTTGCCCTTGTGCTCGAACTTAACAACATCATTTACCCTTGTTCATGTGCTAAACAATCTCATTTGTCGTTGGTCTTGCGATTTGCAACATAATTTGCCCTTGATCTTGTGCTTATGAACCTCATTTGCATTTGTTCTTGTGCTTAAGAACCTCACTTTACCTTGTTTGTGTACTTAACAACCTCTTTTGCCCTTGATATTGTGCTTATGAACCTCAATTACATTTATTTTTATGCTTAGAAACCTCATTTGCCCTTGTTCGTGTGCTTAAGAACCTCAATTGGCGTTGTTCTTGCGCTCTGCAACATAATTTGCCCTTCATCTTGTGCTTATGAACCTCATTTGCATTTGTTATTGTGCTTAGGAACCTCATTTGCCCTTGTTCGTGTGCTTCACAACCTCAATTATCTTTCTTCATATGATTCTTAACCTCTTTTGCCCTTGTTCTAATACTTATTAACATCATTTACACATGTTCTTGTGCTTAACAACCTCATTTGTTGTTGTTCTTGCGCTTTGCAACCTCTTTTGCCCTTGATCTTGTGCTTATGAACCTCATTTGCATTTGTTCTTGGGCATAGGAACCTCATTTGCCATTGTTTGTGTGCATCACAACCTCAATTGGCATTGCTCGTGTGCTTAACAACCTCTTTTGCCCTTGATTTTGTGCTTTTGAACCTCATTTGAATTTGTTATTGTGCTTAGGAACCTCTTTTGCCATTGTTCTTGTGCTTAGCAACATCATTTACACTTGTTCTTGTGCTTAACAACCTCATTTGTCGTTGTTCATATGCTTCTTAACCTCTTTGGCCTTGTTCTTGTGCTTAGCAACATCATTTATACTTGTTCTTGTGCTTAACAATCTCATTTGCATTTGTTCTTGTACTTAGGAACCTTATTTGCCCCTGTTTGTGTGCTTAACAACCTCAATTGGCGTTGTTTGTTTGCTTAACAACCTCTTTTGCCCTTGATCCTGTGCTGATGAAACTCATTTGCATTTGTTCTTGTGCTTAGGAACCCCATTTGCCTTTGTTCGTGTGCTTAAGAACATCAATTGCCGTTGTTCATATGCTTCTTAACCTCTTTTTCCCTTGTTTTTGTGCTTAGCAACATCATTTATACTTGATCTTGTGCTTATGAACTTCATTTGCATTTGTTCTTGTGCTTATGAAACTGATTTGACCTTGTATGTGTGCTTAACAACCTCAATTGGCGTTGCTCGTATGCTTAACAACCTCTTTTGCCGTTGATCTTCTGCTTATGAACCTCATTTGCATTTGTTCTTGTGCTTAGGAACCTCATATGACCTTGTTCGTGTACTTAATAAACTCAAATGTCGATGTTCAAATGCTTCTTAACATCTTGTTCCCTTGTTCTTGTGCTTAGCAACATCATTTACACTTGTTCCTATGCTTAACAACCTCATTTGTCATTGTTCTTGCACATTACAACATAATTTGCCCTTGATCTTGTGGTTATGAACCTCATTTGCATTTGTTCTGGTGCTTAAGAACCTCAGTTTCCATTGTTTGTGTGCTTAACGACCTCAATTGGCATTGTTTGTGTGCCTACCAAACTCTTTTGCCCTTGATATTGTGCTTATGAACCTCAATTACATTTATTTTTATGCTTAGAAACCTCATTTGCCCTTGTTCGTATGCTTAACAACCTCAATTGGCGTTGTTCTTGCGTTCTGCAACATAATTTGCCCTTCATCTTGTGCTTATGAACCTCATTTGCAATTGTTATTGTGCTTAGGAACCTCATTTGCTCTTATTCGTGTGCTTCACAACCTCAATTATCTTTGTTCATATGTTTCTTAACTTCTTTTGCCCTTGTTCTAATACTTATTAACATCATTTACACATGTTCTTGTGCTTAACAACCTCATTTCTTGTTGTTCTTGCGCTTTGCAACCTCTTTTGCCCTTGATCTTGTGCTTATGAACCTCATTTGCATTTGTTCTTGGGCTTAGGAACCTCATTTGCCATTGTTTGTGTGCATAACAACCTTATATGACCTTGTTCGTGTACTTAATAAACTCAGTTGTCATTGTTCATATGCTTCTTAACCTCTTGTGCCCTTGTTCTTGTGCTTAGCAACATCATTTACACTTGTTCCTATGCTTCACAACCTTATTTGTCATTGTTCTTGCACTTTACAACATAATTTGCCCTTGATCTTGTGGTTATGAACGTTGTTTGTGTGCTTAAGATCCTCAGTTTCCCTTTTTGTGTGCTTAACAACCTGAATTAGCGTTGTTTGTGTGCTTAACAAACTCTTTTGCCCTTGATATTGTGCTTATGAACCTCATTTACATTTATTCTTTTGTTTTGGAACCTCATTTGCCCTTGTTCGTATACTTAACAATCTCAATTGGCATTGTTCTTGCGTCCTGCCACATAATTTGCCCATCATCTTTTGCTTAAGAACCTCATTTGCATTTGTTCTTGTGCTTATGAACCTCATTTGCCCTTTTTCGTGTGCTTAACAACCTCAATTATCGTTGTTAATATGCTTCTTAACCTTTTGCCCTTGTTCTTGAGCTTATCAACAGTATTTACACTTCTTCTTGTGCTTAACAACCTCATTTGTCGTTGTTCCTGCACTTTGCAACCTCTTTTGCCCATGATCTTGTGCTTATGAACCTCATTTGCATTTGTTATTGGGCTTAGGAACCACATTTGCCCTTATTTGTATTCTTAACCACCTCAATTGGCGTTGTTCGTATGTTTAACAATCTCTTTTGACCTTGATCTTATACTTATGAACCTCATTTGCATTTGTTCTTGTGCTTAGGAACCTCATTTGCCCTTGTTCATGTCCTTAACAACCTCAATTGTGGTTGTTCAAATGCTTGTTCTTGTGCTTAACAACATCATTTACACTTGTTCTTGTGCTTAACAACCTCATTTGTCGTTGTTCTTGCAATTTGCAACATAATTTGCCCTTGATCTTGTGCTTATGAACCACATTTGCGTTTGTTCTTGTGCTTAAGAGCCTCATTTTCCCTTGTTGTGTGCTTAACAACCTGAATTGGCGTTGTTCGTGTGCTTAACAACCTCTTTTGACATTGATATTGTGCTTTTCAACATCATTTGCATTTGGTCTTGTGCTTAGAAACCTCATTTGCCCTTGTTCGTTTGCTTAACAACCTCAATTGTCGTTGTTCATATGCTTCTTAACATCTTTTACCCTTGTTCTTGTGCTTATCAATATCATTTACACTTGTTCTCGTGCTTATCAACCTCATTTGTCGTTGTTCATGCGCTTTCCAACATAATTTGCCCTTGATCTTGTGCTGATGAACCTCATTTGCCGTTGTTTGTGTGCTTAACAACCTCAGTTCGTGTTGTTCGTGTGCTCAATAACCTCTTTTGCCCATGATATTGTGCTTATGAACCTCATTTTCATTTGTTCTTGTGCTTAGGAACCTCATTTGCCCTTGTTTGTGTGCTTAACAACCTCCATTGTAGTTGTTCATATGCTTTTTTACCTCTTTTGCCGTTGTTATTTAGCTTAACAACATCATTTATACTTGTTCCTATGCTTAACAATCTCATTTGTCGTCGTTCTTCCGATTTGCAACATAATTTGCCCTTGATCTTGTGCTTATGAACCTCATTTGTATTTGTTCTTGTGCTGAAAAACATCATTTTCCCTTGTTTGTGTGCTTAACATCCTCAATTAGCGTTGTTCGTGTGCTTAAAAACCTCTTTTGCCCTTGACATTGTGCTTACGAACCTCATTTGCATTTGATCTTGTGATTAGGAACCTCATTTGTCCTTGTTGGTGTGCTTAACAACATCAATTGGCGTTGCTCGTATGCTTAACAACCTCTTTTTCCATTGATCTTATGCTTATGAACCTCATTTGTAGTTGTTCTTATGCTTAGGAACCTCATTTGCCCTTGTTCGTGTGCTTAACAACCAGAATTGTCGTTGTTCATGTGCTTCTGAACCTCTTTTGCCCTTGTTCTTGTGCTTATCAACATCATTGACACTTGTTCCCGTGCTTACCAACCTCATTTGTCGTTGTTCTTGCACTTGGCAACATAATTTGCAAAATGATCTTGTGCTTATTAACCACATTTGCTTTTGTTCTTGTGCTTAAAAGCCTCATTTTCCCTTGCTTTGTGCTTAACAACCTCAATTGGGGTTGTTCGTGTGCCTAACAACCTCTTTTGCGTGCTTTGATATTGTGCTTTTAAACCTCATTTGCATTTTTTCTTGTTCTTAGAAACCTCATTTGCCCTTGCTCGTTTGCTGAACAACCTTAATTGTCGTTGTTCATATGCTTCTTAACATCTTTTTCCCTTGTTCTTGTGCTTATCAATATCATTTACACTTGTTCTTGTCCTTATCAACCTCATTTGTAACGGTTCTTGCGCTTTGCTGAGATCCATGTTGGTGAGATTTGCTGATTTTGTATCAACTATTTTGCATCAATTATTCTGTGTGGTGTATATCCAAGCAAAAAGTGGATCTAGAACCAAGTAAAATATAAAGAATAATCAAACTATGCACTACTGACAGAAAATTGTTGATATGTGTAAATGTAGAATCTAGGGCCCAGCAAGATGTCTCAAATTTGGAGATTCCGGGACATTAGCGGTTCTTTCCACCAAACAAATTCTGCTACGCATGTCCGTTGTTGTGAAATTGTAACGACCTTATATTTCTACACTTTTTCGTTTTATATGAATTAATATCAATAGAAATCTTCAATAAAAAATAAAGACATCCATCCATAATTTGCCCTTGATCTTGTACTTACGAACCTCATTTGCCCTTGTTTGTGCGATTAACAACCTCAGTTGGCATTGTTCGTGTGCTGAACAATCTCTTTTGCCCTTTATATTGTGCTTATGAACCTCATTTGTATTTGTTCTTGTGCTTAGGAACATCATTTGTCGTTTGTGTGCTTAGCAAGCTCAATTGTCATTGTTCATCTGCTTTTTAACCTCTTTTGCCCTTGTTCTTGAGCTTAATAACATCATTTACACTTGTTCCTGTGCTTAACAATCTCATTTGTCGTCGTTCTTGCGATTTGCAACATAATTTCCCCTTGATCTTCTGCTTATGAACCTCATTTGCATTTGTTCTTGTGCTTAAAATCCTCATTTTCCCTTGTTTGTGTGCTTAACAACCTCAATTGGCGTTGTTCGTATGCTTAAAAACCTCCTTTGCCCTTGATATTGTGCTTATGAACCTCATTTGCATTTCATCTTGTGCTTAGGAACCTCATTTGACCTTGTTTGTGTGCTTAACAACCTCAATTGGCGTTGCTCGTATGCTTAACAACCTCTTTTGCCCTTGATCTTATGCTTATAAACCTCATTTGCAGTTGTTCTTGTGCTTAGGAACCTCATTTTCCCTTGTTCGTGTGTTTAACAACCTCAATTGGCGTTGTTCTTGCGCTCTGCAACATAATTTGTCATTCATCCTGTGCTTATGAACCTCATTTTCATTTGTTATTGTGCTTATTAACCTCATTTGCTCATGTTCGTGCGCTTCACAACTTCAATTATCGTTGTTCATCTGCTTCTTAACCTCTTTTGCCCTTGTTCTAGTACTTTTCAACATCATTTACACATGTTCTTGTGCTTAACAACCTCAATTGATGCTGTTCTTGCGCTCTGCAACATAATTTGGCCTTCATCTTGTGCTTATGAACCCCATTTGCATTTGTTATTGTGCTTAGGAACCTCATTTGCTCTTGTTCGTGTGTTCACAACCTCAATTATCATTGCTCATATGATTCCTAACCTCTTTTGCCCATGTTCTAGTACTTATCAACATCATTTACACATGTTCTTGTGCTTAACAACATCATTGTTCGTTGTTCTTGCGCTTTGCAACCACTTGTGCCCTTGATCATGTGCTTATGAACCTCATTTGCATTTGTTCTTGGGCTTAGGAACCTCTTTTGCCCTTGTTTGTGTTCTTAACCACCTCAATTGGTGTTCTTCGTATGCTTAACAACCTCTTTTTCCCTTGATCTTATACTTATGAACCTTATTTGTAATTATTCTTATGCTTAGGAATCTCATTTGCCCTTCTTCGTGTGCTTAACAACCTCAATTGTCGTTGTTCATATGCTTCTTAACCTCTTTTGCCCTTGTTCTTGAGCTTAACAACATCATTTACACTTGTTCTTGTGCTTAACAATCTCATCTGTCGTTGTTCTTGCGATTTGCAACATAATTTGCCGTTGATCTTGTGCTTATGAACGTCATTTTCCCTTGTTTGTGTGCTTAACAACCTCAATTGGCATTGTTCATGTGATTAACAACCTCTTTTGCCCTTGTTCTTGTGCTTAGCAACATCATTTACTCTTGTTCTTGTGCTTAACAACCTCAATTGTCGTTGTTCATATGCTTCTTAACCTCTTTTGCCCATGGTCTTGTGCTTAGCAACATCATTTCTACTTGTTCTTGTGCTTAACAACCTCATTTGCCGTTCTTCTTGCGCTTTGCAATATAATTTGCCCTTTATCTTATGCTTATGAACCTCATTTGTCCTTGTTTGTGTGCTTAAAAACATCAATTGGAGTTGTTCGTGTGCTTAACAACCTCTTTTTCACTTGATCTTGTGCTGATGAACATCATTTGCATTTTTCTTGTGCTTAAGAACCTCATTTTCCCTCGTTCGTGTGCTTAACAACCTCAATTGTCATTGTTCATATGTTTCTTAACCTTTTTTGCCCTTGTTCTTGTGCTCAGCAACATCATTTACACTTGTTCTAGTGCTTAACAAAATCGTTTGTCGTTCTTCTTGCACTTTTCAACATAATTTGCCCTTGATCTTGTGCTTATAAACTTCATTTGCATTTTTTTTCTTCTGCTTAGGAACCTCATTCGCCCTTGTTTGTGTGCTTAACAACCTCAATTAGCGTTGTTCGTATGATTAACAACCCCTTTTGCGCCTGATCCCGTGCTTATGAACCTCATTTGCATTTGTTCTTTTGCTTAGGAACCTCATTTGCATTTGTTTGTATGCTTAACAACCTCAATTGCCGTTGTTTATATGCTTCTTAACCTCTTTTGCCCTTGGTCTTGTCCTCAGCAACATCATTTACACTTGTTCTTGTGCTTAACAACCACATTTGTCGTTCTTCCTGCACTTTGCAATATAATTTGCTCTTTATCTTATGCTTATGAATCTCATTTGTCCTTATTTGTGTGCTTAACAACCTCTTTTTCCCATGATCTTGTGCTGATGAACATCATTTGCATTTGTTCTTGTTGTTAGGAACCTCAGTTTCCCTCGTTCGTGTGCTTAACAACCTCAATTGTCATTGTTCATATGTTTCTTAACCTCTTTTGCTATTGTTCTTGTGCTCAGCAATATCATTTACACTTGTTCTTGTGCTTAACAACCTCATTTGTCATTCTTCTTGCTCTCTGCAACATAATTTGCCCTTAACCTTGTGCTTATGAATTTCATTTGCATTTGTTCTTCTACTTAGGAACCTTATTTGCCCTTGTTCGTGTGCTTAACAACCTCAGTTGTCGTTGTTCATATGCTTCTTAACATCTTTTGCCTTTGTTATTGTGCTGATCAACATTATGTACACTTGTTCTCGTGCTTAACAGCCTAATTTGTCATTGTTCTTGTGCTTGGCAACATAATTTACCCTTGATCTTGTGCTTATTAACCTCATTTGTATTTGTTCTTGTACTTAGCAACATCATTTAAACTTGTTCGTGTGCTTAACAACCTTATTTGTCATTGTTCTTCCGCTTTGCAACCTCTTTTGCCCTCATCTTGTGCTTATGAACCTCATTTGCATTTGTTCTTGGGCTGAGGAACCACATTTGCCATTGTTTATGTGCTTAACAACCTCAATTAGCGTCACTCGTATGCTTAACAACCTCTTTTGCCCTTGATCTTATGCTTATGAACCTCATTTGTATTTGTTCTTGTGCTTAGGAACCTCATTTGGCCATGTTCATGTGCTTAAGAACCTCAATTGTCGTTTTAATATGCTTCTTAACAACTTTTGTCCTTGTTCTTGAGCTTAACAACATCATTTACACTTGTTCTTGTGTTGAACAACCTCATTTGTCGTTGTTCTTGTGCTTTGCAACATAATTTGCCCTTGATGTTGTGCTTATGAACCTCATTTTGCCTTGTTTGTGTGCTTAACAACCTCAATTGGCATTGTTCATGTGATTAACAACCTCTTTTGCCCTTGATCTTATGCTCATGAGCCACATTTGCATTTGTTATTGGGCTTAAGAAACTCTTTTGCCCTTGTTCTTGTGCTTAGCAACATCATTTACACTTGTTCTTATGCTTAACAACCTCATTAGTCATTGTTCATATGCTTCTGAACCTATTTTGCCCATTGTCCTGTGCTTAGCAACATCATTTACACCTGTTCTTGTGCTTAACAACCTCATTCGTCATTCTTCTTGCGCTTTGGAATATAATTTGCCCTTTATCTTATGCTTATGAACCTCATTTGTCCTTGTTTGTGTGCTTAAAAACATCAATTGGAGTTGTTCGTGTGCTTAGCAACCTCTTTTTCCCTTGATCTTGTGCTGATGAACATCATTTGCATTTGTTCTTGTGCTTAAGAACCTCATTTTCCCTCGTTCGTGTGCTTAACAACCTCAATTGTCATTGTTCATATGTTTCTTAACCTTTTTTGCTCTTGTTCTTGTGCTCAGCAACATCATTTACACTTGTTCTAGTGCTTAACAAAATCGTTTGTCGTTCTTCTTGCACTTTTCAACATAATTTGCCCTTAATCTTGTGCTTATAAACTTCATTTGCATTTTTTTTCTTCTGCTTAGGAACCTCATTCGCCCTTGTTTGTGTGCTTAACAACCTCAATTAGCGTTGTTCGTATGATTAACAACCCCTTTTGCGCCTGATCCCGTGCTTATGAACCTCATTTGCATTTGTTCGTATGCTTAACTGTTGGGATTTCATGTGTATGCTATATGGTGAGAATTTAAAATTTTCATTTCACCACTTAGCTCTATACACAAAAGATCTTATTTATACAACAAAAGCAAACAAGATTTTCTTTATTAAACTAATGTGTTCTAAGATAAATTAATATCAACTAGTTTATTGCTAAAGATGATGAAAATCTTTACCTAAAGAGATTGTCAAATCTCTTGATGGAGAGAAGCCGGTTTCTTTTCTAGATCTCGTGTTTTTCTCGGATGTGCCTCTTGGTTCACCTTGAACCTAAACAACAAACTAATACACCTCTTAGATAGATGGATGTGAAGTTTAAGGCTTAGATTCAACCACCTAACAAGAAGAGATGATAGCCTCCTTGAACTTTTCGACCTAGGAGCAAAATCCTCAAAGATTTGGCCTAGAGAAGAGAGAAAGGGTAATTTTTTGATCTTGAGAAAAATGGTTGCTACAGTAAATTTCGGCCAAGAAAGGAGGCAGAAAAATTCCATCATTTTTTCTTAATTACACCCCTTTAAATAGGCAAGGGGTTAGGGCTACTATTTGTGTAAAGTTTAAACTATTTACACAAATGCCACTAGTCTCATTTAGCCATTTTATCATCTTTAATTTCATTTTGTGATTGATTTAATAAATTAATTTATGAATACATAATATTAATAATATTATTCTATTATGCAATATTCTTATTATTCTTATAATACATTTAAACATTATACCAAATAATATTTGCATAACTTCACAAATTTATTTATGGTCTAAATATGTCATATTATAACATTTTATTTTATCATTTCATCTCATGTATTTTATCTTATACATCATTATGAAATATAAAATACTTGTTGTTTTTCTTCAGTTGGTGTGACCGTACAGAGGATCTATATCATATTGGCAATAATATAAAACTTTATATTATTGACTATAAGAGGTTCTATCATTACATCATAGTTATCCAAACGACATAACAATTATTTACTCAATCCACTAATTTCGTGTCTATCCTTGTCACATGATATTATGAATAATATGCAAAATAGGATCGTGTCATTTTTGCATTATATTTTTTTTCTCGGTCTCTTAAGTGAATTATAATTATAACTACATCAGTTATATTACATGCGATATAATTCCACTTTACCAAGAGGCCCAGTAATATCATTACTCAAATAAAACGACGGACAATAATAATATTAATATATAGATTTCTCCCGCACAAGTTTTACATAATGAACTACTATTTCATTCCTATCATAATATAGTATTTAAATAGCAATCACATTATATATTTCTCATGTTAAAAATATATACATCTCATATCTAAGATTCTAAAGACACAATATAAACATTAATGACACAAAACACATTCCATATAATGTTCCATTCATTTAGGTCATGTTCAATATATAAAACACACTTTATATATTCATGTAATTAAACGATAATCATTTACCAACATTTATAGAACTTCAATGTACTTTAATCGACAAGACAATCTTTCTCGGTAATTAATGTTCCTCCTTAATTACCACGATCGTGAACATATTTAGTGATTAAATATTTCTCATCTAAGGAGTTCTATGATTCAAGACCAAGAGCATCTTCTTAAAATACTTCCAAAGATATAATATATAAATCTCAAGGAACATGAATAAGAATATTCGTAATAAAATCATAAACAACACATAAATTATTATTAAAATATAACTATCAAAACACACAACCTTCATTAACAACCTCAATTGTCGTTGTTCATATGCTTCTTAACCTCTTTTGCCCTTGGTCTTGTGCTTAGCAACATCATTTCTACTTGTTCTTGTGCTTAACAACCTCATTTGCCGTTCTTCTTGCGCTTTGCAATATAATTTGCCCTTTATCTTATGCTTATGAACCTCATTTGTCCTTGTTTGTGTGCTTAACAACCTCAATTAGAGTTGTTAGTGTGCTTAACAACCTCTTTTTTCCATGATCTTGTGCTGATGAACATCATTTGCATTTGTTCTTGTTGTTAGGAACCTCATTTTCCCTCGTTCGTGTGCTTAACAACCTCAATTGTCATTGTTCATATGTTTCTTAACATCTTTTGCCATTGTTCTTATGCTCAGCAACATCATTTACACTTGTTATTGTGCTTAACAACCTCATTTGTCATTCTTCTTGCGCTTTGCAACATAATTTGCCCTTATTCTTGTGCTTATGAACTTCATTTGCATTTGTTCTTTTGCTTAGGAACCTCATTTGCCTTTGTTCGTGTCCTTAACAACCTCAGTTGACATTGTTCATATACTTCTTAACCACTTTTGTCCTTGTTCTTGTGCTTAGTAACATCATTAACACTTGTTCCTGTGCTTAACAACCTCATTTTTTGTCATTCTTGCACTTTGCAACATAGTTTGCCCTTGATCTTATGCTTATGAACCACATTTGCATTTGTTCTTGTGCTTAAGAAACTCTTTTGCCCATGTTCTTGTGCTTAGCAACATTATTTACATTTGTTCTTGTGCTTAACAACCTCATTCGTCATTCTTCTTGCGCTTTGCAATATAATTTGCCCTTTATCTTATGCTTATGAACTTCATTTGTCCTTGTTTTTGTATTTTACAACCTCAATTGAGTTGTTCGTGTGCTTAACAACTTCTTTTTCCCTTGATCTTGTGCTGATGAACATCATTTGCATTTGTTCTTGTGTTTGAGAACCTCATTTTCCCTCGTTCTGTGCTTAACAACCTCAATTGCCCTTGTTCATATGTTTCTTAACCTATTTTTCCCTTGTTCTTGTGCTCAGCAACATCATTTACACTTGTTCTTGTGCTTAACAACCTCATTTGTCGTTCTTCTTGCGCTTTGCAACATAATTTGCCCTTGATCTTATGCTTATGAACCTCATTTGCATTTGGTGTTGTGCTTAGGAACCTCATTTGCCCCTGTTTGTGTGCTTAACAACCACAATTGGCCTTGTTCGTATGCTTGACAACCTCTTTTGCCCTTGATCCTGTGCTTATGAACCTCATTTACATTTATTCTTCTGCTTAGGAACCTCAATTGGCGTTGTTCTTGCGCTCTGGAACATAATTTGCCCTTTATCTTGTGCTTATGAACCTCATTTGTATTTGTTCTTGTGCTTAGGAACCTCATTTGCCTTTGTTCGTGTGGTTCACAACCTTAATTGTCGTTGTTCATATGCTTCTTAACCTCTTTTGCCCTTGTTCCTTTGCTCACCTCATTTATCATTGTTCTTGCACTTTGCAACATAATTTGCCCTTGATCTTGAGCTTATGAACTTCATTTGCATTTGTTCTTGTGCTGAAAAACCTCATTTTCCTTTATTTGTGTGCTTAACCACCCCAATTGGTGTTGTTTGTGTGCTTAACAACCTCTTTTGCCCTTGATATTGTGCTTCGGAAACCTCAACTGGCGTTGTTCTTGCGCTCTGCAACATAATTTGCCCTTAATCTTGAGCTTATGAACCTCATTTGCATTTGTTCTTGTACTTAGGAACATCATTTGCCGTTGTTTGTGTGCTTAAAAACCTCATTTGTCATTGTTCATATGTTTCTTAACCTCTTTAGCCCTTGTTCTTGTGCTTACCAACATCATTTACACGTGTTCATGTGCTTAACAATCTCATTTGTCGTTGTTCTTGCGCTTTGCAACATAATTTGCCCTTAATCTTGTGCTTATGAACATCATTTGCATTTATTCTTGTGCTTAAGAACTTCATTTTCCCTTGGTTGTGTGCTTAACAACCTCAATTGGCATTGTTTGTGTGCTTAACAACCTTTTTTGGCCTTGATATTATGCTTATGAACCTCATTTGCATTGGTTCTTGTTCTTAGGAACCTCATTTGTCCTTATTCGTGTGCTTAACAATGTCAATTGTCGTTGTTCATGTGCTTTTCAACATATTTTGCCCTTGTTCTTGTGGTTAGCAACATCATTTACACTTGTTCTTGTGCTTAACAACCTCATTTGTTATTCTTCTTGCGCTTTGCAATATAATTTGCCCTTTATCTTATGCTTATGAACTTCATTTGTCCTTGTTTGTGTGCTTTACAACCTCAATTGGAGTTGTTCGTGTGCTTAACAACCTCTTTTTCCCTTGATCTTGTGCTGATAAACATCATTTGCATTTCTTCTTGTGGTTAAGAACTTCATTTTCCCTCGTTCGTGTGCTTAACAACCTCAATTGTCCTTGTTCATATGTTTTTTAACCTCTTTTTCCCTTGTTCTTGTGCTCAGCAAAATCATTTACACTTGTTCTTGTGCTTAACAACCTCATTTGTCGTTTTTCTTGCGCTTTGCAACATAATTTGCCCTTGATCTTGTGCTTATGAACCTCATTTGCATTTATTGTTGTGGTTAGGAACCTCATATGCCTCTGTTTGTGTGCTTAACAACCACAATTGGCGTTGTTCGTATGCTTAACTACCTCTTTTGCCCTTGATCCTGTGCTTATGAACCTTATTTGCCCTTATTTGTGTGCTTAACGAACTCAATTGGCATTCCTTGTATGCTTAACAACCTCTTTTGCCCTTGATCTTATACTTATGAACCTCATTTGCATTTGTTCTTGTGCTTAGGAACCTCATTTGCCCTTGTTCGTGTACTTAACAACCTCAATTATCGTTGTTCATTTATTTCCTAACTTATGCTTATGAAATTCATTTGCATTTGTTCTTGTGCTTAGGAACCTTATTCGTCCTTATTTGGGTGCTTAACAACCTCTCAATTGACGTTGTTCATAAGCTTCTTAACATCTTTTACCCTTGTTCTTGTACTTAGCAACATTATTTACACTTGTTCTTGTGCTTAACAACCACATTTGTCGTTGTTCTTGGGCTTTTTAACATAATTTCCCTTGATCTTGTGCTATGAACCTTATTTCCATTTGTTGTTGTACTTAGGAACCTCATTTTCCCTTGTTCGTGTACTTAACTACCTCAATTGTCGTTGTTCATATACTTTTTAATCTCTTTTGCTCTTATTCTTGTGCTTAGCAACATCATTTACACATGTTCTTGTGCTTAAAAACCTCAATTGGCGTTGTTCGTAAGCTGAACAACCTCTTTTGCCCTTGATCTTGTGCTTATGAATATAATTTACATTTGTTCGTGTACTTAGGAACCTCATTTTCCATATTTGTGTGCTTAACAACCTCAATTGATGTTGTTCGTGTGCTTAACAATCTCTTTAGCCGTTGATATTGTCCGGATAAAACTCATTGGTATTTGTTCTTGTGCTTAGGAACCTTATTTGTCATTGTTCGTGTGTTTAACAACCTCAATTGTCATTGTTCCTATGCTTCTTAACCTTTTTTGTCCATGTTCTTGTGCTTAGCAACATCATTTACACTAGTTCATTTGCTTAACATCCTCATTTGTCATTATTCTTACGCTTTGCAACATAATTTGTCCTCGATCTTGTGCTAATGAACCTCGTTTGCAAATATTTGGGTGGTTAACAACCTCAATTAGCGTTGTTCGTGTGCTTCACAACTTCTTTTGCCCCTGATATTGTGCTTATTAAACTCATTTACATTTGTTTTTGTGCTTAGGAACCTCATTTGCCTTTGTTCGTGTGCTTAACAACCTCAATTGTCGTTGTTCATATGCTTCTTAATATATTTTGTCCTTGTTCGTGTGCTTAAAAACCTCTTTTGCCCTTGGCCTTATGCTTATGAACCTCATTTGCATTTGTTCTTGTGCTTAGGAACCTCATTTGCCCGTGTTCGTGTACTTAATAACCTCAATTGTTGTTATTCATATGCTTCTTAACCACTTTTGCCCTTGTTCTTGTGCTTAGAAACATCATTTATACTTATTCCTCTGCTTAACAACCTCATTTGTTATTGTTTTTACACTTTGCAAAATAAATTGCCCATAATCTTGTGCTTATGAACCTCATTTGCATTTGTTCTTGTGCTTAGGAACCTCATTTGCCCTTGTTTATGTGGTTAACAACCCCAATTGGCGTTGTTCGTATGCTTAACAACCTATTTTGCCCTTGATATTGTGCTTATGAACCTCATTTGCATTGTTCTTGTTCTTTGGAACCTCATTTGCCCTTGTTTTGTGTGCTTAACAACCTCAATTGTCGTTGTTCATATGTTTCTTAATCTCTTTTCCCCTTGTTCATGTGCTTATCAACATCATTTAGACTTGTACTTGCGCTTAACATCCTCATTTGTCGTTCTTCTTGCGCTTTGCAACATAATTTGTCCTTGATCTTGTGCTTTTGGACCTCATTTCACCTTTTTTGTGTGCTTCACAACCTCAATTGGCGTTGTTAATGTGCTTAACAATCTCTTTTGACCTTGATCTTATGCTTATGAAACACATTTACATTTGTTGTTGTGCTTAGGAAACTCTTTTGCCCTTGTTCTTGTGCTTAGCAACATCATTTACACTTGTTCTTGTGCTTAACAACCTCATTTGTCATTCTTGTTGCGCTTTGCAATATAATTTGCCCTTGTTCTTGTGGTTAGCAACATCATTTACACTTGTTCTTGTGCTTAACACCCTCATTTGTTATTCTTCTTGCGCTTTGCAATATAATTTGTCCTTTATCTTATGCTTATGAACTTCATTTGTCCTTGTTTGTGTGCTTTACAACCTCATTTGCCGTTGTTCGTGTGGTTAACAACCTCAATTGTCGTTGTTCATATCTTAACCTCTTTTGCCCTTGTTCCTATGCTTATCAACATCATTTACACTTGTTCTTATACTTAACAACTTCATTTGTCGACTTTATGCGATTTGCAACATAATTTGCCCTTGTTCTTGTGCTTAGCAACATCATTTACACTTGTTCTTGTGCTTAACACCCTCATTTGTTATTCTTCTTGCGCTTTGCAATATAATTTGTCATTTATCTTATGCTTATGAACTTCATTTGTCCTTGTTTGTGTGCTTTACAACCTCAATTGGAGTTGTTCGTGTGCTTAACAACCTCTTTTTCCCTTGATCTTGTGCTGAACCTCATTTTCCTGTGGTTAAGAACCTCATTTTCCCTCGTTCGTGTGCTTAACAACCTCAATTGTCATTGTTCATATATTTCTTAACCTCTTTTTCCCTTGTTCATATGCTTAACAACCTCTTTTTGCCATTGATCCTGTGCTTATGAACATCATTTACATTTATTCTTATGCTTAGGAACCTCATTTGCCCTTCTTCGTGTGCTTAACAACCTCAATTGACGTTGTTCTTGCGCTCTGCAACATAATTTGCCCTTCATCTTGTGCTTATGAACCTCATTTGTATTTGTTCTTGTGCTTAGGAACCTCATTTGCCATTGTTCGTGTGGTTCACAACCTTAATTGTCGTTGTTCATATGCTTCTTAACCTCTTTTGCCCTTGTTCTTTTGTATAGCAACATGATTTACACTTGTTGCTATGCTCCCCTCATTTGTCGTTGTTCTTGCACTTTGCAACATAATTTGCTCTTGATCTTGTGCTTATGAACCTCATTTGCATTTGTTCTTGTGCTGAAAAACCTCATTTTTCTTTTTTTGTGTGCTTAACAACCTCATTTTCTTGTGCTTATGAAGTCCTTGATCTTGAGCTAATGAACCTCATTTGCATTTGTTCTTGTGCTTAGGAACCTCATTTGCCGTTGTTCGTGTTCTTAACAACCTCATTTGTCATTATTCATATGTTTCTTCACCTCTTTAGCCCTTGTTTTTGTGCTTACCAACATCATTTATACTTGTTCATGTGCTTAACAATGTCATTTGTCGTTGTTCTTGCGCTTGGCAACATAATTTGTCCTTAATCTTGTGCTTAAGAATATCATTTGCATTTATTCTTGTGCTTAAGAACTTCATTTTCCCTTGTTTGTGTGCTTAACAACCTCTTTTGCCCTTGATATTGTGCTTATGAACCTCATTTGCATTTGTTCTTATTCTTAGGAACCTCATTTGCCGTTGTTCGTGTGGTTAACAACCTCAATTGTCGTTGTTCATATCTTAACCTCTTTTGCCCTTGTTCCTATGCTTATCAACATCATTTACACTTGTTCTTATACTTAACAACTTCATTTGTCGACTTTTTGCGATTTGCAACATAATTTGCCCTTGATCTTGTGCTGATAAACATCATTTGCATTTGTTCTTGTATTTAGGAACCTCATTTGTCCCTGTTTGTGTGCTTCACATCAATTGGCATTGTTCGTATGCTGAACAACCTCTTTTGCCGTTGATCCTGTGCTTATGAACCTCATTTGACCATGTTTGTGTACTTAACAACCTCAATTGGCGTTGTTCGTGTGCTTAACAACCAATTTTGCACTTGATCTTGTGCTAATGAACCTCATTTGCATTTTTTATTGTTCTTAGGAACCTATTTTGCGTTTGTTCTTGTGCTTAACAACATCATTTACACTTGTTCTTGTACTTAACAACCTCAATTGTCGTTCTTCTTGCGATTTGCAACATAATTTGCCACGATCTTGTGCTGATGAACCTTATTTTCATTTGTTCTTGTGTTTAGAAACCTCATTTGCCCCTGTTTGTGTGCTTAACAACCTCAATTGGCGTTGTTCATATGTTTATAAACCTCTTTTGCCCTTTTTCTTGTGCTGAGCAACTTCATTTATACTTGTTCTTGTGCTTAACAACCTCATTTGTCATTTTTCTTGCACTTTGCAACATAATTTGCCCTTGATCTTGTGCTTATGAACTTCCATTTGTTCTTGTCCTTAGGAACCTCATTTGCCCCTTTTTGTGTACTTAACAACCTCAATTGCCATTGTTCATTTGTTTCTCAACATCTTTTGCCCTTGTTCTTGTGCTCAGCAACATCATTTACACTTGTTCTTGTTCTTAACAACCTCATTTGTCGTTCTTCTTGCGCTTTCTAACATAATTTGCCCTTGATCTTGTGCTTAAGAACCTCATTTGCATTTGTTCTTTTACTTACAAACCTCAGTTGCCTTTGTTCGTGTACTTAGTAACCTCAATTGTCGTTGTTCTTATGCTTCTTAACCACTTTTGCCGTTGTTCTTGTGCTTAGCAACATCATTAACACTTGTTCCTGTGCTTAACAACCTCATTTGTCGTTGTTCTTGCACTTTACAACATAATTTGCCCTTGATCTTGTGCTTATGAACCTCATTTGCATTTGTTCTTGTGCTTAAGAACCTCATTTCCCCTTGGTTGTATGCTTATTAACCTCGATTGGCATTGTTTGTGTGCTTAACAACCTCTTTTTCCCTTGATATTGTGCTTATGAATATCATTTACATTTATTCTTATGCTTAGGATGCTCATTTGCCCTTGTTTGTGTGCTTAACAACCTTAATTGTCGTTGTTCATATGCTTCTTAAACTCTTTTGCCCTTGTTCGTGTGCTTAACAATATCTTTTGCCTTTGATCTTATGCTTATGAACCTCATTTGCATTTGTTCTTGTGCTTAGGAACCTCATTTGCCTTTGTTCGTGTACTTAAGAACCTTAATTGTTGTTATTCATATGCTTCTTAACCTCTATTGCCCTTGTTCTTGTGCTTAGCAACATCAGTTATATGTATTCCTATGCTTAACCACCTCATTTGTCATTGTTCTTGCACTTTGCAAAATAATTTGCCCTTGATCTTGTGCTTATGAACCTCATTTGCATTTGTTCTTGTGCTTAGGAACCTCATTTTCCCTTCTTTGTGTGCTTAACAACCTCAATTGGCGTTGTTCGTATGCTTAACAACTTCTTTTGCCGTTGATATTGTGTTTATTAACCTCATTTGCATTGTTCTGGTTCTTAGGAACCTCATTGGCCCTTGTTCTTAGCAACATTATTTACACTTGTTCTTGTGCTTAACAACCTCAATTGTCGTTGTTCATTTGTTTCTTAACCTCTTTTGCCCTTGTTGTTGTGCTTAGGAACATCATTTACACTTGTTCTTGTGCTTAACAGCCTCATTTGTCGTTCTTCTTGCGCTTTGCAACATAATTTGCCCTTGATCTTGTGCTTTTGAACCTCATTTGCCCCTGTTTGTGTGCTTAACAACCTCAATTGGTGTTGTTCGTATGCTTAACAACATCTTTTGCCCTTGATACTGTGCTGATGAACCTCATTTGCACTTGTTCTTTTGCTTAGCAACCTCATTTGCTTTTGTTCGTATGTCTAACAACCACAATTGTCGTTGTTCATATGCTTCTTAACCTCTTTTGCCCTTAGTCTTGTGCTTGGCAACATCATTTACACTTGTTCTTGTGCTTCATAACCTCATTTGTCGTTCTTCTTGCACTTTGCAATATAATTTACCCTTTATCTTATGCCTATGAACCTCATTTGTCCTTGTTTGTGTGCTTAAAAACCTCAATTGGAGTTGTTCGTATGCTTAACAACCTCTTTTTCCCTTGATCTTGTGCTGATGAACATCATTTGCATTTGTTCTTGTGCTTAAGAACATCATTTTCCCTCCTACGTGTGCTTACCAACCTCAATTGTCATTGTTCATATGTTTCTTAACCTCTTTTACCCTTGTTCTTGTGCTTAACAACCATATTTGTCGTTCATCTTGCGTTTGCAACATAATTTGCCTAGGATCTTGTGCTGATGAACATCATTTACATTTGTTCTTGTGCTTAAGAACCTCATTTTCCCTCGTTCGTGTGCTTAACAACCTCAATTGTCATTGTTCATATGTTTCTTAACCTCTTTTGCTCTTTTTCTTGTGCTCAGCAACATCATTTACACTTGTTCTTGTGCTTAACAACCTCATATGTCGTTCTTGTTGCACTTTCTAACATAATTTGCCCTTGATATTGTGCTTATGAACCTCATTTGCATTTGTTCTTTTGCTTACGAACCTCATTTGCCTTTGTTCGTGTACTTAATAACCTCAATTGTCGTTGTTCATATGCTTCTTAACCACTTTTAACCTTGTTGTTGTACTTAGCAATATCATTAACACTTGTTCCTGTGATTAACAACCTCATTTGTCGTTGTTCTTGCACTTTGCACCATAGTTGCCCTTGATCTTGTGCTTGTGAACCTCATTTGCATTTGTTCTTGTGCTGAAGAACCTCATTTCCCCTTGTTTGTATGCTTAATAACCTCGATTGGCGTTGTTTGTGTGCTTAATAACCTCGATTGGCGTTGTTTGTGTGCTTAACAACCTCTTTTTCCCTGGATATTGTGCTTATGAATCTCATTTAGATTTATTCTTATGCTTCGGAAGCTCATTTGCCCTTGTTTGTGTGCTTAACAACCTCAATTAGCTTTGCTCATATGCTTAACAACCTCTTTTGTCCCTGATCTTATGCCTATGAGCCTCATTTGCATTTGTTCTTGTGCTCGGGAACCTCATTTGCCCTTGTTCGTGTGGTTAACAACCTCAATTGTCGTTGTTCATATGCTTCTTAATCTCTTTTGCCCTTGTTCGTGTGCTTAACAACCTCTTTTGCATTTGATCTTATGCTTATAAACCTCATTTGCATTTGTTTTTGTGCTTAGGAACCTCATTTGCCCTTGTTCGTGTACTTAATAACCTCAATTGTTGTTATTCATATGCTTCTTAACCTCTTTCGCCCTTGTTCTTGTGCTTACCAATATTATTTATACTTATTCCTATGCTTAACAACCTCATTTGTCATTGTTCTTGCACTTTACAAAATAATTTTTCCTTGATCTTGTGCTTATGAACCTCATTTGTGTTTGTTCTTCCGCTTAGGAACCTCATTTCCCCTTCTTTGTGTGCTTAACAACCTCAATTGGCGTTGTTCGTATGCTTAACAACCTCTTTTGCCCTTGATCTTGTGCTGATGAACATCATTTGCATTTGTTCTTGTGCTTAAGAACCTCATTTTCCCTCGTTCGTGTGCTTAATAACCTCAATTGTCATTGTTCATATGTTTCTTAACCTCTTTTGCCCTTGTTCTTGAGCTCAACAACATCATTTACAATTGTTCTTGTGCTTCACAACCTCATTTGTCATTCTTCTTGCGCTTTGCAACATAATTTGTCCCTGATCTTGTGCTTATGATCCTCATTTGCATTTGTTATTTTGCTTAGGAACCTCATTTGCCCCTGTTTGTGTGCTTAATGACCTCAATTGGCGTTGTTCTTGCGCTCTGCATCATAATTTGCCCTTCATCTTGTGCTTATAAACCTCATTTGTATTTGTTCTTGTGTGCTTATGAACCTCATTTGCCTTTGTTGGTGTGGTTCACAACCTTAATTGTCGTTGTTCATATGCTTCTTAACCTCTTTTGCACTTGTTCTTTTCGATAGCAAAATCATTTACACTTGTTCCTATGCTCACCTCATTTGTCGTTGTTCTTGCAC
The DNA here is from genome assembly GCA_024447775.1 of Carex cristatella. Taxonomy (NCBI): domain Eukaryota; kingdom Viridiplantae; phylum Streptophyta; class Magnoliopsida; order Poales; family Cyperaceae; genus Carex; species Carex cristatella. The sequence continues at coordinate 4,918,458 of JAJHPF010000018.1, forward strand.
TTTGCAACATAATATGCCCTTGATCTTGTGCTTATGAACCTCAATTGCATTTGTTCTTATGCTAAAGAACCTCATTTTCCTTTGTTTGTGTGCTTAACAACCACAATTGGTGTTGTTTGTGTGCTTAACAATCTCTTTTGCCCTTGATATTGTGCTTTGGAACCTCAACTAGCGTTGTTCTTGCGCTCTGCAACATAATTTGCCCTTGATCTTGAGCTTATGAACCTCATTTGCATTTGTTCCTATGGTTAGGAACCTCATTTGTCGTTATTCGTGCGCTTAACAATCTCATTTGTCATTGTTCATATGTTACTTAACTTCTTTAGCCCTTGTTCTTGTGCTTACCAACATCATTTACACTTGTTCCTGTTCTTAACAACCTCATTTGTCGTTGTTCTTGCGCTTTGCAACATAATTTTCCCTAAATCTTGTGAACATCATTTGCATTTGTTCTTGTGCTTAAGAACTTCATTTTCCCTTGCTTGTGTGCTTAACAACCTCAATTGGCATTGTTTGTGTGCTTAACAACCTCTTTTTCCCTTGATATTGTGCTTAGGAATCTCATTTACATTTGTTCTTGTTTTTAGGAACCTCATTTGCCATTGTTCTTAGCAACATTATTTACACTTTTTCATGTAATTAACAACCTCAATTATCATTGTTCATATGCTTCTTAACCTCTTTTGCCCTTGTTCCAATGCTTATCAACATCATTTACACTTCTTCTTGTGCTTAAACAACCTCATTTGTCATTCCTCTTGCGATTTGCAACATAATTTGCCCTTGCTCTTGTGATGATGAACCTTATTTGCATTTGTTCTTGTGTTTAGGAACCTCATTTGCCCATGTTTGTGTGCTTAACAACCTCAATTGGCGTTGTTCGTATGCTTAACTACCTCTTTTGCCCTTGATCTTGTGCTTATGAACCTCATTTGCCCTTATTTGTGTGCTTAACGAACTCAATTGCCGTTGTTTGTATGCTTAACAACCTCATTTGCATTTATTCTTGTGTTTAGGAACCTCATTTGCCCATGTTTGTGTGCTTAACAACCTCAATTGGCGTTGTTCGTATGCTTAACAACCTCTTTTGCCCTTGATCTTATACTTATGAACCTCATTTGCATTTGTTCTTGTGCTTAGGAACCTCATTTGCCCTTGTTCGTGTACTTAACAACCTCAATTATCGTTGTTCATTTGCTTCCTAACTTCTTTTGCCCTTGTTCTTGTGCTTAGTAACATCATTTACACTTGTTCATGTGGTTAACAACCTCATTTGTCGTTGTTCTTGCGATTTGCAACATAATTTGGCCGTGATCTTGTGCTGATAAACCTCATTTGCATTTGTTCTTGTGTTTAGGAATCTCATTTGCCACTGTTTTTGTGCTTAAGAACCTCAATTAGCGTTGTTCGTATGTTGAACAACCTCTTTTGCCCTTGATCCTGCGCTTATGAACCTCATTTGACTTTGTTTGTGTTCTTAACAACCTCAATTGGCGTTGTTCGTGTGCTTAATAACATCTTTTGCACTTGATCTTGTGCTTATGAACCTCACTTGCATTTTTTTATTGTGCTTAGGAACCTCATTTGCCCTTGTTCGTGTACTTAATAACCTTAATTGTTGTTCTTCATATGCTTCTTAACCTCTTTTGCCCTTGTTCTTGTGCTTAGCAACATCATTTATACTTATTCCTATGCTTAACCACCTCACTTGTCATTGTTCTTGCACTTTGCAAAATAATTTGCCCTTGATCTTGTGCTTATGAACCTCATTTGCATTTGTTCTTGTGTTTAGGAACCTCATTTGCCACTGTTTGTGTGCTTAAGAACCTCAATTAGCGTTGTTCGTATGCTGAACAACCTCTTTTGCCCTTGATCCTGCGCTTATGAACCACATTTGACTTTGTTTGTGTTCTTAACAACCTCAATTGGCGTTGTTCGTGTGCTTAATAACATCTTTTGCACTTGATCTTGTGCTTATGAACCTCATTTGCATTTTTTATTGTGCTTAGGAACCTCATTTGCCCTTGTTCGTGTACTTAATAACCTTAATTGTTGTTATTCATATGCTTCTTAACATCTTCTGCCCTTGTTCTTGTGCTTAGCAACATCATTTATACTTATTCCTATGCTTAACCACCTCATTTGTCATTGTTCTTGCACTTTGCAAAATAATTTACACTTGTTCTTGTGCTTAGGAACCTTATTTTCCCTTCTTTGTGTGGTTAACAACCTCAATTGGCGTTGTTCGTATGCTTAACAAACTCTTTTGTCCTTGATATTATGCTTATGAACCTCATTTGCATTGTTCTTGTTCTTAGGAACCTCATTTGCCCTTGTTCTTAGCAACATTATTTCAACTTGTTCTTGTGCTTAACAACCTCAATTGTCGTTGTTCATATGTTTCTTAACCTCTTTTGCCCTTGTTCTTGTGCTCAGGAACATCATTTACACTTGTTCTTGTGCTTAACAACCTCATTTGTCGTTCTTCTTGTGCTTTGCAACATAATTTGCCCTTGATCTTGTGCTTTTGAACCTCATTTGCTCCTGTTTGTGTGCTTAACAACCTCAATTGGCGTTGTTCGTATGCTTAATAACATCTTTTGCCCTTGATACTGTGCTGATGAACCTCATTTGCACTTGTTCTTTTGCTTAGCAACCTCATTTTCCTTTGTTCGTATGTCTAACAACCACAATTATCGTTGTTCATATGCTTCTTAATATCTTTTGCCCTTGGTCTTATGCTTAGCAACATCATTTACACTTGTTCTTGTGCTTTATAACCTCATTTGTCGTTCTTCTTGCACTTTGCAATATAATTTGTCCTTTATCTTATGCCTATGAACCTCATTTGTCCTTGTTTGTGTGCTTAAAAACCTCAATTGGAGTTGTTCGTATGCTTAACAACCTCTTTTTCCCTTGATCTTGTGCTGATGAACATCATTTGCATTTGTTCTTGTGCTTAAGAACATCATTTTCCCTCCTTTGTGTGCTTACCAACCTCAATTGTCATTGATCATATGTTTCTTAACCTCTTTTGCACTTGTTCTTGTGCTCAGCAACATCATTTACACTTGTTCTTGTGGTTAACAACCACATTTGTCGTTCATCTTGCGCTTTGCAACATAATTTGCCTAGGATCTTGTGCTGATGAACATCAATTGCATTTGTTCTTGTGCTTAAGAACCTCATTTTCCCTCGTTCGTGTGCTTAACAACCTCAATGGTCATTGTTCATATGTTTCTTAACCTCTTTTGCTCTTGTTCTTGTGCTCAGCAATCTCATTTACACTTGTTCTTGTGCTTAACAACCTCATTTGTCATTCTTCTTACACTTCGCAACATTATTTGCCATTGATCTTGCGCTTATGAATCTCATTTGCATTTGTTCTTGTGCTTAGGAACCTCATTTGCCACTTTTGTGTACTTAAGAACCTCAATTGTCACTATTCATATGTTTCTTAACCTCTTTTGCCCTTGTTCTCGTGCTCAGCAACATCATTTACACTTGTTCTTGTGCTTAACAACCTCATATGTTGTTCTTGTTGCGCTTTCTAACATAATTTGCCCTTGATCTTGTGCTTATGAACCTCATTTGCATTTGTTCTTTTGCTTACGAACCTCATTTGCCTTTGTTCGTGTACTTAATAACCTCAATTATCGTTGTTCATATGCTTCTTAACCACTTTTGCCCTTGTTGTTGTGCTTAGCAATATCATTAACACTTGTTCCTATGATTAACAACCTCATTTGTCGTTGTTCTTGCACTTTGCACCATAGTTGCCCTTGATCTTGTGCTTATGAACCTCATTTGCATTTGTTCTTGTGCTTAAGAACCTCATTTCCCCTTGTTTATATGCTTAATAACCTCGATTGGCATTGTTTGTGTGCTTAACAACTTCTTTTGTCCCTGAACTTATGCCTATGAGCCTCATTTGCATTTGTTCTGGTGCTTAGGAACCTCATTTGCCCTTGTTCGTGTGGTTAACAACTTCAATTGTCGTTGTTCATATGCTTCTTAATCTCTTTTGCCCTTGTTCGTGTGCTTAACAACCTCTTTTGCATTTGATCTTATGCTTATAAACCTCATTTGCATTTGTTCTTGTGTTCTTAACAACCTCAATTGGCGTTGTTCGTGTGCTTAATAACATCTTTTGCACTTGATCTTGTGCTTATGAACCTCATTTGCATTTTTTATTGTGCTTAGGAACCTCTTTTGTCCTTATTCTTGTGCTTGGCAACACCATTTACACTTGTTCTTGTACTTAACAACCTCAATTGTCGTTGTCCATATGTTTCTTAACCTCTTTTGCCCTTATTCCTGTGCTTATCAACATCATTTACACTTGTTCTTGTGCTTAACAACCACATTTGTCGTTCTTCTTGCGATTTGCAACATAATTTGCCCTTGACCTTGTGCTGTTGAACCTCATTTGCATTTGTTCTTGTGTTTAGGAACCTCATTTGTTCCTGTTTGTGTGCTTAACAACCTCAATTGGCTTTGTTCGTATGCTTAACAACCACTTTAGCCCTTGATCCTGTGCTTATGAACCTCATTTGCCCTGATGTCTGTGCTTAACGACCTCAATTGGCATTGCTCGTATGCTTGACAACCTCTTTTGCCCTTGATCTTACACTTATGATCCTCATTTGCATTTGTTCTTGTGCCTAGGAACCTCATTTGCTCTTGTTCGTGTACTTAACAACCTCAATTATCATTTTTCATATGCTTCCTAACTTCTTTTGCCCTTGTTCTTGTGGTTAGTAACATCATCTACACTTGTTCCTGTGCTTAACAACCTCATTTGTCGTTGTTTTTGCACTTTGCAATATAATTTAGCCTTGATCTTGTGCTTATGAACCTCATTTGCATTTGTTCTTGTGCTTAAGAACCTCATTTTCCCTTGTTTGTGTGCTCAACAACCTCAATTGGCGTTGTTTGTGTGCTTAACAACCTCTTTTGCCCTTGATATTGTGCTTATGAATCTCATTTATATTTATTCTTATGCTTAGGAACCTCATTTGCCCTTGTTCGTGTGCTTAACAACCTCAATTGGCGTTGTTCTTGCTCTCTGTATCATAATTTGTCCTTCATCTTCTGCTTATGAAACTCATTTGCATTTGTTTTTGTGCTTAGGAAGCTCATTTTCCCTTGTTTGTGTGCTTTACAACCTCAATTATCGTTGTTCATATGTTTTTTTTACCTCTTTTGCCCCTTGTTCTTGTGCTTATCAACATGATTTACACTTGTTCTTGTTGTTAACAACCTCAATTCTCGTAGTGCTTACGCTTTGCAACCTCTTTTGCCCTTGATCTTGTGCTTATAAACCTCATTTGCATTTGTTCTTGTGCTTAGGAACCTCTTTTGGCCTTGTTCATATGCTTCTTAACCTATTTTTCCCTTGTTCTTATGCTTATCAACATCATTTACCCTTGTTCTCGTGCTTAACAACCTCATTTGTTGTTGTTCTTGCGCTTTGCAATCTCTTTTGCCCTTCATCTTGTGCTTATGAACCTCATTTGCATTTGTACTTGGGCTTATGAACCTCAATTGCCCTTATTTGCATGGTTAACAACCTCAATTGCCATTGCTCATATGCTTAACAACCTCTTTTGCCCTTGATCTTTCACTTATGAACCTCATTTGCATTTGTTCTTGTGCTTAACAACCTCAATTGTCGTTGTTGATATGCTTTTTAACCTCTTTTTCCCTTGTTATAGAGCTTAACAACATCATTTACACTTGTTCCTGTGCTTAACAATCTCATTTGTCGTTGTCCTTGCGATTTGCAACACAATTTTTAATTGATCTTGTGCTTATGAACCTCATTCGCATTACCCTTGTTCGTCCAACTTCAATTGTCGTTGTTCATATGCTTCTTAACATCTTTTGCCCTTGTGCTTATCAACATCATTTGCACTTGTTATTGAGCTTAACAAACTCATTTTCCCTTGTTCTTATGCTTAGCAACATCATTTACACTTGTTCTTGTGCTTAACAACCTCATTTGTCGTTGTTCTTGCGCTTTTCAACATAATTTTCCCTTGATTTTGTGCTATGAATCTTATTTTCATTTGTTGTTGTGCTTAGGAACCTCATTTGCCGTTATTCGTGTGCTTAAAAACCTTATTGTCATTTTTCATATGCTTCTTAGCCTCATTTGCCCTTGTTCGTGTACTTAACAACCTCAATTGTCGTTGTTCATATACTTTTTCACCTCTTTTGCTCTCGTTCTTGTGCTTAGCAGCATCATTTACAGTTATTCTTGTACTTCACATTTGTCGTTGTTCTTGCAGTTTGCAACATAATTTTGCCCTTAATTTTATGCTCATGAACCTCATTTGCACATCTTCTTCTGCCTAGGAACCACATTTGCCCTTGTTTGTGTGCTTAACAACCTCTCAATTGGCGTTGTTCGTGTGCTTAACAACCTATTTTTCCCTCGATTTTGTGCTTATGAACCTCATTTGCATTTGTTATTGGGGCTAGGCACCTAATTTGCCCTTGTTCGTGTGCTTAACAACCTCAATTGTTATTGTTCACATATTTATTAACCTCTTTTGCCCTTGTTCTTGTGCTTAGCAACATTATTTACACTTCTTATTGTGCTTCACGACCACATTTGTCGTTGTTCTTGCGCTTTGCAAAATAATTTGCCCTGGATCTTGTACTTATGAATCTCATTTACAATTGTTCTTGTGCTTAGGAACCTCATTTGACCATGTTTGTGTGCTTAACAACCTCAATTGGCGTTGGTCGTATGCTTAACAACCTCTTTTTCCATTGATCTTGTGTTTATGAATCTCATTTACAATTGTTCTTGTGCTTAGCAACCTAATTTGCCCTTGTTCATGTGCTTAACAACCTCAATTGTCGTTGTTCCTATGCTTCTTAACCACTTTTGCCCTTGTTCTTGTGCTTAGCTACTTCATTTACTCTTGTTCATGTGCTAAACATCCTTATTTGTCGTTGTTCTTACGCTTTGCAACATAATTTGCCCTTGATCTTGTGCTAACGAACCTCATTTGCCCTTATTTATGTGCTTAACGACCTCAATTAGCGTTGTTCATGTTCTTAACAACTTCTTTTGCCCTTGATATTGTGCTTATGAAACTCATTTGCATTTGTTTTTGTGCTTAGGAACATCATTTACACTTGTTCGTGTGCTTAAGAACCTCAATTGTCATTGTTTATATGTTTCTTAATATCTTTTGCCCTTATTCTTGTGCATATCAGCATCATTTACACTTCTTCTTGTGCTTAACAACCTCATTTGTCATTGTTCTTGCTCTTTGCAACATAATTTGTCCTTGATCTTGTGCTTATGAACCTCGTTTGCATTTGTTCTTGTGGTAAGGAACCGCATTTGCCCTTTTTCGTGTGCTTAACAACCTCAATTGTCGTTGTTCATATGTTTCTTAACATTCTTTGCCCTTGTTCTTGTGTTTATCAAAATCATTTACACTTGTTCTTGTGCTTAACAACCTCTTTTGTCGTTCTTCTTACGGTTTGCAACATAATTTGCCCTTCGTCTTGTACTAATGAACCTCATTTGCCCTTATTTGGGTTCTTAACAACCTCAATTAGCGTTGTTTGTGTGCTTAACAACCCCTTTTGCCCTTGATATTGTGCTTATGAAACTCATTTGAATTTGTTCTTGTGCTTAGGAACATCATTTTCCTTTGTTCGTGTGGTTAACAATCTCAATTGTCATTGTTCATATGTTTCTTAACATCTTTTGCCCTTATTCTTGTACTTAGCAACATCATTTACACTTGTTCTTGTGCTTAACAAACTCATTTGTCGTTGTTCTTGCGTTTTGCAATATAATTTGCTCTTAATCTTGTCCTTTTGAAACTCGTTTGCATTTGTTCTTGTGCTTGGGAACCTCATATGCCCTTGTTTGTATACTTAACAACCTAATTTGTTGTCGTTCTTATGCTTCATAACCTCTTTTGCCCTTGTTCTTGTGCTTATGAATCTCATTTGTATTTGTTCTTGCACTTAGGAAATTGTATTCGTGTGCTTAACAACCTCTTTAGCCCTTGAAATTGTCCTTATGAAACTCATTTGTATTTGTTCTTGTGCTTAGGAAACTCATTTGCCCTTTTTCATGTGCTTAACAACCTCAATTGGCGTTATTCATATGCTACTTAACATCTTTTGCTCTTTTTTGTGCTTGCCAACATCATTTACACTTGTTCATGTGCTTAAGAACCTCATTTGTCATTGTCCTTGCGGTTTGCAACATAATTTGCCCTTGATCTTGTGCTTATGAACCTCATTTGCATTTGTTCTTGTGCTTAGGAACCTCATTTGCATTTGTTCGTGTGCTTAACAACCTTAATTGGCGTTGTTCTTGCGCATTGCAACATAATTTTCCCTTGATCTTGTACTTATGAACCTCATTTGCAATTGTTTTTTTGCTTAGGAACAGTATTTGCCCATTTTGGTGTGCTTAACAACGTCAATCGTCGTTGTTGATATGCTTCTTAACCTATTTTGCCATTGTTATTGAGCTTATCAACATCATTTACACATATTCTAGTGCTTAACAACCTCATTTGTCGTTCTTCTTACGCTTTGCAACATAATTTGCCCCTTGATCTTGTGCTAATGAACCTCATTTGCCCTTATTTGGGTGTTTAACGACCACATTTGTCGTTGTTTTTGCGCTTTCCAACATAATTTGCCTTTGATATTGTGCTTATGAAAATTATTTGCATTTGTTTTTGTGCTTAGGAACCTCATTTGCCCTTGTTTGTGTGCTTAACAACCTTATTTGTCGTTGTTCATATACTTCTTAACACCTTTCGCCCTTTTTCTTGTGCTTAGCAACATCATTTACACTTGTTTTTGTGCTTAACAACCTCATTTGTCATTGTTCTTGCGCTTTTTAACATAATTTGCCCTTGATCTTGTGCTATGAACCGCATTTGCATTTGTTCTTGTGCTTAGGTACCTCATTTGCCCTTGTTTGTGTTCTTAACAACCTCAATTGACGTTGTTCGGGTGCTTAACAGCCTCTTTTTCCCTTGATCTTGTGGTTCTGAACCTCTTTTGCCCTTGTTCTTGTGTTTAGCAACATCATTTACACTTGTTCTGGTGCTTAACAACCTCATTTGTCGTTGTTCATATGTTTCTTAACCTCTTTTACTCTTGTTCTTGTTTTTAGCAACATCATTTACACTTGTTCTAATGCTTAACAATCTCATTATTGTTGTTCCTGCGTTTTTTCTTGTGCCTAGGAACCTCATTTGCCTTTGTTCGTGTAATTAACAACCTCAATTGTCGTTGTTCATATGTGTAGCTATTGTGCTATGAAACTGACGCTTGACTCAACCTTTCAAATTTTGAATTAAATTAAATTTGGAGTCGCCACCCGCGATGCTACGGGAAATGTAAAACATATTTATTTATGCCCATGGATAATAGCAAGGTTCGTGTCTTGGTTATGAATGTGGAAGGTGTTAGGCACCACACTCACCCGAAAAAGTCGGTCTCTACTAATTCTAGCTTTCAAAAATTAATTTCACTAATAATAAAAGTTACAAATGAGGTGAACAATCATAATAACAAGAAGAAGAAGCATAGCAAACAACAAAAAGTAAACAACTAGAAAAAAGTGGAAATTGGTCGAAAATTTCCGGTCACGCTGATTCTTCATTCTCGCTAACGGATCATCATGATGATCTCTTCGGTGGCTTAGATGGATGGTTTTAGAATTTAGAGAACTCGGCTAATGTAATAGCATAACAATCTTGTCACTCCTAATTTTTTTAGGCTTATTTTAGTGGAGTTTTAGGGAAATATTAGTGGAAAACTATTTTTTTTCTTGCTGGATTTTTTCTGTGGACTGAATTCTCAACATTTTTTGCTCTCTTTTGTGCTTTGGATACTCTAACCAACCATGGAGATGAAGTGAGGATGTAGGGGGCTATTTATAGGTGAAGTTTGAAGTCATTTGCTGCTCCAAAACATGCTTAAACTACTGTTAATTGTGCTGCCCTACTGCTGAACCTGTTTTGAATATATTTGACTAAAATTAGAAAAAGGCTGTCAAAAGGACTGAAATATAATGATTATAATGCAGCCATAAAATCCAAACAATGTGCCCAGGTACTTAGAGGATTTTCTTAATTTTAATGACCATTTTATACACTTTAATCATGCTTAATACCAAGAACAAGTGGAAACATGGCAGCAGGATTCTTGCTGTCCTCTTTGCTTTAAATCAGGATTTTGCACTATTCTTGGGTCAATTTCAATAGTGCAAAAGCTGGAAATTTGCAGCTAGGATGTGACTACATTATATATTTTTATTATGCATAAATGGGCTAATTATATTGCTTTAAATTTCAATTTTTGCAGCATATTTTGTTGCTGGAAAAATGGTACTGTTTGCTGATTTTTTTTTCTGCTGGTATTAAAATGCTGCTGAAATTTTTTATATAATTGAGATAAAATCATAAAAATGTTCCTAACATGTGTATACACATTGGTAGATAATTTACGATATTCTTTCGGGCATTGTGTGATAAATTTGTATATATTTTAGACGTTTTGATTAGAAATACAAAGTTTGTTTTCACTCAATTTATAATTTGATAAGAGAACTTAACTAGCAGTTTTTTCTTCTTTAAAATATTGATTTAGACTTAAGAATAATATATTTCATGCTAAAATCTGGGCTAAACATTTTTCTAAATGTATGCACTTGTGGAGGATCAAGAAGCATGATGAACATTGACATTTAAATGGTGCAAAAGCAAGAACCTTGCTGAGATGTTTATCAAAACAGCTTTTTGTGGCCTCTTAGTGTCATGTTTGACTTGATCATGTGACTCTATATTGTTTGGTTGCCTTCATAACTTTCCACCTTGTGTATATTATTTTTTCCTGCTCATTAAGGCTTATAATTTGATGCATGAAAACTTATGAAATACAACTCCTAATGTTTTGCCACGTCTAGATTATTTAAAAGATGACAAAAGATGCACAAAAATTATTGTTGCTTTCATGTTCCATCTTATTGAGATTTTGAAAAGAAAATATATTTGATATCAATTTGTGGCTAAATCATTCACTAATGCGAAGAGTCACATGCACTTTAATAGTTTTGCTCTAAAAATAATTTTGATATGACCAAATCATGCTCATTTCTCTTGAAAAAATATATATATTTTTGTTTGAACTGAAGAGAGAGATTTTGTAATTATTTTGATGAAGTAATTATTCTTTCTAAGATGTGGAAACATAAAAGATATTTTGACACTGACTTGGGATGATATGAGATGATATGAGATGTGGGAATCCTATCGTCATTTTCCTTTGTTGTATAACAGGCTTTTAATTAATTATGAGATGTCAAACACATTTTAGAATTATAACTGTGCTGATTTGATTGTCTTGATACATATTTTTTCCTTTTTGTCAACTAGATCTTACATCACATTTTTATGTGACAAATTTAACAGTCATGGAATATGTAATAGATTTAAGTCTCTTAAAAAAATAACAAATTTATTTGTGGTGATGTATGAATGCATAGGTGATGTGCAAATAGAAGGCTTCTTTGTTCAGAGTTGTTGGAGTATAATTGGCTCATCCACTTTTCCCTTTTGAGCATGTATATATATATTCTTTGCAAAGAATATTAATTCAATATATATCCTGAAGCAATATCATGTGGAATTGGTATAAACTCTAATGATAGCATGTTGGTATAAACTCTAATGATAGCATGTTGGTATAAACTCTAATGATAGCATGTATATATATATTCTTTACTAAGTCTAGCTTACTAAAATAGGTGACTCACGTGTACCCTCTGCACTTTAAAAGATATATGCTTGATACTAATATGTTGTAAGGCAAGGCATGAACTTTGTGAGTTTTCATATTTTTAAAATTATTTAATCGTTCACATTTTTTTCCTAGAAATGATTTTATAAAAAAAGATGTGATTATTTTCTTTAAAAAAATCATGACATGGCTTTGAAAGTGAATCGATCATCGTTAGTTTCATTCAATCCATAAATATGCACGACGCTTTATAGTGAATATCACTTGTTGAGATTATTAAAAATAAGGCTTAACTTGATTGATCTTTATCACTATATATTTTCCTTGATTTTGAGAAAGAAGTACATTTATATTATTCATATACGTGTGTACATATTTATTTAGTACTAAATGCGTTGTCACTATTTACTTAAATCCAATGACTAAAGTTCATTTTTATCTCAAGTTTAAAATGCATCATGCTACATGTATAGCTTATTAAAGCGTGGATTGTATGTTCGTATCTTCATCTTAACGTTAAATGATGTAATACTTACTTTATAAAATAAATAAATAGGAACTGGGTAAACATCCTAGAACTAATAATTTGATGTGCTGGATGTTTACTTGGGCCTGAACAATGCATTTCTTAATTCAGATCAAGATAGATTAACTAATTCATATCATAACTTCAAGATTTTATCTTAATTTTGCGATGTAATATCTTTGGAATATATTTTTCTCACCATATTCCTAGATTTTATATAGATTTTACAAGGTAGAACATTTGAAAAATATATTTTCCTCACCTTAATCTTGTAAGATGGTGTATGCTACTAGAATTTAAAAGTCGTGGATAAATAAATAACTAATGTCGCCAATAAGGCAACGAAAATAAATAATCCCGCAAATAGAATGCGTCGGTAATTATCATTATAATTGATAGACTTATATTTAAAATTATATTTTATAACATTTTTGTGCCGAACAACGTTCAACTTGTAGGGTACATATATAACTTGAAACTAGGCAATAAATAATAGTGAGCAAAAATTGATACCAAAACGTACCTTTTCTTGCAGATACTTGGAAATTATATTCTTGATTCATCTTGGAGCTCATAACTTGTGTTTGGTGCAAGCATATTATTTATTTTAAAGATTACATAATTTTGGGTGTCTACAATATGCTTCTTAACATCTTTTGTCATTGTTCTTGTGTGTAGCAACATCATTTACACTTGTTATTGTGCTTAAAAACCTCATTTGTCATTGTTCTTGCGCTTTGCAACAAAATTTGCCCTTGATCTGGTGCTTATGAATCTCATTTGCATTTGTTCTTGTGCTTAGGAACCTCATTTGCCCTTGTTTTTGTGCTTAACAACCTCTCAATTGACGTTGTTCGTGTGCTTAGCAACCTATTTTGGCCTTGATCTTGTGCTTATGAACCTCATTTGCATTTGTTATTGTAGTTAGGAACCTCATTTGCCCTTGTCCGTGTGCTTAACAACCTCAATTGTCATTGTTCATATGTTTATTAACCTCTTTTGTCCTTGTTCTTGTGTTTAGCAACATCATTTACACTTGTTCTTGTATTTAACAATCTCATTTGTCGTTGTTTTTGCGCTTTGCAAAATAATTTGCCCTTGATATTATGCTTATGAATGTCATTTGCATTTTTTCTTGTGCTTATGAACCTCATTTTCATTTGTTCTGGTGCTTAGAAACCTCATGTGCCCTTTTTCATGTGCTTAACAACCTCAATGGTCCTTGTTCATATACTTCTTAACACCTTTTGCCCTTGTTCGTGCGCTTATCAATATCATTTACACTTGTTCTTGTGCTTAACAACGTCATTTGTCGTTGTTCTTGCGCTTTGCAACATAATTTGTCCTTAATTCTTTATTTATGAACCTCATTTGCATTTGTTCTTGTGCTGAGGAACCTCATTTGCCCTTGTTTGTGTGCTTAACAACATTATTTGTCGTTGTTCATATGCTTCTTAACCACTTTTGTCTTTTCTTGTGCATAACAACATCATTTACACTTGTTCTTGTGCTTAACAACCTCATTCGTCATTGTTCTTGCGCTTTCTAACATAATTTGCCCTTGATCTTGTGCAATGAACCTCATTTGCATTTGTTCTTGTGCTCAGGAACCTCATTTGCCCTTATTTGTGTGCTTAACAACCACAATTGGCGTTGTTTTTGCGCTCTGCTACATAATTTGCTCTTGATCTTGTGCTTATGAACCTCATTTGCATTTGTTCTTGTGCTTAGGAACCTCATTTGTCCTTGTTTGTGTACATAACAACCCCAAATTGCGTTGTTTGTGTGCCTAAGAACCTCTTTTGCCCTTGATCTTGTACTTATGAACCGTGATATCGCGTTATTTTATCTACATTTCCGACCGAATTTTGTACCAAAACCTGTGTTCAAAATAGTAAAATCATGTTTATTACATTGATTATCTATAGAATGTGAAACTGCTGCGCTTTTGTTTGCTTATTATAGGAAAACGGGCGAAGAAAGGGTGAAATCCGGCAATCTGGACAGGCCACATGGGCCGTGCTACATCTCACACGGACAGTGTCATACCCTACTCGACCCCTCACACGAGCGCTGCACGACCCGGACAAGAGACACAGGCACACAGTTCGTACAACGTCTCACACGGACCGTGTCAGACAAATCCGGCAGTTAATCTAAGTTTTCAGATTAATGCCTAATTAAAGAAGGACGATTAGGGAGTAATAAAAGGACAACCACTTGGGCCAGAAAGGCGGCCAATCACATAGAGACTAATTCAAGGAGAGTTTTACAACAACTAACTTGGAGACGAAGTAGAGAGGAGGAAATCGAGAGAATTCCGACGAATCTTCTTCGTATTTTCGGTCTTTGTGATGAATTGTTTTTCTTTCTTTTGTTATTCTGTTTTAAGAATTATGTTTGAGTAATTTTCTTAGTTTCTTGGAATATGATGTAGTCGAATACTCTGTTTTCTTAGTTTCTTGCTTGTTTGCGTATGATTTTAATTGTTTTTCTGCGTTGTTCGATCGTTAATTGGTTCTTACCATTAGACTTGGCCACGTCTAACAAGGTACTGCGTCCAATTCTGTCCTTCAACCAGACCAAGTATTTGAGGTAAGTCGATGAACCGAGAGGGAAGACTAATTAGTAACCGAGAGGTGAACTTTTCAGTAATCGAAAGATTCTGATTACCTTTAGTAAACCAAACAAGTAACTTAGGTCATTCAAACCAAGGAATGACAGTTTAGGTTAATACCCTAAGAGGATTGAATTGTATTTCCATTATCGAGTTTATTAAGCCAACAAACGAGAGTTGAGGTTTAGAAATATCAAGTATGGTCAGTTCATCCTATACAGAATCAATCAGCACAGAAATCAGACAACTACAGTTTCACTCGAGTCTGACACGGACCGTGTAGGTGTTAGTTTGTAATAATCTAGAAGTCAATAATACGATAAATTATCATAAATCTTTGTTCATGAATTGAGTGATTAATAAACTGTCATTTTGTTCCTTGAGTATTATTGAATTTATGAATCATTTTGGATTCATGACTTGAAATTGTAGAGCTTCATAATATAGATAATAAATACTCTTAAAAGTCTCTAACCGAGGTAATTAGCAGGAACACTAATTTACCGTTACAAGGTTAGAATGTGGATTAAAAGATGGTCAAGTTTTACAGACCATTGACATGAGATGTCATTTTAATCACATGGATACATGTTCTAGGAACATGGTATTTGACAGACCTCGAATGAAATATTAAATGAAATTGTGTACGTGTCATTAATGTTTTCATTCAGTGTTAAGTTCTAAAGTATGAGGTATTCATCTTTCCTACTAAGAGATGTGTATGTTTGATTATTACCTAACGCTGTCGGTAAAACGCAGTCATAACGGTAGCTTTTCGGTATACATAGCTTAGTTGAGGTAGTAATGGTTTATCAAAAGTACTATTGTCCTTCGTATCTCTATACGAGTTGCGGTATCACTGGGCCCCTTGATAGAGTAGGATTATCTGCATGCAGTATAATTACAAGAGTAATTATATTTGATAATCTGCTCAAGATCAGGAAAAGATTAAGTTTGCAAGGATGACACACACACACCTTGAAACTGATCTGATACTGTGAGACATAAGAATTAACACGACTAAAATAGTTTACTGGATTGTGGTATTGTATAGTACAACATCATCTGTGTAATTGGATGGTCATAGTGTAGATGTCAGATGCCTCCTATGATTATAGAAGTTAAAATGGTTTTAATATTATTTATCAACATAACACAGATCCTATTGGGTCACACCGCAAAGGAGACTTATCAGAGAATCTTACTGATTAATTATAAATTGATTATAATTAATATTAAGATGGTTATAATTAATTATACGTGATATAATTAAATTATAAATGTCATATAAGATGACAAGCAGAAACAACAATCAATTTATAAGCGTATTCGATACGTTGTATAAAACCGTACCGAAACCGAACCCCGAGAAATATAATTGTTTAGAACAATTATATATATATATATATATATATATATATATATATATATATATATATATATGATTTAGATTTTAAATATTAATTATGGTTTTGAATTTTGAGCTAATAACCATTAGCAAAATTAAAACCTTAATTAAATAAATTAAAATCCAAAAATCATGTCGGCATGACAAAAAATAATCAAATCAAATATGTTATATATTATTAAAAGATGTCGGCAATTGAAAAATATCAAATTTTGATATTTTATGGAAACCGCCAATGGGAATGGCATTTTAGTAAATATGCCAAACTTTGGGGTTATTTCGGTAATCGGTCGAACCTCCTCATTTGCCTATAAATAGAGGGGTAGGGGTAGAGAGAAAATTAATAATTCCACTTGTATCGAATCTGATCAGTCTGATCGAATCGATAAATCTATTTTCTCTCTTTCTCGGTTACGGTTGTCGTGAATAGTGTTTTCACGAAGTTTCGTGAATCTGATTTTTGTGAAAGAATCAAGTCAGTTTTTACGATTCTCGTGAATAGTGTTTTCACGCCTCCCGTGAATAGTATTTTTGCGAATCTCGCTGGTCAGTATTTTTGGCAGTAGAAAGCCAGCGCTCTGGTGGTTCCTGGTGGACGACCGATAGAGGTATCAGACGTCTGATACTCCGAGGCAAGACATTCCTCAGATTTGATCTTCTCGGTCTGCTACAATCCAATTGGAATTTGGATCAAGGTATAAATATGTTATATTAATCTATTTAATTTGTAGATAGATTAAAGTTTTAGAAATCAATTATGGAGTAAATCTGTAAAAGGATTAAATCGGGTTTTGATGCCAAAGAATACTGAAGGTGGATCCCCTTGGAAAGTATTCTGACATACCTCGTTTAATCCTTAACTTAAGATAGAAGTAAAATTTTTGTTTTACGTTCTTTCCGCATCTTAAGTTAATCGACGGTTTAAACCATTCGTAACCCAACAGTAGGAGACTACACGGGCCGTGTGACATGGGTCGTGTACGAGAGTACACGGGTCGTGTCAGGTGAGAGGTAGAGTTGAATGAGTTTAAAATCCAGTTTAGTTTATTTACAATCTTATATTGATGAGTCCAAATTATATACACTTTTAACACGGGTTTTACTCTGATTTTGTAACCAATTCCCATGCCTTTTAGATTAATTTAATTAGATTTACATCCAAGAACCAAGTTACTGCTTCTATTCTATTTTGATATCAGTTTGGAGCTTTTCAACATCATGTACGGTCTCTGGGGCACTATGTGTGACCGTACAACTATCTTTGCAATCACAATACCAATCCCATCGAAGAATTCCCTACGCCGCACAAAATAAATCCTCAGCATTGCAACTTTGTGCCTCCACCCCTGGCCGCACGACTGGCCGCACCAATGCCCAGAAATGGTAAGAATCCAATTTTGAGATGCGATCTTCGCCAGATTTTCTTCCAGATCCTGCCCAATTGTTTCCCAAGTCACGAAATGGGTTATAAAAGAGGCAAGGAACACCAAAAGAGGCATTTCTCCACAGCTCGTAGCTCATCTTCCATTCAAAACTTAATTTCTCCATTAATCTCTGAAGTGTTCAAGGGCAAAGAAAGGGGATCAGACGACTGTTCAAGGACGCTTAGCAAGAGAGAACGGAAGCATAGCTTGGGAATTGGTGTATTCTATTTTCTTGTTATTTTCTTAGTTTAATTGCTTAGTTAATTGAATTGTTAATCATGAATGCTTTTGTTATTGCAAACATGAGCGGCTAATCCCTCTTCTAGGGGCTTAGGTCGCGAATCATGAACTTGTGTTAATTTAATTGCTTGAAATATTTTCTTGAATGATGATTACTTTGAATTGATTTTAGTTCTTATTTTATAAATTTGTGAGTTATGCATTACTTGTGTTTTTGAAACCACACCTTGCGGAGGTGGTGACAGCCCTCTTGTCTTCAAGGGTGTTTAAGCCATTGATAAAACTGAGTCTTGTACACAAATTACCTTAGGGATAATATATTAGATGGCCCAAATCGAGTCTACCCCTGACCATGAGAACTAAAGATTGGACATGGAAAGTTGTGGGAAACTAATTTACGAGTACTTTGCAATCGGGATACTTAGAGTATACTTAGTGATCGATATGAATTAGTGGAGTATTTAGCCTTCAATTAAATAACCCTATTAGGTAGTGACAGTCCTAAGACGAGGTACATTAATATCACATGAAAAATATTGATCCTAAATAGAAATAGGCCAACCTAGTTGAAACTCCCATCAAAACAAAGTATGAATCAAGAGAATAAACCAAGCATTGAGTTAACCAAGGGATTGTAGACCAAATGCCCCTAGACTTTGTTAATTTGATCACAACCCCATTTTCTTATTTTAATTTTAATTAGTACTTGTTACAAACAAACTCTTCTCGGGTATTGAACCCAACAATCGTTAGTTTAGCAACAAACCCCCCCCCCCCCCAATTTACTTATTGCATCTTATTTGAGATTAATTGATTCAGTGAAAACTATAACTGCCTTAGTCTTTGGATCGATACCCATAATTACTACAAGGATAGATTGTGCGCTTGCAATTCAATCTACTTTGCGTATTTAGGGTTTTATAAATTTATAGCAAAAAGGTGTACGAAATAGACCAATTAATTTTATACCCAAAATACACATCATATATCACTGTCAACCAAAATTTCAACCAACTCAACCATTTTCAACACTTCTAGTTTAACGATAAATTAGGTAGAGATCTAGTTAAGTTATTGAACCGTCCCATTGATCGATACCCAATAATACCAGCAATAGGACTGTACACTTGTAGTCTAATTCAAAAGTAAAATCGAGGTTTAAAAAAAGTACAGCTGCTGTACTGAAACTTTGTAGTACACTTTTGTGTGAACAAACCGCATTTGCAATTGTTTTTGTGCTTAGGAACCTCATTTGCCCTTTTTCGTGCGCTTAACAACCTAAATTGTCGTTGTTCATATGCATCTTAACCACTTTTGCCCTTGTTATTGTGCTTAACAACATCATTTACACTTGTTCTTGTGATTAAAAACCTCATTTGTCGTTGTTCTTGTGCTTTGCAACATAATTTGTCCTTGATCTTGTGCATATCAACCTCATTTGCATTTGTTATTGTGCTTAGGAACCTCATTTGTTCTTGTTTGTGTGCTTAACAACCTCTCAATTGGCGTTATTCGTGTGCTTAACAACCTTTTTTGCCTGCGATCTTGTGCTTACGAAACTCTTTTGCTTTTGTAATTGTAGTTAGGAACCTCATTTGCCCTTGTTCGCGTGCTTAACAACCTCAATTATCATTTTTCATATGTTTATTAAAATCTTTTGCCCTTGTTCTTGTGCTTAGCACCATCATTTACAGTTATTGTTGTGTTTAACAACCTCATTTGTCTTTGTTCTTGTGCTTTGCAAAATAATTTGCCCTTGATCTTGTGCTTATGAAGCTCATTTGCATTTGTTCTTCTGCTTAGGAACCTTATTTGCCCCTGTTTGTGTACTTAACAACCTCAATTGGAGTTGTTCGTATGCTTAACAACCTCTTTTGCCCTTGATCTTGTACTTATGAAACTCATTTGTATTTATTCTTGTGCTTAGGAACATCTTTTGGCCTTGTTTGTCTGCTTAACAACCTCAATTGTCGTTGTTCACATGCTTCTTATCATCTTTTGCCATTTTTCTTGTGCTTAGCAACACCCTTTACACTTGTTTCGGTGTTTAACAACCTCATTTGTCGTTTTCTTGCGCTTTGCAACATAATTTGCCCTTGATATTGTGCTGATGAATCTCATTTGCGTTTGTTCTTGTGCTTAGGAACATCATTAGCATTTGTTTTTGTGCTTAAGAACCTCATTTGCCCTTGTTCGTGTGCTTAACAACCTCAATTGTCGTTGTTCATATCTTTCTTAATCTCTTTTGCCATTGTTCTTGTGATTATCATCATCATTTACGCTTGTTCCTGTGCTTACCAACCTCATTTGCCGTTGTTCTTGCGCTTTGCAACATAATTTGCCATTAATCTTGTGCTTATGAAATTCATTTGCATTTGTTCTTGTGCTTAGGAAACTCATTTGCCCTTGTTTGTGTGCTTGACCACCTCAATTGGTGTTGTTCGTATGCTTAACAACCTCTTTTGCTTTTGATCTTGTTCTTATGAACCTCATTTGCATTTGTACTTGTGCTTAGGAACATCATTTGTCTTTTTCCGTGTGCTTAACAACCTCAATTGTCGTTATTCATATGCTTCGTAACCTCTTCTGCCCTTGTTCTTGTGCTTAGCAACATCATTTACACTTATTCTTGTGCTGAACAACCTCATTTGTCATTGTTCTTGCGCTTTTTAACATAATTTGCCCTTGATCTTGTGCTTATGAACCTCATTTGCATGTTTTCTTCTGCTTAAGAACATCATTTTCTCTTGTTTGTGAGCTTAACAACCTCAATTGGCATTGTTCATGTGGTTAACAATCTCTTTTGCCCTTGATATTGTGCTTATGAACCTCATTTATATTTGTTCTTATGCTGAGGAACCTTATTTGCTCTTGTTCGTGTGCTTAACAACCTTAATTGGCGTTGTTCTTGCGCTCTGCAACATAATTTGCCTTTCATCTTGTGCTTATGAACCTCATTTACATTTGTTCTTGTGCTTAGGAACCTCATTTATCCTTGTTCGTGTGCTTAACAACCTCAATTGTCGTTGTTCATATGCTTCTTAACATCTTTTGCCTTTGTTCTTGTGTTATCAACATCATTTACACTTGTTATTATGCTTAACAACATCATTTGTCGTTGTTCTTGCGCTTTGCAACATAATTTGCCCTTGATCTTGTGCTTATGAATCTCATTTGTCCTTGTTTGTGTGCTTAACAACCTCAATTGGCGTTGTTCGTGTGCTTAACAACCTCTTTTGCCCTTGATCTTATGCTTATGATCCTCATTTGCATTTGTTATTGTGCTAAGCAACCTCGTTTGCCGTTGTTTTTGTGATTTGCAACATCATTTACACTTGTTCTTGTCCTTAACAACCTCATTTGTCGTGGTTCATATGCTTCTTAACCTCTGTTACCCTTGTTCTTGTGCTTAGCAACATCATTTACACTTGTTATTGTGGTTAACAACCTCATTTGTCGTTATTTTTGTGTTTTTTAACATAATTTGCCCTTGATCTTGTGATTATGAACCTCATTTGCATTTGTTCTTGTGCTTAACAATCTCAATTGGCGTTGTTTTTGCGCTCTGCAACGTAATTTGCGCTTGATCTTGTGCTTATGAAACTCATTTGTATTTGGTCTTGTGCTTAGGATCCTTATTTGCCCTTGTTTGTGTGGTTAATAACCTGAATTGGCATTGTTCGTGTGCTTAACAAAATAACTTCACGGTCAGTGCACCATTATGTGATGCATGTACATATTAATATCTTAGGTCATGTTTGGTTGTGTTAAGTGGTGGAGGAAACTCTTTACTCCACTTTTAAGAAGTCAAACGACGAGTAAATTTGAAGAAGTAAAATGGAATAATATTTGAATTAATCTGGATTAAGTTATTTCACCTACAGAGGTGGAGTAACTTACTACTCCACTTGTGGGTCCCGTAGCTAGAGTAACATAATGTTATAATTTTTTTTTCTTCATTGGTTTACTCCACCTAACTCTAATCAAACTCCAACAAAACATAATTATTTTAATCCATCTTAGTACGGAGTAAGAAATTTAATCTGGAATAACTTTACTCTATAACCAAACATGACCTTATATCTTTTCAAGGAGCAAAAGTGGTGGATGCTTTGGTGCAATCTATGACGTTCATTGGAGGCCATTTTCTACGGGTGCTTTAGTGCACTCTTTTAAAAGAGGTGGATGCTTTGGTGCAATCTTTTAATAAAGGCCATTTTCCTCGGGTGCATTCTCGATTTGATCGATTAAGATATTCCAAAAGGTCACGCAAAGTTTGAGATATCTCGGAGGATGAGAATTCATTTTCCTCAGCCCTCGACCTTTTCAGCTTTCTTTTCTCAGAAACGCCCGTTGTGGGACAGAATATGTAGCAAGCTGCCATTACTATAAGACCGGTTAAAAAGTTAGTGCTGCTGCATGAAAGCTACGATCATGTGCCACGGGAGATCAGTAAAAAAAATACATAATAGTACGGTGCGAATCCTCTAAGATATCTCAATTTTTGCGTGGCCGACGTGTCCGGTGCCTATTCGGAGGAACGTAGGGGACAGTATTATTTGAGCTTTGAGATTCGTGCAGAACGTATTTGAATGACTGAGATATTCCAAAAAGTCGCGCAAAGTTTGAGATATCTCAGAGCATGCAAATTCGAAAAGCACCAGGTAGGGTTTGCACAATTTTTTCGCCCACGCACTGATTGACACATTTGACCCACTGGACGATTAAATGGGTTATACACCAGACACCGCAGGATTATTGGCAGTAGACGACAAAACAAATCTCTGACGTTCGATCGGCCGGTCCTTTTTTTTTCCTAGTTCTCTTCAGATTTTGTCTGATCCGCTGATTACATTCAAGAGGTGCAACCTAGAATTTTTTTTATAAACCATAAATAGAAAAATCAATTTTAGAGAACCAGTATGATGAATTTGTTTTTTATAAAAATTATAAAAACCGAGTTGTCAACTCGTTCTTAATTTTTTTTCCAGTTTTTACAGAAAAAAAACTGTGTGAAAAACTATGTAACTGTTGGAAATGCAGCACCTTGCTAAATTAATTTCCGTTCACAACCAGTCTCGGATGTGTGTGCCTCGTCTTCTTTATTTGCTTTTGTTTATATTTTCTTGGACCGTTTAGGATGCGGCGTATTTTTTTTTGGACCATACAACTTAGAGGATATCGTCTATAGTTTATAGTCAATTTATGTTTATAATTGCTAAAATAGTTTTTTGTTATTTAAATATTCATGATGAGAGAAATTTCAAAGGAGCACCACTTTCCCTTTAATTCTTTTTATTATATCTTATCTAATTAAGAAACATGATTAATAAAGTGAGAGAACGATAGTTAAAAAATAGCACATGCTTCTAAATATTGTACTTGTATATTTAATGGATTGAAACTTATTTATAAAATTTTATAAAAACTTATTATACGTCACGTGGTCTCCTGCCCTTTAAACTAATTAGCATAGGTAAATTCGAGACGACAATTAAACTTACTAAGAGTTCTTTATTTATCAAATACATAATACTTGTGCAACTAATTTCGACAAAAGAACAGAAAAAAAATATTGCAGCCACTTTTCAAACATAACTTGTAGATTTTCAGCTTCACCATCTGTTAGTGACTTTACTTTAGTCTATGTATTTTATAATAATTATTTACAGCCCCGCAACACAAAAGTATTTCCGTTGTACCATCTGTGGGATAGCACTACCTTTTCCCTCTTAACTTCTCAAAATTATGGAAACGAATCTGCTGCGATTCTAAATGGATCGCAGGATTCTGTTTTTCTATATCCAACTTTTACTTTTTTAGAATGCACAAATCTCTAAGTAAACTGATTTTTATGAACAAATCTCAAAAAAAAATTAAGGGTTAGATATGGAAAAACAGTCCTACAATTCCTTAAGAATCGCTGCATATTTAATTTCCAAAATTATAAACACTTCTTAGAAGGGTAATGCAATTTTAGATGCATATATCTTCTGTTACGAATTTTTAGGACCAGTTAGCTTTTTTTTATTTATTTTTTCAATAATATCCGTATTATCTTGGTGATCACATTGAGCAAATTTTACAGCAGCTTCAATCATTTTTTTTTTTTTTTTGCTCTTTCCATTGAACCCGACAAATATGATGAATATTATTGACTATTCAAACAATTGTTTTATTTTTATTAAGTGATATTTCATGCGACAATACATAAAAAGTAGGGCCATATAGAGCTTCGAATAAATCTAAGAGCAAAGCAAAAAAAGAATTACTTGAACAGATTTATTTCATTGTTAGTCCATCAAGTGACTCAATGAATTTATAAGATTTATCGTGCTATTAGCATAATTCAAATACAAAGACTAGATATCTTATAATGTGCATCAGTAATTGTTCGCCATAAAAAAATTTCATTATCAGGCCACATTAATTAAAATTTATGCAGAATGTTCACGAAGAAAAATGCAATAATACATAAAAAAATTGAATCAAATATCCAAATTAGTGTAGAAATCAGTTCTTACAACATTATAACAAAATGCAATAGAACTGGTATAAACTAGCTAGTGTTTAGCAATTAGTGCCAGGAAAACAATTGGCTTGAGCCTGCCTTGTTCTGTGATTCTTTACCCGGCCGATTCATTTCTCGACATTAAAACTCGACTTGATTTGTAAAGACATTCTAGGGATACACCAGTGCCTGCTCCGGCTGACCATGTGAGTTCTCCATTTGTTCTCTTTTTCTTTCTTCATTTTTTCTTATTTTACAAACCTCTCGATCAATTTTCTGGGTGGAGTCATTATGATTACATCGAACTCTTATTGGGTACATCTCAGCGTTTTCTATTACTTCTCTAAGTGCCTCTTTCCCCCGATAGCAAAGTAGCTGTAACATGTACAAATGAATGAACCCACATCAATGTAAAGTCCTATAAAAACAGTTAAAACTTCCAGACCAGTACTAAAATGTTTACTGAATTCTGGACAAATGAGCAAGGGTCTTCGCACTTTACTCAACGAATGCAAGGGGCAAGGAAGCTAGCCGAGAAACGCATGATTCGTTTAGGTAGCTGGAATGTAGGGTCCTTAACGAGGAAGTTAAGAGAGATACCTGATGCTGCAATTAGGAGACGTGTGAATATCTTATGCGTTCACGAGTAAATGGACGGGCCAGAAGACGAAGGAGGTGGAGAATACAAACTTCAAGCTGTGGTACACGGAAAAGAACAGAATAAGAATGGGGCGGGAATCTTAATTGTAAGAGCCTCAAGAACAAAGTTGTCGACATCAAGAGACAAGGAGATACGATCATTCTAGTCAATTTAGTGGTTGGTGATATAATTTGGAACGTCATTAGTGCGTATGCCCGACAAGTAGGCCTAAGTGAGGCCGACAAGAGGTAGTTTTGGGAAGATCTAGATGGCATGATTAGAGGTGTGCCTAGTAGTGAGTAATTTTTCATAGGAGGAGACTTCAATGGACATGCTGGTACGACTAGCGGGGGGTTTGAGAGGGTGCATGGAGGTTTTGGATATGGCGATAGGAACTAAGAAGGAGAAGACATTGAATTTCGATGTAGCTTATGACCTCAGATAGCCAACACCTTTAGAAAAAGACCATCCCATCTGGTTACCTTCAGTAGTGACCAACACTCTAGCCAAATCGATTTTGTCCTTACTAGGAGAGAGGACAAACGAGCTTGCGTAGATTGTAAGGTCATATCTGGAGAGTGTGTCGGCCACAACATCAGCTGATGGTACCCGATTTTCGTCTTTGGATACATGGTTGATAGGCTAAAGGAGCCAAAATTACGAGAACAAAGTGGTGGAAGCTCAAAGGGACACCTTATGGGTGTTTAGGGATAGGGTGATTGAAGAAGGGACATGGAACGTAGAAGGAGAAGCAAATAGCATGTAAGAGGAGATGACAACTCGTATTCGGAAGGTGGCTACAAAGGTGTTTGGCGCGACAAGAGGAATACTACAAATGCTTGCATCATCATAGAAGTGAGGACAACGTCCAAAAGTACAAAGAGACAAAAAAGAGAAATAAGAGAG
Organism: Carex cristatella; assembly: GCA_024447775.1. Lineage (NCBI taxonomy): Eukaryota > Viridiplantae > Streptophyta > Magnoliopsida > Poales > Cyperaceae > Carex > Carex cristatella. The sequence goes on from JAJHPF010000018.1 coordinate 4,944,532, forward strand.
TTGTGAGTGAAGCGAGCTATACCTGAAGCTAAGTACAAAGGAGGACGAAAAGAATGCCTATAAGATAGCTATGCTCTGTGAAAGAAAGACGAGAGACTTCAACCAAGTTAAATGCATCGAGGACGAGAATAATGGACTTTTGGTGAAGGACAATGAGATAAAGAATATTTCGACAAGCTATTCAATGGAGAGGATGATAGCACCACGATTGAGCTGGTTGACTCGTTTGATGACACCAACAGACAATTTGTTGGGACCACGACAAGCTATTCAAGAGTATGAGGTAAAGAAGGCGTTAAAAATGATGAACACAGGCAAGACGTTGGGGCCTGATAACATCCCATTGAGGTGTGGAGATGCCTCAGAGACATAAGGATAGCTTGGCTAACTAAGATATTTTATAGCATTTTCCGATCAAACAAGATGCCTAACGACTGGAGTACCGATCTTCAAGAATAAAGGAGATATTCAAAGTTGTAAAAATTACATAGGAATTAAACTTATAAGTCATACAATGAAGCTTTGGGGAGAGTCATTGAACATCATTTAAGAAGGATGACAAGCGTTACAAAGAACCAATTTAGTTAAAGAGGAAAGTCACTAGTTTCGCTATCGCATGCTTTGACACTAGTCACAACATCATCGTACATATCCTTGATGAGGGTAACGTACTTTGTTGGGACTTTCTTCCTTTCAAGAGCCGACCACATGATCTTTCTCGGTACTTTGTCATAGCTTTCTCCAAGTCAATAAATACCATGTGTAGATCCTTCTTCTGCTCCCTATATCTCTGCATAAGCTGTCTTGTTAAGAAAATCACCTCTATGGTTGACCTCCTAGGCATAGATAGATTACATCAAGAGTCAGTTTTGAGCCCCTACAATTTTGCCCTAGTGGTAGATGAAGTTACAAGGGACATACAAGGGGAGATTCATTGGTGTATGCTCTTTGCCGATGATGTGGCTCTAATTGACGAGACTTAGATAGGGGTTGTTAGACAACTGAAGCTGTGGAAACCGACTTTAGAATCGAAGGGTTCTAGACTTAGTAGGACTAAAACCGAGTATATGAGATGCAAGTTCAGCGGCGTCAAGTTAGAGGATGGAGATGTCACTTTGGACGGACATGTAGTACTCATGAATGACATCTTTCGATATTTGGAGTCGATGTTGCAGAGTGATGGCGAGATTGATGAAGATGTGAGCCAGATATGAGCGGGATGGGTGAAATGGTGACAGGCATTTTGCATCCTATGTGATAGAAAAATTCACAAAAGCTCAAAGGCAAGTTCTACATAACGACGATCAGACTTGCGATGTTGTATGGTGCATAATGTTAGATTACTTAAAGACAACAAGTCCAGAAGATAAGTGTAGCATTGCGGTGGATCTATGGACATACAAGACGCGACCGAATTAGAAACGATGATATACGTGACAGACTTGGGGTGGCACCAATTGAAGAGAAGCTCATCCAACACCGCTTGAGATGGTTTGGGCATCTCTAACGGAGGCCTCCCGAGGCATCGGTGTGTACTGGAATTATACATCGTATCGAAAACACAAGAAGCAGCATAGGTTGGCCAAGATTGACATAGGAGGAATCAGTAAAAATGGACATGAAGGAATGGAATGTATCCAAAGAGTTGGCTTCGGACAGGAGCCCGTGGAAGTTAGCGATTTGGGGTTAAGGACATAGAGCTTAGGACTTGACCCCTACGATCTATAATGTAGGTATGATATAGTTAGTAATATTATTCGTATTATTACTATTATTAGTGGTACCATTATTACTATTAGTACTACTACTACTACTACTACTATTTTATTACAATCTACTTCACCTTGTGACTACAATAGTGTTTCATTTCTAACCTATCCCAACTTGTTTGGGACTAAAGGCTTGGTGGTGTTGTTGTTGTAACTTGTAATGATATACTTATTCCTGAATTTAATTTAGAAAGAGACCTCATTAGCATCTTTGAAAACTTCGTCATCAGTTCTCATTGGCCACTTGACTATCCAACATCTGAAAATAACTAAAAGAAGTTAAAAGGTCTATAAAGTTGACTATTACAACTCATAATTAGATATTAAGAGAACAAGAAAAATAACGTACCTCTCTTTACCAAGCCTACGGGCCAATTCTTCAGCCAGGGCCTGACCCGGTTTGTCAGCATCAGTTGCTAGTATTATTCGAGATGCCTATGGAATTTAACTTCAGAAGTTTAATTAACAATCAAACTTTTTTTTGGGGGTTAGTGGGTAAAAAGCCGCTAACAAATACATTGGAGAGAAAAAAATACAAGGTCCTATTTTCAAACTAATTTATTGGTGAGAACAGTTATGAATTAACAAGCGAGGACTGATTGAGGTTTAATTGAACCTAGAATCCCTAGGCAAATACACATAATGCCTTGTTTATTGATTATTAGCACCATGCCAAGCATGTGGGACACATATATCAAACAAATACCTGCTTTACAGTAAAGGCTCGGGGAATCAAACAAATACCAAGCATGTGGGACACATGGACTGAAAAAGTATGTAAAACTTGTTTGTTCGAGAAATTTACCGCTTTCATATACTTCATGCAGTTCCACAAATATTGATACCTAGTATCCTAGCTTAACAAAAACAAAAGATACTATCAGATAATCAGAATTTAATATAAGTTTTAAAGAAATAGAGCATGTGTCAGCATGAAGCAAGCAGTCCTAAAATATACACATGATAACTATTGATAATTTCAGGCACATCGGTCGAAGTATACCAATGCATAGTTTTATGTATTTTCAACAAAAATGCTACATGTATTCTAAAATTGACCCGAAAACTTTCATACAAATTTTCTATGGTTGAACTCCATACCCTTCTCAAGCAACCTTTTTTTTTTTTTTTGTGATGGCCCCCATTGTCAAAATTCTGCATCCACCAGATAATTTTGTACCCAAGCTTCACAAACAGGTGCTAGGTACCAAAATAAAAGGATAGACCAAATAAAAATTAGATATGTGTCACCACGGCAAGCACTCACTAGTGAAGTATGCATAGATTTTGTTAAATTATTAATCGATAAACAAACCTCCTGTGGAGCAGGGACCTCTTTGTTGGAGATACTAAGGGGTGCACCACTGGGTACACTCACACAGTTTTTGAAACCAGCCTCCTCCATGGAAAGTTTATCAATCTCCCCCTCTACCTGCATATATAACCACAAGAAGAGAACATACAATGAGAATTTCAAGACTGAGATTACAAAACCTTCTAAGCACTAGTACAGTATATTTTTAATGATTCAGTCTTACAATGATGATGTCGCATTCATTTTTAATATCATCAAGTCCATATAATATTTTCTCTGTACCTGCTTCCTGTCATAATTGTGAAAACCCAAATATGTTAGTACCAAAAGGGTTCCAACCAACTCAACCAAAATGTTGTTTTATGGTTTAGTCTGCATTTAAGATATTAGATACTTAATTTTGACAACTTTTGATGCTGGCTGTCATAGTTGTCAAATAAGTTTGGTGTCAATATAACCCATCGTAGACACAGTTACCATCTTCCATTATTTCATACGTGGAATCAGAACGTCAATAATATCATGTCACCAGACGCACCACAAAGGTTTTCATAGTCTTCCGAACTTCTATAATTTAATAGATTGGAGTAACCATAATTATGATGTACTTAACCTCTAAAGCAAGGTTAAGGGTATAATTGCCATTTTAAATTTCGACCAGAGATGTATCACAGCTTAGGTACATTCTAGGCAAGGTTAATTAAAGCCTAAATAAGCTGGAAGAAATTTCAATGAACATAGATTTTTAATGGGAAAATGTCATATTTTGGATTATTAATTGTCTTTTGCTCATAATTCCTATACACATAGTTATAAGAAAAATTCCAATATACATAACACACTCTATACAACATAATTGCACAAAAACTAATAAGAAAGAAAAATTACCTGCCAAAATATCTTGGGTAATTGACGATATTTGCAATTGACGAGAGTCCCACCTCGTTGGTATAAAAAAGCAATAGCAGTCTAGCAAAGAAAAATAAATATTGAAGTACTATAGCAAAAATCGCATAACCTGGTTAGCTTCTTTTCATGCTAAACACGAAAGTAAAGCAAAAAAGAAATAGTTTGTAGTAAGTCAAGATATGCCCATAGACTACTGTACAGAAGCAAACCACATCACCTTGCTATTATTTCATTATAGCTTTTTTGCTTGTTGAAAATAACAAAATCCTAGTAATTCAAGATGCACTTTTGAGTACCAGACCAACTCATACAGTACCGTACCATAATATGTAGTCTGGTCATTATTACATTGGCACTTCCATGTTTGACGAAAGCCAATACATATGAAAACAATAACTATCATTTCCAGGTACACCAGTGGGAATGACACATACCAATTATTTTTTAACTATTTCCCCCCTGTTAGGAAATGTTGTAAGGTAGCTCTAGGAGCTTTTCACTATTATTACTATTATATTCCTCAGGAAAATGACAGCTAAGCCACCGATTTAAAACATTGGAGGTCATAATTGACATCTACCCTCTCAGAGAAAAGAATGAGCATGCAAAAAGTTTCATAGTTTATTTTGCCTGTTCCTGATATTTCTAGATCTTTCATATATCACCGTAGAAGGAATACATATAAGGACATACGTGAAAATTCTGCCTTCAAAAGGGTTTCTGCTAAGACTGCCTAGTAGTTATAAAAACATAAATCCAAGTTGCTAAAGTAAACTACAAAAGGATCATATCTACAGATAGATTCAATGAAAATAGATTTAAGTAAATACTTCATGTGCATATACTCTTAGTGGCCTTATTTCAAAGCACAACTAAAGTACATAAATTTTAAATCAACACAATGATTCTTTCTTTGTAAAAACAAAAAAGAAAAAAAAAGTCAATTTCTTATCCTTCACAAGGGACTTGCTAGAAATTTTTAGTAATGTCTTAAAAAACTTGCCTGGAGACGAAAAAAAATGGCCCTAACAAGTGAAGTCAAATTGCTAAAGTTGCAAAACAGGCCCACAATGTGGGATCAGATTGCTATAGTTGCAGAAAGCATACCCCTCTTTTAGTTGGCTTTTGCATAACACGATTTCGTCTGAGAGTCTCTCCAGAGATCCCCCGTGTTTTAAAGAATAATAAAAGCTGAAACAATATCCAGACATACTTAAATGACAAGATAACACAAAATAAATATTGAAGTGTTAAGTTTGAAAAGAAATGACAATATTATTTTATTTACTTTTTTATTAGATGGAGCTGGTGTTAATAGGACAGCTGAAGACCAACTATCACAATTTTTTGTTAATTAGGCTAAGTTGAGCAAAAGTTGGGCTAATTAAATGATCAGAATCAAGGCACCATAGCAGTCATGTAATAATATTAATCATATCAACCAAAATCCTAATCCTTTAGCACACTACCATCTGGTTCATATGGTAGAAGAAACTAATTTAGAACAAAATTCGACCCATTTGATCAGTTGTTTAATACAAAACAGGTGATACAAGACACCAATAGTGCTCTGGTACAGCAAATTTCAACAGGCTGGCCTGTATAAATGTAGAACTGAACTATAAGAAAAATCAAAGAATATGAAAAAAAAAAAAATAGAATAGAGGTCAAGCTGGTAGGACTGGTACAGACAACTCAAGGTTTTTATGTACCTCATTACAGAGTGGCTTGAGATTGAGTTCTTCTTCTGTGATCGTTCTCGGCTGCTTTACAAACTCAGCATTCACTTTTGATGCTCGAGTTTCAGTTGAAACCTTGCTAGCATAGGCCTGCATATGAAATAAAGAAAACAAATAACAAAATCAGTTGGTAAAATAAAATAAAAACATTTATTTCATTTGTAAAGCATCACCTGCATTCTCAGTAGCTTCAGTACTGCTGCCCTCCCACGACTATGCCACTATTTTCTCTCCAAATTATAGTACTGGTAATAACTATTCAAGTGGTACTTGTTACAGTAACAAACTATTTGAACCAAGCCTATCCCCAGTCCCCCCAATTTTACTCTTCTGTGAACTTTATCATCATCTAAATTCCTAAATAATTACACAAACGACCTTAAAAGTATTGATTTGCCATTTTGCTCCAAAACACTCATTATGCACCATGTGGTAATTTCCATCATATTTGATGTCATAAAATTGAACCCTAATCAAAGGATTTGTCCAATGGTAAACGATGGATCGATGGCAAGAATTGAATGGTCAAAATTGGATATGAAGAACAAAACAAAAAATCAGCATGTTGGCCAGTTATGAATTTCAATAGGAGCTAGACGTACCTGCACATAACCTGCCCAGCCACATTGGGTCCTAAAGCATTTCCACACAGCTGAATGCCTTTCTCAAAGAAAAACAAAAGTTTGTTAGTGAAAGAGTAATATTACAGATATGCATAATTAATATACAATTATATATGTAACAAAAGAAATATCAAAATTATTCCCAGTTTCCAGAAGAAAAAACCAGAAGTTGAAGCTTCATTTCTAGTCTATCCCACTTCAAAGTTCAAACCCATTTAACCAGAAAAGTATATGAGTAATGACTTGGTTGATGTGTGGGTGCCAATCTGATCAGCTGATATCGTTTAAGGTATAAGGTTCAATGACCTAACTCAAAATAAAGGTCATGGACCACACAAGATAGCAACAAGAGCTTCGGGGGAATATTAATTTTCATCAAAAAGGAAAATAGTAACAAGTTAACATACCCTTTACTGTGGATGTGTAAAAAGAGGCTCTTCACCTTTGAACCCCCTCCAAGACACTGTTCAAAAAATGATAAAAAAAAAGTAACAACTCACAATGATAAAAAAGTATAACAAATACTGGAACTTAAGTTTTGTAATTCCCTGGTATAGTTTGCAAAAGTGCAGGATATATACAATAAGATGCATTCATTTAAAATATGTTAAAGTTGTGCTTGATTGAAATTTAATACAAGCCAGTTCTTGAATTGCTATACACTGGTACAACCTGGTCCTGGAACAGAGATGAACTCTGGTTTGACAAAATCTTTCATGAGACTGTTCAAATACAGTACCTATGCTGTTGCAGTGATGGTACACAGAAGCCGCACAGATTAAATGGTACTGGCATGTGGTATACTAGTTGCAACCTGCAACAGCTAATTATTCTATTATTTCACAGAAAGACATATACAGGTTGTTTTTTGTAGATTTCAAATAACACAACTACACAAGTACTATACTCAGTATACATCATCAGTACAGGTTTATACTGGCAAGTACCTGAGAGCATTCGAGGTGAACGTACTGGCCAGGCCCAGGCTTATCTGAAACAAGCTGAATTCCAGCCTTGTATATCTTCTCTGTCAATAAAATCAACCTTTCTTGCAATTCATTCTCTCTTTTTCCCTCTAATGTTGCAGGAAAACCCATAGGAACAAAAAGTATACATTAAAACTGATTTTAACAATTACCACCAAGGGCAAACAAGCAGATAACAAGCAAGGGTGAAAGAAGAACTCAACAGAAAAGATTACCAATTCTCGAAGGTACTACTGATTGGATTTCTATGAAACGCACAAGAAAAAAAAATATGTTAGAAGACAACGATACATCATGCTTATAGTGTCATTTTCAAAAGGCAAATTCAATAATTGTGGCTGTCATTTTTTAAGTGAAAACATAAGATTATGAGTACAATTTGGTAATGCTTCAAAAGAGTTTTATGGAACCATGTACAATACCTTTTAGACCCTACAATATAGTACACCTAATGCACCCTTATTTAACATCATTATCTTTAGAATTCGAAAACAAAACTACCTGACTTGCACCCAATTCATAGAAGTTTACCTTGCCCTCTTAACCCCTTTCAATAGATAGACCAAGGAAAAAAAATGGGAATTTTACTTGCTTTCATACTAAGCAAAGGTGAGGGAAGGTAGTTTGCCAATCTCATTATAAATTGCAGTTTCGATGGGCACATTATGTTTCTAATTGCAAATGAGATACTTCATGACTCGAAGGAGAACCATAATTTTGGCCTCATAAAATTAAAAGATTTTGTTTAATTTCAGATTTGAACCTGCATACCAGATCCCTGAGTAGGCTCTTCATGATCTAACAAAAAGTTAAATTATGTAAAAGATCATAATAAACACAACCATGAATTGCTAGATATTAAAATTATAGAATAAAGTTAAAATTTACATTGGACAAGTTTTTACCTGATACCGGCAGTGCCACAGTATGAACTACATAAAAAGAAAGAAAACAAAAGTTACAAAAAGTTACCCAGAATTATGAAAACCATTTAATTTTAACTTTGTCACCCAAATGTGCTTTCGAGCTTCCATCCAATGTTCGTTATACTTAGGTTATTAGAATAGCAAGCAACTCAAAAATTGCTACAATGGAATAAAAACTTGAAAAACAAAATTGAAAAAAGCATGGAAATAATGATCAGGGAGTACTTTTACATTTATCCTTAAATTTCATATTAAATACCTTCTCGCTGAGACACAACTGAGTGAACTGACAGAGACTGCGTGTGCTTCACACAATTTAGTAGAATGTTGGGTTTGGGTTCTGTTCGATTTACCGAGATGAGGCTCGTGTTAACTGCAAAATCATCACATTAGATGAGACTAGCCAAATATATAGCCGACGATTAGAATTTTTATAGCGATAATTAACGCAAAAAATAACGGGGAAAATGTAGACGAGCTTATAGCTCCTTACCAGTTCTGCAAGGCAAATCAGGATAAAAGAAAAGAGACCTAAGTTGCTTCATGCTTTGTAAAAGAAATACAGAATTGGGTTTTGGTTGAGAGAGAGGAGAGAGAGAGAGAGGCGCTCTCCTCTGATACAGGAGAGGTGTTGGAAGAAAGGAAAAGAAGCGAATAGCCGGGACTAGGCACGAGCGACATATTTGGTCCGTATATAGGATTTTACATTTTAGGGAAGAAAGAGAACGAGGGTACGGTGCGAACGGATCGGGTACGGACGGATCTTACCTAAATCCTCCTATTCATATTCGTTATTTTATTTTTATTTTGGATCCGGTTCAACCGGATATTAAAATCGAGCCGGTTTTTTTAATAAGAAAAAAAATAACGATAATAGAAAATGATTTCGGTGAATTTCAAAATCTAAAAAGACTGTTATGATTTATAACGTCCAGAATAATATAGCTGAACGTTATAAACCATAACGTCAAGTTAATTTGATTGAATATTCGCTAATTAACAAAAAAAAAAACACTGTAGCTGGCCGTTATTAAGGCTACACAAAAAATTCGTAGTTCGTGATTCAATTCGAGTTTGATTCGAAAAAATTCGTAAAAAATTCGATTTGAAATAGTTCGAAATTAATTCCAAACAAATTCCAACTCAACCTGGTTCGTTCGAAATAGGTTCGCAAACTATTCTAGTTCGAATCTCAAAGTAACGTGAACCGTTAATTTCTGCTGGTGACTTAAAAGTTAAAACATAAGGCCGCTCAGCCATAAGTTAACTCGTAAGTCGTTACCATTGCTCTCAGTTCTGAAACCCTAGATGACTTTCACCTCTCGCTCTCGACGACTACAATCACTCTTTCTTGTCATAAAAAAGTTCGTAAAGATTCGAAATTGAGTTCGTAAAAAATTCGATTCGAAATTAATTCAAATCAAACTAAGTTCGAAATTAATTCAAACCAAACTCAAACTGAAGTAAGTTTTGGTTCGATTCGTTTGCAGCCCTGCCCGTTATAGTCCATAACGGCCAGCTACAATTTTTTTTTCACTTCAATTCTATAACGGTATGGTCGAAAAAAACATTGTAGCTGGACTTTATGGATTATAACTGTACGTTATAAACCATAACGTTCTTCATAGATTTCGCAATTCACCGAAATCATTAATCATTGTTGTTATTTTTATTTTATTTTATTTTTTCTATTAATAAAAAATCGGAAAATCAAGTATTTGTATGAATCGTATCCTTCTGAACTAGGGGTGTAAAAAAAGCAGATAATGCTAATACCGTATCCGCATCTATTTTTCAGCAAGTGGATACAAATACGGATACAGATAGTAAACAGATATCAAAATTTAAAGTCATATCCGTCTTAAACGGATACAGATACAGATACGGATTTGAATACGAATATGGAGCAGATAATTGTCGGTTATTGAGTAATTATACTAAATTTCATAATTGTAAATTACCAAATTTGATTACCTAAATTGACAAATTTTAATGGACTATTTAAGTTTGCACAGTGGCAATTATGCATGACTAATTGCTTATTGGTTCAGAGAACCAATCCACTATCCTAATAGATTATATGATTTCCCTGCCAAAATTCTTGGACTTAAACATATATTTATGTTTTTTTGGAACTTCGCAAGAATTAAATGAATTGAAAGCTGCTGTAAGAATTGTCTGTTGCTTCCAGTATGTAGAATGTTCTTTAGTTCCAACTCATCAAAACAAAATTAAGAAGGTGATGGGATGTCTATAAAAGAAATCAGAGATTAACACAGAAATTCACTAGATTGGACCTATTTGGTCCGGATAAGTAAATGAAATTGGGTGCCGGATTGTACCAGATACCCGTTACGTTATTATTTTGGATTCATGTCCGATTCATTTTTATGCGTTTGATTTTGGTTAACACCGACACCAGTAAACTCTGCATGTCAGTTCAAATATTAAATTTTGGATCCGGGTATATACGGATATCGCTCCATTTATATTATCACGGAATTATCTATATCCATATCCGAATTATTTTTCCATATACCAAAAATATCTATATACCGCAAGTATCCGTCTTCGTTTAATCCGAATTCATATTATAAACAAATTCAAAGCAGATATCCATCAGATAATCCGGATTCGTTTACACCCCTAGTCTGAACGCTTAAAAGTAGAATACACTTTTCATCTACTATTTAGGAAAATATATAAAGAAATAAAGAAATAAACATTATTTATTTGTTTATTTGTTTATATATTTCCCTCAAGAGTAGATAAAAAGTGTATTATACTTTTTTTAAGAGTAGATAAAAAGTGTATTATACTTTTATAGGTTTAATTGGTTTATTTTCAATTATATTAATTATAATTTATTAAGTTATGCATGTAATCCAACTATAATAAATTGGTTGACCCATTTACACCCGCCCTAGCTAGAGTGAAAAAACGTGCCGTGATTAAGTGCATAGTTACACGTGTCGATTCCCTCTAAAATTTGAAATTATGTATTCCCCCCTCTAAAATTTGAAATTACGTATTTTCCCATCTAAACTTCAAAAACTCACAAATTTACCCATTTTATTGTTTTTTATATTAAAACTCATTCTCAATTTATAAAATACTCATTTTACCCTTTATCAAAATCATATAAATCTCATCGGACTCAAATTTGAATATGAACGGTTCCTTTACCGTCTGAACTGCCTTTAGATTTGTGCACACAAGATCAACATGAATCTTGATGCAAAAATGCACGCATATTGAAACGACTTGCACAGATCTTAATGTGATACGCGCTGATTAGAATTGCTTTAAGATCGGTGCACGTTAGATCAACACAAATATTGAAACAATGAGCACAAATCTTAATGCGATGCGCACGGATCGAACGGTAGAAGAACCCTCCAGATTCAAATTTGCTTTATATGCTTTTAATAAAAGGTAAAATGGGTATTTTAAAAATTTAGAATGAGTTTTAATATAAAAAAACAATAAATAGATAAATTTGTGAGTTTTTAAAGTTTAGAGTAGGTAATTTTAAACTTCAGAGAGGAGAATACGTAATTTTGAAGTTTTTGAGAGGTATACATGAAATTCCCAAAAAAAAAAAAAAAGACGGAAGGCATGCCAATATGCCATACATCTAGGGGTGTAAACGGTCGGATACGGATCGGATGGTGATCAAACCGTATCCTTATCCGTTATATTTTTTCGGATACGGATACGGATCGGATGTTAAACGGATACGGATTCGGATCGGATATCGGACGGATACGAATACGGATATTAATATAATTCGGATAATTTAAAATAAATTACTTGATCATGAAATCAAAAATTGAATAAGTCTGTCAAAATTTTCAGAAATTTATTTTGTACAAAAATATAGGAAAATTTTGATGGAAAAATGATTTGTCAAAATAATATGCTAAGGTAATTTTAACTCAATATAATACAATTATTACAAAGTAGACCATTTGATTGAATTGTGGGACCCTCACATTACATATATTAGAAGGTGGGTCCGCGGCTCAGTAAACAAATCAAAATAGTTCGAAGAATACATATGGTTCACAGTTCACAGTTCACACAGTTGTTAATATGTGGTTAATTAATATATCTCAATCAGAGAAGTCCGAGCGGCAACTGTTGGCAACGCAAAAAAAAAAAAAAAAAAATTAATGAATGGATATCCAGAGCATAGGCCATAATGTTTAGTCCCACATATAAATTACAACTAAACCACATGTATATATATACTAGCTGTGAGTTTACTGCTAGATTGGCCCATATAGGCTGGCCCATAGGAGATAAGACATAAGAAGAGAAACAGAATCGGATGTCCGATTAGAGTATAATATCGGACGCGGATGATTACCCGAATCTGGATCCGTATCCGGTTCCATATCAGAAACCGTATCCGCATCCGTAAAAAACTATCCGGATCCGTATCCGGTAATATCCCAACCCGAATATCCGAAATCATTATTTCCCGGATCCGGATCCGGATATAATCGGATAATATCCGATCCATTTACACCCCTACATACATCCATCATATTAAAGAGACGGACACGGGGAATTAGACTCGGCCTGATGGAATGCGGGCCGTTGCAAACTGACCGGACTTCCCATGTTAGATTGGGCTGTAAAGATGAAATAACTTCTCTTTTCTAGGAAATGAAATAAGCTTCCTCGGGATCCGAATCTGCTGCAATTCTTGACTCACATCAACAGTGATCTACAATTCTTGCCTTTTCAAATTCAACTGTTGAATTGTTTCAAGATTCGTTCAAAGAAAAATCAGCTGCTTTGAGATATATGCATGAAATTATTAGACGGTTAGATTTAGAAAAGCAGGAATTTTAGAGTTACTGTTCACCCTTTTAGGATCGCAGCAGATGTGAATACAGCTTCCTCGGGTGAAACACTCCCAAAATATTGACAATTTAGGTAAACATTGGATCCCCCATCTACTATTGACAATTCTTAATTGACACATGAGGGGGGTTAAAATGCACCATTGGTTTTGTGCTCCAACTATACTCTGTGTCTTTATTTTTGTTCTCGAAGTTCAAACAGTCGATCCGAATTACTCAACATGATCTCCATATTAAAATGTGCTTAGAGACCAAATTATATATTTTTTGAAAATTTTTTACTATACTTTTAGATAGTTACAAAATCACTGATTCTGGACCATCCAAAAACAGTGATTTTGTACTTATCTAAAAAAATAGTAAAAAATTCCAAAAAAAATATGAAATTTGGTCTATAAACATATTTTAATATGGATATCATGTTGAGCGGTTCGGATCGACTATTTGAACTTCGAAAACAAAGATAAAGACATAAAGTATGATTGGAGTACAAAACCAATAGTGAATTTTAACCCCACTCTTGACACATTTATAAAAACGGAGCCACAGTTATTATTCTATTGCGGCAAAAATAACATTCACTTAAGTTTTTAACTGATTATTATGCAATTAACTATCCAGAATAATACTAAATAACGTTTTCACTGTCCATAAATTTAAAACATGTATACTAATTAAAACATGAGGAGGGTTCTAATGCCTTATCTCCTCATACTCCTCATACCTCATCCATATCTCATGTTATATATCTCTATTTTCAAAGTCCAAACTATCGATCCGAACCGTTTAACATGATATTCATACTAAAATATGCTTGGAGATGAAATTTTATAATTTTTGCAATTTTTTTACTATTTTTTAAGATAGGTACAAAATCACTGTATCTGAACTGTTCAAAAAATAGTGATTTTGTACCTATTTTAAAAAATAGTAAAAAAATTGCAAAAATTATAAAATTTCATCCCTAAGCATATTTTAGTATGAATATCACGTTGAACGGTTCGGATCGATAGTTTGAATTTTAAAAATAAAGATATATAACATGAAGTATGAATAAGACATGAGAAGATGAGGTATTGGAATCCTCCTCTTAAAACATACCATGCAACGAGATTTGTGGTTGAAGAGGATGTCCAAACGGAGGAAGGTTCCCCGAGGCTCTGGATGTTGTAGCCGTCTTTGTTTTTGGAGATGTCTATCAGCCTTTGTTCTATTTTATCCATCCTCTTTGCCAGGTCATCTAATATGCAGAGCTGCAAAATACCCAAGCTTAATTAGTCTAGTGATGAAAATAAGATATATTCCAAATTACAAACCATAATGGAGCAATCTGACAACTGAATTATAAATTATTTGACCTTGTAAATTACTGGTCTCAGAAAGATGTATAATTTAATAGGTAGATGTAAGATAATAATACAAGGAAGAGAATAAAAGGAGAAGTCAAGAATAATTATAGATTTCTGTATTTGTATTTTATTACATCAGTAATGAGAATGCTATTGCTTATATAACCTGCTTTGGTTAGTGAATATATGGATGAAAATATGCCAGCATATTGGTGCTCAGCGATTCTGATACAGCATGCCAATAAACTTGTCTCCAGTGCAATCATCAATTGCATTGTCCAGCTGTTGTTCAATAGGTAAGAAAAGGAAGTGAAATTACGATGAAATTTTGATAAACAACAAGTTACTGAATTATATATTTAAAAAAACTTAAAAAATATTGTAATAATGTCTCTTTAATTGGGTATTTCACCAGTCTCCTATATATATTAATTGATACGATCTTGAATTTTAATAAGATCATAGACATATATATAGTTGTGTCTATTTCTTTTCCGAGTAATGTTCAAATAAAGTATTAAACAACTTTTAAGTCTATTGACCTCACCTTTGAATCTAATTTCTAACAATATATATTTATTAGTCATATCCAAGTAATGTTCCACAGGGACGTCTCCATCCTTTGACCGTTGCTTTTGGTCGGCATCCCTCATAAAAGTCTGCAGCCCCTCGAGCTGGTCATTGAGGACCATTATCTTGTCACCCAACTCCACCAATGCCTCAGCCTCCTTCACTACATACTCCTTCACCGCATTTACCAAAAGGCTCACATAATGTTTCTGACAATCAGAATCGGTCACTTGATCGTAGAATCACATAAATATTTTGTAAATACATATATTGTGTAAATATTTTGTAAATACATATATTGTGTAAATATTTTGTATAAAATAACTTTAATATCCACACTAGCAAACTCTTCGATTGAATTATAACTTGTGTTCTATAAAACTGACAGTCTAAGAATAATTAATCATCAATGCCAGTATATATATTTGTGCAAAAAGGTGAACCTCAGTACGAAAGAATATGAATAACAATTGTTAAATGATTAAATTAATTATTGTAATTCGATAATTAATCTTGTTACAATCATACAACTTCACGATATCTAGCTAGAATCAAGTATATATGACTAAACATGAAAATTAATGTTTTATATTATAATTATATTTAAGTAAATAAAGATTATAATAATTTCTCACTTGTTTATATTATTACAATTCAAATGAATTTTATCTGATAGTTTTTATTCATATTATAATAGTTTCTCAATTCATTTATAGTAATTTCTCAATTTATCTGATAGTCCAAATTATTTTATAATTTAGTTTTATATTATAATTATATTTAAGTAAAATAAAGATTATAATAATTTCTCACTTGTTCATATTATTACAATTCAAATGAATTTTATCATAATATGTTGGAGGATAAAGAAGAGGTAACACAGTTGGCTAGAAAAAAAAGTTCTAGAATTGTTGATTATTTAAAAATTGAGAGTTCGATTTCTCCTCATGACTTCGCAACTTCTGCGAAGATTTAAAAAAAAAAAAAAAAAAAAAGTATGCTAAGGAGCATAGATATTTGATTGACCAAATGCATCTTCAATGCTCGTTTATTTTTGTTGCCACTGGTTCACTGTGGACCAAACATCTTTTCCAAATCTATATTTAGTGGTTCAATAAACCAAGCTCATTTAAAAAGATGTATACATTCTTCTTTCTACCTCACAGAGCCTTTCGTTTTTTTTGTCCCAAATCGAAACTTATCTATCTTCTCAAATCGACAACGATAAATCCAAATTACCGCCAAAAAGATGCGGAATCGGCCCCAAATAGAAAAAGAATCGCCTCAAATCGTAAGAATCGGACTGATTCGGAGTGAAAACCGGTTGAATCGGCCGAGTTAACTCGGTTTAACCTATTTTTTACGCTCGGGCGAGAACCAGCTCGGAGTCGGATCGGACCCCGATACCGTTCCGGCTCGGCCGAGTCAACTCGGACTCGGCCGATTTTCCAAACCATATTTAGACTGCTCGCCTGATCTTCTATCTCACACCCAAAGCAAATCCATAATTCCTTGTCAATCATCTCCCAATGGGTGACTGCATAGGCCTATGTAACCAGTCATGCGCATGCTTGAATGCCTTCGGCTTGCCAGCTGCTGTTGCAGCTGAAGTTCGCTCCTTCAGATCCGTTAAAGATAATTGGTCCTCTCTCACGGAAGCTAAAGAAAACTTACAAGCAGTTCAAACAGTAGTAAACACTAAGGTTGCTAAAGAAATAGAAAAGTCAAGAAGTGTTCACCCTGTTGTCAAGTTGTGGTTGAGTCGAGTTGAAGAGATAATCATGGATAAAACACTCAATGAAGAATATGAGAAACTTAGGATATCTAGGTTCAACCTCTCTCGCCGACACAAGCTGGGGAAGCGAATTGTGAAGAAGCTCCAGAAGGTGAACGACCTGATTGGAGAAGGGAACCAATTTACAGAATTTGGTGTTGATCTGCCGGATGATCCTGTGCTAATACCAGTAGCAAAGACCTTTGGGATGGAATTGATGCTAAAGCAGCTCGATGAATTCTTCAACGACAACAAGAGGTGCATCATCGGTGTATGGGGGCAGGGAGGGGTCGGTAAGACCACGCTTCTAAGCGTATTTAATAATAAACTCATGGGTCGTAGTGATTTCGATGTGGTGATTTTGATTGATGTGTGCAACTCAGAGATTCTTAATGTGAAGGCAATCCAACAAAAAATCATCGAGCGGCTAGGATTGCCATGGGTTGATACAGAGACCGAGGATACTCGAGCCAGGTTGTTGATGCAGACTCTGTCAAGAAAGCGGTTTGTTATTCTGTTAGATGATGTTCGAAAGAACTTTCAGCTCAAGGATATCGGCATACCATCACCCAATATCGATAATGGATCCAAGATCATTCTCGCCTCTCGCGAACAGAATGTCTGCATCCAGATGGAGGCGCAGCATAACCTGGTCAAGATGCAATTGTTAGACGACAAGGCTTCCTGGGATCTCTTCTTTAGTTATCTTAGTACTGATGCCCAGGGTTCCATAAATTCCAGTAACCCCATCAAGAAACTAGCTGAAGTCATCACTGAAAGCTGCCAGCGCTTGCCACTTGCTCTAAAAGTCATAAGCTGTGCGGTGGCCGGGCTAAAGAGCCTAAATGACTGGAGAGATGCCAAAATGGCAATAAGCATGGGTTTGGGAGAAATTGGAGGTGTCGATGAGCAGATCTTTAAACGATTGAAGTATAGCTATGAAAAGCTCGACTCAACTACCAAGAAATGTTTTCTCTACTGTACTCTGTTCCCTGAGTACAGTTCAATCCAGAAACATCAGCTTGTGGAGTACTGGATTGCTGAAGGTTTCATACCAGCAAATGAGTCATGGAGAGGCTCTGTGTTGATCATAAACAAGCTAATTTCAGCGTGTTTGCTCCAAGAAACAAACTCTGGACTAAAGGTAAGGCTGCATAATATAATTCACCAATTTGGTCATTGGCTAGCAAAACAGGAGAGCAATTTCCTTGTACAATCTGGTAAAAATCTTGAGAGGGCACCAGAAATTGGGCAATGGATCGGGCCTAAGAGGATATCAATCATGACTAATGACATAAAAGATATTTTATTTTCACCCGACTGCAGTAACCTTGAAACCTTGTTGCTCCAGAATAATCCAAATTTAAAGAACCTGTATCCCAAATTCTTTATATCCATGAAAAACCTTAAAGTTCTCGATCTCTCCAACACTGGTATAAAAGAGCTTCCTGAATGTGATGCATTATGTCAGTTGCAATATCTGAACCTCAGCCAGACACCAATTACAGAACTACCCATAAATTTTTCGGTCTTGAAGGAGTTGAGATACCTTGATTTAAGTCTAACAGAAGCACTCAAGGAGACTCATGACAATTGTTCTAAATTACTAAATCTAAGGGTCCTCAATCTTTTTCGGAGCCACTATGGTATCCGTGATGTATCTGATCTGAATTTGGATAGATTGGAAGGACTAAATTTTCTTGGAATCACCATTTGTACCGAAGATGTTCTGAAGAAATTGAAGAAGACAGATCCGTTAGCGAAATCAACATATAGATTGAGCCTAACAGATTGCCCACATATGAGATCTATCAATGGTACTGATTTCAATCAAATGGTTTGTCTTCAAGAGCTTTACATTGAATCATGTCCGAACTTAAGTGAACTAGTTATGGATCAAGACAATGGGGGAGTGTCGGACATGCAGGTATTAACTCTCAGGCAATTACCCAATCTGAATACCATATTGGTTAAAACATTACCACATTATTTCAGGAGTCTCCGAGAACTGACAATCTATGAGTGCCACAAGTTAGAAAATATCAATTGGGTTGCAAAGCTTGAATCACTTGATAAACTCGTTGTATCCCATTGCCAAGGAATGGTGCACATAATAGCTGAGTCGGAGAAGGGGGTGCATGGGATGGTTGAAGAAACATCTCAAATAAGAATCAGAGAAAATAAGAAGAAGATCAATGAAGAATCTGCAGAAAACATTGGGTTTCCAAAATTAAGATCGGTTATATTGAGTGAAATGGAAAATATGGTGAGTATTTGTAGTCCCAGAAAATTTCCATCTCTGGAGAGTATTAGAGTTCAAAAATGTCCAAATTTGGCTAGATTGCCAGTAAGCAATGAGCACAAAATTATAAAACTTAGGCAGATACGTGGATCTTCAGAATGGTGGAACAGACTAGAATGGGATAGGATGGAAACTATAAAAGAACTGGAGAAGTACTTCATTGAAATATGAATTCGTGATTAGTGTGAAGCATCTAAATTGATATCAGTTGTTGGTGTTGGCAAAATTTGGTTTTTCAGTAGCTCTCATTATACCTTTTGTTTTGTAATAAAATTTAATTGATTAATTAATATGAATAAATATTCTTATATTCCTGCACTTCTGCTTTTTAGAATGAGACGAGTATGAAGATTTTCAATCACAACGCAGTCAGTCATCTTTCTCTCTGCTTTCTTCCTCTGTGTATGTGTGTGTTGCAGTGCTCTTATCTGTCATAGGATGATAGGAGGGGATCATATAGAAGGATGTTCACAGTTAATAGGAATCAGCCGGATTCCTATGTATCTATTAATTAATTAATGTGCTGTACTGTTCTTCCTCGTAGGCGTCACAACTGTAATTTATTGAAATACTATCTAAAATAGTTTCTAGTCGTTAACATCAAAAATGAGTGTGAAAGTTTAAAGTATTAAGTGCATGTCTGGGCGCGTACGTGGTGTGTGTATATCGAATTGGTTTTAAACAATGAATCTAAACAGTTGAAATTGATCTACGTTATATGGTCTTTTTGTTTGATCCGTAGAAGAAACCGATCTACACCATGCGGCCCATCTCAAACTCGAGGTCCATCAATTTGAGATGCCAATTTTTTCATTGAAGAAACCGATCTACACCAATTAAAATTAAAAAAATCTAAACAGTTGAAACCGATCTACACCATGCAGCCCTTTTGTTTGATGTCTTAAAATTGTTTGGAGTTAAAATACTTACATTATTTCGATTTGTCAAAACTATTTGAAATTTGGAAAAATTAGACAAAAACATGCATTTGATCTATCACGTTGGAAATTTATAGATAATATCCCTTCTATTGTTCCTGTGTCTGTGTAAGAGCAACAAAAAATTACATTCTGGCCAGAACGGAAAAATTTAGTTTCCAATCATGATCTAAATCTAAGTCTTTGCTTCGCCAAAATTGCTGCCGCATTGGCTTCATATGGTAGAATGTTAAGAAGATTCCTATTCATTTAATGTGGTTTTTCTTTATTGCTTTGTCTATTCTCTTTTCTGGAGTCGAAGACTTTTAGCCAATTAAATCTCATTTGTCAATGTTTATCTCTCTTATTATTCACATGCATATTAAAAAACTGGAAGGTGATAAAACACATCTTCTCAGAAGATTCCCTAGATCAACCTTATATACTCAGCATTAACCAAAAAAAAAAAAAAATTTTGAGATGCCGTTTCATTTGTAGCATTTATAAATTAAAATATGTGTCGTCATCAATTCGGGAAATATTATTTTTTAAACAAATGTTGTCATTGTTAGTAATTAATCTTAGCTCAGAAACGTTGACAATGACAGTATTTTATCGAAAACAGTTTAATCTTTCTAAATAAATATTCTTTGCAGAAATATAATTATGTATAATATGCAGAAAATATCGCATATGTAATATGTACAAAACATTGCATAAGTAATTACATGTAAGAGGAGGGATCCACTTACACAGTTTTTTTTGTGACACCATCTTACACTATTTTTTTTTTATGTGGTCTTACACTTTATCAAGTGAGAACGGAGTAGGTCCGATGTCCATTGGATCTCCTTTAAGGTTCAACGGACTTCATGACCGTTCGATCCTTCTTAAGATATGTGCACACAAAAATCAAAACAGACATACACGAAATTTAAAGCATTGTACACGAATCTTAAAGTAAATTGGATAGTGATTGAACCCATCGCACCAAAGTAGGTCTGATTCCCGAGTATATTTGTCCTAATTTCACAAATGCCAAGTTAGCAGTTTGTTGTCTCATTTTTAGCACTTTCTAGCTTCTTTTCTGGTTTAGTTTCTCTGACTGTAGAGACAGACCAAAACTGTTGAACTTAATCTCAGGTTTTAGGTGGAATTTTCAGATTTTTAATTCACCTTCTTAGCCCAATTTTGCTTGGCCAGAATTGCTAGATTTATAATTCTAATTTGCATATGGTAAATATCAGATTCCAACATATATACTTTTTGACAAATTGGCTGAAGCTGCGAGATTCCTTTAATATAACTTTTGAACCAAAACCATTCTCATCTTCTAAGGGCCTGTTTGGCGGGCCATTGGAGATGGGCATGGGTGCGGGAATTGAATTAAAAATTACTATTCACGTGGAAAACAAAAATTCAGTTGAACTGAATTTTTCTTTTCCCGTGAGAACAGTGGAGCGGCCGAACAGGACCTAATATTTCTATGGTATGCAATCTATCATTCTTTTTTTCTTGTTGGTGTACTGCCCCAATTAATTTAGTCTTAATCTTGATAATTATGTATACCCAGGGGCGGGCGCAGGATTTTCGTCGGGGGGGGGGAAGATCGAATCGGATTTAAATAACTAATCGGATTCAAATCCATTAACTAATTAAGTACTTAATAAAAAATAATACTTTATTTTATACTTTTCAATGCTCTGACTTGTAATTTCTGATATTTTAATCTATAATTCTAATTATTAATCATAATTGAAGAAATTTATTTTAATTTTAACCCTAAATATAATACGAACTACAAATTAAACATCCAGCAGAGGGCAAATATTTTTCCAGGGAGGGACAGAGTCGATCGAAACGTCCCGACTTCCACTAAAATGCAAAATCCAGGAGGTCCCCCCCCCCCCACACACACACACCAGTAAAGATAATTTAAGATTTGACCATTTCTTAGCCAATTTAGTATTTGTATTACTGGTACTTCTGTTACAACAAAATGCACCCAAATTTTTATAAATATACAAAATTCGAATTTTATATAACAATCTATACAATTTTTTGGTGGATTTTGAAATCTATCTATACCGCTCACAGGGGGAGCGGTTTCAAAACCTCAAACCGCTCACAGGGGGAGCGGTTCCACGTTCTAGAACCGCTGACAAAGCAAGCGGTTTCAGAAGTGCTCACTTTGTCGCTGGTTCTGGAATCGCTCTATATAGCCACGCGATGGTGACCTCTCTTCCCCACCGAACCATTTCTCCCTGCCCCTGCGCGCCTCCTTCCTTCCAGCAGCCAGGTATGTTTTTTGTTTTTTTAATATTTTATTTCATAATTTTATTAAAATATTATTTCTTTATATAAATGTTTGGTAAATTAGTAAATAGTTGTTAAAATTTAGTAAGTTAGAAAATAGTGGTTAAATTTTAGGAAAATTAGAAAATATCACTTAAATTTTAGGTAAATTAGAAAATACCAAAATAATTTTAGATAAATTCTAGGATGGTTGTTGATATTATTAAAAATTTGAAATTGTTTAGAATGGTTTAGAATTAGTTAGAAAATACTCGAATGGTATAGACACAAAAATACTCGAATGGTTGTTGATATTATTAAAATTTTGAAATTGTTTAGAATGGTTTAGAATTAGTTAGAAAATTTCAAAATGGTTTAGAATTAGTTAGAAAATACTCGAACGGTTTAGACACAAAAATACTCGAATGGTTGTTGATATTATTAAAATTTTGAAATTGTTTAGAATTAGTTAGAAAATTCCAAAATGGTTGAGAATGCTTTAATAAAATTCTAAAATGGTTAGAATTTATTAGAAAATATCAAGACTTAGGAAAATTTAGGAAAATTTAGAAAATTTCAAAATGGTTTTAGAACAATCTCAAAATGGTTGAGAATTGATTACAATATACTAAAATGGTATAGGAGAATAATTTGGTACGATTACACCCTGCAAGCGCAGCAACAGGGTGTTGATGCATCAGATTTTATTCAAAATCTGTTCGGACAGGTATGTTACATGTGTTTAATAGTATTTCAATGATCTCAGGAGACTAATTGAAATTAAATATGTTTATTTTTCAGGTGACCCAGGAGCAGCCGGAGAATTTCTATGAGTGGCAATTTCAGCAGCAGACCGTGCAAGCCCTGTTAGTGTTAGTGTCATAGATCCAGATCATATATATGATATGTTTAGTTTATTAGTGAATGATTTTATCATTTTGTACCTTGAGTATTCATATTAGTGGATCATTTGAGTTGATGACTTAAATTGTAGAACTTCACAACAAATGAATTTGTTTACTCTTAAATGTCCCTTATCTTGGCAATCAGCAAGGTACACTGGTTGACCATATAAGATAAGTGTAGTGATTAGATGATGGCCATGTTCTTCAGGTTATACGATAAGGAGTTATCGATCTAATCGCACATGTGCATACATGGAGATGTATGGCACTGGACAGACCCAATAATGAAATATCATATAGATTGTGTTCTGTGTCATTGATATTTCATTGTGTTTAGAATTTTTTGGTTGAGATGTTTATTTTTCTTACATAAGAGATGTGTATTGTTGGTACTGTCCAACGCTCTCTTTAACCAGAAGTTATAAAGGCAGTTACTGCATTGCATATAACTTATGCAGAAGAACGATACATATCAAGAAACCATTGTCCCTTATATGTTAATATAAGTGATGATATCTCTGGGCTCCTTGATAAAGTTTGTATTATGTACATGCAATATGATTATATGATAATTATATTATAATTAAACTTCAGAAAATCAAGAAAGAATAATTGGTAAGGATGACACAACAACATTTTTAATGTTACAGGAATCGTAATTTTGCATTGTGCTTTTCATCCACATCATTTGGGTTATCAATATACCATGGCTAGTTGTATCATTGATTTATGGAATTAAAATGTTTAATTCTATTGCCATAATGATGGGATCCCATAGGGTCACACCAGATGAAAGATTAAAAGAAAATATATTAATAAAGCATATGTGATATGTATATAATATGTGATATGTTAATTGTAAGGAGTTATAATTAATTTGAACAGATTATATGTTATTAATATATGAACAATCTTATGACATGGAGATGTTGTAAAATAATCCTAGTAATATTTAAAGTATGTGTGACATATTTTAAATAGCTTTAGACACATGAGAGATGCATATAAATATTAATTTATATGTTGGCCTTTTAAGATATGGGGTCGTGGACTTAATTAAATATTAATATGATTAATATGTTTAAGCCAAAAGCCCAAATATATTTTATTTTATCTGGGGAGAATTGATTAGTGATGGCATGATTTAAGGAATATTTAATTATGTCATTAAACCTAATCAATTTCATAAAAGAGGAGAGAAATTTCGGGACAGTTTTTTAGGTAACTTTGAACAGAGATTTGAAAGGAAAAACGTTAACTATTTTGGACGTATGACCTATGAAATTTGAAGCCCTTTGAGTGTAGAATCCAACAGTGAAAGTTTCAAGTCGTTTGGAGTTACCTAGAGAAATATATATCAGTTTTAGTACCGAAAGGTCAGAAATTCTGTGTATATTCTCTTGGCCGAAATTTGTCTCTCTATCTCTCATTCTCTCTCATGTGTTGAGATCTAGAAATCCTCTAAGTATATTTCAGAAATTTAACAAGAGGGTTAAACTAGGATTAAGGTTCTACTTGTTAATCTCTTACTAGCCTTAGAGATACAAGTATTTCTTTAATCTTTCGGTAGATACCTAAGGAGGCTCGTCATTTGAAGAGCAAAAGCACAACCACCGTTGAAAGAGAAAGAGAATAAGAAGTTGCTAAGCGAATAACCCTTCTTAATTTGATTTCGAGATCAAATCTAAGGTATTATGTTATTTCCTTCTTGATGAGGCTAATTATTATTGTTTCTTGCATTTACAATAACTAGATCGTTTGTTTTGAGTTGAATAAATTTTTTGTTTTATTCCTTGCTATCTAAGCATCAAAACTTTCAATTGGTATCAGAGCAAGGGCTATTGTAAGTGTTTTAGAACAATAATTTTGCCTAATGAGTTAATTAATTGATTACTTAAGTCATAAGTCTCTTGTGAATGCTTCTCTGGAAATTTGTGGGCGGTGGATTTTGGACGAAATAATTTTTTTTCTACAAATCCTTTTGAAGTAATCATGGTGAAATATATTTGTATATGTTACTTTGGTATGTCTAATAACCAGAAAAAATTATTTTAACTGTTAAAATAAATTAAATCTTGACGAACTAAAAATAATTAAAACGTAGGTTTCCAGTTTTCTGCTTGCTGGAACCGTGACATGTGTGTCATGTTTTTGTAATATCTTTTGTCCTGTTATGAATTTTGCCATGAAATTTTAAAGGTAGTTATAAGACTGTAGGAAGAAGCTCCACCCCAAAATTTGTGATGTTTAGAAAATCCTAGATATTTTTAATTTAGGATCCAAAACAGGAACAGCAAGAAATAAGATTTCAGAGTATATTTTTTGAAAATTGTTTGAAAAATATTTATGTGATAAATGTTCATACCTCTTGTATGCAATCAGTATAGGTCTTGTAAATGACCTTATGGATGATATTTGAGGGTCAAACAATTTTCAAAATAGTCCTTGAAGCCTAGATTAATTAGCGACACTAGTAAGTTGTGTTTGCTTGAGGTTTGTGTACCACTATGCAAACATCAAGAGATTATGTGATAATCTAATTTTAAATGTCTTAATTAATTTTTGGAGAAGCATAAGACCCAGAGATTATGTAATAAGTAATTTAGAATTAATTAACAAGTAAATATATGAAAGGATCATATGGATGCAAATGTTGCATATATTTGTGCTAACTTTTCTTTTGAAGGAATAGAAAGTGGGTTTTGTATGGTCATGATATTCAATGCCTTGTGTGTTGTATTTGTGAATGAATGTGATTGCTTGTAAGCGGCCTTTGGTGCCCCATGAGTATTTAATTAGATTAATATAATTAAAAGGCAAGAATGTTAGGTTGCCTATCATGTATTCATTCAAAGCTTGCATGCCAACTATTATAGAATGAGAATTTATTTTACGTAATTTATTTTTCCAATTTCTTTTAGAAATAGTTCTAAGTAGGAGTTTGGGGTAATTTAAATTACATGTAAATGGAAGCACATCAACCATGAAGATGGAAGATGAAGCAAGTCAAGGCGAAAGGAGTTTCGCAAGACCATACAAAACTCACAACTAATATTGTGATTTATTCTTAATTGATTAAATAAGTCATATGATAAGTATGGATGTATGCTTACATGACCACCAAATAATCAATTGAATGTCCCAACTAATATTAGGCATTTTCCCTCCCTTCTCTATCCACAACAAACCATCGATCGATAGTTGGCGAGCTCCACCCAAGTGGGTGTCACTTTCAATCTTTGGGAGTTGTGGAGCATGTCGGACATGTCGAATCAAATAGAGTTAGGTTAGCTTAACAAGGGACCTAAACGGTTTAGGACCTTGGGAAAAGGATTGCATATATATGAAAATATATTTGCAAGCCAAGAGTTACATGGAGATGTAATTAGCAAGGAGTTGCTTAGTTGTCAAAACAAACGAACCATGAGCTTTATTTAGTTCGGACTGAACGGGCTTGTTGCCAGCCCTTAGAGTACTAAAAAAGCCCCCGGGGGCGTGCCCTGCCCGTGTCTGTGCCCGTGCCCGTCCTGCCTGTGCCCGTGCCACGGGCACTCACGGGCACACGGGCACGGCGTTAAATTGGCCGGACCCGTTTTTTTTTTCCCTGCCCGTGAGTGCCCGGCCCTCCGTGCCCGTCCGTCCGTGAGCCCTTGCCCTGCCCGTGCCCGTGCCCGTGGATTTTTTTCTTTTCCGAAAACTAATTTCAAAATTTCAAATTCAAATTTCCACCCCCCCCCCATCCCCCCCCCATTACCCCTCCCCCTCCCCTCCACCTCCACCCCAGCCGGGACCCCTCCACCTCTCCATTTTTTTTTTTTTTAAATGAGAAAATGAGAAAATCAGAATCGCCAAAAAACGTCGTTTAGTGCCTCAAAAATTAAGTTTAAGGTTTTTAGTGCCAAAAAATATCGTTTATTTTTTAATCTATTGTTTTAAAATAAGAGCTTAATTATTTTTAAAGTAATTGATTTAAGAAATTTTTAATTTATATTTTATTATAACAAAAATTATCGAGTTACAACCATGTCAAATGAATTTAAATTGGTATGAATTTGGATTTATAATTTATTGGTATGAATTTGGATTTATAATTATTTAGAATTTGAATTTATAAAAAAAACAGAAAAAAAAAAACAATAAAAAAAAAAAAAATTCTTGCCCTGCCTGTCCTGCCCCCGGTGCCCGGCCCGTCCTGCCCCCGCGCCCGTGATGGGCACGGGCATTAAACCGGAAGGGCAGAATTTTTTTTTTTTTTGTCCGTGATGCCCAGCCCGTTGTGCCCGTGACGCCCGTGCCTGTCCTGCCCTGCCCGGCCCTTCTGTAATACACTAGTCCCGAGTAGATGTCATAACAAAAAAGAATGAGGAGCTGTCAAAATTTATTTATTTGTTATTAATCCTTTGTTTATATTTCTGATAGGTTCAATTCACACAAGGATGATAGAACTTTTACAAGTAATGTACTGGTACAGTACTATTGTTCATGTCCTGTTTAATTTTTTGTACTGCAAATTTCAAACTGGTACAAAGAATGCATGGGTGAGTTATTCAATTTTGTTCATGTCCTGTTTAATTTTTAGTTCATGATTTCACTGTTATTTTTTCACAGATATGAAGCACCACTGTTGTAGTCAACTAAATCATTATTAGGAAAATATTACAAGGGGAATTACTGATTGCATGCTTCTTTTTGCTAAAGCTTATTCCATGCTTGCCAAAGCTGTAATGACAGGTACAAGAAACACAACCCAGTGGGACTAGATTTTCAGAAATTAAACATATTTCCATTCAATCGAAATTAAGTGCTCATTTGTTTTCTCTGCACCAGTCAAGAAATCCTGTAGAAATCATTAAGTGCTCACATCGCACAGCCACCGATACAACCCTTCCCCCGCCTCAGCACACCAACTGGTACCTACCTCCCTGTACCTAACATAATTACAGTCCAAACAAAATGACAAATAGGAGTTGGACTAAACTTGGAAACAACAAAACTGAACTAAATTTGCAAACAGCAAGATTTAAAAAAAAAAAAAAAAAAAGAATTTATCTCCACCAAGCAAAAACAGAAGACACTACATGGACCAATCTCATTAAAAATTGCAAACTTCTCAAATAAAATACAGAGAATGTTAAATTATAATGAATTGTTGCAAGAATTGAATTGTACCCAAAAAAACATAATCGCAGATCTTTCTCCCAGGGAAGAAAAGACAACCTGACAAGCATAAAGGAAATATGCAAATATCACCCTTGTTTATCAAATATTACTCGGCCTGATGGAATGTGGGCCGATGCAAACTGACCGGACTTCCTGTGTTAGATTGGGCTGTAAAGATGAAATAACATCTCTTTTCTAGGAAATGAAATAAGCTTCCTCGGATGAAACACTCCCAAAATATTGAAAAATGTTATGAAATATTTTTGAAAAATAATATGTAATAAAGTTGCTTAACTTGAGAATGACCTTACCATATGCAGTTAATGCACGTGCACAAAAGATAATGATAGGAAAGCGTAATTAATTAGTACATGCAGTATTTCTTACACAGTAGCTAGTACATCATAATTTTCTAAATTGTACTTATTTCCTTAGTAGCATAAAAATAAAAGAAATTAAACAAGTATTAAACTAGAGTAGCAGCTAGCTTATGCCAAGTACTGTCAAACTTTTATTAATCTCCTAAAAAATATAGAAGCACTCAAGCACTCTTAATTAGCTGACTTCCAACGAACACGGATAATAGGTACATGCTGAACTTTGTGGTAATCATCGCCTTGTTCTTTGATTCTTTCAGCGATCATATGACTATGGTAAACCATCACTTCCTTGAGCTTTAGTAAATCCTTCATGCCATCTGGAATCATTTTCATGCTCTTGCACTGCCAGAAGTACAACTTAATAAGCTCTGGCATCACCAAATTTTCAATCCTCCACTCCTCCAACCTATCCAAACTAAGGTGAAGCTCTGTAAGACCTTGGAAACCATTTTCAGGGAAAACAAGGATTTCACCATGATAAGAGGAATATTCAAGTTTAAGAAACGAAAGCCTCGGAAATTTTGCAAGCTTGAAGACAAACTCCTGGCAAATTTCTGAGTGCCGCAATATGAGCTTAGTGAGGTTAGGCAAGGTAGAGGAATTGCTATGCATGCTATCTTGCTCTTGCGCCTTCTCCAGTCTCCCATCAATCTCCAAGCTCTGGAGGCGGCGCAAGATTGAGATATTGAATATGCGCAAAGGAACGGATGCTCCTTTTGAGCATTTCAATTTCAAGTGCGCAAGCAACTCCAATTTCCTTAGGGCAACTAGAAGTGCTTCCGAATGTGAATTCGAGAGCCCCTCAAGCTCCAACGATCGAAGATTGTTAGCCTTCTCTAAAAGAGCAGTGTCCCAGCTAGCACAATCAACGCCATGAAGTGTTTGTAGGTTCTCTTTGGTCTTCATAGATCTAGGGGGTTTGATCTTATGTGCTAAAATGTGCCTTAATGTAGGGATATCCCAAAATGCCTCACCAATGTTTTTTGCATCAGTATCTTGAACATCAAAAGTTTGGAGGTAAATGAGATTACAAATTGAAGTGGGTAGTTGTTTTAATCCACACTTCTTAACACCTAAGTACCTTAAGTGAATCATTCCCCCAACTTCATTAGGTAAGCTTTCTAACAGTAGGCCTTTTAGGTCAATAATTCGAAGGAATTTGGAAGCATGGAAGAACCTTATAGTATGGTGTTTCTGGTTGGTTTGAGGAGCTGATACTTCGGTGTTATCCTGCTTCTCAGAAAAATCACATATGAGGGAACGTAATTTTGGGAATGAGTTACTAAGCGGCACATACTTGTCAGTTTGATTGTGGACTGAGAGGCGGCGCACTGTGGATGGGGCAATGACATCGACACTGTCATGGATTTCAAAAAAGTTGGCCTCCTGAGATTCTGATTGCACAAAAGCATGAACCGGACCATGGATAACCACTGATTCAACATCTCCTTGAGCATCCTTGTACACTAGTTGGACCAAGCACCGTGAGACCAGCTCCTTCAAGTGCTGTTGCGCAATCTCCTCCAGAGTTCTCCCTTTCTTTGGTTTAATAAATCCCTCTGAAATCCACAAACGTAACAATTTGTGGCCGTTATGCAGCTTGGTTTCCGGAAGTGCACCGAGGTACAAGAAGCATGACTTGAGGCCGTGAGGAAGGTCGTCGAAGCTCATAGCCAATATACGGCCGAGAGCGTTTACTCTCTTTCGATCTTTCAACTGCTCGAATACAGAGTCCCACTCGGCTTGTGACTCTTTCGATCTTAGAAGACCGGCAAGAATTACAATAGCCAAAGGAAAACCTTGTGTTAGAGTAAACACATCTTTCCCATAGGTGGTTTTCTCAAACCAACTTGGGTAACCATGCATCCCAAAAACTCTATTAAGGAACAATCTCTCGCTCTTTCCCTCATCAAGAGGATCAATCTTGAGTGGCGGAAGGGAAGGCTCCACAAAATTCTCCACCCCTTCACAATTTGATTGCATTATTATTAGCACTCTACTCCCATTTCTAACATCAGGCAATGCTGCTTTTATGCTATTCCAGTCGACAATGCTTGTCATACCATCAAGAACCACTAGATACCGACCACGATCTAATTCATCCATCAGCATATCACTAATGTCCTTTCCTGCATTGCTTTGGACATTCTTCTCATGGGGTACTTGGCTTTTAACCTTCTTGTGAATTTTACCAAGGATTTCGGTAACTCGATATTTCGGGGGCAAGAGTGTCCAACTGCGTATTTCGAAGTGCTTCTGAACCTCTTCACAATCAAAAATTTTTCTAGCAAGTTTTGTCTTTCCAGTGCCCCTCTCTCCTATAATAGAGATGATAGCTCGGGAGTCTGTACCAGGACCAATAAGCAGCTTCTTTAGTGTTTCTTCGTAACCATCAAAACCAATCATGTCTTCCTCCAAGTTATCCCTGTTTTAATCAGTGCATTTAAAGAATTTCTTTTAGAGTCTATAAGCGAAACATATGTCCAGCATTATTTGGTGTTATTTGTGTTAACCAACTCTTAGAAAAATAAAACCTATACAAGATAAAAAATAATCTTCAGATCAACTCAGTGCAAAAACTACGTTTTGAATTTACAACTTCCATGTGGAAGACAGTTTTTTAATTAATTAACGTTTTCACTGCCCTAAATTAAAAATACATAAGCCGCATGGCTATGTCTTCCGTGCAAAAGATATTACAGGTTTATGAAAAAAAATCGAAAGTCTTTCCTTTACTAAAACATACCATGCAGCGAGATTTGTGGTTGAAGACGATGTCCAAACAGAGGAAGGTTCCCCGAGGCTCTGGATGTTGTAATCGTCTTTGTTTTTGGAGATGTCTGTCAGCCTTTGTTCTATTTTATTCATCCTCTTTGTCAGATCATCCAATATGCAGAGCTGCAAAATACCCAAGCTTAATTAGTTTAATGACAAAAAAAATAAGATATTCAAAATCATAACTAATCAAAATTTTGTACAATTAAGCAATCAAACAACTGAATTATAAATCAGTTAGTTGCTCTTGTAAATTATTAGTCTTAGAAAGATATCTAATTTAATAGGTAGATGTAAGGTAATAATAAAAGAAAGTGAATAGAAGAAACGCTAGAATAATTGTATTATTGATTTCAGTATTTGCATTTTATTACATCAGTAATGAAAATGCTATGCTTATAAAACCTGCTTTGGTTAGTGAGTATATGGAAGAAAATATGCCAGCACATTTGTGCTCAACTATTCTGAAATAGCATGCCAGTAAACTTGTCTCCAGTGCAATCAACAATTGCAGTGTCCAGTTGTGGATCAATAGGTAACAAGAGGAAGTGAATTCAATTTACGATGAAATTTTGATAAACAACAAATTACTGAATTATGTATTAATTTTGTGGATTCTTCAAAATATTTTTAATTGGGTATTTCATCAGCCTCCTACATAAAATTTTACTTGCTGTCTTTCAATTAAATTAAAATCACAGACATATAGCTCTATATGCCTATTTGTTTCCCGGGTAGTGTTCAAATAAAGTATTTAGTGAAATATCCAACATAAATTGCCCCAAAAAAGAAAGAGAAACACCATTATTATCGAATGTTACCTGAGTAAAGGGGTGGGTGAGCCACTTAAAGCAGGCGTTCCACCACGACGTCTCCATCTCGGCCAGAAACGTCTTGCGAAAATAGTCATCGAGAACATCCTCCACCTGGAAGGCCACATCACGCGTCTGCCGGACCCAGACAGCGACGAACGGGTTCTCCTTTGATCGCCGCTTCTGATCGGCATCCCTGACAAAAGTCTGTAGCCATTCGAGCCTGTCGTTGAGGACCATTATCCTGTCACCCACCTCCGCCAACGCCTCAGCCTCCTTCACTGCATACTCCTTCACCGCATCTACCACAAAGCTCACAACGCACTCGCTCATCTCTCTCTCTCTCTCTCTCTCTCTCTCACACACACACACACACACACACAGAGAGGAGGGAATTAAGTCGAAGGAAGTTGACAATTAATGAATTCATGTAACCAAAGGAACCTCAAATTGTGAGATTGAATTCGGGTCAATCTGATCTGTTTTGACACGAATATTAAAGAGATCATCGATCCGGATCTAAAATCAAAATTTGAGTTACTTCAGCGAAATGGACTCACAAGACACAAAGTCGGTTGGTATCGACCGGATTTTTCATGCTCATTTTCAGTTAGAAGGATTGCATTAAAGTGATTCTGTTTCGGTACCTGGCGAGTGGCGACAAATGTATGACATTGTGGGGACCTGAATGAGTCATGGTTTTCTATTATTCTGGTATTATGCTGTACGACTTCTAATTGTGTAATTTCAGATGGGCGGAAAAATTAATAAAAAACACTTGAGACGTGAATTTATAGTTACCTTGGCTTTAATTCATTCGGAGGAATCACAAGTTACCAAATTACAAGTTTTTGGATTTAGTAACCACTTTTGGTTTATATGGACAGCTAATGACTTGATAGCGCAGACCATCTTATAAAAAATATATATATTTTTTTAATTTATTAATAAAATATCTTTTTGAGACTCAATTGTACACCCTCCTTTATCCGATTTTTTTACTAATCGAAATTAAATAAAAAAAAATATCGTTAAAAATGAAAGTTTACGGAAAATTCGAAAATAAGTACAATAGATCGGTTTAATCCGTCCCACCGGACAGGTCATTTTAACACTTTTCTCAATTTGTGATACACTGGCAAGTATGATTTGTCATATCTAATTGTAATGGTTATATGTGCAAATGTGTGATTTTTTTTTATTCAGATGGAAAATAAAATCATTTATTGTTATAAATTCAAAATGTTATTTTTTTTTTGTAGGTGGGTCATTTTTCGACATATTTTATAGATAACAAATGTTATTTTTTGCAGGTGAGTCATATTTAAACCCGATAAGTAAACTTTTATTTATAAAAAAAATGTACAATTAATTTTTGCAAATCTAGATTTGATTTTTTTTTTTAAATGCGAACTTAATTGCAACACAAAAGATATCAATTATACTTGAATTCACGCACTGCAGTTTTCTTATAGCTATTGAGAAACAATATTTCTTTATTGAATGAGGCTATTGTAATATGCGTATTACGGATCACTCATACTATAAATTTATATCTTTATTTTTAAAGTTCAAATAACCTGTATATACTATTAAACGTGATCTTCATATGGAAATATACTTGGAGAATAAATTTTACATTTTTTTAGAAACTTTTTTACTGTTATTTAATAAGTAGAAAATTATTGCTTTTGGATAATTCAAAATTTTCAAATCAATTGATTTTCTTACTTAGAAAATAGTAAATAAATTCAAAAAAAATATATAATTTGGTTTGCATGTAAATTTTCATATGAAAATCATATTGAATTGTACAGATAGACTCTTTTGGACTTTAAAAACAAAGATATGAATCCATAGCGTAGGCCGTTGTGTAATATGCATATTATCTTAGCCTCATTCTTTTTTTTTTTTTTTTTTAAGTTTTTAGCTGAAACCGAATGCCAGTAAATAAGAATTTCACCTATTTTTGTTCTGATCATATGTAATTTGCGGCCATAATGAAAGCTTAACTCAAAGATGAGCTTGTATAAATTAATATATATATATATATATATATATATATAGCATGTTTAGTTTTACAAAGATTTGTAAATTAAAGACATTTAATTTAAAAACATTTTGAGACCATTAGGGACAAAGTTATTTCAAGATAAAAACAAGTTCAAATAGTATTTTTTTTTTTTTACTTTTAAGAATGATTTTAAAAAAAGTGAAAATAAATTCAACTCGAAAAATATTTTTGGCTCCTTTAAAAGTCATAATCTTCTCAAAAGTCCCTTAATAATTAATGCAACTCTTATTGACATTTTTAACTTTCAAAATATTCCTAATTACCTCCTAAGAACAATAAAAAAAAAAAAAAAAAAACAACACAGCACAGCATAATTAAAATGCAAAAAACTCTTTGAAAAAAAAAAAAATCTAAACTTGTTAGATGCAGGAAAACGAGGGGGAGGGGAGGGAGAAGGAGGGGGGGGTGTGCAAACTGTCATACCGTATTCGAAAAATTAGATGTGAATATCTCATATTTGAATATCCGTGTGGATAAGGATAGTGATATGATTTTACGTTTCAATTATCCGTAACCGAATAGATATATACTAAATATTTTAATACATATTATGAAAAAAAAAATATGTTATTCACCATTATAATTAAATGTATAAACTTTAGTATATTTTAATATTTTTTATATTAATTAATAAATATCTGATCCGAATCCGTATCCGTATACTCTGACATCTGCTCTGTATCATTATCCGAAAAATGAAAGAGGGGTATCCGCTCCGTTTTCACCCCGACAGTCTGGTACAAGAATATGTTTTAAATAGTGTGGATAAAAAAAAAATAACATGTAATTCTACGTAGATAGTTATCAATCTCTGAGGAATTTATTACCGTGGGTACTTGGTGGAACACTCACGCTATTTCAAAATTATATCCACGGTTTTAAAATAGATTATTAATTGTAAGAAATAATTTGTTCTTCCAAATCGAATAGAACTTACCTCACGGAGTGTTTCTTTCTCTCTCTAGAGTCTCTACAACTCTGATCTGTTATTTATCAGTAATAATCAAGAAAGAATTATCTAGGATAAATACTTAGCAAAATCAGTTTTAAATAAAAGCTACTTTAAATGTTATGAGTAATTATGACTGTTTCTAATTACAAGCATTCAAATACCATTACATATCTCAGGATCACAGCATGTAATGTGAAATAATGGTTCGTTTTAATGAATAAAACATGTATGTGTACAGCAAAACAGTTGAGTTAATTCAATTTATTGCCATTCGGCACAAGAAAAAAAAAGCCTTCAAATTAGCATATTAAAGAAGAAGAAAAATATGAGAGTATTAAAGTATTTACATACTACGATATATATTATGAAAATGATCCACTTACACCATTTTTAAAATCAGGATTTCAAGAACTCGTTGCAGAATCGACGGTCACAATGATAGCACCAGGCTGGCATTCCCACTCGGTCCATGACCCATCATACACCGGGACTTCTTTCTTACCAAGCTTATGCAATCCCTGCAGCGCATATTTGAAATGTTATTCAGATATGCACACCAGTGGAAAAAAAAACTTTTTGTATCGGTTATTAACGCACATTAGTGTCGGATCTAGAGATGACACGGATCCAGGCAACATAAATACTTGAAGTAATATGTATCGGTTATTTAACTGATACAGAAAATTATTTTTTGTATCGTCTGTTCAATAGAACCGATACATATTTCATCTTTTATTTGTAATTTTTTTTAAAAAGAATCTGTGTCGGTTTTCATATACAATCGATACACATATACTATATGTATCGGTTTACTATTAAAGGTCGATACAGATAGTACTATGTATCGGAAAATTAATTAAAATCGATACAGATAGTATATGTGTATCGGTTGTATATGAAAACCGACACAGATATATTATAAGCCGGTTTTTAAAAAATTATAAAATTACTATTTGTATCTGTTATAAGTATAGAACCGATACAGATTTGTTATTTCATATTATTTTTATTTTTTGGCCATCTCCCATGTATTTGGCTGACCTATATAAAAAACATGCATTCACATTCTAAATTATATTATACACATAAATTGAATTAAACTCCTAAATTGTTCTTACAATTAGATTATACATCCTAAATTGAACTAAATTGTTCTTACAAGCAGCGCTGGAATTTCTTATAAGTACTTCTTGACCAGAGAGACAAAGAAAAAACATAAATAGTTCTTCAAATTTTGATAATTAGTAATTAAAGTAGTTTTTACAAAGTCTTTGCATGGGCCATTTTGAGAGTTATATATGTTAGCTAGATGACTAGCGTCTCCTTCATGAGCAAAATGAGTATTGACACTATTATTTAATTAGTACTAATTTTTTTAGAGATACAAATACGTACTGACGTTTTTTAATGGGTTTTTAATGGTCCATGATAATTAATTAAGGGTGCATTTGGATGGGTGAAGAATAGCTACTATTCCAGATTAGCACTATTCCGAGTTACTATCCGGCGTTTGGATGTGTTTGGATTAGCGAATAGTCGCTATTCTTTGTTTGTTTTTTGTGGGATAGTCCACTATTCTACTATTCCTACAAAATGTTGGAATAGCTACTATTCTAAAATTGAGGATAACTCTATCCTTGCTACTATTCTTAATTCATCCAAACGCACTCCAAGTGAATTTATAAGATGTATGGCTTGGAATTGTAATTTTGCCCCTTTTTATTTTTCTTTTCTCAGCAAGTTCTTATATTGAGCTTTCAGTAACTACAATTTTCAGAATGATTGAAACCCTGTAAAAGATTTCCTGTTCAACGAAAAAACAGGTGTTTGGAAATGTGGTAAGAATGATGGATTACAAGTATTGTACGAAAGTGATAATATGGTTGGAATGTGACGGGCACATATAAGCCAATTATAGGGTTGAATTTCTAACATATATTAGTTTGAGGGCAACAACAAACCAGAGAAAAAAGGTGGTTGGTGTTTCTTTATTTCCTATTACATATTTTGGAATCAACTTCGAATTTTGATAAAACTTTACTTGCAAAAGTAAACTGATAGGAATATTGCAAACTACAACAAGAAAAAAATAATACATTACTAACAAAGATACCAAGACGAAGTACTCTCAACAATGTAACACTATGCAGAAAACCAAAAGGACTACAACTACATAAAGATCAGAAGTCTACTTCCCGAAATTTTTATAAATATACAAAATTCAATTTTTATTTAACAATCTATACAAAAGTCGGATGGAATTTTAAATCTGTCCATACCGGCAACAGAATTGTCGGTTTCAGAGCAACTAACCGACAACAGAATTGCCGGTTCCAGGAAGCCCAAACCAGCAACAAAGTTACCATTCCTGGAACCGGCAACTTTATTGCCGGTTTTGGCCTCCAAAGCGTGCTTGATATATTGTTTCTTATTTGAAATGATTG
Source organism: Carex cristatella (assembly GCA_024447775.1). Classification (NCBI taxonomy): domain Eukaryota; kingdom Viridiplantae; phylum Streptophyta; class Magnoliopsida; order Poales; family Cyperaceae; genus Carex; species Carex cristatella. The sequence continues at coordinate 4,982,382 of JAJHPF010000018.1, forward strand.
TTTTGTGAAGTCAGCTAACTTTTGTATTTGTCTACAGTTTTGTTGATGAAATTTTCTTCTCTTTCCTCCATTTCACTCCCACTGATACTTGGCATTCATACAAGGTGTAATTTACACATTTTTTAAATTAGGGCACCGGTTTTGGATTTAGATTATTTAAAAGTTCTAGATTTAGATTAATATTTAATTAATATTGATTAATTGTTGTAATTCATTTTGAATAATTATTTTAATTAATTATTAATTAATTAATTCGAAATAATTAATTTTTAATTAATTAATTAATTTGTAATGCTTATCCATCCACAGATTGGACGGTAGAGGAACCCTTCAGATTTAAATTTGAGTCTGATTTGCTTTATATGCTTTTAATAAAGGGTAAAATGGATATTTTAAAATTTTAGAATGAGTTTTAATATAAAAAAAATAAAATGAATAAGTTTGTGAGTTTGTAAAGTTTAGAGGGCGGAATACATAATTTTGAAGTTTTTGAGGGGTATACGTGAAATCCCCCCTAATTATTATAACGAATTTTAGAATGAATTCAATCACATATTAATTATATTCTAGGTAAAATGTTTAAAAGTAAGAAAACATGGTATATTATAAAATTACAAATTATGAGTAATAATTTTAATTAAAATATTTTATATGACTATATTTTTATTTAATTTCAATATTTGTAATATATAATTTTGGATAACTTAAAATTGTTTTCAATATATTATTGTAATGTTGTTTATCCAATTCTCAGCATATTTTGAATCAGGAATCGTATATCCAAATACAAATTTAATAATTAATCTACCAATTATATTTTTGAGTTCTAAGTACAAATTTATTATACACATCCGATCGAATTATTAATATTATGGATATCCATTATCAACCTTAATAAAGTCTATTACATCCATACCTGACTAAATAATTGGTTATTTCTTAAAATACTAACTCTTCTTACATTTATACCAATATTAATACCTTAACTTTTTTACTTTTACCAATATAAGTTGTATGATTAATGTATTTTTTTTTTTTCAGAAAATGCCCATGGCAGAGTTGATTTGATGTTAAAAAAAATTAATTCTGCAGAGCAATTGAAGCTTTGCATTTTCACAACCAAATATTAAAAAATGATAATGATACTATGGGGACCATTCGTGAAATTAATCATCATCCATATTCCATGCCGATTAGAACGGACAACATAAATTATTGCTAGTTAATATTCTCTTCTATATAGGTGATATATATAACATATGTACCAATAATCCGAATGGAAGCCAAAAATCAGATAATTTGTATATATCACATTAGGATTATTGGTGCATATGTTATATACGATTTTTTTGTCAAGACTATTATCCTCATGCGTTGCATTGTATATATATACTAGTGAATATCAAAGATACGATCGCATAACTGTATAAATTTTTACTTGTATATTAAATATTTTATGAAAATGACAGTGATTTTGTTAGATGATCAAACTTTACATCATGAGCTACTTGGATGTTGTAATATATGGTTCAATTTACGGCTTGTTTTTGGGCTTTAATAAGAAAATTTTATAATTTTGGGCCATGTTTTGGGCCTTATAGTACTTTCAAATATTTTTGTGAAACTATACCGGGTTCTCTGCTAATTGTTGTATTTTGAAGTGCCAATGATGAATTATAACAAGGCAGGAAATTAACTGAAGAGTTGAATCGAAATTGGTAAATAGAGAGAGAGAGAACCGAATCGATGGGTCGGAAGGAAAAGGAGAGTGATCATCAGCCATGGGAGGGTAGGGATCGGGGCTCGATACCTCCGGGATTTGTCTTTCTCGGAATCTTTGGTGCAGCAGCTGCTACAGCGGCGGTAACTGCTTCCACCTGATCCAATTTTTTGTAGTGATTTTCAATAAATTTACTAATTCTGTCCTTGAATTAATTACTAGTCGTGCAATTTACAAACTGGGCAATGGAGGAAACCTGTTGATTGGTTCTACACTCAGGTGTACATCAAAATTTGTTCCTTCAAAAAGTTTAGTACTTTTTCTTTGGTTTTTTTTTTTTTCTTTTCCAAAATATATTAGTGTGACAAATTTCCTTGGTTTGAAGCTTTGGAGGTCAGGGTACTATTTTCGATTTGGAAGTGGGGTCCCTGGCTCTGGACGGAATGAAAGAGCGTGGGCCCAGTATCGCCGCCGTGTCCGGGAGATGGAAGAAGATGAGAGAGAAAGAGTGGTTAGTTTTCCATTATGTTCTCTTCCCTCTCTCCAGTGATTTTATTGTATTATTTAAACTTACCTCTCTTCCAACTTCATGTCTCGGAGATAACAACCAGTTTTTTTAGGTACAGGTTGTGGTTTTGTGTGGCTAATAATTAATGAGAAATTTAGATATATACCTGTCTTAACTTTATCAATTAGATATTTACCCATCAAAACTTTAAATTTAGTTATTTCCCCATTCAAATACATTCATTTTATTTATATCCCCATTGAGTGATTTAATCAATTAAAATCACTAATTAATACTAATATAAAAATAAAATGACATTTTTGCTCATCCCTTCATTCTCTCTGGTAATAACCAGTCCCTCTCCTTCGCCGTTACTCGTTTCATTCTAGAAATTCCACTCGTGCCTATAAAGCTACTGGTACAGAGGCAACAACCAAACCCACGCTGGTACTTCAAATCCACACTGATACTTCACTGGTACTTTTGAGTCAGTATAATGACATTTGGTACTGAACTGCCTTCTGAGGAGGAGCTCCTGCTGACATTAAAATCGATTCTAACGTTCTAAAAGAATTGCTATCATTTTTAGCTTTGCTCGGAGTTTTCTTTCTGAAAAACTTGAGCTGCAGAAAAAAAAAAATAGTTTAATATGGGATACTGGGCCCACACCAAAATTCTTAATTGGTTCAATCATGAATCCTTGATGGAGTATCCTGACAATTATCAACACCTACAGAAAAACAAGAGTTTTTAAAGGAAATTACAGAAAAAAAGAAAGTGAAAATCCAAATTTTTTAATCAGTTTTTGTTTCTTTCATACCATTATATTAATTGTTACTCTTGCCCTTCTTGCTTGAAGAGCCGATACTTGAGGATTTCACTTGTCCATCATGAAGCACATAGTTCTTAAAAACTATTTTTTCTCAGAAGAACCATAGAAATGAGTAATGGGGAAGAAGAAGAGGGCTGGTTATTAGCAAAGAGAATGAAGAGACAAGGGCAAAACTGCCATTTTAATTTTTTTAGTATTAATTAGTGTTTTTAGTTGATTAAATCACTAAATGGGGATATAAATAAATTGAATGGGTTTCAATGGGGGAAATAACTAAATTTAAAGTTTTGATGGGTAAATATCTAATTGATGAAGTTATGATGGGTACATATCTAAATTTCTCATAATTAATACTAGTGATGATTGTGGTCTTTGTAGGAGAGAATAAGGCGCATGCAAGAAGTGTTTAGTAGAGAAAGAAATAAGCACAAAAGAGGCCCTGAGCAATGGACTGAGCATGGTACTAGCGCTGGCTGGCACCAGCAGTTTCAAAGGGACGACTGGTACTACAAAGCGCAATCACAAAATGCCAATCAAGGGACAAATTACCAATCAGCATCTAAGCAAAATTCAAATCATGCCAAATCACATCATTATGCCATCTTGGGTCTTGACAGGTACTGTTGGTATATACTTTTGTTTGTTGGTGCAGAAACAACCAGTATTATTATTTTTTGCTGAAATCACATAAGTTTGGTACTGACAAAAGATCCAATAACAGTTATGAATTTGATTTTTCAAAAGCAATCACAAAACTGATCTCTCTCTGATTGTTAATGGCTCATAAAAAGATGGCCGACAAATATATAATGGAATAACTAGTATTCTCTGTACGTGTCTATAGTTATCTGGGGTTGTTCACTCTTTTCAATATCTTGTAAAAGACATTAATTATTTCTACATCAATTGTCACTGAAGACGTGATTAGGGTAGTATTTTTATGAAATGATTTGGATAATGTGGAAGGAAAGAAGAGGAACTCATTTAAAATCTACCACTATCTGCAAGGGTAAAAGTGACTATTGCCGAGGGTAAGCCGACAAAAATTGTTATTCCCAAGGTATCGCTATTACCGAGGGGAGTTTCTGCAATAATACCGACAGTAAAAAACACTTTTACCCTTGCGGATAGCGACAGATTCTTGTAGTAATTTGGAGAAGATGGATAAAATCCTCGTTTTATGGATTAGTGACTTTATCCATAAAACTTCTTATCATGAAGGAAAGTGCTGCTTATAGGAATATACTATATGAGACGGATTTTATTCTGTTTGTATGTATTACTGAAATATAGTTTTAATGTAACAAGTTACTCTTTAACAGGTATAGTGCTAAACCGTACTCAGATGCAGAGATTAAGGTAATTTCATGCTTTTAGTTTCACATATATATATATATATATATATATATATATATATATATATATATATATGCTTCCCCTCTAATTCAGCACTTGTCGTGAGCAAATTATTAGATTTTAGGGTTGCACCAGTTTGTACTGAATGAAGTTGCAACTTGTTTAATCGATTTCTCTCCCCCTCCGTTTTTTGGGGTGCAGAGTGCTTTCAGGAAGAAGGCATTAGAGTTCCATCCCGATCATAATCAGAATAATTCTGGTAATTATTGTTTCATGGAACCTTTATTTATTTACAATTTTAGATGAGAAAAGCAACATTGTCATTTATTATTTTTCAATAACTTAACTATTATATCATCGAAGTTATGCCTTTTGTTAGACAGCTAAAGTGCCTCTTTCTTGATACAGGAATGGCAGAGGCCAAGTTCAAGGAACTTCTAGCCTCGTATGAAGCAATTCAATTAGAAAGAAAACAAAGAGCCTGCTAACCTTGTACCTTACATTTTTTTTTTTTATCATTTTCTGTTTTCTTGTGTAAATATATGATGAACACATCACCAAATCCCAACTATCAACTATATATTCTTTTCAATTTTCACCTTAGATGTCTATAAAATTTTGTAATAATAAGTTAAATCCATGATATTATTACGTTAAATATGACATTTTTGTTTTGTTTATATCTAAAATTGCAACTTTCTTCAAATCATGCCAAAAATAACTTAAAAACATATTTGCAGTAAATAAATTAAAAACTATTTCATATTTTTTTTGGTTATTTTTCAAATAAAAAAAATTAGTGATTTTCGCTATATATTTAAGTATCATCACACATTGAAGCTTCAACTTGTGTTCATCTTCAAACAAACTCAAGTAAAAATTTAAACAGTTTTGGGTTGACAAAAAAATTTCCCTCGCAAATTATGAAAAATAATTGATAAATTACCTATGATCCAGACTCTTAACAAAATTGCCTACACAAATCTTAATTTTCCTACTTGGAAAAATGATTGAAAATAGAAATATTTCCATTCACAACACTTTGATCTAATTTAACATGAAAACATCATGATATCAATTATCCCCATAGATGAAAAACAACATGTACAAGATTAAAAACAAATATAAGAAGATGAAATATAAAAAATAAAAGAAAACTGGAAAAACATTAAAAACAATCCGTACAAGACGAAAATAACTAGAATAAAATGAAACACTAGTAAAAGATTAAAATACAACTATTAGAAAATTAAAGATATCCAGTACAAGAGAAAAGATAACTAGAAAAAGGTAAAATACAACTAAAAGTAGATTAAAGAAAACTAATAGAACATAAATAACAACTAATAGAACATGAATGATGACAACAAGAAGAAAATGGAATATAACTATAAGAAAAAGATATACAACTAGAAAAAAAAATATAAGATGAAATATAATCAGTACAAGATAAAAGACAACCACTAGTAGTTGAAAAAAAAAAACTAATATAACATGAAATATAATCAGTACAAGATGAAAGACAACTAGAAAAACATGAAAAACAACTAATATGCTTTATTTCTGGATATCACAAATCAGTTTTGAGAAATTTGGTAATGATTATAAGCCATAAATCAGTCTTTCAAAATGTTCAACACATCTCAACTTCACTTTCTTTTTATTTTTTAACAATCAGAATTTCAAGAACTCGTTGCAGAATTGACAGTCACAATGATAGCACCAGGCTGGCATTCCCACTCAGTCCATGACCCATCATACACCGGGACTTCTTTCTTTCCAAGTTTATGCAATCCCTGCAGCGCATATTTGAAATGTTATTCAGATATGCAGCAGTGGAATGTGTGGAATTTACATTTTGCAGTCACAGCTTTGTATTTCTCTCGAGTGCTTTGTGAACTAAGAGAAATAAATTACTGACAGTAAATAATTTTAGAATAGTACTATTGGGGTTGGGGGCATTTCTTGGTCTATTTGTATGCAGACTCTTTTGTTCCTATACATCATTGGTACTACTATGGCATGTAGCTTGCTAAAGTTGTAACAAAGACCCACCATTAAGTCAAAAGTTTTGTTCATATTTGTAGTTGATCTATATTTCCTCGACAAATTGAAATAGATAATAGGACTTTTCTGGAAAAATTGTAAAATTTAAATGTACTTGGCACTTACTAAGGCTACTATACATGCGGTGACGCCAGTTGCACACGAAACGATAATTGGATTTTCAAGAGAAATCCCTATAATTCAAACAAATAAATTTTTATAAAAGTTGTTTTCATTGAATATTCAGTTGAAAACTAGATATATCTAAATTAATAGTGTAACATCTGTTTAGCACGGTTTCAGTACTGCCTTTTGGCTATCATTAAGTAAATAAAACCTCACCTTCCTTCTCAAACCTTTTCTGAATTTCATCCTGAGGCAAGAACAGCTGCTCACTATCCAGCATCTGAAAAAAAAGTTATTAATAAAATTCTAGGTAGGCGAAGCCTACTTTCCTTAAAAAAAGGTGGGAATTTAAACTGACATCTGGATAAGGCACACATTTGCTTCCTGGTATATGTCCACTTCTGACACCTTTGCGTGGTTCTGGTGCTGTACCATCAAACCTAAAATGATTTAGAAAATAGTGATTATACCATATTTGTACGTATAAATAAATTTAGTTGCTTCTACATTCCTGTCCATCTTATCATGTACTATTTTTTGCCTGCAATTCTGATTAACTGATGCTTTATAAACTGGTTTAGGCTCAGTAAGACATTACATCTAGTTTCAGCACAATTTGGTAAAATAAATACCCGTGGTGTCTTGGTTATCTATATGAAAATTTGGATCAATTTCATATCAACATGTTACCACTTGCCAGTTTATCACAATTTGAGAAAAGGGAAGAATGAAATTACCGTCCTCTCACTCGTGCATCGATGTGCTGGTAAGTTCTATCTTCAATATTCTGCTTTATCTGTAACATGCATACCATAAAGTTATTTCCTGGCCATAATTTTTGCATTAATCCATAAAAGGATTTTGCCCCTTAAATTTGGTGCATCAGAACATATCATGTACCTCAAAGACCATTCAATATAAAATATCTTACCGTGAATGATAAGATCTGAAAAGGCTTTTAATTTAATAAGAGAGACTAAAAAAAATAATATAGTAATGCATCAACTTCACAGGAATATTTCAGCAAATATGTGTCTTTCTTAAGGTAAAACAATAAGATCATCATACCTTTTCAAGAGTCCAATTTAAATGAGGTCGATGCTCCACCTTAAATGTTGTGGGACTTGCCTACAAGGAGAAGAGAGAGGGAAGCGAGAGAAAGAAGACATTTCATTAAAAACACTCATGATTTATGTGAACAAAGCTAATATTCTGTGAAGACAACCAAGAGATTCAAACTAACAAGCTTTTTGTACCGTATAATTATTACCTCTAACTGTCACTAATCTACGTGCTTACATACCCTTATTGAGATATCCTAGACTACACTGCTGTTAAGCCAACTTACAAGATTTTCTTTGTAGTGCAATTGAACTACATGAGTAGCAAAATTTGACTTTGAAACTTCATCAGAAGAGGCATCACTACTTTGGACCTCAAACCCGGAACCTTTCCACTTTGGGAATCCTCCATCCAATACCCAAATATTATCATGGCCAAAAATTCTAAATGTCCTGAAATATTATCAAAATTATCAAAATTATCTTAAAATTAAATTCCAATGCAGTAATATAAACTTATAAAGAGTTCACTTTTTTTATTATGTACACCTATTCTATCTATAGTATAGAATTCTGAACGAATACCACTTTTTAGAATAACCATACCATCTTCATAGATTGTTAAGAAAATAGTATAGAAGGTGTGGTAATCTATATTAAAAGTAGTACAGAGTGGGTTGATTAGACAAATTCAAGTCAATAGGACCTGAAATTATAATTTTTTTCCTTCATAATAAGCTACTATTTCAGAGCAAAGTTGTCAACTTACCACCAAACTTGAGCGGCACTATACATTCCCTTGCCATCATAAACTATTATCTTATCTTTGTTTGTTATACCAAGAGCTGTAACAGCTGATGCAAAAGCTTTCTCTGAAGGAAGCATGTGTGGCAACTACATTCAAATGATGCAATGAACAATCAAAAAGCAAGCAAAAGCAGACCAAATGCAAAAACTCTGATATAATGGCAGGCCTTGCGGTTTCAACAATACTTATTTTGCTGAGGTAACATTCTACAATGGTGAAAATATGTGTGAACTTGAGTTGTACATTTTGGTACTACCAACTGATGTCTGATAGAATATGCACCGGTTGTTTCCACAGCTACACTTTCTAGTAGGAGATTTTTGTTTCTTTTTAGTTTTTTTCTTGAACTCGAGTCTGTCTGACCCTGGCATGCTAGAAAAAAAAAATACTGATAGGATAATAAAACCTGATATTGTAGCTTCTATGTATATGGTCCCTATCCACAAAAATGTTGAAATGAATATATGAGAAATTACTTCTCAGAAAGCTGGTCTTACATTAGAATTAAGGTCTGAGATACGATCGATGTCGAAGTATAGTGCACCAGGTATGTGTTCCTCCTGACATAAATATAAATAACAAAATCAAAGCCATGAGTTTTTATTAATAAAAGGGAAACCAATAGTTTGGCTACCCAATAGACCTACATAAGGAACAGGGGGTCATTTTTTGTGCACCTCCAAGCACCTTATTAAACATTTTCTTTTAGACCTATCAAAATTTCCCTATTTCAACTATTGTATTCTGACTGAAAGAGGGAAAAGGAAAGGGTAGCTGCAGAGGCACGTAAAAGGGATGGGACTTCTTCAATTTCCATGGTTATCAGACATTCTGAGGTTTTTCAACAGATGGAAGTTTTCCAAAGGCAAAAGAAAATTAAAAAAGAAATAATAAATAGAACAATAGTAGAACAAGTTGCTGAACCTTGTATTCTTGAAATGGATCTCGATTTTCAAATGGCATATACCAAGAAGCATCCAATACCTAAGCCATTAATAAACAGACAAAAAATATTACAAACAAAAGTCAACTGATATCAAAAAAATTTATTATCACAAATTAGTTGCTCAAATTATTTGGGATGTGGAGCATTAAGTTATGATGAATAACTAATAACTACCCATGAGTTATTCAAGGTTGTTTCAGTAAATATGAAACTGGTGGTATAATGTACCACTATTTTTTCGGGAAAAAAAAAAAATCTATTTGAAGTTCTAATTTTAGCAAGAAATGTCTCTTATGTATCGTTTACAGCATATTAAGCCGACTATGGTTAAATTTACCAATAAGAAACATATACTTACCTTTATTTCAGGATTTTTGAAATTCTGATGTAACCAGTTAACAGAAACAACTGCTTCATCTTGTTCCATTAGTTAAGTGCAGCCAAGTGCAAATTCTTGAACTGAAGCTGCTGCTATAGAAAACTTATAATGAAGTACTTAAATCACAGATTTTGGTACTGGATTCTGGTAAAGTCTGTACATATACAGACCAGCATTTACTGTCAGCTTTTCTTCGGTTTTCAATTGGCATAATAAGATTTAAAACAGGTGTCCAATCCAATATAAGATGAGCATGCATGACGCCTTCCCAATTTAAAGCTTAATTGAGGTTTAGCTACACAGTGACACTCAAGTAAGGCTTGATTTGACAATTATTATTTTTCATTAAATGAACAGCACTTGTACTACCAATCCACTTGAGATACTAACCAATCTGTCAACTTCGACCAATTTAGCTTCAGTTCAATAACCAATGATACAGTAAGTACATTAAAAATTAGAATCCTTGAAAATGAGAAAACCGATTTCTGGTCTGAGATACCCTGATACAATTACATGTCACTGACAACACGACCACTGATTGAGGTGAACCCCTCATCTAGTCATCTGAGGAGTATGTAACAGCGGATTTGAATCCAAGATCAATTTAACAGGGATTTGGATTTGTAAATTACTTCCAATGGAAATAAACTAAGCAGGGCAACCCAATTCATTAACTAAATTTCAGTTCTTTTTATCTATAAGATAAACCTAATTACTCTTAATATATATAAACAGAAGCTGATTAACGAAGAGAATTGAAAATGGAGAGAAAGATTAGAACTTACCTTGACAGAATTAGCTGGAGCGGCTTTAGGTGGAGACTAAACTGAGATAAAGAAATCAATTTATATTTTTGAGGTGTTAATTTATTTTTGAGGCGTTAATTGACCTGGTGGAATCCTCTGAGATATCTTAACTTTTGCGTGACCGACGTGTCCGGTGCCTATTCGAGGATAGCGCAGGGGCCAGTATTATCTTCTTTTTGAGATTCGTGCAGAACTATTTGAATGGTTGTGATGTTCCAAAAAAACACGTAAAAGTTGAGATATCTCAGAGGGTGCGATTCGTGGAGTGGAGAGACGAGATTGAATAGGACAAATTTGAATCTTGTCCAAGATCTTCTGCGGCAAGTGACCCAGTTGAATGACCCGTTCGCATATCTCTCTATTAGTCCACTTTCTATAATAAGAAAATAGTTTTATCCTCGCATAATAAAATTTCCCTCCACTTTCTATAATAAGAAAATTGGTTTATGCTCTTGTGAGGTTATATTATTTTGTAAAATGTGGATCAGTCCGTATTATAATTATGTATTTTTATTTACAAAATTTAAGTAATCAATTTAAAACTGTTTACTATGATATTTATATAAAACTATATTTGAAAATCAATTTTTATGTTTTTTAGAATTATTTTACTATTTTTTAAAATAGGTAGAAAATTAATTTTTTTAATCATTCAAAAATCTTTAAGTCATTTTTTTAGAATTATCTTACTATTATTTTAAATAGGTAGAAAATTTTTATTTTTTAATCATTCAAAAATCTTTATGTCATGTGACTTTCTGCAATCTAAAAAAATAGTAAAAATTTCTAAAAAAATATAAAATTTTGTTTTTTAGTACATTTCATATGAGGTTCTTGTTAAATAGTTCGGATCAATTGTTTGAACTTTAAAATTAACGAAATAAATTTATAGTACGGAGCTATATGCTTTCTGCAAAGTAACATAGCTCACTCTTTATTCGTCTATATTTGCCCGTTCGTTTCGAAATCTAACCTATTCTAATGAGAGAATAAAAGTTAGACAAATTGAGAAAAATATATCCAATTTTATGTATTGATAGAAAAATATTCAAATAATAAGATGTCTTATTGCTTTCTGATCTGCCAAATTGTTGAGGAAAATATAAAGTAAAATACAGTAATTTAATACTTCACACTAATTAACGGATAAACAAAAACAGAATACTTTTTGTTCATTAAATTTTTAATGAAATTGAATGTCCGAGTTGAAACAATTTATGTGGAGTTGTTAAATATGTAAGAGCTTTTGAATGAGTCTATGGTACTATGCATATCACGATTTAGTTCGTAATACAGATCAATATTTTCATTTTCAAAATTCTAACAATCCATCTAAACCGTTCAAAATAATTTTCATATGAATATATACTTACTTACATATCAAATTTTATATTTTTTTAATTTTTTTTACTATTTTAAAACGTAGAAAATCACTGTTTTTGGATGGTCCAAAATTTTCAGATCAAGTAATTTCTATCTATTTTAAAAAAATAGTAAAAAAATTCTAAAAAATATAAAAATCAGTATGCAAGTAAATATTCATATGGGGTCATATTGAGCGGTTCGGATCAACTATTAAGATTTAAAAAATGAAAATATTAATCAATATTATGAATCAACCCGTGATATACATAGTACCATAGACTCATTCAGAGCTTTTTATGGCATGTGTCCAACATTTTGTACATTTTGATGGAGAAATGATTTTTAAGGTGAAGTCTTAATGGGTGGACGTTCAATTTTGTTAAAAATAACGATAAAAGAAATAGCCATCGTACTTGAATTCGCATCCTCTGAGAAATCACAAACTTTGAGTTGATACGTGGAAAACCCGGACCGTTCACAATTTTTTGGTACGAATCTCAAAGCACAATAATACTGATTTCTACATTCTGAATAGGCACCAAATAAATATTTGGTGCTGCTTTAGATAAACTGAAATTTTCAGATATCTGAGGATAATGGCGGAAGATAGTTGAAATCAAAGGACTAAATAACTCCTATAAATTAAAAAAAAAAAATTATCTTTCAAAATTTTTATTTTTTATAGAAACTATTATTATTAGTCTTATTCATAAAATAAAATTACATAGCATCTATTCATCTAATTCCTATTGCAATTTTCTTGTTTGGCCTATTACAGCATACCAACTCATCTTATTTGAAATTGGAGGTCGATATCTGGCCAAATTTTGCTTAAACTTCAACAAGATAGAGTCGGACTCTATGTACTTAGTTTCCAGTTTTGACCGTGACCCATCAAACCATTAGACATAAGAGTGAGTCTATGGTACTATGCATATTTTGTTTTTAAAAAAGGCAAAAGCTCGTTCCATATATTTGAAACTGGTAATTTACAACTACGCATTTGAGTTCAATCCATCATTGCATCACATATGGCCTATCCCATGAACAAAAAAACGAGCCTAGAAATGACTCGCACCAATACAGCGATAACATACACAAAATAAGTGCACGCAGGCACGCAAAACACAATGAATAACATGAAAGAGTTTTGGCCATAGTAAGAAACAAGAAAGTGACGAACTCTGACTGCCAACTGGTTAACTAGAAGTTGCATAAAAATTGGAAAGGTATCACTCTTCATCAGCATCTCCAGTCACCCATTCCAGCATGTGTATCCTCAGGATCCTCTACCTGCAAGGAAATCTCATCCGAATTGCGCGGGAGCCAATCCTGGACTGCAGCTTTGATTTCATCTCGAACTGACTCTGTTCAATAAGAAACCAGAGACAAGATCTGTAAGATAATATTTCGAGCCGTGTATACTCTAGTATTGTTAAAACAAATATCATTGTGATGTTTCCATATACTCCAAATGACTGCACACATAACAATTAAGAAAGCAATTTTAGTGACTTTGTGAAGGGTGGAAGAAAATTGGATAATATCTGCAATAGCCCCTCATTCTTTGTAAAAAGAATGACAAGTCCCCATCCATGTCCATACCTGTTGAGCATAAAAACATCTAAAAAACAAATGGTTGAATTTTCATTACAAGCACAGAATTGACAAGTAATATCTCCAATCCAGCCTTTTTTTTTTGTAAAATCCTTTTAGTGAGAATTCTATATTTGGTGACCAGCCACATGAATACTTTTATTTTGGGTGGAATTAGTAATTTCCACCAAAGTAAACTGTGGAGTGGTTGGACACCTCGGAAATTTAGAAATGAATACATGGATCTAACTGTAAAACTTCCACTTGCTTCCCAACTCCAAGAGATATTATCAACTTCATGAGTGAAAGATACAGTACTCAATATGTGAAGAATATGTGTCCATTCCAATAAAAGGATACCCCCCAACTCTCTTCTAAAATGTATGTCAGAACCTTGTGACAAAACAACTTCTTGAACTGTAATCATAGGATTAGTACAGAGATCAAACAAAAATGAAAATGTATGTTTAAGTGCACAGTTTGCATGCCAGATGTCATGCCAGAATAAGACATGCCCTTGCCTTCCTGGTTCAATAAGGATGCTCAAATTACCTAATTGTTCTTTGTGAATAATGGATTTCCAAAAAGAGGAATAAGGCAAAGGGTGAGTTGTATTATAATATTTGCTGATGACTACATTTTTCCATAAACTATTATATGTAGGATCTATGGTACTATGCATATCACGAGTTGATCCGTAATACGGGTCAATATTTCTGTTTACAAAATCTTAATGGTTAATCCAAACCATTCAACATAGTCTTCATACGAATATCTACTTGCTGACCGAATTTTATATTTTTTAGATTTTTTTTTTACTATTTTTTAAAATAGATAGAAAATCACTTGATCTGAAAATTGTAGACCATTCAAAAACAATGATTTTCTATCTATCTTAAAAAATAGTAAAAAAATTTAAAAATATAAAATTTGGTCTACAAAATACATATTCATATGAAAATTATTTTGAATGGTTCGAATCGACAGTTAGAATTTTGAAAACGAAAATATTAATACGTATCACAGACTAAATCATGATATGCATAGTACCATAGACTCACTCCAGACATAATCTAAATAGTTTGGTCTAAAATAAATAACTAAATTTAACTAAGAAGTTCCAATAGAATTCTGACCTTTTAGGGAGCTTATTTTCTAGAGTAAGGTCAAAATGCCTCATTGTTATTGTACCCATCATGTTCTATTAGTTCTAACATCATCATCTCTATTTTTAGAATCTAAATAATTGATCTGAACCGTTCAACATGATCTTTATACTAAAATGTGCTTGAATAAGAAGGGACTTATTCTCGAGTGAGATTATGGTACTTGTATAAACAAATATGCTACAAACCCGAACAAAAATGTATACATCAATGTTTACCGCAAATCTTAATATAAATCATGCGTCAATTTTGCATTATAAGCCCAAAAACCCAAACTTCATTCATCATTCACATATGATGTGACACGCAACATCCAAGTTCTACCGGTTCATTTAGTGCAACAGCGCCTTATTTATAATATATGTTTACATTTACACCGGAGTGAGATTATGGTACTATGCATAGCGCATATTGACCCGCACTATGGACTCAAATCTTCAGTTTGAAAGTCCTAATGGTTGATCCGAACCGTTTAACATGATCTCCATGTGAATATGTACTTGTAAACTAAATTTTATATTGTTTAGAATTTTTTTACTATTTATTTAGATGGGTAGAAATCGGTTGATCTGACCATCCAAAAACAATGATTTTCTACCCATCTACAAAAAAAAATAGTAAGAAAATCTAAAAAATGTAAAATTTTAATTTACAACTACATATTCATACGGAGACCGTGTTGACTGCATCGAATCGACCGTTATGATTTCGAAAAATAAATATTGATCTGTAGTACGGACCAATCCACGCTATGCATAGTACCCTAACCTTGCACTAAAATCCTGTTAACCCACCTTAAACTTAAAGAAGATCAATTGTATTCCACAGGTCGGAATATATAACATATTATTTTTTTTGTCAAATCCCTAAAAGTAATGATCCCACTACAAGAAAATTGCTTTTGATATGCCTATAATTTTCTCCTCACAAGTCCTTTGAAGAAATCAAAGCTGCAATGCTCAAAAGAAGCAAAGAAAGGTTAAGCATCTTATGGGGTAAGCATCTATAGCAGATTTTCTTAAGGATTGCAATTTCAACAAGATTTAATTTTTTTATAATAAAACTTTTTATAACCTCTGTACACAATGAAATCCAAAATTGGAAAAAAAAAATAATAAGGTAGCAATCTATGTCAACTAAGCAAGACTGGTCTAGTTGGCCATGCCCACTGTCAGAGGATTTATACGTGTCGGAGGCATGGGTTTGACACCTAATGCTATGGTTTGAACAAAACCCTACAAATTTGGTTAAAGTTTCAGCCTGAACTTGAAATTTATTTAAAAAACATGAAATATCAATGCTTGCTATGTACATCATATAAGCTTTTGTCTGTACAAGAAGATATTTTGGTATAACAAACGGCAAAGGATCACAAAACAGCTGGCGATTTAATGGTTTAACTCTTCAATGGTTTAAATTTAATGACTCTTGATGCATATTACCAGACCATACTCAAAATTGTCAAATAATTCCATTGTCAAGGGATTCCAACCTTTTATAGTGTACAATAGCTTTGGCTATAGTATACTTTGTTTGGTACCGTCAACATATTTTCACAAAATTTTATTCGGTTTTTATCATTAATCTGATATAACGTTATTTTATCTGCTTTGCAGGTGCTTGGGTGGCTTTTTTCCACATGTTATCATCAGCTCTTTTCCACACGGGACAATGGGTAATTTATGTAATTAAATTAATAGCCATGAAGAATGTATATTAGGTGTTGTACAGATACTTGTACAAACTATATGATTACATAATAAAAGTACCAATGAAAAAGTTACCAAACAAATCATGAGATGACAAACAAGGAAAACAGAACCACATACCTATTTCCATCAGGGTGTAGTTCATAAAAATTATTTTGGTTGTCCGTGGCCAATAAATAGCCAGATGATGTCAATCCCTGTCCACAATTCAATTACATGAAACAAACAAATAGTGAAATAAAAAGAGCCTATCTTGTCAATTACTTTTTTAATCGCATAACAACGGTACACTGAGGCTAAAATAAGTAAAATCGAGGGTTGATTAAGTAACTGTTGTAATTATTGCATAACCGAGACACTCCAATGCAGGACGGAGAAATAATTTAAACTAACTTCATGTGTTTTCATTTTCTTTGTTTTATTATTTCTTTTCTGTGAGAAAAGGGGAGCTTTTTAGAATACTACGGTTCTGGACTTGAAACAAGACCAGTTAATCACTCTGCCTTTGGTTTCCTAGCTATCAGATAGGCACCACAAAAAGAACGGTTTCATGGAAACAAGTATGAACTTAAGTAATCCTATGGTTGTGCCCCCCAAACAACCCCAATGTTAATAGAAAACAGGTATGAACCGTATGAATGCTACAGTTCTGCCCCAAAAGAAACCCCAGTACAACCATTGGCATGGCATGTTGTTGTGTAACAAAAGGTAGTAAGTATGCAACCATTCTTACAATCCAGTATTGAAAAACTTAGAACCTTACAGGTTCCCAAATTCGGATTATGGTGGGGAGGTTACCACCTAACAAAAGTTACTGATACTAGCCAAAAATCAAATCCTTCAATATAACTCACTTGGATTGTCACTTCAACTTGTATAGATCTTCCGTCAATCGTTTCTTCTATGACCACCTTTTGGCCACTGCATAGTCCCAAAAAGTTTACGAGAGTATTAGCAAAGATTTCGCACAACAAAACAAAATTGACTGCCTAAATCCATCTGTTCGCAAAAAGCAGTGGACCGTCCTACAACTTACAACAGCTCAATATCTGATTGTAAGCATTATATATTTCAAACTATATGGTATCTGCTGCCCAGACGAATTATATGTTCCTATCTCCTTTTTTCCTTCTTTGTTTTATTTTATCTTTTCCATTATTTTTTGTCCTGCTGCTACTACTTCCATTACTACTACTAGTCTGTTAAAAAGTAAAGCACAAACTATAACCATTGCATTGACATAATCTATGATGATCAAAATATGACCTTATATATTTAAGCTTCTGGACATGATAGATCTGAAATATCCACAACAAAAATAAGGAACGAGTACCTGTGAAGCCATGTTTTGCAATAAAGATCTTCTAAAACATTGAATCCTGGAAGAAATAAGATGCTAGATGATTAAAATAAAATTGGATGTCAATACAATAGTAAAACAAAAAATACATAATCAATCATAATTCATAGACTGGACATATATAGCTTTAAATTTTTCACAATTAACTCCATTTTTACAATGGCCAAGCAAAACCCAAATTTTAGTACCAGTAGAGTTAACTACAAACCAATCAATTTGGGACATATTTTGGGCTGTAGTAGTTTGTTACTAAACAATATAGCAAATTTGCAGAAGAAACTATTTAGTTCAAAAAATTGGCATTACAAAATTTTCTAAAAAAGACAGAGAGATAGGAGACATCTTGCCTTCCTTCATGAAAATTTCAAAGAGGTCTTCAAATTTATTGAAGAAGGAAGCAAGTATCTGTTCTCTTGTTAACTTGCTTGAATTGGGTCTCCTTTTCTGAAGCATCACATTTAAACATGTCGTCGGCTCGTGATTATCCACATTTAGCCCAACACCTAGATAAAAGCAAAAGAACAACTATAATTGTAATACCTATAACTATACCATGTAATAATACAATACTAAACCAATACAACACAAAGGAAACTTTTTTGTGCCTGTCTATCGCTGTTTTTTTTTTTAAACAAACCCTAGTGTAGGCAGTCAACATGAATCACTAGTCAACACCTGAAAATTCTGATCATCTATGGACACAACTGTATGTGACTGCACAAGGTCATTTTTCCTGGAGTAACAGCCGCACAGACTGGCCCGACGTGCTGACAAAACTTTGGGCCGCATGTGTCAGCATTTAAACCTGGTATTTCTTTTTTGACTAGTCAATTTAGGCTGCTTTCTTCAACAAGTGGTACAGCTAAAAAGTTTCAACAGAAAAATCCACATTTCAAGTAATGCGTGCTACCTCAATACAAGTGGTTTCAGTACAGCAAATACCACCATGTCAAACAAGTAGGAAACAGTACTTTCTCCACTTCTTTTTCTTATCCTATATTCTTTTCTTTAAATTAATCCATGTTTTAATCACGATATTCAATTCAAAATGTATGTACCAGCAGAAACACTGAAAAACTTGGATTGATATGAAGAGGTACAGAGGATGCCTCCTACTTTAAGCCCTTCTAAGTACAGATCATTTGGCCATTTTATTCTTAGATCTAGTTGCGGTAAACCCTGAAAGAGCAAAAATGTGATAAAGAAGAGAAAATTCAACAGTAACAAATTTCCCAATACTTGGAAAATCTACAAAAATTTAGGGGTATCTAAAAAGAACAGATAATTGGGTTAAATGGAAGTAAATCAAAATTGCTAGCAGGGACTTTTGGTTTTAATTAAAAAGCATATAACAAAATTAAATTGAATGACTATATTAACACAATGAAAAAACAACAGGGCAAAATTCCAAGTATACCCCAAATATATCAAAAGATTCCACAGAGATTATGTACGGTAAAACAAGCAACCAACACAACAAGAAATATAGGAAGCACCCAATACACCCAGGCAAAAAGCAACAAAATCTGAAATACAGTTCCAGTTGTTAGAACAACAAAACATATACTCCATCAAGTTCTCTCTTCACCAATATCAAAAAAGAAGGAAAGTTTTGTTGCTTCTATTACAAGGCAGGTTCCGCACTTTTTCCAATTTAGCAGTGCCTGTTGGTGTACACTGTACATAAACAATAATAAAACCAATGAAGAATTCTGGTGCTATTCTGTATTGAAAACTTACACACCTTTTCTTGGCATAAGTGTTTGATTGCCTCAGTAACTGCAAGAGAGACAACATACTGCAACAGAGGAAGCTTCCTTCCATCTTCCATTTGTAGTGTAAAAGAGAAGAGAAGGCAGCCCAAAGGCGAGTCCCAAACGTTTTCTGACCGACCTTTAAAAAAGAAAATTTCCGTGTTTTGAACAGGTCAAATGACCTACTTGTAAACATTGCTTCTGCTAACAAAAACACCTGGTAATCCACTATTTCATTGGAACACATCTAATCTTCGACCTGGACAACATTTGCTACTTGACACATTATTTTTCCAAATCCATTGAATATCAGGTCTATTCTCATTAAACAAAAACATTCTGCAGTACTTAGAAAAACAAGACTATAATATTTCTGTTGGCTCCAAATGATGTTGATGGGCCATTTAAGTTTATATTATCAAAATAAGAAAAAAAGTGTTTTTTTCTGAACATTGTATGTTTTGAAACACCTAACTACATTTGTATTGCAATTTGCAAAGGCTATTGAACCTTGGCTGATTTTCAAAGTACCAGTGGAAGTTATATCTGGAGATCATTCAATTGAGCTAACTATTAAAATTACAAGAATATGTATGAGTTAAAACAAACCTCTTCCTTTGAACTGGACATCTGTAATGCACACCGTACCACATGGCAGCTCGTGAAAATTCCTACCAAAGTATATAAGTCATAATAACACCAAAATCATAGACTAATTGCACACAGAAAACAGGAATAACATGACTTGCCCTACAGTTAATAGCAACCCAATTTGATATTAAAAAAACAACAATATTTGCAAATTGTGACTTGGGTCTCTTTTAAGTTCGGTAAGAGCTAGCCAGCTAGGTTTATGTATGGTAACCCTCAGATGAAATTTCCAGGTTTATTTTAGTACAAAAAATGATGCAATTCTTACTTGGAAACAAGATCATGAGTGGAAGAAAGTCTCGGCGACCAGATAAGCATCCTCCCAAACTTACTCGCTACCAGGGAACCCATATACAACCCCACTTCAAACTTCATCTTATCAGTGGGCTCGACTTCAGAGTCCAGTAGCACCTTTACTTCCTTATCCTCTTCAGACAGATTCAGCGCATCACTGGTCTCGAACTTCAGCTTGAGAGATTGTGCGAGCTTCAGCTCCTCGTGGGATTTGGCGGAGAGAACTAGGAGAGTGCGGCCCATGGAGTTAATATGGCTGTGACGCCGACGGATATGAATAATGACTGCGACTGTTGCGGCGGCGACGGCGGCGGCGAAGGGGTGGATGCGAACGGGCAATGGCATATGGTAAACGTTGGAGCAGCTGGCACAGTGTTACAGTAATTTATGTCCATTTCTGCTATTATTCTCGTCAAAAGAAGGATCTACATACCAAACCGTCGGATTTAAAACATACGTCCCAGATCGTCGTCCATGCTTGGTTAGTGAAACCCTTTCTAACAACCACCGTAACAGGACTTAAATTTGGGTCCCATTCCCATCGGACTTAAATTTGCGCCTCATGTATTCTATAATAGTCCAATTCACTTTAAAATTTGTATGTACAGATATTAAAGTTGACGCGAACAAAAATTAAAACATCTTGCACAAATTTTAAAGCAAGTCGGACAGCTATAGACCTATCAAACTCAGTTTGAGTCCGATAGACATCAAACCCAAACTCTTCTCAAGTAACAGATTGAAGCAAATAAATGGGTAAGTTTTGTTAGAATTACTCAACCTTTTTTAATAAATTAGTTGTTCAAGTTTAATTTATATTTTGATAATCAATAAATTTTACCTTTGTCTCAACCTAGTTACTTTTCAACTATTTTTGTATAAAATAATAGTAAAATGGACAAACTAGAAAATTTTCCAATAATTAAATAGATAAAGGAATAGAAAAATTATATCTTTTTTTTTAAAAGAATAGTGAATATTATGTTGTTTTGATAGACAAATTAGTTATTTTAAAAGTTTACACGAGCACACCATAATTTTTTCCAATAAAAAGTGATTAAGCACGCATGATGAGTGGTACTTACCTTATCAGGCTTGTAGAAATTTTTATTTATACTATAATTTAAAAAAATAAACTAAAAAACCATAAAATATGGAGAATTTCAAAAATATCAGCACCACTAGGTGTATTACAGTGGAATTTTTAGGATTTTGAGAATCCGTCAATTTAATCTGGCCCTGATATTTTTTGAAATTCTCCAATTACAGTGGTAATTTATTTTTATTTTTTAAATAGTATAAATAAAAATTTCTGACTTGGCTAGGCTTCGTGGGACCATCATTTTTATTCATGCCCAAAAACTCATAAATTTCGCCAACTTTGCCCACGAAACTCAAATTTTATCAAAAATGCCCAAACCGGCTATTAAACCGCTAGTCGCTCCAAATAAATAGGTTATTTATAAGGGTGCACTGTTCAGAAATTTCCTCACAATTCATTTCATCAAATTTCACACTATCTCTCCTCATATTCTCTCTTTCTCCCAGATTTCTCCTGCTCTTCCTGTTTTTGCAAGTAAGTCCCTATATTTTATTTTATATTTTTAAGTAGGCCAAAATAGTTGTAAATTAGTACCGTTTGTTAGAAATTGGAAAAATTGATTAGAAATTGCTACTAATTGTTAGAAATTGTTGAAATTGATTAGAAATTGCTACCAATTGTTACAAATTGTTATAAATTTATTAGAAATTGCTACCAATTGTTATAAATTGTTATAAATTTATTAGAAATTGCTACCAATTGTTATAAATTGCTACCATTTGCTAGAAATTGTTATAAATTGCTACCAATTCATTAGAAATATTCCAATTTTTTTTATAAATTAGGAAGAAATTGCTACCAATTGTTATAAATTGCTACCGTTTGTTAGAAATTGTTATAAATTGCTACCAGTTCATTAGAAATGTTCCAAATTTTTTTATAAATTAGGTAATTTAGTATAGTTTAGTATAGTTATAAATTAGGGTAGAATTAGGGTATAAATTATGGTTTGTTATAAATTAGGGTATAATTTAGCATAGTTATATAACTTGGTAAAATTTTGTATAATTTAGTATAGTTATATAACTTAGCATAATTTGAAAATAATTAGCATAAAATAGTATAATTAGCATAAATTAGTATATTAACGTATATTAGCGCATTTTAGCGAATTTTAACGCGTTTTTACACAATTTTAGTGAATTTTAGCACAATTTGATAATAAATTAATTTAACTAACCATACTTTATGAAATTAGAATGGCTGGAGGTAGAGGTAGAGGACGGCCCAGACGTGCACCACAGGTTGAGCCGCTGATTGAGCCCACCAGTACTGAGCACTTCAGCCCTCTCTTATGGATACCCCACCGCGACCACCGGATATCTCTGGCTTCCCGTGAGGTATGCAGAGGACAGAGTGGCGGCGGCACTTCAGTGCCGGTCTGACGGACGCCTCTAGTGATCCAGAGATTCGGAGGTAATAATACTAATAATAATAATATTTTACTTTTGATCTGTTAATTACATTATGTAATTAATACTAACCATCTACTTTGTTTTTGTAGATACACCCGGGAGTACGTGATGGACCTCTTCGGTACTGTTATGTTTCCTGATGCAAGCGGCGATGGCATCCCCATGATGTATTTACGACTTCTGAGGGACTTTGATAGCCCGCCGGCCTACAATTGGGGTGGAGCCGTGTTAGCACATCTGTATCATAGCCTCTGCACAACTTCTCATGTTAGTCATTATGTTGTTTGATACTTCATTATTTCATTAATCAGTCAAATGAAATGACGACTAATAACCTCAGAAATACAGGTGAAGGCCAAGTAGATGTACAGACCGGTTCTTTTGTTGTAGTATTGGTCCTGGTCACGCCTACGGGTGGGCCGTTCTATCCCCAATGAGCCAGAGCCAAATTGGGGACATCAGGACGATAACCAGGACAATGATCCGGAGCGGTGGCCGGTCTACGGCCACCGCTGGCATGGTGTCCACCACTATCTGGATGAGGGGCATAGACGCACTATAGGTATCAGGATGGTGCGTTTACAGCTGCAGAGCCTGGACGAGTCGGAGATGGAGTGCACACCATATGCAGATTTATATGAGGATCAGCAGTTGTCTCTTCGTTGTCTTGAGCACCATGACAGCTGGTGGTATCGAGGCCCGCTAGTCTGCTTCTGGATAGTGGAGCACCACTATCCAGATCGGGTACTTCGGCAGTACGGAGAGGAACCATTGATCCTAGTGGATCCGGCATTACCCAGGGAGGACATCAGGAGACTGCATAGGTAAGAAATTTAATTAATTATTACATCGACCGTTCCATATCCTAGTAGACCAATTGCAACTAACATTTAATTTACAGGATGTAGCACGCCGGCTCTATGGACAAAAACTGGCGGCTACAGTTGGCAAATTATTACGGGGAGTCTGAGTTTCCGGCGGAGCCTCAGATATACCAGATGCCTGATGAGATCACTCAGACCCCAGGATCTCATCTCCTGAGGTACACGACTTGGTACCAGAGGATTGGCGGGGCATCAGTATATCTGCTGGACGATTACAATGCCTATCTCCGCCAGACACTGCATAAGGATCTATCAGGTCACCAGCCTACCGGACGTCGCTGGGCTCGCTCGATAATTAATCCAACACATTTATATTACTTGTTGATTAAACGCTAATTACATAAATATGTCGACTAATTTCTGTTTGTTTTTTCAGTTATTGGTGTCGATTAAAGCCGTTGCGCATGCCATCAAATTGCTCGAGATCAAGGGCTGGCGAAAAGTTGGATGGAGCAAGTTGCAGGAGCATGGCCCACTCATCGATGATGCAGGACAGAGTGGGCGTACGATCAACATGTTGCGCGACGCCAGAGAGAACATTGATTGGCGGGCGGTAGAGCCAGACGAGTCAGATGCACCGCTAGTCTGCACTCAGGATATGCCATCTCCACCCCGCTTGGACGCGGATTGGGACTATTATCACTGGGTGCTGTCTAATTCCGGCTGGGCAGCCTACTACAACTCTGAAGGACGTCCAATGCAGCCACCGGTAAGTCATATTTGTTATGACTCGAGTAATTATTAGTAGAAAAATTTATATCATTGTTTGGTTTGGTTTGCAGGGTCCAACTAGCATGCCGCCGTCGCCGCCACCACAGCCACCGCACGACGAGCCTTCATCTTTCGACCACCTGGAGGATTATGGGCTGACTATTAGTCTCGATGAGATTGATAACCTATCATCATCCATGCTGAGACGATATCCTACGGCGATGGCACACGACGGTGAGGCCAGCGGGTCACAGGCCCCTTCTGACTATGCGACTGGGCTAGCAGAGACTTTCTTCTCTACACCCCCGCCAGCTACAACTCTGGAGGATGATGATCCGTGAGAGACCGCATCACGTATCAGGGGAGAGGCTGATGCCGCTACTGTTGCTGCACGTGATGCGACCTGGTTGGGGCTGCCCGAAAGGGTTAACATAGGACATCCGACCCAGCAATACTCTCCTTCTTCGTTTAGACGATGATAGTTTTTTACTTTTATTGTTCCGTAGGATTTACATTTGGATTTGTTATGTTTGTCATTTTATGGTTGTATTATCTCTGTTTATTTATTTATATTTCCTACTCTATCGTTTGTCATTGGGATCTGTTATGTTTGTCATTTTATGGTTGTATTATCTCTGTTTATTTATTTATATTTCCTACTCTATCGTTTGTCATTTAGATCTGTTATGTTTGTCATTTACGTATCGTTTTTCTCGTTAAAGTCATAATAAATTTAGTTGAAATAAATCAATCAACAAATTTTGTTAAATAATCGTCTTAAAAACGAGAATTTCAAACGATTCGTAACATATAATAACATCAAAATTATATTTCAAATATTCAGAGCGAATTTGATACTTACAAATTACTCAAAAATTATATATCAACTGTCCAGATTTAAAAAAAAAAAAAAAACTAATTGTTATTGGAAACCGGCGGCTTAGTAGCCGATTCCTAATTTTTATTAGGAACCGGCGATGTAATGACCGGTTTCTAATAAATATTAGGAACCGGCGGTATAATGGCTGGTTTGGACATTTTTGATAAAATTTGAGTTTCGTAAGCAGAGTTGGCGAAATTTATGAGTTTTTGAGTATGAATAAAAATGACGGGTCGTCAATTTAAACAAACCGGAAATCCGACCGGAGGAGCCTTCGGCTAGAATGGACCTTAATTGCCCAAGATTCAATTCTCAGTGATACAATTAAAAAGGCCTGCTCAATTATTTCGAAAATAGTCAACTAATGGGCCAGCCTGTGTGTTCTGTCGTAGTCCCTCATTTACAGCCCATTAATTCAATTTAATTTAAGAAACTTGGGCTTTATATAAAACAAATTTGCAATACATTTTATTCTTTGGAGAATGCAGCGTATAACCTATCAGCCATCTATCATCTATCCAAAGTTCAAACACTTACAATGCCCTGAATACTAAAACAATTTCTTATTAGTCAAATTAATAACCCTTTGGAATTTAACAATGTGACTTTCCTTAAGAGCTCCTCTCCCAGCTGTACGAAATTAATTATAAAAACACCAGATAAATATGGATGGTCGAAAATCAGTCTTTGATCTAGTGGTAAATGCAATGTTCTTCGTATGAGTGCTCGTAAATTCGAAATCCAAATTTTTTTTTATGAATATTAAATAATTGGGTAACCTGACTTCCAACCTTTACTAAAAATATGAATAGTGTTTTCATTTTAGATTATTAATATATACCAATTTTAATATTAAAAAAAAATTGCAACCATTTATTTTGTGTGCATATAAATTATTTCATCTAAAATGTACCGATCAAATTAACCAAGGTCTATCTAATAATGAATTTGATTAAGAAATATAATAAGAAAATGCCCATTTGGTATCTCACGGTCTATTAATTATATCATTCTTTTTGGGGTGGCATGTAGAGAATCAATTTCACATGCTCCCAATAGACTTGTGCTTAGTTGGAAGCAGATAATTGGATTTTGCATGATAACGAAAACTATTAGCAATTTGATTTGAAGCAAGTATTATTGGTTGGACAAATATAATTTAATTTTTTTCTTAAAGTAGTGGATTCAACCGATTTCATTAGAAATTAGGAAGGTTAAGTATAAGTATCTAGAGTAGTACTTCAAACTCAACCATAATGTCAATTACAACCATACATCACCAAAATATCAACAAATGTACCAAAACAACCAAAACCTAACAAGAAAAACCACCACAAACATCATAAATTGTTCTAAACACCCTACACAAACATAGGAAAACAACGTAAGATAGAAATATCAGTAATATAATAGATTTTAATCAACATCATCATCATCATCCCTTGCGTCACCAGACATTAGACTAAACAAGGGGAGCAATTTTGGTCCGATGGACTCCAAAACCGTCCGATCTACTTCAAAATCCGTACGCACAATTATTGAATAAATTTTGCACGGATATTGAAGCAAGTCACAAAGATCTTAAAGCAGATCAGACTGTTATGAAACCCATCGACTCAGTTTGAGTCCATGAGCATCGGATCTAAACTGCTCTCCTGAACAAGTTGCCTGATGCCCAGACCCAAAATCTTCTCTAATAATGTCAAAAAAAAATCCTGATGCCTGTCTTCCTCCATCTCCGCCATGTATATTGATTTTTTTTATAAACTATAATTAGAAAATTCAATTTTAGAAAACCAATATGATTGTTTGGATTTTTACAAAAATCATAAAAACCGAGTTGCCAACTCGGTCTGGATCTTTTTTTTTTACCACCAACCGAGTTGGCAACTCGGTCTGGAGCTATTTTACAGTTTTTCATACCAGCAACCACAGAAAATCACCTTGAGCCGAAATGTCATTCCGGTCCCAAAAAAAATAGCAGAGCTAAATGATATTTTTATTCTTATCTTTTTTTTTAAATAATCATGTTAGTTTCATAAAATTATTTTTTTAATTATGGTTTACAAAAAAAATTCAGACATTACTTTCTACTAATTATTCATATTTTTTTTACTAAATTTCTTTTGTAACTTAACAGCTATACACAGAATATTTGCACTGTAGCTGGCGCTTTCATTTTAACAAAATGACAAGCGACCTCATTATTTTCTCAAAAAAAAATGTATGGAGAGGATCTAAACAGCACCGGCCATCTGACCCAATACACAATTCAATAATATGCGTATCTCGGCTGTCACAAGCTATAATTAAACAATGAATTGAAAATATAATTTAGTAAAGGAGACCAATGAGCAATGATGTGGCTTCATTAAGAATCATTAATTTTTTGCTATATTTAAATATGATTTGTGGGTTATGTATGAATGATTACGGACAAGATTTGGGGTCGCTTTTAGCCTTTGGATTTGGAGACAAGATTTGAGTGCCTTTTGTCCTACTTACACTTGAGAGTTGAGAGAACATGCTACAAGATGCTCCATTTCTTAATATGATTTCATACTTCATAGGGTATGGGTAGGCCTATTATTAGCCTAACCTATAAATTCAAATCAATCTTTATGTACCCATAATTCTATTTACATAGTTTAACAAAATATTTATTTATCTTTCTTAATCAAACACATGGTGGCTGGTTGCCTAACTTGATTAGACAGTTTTTGAAAGCAAATCATTGGTTTAAAATGCATCATTTATTTTGTGCTCCAATTATATCTCATATTTTTATTATTATTGTCAATTTTCAAACAGTCAATCTAAACGGCTCAACATGATTCTCATATTAAAATGTGCTTCCTCAACTATATCCATCATTTTTATTGTTATTGTCAAATTTCAAAGAGTCAATATGAACTGTTCAATATGACATCTATATTAAAATGTGCTTAAAAATCAAATTATATATATGTTTTTTAAGTTTTTAATATTTATTTAAATAGATACAAAATAACTTCTTATGGACCATCCAAAAAAATAGTAAATAATTTCTAAAATTATAAAATTTATTGAGCGATTCTAATCGATTGTTTAAACTTTGA
Organism: Carex cristatella; assembly: GCA_024447775.1. Lineage (NCBI taxonomy): Eukaryota > Viridiplantae > Streptophyta > Magnoliopsida > Poales > Cyperaceae > Carex > Carex cristatella. Next base: position 5,010,958 of record JAJHPF010000018.1, read on the forward strand.
AAAAAAAATAGGCAGAGATGTAACTTGTGAGATAAAAAACCAATAATACATTTTAACTCTTCTCTCTTGTGTGTGCGTGCATGTGTGTGTGAATAGAGTAGTAATTATTTGCATTTACACGAGACTCATTATGTATAAATTTTGACTGTGAATTTGTAAGAATGAAGATATTGCTAGAAATTAAAATAACACAAATTTACAAGCTAACAGACCGATGGGATCTGTGCTGAACTAGACATTTTTCAACTCGTAAAAATGCTTCTTTCCTCCTGATAAAGGGACAAATTATGAATAAATAAGTTAATTATGCAGAAACTATAATTACTATTTTCTTATCAAATATATATAGAGTAGAACTAGGGTGCTTCTAAGTTCACCCAACCTCTTGTGAACTTGACTCTAAGATATATCGAATTGACTTTAAACGATGAATTCAAACCGTTGAAACCCTTCTACCTAATGAGTGATGCGTCTACATGTGAAAATTTTAAAATTTCGAATTAATCTAATATAGAGTCAAGTCCAAAAAATGAATGCATTAAAATTAATTTATAAACTTTAAACTTTTGACTACTTGACTATGTATTAAATTAATTCGAAACTTTAAAATTTTTAAATGTAGACGCATCAGTCATTAGGTAGAAGGGTTTCAACGGTTTGCATTTAGCGTTTAAAGTCGATTCGATATATTTTAGAATCAAGTTTACAGAAGGTTTGGTGAACCTAGGAGCACTCTAGTTCTACTCATATATATATATATATATATATATATATTATCGGCAAGAATCATGAAAGGAAAAATAAAAAAATAGCAACCAGCTACTAACGACATCTCCTCGTGGGTACTGTCAAAATATGACAATATGACATAAAGATATGAGATAGAAAACCCCAGCAGCGTCAAAGAAAATGTTGATATAATTCGTACGTACCTTCTCGATGAATTGAGACTGTTGTTTAATAAAAGTCACGAGGTTTACAAGTGTAAGACTAGTAATAAGGCTGGTGGTAGGCAGGGGCAGATCTAGAATTTATATCCGGATAGGACACTGATTGTATTTAAATAATTAATCGGGTTTAAATTTATTAATTTATTAGATACACAATTATAACTCAATCCTTATAACATTTATTATAAAATATGTTATAATCATAAAAATTGATTGATGCAACATTAAAATATTTTTTAGTAACCTAATTAAAAATCTGTTTGGCACAATTCAAAGTAGAACTGTTCTTAGCCAATTAGCAAATTGAAATCAAAATTTAAATAAAAATTTAACCGAAATATAAGTGTCGAATAATAAAAGACAATAAAAGTTCAGCCAACCCATTTATTATAATTGTAATAATAGGTTCCACCGTTAATCTTTTTTGTTCTCATGTTCTCTTTCATTCTATTTACGAAATAAAGTATCGCATATCCGATAAAAACGAAATACATAGAATAGACCAAAACTCAAAATGAATCAGTGCAAGAATCAGACTAATTCAAATGAGAAGTAGGCACTACATCGATCCAGAAGTAGGCACATTGAATAATTAATACTAGATTGAATTAAAAATTCAAATTTAGAATTAGACATTTTCCTACTCAAATTTGTACATGAATCCGACAGTGGTGGTAGGTTCACTCCATTACAAAAAAATACAGATTTTTGCTTGCCCACAAGAGACATAAAAATATATTGAATGTTATATAAAGTGGACCTTTTTCTAAAAAAAAAAACGCTAAGATTCATAACCAAATTAAACCGTACACTTATATATACATGCACAATAGTAAGGTTGTCACTATACTCTAAAATACAATCACAACCTTTTTAAAATAATATTTATGCTAAGTTGGTAAATAATTATTATTTATTTTATAGATAATTAGGCATCGGTTAATAGGTAAACGTTCTACATAGCGATTTTTAGACTGGTAGGTAGAGAGATTGTGGTGGAAAGATAAGTTTGTTGAATATTATCATATCATCATATCATCATATCATTTGGTTGAGATAATTTTATTGGTGCAGGACATTAAATTATTAACAAGGGTCACATGTCTTTTCACGACCTAGCTAGCAAGCATTCTCGGTGAAAGCGGGATCCCCGGTATCTCTCTAAACAGCAAATTTATATTTCTAAAGTCATCAATACTTGTATTTGAAAATGAAGATGGTTCCGATGACTGTTTTTTCATACCTTATTCATATTTCATGTTATATATCTCTATTTTTAAAGTCCAAACTAAAGTTCAAACTATCGATTCAAACCATTCAATATGATATTCATACTAAAATGTGTTCTGAGATGAAATTTTATAATTTTTGTAATTTTTTTACTATTTTTTAAGATAGATATAAAATCACTATATCTAGACTGTTAAAAAAATAGTAATTTTGTACCTATCTTAAAAAATTGTAAAAAAATTGTAAAAATTATAAAATTTCATCCCTAAGTATATTTTAGCATGAATATCATGTCGAACTGTTCGGATCGATAGTTTGGACTTTAAAAATATAGATATATAATATGAGCTTTAAATGACGTATGAGAAGATGAGGTATTGGAACTCTCCTCTTTGAAAATTTATGTCTCTAAAGTTACTGATATGTAGATTTGAAGTGAATTTTGACATTTAAATATTGAATATAGTTTTACCTCAAAATTCATTTCGAACTTCCGTGCAGTAACTTTAAAGATAGAAATTTTCTACCCACGGAGGCAGAAGACTCGAATCCGGCTTCTAGCTAGTGCACTTGGGCTGGGTTCCCACATGGCTCCTTTTCATTGGTGGTTAATCATATTATTAGGCCCAAAGCAAGAATGATTTTTAAGCTCGTTAGGCAGATTAATAAAGAGTTAACTACTTATTTAGACAATCTAGGGTTCTAGGCCTCTAGGGTAACTAAACCCTAAACCCTAAAGAGCTTAAAAAGCAGATTAATAAACTCTAAACCCTACAACCCCCACCCACACACACCACACACACACATTTTTGAGATATTATTAATAACCAAACTGAGTGCAAGAAATAAAATGTTTAGCCTTTCACACTTACTGCATGTTTGGTAAGTACTTTAACAGTAATTACAAAAATAGATCACTATCTGCGATGGTACACCAACATAAAAATATTATTTCTGAGTGTATTGGTATTACCGACAGAAGTATTTGCAAAGATGTCATTGGCAAAAAAAATACTTTTATTTTTATGAATAGGGACACATTTTTGAAGTATTTTAAGTAACATTAAAACGTTTTAATTAAGACACCCAATAGAAGCACCTTTTATACTGAAAGCAAAACTACCTTAGGGGAGAATTGAAACCATTTCATGAAGTGAATTGAATTTCTGACACATTTTTTTTCTTACAACTTTCACTTTATATAAGAATAATTTTGTCTTTTTATTCAACACTACATGCACTTCACTATTACCAATAAAAACAATATTAGGAATTGTTCAAGAATTTTTTTGTTATTAGCATATTTCTCTAGTTACTCTATAGAATTTATTTATTTTGACAATCTTAATAATCTTCAGAAATAAAAATGAATTATTTTGAATTCTATAACATTATGGACATGATTTATATTATTAACGTACAATGTCTATAATAAAACAACAGTTTTAATATATGTTTAATCATAAATCAAGTGATTTGAAATTTCAACGGTTCGAAATTAGCAACCGTTAATGCATCAAATGATACTTAGGGCCTGTTCGGCTGCTATCCCACGTGAACAGTAACCCGTTGTTTACTATTCACCCATTCCCATGACCATTTCCGTTTCCGGGCTACAGCCGAACAGGCCCTTAAAGTTGGTAAAATTTAATTATTTTGGTATCCATTTGTCCATTAACATACCTATAAATTAACTTTTTAATTTATAATTTTTTTTTAAGTTATTGTGAAGATTGTCAAGTGATCCTCCTTTTTTTTTAAGTTCGAAAAACAAGCACTGTACTTTCAGAACATTATAATATCCTGCAATTAAATGAAGAGAATACTTTTTTGTACGAAATAATAATAATGAAATTTCGATCCATATCTCTAACTGAAGACATAAAATTCAGATATAATTTTAAAAATAATCCTGTACGGACATAAAAGTATATGTCAGAGACCATATTTCTTTAATACCCATTTGAATTTATAAGGGAAGAAATACTGTTTTGGAATCTTTTGATTTTTCAATAGAATGGAGCCAGGAGGAACATTTTACAATTGAGAGTCTGAACAATGCGCAAGTTTCACATGGATCTGCTTCTCCATGATATAAATTCCTGTGTTTTGGATCTGGAGGGCATGCATGAATTATTTTACCTGCCAGGGATGCACTAGGTATTCCCATAATTTTATAAGCATGTCAATTTATTTGACTTGATTTTTACCAGTATTATATGTATGTAGTTATGTACTGCTTAGAGCAGCCATTGATAAATTCTAATTTTTTTTTACCAGTATCAGCTTTTCACTGGCACTATCTTATCCACAAAAAACTTCACTGAGACTGTGATAAATAAATTTTTTATCTGCTATCACTTCACAGAATATAATTTACAATTTAAAGTTACTTTATATATAGAGAGTTGTGGATGACACATTCTGTCAGAAAAAAAATTGAAATTATCAAATGACATTACTTGAATATACACAAAAGAGTAAAACTATGGCGTTCTTAAGTTCACCCATCATTTTTGTGAACCCAACTTTAAAATATATCGGATTGACTTCAAACGACGAATTCAAACTATTAAAATTCTATCTTACGAGTGATGCGTCTACATGCGAAAATTTTAAAATTTTTAAGAGTTAAGTGGTCAAAAGGTGTATATAAATGAATGCATTAAAATTAATTTATAAACCTTCTAATTTTGACCACTTGACTTTATACTAAACTAATTCGAAACTCTAAAATTTTCATATGAACTTAGAAACACCCTAGTTCTACTCTACATAAAATACCAATTTTTTTCTTTTTTTAATTTTTTTAAGGAAAATTCAGAAGTCAAGCCTTCATTTTCGAAATAAAGAGATATTATCACTACCAACTAGATTAAAAATTAATCCTCATTAAATACCAACGTTAATTAGTCATCATTAAATGAAATATTGCCTGAGCCAGTTCACAGCACATCCTCTAATTCCTTCATTGATTAAATTTTTCTAGAAGGAAAATAATTAAAGTTCGTTTGATTGGTTAATGATTATTTTATTTGTCGTCTCATGAAATCGAAGCCCTGTTTTAACAAACATTTTTTTTCTGGTTTTAAGGACCACCACTGATGAACTGACAAGTATAAATGCATTTATGAATTATGATACAGGTCTAATCATGATTCCAAGTATCAATGATCATATCGATATAATTTTATCTACCTGTGTGTGTAGATAGCATATCTGTAGTGGTCCTAACATAGTATATCATTTGTTTGTTTCTATATTCATCAATTTATTTACACCTAACTGTGTTATTAAAAAGAAAATCCAAGTCACGGGAAAACCTAATTTTATTGATTCTGATCCGAAAGCGATGGGGGGCCGAAATTATTATTAATACCATTTCATAAAATAATAATAAACCAAATCAAATTGAAGAAAATAAAAAAGACCAGAACTGTCAATTCAATCTGCAGTCCGCATATTGAATTGGCAGACTCCTAAAAATCACTAGGGGTCCGCCCATTCAATCTGCGGACCCATTTACCATTTGAAAAAAAAAATAAACCAAATCAAATTGGAGAATTTCAAAAATACCAGGACCGCCAATTCAAAATGAGACTTCATTAATAGAGGTTTGCACATTGAATTGACTGACTCCTAAAAACCCCTAGGGGTTCACCAATTCAATTTGCGGACTCCCATTGAATTCTCCAAAATGTGTGGTTTTCTAGTTTAATTTTTTTGGGATCATGATATCAATAAAAATTTCGGGTAGAGGGTCATGAGATATAATTAAAAGAAAATAATGAGAAAAATATTTGAAAGAAGATCCATTGCGGGTCCCAGGATAATTACAGTCCGAATCCACGTGAAACAAAGATCCGCAAAAATTGCATTAAGACCCTAAAATAATTTGGCCTCTGGTTGCACACGTATCAACTCTGACAGGTTTAAGAACTTGAAAAACATTACGAGACGAAAAAAATATCTTCCAATTTAAATTTAAAACCAAATTATTTTCTTAATAAAATTTTTCAACAAAAAATCATAATAGAATGAAATTCATTTTAATCCTTCCTTTCCCTTGTTTTTTCTTCCCATGGTGAACTCTCAACATTTTTACATATATTTGTAATTTTTTTATATGTTTGTTAAAAATAAAAAAAATAACAACCTTCAATATTAATAACTCATAAAACTTAGCTTGAGTTCTCAAAAAATGAATATTATGTTCATAATATGATAAAAATATAAAATGCTACATTCAAAATTAAAAATAAATATAATTGATATAAAAACTTCCGATTTATAACTTATGGAAATAAATAATTCCGTATATTCACAATGAGGAGGGTTTGAGTGCCTTCATTTGCATCACCATTATGCGGTCATGCATCGATGTTTTAGTTTTCAAATAACATTTTTTTCAATTCTATGTCAAAATAAGTCGTTAGCTGTGATCTATATTATTTTCTCCATATGCACATAAATTTTTTTATCGCTTTTAGATTTTGTTTTTATATAAATCCATAAGTTAAAAAAAATCAATATCCAGAATTTATTCATATCAATATATATTTTCAAGCTCTTGATACCGATCAAAACAAAGTCAAAATGGCATAATTTTTAATATGTACATAGAGAAAATGATATAGATCAAACCTAACGTTTTATTTTGATATTTGAGTTTACAATTCTAAGTTATTAACATTTAAAAAACGGAGGTATGATGTAAACACAAAAAATGGAGGCATTTGAATCCTTCCCATTCAAAATGGTATATTAAGTTAGAGGAGGGTTCAAATGCCCAATTGCTTCATGCCCCAATCGTATCCCGATACCTTTATCTTCGATTTAAAATTCCAAACAAAATATTTGAATCTCTCAACATGATATTCAAGTTAAAATGCGCTTAGAAATCAAATTTATATTTTTAAGAATTTTTTTACTATTTTTTAAGATATGTACAAAATTAATATTTTTCATGGAATTCTGGACTATCTAAAAATAATGATTTTGTACTTTTCTTGAAAAATAGTAAAAAAAACTTTAAATATGACATTTGATCTCTATGCGCATTTTAACGTGGATATCATGATGAGCGGTTCAGATCTTTAGTTTGGATTTCTAAATCGACGATAAAAAATATTAGAATACGATTGGAGCATCAAGCAATGGGGCATTTAAGCCCTCCTCATTAAGTTAATAATGGATTTTGAAATTAGTAATTTTATTTGAGAAATATAACATAACTAAACGTACGAACTAACATTATAATATTTATACCTTAGTATTGTTAGAAAAATATAAACTAACCAACTAATTTTAAATCTGAATTTTGATCAATAAAATAAATAAAATATATTTCAATTTAATCAAGAATATAAAAATTAAAACTTTGTTACCCGGAGCTGCAAAATGTGGACCTAAGGCAACTTCCCGTCCTAAGCGCAGGAATAATCGGTTAAGCTTGCCCCAAGTTACGCCGGTATTCCTTTGCCTGCAGGCGCAACCGTGGTAGAGGTTGATGTAGCTTCTTTCAACAATGATAGCAGAATAATATGTTTTCTATGAAGAAAATATTTGTTTGTGGGAGAATAGAAATTGAATTTATGAATTATAGAGCTATGAGAAAGAGCAAGAGAATATATATAAATTGTCGGATCATCCTCTCCAAGTGACATGAACTATTTATAGGCCAATATCAATCAATTGTGCATTCATGAATATTAAAAATAATATTCATTGGATTACCGTTTCTTTTATTGATGCAGATACAGAAACTCAAACGGAATTAGATTTTATTGCTTTGCACGCTGGGCAAGTTATTGTCAATTAATTATATTGATTGTATGAGACTATGAGTAAATGACAAGATTTAGGAATACCATCAGAGACGCACAGCTTGCTATCTACCATATTTATGTGATTTGATTTTCTGTGGCAGTGGACATGACAAATTAGATTAAGGAAATAACTCACAATTAGCTCCATAATTCATAAAGTTAAAACATTAATATTAACATAAATATTTATTTAAATAAATTTTGTGTTTTCAAAATATATTTCTAACAAGTATTTCATCAATATTATATGATATTAATAATATTTAGAGTTCTTATTATTCATACTTTGGTATTTCGAAGTTCTAGATATTTATACTTGTAAATTTGAATTTTTAATTAACTATTCCGTTAAACTAATTTGAAAATTGAGTAATTATTAAAATTCAAATACAATTTGACTGTCTAAAATTTGAAAGTTGAAATAATTACAAAATATTCAAAATGCGAGATGTGCAAATTTAACATTTTACAGTTATAGTAATAATTAATATGAATAATTTTTATCTCTGCGAAAAAGGACCCCTCATGCAGGACTTGAGAGTAAGTCTGATGAATTCAATCACCGTTCAGCATGTTTTAAGATTTGTGCACAATGCTTTAAATTTTATATGCTTTATCTTCAATTTTCGTGCGTACAAATTTTAAGATAAATCGGACGAATATGAAAGTTGTTGAACCTAAAAATAGGTCCCATGGACATCGGATCCACTCCGTTGTCCTGATGCAGATGATATCAATTATTGGCTAAAAATTAGCCACTATAGGACTTCATTAAAGAGATCCAGCTAACTCAAAAAATTACTTATTTTAAAATGGACCGCTCATAATAATTCTGATATTGCATGATCTTCGTATGTCGGATTCATCAGTAGGACGTAGGGATGAAAACGGTATGGTCCGTATGGATAATATATGATCCGGATTCGAAAACTTAGATGTTGATATTCAACATCTGAATATTCGTGTCGATAAGAATACTGACATGGTTTTACATTTGAAGTATCCGTATCGAAATAGTATATATACACTATATATTTTAATTAAGGTTCCAAATAGCTAGCTATAGCTACATAATGGCTGTGCTATAGATTTTTCGAATCTCAAAAGTTATAACGTTATTAACTGTTTTTCTTTTATAATGATTCTAAATAGCTAGCTATGATTGTGCTATACCTGCACTATAGCTTTTTCAGACCTAAAAAGCTATAGCACTGTAATCACTATTTAGAACTTTGATTTTAATATATATTAAGAAAAATTTATATTATTTATAATATATATTAAGAAAAATTTATATTATTTATTATTATAATTAGATAAATATTATGAATTTTAATATTTTTATATTATTTTAATAAATATCTGATCTGATATGCAAAATAAATTAAAAAAATATATGATTTTACCACTATCCGCTCCATTTTCGCCCTTACCAGCACATCAGATTGTTAATTTCTATTTTCTTTTCTCATCTAACTGTTTAAAATTTTTCATTCGCAAATTTTAACAAAAATCAACAATGAACAAGAAAAAACAAATTCTGCACATATTTCATTCCACAAAACCTTATGAGGCACTCTAGTCGGTATAATTATTTTCACATACGATCGATTTGGAAACTCAAATTTAAAAAAAGCTTTGACACACTTAAAAAGCTTAACGTAGAGCACCGTTAAACAACTAATTCACTGTGTTACTGTGTTATCTTATCTTATCAATGTAAATATAAATAGGTACAAAAGCAAGGGTATATTGGTACGAAAACAAGCGAGCACTTTAATCGTGGTAAAAAGGTTTGTCGATGAGGTAGACGACAGTGAGGCGTGTGACACGTGGCACCTGGAGAGTGATTCTCCTCCCACCATGTTCATGACCTATCATATCACATCATGTCAAATCAAAACCTTTCAAAATAGAAATTAAAACTTTTTTGGCTTTTATCAGAAAATTTTAAACCACACAGATTTCGATGAAAGTGGGGGTGTTTTCTGATGGAGATCTTCTGATTTGATCAGAGTTATCTGTCTGTTGACTCTTTTCCGTTCTTTCACCTCAGGATTTTCTCTGGCCACAACGGATCAAAAGTTGCTCTTCTTCCCAATAAATGAATTATTCGGGTTCGGTTCGGTGAAATCAAAAGTTCGTGATTCGAGAATAATTCAGCATTATTTGGAACCGTGATTTCAGTCCTATAAGGGAGCAAAACAAAAAAATAACCACAAAAAAATTCAGGAATAATTCGGCAAAAATTTGTAACAATCACAAATTATTTAGGAATAATTCGATGTTCGGTTCGACATCACCGAAAAAATAAATTATTCGCCGATCTTGTTACTATGCTTCTTCCCAAAGAGAGAAATCAAAACTTCGAGTTCGGTTCGACGGAGTCAAAAATTCGTTATTCGGTTATAATTCGGAAATAATTCGGTACAACAAGGAAGCAAAACAAAAAAAAATTAAACAAAAAACTCCTCAAAAATGGAAAAAGAAAAGAAAAAAATTCTAAATTGTTTTTGGTGTTTTTATCACGAATAATTCGCTGATTCGTGCATGAAAAAATTCAAATCTCAACTATTCATCTGTGTTGACATTCGTGCATGAAAAAAATTCAACGACTCAAATTTTAATAGCAGAGACCTGCTCTCCTATTTAGAGAGCAGTGGAGTCGGTTCCCTGACCCTAAACCTGCTAAAAAAAAAAATGTTCAGTAATATTGGATCTTAATCACGAAACTGTAAATAGAAATTGCACAGAAAATCAGCACCCGTTAGATTCTTCATTGTGAGGTGCCCATACGGGGACAAAAATTTGTGAAGGCCATAAAACCCAATCAACTCAAATATTAAAATATTTTCCTGTAAATTTCAGTTTTTTTTTAGTTTTTTTTCAGTGGAGTTGAGTTCAGCTGTGTGTGGCGTTACTAAAAGTGGGAGTAAAATCAGAAGTCTTTTCACTTTAATTTCTCGCGCAGTTTTATCCCCGATTTAGCAAACTGCATGTCAGATGAAAACACACTTGTGTTGTCTTTCTGAATTCTGATCAATTTAATTCTTCAATCTTTTTAATTCAATGCACTGTATTTACATGAAATCACGGTCCTTTCGCTGCCTATGCTGTTTCTGGATGTGTTGATCAAGGCTTTGGTTCCACAGGTTCAATCACTGTTCAATATGCTTTAAAATTCGTGTACAATGTTTTAAATTTTGTGTGTGTTTGTTTCGATTTTTGTATACACATATTAAGATGAATCGGATCATCATGGAGCTCTTTGAACGTAAAAGTAGGTCCGATGGGCATAAGAACCCTTCCGTTCTCGCTAGTCAAAGGCCAGATGTTAGATTTTCGTATGGAAAAAAATAACGGTGAATCAAATCAAAATAGTTAATTGAGTTTAAATTCATTAGTGAATTGAGTACTAAATATAGAAAATAATATTTCAACTTATAATTTTTAATGTTATGATTTTTAATTTTTAATTCTCTAACTTTTAATTTTAATTACCACTAAGAATTTAAATTCTTTATTCAAATTTAACCCTAAATTTAACCATAATTACAAATTAGAATTCAAGAGAGAAACGAATAAAATTCTGAGAACAATGTTAACTCGGACCTATAAATCTTCATAAAATTCAAAATTGTTGTTGGATTTGAAAATAACTAAAAAAATCGGTATCTATTACAATAATTAGTTTAATAAATTTATAATTACAAGACTAATTTGTTTTGGACCATATATACCTATGAAAAAAAATAGTAAATAAATTTTATAAAATATATATAATTTGATCTCCAAATATATTTTAACATTTTAATATAGAGATTATGTTGAACGATTTATATCGCTTGTTTTAATTTTGAAATCGTAGATAGTATGTGAAACATCAATTGAACTTCAAAATAATGGGTCATTTTAAATTTATGTTTTAAATTTTCTTTTGAAGTTGGCTGTTAATAATTTCTTAATTAGTAATTGACTCTTACAAGTAATTCATGATCAATTACAGCATCTAAGTTCTTCATAAACTGCGATGATATTAATTGATCGAAATTTGCATTTTAACCTTCTGATATTCATAAATTCCAAATATCCCATGTGTTTTTTTGTAATGGTCAGCACTAACCTTTCTCTGTTTACTTAGTTTTAGTTTATTCATAATTTTTTTTATAATTAAAGGGTCGGATAAATTTAAGCATCTTTTCAGGATTAATTTTTTTGTTACAGTCAAACTTGTATCTCTGCGAAGAAAGACAGAGCTAGTGCCACTGCGCTAAGTCTGTGGTTCCCAATTAATTCATAATTAATTAGTATGTAAAAATAATTTGCTTAATAGAGAAAAGAAAAGTCTATTTTTACAACATTGTAAATTATTATAATTGGCAAAAATTATATTCTAGAATATTTTTTTCATAATCAAATGTGCTACCTTCGATCTCAAATAAACTCTTCTTTCACTTAACCATTAATTGTGCTACTCAAGATGCTAATATGTGCCTTAATTTATTTTCATCTCTCCCAAAGAAAATTCGATAATGTGTCGAATTCCTTTATTGGTCTTTCTCTGTTTCTTGGTTCTTAGTTAAGGTGCACATTTCCGCGAGTATATAATCATGAGATTACTATCGATGCAATATCGGATATATTTTCACTGCATAATGAAATCTAGATAAAAATGGAGGTCAATTTACAATACCGATATTGATTAATTTACTCTAATTTATATAGAAAATCAAGTATAAATTTTTGTTGTTGTTAAAAAGCAGACTTTTCTGTTATTAATATGATATATTATTGTAATTAATTTCAGAAAGAAGATAATCAATGTGTGGATAATGTTTCATATATCATTTAATTAACTTTTTGATCTAGTCCATTCTTTAGTGCATAAAATCATCAATTATGTTCAGCGGGACAGATTGTATCTAGTTAATGCAAAAAGAAAAAAAATATATTGGTTTATAAATATTATTACAAGCAACGTGTTTCTTATTGGAGGGAAAAAAAATATAAAATTATGTTTCAATATTCTTGATTAAAGAAATGTCGCCATATATTTTATGAAAATAAAACCTATGTCTATATATTATATAACTCAGAATAATTTGACAGCTAGTAGCACTCCATACCTTTTTTTAAAAATCATTTTAATGCTTTTCTGGTACTGCCCATGTGTCCCTGACTCCCTCCCTGTTCATTATACAAATTTCTCAGAATGTATAGAATACTGTCAAGCAGTGTACAGACACATTTTGTCTAATATTTTTATTTTCCTGTTTTTTTTTTTTTGCATCTTCTACTTATAGCTTGCCTGACAAGAAGTGCATTCGTAATTTTGTCCTTATTATCTGATTGGTGGTGCAAAAATGTAAAATTGAAAATATTTAAGTATATATGACACTAGTATAATAAAGTAGGCATGAAGTAATGGAGATTACAAGTTGCACTATTTGATTGTTTGCTATTTGGGGAACTAAGAAAAAAATATGAGCGCAGAGTTGCATGCAAAGCAATTAATGAGTTTACTGCTTGCCAAAGGAAAATTAATATTTATATGTATAGTGTCATGACATATCCACAAATGCATTGTGAGTCATAGGGTTGAAAATGATATGGATAATATTCGATCTGTATTAAAAAAATTCGATGTGGATATCGAATATTTGAATATTTGTGTGTATAAGGATACTGATATGGTTTTACATTTTAATTATCCATACATTATTCCCCATTATAATTAGATAAATATTATGAACTTTAATATTTTTTTTAAATTTTTTATATTGTTTTAATAAATATCCGATCTGAATTGGACTATATATCCACTCCGTATTTTTATCCGAAAAAGAAAAAAGAAATATAGATATGAAATGTTAGATTATCAACTATTTTCACTATTCTACTGTTCGTAATAAAAGAATAATAACTTCAAGAGATACACTGCATGAAGCACAAATTTGAAACGGTCAAAAAGTTGTTTAGCCATTAATGGAACCAAAAGTTGTGTATATAAATGGGGAACTATTAGACAATTTTTTAATTGCCAGTAGTGTACTGTGTACAGCAACTTTGGAAACCTAAATTATATATGCACCACTTGGTACCTTCAATAGTAAATTAATTTTTATATATCGGCTATTTTAATTACAAATGTCAGCATTATTTAGCGACACTTATTTAATAGTGTTTAATGCAACCAGCATCAATATCAGATCTCAATATTAATGAACACCCGTTCCAATTAAGATATACTGATATTCAAACACGAACTTCTTTTTTCTTTTTTCATTTCATTTCAAAACTTTGATTTTAATTAGCGACAAAGAGTGTTCTACATCACTGCATTGTCCCGGGAGACATCTGATTGACATTACCGTCACTTGAATTTTTTTTTTTCTTCCAAATTCATAATTAGAAAAATATAAATTTAGAGAACTAACTGGATTGATTTTTTTATTTTTTTGAAGTATGCATCTCTGATCGTCTACCTTGCTTTATTTCTTGTTTTAGTCTCGTCTGTTTAGAAGAAATGTTTTAGATAAACACATGCACAAAAAATAGATGCTTTAAAAATGATATAAATATATTAGAAAAGATAGATATATATTTATTACAAAAGGAGAGCTACGGATCAATTACGTGAAAACTTTTGTACGATTATCATTTTTAATTTAATTAGTGTCTACCAAGTTTCTAATAAAAAAAATGAAATATATAAATTAATGTCTCATTTCTACATTAAGAATACAATCATCGAATCAACAGTAGTTATTATATATGATGTTATATAATTAATTATATAAGCTGGAGAGTTCTTCGGCACATCTAACTCAAGTCATAATATTTATTGGTCAAAACTATTACGTGGGAGATTAGTGCTAACAATGTGCAATTAATAAATCCCAACTCGTAGTTCGTAATTAACAATTGAAAGTGGGTACGTACGTACGAATATATTTGTGCTGTTCAAATTCTCCCACGAACAATTGCAAATTGATTACTGAAATTTACTGCTCATCACCAGTATATATATACGTAGGGTGTTGATCAGTACCTATACGGCTGTGTTGACCACTGTATTTACAATAAAATGAAACAGAAAGTCGACTTAATATAGTAGCATTGATGTCAGTGCGTTGCGTGCATGCATGGTTGTCCAAGTTAAGTCATGGATAGAGACAAACAAAAAAGAAAAAGAAAATTAAACTCAAAAAATAAAATAATATAACTTTGTATACTTATATTCTGCACACATCTTCTTATCTCACATTTATCGGTATTCAGATTTTTTTTTGATGAGTATGGGTTCTCAGAAATAAAAAAAAGTAGATTTCCGATCTGTTAAATCTCATCTCGCACAATCCCGTGACAAACGAACAAGTTCTTAAGATCGGCCTATAGGCGGGAACAGGAACAGAAATGAGTTGGACTCCAATTTGAACTGATTTTTACCGTGTGCGTGGAACATAAAACACAAAGTTGAACTGAATTTTTTTTCCCACGTGCACGCTCATGCGTACACTAACAGAGCTGAACAGGATCTTAATGACACAAGTAGTAACAAGAAACAGAAATATTTAAAGGCTGTAGATATTTATTTAAGAAAGTCTTTAAAGGCTTAAGATATATATTATCATTTATAAAAGAAAAGGTAATAAATATTTTGTATATTAAATGTAGATATATATTTATAAATTCAGATATCAAATTTTAGGTAGTGCAGAACAAATTCTCAGTTAATTATATACTTCGGAAATAAATAGCAAGGGACAGAGCTTTTTTTTATAAAACATAATTAAAAAAAATAAATTTAACGAAACAGCAGGATTGACAGAAGTTTTAGAAAAACCATAAAAACCGGTTTCATGAATGGAACCGGACTCCCAATCCGGCTTTGACCGGTTTTGACCAGTTTTTTATCTTGGCTGTGTGGCGAACGGTGTGGCACATTGGAACCGGTTTGCCAACCCCGTTTTGACCCGTTTTTGACCGGCTCCAGCTCTGAACCGGATTGGGATCCCGGTTTGGCCTATTTTTTCTGCTTTTTCTGTCGGTGGTGAAGCATATTATATGAGAGAGTTCCGAGAGTTCTGAGAGTTCTGAGAGTTCTGAGAGTTCTTAATTTTTTTTAATTTTGAGAGTTAGTTGTGATCTACAGATCGACCTCTACATTATATTTTTCGTATTCGTCTGAAGATTGTACTAAGTTTTTTTTTTTTTTTTAATTTCTGATTTTTTTTAGGATGTCAAATTCAGAATGATATTTAGATTGATTGTGAAATTTTTTTTCAGGAAATGTCTCAAGTATTAATAAATGTGTACTATCATCGTGAAATTTTAGACGCACCGACCTGTACTTTTCTGATTTCTGACATAACCAGTTTTGATGAGCTAAAAAGACACATATGTGGTGGTATTCATTTGCTCCCTAGCCAGCTCGATCTCACAATTAGGGCGCGTTTGAACACGGCGCCGCCTGGCTCAGTAGAAAAATACCAATTGTTTAACATAGACCACGAAATGATATGGCAGATGATGCTTCAACACGCCACTCCGGTATTGAATTTTAAACTTCTTGAATTAGTTGTTGAGTCAGTACCGGTTGTTAGTCAGAACAATTATGACCCATATCCGGGTAGTGAATCCGGAAGTAGTAGAGACAGACCGGTGTTTGAATCACCTATATATTGTGATGGCCCCTCTGAAATGCCAGTATCAGATGATTTGCCTAATTATTTTGACCAGCTAAACAATGATACTGACTCAGACTCAAACTCTGACCTTGATGGCCCGATTGTCGGAGAAGAGGACATGGCTGAAATTGAGGATGAGATTAGGGTTGAAGAGGTAATAAAGGAGTGGCAATCATCTATTCCCTATATTAATCGGGATTCGCAGCATTCTTGTTTGGCATTTAATGATGATGTGCCGATGCCGTACAAAGATGAAGCATTTTTTGGTCATGCACCCAGAATCGACGGTTTGTTTTCAGTGGGATAGATGTTCGAGTCCAAAGCCGAACTTAAATTCAGGCTGGGTGGATTTTCAATAGATAATAACATACAAATAAAACAAACTCACTCGAATCGTACTGGCTATGTTGTTATATGTAAAGCAGAGGGGTGTCCATGGAGGTTATACGCAAAAACTACTGAAACTGGAAAGTGGACAATTGCAACAAACCCATACCAGCACAATTGTTTCAGTATTGCTTGTACAGTAGACAGTAGTCAGATGACTGCTACGAAGATTGCAGAAATAATCAAGCCTAGTTTGGAGAGGGATCTGGAGATGTCAATAAAAGCATGTTACAATTCAGTTAGACAAAAGTACCCAATGGTTGAGACTTCATACAACAAAATTTGGAGAGGACGGGAGTTAGCTATGGCTAAATTATTTGGTTCTTGGGAAAAAACATACGAAATGCTACCTTATTTGCTTGGTGCAATCCAGAGGTCTAACTCAGGCACAAAATACAGAATTGAGTATGAACCATCTACACGCATGGGTGTCCATATTTTCACCCGCGTGGCATGGGCTTTCGGTCCATGCATTCAAGCATGGCCATATCTCAGACCAGTTATAAGTGTAGATGCAGGACATTTATCCGGCCGGTACAAAGGGAAACTATTCATGGCATGTGCTTATGATGCAGAACAACAAGTATTTTCCCTTGCATTTGGGATTGCAGATGAAGAGACTTCATCTAATTGGAGATGGTTTATGCAATTTGTATGCGAAGATGTGGTGGGGCCTGGTCGGATTTGTGTTATATCAGACCAGCACGGGGCAATCCGTTCAGTGTTTGATCGACCAGATTTAGGGTGGTGTGAGGAAAACGGTGAAGCGAGTGCATCGTTTATGTACTCAACATATTGCGGCAAATGTTTACAAGCTGTGCAAGGACAGAAGGTTGAAAGATATTTTTGTTAAATTTGTGGGTAAGATGAAACCATGGAGGTTTAATGAGGGTATGGAAATGATAAAAGATACGAGTATTACTACTCATAAGTATGTAATGTGGTGTGGTAAAAGGGTGCAAAATCTCGAAGAAGAACCTTTGCAACTCCATAAATGGGTACAATGTCATGAATGAGGCTTGAATAGGTGGGGTATTATGACTTCAAACGGGTCAGAATCATTGAACAGTGTGTTTCGTGTCGTTCGCCAACTCCCTGTATCAGCGATAGTGGATCTCACATATTACAAAGTTGTGGACTGGTTTGTGAAAAGACGCGAGGTTGCCGAACACTGGCTTCAAAACGGAATGGAATTATCCGTTTTGGAACATCGGATTAGAAAAGCGAAGGAGCACCGAGTGATACCTTTGGGACCCGACACTTATGAAGTCATAGATCACGACGGAGTTATTAAGACGGTATGTCATTTATTTTATTAAAATTCGTACAAAATTTATATATGATATTATTGTAATTATTTGCTTTACTAATTGTAGGGAGTGAAGGGAGATATAAAATATGAAGTTTGATTTTTAGAGGGGGGGGGGATGCCTGTTTGTGAGTGTCAGAAGCCACAATTTACTGGCATTCCTTGCAACCATGTACTGGCGGTGTGTTGTTCGAGACGCCTAAATCCGATACAATATGTAAGTCACTACTATAGCATTTCGAACTATGTCAACACATGGTCAGGGTGATTTCACGGATTTGGTAACATTACAAATTGGCCATATGACATGGGAGCACCTGTAATCAGATCGGACCCTACAAAAATTAACAAGGGAAGGAGGAAGCACCAAAGAATTTCTAATTCTATGGATCATATGGATGCTCGTATCAGGCCACGCCGTGCAGCACAAGAGGCAGATGGATCCAATAAAACAAGAACATCAGGTTATGAATTATGAAGTTTATATTTTAAATATTTTTATCTTACGCACACCTAACTATATACTTGTCATTATTTAACAGGTGGAAGACGAAGAAGCGTATCTGGTAGCCGACCTTGTGCACCTTCTATGCACGTGGATGAATCTGCTACACAAGGATCACGGCGAAGCGTATCTGGTAGCCGACCTTCAGCATATGTTATGCAATTGGAGGCCTCTGGTAGTACAGCATCTGGCAGCCGACCTTCTGGTAGCCGAACAGCTGGTAGTTTAATTAGCAGAATATTCCGACGTAAACCACGATGAATGATTTCATAAAACATTTGTATATGTTTGTAGTACTGTTTGTAAGACTATATTTTTTTTATGCAAAACCACACTTAATTGTCCAATTAAAACATAGGCATAATAAAATTCAAACAAAATACACTTAATTGTCCAATTAAAACATAAGCATAATAAAATCCAAACAAAATACACTTAATTGTCCAATTAAATACACACTTCATGATTCGTTCTCTCTGCCACGAACTTCAAATTTTGAGTGACTGAACCGCCTAGTTGGTTTGGATTGTCTTCTCTCCTCTTCTCCTCTGGACGGCCTTGGGGCCGATGGCCCCGCACCTGATAACCCCGCACCTGATGACCCCGCACCTGATGACCTCGCACTTGCTGAGCCCGCAGAATCTCCGATATGACGCCCGTCTATCATTATTGCCTGAAGGGACTCATAAATTCCGTTCATTACATCATCGGCAGTTGTTTGAGGAACCTGAACATCTGGATCACTCGGAAATCGGTCTGGATAATCATCATTGATATTAATACGCCTAATATCAGATGGAAGTCCTGCATGGTTCAGCATGGCTCTGAATAGTGCCATTTGACCCAGATCCTGCAGAATATCGCGACTATATTTAAGTAGTTGCAGTTCGTAAGCTTTTTGCCCACGTGTCTTCACCATTGCAATTCCTTGCGCAGTGTATTTTGTGATACGAAATTTCTACAATATAATTATATTTTAAAAGTTAATTATAATTTTGTGTAATAAAATAAAATGATATATTACAAATAAGAAATACTTACAATTCGAGCTTGAAATAGGGCATCTAATACATACCCAGGTCTCCGACATCTCCTTTTGGTTCTGGCATTGACTGGCTCAGAATTGTTGCATTATTCTGATTCGGAAAGACAGACGGCATGCCATTATTGAAGAACCAGTGCATGTACACGTCGTACCTGCAAATAAAATAAATCGAAAAAATATATTTAAGCCAAATAAAATTGTTTACGAATATCTTTAAGCCAAAAAGTATATTTATTTGTACCTGGCATCGTCGTACGGTACATGCTCAAACATAATCACGGGTTGTGCCGTGTGATACACTTCAAAATGGTCGCTCCAGTCAACAGAGTGTCCGTCATCAGACAAACCACTCGCTCGCTGATAAAGCCGAAGTTCTTCAAGATCCTGAAAGGGTGGTGGAGGACAAGGAGGAATGGGCTGAAATATGCCGAACTGCCGGAGAACTCTCTCAGGACAGTGAATCTCTACCTGCCAGAAATGGACGCACCACAACCTGCATGTAAAGCATGAGTAGTCTCTGATACCGCGCAAATTTATGCCGAGCTGGTAGTAATCGGTGTACGGCATCCAGTTGACAACACTGGCTCTCAGACGCTCAAATTGATACCGGAATTGTGATGTGCCTAAGTTGTAAAAACATGGTGGTTAAATATTAAATGAACACTAAATTGAATTGAAAACAATATTTATTATTAAAATGTACCTCTTAGCGGATTACCCTCCCATTCATGCGGTTGAATCCATTTCGCTCCAAAAGCCATTCTTTCATTAGGGTCACCTTGACCAAACGACAAATTAATTTTGGGCCTCGGCCGTCCAATAGGAAACCGAGTCCAAGACCACATTTGGAGCAGTAGTAGCGGACCATTAATCGATACAGCCGATTTTCTACAAGCTCGGGACAACTCCCGATACAGGCAAGCAAGCACGGCACCTCCCCAATTGTAGTCTACAGATCGAGGTCCCAAATTTTCTAAGAACTGTAAATACATTATCGGGACACCGCACGTGTGTACTGATCGATTGTCTACTGGTCACTGGCCGGTGTCATCTTCTCAACAAATATGTCCTTTAACCATTTTAGACGCATGTAATATTTTGACTTTGTCTTACCGTCCACTTTTTTCATGAAAAATTCATCGTCATCGTATTCGTACCCATCGTACATGTCCCAAGCAGTCTTGGATTAATTGGAACCAATTATCATCGGTACATCCAGCTACAGCCGTACCTGTAAATACAAATGTTAGACGAACATATAAATTAAAAACAAATAAATTAGTAATAGAAATGGCAAATTACCGGTAATGGGCAATCCCCACAAACAACTGACATCTTCTAATGTAACTGTCAACTCCCCCACCGGAAGATGGAATGAATTCGTCTCCGGCCTCCACCTCTCAACAAGAGCGGTGATCAATCCTTTATCAATATAGCATTTATTCACATCTTTCATCTGAAACAAGCCTAAATTCACCAAACCTGATTTCATCTGAGGTTGGTAAGGAATGCCCGTTTGACGAGTGCTAGTACGTAGCGTGGACTCGTGCTGTAACGATAATTGCCATGCATAAAAAATTAAATCCCAAAATTGAATTCAACCTTATAAGTAAATTTCAAACGAAATCGCAAAGTTATTACAAATACCTGCATACTCGCTTGGCTTATTTTGTGTAGGTCTTCAGACAATACCAACAAAGGGGGTAAGGGTTGTTCAGAATACATTTTGCCCTATATACATAATATTATAATTACATAAACTACAATGCAAAAAAAACAAATTATTCAAAGAAATTTCACAACAAAATTAAATTGAATAAATTCTCTAATTCATCGAAAAAACTAGCTTAAATTACTAAATCATTATACAGTTACTAAAATAACACTAACTAAACTAAAACAATATACAATTTATTTATATTACATGCAAAACCCTAAATTACTAAATCATTATACAATTATTAAAATTACACTAAAATACCTAAATTATACATGTCATTCATATACCCTAAAATTAAACTACAAACCCTCAATTTTACACTACAAAATTTATTTATACTACAAAAATTAAATTAAACTACAAGAACTTATTTATACAAAAAAAAAATTAAAATACAAAATATATTTCAGATTTTTATAAAAAAAATTACCTAAATTACACTAAAAATTACTATATCATTCCACAATTTATTCATAGACTCATAATTTTTTTATATACCCTCAATTTCGTATTATACTATCAATTAACGAGAGATATACTACAAAAACTCTTCATTTAACAATACAAATGTGAAATTAACTACAATTATTTATTTAAACTAACAAGAAATTAAAATTTCGGATTATATCTTCCAAAAAAAAAAATTAAACTACATACCTAATGAAATTAGTAGATCTGAAGCTTATTTTGTTCTTCTCAACGAAACCTATAATTATATGCATTTGCATTAAGAAATAATAACTAATTAAGAGCTGAAAAAAAAATTTAGCAAACTTACTGAAGGAAGTTCGGAGGCAGAGGAAGGAAAGTGGGAGCTTCAGCTGAGTTCGGTTTGGTTTGAAAACGACTTGGGAAGGAGAAGTTCGGTCCCTACCCAAACCGGTTTGGGAAACCGGTTTCTATTTTTTTTTTTTTCACCGCCAAACCGGTTTAGGAATCCGGTTTCTATTTTTTTTTTTTTTTCACCGTCAAACCGGTTTGGGAACCCGGTTCTCTGTCATTCGGATTTTCTGTGGCGCTGTGGCGTGGGTGATCAAAATTTATCCAAACCGGTTTCCCAAACCGGTTTGGAAATATGGAGACCGGTTTGGGAAACTGGTTCTTATGATTTTTCTAAAACTTCTGCTAATCCTGCTGTTTTGTTAAATTTATTTTTTTTAATTATGTTTTATAAAAAAAGCTCCAAGGGACAGCTAAGTACTACAGAGTACAGACGTTATTACTCCAAATTCATAAATTCACAATTGACCACAATAAAAAGGGCATAAAACAAACTGAAGATAAACAAGTAACTTGAACCGTCCGATCAACAATCAAGCGTCCCAAGAAAGTCACGTGGCGCGGTTCTAATAGGCCGCACATATCACCCCACGTGGGTTCTATGTGTTTCGTGAAGAGGATATTTTGTAAAAGTTATTTGTGCAAGTTCTGTGTTGTCTGTCATATTTCGAAAGAATATGATCTGATTCCAACTCATTGCACAGAAGGGTCCATATACCAAGTCGTTTTATTTTCTGAAAGAGGCCACTAACTCTTAACAATATGGGTGAGTATCCTCTGAGATATCTCAATTTTTGCGTGACCAACGTGTCCGGTGCCTATTCGGGGGAATTTAGGGGGCCAGTATTATTTGAGCTTTGAGATTCGTGCAGAACGTATTCGAACGATTAAGATATTCCAAAAAGTTTCGCAACTTTTGAGATATCTCAGAGGATTCGAATTCTAACAATATCAGACGGCCCAATGAAGTTTGCCATTGAATTTTTGTTTCAGAGAGTACAATTGCACCATGATTTAGTGTTTTAATGTGATTCACGTTTTTCATTTTCGTTTCTAAAATCTAAATAGCGAATTCCACCAGTTTAATATAATCTTTATATTTTTTAGAATTATTTTCCTATTTTTTTACATAAATACAAAATTACTATTTTAAGAAGATTCTGAATCATCCAAAAAATTAATATTGTATCTATGTAAAAAAAAAATAGTAAAAAAATTCTAGAAAATAAAAATTTTGGTCTCCAAGCATAATTTATTATGAAAATCATGTTGAGTAGTTCGGATCAACTACTCGAACTTCAAAAAAAAAAAATAATATGGAGCATATTAGAGCATAAAATCATAATACATTTGAACCCTCTTCTTTGTTTTGCAAGCAATTGGAGTAAGATTTGCCCAAAAAAAAAAAAAAAAAAAATCAAATTTTGGTGCAAGTCAAGTTTCAATGTGCCAACTTTTAGAGGTTAACTAATTAATTAGTGGATAACTTATCAACTAGACAACTATAGCTTGACTACGACACCATAGATAGGAAAGCGAAATTCAAATCTATTTTGGACTGGCCATTTCGATCAATCCGCTCAATTTTAATAGAAAGAAAAATATTAATTTCAAAGAAAATACTTCATCTCACCAAAATATTTTTGCCCTTATATAAAAGCTTATAAATAAAAGAAAATATAAAGTTCTATAAGATTTCAATATGTAGATCAAAATAAATCATGGTCTCTCCCTTAGGTCCTGTTCGGCCTCTATTTGAGAATGAGCGTGGGTGTAGGATTTGAATTGAATTTTATTGTTCACGTGGGAAAAAAATTTTAGTTCAACAATATGTTGGCTGAACAAGTCCTTAGAGCCTGTTCATCTTATAGACAGGAACAAGAACGAGAATGAGTTAGACTCCAATTTGAACTGCTTTTTACTGTGTACGTGGGACAAAAAACACAAAGTTGAACTGATTTTTTTTCACACGCGATGAGTAAAAGAGTCGAACAAACAATATTATTTTTTTTTCCAAAACACTGTTTTTCATCAACTAACTTCCATACATAGGGCTGTCCAAAAAGCTCGTAGCTCGCTCGCGACTCACATCTGGCTCGATCGGTAACGGCTCGTTCGATAGTGGACCGAACTGTTAACGAGCTGGCTCGTTAACAACTCGGGCCAAAATTAACGAGTTGAGCTTTTGCCCAGCTCGGCTAGGCATCAATTTGTGAATTTGTTTGAATTTGTGTGTATTTTATATTGTCAAGCTCGATCCAGCTCAGTTCAGCTCGATCCAACTCGGTCCAAAAATACTTGTAAAATTTATTTTCTTCTTAAAAGTTAAAACAAGGTCCAACCAAACCCAGCGAGCCAGCTCGTGAGCTGGCTCGTCACGAGTTTGAGCTGAAATTTGAGCTCACAAGCTGTTAACGAGCTGACTCGCTAACAACTCAGTCCAGAATTAACGAGCTAGACTTTTGTCTAGTTCAACTCAAGACATCTCATTTACAGTTCTATCCATACATATGGTCAGAGGCCATTTAATTTATTGGTTTAAATTGTTGTACTATTAGGCTCGCAAAACAAGTGTACTCTCTAAATGTTCTTAAAATTTTCTGTTTTTGAACAAATAATGATTTGTGAAAAGGAGATGAGAATAAAAACGGTCGCAAAAAATGATAACATTCCATGGTTGTTCAATCAATCGAGTCAATCATGTCAATTCTTTTTTTTTATATATATATAAAAAGAGAAGAAAAGAAAAGAAAGTCAGGCATGTCAAAAAGAACAAACCTTTTTCTTTTCTGACACTGTTTTGTGTGACCTAAACAACCATGCCTTGCCTAGAGAGGTTTTCTCCTGTTTAACACTGCCTCTTGAGATACTGTTTAATTCATGCTCCAAACTAACCGATTTCACAAACAACTGTATTTATTTATAATTTATGTTTTGATATTGCACGTGCACCCGACAAATCAGCAGAAAAATATAAATGATTATTAATAAACTTATTTCATGGAATGTAGAAACTAGGGTGTTCCAACGGTCGGTTGGGTTCAAACGTACCGGAGTAAAATGATTAAACTAATTTTTTTTCAGTTTTCAAAAATAGAACCGAATCGAACTGATTAACCTTATCAATCGATTAAGAACCGAACCGAACAAATTTTGGTTATGAATTAACGAAGTACAAATTTTAGAAAAAAATAAAGATTAATTGACCCATTCATTTGGAGCTGAACTAGACAAAAGCCTAGCTCGTTAATTCTGGACCGAGCTGTTAGCGAGTAAAAATAGAACCGAATCGAACTGTTTCGGTTCAAACTGATGTTAACCTATTGATAAATACATTG
Source organism: Carex cristatella (assembly GCA_024447775.1). Lineage (NCBI taxonomy): Eukaryota > Viridiplantae > Streptophyta > Magnoliopsida > Poales > Cyperaceae > Carex > Carex cristatella. Next base: position 5,036,740 of record JAJHPF010000018.1, read on the forward strand.
TCATACACAACAATTGAAGTTCGGTTTGTTTCGGTCAGGTTTGGTTTAATGAAATCATTATAATACCAATAAAATTAGAATCGAGCTAATATAAACTGATATGTTTGGTTTAGTCGGTTTTAAGAAGTCTAAACTTAACCAGTCCATTTAAACTGAAATTATTCAAAATTTTAACCGGACTAACCTATTTAAACCGAAAAATCAATCTATTTAAACTGAAATTTTTTCAGTTCAGTTAAAAATAAAACAAACCAAACCGTTTGAACACCCCATGCACATGTAACATTGGAACTTCATTACTTCAACAGTGATTCTTCTTTTTTTATTTTAAAAGAAAAGGAAGAGATGCTTAATTATAGAATAAATATAATGCCTTGTTGAATTTTACCCTCAAAAAGGTCTACCATAGTACCGTGTACGGGAAGAGAGAGAGAGGGAAGGAGGGAGGGAGAGAGAGAGAGAGAGTCCTGTGTGCAGGTATTCATCTGTCTTTTCATGCATTTATAATCTTTCTTCTTTTGAAAATTGGCAGAATATAGCACATGGACTGGAGAAAAATGTAAACAAACTCTTATCTCCTGTCAGGAAAAAATTGGACAAGTCCCCTTCTTTGTTGCAAATATTGCCACGGCGCGGTAATTTAGTTTTCTAGTTTTACCAGTAGCGGAGCATTTGGCGAAAATAAATCTGCTGCAGTTCGAAAACTATTGAACAGTAATTTTAAAATTCCTACCATTTAAATTTAACTGTTAAATTCTTTTTGATAACGCATCTTGAAACAACTGATTTTTTCTTACGCACATCTTGAAACAGTTCGACTGCTAGATTCATATTGCAGAGATTTCAGAATTACTATTCATTAGTTTCGGATTTCGGTAGATTCAGACTCCTCCAAATGAATGGGTCAATTAATCTTCATTTTTTTCCAAAATTTTATACTTATACTCTATTTTATATATAATTTTGAGTAAAAATATTATAGGTAGTGTAAATTAACTGTCATTCGTAACAAATTTTGTTTATATAATTGACCTTTATTCATGTTTAATCTTCATAACTTGAAAATCTGACTCCGTCTCTGAGTTTTACCATATGCCGATTAACCGAAAAGCATAGTGTGTTTGGATGAGAGGTGGAGTTAATCTTCATAACTTGAAAATCTGACTCCGTCTCTGAGTTTTACCATATGCCGATTAACTGAAAAGTATAGTGTTTGGATGAGAGGTGGAGTTAACTACTTAGCTAGAGTAGGGAGCTAATTTAGACTATAAGAATAGCGCTAATTCAATAAATTGAAGAAATAAAGAATTGCAAGCTAACTCAAACTATTTCTATTGTTCAGAACATCTAACTTTTTTTCAAATATAGAATAGCAAAATAATTTTTTCACCAACTCCAATTTTTTCACTAACTTTTTATATAAATTTTTTAATTTATTTGAATTTAGAACACCCTAGTTCTATATCATTTTATGGTGCATGTGATACCTTGAAATTTTTAACTTAAAACTATACAAAAAAAATAATTTAAATTATAGCACATGTGACTAATCACTATAGTTCTATATAATTTTATGGTACAATATAAAATTAATTTGAATTATATAAAAGTTATTTAGCTTCGATATCAAACAATCTTAAAGTTTAAATAGTTTATATTAAAATAATTTCTAGGGATTAGTCAATCAAATTTTATATCGACTTAATGAGAAAACATCGACAATTTTAAGCGTTCAGTTTGAGGAAATTCTTTTAAATAAATCATATAAATGTACCCAAAAGATCAATGTAAGCTAGAATTATCATAAATATATATAGTTAATTAGCTTATTTGAGCTTCTGTTGTATACTAGCGGCTTCTTTATCATTTTTTTAGCAACTTGAACAGTTATTTGTTATTTTGTCAAAATCATTGGAAGTTTAATTCATCATTAATTAAACAATAAAAAAACTGGCATGGAACACAATGACAGAGTCATCATGTAACAGAGGTAGGCAATTGCCTTTCATTAGAATTTTAAAATTGAGTATGGAGTAGTATAAATAGCATGCTTACTCCTAGAAATTAAACTTTTTATTCACCTCTAACTCAAATTTTGGCTACGCTACTGATGGAACATCACTGTATTTATATCTACAAATCATAATTACAAAAATATTTTCATATTTAAAATATAGCATTTTTTAGGATAAATAATTAGAATATAGTTTGAGTTGCTAATAATATTATGTAGTTAATTATTAGCTTCACTGCTAATGGATTCTGAATTCAGATATACATATTTGGACCGCTTGAGAATCATGTATTACAGCCTTAATTACAGGAAAGAATTGCAATATATGGTAAACAACAAACAAGACAAAGATTCTACAAGGGTACAGCTCTGATCGAAAGTAGGGGATAGCTGTGTACTGATAAAAAAAGTGTCAACTTGGTAGTCACTAGTCACTACCAAGTCCTTTCAAAAATAAAAATTAAAACTATAAAAAAAAGTGAATAGTGATTGTCTAAACAAGAATAAATTTTGGAATTACATCACCTTGCTTACTAAGTTTTCACAGCCAAACAACAGTATATGTTTAGAGACTTTGAATTCAAAGGGCGTGTAGCCAGCTACTAGTCAAACTAGGAGGAACCATATTTTTGGCTCTTGAGGAGCAAATTTTTGTTTCTAAAGTCACTGTCAGATGAGTCTGAGATGAGTCCGGAACAAAATTATATTGATTATTTAAATGTCAAAATCTATTCTGAATCCACTTGACAGTGACTTTAAGAGCAGAAATTTTCTGCCCCATATGAGCAGGTGATCTAGTTCCAAACTAGAAATCAAATTACAGACATGCACTTCATGTCTTGAAAAGAGTCTAATATTGAAAAACCATCAAAAGAATAAATTATGGTGAAATGAGAATTAAGAACTTACATATATCTTGAAGCTAAAATTAAAATCGATCGATTAGCACCTCAAAGAATAGAGAAAGTATGACTAAAGCTCTAGTCGGCACATCAGATTCAACTTAAACAATAAATAACAAGATGTAATTAGAATATATATTTATATATGTGAGAAAAATGTAGAAATCATTTCAGAAATTATGTATATTCTAACTAATAGTAGCATTAATTAGTATATGTATATTCTCATAGCTTTTGGGCGTGATAAAGAATAAATTACGCAAGAAAAGAGAGGAGAGCGGAAGGGAGGGGACTGAATCTCGTGTCTTCAGTGAGCAGAAAATTTCGGCTTCTAAAATCACTAGTATGTGAATCCAGAATGAGTTCGGAGCAAAATTATATTCAATATTTAAAAATCAAAACTCACTACGGATCTATGTGTCAGTGACTTTAGAGACATAAATTTTTTGGCCACAGAGGAACAGGTGATCTGGTTCCGGAAGAGATACTGATCTTGATCATGCTGTTCCTCAATAATAAAATCGAACGGGAACGGGAGATGAAGTGGGCATTATGAATTGAACGATTTTTATCACCTCAAAATCAAAATATAGAGCATCCTTAATTACTTTTAAAACACGCTCTTCAGAAGAAAAAACACTAATCATAAATTTAGAACCACAGGTGAAATGCTACCAGAAAAATCAGAGCATAGACGTAACTCATAAGCAAAAGAAGATATCATCAGAACGGGGCTAATTTCAATATTTTACTGGTATCATGTGTTCAGTCCCAATAATAAAAAAGAGCGCCCCCGCCCAGCTTGTATATAAAAAAAGAAGGCATGACAAGAAAGAACGTGAAGGCATTGGTTCTATTGTTTGAATTGAGCTACAAAACAAACATGAGAAAAGACTTCTCATTGAGATTAAACAATAAAGGAAATAAAGAGATCCAAAACGCCTGCCACAAAACAAGGAGGCATAAACAGTACCAATTAATTTACCATCGTTTTGTTTTCTTTGCTATTTCAATACTCACAGCCTCACAGGGAAAGTAAAAAGAACACTAATCATAGGAACGCCATATACAGCGTACCACATTACCCAAAACACAGTTTACAGTGGAGAAAAGTAACCATTTTCCAATTATAAGAGCTTTAAACTTTAAGATGCAATATGAAATTCACACAATAAGAAATTAAAACTATGAAATAGGTAAAAATTGAAGTACGTACAAACATAGGATGGAAACATACATATACCTAGCTTGTGAGCCATGGATTTTTCACTGACATACATACTAGCTCTCAACCTCCATACATAACATTATCCCCATTTAATCAAAAGACCTAGTTGATTCATGACATTCAGCATAATATCATGGAATTTCATCTCTAAAAAAACAAAAGAAAAAACACATATCCTAATAGCTAGCTAGTACCAACTTCAGTTAATTAAACACTGATAAAGGGAGCATACATCCTGCGGCATGTGTCTCTGGTGCAGAGACTGTCATCGCAGCGCCATCACCACCATCCACCAATCCCTCATGCACCATCATAAAATCATGATGATGGAGGTGATGATGATTACCATAGAGATAAGCATGAGGAACACCCCCGTTTATTACCAAATTAAGGTCGGCCCCGCCCAGATACGACTGCTGAGGCCGGCCATGCAATGGCTTAGCATCGCCATCAGAAGGGGTGTGTTCGGAAAAATGTTCGAATTGAACAGTGAGTGGTTGCTGCTGCTGCTGCTGCTGGTTTCCAGTTGAGGTAGGAGGGCGTTTTCGCCGTTTCTTCTCATAAGCAATGCCCCTCGCCTTGGCCTGGCTATCCCTTACCTCTCTCAGGTACAACCGGACAGCCCGAGCACCAAAAGGGTTTGCCTCGGGCCGACCACCATCCTCTTCAAAGGCCGCCCGGAGGCGGCCTACAAGAGCATCCAGACTGCCCCAAGCTTGCTTTAATGGGCACGGGCATGGACCGGGTGGTGTTGGGTGCCCGAAAAAGGGGCACCCGAGATTATGAACCTTGGTTTTGCCAAATTGATCAAGGTACCTTAGAAATTCAAGCACGTGGGCTCCGCTGCATCGAGAGAGCTCAAGAGGAGGCCTGTGATTGCGGAGGTACTGGCGGAATGTGTTCCAGTCCCGGCGCTTTTGGGACTCATATCGGCTTGGCCGGGGACCAGGGCTGTCAGAATTGTTAGAGGATGACATGGTTTGAATCTGTTTTTCCTTCTTTGGCCTCTTGATTCCTACGGTAGATTCAAGTTACTTGTACTTAAGCACTACTTGCTTGTTAGTAACGCCTTGAACTTGTACAATCCTGCATATAATTAAGTAGAGAATTCTGAGTTTCTGTTCATCGTCGCTTAGAATTAATATATAGTTTTGAGAGAGAGAGAGAGGCAATAACTCGACTTTACCAAATAAAAGAAACAAATTTTGCATATAGGAGACATTAGGGTTTTCTACAAAAAAAATTCTTTTTAGTTTCAATTGATGAAGATGAAGATAGGCAAGTCAAGGAGGTTGGTTTAATTCTTTTGAAATTTATGGCAAAACAATAGTATTTCTAAACCAAGAAAAGATGAAGAATTTATAATACAGTACCAGGGAACTAAAAAGGATGTTTGTTTGTTGACAGAGATGAAAATATCTGTAGAAGGCAAGAAAAGCTTGGATGCTCATGGAATTTGCTTAATTGAGTTAAAAATTCAAAGCTTGAGTTACGCACCAGAATTAATGATGAGAATAATAATTGAACAAGGTCAAAGGTGTTTTGCTACAACCATCACAAAATGGAAACAGAATGCATAAATATATGCTCTTAAATTATGGAAGAAGAAAAAATAAATTAAGTGGAGAGAAAGAGATTAAATTAGCTTCTGGGCGGAAGGGGGAGAGAATAAGGCAAAACAAAGGTGAAATATATAGAATGAGAACTAGAGAAGACAGGTGTAGAGAGGGGTAGGAGAGAGAGAGAGAGAGAAGGGGGAGACATAAACAATAAAAGCTAGGTAGGTGCAATAGGGTTTTCTTCATGTGAAGAAAAAGAAAGCTCTCAATTAAGGCATCATAATATCTACTACAAGTCTGATATCACATATTTCAGCGCTTCAAAATTAACAATAAAAAGTTGCACGATCCAAACAAATACAATTAATAAGACTCAGAGAGAATTCTCAAGAGAGAGAGATAGAGATCATTACCAGAGCTAGAGAGAGAGGGACAAGCAAGGGAAAGACAGTTCCTTTATGGCGTTGAGTTATGGATATAGGGATATTGGAACAAAGTGGTAAAGGTCGACAGATGAAGGAGAAAAGAGAGAGAGAGAGGTTAAGAGTTGCTTGTGGAATAATGCTCTGTCGCTTTACTGCTATGGTGTACAATTGAATATATAGACTCTACCAATTAAAAATTTGGTGCTTGGATTTGGGAGACACGTTAAAATTAATGGTTAACAATTAATATAATATTGGTTGTATTTTTATTACAAATTCAATGCTAATCATTATGCACTAATTATTCTTTATATGGCTGATATTTGTATAATTATCTTTGCATATATATATATGTTAGCGTATGTTGTTCAAGACTCAAGATTACGTACGTACCGTTTATGTATTAAGTCTGTTGAACTTCAACATTTTATAAAAGTATTATTATTGTTGTTGTTGTTGACATAATAAAATCCGTTAATTATGTTAATTTACTATTGGTGTTTGTAATTTACAAATTAATTAATTAATCGTCTTGGTAAAGAATTGATTAATAGATCACAACATTGGAACTCTGTGAGAATCACTCAATACACTTATATAAATTCTAACATTTCCAAAACACACACTGCAGTTCATAAGACTGGTGTTGTACCGCGCTGAGCTACAGGGACTATTAACCTTTACAAACTTAGGATCTGTTCGTTTGTCACGAAATTATGCGGGATGAAATTTGACGGGTGCGGAAACCCACTAAATAATTTATGGAACCCATACTCATAAGTATGCATATATAAATGATAATGAGAATGTAATGAATGAGTATTCAGATGTACTGTGAGAATGTGAGATTAGTTACGAGAAAACTTAATTTATGTTAAAAAAAAATGCATCTCTCTTGGAATATTGTCATCTATTAAAAAAAAAGATCGTGTATTGTCTATTATGTTTATTTCGTATCAAAATAAAATAATGCATGAGTAATACCACAATATTTGTCTAATTTTAATTTATGAAAAATGATCAAATAATCTTTATTTATAACAATAATGTTTCTAAATTTTGTAAACAGTTCGTAATTCTTAATCTAATTTAATATGAATAATATTAGATCTAATTGCAATAAAATGTTGAAATTTAATTATATTTTACATAACATCTATTTTTTTTGTCAGATAGTAATAAATGTTAAATGAAGCCTACTTTTTTTATAACAAATGAAAAACGACGTGGAGAGAAAGAGCAACAATTGACACAGTTGGGAAAAATAAAATTCAATCGGTGTTGATATTTTTTTTCCAGAAATTTAGTTTGTGCGGAGAAGAGTTGGGAACAAATGCAGAAAATTTTTGAAGAAAAAACTAGCCATCCGAACAGGGTCTCGGAATAAGAATCCGGATCCTATCATTTCCTATCAGAAAAGAGCGGATCCGAATTGCTGAAATTCGAGACTAATAAACAGTGTTATTGAAATTCCTGAAATTCCGATTCAGCCGTCAAACTGTTCCGAGATGCGTGTGCAAAAAACTAGCTGTTTCGAGATGCGTGCACAGAAAAAGTTGAATGGCTGGAATCTCGAATTTCAGAAATTTGGAAATCTCGAATTTCAGCCGATTTAAATTCGAAAAGAGCCATCCGAACATGCCCTAAACTTTTATATATTTATAAATTAAGTCCAGCAAACTACCTAAACACTATATTCGATCAGAACGAGCAGTTAGAACTTTGGACCAGATATATAGGTATGAGCATATTGATAGGCCCATGAACTAAATTGTCATTCCTAGATACACTAATAAGGACTTATTTGGTAGATGAGGTTCCAATAAGTTTTCAAGGGTAAAATCAATTTGTGGACATTTTTTCTTCAGAAATTTTTATTTATACCATATTGAAAAAAATAATAAATTAAAAAATAATTTTTTTCTGAGAATTTCGAAAAGTGCTACGTTCGCGACTTTGATGGATGGACACAGATCTGTAATTCCGCCGATCAAAATTACGGACACAGTCTGAGGGTCCGCCATCTTAATTAAATGGTGGACCTTCTCTTTTTTTTTTTTACTTGTTTTATACCATTTTTAATATAAAAGTCGTCATTATGTTTTGTTTTTATTCTTTTAAATATTACATACGGATGAATTAAATCGAAAGTCGTACATGACTTTTTTTTTGTGTTAGCTGTAAGAAGAAGAAAAAAAAGAGAAGGTCCGTAGTTTCAATTGGCAGATCCAGACTTAATTGTTTCAGTAGTGAATTAGGTCAGAGGGTTTTTTTTTTTTTTTTCTAATTGGTGGAGATGCTATGTTGCTTCATTAATTTTATTAAATTTACCATTCAAATTGGACCACCGTTTAAAGAAACAGATTTAATCAAAATTCTTAGCCCCCAGCACAATTATGTAAACAATTAAAGCCTCAATTCAAATCCATTTTGTACCGACTAATATCATATGGGCATTTATGTCTGAATTGAGAGTGTAGTCAGATCCTTAGATTAAAAAAAATAAAAGAGCCAAATAATCAAAATAAAACAATGATTAAGTTTATTAAATTCATTAATTTGATCATTCATTAAATTTCATAAATTGTGATTAAGCTAATAGTTTAAAATACATTAATACAAGAATTGAAACACAAAAATAAAAATAACTTTAACTAGCATTACAGATTTACAGTAGTACAATAATAATTGATCAAACACAAAACTAAAAATAATTAAACAAAACAGTCTATAAAAGTTCAAAAAAATTCAATTAAACAAAATTTCCTAACAAATTTATCATGTATTTGTCGAACACCTATATTCTAAAAAAATTCATGGTTAAATAATTTTAGCTTTGACAAAGTAAAATTTTCATTTCTATATTAAAATTTTCTATTCCCATAAAATTTCCATATTACCGAATATAGTAAATGATTGCGAGTCTCCGGAGCCTATGAAGTTAGCATAATTAGTTGTCCGACTTTGTTAGTCAAACAAACTTGTGTGCGTAATCTTTTTATTTTTTACGTATTTGTTTTTATGTGTGAGCTTAATCATTAATTTGGAGTCAAAATTTGTCCTTTTGTGTTTTTGTCCTGCCTCGTGTTACAAATTCAGTGAAAAAAGAGTTCAAATATATCATAATTTTGTGTTACAATATGCTCCGCATTATTTTTTTTAAGTCTGAATAGTTGATTCGAACCGCTCAATATGATTTTCATAATAAAATATTCTTGGAGACCAAATTTTATTTTTTTTAGAATTATTTTACTATTTTTTATAAAAGTACAATGTCACTTTTTTGGATGGTCCAAAATGTTCTTAAAAAAATGATCTTGTACATATGTAAAAAAAATAGTAAAAAGAATAAAAAATATAAAATTTGGTCTGCAAGCATATTTTATTATATGAGGATCATGTTGATCGGTTCGAATCAACTGTTTAGACTTTAAAAACAAAGATCACGGTGCATTTGAACCCTCCTCTTCATGGATAATTACTTTCCTCACATATATAATTACTCTCAATTAATATATTGGCGTATTATATTTATGAAGTTGTTTTAGACATAATTCCACAATGTGAAACTATATTTTAATTTCTTTATAGTAATTTAAGGTAAGAATTATTAACAAATTATTGTCCGCATCAACAATAGTCTAACTCTTTATTGTGTGCGTGGAAAAAAAAATCTACTCAGACATTGTGATTTTTTTTCACGTGCACAATATTTTAGCCATTTAAAAAATTTCATTTCCGTTCCTTCAACGGTCAATTAAATCCTAATTGAAATTAATTTTTGATGGGTGATGTTTTAAATTTGTGTAATTTATGACGTATTTAAGTAATTTTTAAAATTCAATAGAGTTAGACCCTACTTCCATCTTTAGGTCCGTGACTATATATATACTACCACTGTTAGTGAGCTAGCCTTGGACAAATGATATATACAAAGTACTGTTTGACAAGTGACAACCATCTATTTTTATTCAAAACAATTTTATTCTGTATAATCCATACAACGTACGGTTTCCAAACACAAAAATTGCTATATATTCAGTTAATTAATTATATAATAGCAATATATGCAGGGGTGAAAATGTAGCGGATAACGGTAAAATTATATCTATATTTTTTATTTTTGATACGGAGTGGATATCAAACATATTAGACAGATACAATTACGTATTCATATCAAATCAGATATTTATTAAAATAACATTAAAAATATTAAAAATTCTAAACTTTATAATATTTATCTAATTATTACAGCGAAACATTAATTTTTCATAATATAATTAAAATACTGGTATATATCTACTATTCAGACACAGATTATTAAAACGTAAAATCATATCATTATTCTTATCTATACGGATATTTGGATATCGGATATCTACATATAAATGTTTAAATACAGATCAAATATTATCCATACCATTTTCTAATGTTGTAAAATGCGGTTTTGTTCATGCATGCAAAAGACCAATGCATACCGCATATGCAGAATTTCATGTAGATTTTAAACTATATATTAATTTGTTTCCACTCAAAACATGCAATATATTTCCATTAAAATCATTCAAACAATAAATTCGCACATATGCGAGCTAATATGAGGACATATGCGGTCACATATGCGAATCCGTATATTTGAGACTGCATGAAATTTTTTATACGGAATCGGAGTTCATACACATATGCCACCACATGAACCGTATTTTACAACAATGCCATATTCATTCCCTAAAAATATGGTATTCCAAGAAATGTTTGAATACTAATATATGTTTTTTTTATTGTCAAACGTACCGGGTACAATTTCAACTAACTTTTCCAACAGTTATATATATTCTTCATGTCTCTAGTCTAGTCCAGCTCTTCGTATATATATATATATAGAGAGAGGGGTTGGCTAATATATAAGCGTTTGTTCTAGACTCAGGAACAAACAGTTCGGTTATCCGATTTTCAAAGTCCAAACGGTCGATCCAAATCGACAGATGTTTAATCTATATTAAAATGTGCCTGGAGACCAAATTTTACATTTTTTGGATTTTTTTTTACTATTTATTAAGATGGTTTGAAAATCGTTGTTTTTATTAAAATTCTGCACCACTGAAAACAGCGATTTTCAAACCATTTTAATAAATAGTAAAAAAAATCCAAAAAATGTAAAATTTGGTTTCCAGGCACATTTTAATATAGATTAAACATCTGTCGGTTTGGATCGACCGTTTGGACTTTGAAAATCAGAGAACCGAACCGTTTGTTCCTGAACCCAGGAACAAACGTTTGTATATTAGCCAACCTCTATATATATATATATAGTAGAACTAGGGTGCTCCTAAGTTCACCAAAGCCTCTTGTAAACTTGACTCAAAAATATATCGAATCGACTTTAAATGATGAATCCAAACCGTTGAAACCCTTTTACCTAATGAGTGATGCGTATACATGTGAAAATTTTAAAGTTTCGAATTAATTTAATATAGAGTCAAATGGTCAAAAGTTTAAGGTTTATAAATTAATTTTAATGCATTCATTTCTTGGACTCCTTTGACCACTTGACTTTATATTAAATTAATTCGAAACTTTAAAATTTTCACATGTAGACGCATCAATAATTAGGTAGAAGGATTTCAACGTTTGGATTCATCGTTTAAAGTCGATCCGATATATTTTAGAGTCAAGTTCATAAGAAGTTGGGTGATCTTAGGAGCACTCTAGTTCTACTATATATCGAATTGACTTTAAACGGAGCTCCCAAGTTCACCCAACCTCTTTTGAACTTGACTCTAAAATATATCGAATCGACTTTAAATGATGAATCCAAACTGTTGAAATCCTTTTACCTAATGATTGATGCGTTTACATGTGAAAATTTTAAAGTTTCGAATTAATTTAATATAGAGTCAAGTGGTCAAAGGAGTCCAAAAAATGAATGCATTAAAATTAATTTATAAACCTTAAACTTTTGACCACTTGTCTCTATATTCAATTAATTCGAAACTTTAAAATTTTCACATGTAGACGCATCACTCATTAGGTAGAAGGGTTTCAACGGTTTGAATTCATTGTTTAAAGTTGATTCGATATATTTTAGAATCAAGTTCACAAAGAGATTTGGTGAACTTAGGAGCACCCTAATTCTACTCATATATATATATATATATATATATATATATATATATATCACTCATCATATTCTTCCAATAATCTCTAGTCTAACTCGATATGCTTTAAATAATTATCAAACGACACCCGTAAACTTTAGCATACTCGATCTGTTACTTTTAGTTGAATGCGATTTTTTTTATTTAATCAGTTTATTTTTTATCAAAACATCTTATTACTTTGATTTTTTTTTAAATCATAATAAATCATAATTTAATTATAGATGATAATTTTAATAATATAATTCTATCAACGTAAAAATCTAATAAGTGCTTTAATTCGTTATACGAATATCAATACCAATAATAAATGCATCAGCAAAACTAAAGTAACCAGCTTTCTGTGCTGCATTAAAATAAATTGATGAGATATATAATATTAGCATAAGTTACTTACACAATTTTCTCAAATTAATTATATGTCCGTTAGTCACATTTTGATGCTCATACTTTGGAACATGCATGTGACTATATAGTAATTTTTTTTTATTCCCACCAGACTTAAATTAAAGATATGGAGATCAATGGTTGTTTTATTGGTTGTATATTCATTTTATTATTAAAAGCTGTACATAAGCAAAATTAATCCATATAAGAATGCATATGCGGTATCTTCAGTATAATTAACTCATAAAGAAAAAAAAATTAACTAACTATTTAATTAAATCATAAAGAAAAATTATTCCAGTACATCAAATTTAATTAATTTGTTGAATAGTTAATATTCAATTTGATATGATGGTTATGCTATATGTTTTGGATTTTTTAAAAATTAAAATGACAAGAATATTAAAGTAATTTTTGTCATTGACCATATTTGTTATTAAATATATATTATTTTTTACTAAAATTGATAGTCTGAAGTAAAATAAATATTCCTTTCCATCTTTGTTTGATCGGACGGTTTAAATTTTACTATTAAATTTTCTGGTGTACTGGAGCATTAGTTACTTATTTTATTATATTTAGGTTATTGTAATGTCAATTAAAGATTCTTGTATGTTGGTAAATATATATTAATTATCCTACTTTCTGTCAAGACCATGCTAAAAACTATATATCTATTTTATTTATGTTAAGTTGGGATCGTTAAGGATTAGTGTAAGAATAGTGACTTTTGGATTAGTGATTGAGAATAGTGCTAATTCTAGTGGATTTGTGAATATTGCTAACTTTGGACTATTCCTAATTAATAAAAATTTTATTTAGATTGTATATTTACAATAGTGTTGAATTGTATGTTTAGAATAGTACTAACTAATATTTTTATTAAAATAACATAACATCGTTGTACTCATACTATTCTTAATTTCTAATTTACATATAAATCACAAAATTTTAAAAATAACGAAGAGCAATTTCTGAGTTAGCACTATTCTACTCCTATTCTACTCCGATCCAAAGGCACCCTTAATTGTTAGACCACATTCACCTATTACACTACTTGAAATGAAGAGAGATAGAGTGATCGAGGAGAGAGAGAGAGACAAGGGAATGGGACCCACAAAGTAGACAGCCACCTCGTGGGTGTGATGGTAGCCTGATGATTCTCTTCCCTTTGCACAAAAAGCCTTTTCAAGGGTCTTGTTTTTTCACATACTCTTCTCTCTCAGTACTGCTTTCTCTTTCTTAACATCAGAAAACAAATATATTTTCTATGGCTTGTATAGCAAAAGCCAGAACTACTACAGTTCCTAGTTTCCTCACCATTTGTGGAGAAATATTTCTGCTTAAATGCCAACTTACTGTGATTGAACAATGCATCTGTTCGGACAAGCTTCTGTGTCTGATTTCTGTCGTTTTCTTTTTCTTTTTTTGTACGAATAGTTTGAAAACAACACACTAAACTAATCAATAATTAATTGAGTAAATTACATAAACCATGCATGTGAAAAGTTTACTATAATATGCCAAGGAACAATTTTTCTTTTCGAATACGGTATATATTTATATATTTGGCTAACTAAAATTAACATTTTGCAGCCTAAAATATTTTCCTTTATTTTTTTCACGTGATGGTTAAGCTCGAAAGTAGTGTTCAGCATACTCTGTTTAGAGTTCCTTAGAGCTTCTTAAAAGACTAAAGAGTCTTAATCTTGCCAAACACTTGTTCTTTTGTAAATCATAAAATTATTTTCTTAAGACTCATTTTGTTTTCTTTTTTAAGCTTGTTCATATTTTTAAAAAGTCATTTCATATGACTTAAGGATCTGAGGATTCTTCAGAAAGATAAACATGTACTTTCTTAATTTTTTGTTGCCGAACACTTTTTTCTTAACAAACCTTAAAATTTAATTCTACTCAACTCACCGAACACTACTGAAATTGTATCTGCATCTCAACATATGATGAGGTTTTCAATGTTGTTCCAAGTAAAAGAGGTTGGAGAGATGAATGTTAACTTCTTTTAGGTCCTGTTCGGATGCCAGTGGGAAATGGGTTGGGATCTATTTTGAATAGAAAAAACACTGTGCGTGTGGGAAAAAAAAATTCACTCTGAGTGAATTTTTTTCTTCCCACGGCAACAGTAATCATCCGAACAGGACCTTAGAGTAGTTTACATTATTTTTGTGATCTAAAAAATATGCTTAGAGTGGCGGATTTAAAGAGTCTATTTAGCATAAATGATTTAGATAGTTGTCACATCATAAAAAATGATGCCCATAAAATTTTAGTTATTTTTTAAATAAGTTTTTATGTCGATTTCGAACATGTTCCACACTAAAAACTTTTTTCATAGACAATGAACTATAATTGATTTCCAGCCTTTAAAATCATTTTACATAACGAACTTAGTCAAACACAATAATTAATACTCTTCAAAGAGTACTGCAATAGAACTCTTCAACTATTTTAAAATAATAAAAATGACAAAAGAAAGGAGCACAGAGTTGCGAGAAAAAGGTCATTGTCAAAAACAGTCACTCTGAGTGCTCCTTTTTTAATTCATGGCCTTTTTTTAACAGAAAATTAAAGCCCTTTGTATTAATTTTCCTTTTTCTTTTTTTTAAGTTCCTTCAATATAATTTCTTTGTAAATTTTTCCTTTTTTATTTCGATGAACTTTAGCAGGCATATTAATAACTAGCCAGATCTCAAATGTAGGATTCAAATCTGCTCATTTTCTTTTATCTGAATCGTTCAAAATCTGTCACACGGCTTCAATTTCATATGTAATTGAAACCGTGTGATGAATTTTGAACGATTCAGATGGAAGAAAAAGAGGATGAGCTTTTCTTATTCTTAAGAAAATGAACAGATTTGAATCTAAAAAAAATATAGGAATTGAATTTAGTTGTTATTTGTTGACTACTGTTTGCTGGTTTTTTGTCTTCTTTGAAATATTTGTATAGTCACATGGCTTCAGTCTTTAGTTATTAGTTAGAAAAAGAAAAGATAATTTCACCAATGTAATTTCACATCAACACATTAATTGTCATCATCATCACCGCACGGGAGAACTGATCTGATGTGATCTGAATTCTGAACGATGGTGAATGCAGTAGCTGCACCTCTGTGCAACGCTCTACAGTATTGTAAAGGATCCGGTGTGTCCGAGCAAAATGAATCGATGCATGAATCTGGATGTACGTAAGGGACAGACTGGACATAATGCATGCTGACACGTGGGCCCACCGTAACTCTGTGCTAGCAGCAGGGTTACCAGATTCTTGATTCATACATGATACATGCAATATGAATAACAACGTGCAATTGACGAAGTACTGGTAAAAGTGGTGGTCCTATGTGTTGTAGCATGCAAACACGACTTACGCATATATATAAAGAAGCTAGTTAAATAGTGGGGAAAAAGAGACGAGGTCTTATTCAATTCATTATTACATACCGACATATTTGTTGATAACATATATTTTTTTTGTTTTAAGAAGAAATTATAGATTTTATTTTCTTGTTTATAAGTTTATTAACTAATCCTTCTTCTTTTTTTATATATGTGTGGTTTCATAAGAAAAAAAAAATCATTTTAGATAGGTACAAAATCACTATTTTAAAGAGATGCTGGACCATCCGATAAAGTGATATACCTATGTTAAAAAAATACTAAAAATATAAAATTTGGTCTCCAAACATATTTTATTATGAAGATCATGTTGAACAGTTCGGATTGACGTTGGGACTTTGAAAACTGAGATAAAAAGATGTGGAGCATATTGGAGCACCAAATAATAGTGCATTTGAACCCTCCTCTTATTACATACCGACATATTTGTTGGTAAAATATTTTTTTGTTTTAAGAAGAAATTATATATTTTTATTTTCTTGTTTAGTTTATTAACTGATCCTTCTTCTTTTTTATATATGCGTGGTTTCATAAGAAAAATAAAATAAAATACACACCATTTTAAGAAATGCACAAAATATGTATGTTAATTTGTTTGACATGACTTTGAGTTGTGGTGGTTGATGCCATCTGTGACCAGACATGTAGATGAGGTTTTTCTCCTACAAATTGTATTAAATTATATAAAACCTTTACAACCAATTTAAAAAAGTATATGAAAGAAATACATGCACGCATCAAACTTTCAAAAACTAAACTAATTTCTAAAAATTTCAATTGTGAAAAATTAAAATGTGTTGTCAAGTCTACGACTGATATACATCTTGTTTTCTATTTGCATTTTAGATAATAATTTGTTACACTTGTGAAACTTAAGACATTACAAAGGCACACAAAAAATAGAGATATTATTTAACTTTTATGAACATATGCGAATTTATATGAAACCCATTAATGTAGTTATAGTTTACAAATTTTACTTTGTATTTATTACAAACAAGTGAAGAAGGTGCGGTCTGTGTAGGCATGACTCAGTAAAACGATGGAACAAGCATATCAATAAAAGAATTTGCAACAAAAGGTCTTTGAATTAATTAGGCCGCCGGGCCCACAGAGAAAGCTATGAGTTGGATTTTGGACTGTACAGTCCATGTGGGCCTTTTGATAGTGATAGCCCATTTATTCACTTTCTAGTCTTTGCAATGTCGTTTTCATGTGGTAAAAATGCATTCAAACCTAGATCGATCCAGCTAATGTAAATCAGATAATTTTGAAAGAAAAACTGCATAAAAATATCTTACATGATAAGTCTTTTTGAAGAAAGCTACAGGCATTCACCTTAATTTGTTAAGCCAACATTTTATATATGAGGAGGAATTGGGTTTAAATAGTTAACCGGATTTAAACCCATTAACTAATTGAATATTCAATAAAAAATAATTCTTTAACTTATAATTTATAATGCTCTGACTTGTAATTTCTGATGTTTTGACTTATAATTATAATTACTAATCACAATTCAAGAAATTTATCTCAATTTTAACTATAAATTTAACTCGAATTGCCAATTAAACATCTAGAGGGGGGCAAAGCCGACCGGAACCGATATATCTCCACTAAAACTCAAAATCAGGAGGGGGGGCGCCTGCCGCCCCTGGTATACACTGGGTCCGCCTCTGGAGGAATCCATTTACATCATTTTTTAGTGAAATTGAATTACACCCTACATTTTTTATGTTCAGACCGTTCAACATGTTAGATATATTAAAATGTGCTTGCAGATCAAATTTTCATTTTTTTTTTAATTTTTTTGTTATTTATTAAGATGGGTACAAAAATTCAATGGTCTGATAAATAACGATTTTGTAAAATACTTAATAAATAGTAAACAAATTCAAAAAAATATAAAATTTGGTCTCTGAGCACAATTTAATATGGAGATCATGTTGAACAGTTGGATTGACTATTTGAACTTTGAAAACTTTAAAAATGAATGGTGTAATTTGGTGTCACCAAAAACTGGTGTAAATGGATCCCTCCTCTTTATATATATGTTTTGATCTTAGGAAAAAAGATAAAATAATAAATGAAGATATTATGGGCTTAGTCCCCTCCTAGACACAGATCCACACCTAGGTGTCAAACAAAGTACCTCCAATCCCATTATAAACAGTAGCACTATGGCAAGAGCAAATATTACACAGATTGCATTTTTCCATAAACTAAGCACCTCATGTCTCATAAAAAACCTTTTCAAAATCACCCTCCACTTACTGTTATAGAACTTGTTTATCTCCTCAATCATGCAGTCTAATTGCAGGACCCGTGTCAGTCTGATAGACCGGGTCATCCCGTTCCACATTTCGGCGACATCTTTATCGCTTTTCAAGTAGTTCAAAATAATGCCTTTCTTTCTGAGTAATCTTGCATCCTCTTCAGTGTCTATGATTCCGTTCATGAATTCGATATACCGAGACAATACCAGCGCCATGGATCCGAATGATGCTTCATATGCAACCATGTTTCTTAACACAACTTCACTGTTTATATCAAGGCTGATTACAGGAAGATGAAGTGTTGCTGTTTTTATGCAAAAATCGACTGTTGATATACCGCCGCTTGTGGGACAAATTTTAATACCAGCAGATGTTAGCTCGGTCACTGATGGAATCAAAATTTCTTCGAGCAATGGTTCACTGCTTCTTTCACTGTCTTGTGTCTTTTCGCTTGATAAAAGTTTCTCTACGGGATTTAGGATGACTGGAAGCATAGGTATGTTTTCTATTATTCGAAGAAGAATTTTTATTATCAATGACCGAAGGGTTTCTATGCAATCCGAAATGAAACTTTTTGTCAAACCTGAGAAATTGTGCAAAAATGTTGGGCTGAGGTTGTCTTGCTCACCACATTCATCTCCCTCCAAAGGATCAGAAGGCTCCTCTTTGTAGCTAGGAACTATATTACAATATAGAAAATCTAATAAATGCGGGTATTTCCTGATGTCGACATGCAAAATTTCTAGATTTTTGAAAGGGGAGATCTCTTTGAAAAACCCAACAAGCACGTCGATCACTATTTCTTCGGTCATTTGGTGTAATTGGATTTGGGTATCTGCTATCTTTAGTAGTAGAAAAAGCGGGATTTGGTTTTCGATCATTATTATGTCACGGATTATCATGCTATGTGCCGTCGTTCTGTGTTTGGAGTCGAATAGCAGATGTATCATCCGAGACGGGATTCTTTGAATTGATTTTTTCTTGGTCTTAGCAAATAATTGGAGAAATTCAAAAAGGAATGATGCATCAATTGCCATCATCCAGGCAAGAGCTTGCCCCGTAAAATTTAGGTGCCTGTAAAAGAAAATCGATCAATGAATGATTTACGTAACGTGTTATGTCTCTGAATTTAACTAATTTTTTTTGAAAAAAAAAAATCTCTACCTATAAAATCTTTGTAGCGTTCAATTTTAATTGAAATTATGGAAGCTGGTTTTATACCAATGAAGCTGATATCTCTATGAATATTCATCTTAGGTATTTGAATATATTGTCAAGATATTATTACACTTTGACAGAGATCTGCCAACAAATTTAACACCTTATTATAATTCTATTTGTACATCCATTTCTCACTGAAAAAGTTACTGGTTTTGGGGCATGATTATAAATTAACTTTGTGTGTAATTACAGAAAGGACAAATTGTTCATGTACCTGTGATAGTGAGCTCTTATATGATATTCTAGCTTTCCAAACATATCTACAAGATCTTGAAATTTCATCATTTCTCGTAGTTCGTTCTGTACTCTTTTTGCCGATGCAATTTTGTATCGCTCCATGTGTTGTACCTCTTCACGAAAATGGTGGTAGGGACCAAGAGACAAGATCTGAGGCACATAAAGCTCCGGTTTGATGGTTAACAGAGGTTTTGGTACTTCAAAGATGGAGACAGCTTGATCATGCTCAATTTCTAACTCATCGTCCATTATCTGTTTGATGGTCATGATCCATTGGTTTTGGTCAGAAGTAAGGTGGTGGTGGTGTGGAAGCATTGTGTGTAACAGTGAGATAGAGCAGAGAGAGAGAGAGAGGAGGAGGATTGATAATAGAAGGACATGAAATTAATTTTTCTTGTAACTCATAAGAGTTGCAATCCATATATTTGGTTAAGTTAGAGGAGTTTTGTTTAATTCAATTAATATGGTAGTAATTAAGGGTTTTGACAACAACAAAAACTGAGTCTGCAATCAGTCGTTACTCTTCTTAATTAAGGCTCCTAATAGGAAAAAGATTCATCTTTTTTATTGTACCTCAGAAAAGAAAAAAATAAAGATTCATCTTTTAGAATACATTGAACAATCTTTTTTCTCTTTAAAAAAAAATTATGGGCTATGTATGTTGAATAAATACTTCGAAAAAGGACCGGCCTAAGAACTAACAAATTGGGCTAAGGCCCAATGAAATTCTTTTAATGGGCCTGCCCGGTTCATGGTTTAATGGGAAGTTTTGATCATGGTTTATTATGTTTACGTTGTGAAAGTTTATCGTCTCCATTAATGGAGAAAATCTACGTAATCCTAATACATACCATGAAAAACATTTACAAACTACAATACCTAAAATTCATTTGATAAAATATCTGGTATATATATATATAATCTTTTGGGAAGCATCATCATTGCTTCATTAAGTATGATAGAAAATACAACTGACAATAAGTATGGAAATTAAAAGACGTAATAAATTCAGAACTAAAAGGAATACTTGTTTCATAAATAATTCATCTTGTTTCTCTCTCTTAAGCAGATTGATGATACGTAAGAATTGGGGGCAATTATTACAACCTCGACATTGTTGCAGTGAGCTGTTACAAACACATTGCGGTGCAAAATTAGATTGAAATCATGAAAAGGGGGGGTGGATGACATGATCAAGGTTCTAACGAATTCGGATCCAATGAAGTAACTCAATTTTTGAGTTTTAAATCGGGACCGTCCAATTCGAATCCGAGACAATCCATCCTCCCGAGAACGGATTCGAATTCCAAAACAATTCCGAGCGATGAATTCGAATCGGGCGGTCTCGATCCAAAACTAAAAAATTGAGTTACTTTAGGGAATCCGGACCCGGTTCTAACGGACAGCTACCAGGTAGTACAGTACAGTTACTGATGTTTGATTAATTAGTATGTTGTTTTATTGAGCTTTAAAATAGGCTACAAAGTGAACAAAGTATTTATTAAGAAACTAAGCAGCAGTACAGCAAACAAAAAAAGAAGTAAAAGAGTAACCAAATGCAAGCATTAATTATTAGCTAGGTAGTAAGCAAATTGAACCCTTGCATGGCAGTTCATCTTTCTTTATTTATCTTTTTGGAGCACTTATTTGTGGCCGGACATCAAAAGTTATCTAAGTAGATCCCAACCTTAAGTGGCCGGACATCAAAAGTTATCTAAGTAGATCCCAACCTTTATTACAGTTAGTTACTTACAGCAAACGATTTTTGTATGCAATGTTTATGATGGGTATGCAACTATGCATGTTACTTATCCATTCTGGTACATACCTGTCAACAGGGGCGGACTCACATTGGCCCAGAGGGGGGAGGGCCCTCTGGGCTGGCCCGTTATTTATTTTATAGATTTGGGTTTGAATTAGGCTGCATACCGTTATGCTTGGTAATTTTAGTGTGAAAGTTATTTAATTTTATGCTAATCTGATTGAAACGAATTAGTTATGTTATTTGGTTCAATTCCTAATTCGATTGATTGAATTATTTAATTGGTTCGGCTTATATATATGCGAACTAAATAAGTTTTTTTAGGAAAAAAATTAGTTAATAATTTAAAATAGTGAAGACATATCTTAATAGCCATTACAATAGTTATGTGCGAATCAAACATAATAATGACACATTTCCATAAATGTTGACGTGATAGCTATACGCGAACCAAACATGATAATGACATATTCTTGGAATGGTATTCCTTGGTATTACATTTTCTGGAATCTTCTATTCCCTGAATTGACCTATAGCGCGAACCAAACGTCCTCTAAAAAATGTAATCTTCTATTCCCTGAATTGACCTATAGCGCGAACCAAATGCCCTCTAAAAGATTTAAACAAGCAAGCACTTTGGAAGCAGGATGCTGTAAGGAACCGCTTTCATGTTAAGTAGTTGATATACATGATATATTTTACCAAACATTGCTACTGGAAAATGAAATATCATACATTACAAAGTGGTGAGGAGAAGAATATTATTTCCAGGGGAACAATTGGGGTCAGAACAGCAAAGCTGGGATAACGACATTTTCTTGGGGGCTAATGCAATCTACTGTTAGCAAATAGTTTTATTTTGCTGTTTTGAACTTTGAATTTTTTGTTTAAGAAACCCTTTGTCTTTGTGACTTCCAAATGCTTTATAGGCCTTTACGCTTTCAATCCTCCGTGTAAAGTTTGGAAAAGATAAATCTTTTGCCAAAAAAAGTTTAGGCCAAAACTACTAATAATGAAAGTGACCTTAAATCTATCTTAATTTGATCATGTATATAACCGGATCATCTGTTTCTGTGCACAGAAAACTTTTGTCTCTAAAGTCACTGCTAGATGGGTCCGGAGTGGATTCTAACATTTAAATATTGAATCTCGGGTCCACTCCGAACCCATCCAACAATGACTTTAGAGGCAGGAATTTCTTGCTCACAGGAGAGGAGATTTGGTTCCATGTATATATTGTTGAATGAGAAATCAGCACCAAACTAGTTCTTATTCCCAAAAACTAAGTAGCGTCTTTATATTTTAAATGAAATAAGAATTATAAGGAGTTAATTATGTTTTAATTATTGTCTATTGCAAATAAGTAATTGCCAAATGAAAAGTCAGCTTGCCAATTTTCATTAGAGTACTACTAAGTAATTGACAAATAAAACAAGGATGTATTACATATATTGAATGCTTTGGATAATATTTTCTAAAAAAATATATATAATTATTTGTCTTCATATTTTAATGAAATAAGAGTTATAAGGTGTTAATGATGTTTTAATTATTTTCTGCTTCCAATAAGTAATTGACAAATGAAAGGCCACCTTGCCAATTTCCATTAAGAGTACAAATAAGTAATTAAAAGGTAGCCTTCAAAAACAAGGATGTGTTAGATGTATTTAAAGCTTTGAATAATATTTTATAAAAAAAACTAACTAATTATTTGTCTTTGTATTTTAAATGAAATAAGAGGTATAAGGATGAAATGATGATTTGGTCATTTTCTATTACAAATAAGTAATTGACAAATAAAACAAGGATGTCTTGCATATAATGGTTGCTTTAAATAATATTTGCAAAATATAATATAATTATTTATCTTTATATTTGTAATGACATAAAGAGTTATAAGGAAATAATGATGTTTTGGTCATTTTCAATTAATACAAAAATTGTGAACATCTTGGCCTCTTTGTTGTTTCAAGCAATCCTTTTTTTGGTCTATTTGACTAATTTGCAAAACATACAATAAATTGAATTTTACGATTCTTTCTATTTGAGATTTCATGCAGATTCAAGATATATGGAATTACAATATGCATAAATTGAACTGAAGAAAACATCAAGAGAATTATCAAGAAATTAGATTGTAAAATTACAAACTTGGTAAAGTAGCTTTTGGTGTTGTTTTAGGGTACAAAACGTTACAACGTGCTACAAAACGTTATAACGTTTTCCCCTATGACAAACCTGCGAAATGAACTGATCAAAATGCCAAAATAGATGAAAACGTTACCAACGTTTCATAAAACATTATAACGTTTTAATTAAATTTCCACAAATTCAAAATGGCTATGTTGATCGTTTGATTTCCAGTGGAGATCGTTATGTAACGTTTTATAAACGTTACAACGTTTTAGAAGCTCAATTCTCATAATTTACAAAAACGATGAAAACGTTATTAACGTTTTAGAAATCAAATTCACAGAAAAATATGACCTAATTCAAAATCCATTAAAACGTTGGTAACGTTTCATAAAACGTTGTAACGTTTTAGACCAAAAAGCTCTTTCTGGAGCTGTCTCTATAAATAGAACTTTGGGATCTTTTCCAAAGCAACCAACAGCCGACCCTAATTTTCAAAAACCTGATTTTCTGTGAGCTTGAGTTCTACCATTCTTGTGAGAGCTTATAACTTCAAATCCCTCAAACAACCTCAAATCCACTTCACTAATCTTGAATTAGATTAGATTAGAGTGAGCTATTGAGTGTTTCTCTTGTGAACATTACTCTCGAAGACTTCGTTCTTCTTTCTAGTTGGCCGTGTGACTTCCCGTTGGTTGTAAGGGCTTACCGGTTCACAAGTTGTAAACCTTTCTAAGTTGGGTAATAGAAAGGCACACCAAGAAGTTGGTTGTGACGCCCCGGAGACGTAGGCCGTTGTTTTGCCGAACTCCGTTATCACTCCACGTGTCAAATTTCTTTAAACTCTGATATTTACTTTTTAACTTGCAATTATTTATTTTAAATAGAAGGTTAAGTGGTGAATTTAGTTTAACGCTCTTGGGATAAAATCATTTCGGACTCAAATCAATCTAACAATACAGACTCGTTACATGTGCAATTTCTTCCAAATTTTTCAGAAAATTTGAACTTTATTTAAAAAAAAAACTGCATATTTTTGTTTTATTTTATATAAAAATACACTTCTGGAACTCTATTGATTGGCTTTTCGAAACGATTTACAATTACTAATTAAAAAGAAGGGTAAATTTAGTTGGAGATTACTAAATTTTGTCATTCGTCACGAATTAGTCACTCAAGTTTGATTTGTTTATTTTTAATCACTCAATTTTGTCATTTATTCCAATCAAGTTACTCTATACTTTTTTCATCTAAAATTTTAATAGAATATTCACATTCCGTCTAAAATATTAACGGAATATACTCCTCTCGTCCAAAAATACTAATAGAATGAGCTATTCCGTTCAAAATACTAATGATCATATTCCGTTAGCATTTTGGACATAAAAGTATAGATTGAGTAACTTGATTGGGACAAATAACAAAATTGAGTGACTAAAAAAAAATCAGACTTGAGTGACCAATTCGTGACAAATGGCAATGTTTAATGACCTCCAGTGAAATTTATGCTAAAAAGAATAATAAAAATATTGATTGTATAAAAAAATAAAGACCAATAATTAATTAGCTTAATGGTTTTCTGGCCGATGCTGGATTTTTCCTTGATATTTTATAAAATATACAACTAATAATATATTTGTTTTCAAAGCTTTCTTTATCTGCACCGCCCCCTATTGTTTTATCTCCTTTTTATCTTTTATAGTTGTTGCTATCTGCAAAGGAGTCGAGATCTCCCGTGGCGCTAATAATGTAGCTATCAGTGTGCGTACCAAATTACTTGAGGGCTCAAAAGTCAAAATAAACATATATACAATCAGGAGGGATTCACTTACACTATTTTTTGGTGACACCAAATTACATTCTATATTTTTGAAGTTCAAACAGTCGATTCAAACCGTTCAACATGATAGATATATTAAAATGTGATTGCAGATCAAATTTTATACTTTTTTTAATTCTTTTACTATTTATTAAGATTGGTACAAAAATTCAATAATCTGAAAACAAAGATTTTGTAAAATACTTAATAAATAGTAAAAAAAAATGTAAAATTTGGACTCCAAGTACATTTTAATATGGATATCATGTTGAACGGTTTGGATCGACTGTTTGAACTTTGAAAACTTTAAAAATATAGGACGTAATTCAGTATTACCAAAAAATAATGTGAGTAGATCCCTCCTCATATACAATTGTCAAGTTATAAGATGTAACAGAAAATAAAATAAAACATTACTACAATTGAAAGAATCAAATCGGCGAGGCTAAAAAGAATTGTGTACTTCATAAATGTAGCTCTCCGAATTTTTTATTTGTAGCATTTTGAAAAATTAAAAATAAGAAGTTGACTGTATTTTTCAAAATCTAAAAATTCAGCAAACACACAAGTCTGCATGTCACTTTTGTATTTATTTATTTTAATTTTAATTTTTTCTAATTATTTGTCATAATATAATTATAATTATTAGTCGTTCAAGATAATATGCAATATTTTAATTAATTGCCTGTTATGTAATATTTTGACATTTCTTAAACTGCTTATTACTTTCTGAATTTTATTATTTTAAAATTTTACAAAATAAAAAAAAACTATAAACTTGAAGCACAGAAAAAGCTTCAAATTTGGCGCCACCAGCAATTGAAATCTTAAAGCACCATCACAAAGCACATGAGAATAAACAAAAAGTGCATTTGATCTTTTTTAAAGTTTTAACCTGGCTGAATTAGTGAACTGTACTTAGCACTAGTTGAAATAGTTTCAACACCAGAAATTCCAAATGAACTGAGAAATCAATTTCCTGTGACGCATGATAGTTTTTTTTTTTTTTTTTTTTTTTTTAGGTGACAAGTCATTGAGAGCGACAGAGTGTTCAAGTGGACTTACATGTTAAGATTCGTTTTTTCTAATTAATTTACTATTTATAGTAACAGTAATTCTGTGGTGGTGTTTTATGAATTCGCATACTCTGAGATATCTCAAACTTTGCGTGACTTTTTGGAATATCTCAATCGTTCAAATACGTTCTGCACGAATCTCAAAGCTCAAATAATACTGGCCCCCCTACGGTTTCTCAAATAGGCACCGGACATAATGGTCACGCAAAAATTGAGATATCTCAGAGGATACGCACCCGTGTTTTATAAGGCTATATTTGATGAATTCATATCACCTGCCCTCTGGGTGCAGAATTTTCCTTCCCCAGTGTCTGACAAGTGGATCCGGCAGGATTTAAAAATTTAAATACTGGATTTAGTTTTGCTGCAGGTCCACGTGTCAGCGATACTGGGACAGAAAAATTCTGCCTCTCGAGAACAGAAGAATCGGTGTCATATTTGATTGTTACCTAAATTTAAGAATGATTAAGTTGCTTATTTCATTTTATTCTTTTTGTTTTATATTTTATTCGATATTTTAGAGCACAACTTAAATTAATTTATATTGAAGAGAGAGAAATTGAGAAAATAAATTTTTATTTATGACAGTGAGCCTTACAAGCAAAATAAATGTAGAACAAGTTAATTTTTCATAAGTTTTACACCTCTTTTGTTAGCTTAAGATTCCCCGAATTTTTTATTAATAGAAAAATAATTAAATAAATATCGTGATTAAGGAATGATTTCGATTAATTGCGAAAATGGGAAAAACCGTTGTTTGATATCACGGCCCAGAGACGCTATCCAAAATAACGGCCCGATTAGCTCAAAACTTAGCGGACTGAATTAGCTTAAATGGACCGTTATTTAATACAACGGCCAAGGATGGGCCGTTATTTTACTCAACGGCCTAGGGACGCCAAATAAAACAACGGGCTAGGGACGCGAAATGGACCAACGGCCGAGGGACGTGAAATGAGCCAACGACCATGGGCCGTGAAATGAGCCAACGGCCTTGGGCCGTGAATTAAAATAACGGCCTCACCTGTCGGCAGATCAAAACAAATGAGTAATCTCTCTCTCCGACATTCACACTCTCTCTCCGACATTCACACCTCTTTCATCTCTGTCCGACATTCACACTGCGAGCTTCATCTGCCATATTTGGTGATTTTTGAAAAATATCAACTGTTCAAATACGCTCTCTGAGGTTCTCGCATTGGAATATAGCTTCAATCTATGTGAGTTATGTCATATTTTTTTTATGTTAACAAATTATTGTTATTTTTATTTATTAATCTAGATTCGAAATTTTTATGTTAATTATTTTTGCCACTAGCTTGAATCATGCTGATGCAATTAAAAAAAATCAAATTATATATTAGTGTAATATTTATCTAATTTACTTATTATTGTGTAGGCTGATCCATTAAAAAAATCAATCATGCTGATGTTAAGGATTTATTTCGGCGGTGAAATACAATATGATAGAAAAGGAGCGAACTACAGCATTCGTTCTCGATTCTCGTTGATGGCAACCGGTGAAACAGGCTGGCATGATGTAGAAGGTGAAATTTGTCGTCAGCTTGGATATCATGAGAGTGAGTACAATTTGAAAATATTTGCACGGGTTAATGTTGGCACAACAACTCGCCGTTATTATGAGATAATCGAAATCGTGTGCGAACAGACTTGGAGAGGTATTTATAACCAAAGTATGCTTGCTAGAACCCAGTATTGTTATGTCGATCTATACGTTGAGTTAGTTCCAATTATCGGTTCAATGCAACCGCAGTTGTCCATTGATACTGTGGTACCAGAGACACAACAAGAACGTGTATATACCGAATACGGTGTTTCACAAGCTGGTCCTAGTATCTTCGAACCCTATCAGACACAACCAGAACCCGTACATACGCAATACAGTGATTCACAAGCGGGTCCTAGTCAGCGGCAACCATATGAGACACAACAAATACCGAGTCGAGACCTTTATCTTCATCCTTATCCCGATGTAAATGAGTTGTCACAGCCTACTCAGGCAGATATGGGTTGGGCAGAATACAATAATCCGGCCAGTCCATGGCTTGATCCGCCGAGGGCAGGTGATCCTAGTCATGAAGCTGACGACGTGCCGCAAAGTGATGATGAAGACGACGCTGACTCATGTGAGGATGATGCCAAAGTTACATCACGTGTGTCTTTCGGGGCACTGGGAATGTAGCCTACTTCGCCGTGCTCATCTCTGTATTCTGGAATGGGATTATGAAGGCCCTCTATGCACCGTCTTTCCAGGAAGACATTGTGCATCCCATTGTTCTGAAACCAGCTTCGATATGGAAAAAGCTGGTCATCCGTCCAATAACCCGTCGGAACAACCAAGTGGTTGGCAGGATGTGATGCTTGTTCTACATAAGTCTGGTGCTCATTGGCCCAATTTTTTCTTATCGTATTGGCAGCGTGAATGATATTATGCAATTGGCGTACCTCGGCCTCGTGGAACGGCAGTGCTGGCGGAATGACCTGTGCAAATCCAAACTGACGCATCACTCTGTTAGGATAGTGATGTTCGACTATCCAAAAGTGTATTAGTGGCACACCAGCTAGCCATACGTCGCTCTCATCATGAACTCGTGTCGGCAACTTAGATGGAACCTCATTTAGCATATCTCTGTAAGGCTCCCATTTTATCATGTAATCTTCCAAATCCTGCAATTGGTTGCGGAAATAGCTAACTCCAGCCTGATTGTGGGCTTGATTGTAAACACGGCGATGACACCACATCTCACCGATTGCAGGACACCTACAATAAAAAAAAATCCAGAATCTTAACAAACATAATAGAATACAAAATTAAAGTATTGACAATCTAACTTAAACTAACCTGAGTAAATCTGGGTCGCCCCAATTTGGAGTCCATTCATGCCTAAGACGAGGACGGCCGGTCGGTAATTTGGACCAACACCGGTCTTTGCGAGAAGAAGAGTTGGTCCCCACATAGTTTTCGGCTTACGCTCGGCGCCAACACACAAGTTCCTATAAAGTACCGCTAGAACAAGACCACCCCAGTTGTATTGCCTCGGTTGGTCAAGATCGTCCAGAAATTGCAGATACATGACCGGAACTGAATCCCCCGACGAATCAGCAAAAAGAATCGATCCGAACAAGTCAAGTATGTAAGACCGAGTGTACTGGCGTACCTGCTCTGCTGTAGGCTCACCCGGCTGTTGATTTGGCATGGCAGCAAATCGAATGCGTAGTTCTTTCAGACCTATGGAATATCCAGATGTCGTGACAACATGTTGCCTCCCCGACCCCCGATCTCTTCTTCTTCTTTTTCAGAACCGCATCTGCAACCCCATTTCCAAGAAGCCGCTCCACTAAGTTGTACGCATCACAGTCTGCAAAACCAGTCACCGGAGCCCCCTTTATTGGCAATCCCCATAGACATGAAACATCTTGCAGGGTGACTGTCATCTCCCCCACGGGAAGGTGGAAAGTGTGCGTCTCAGGTCTCCACCGCTCAACGAGGCCAGCGAGAAGCCATTTGTCAATATTTATTTCTTCCATTCGAGAAACCCGATACAACCCGAGACTACACGAAAAGGTTCGCAAAGCGCATGGTATCGAACCCCATGTTGCACGGTGGTGTCGAACATCCACTCCGTTATAATCCTGTCATTGTTATACAATTTGGTTAAAATAAAATATCGTAATTCAAATATCTATTTATAAAAACTATGTTTGTGTAATTTGGATATTCATTGTGTAACTTACAGTATCGGAGAACAAAGAGATCTTATGCTGTCCATGCGGCATCCATAAGAAATCGCTAAATCTTTCTGTTGGAACAACATGCGGACCACCACTTGTTGACATCTGCATGAAAATATATGTATTCATAATAATTCATAAAAAACAAGAAATATACTAATGCATAAAAGTATACTAATCCAAATAATCAAATATTAATTGCATGTACTATATCTAATTAATTTAATCGGATTTGAACTAATTCATAAAAATTAAATCTAAACCGGACAATAATTAATACATTTAGTCTTGCATGTGCTATATCTAATTAATTTAATTATTTTCCTCAAATCCCTATAACCATATCTAATTAATACATTTAGTCTTGCATGTACTATATCTAATTAATTTAATCGGATTTGAACTTAGTATAATTCATCGATTTCCAAAAATAGTATGCGTAATGCTAATTTATACAATTCGGATCAATTTGGTTCAAACAAATTACAAATTGCACAAAACTAATTCATAAAAATTAAATCTAAACCGGACACTAATTAACATAATTAAATATACTTAAAAACTAATTTACAAAATTAAATCTTATTTGCTACAAATTCATATAATTAAATCTCACAATAATCTTGATAACAAATAAAATCAGAAATTATTATCAATTACTAAGTTTTACAAAAAAAAAAAAAAAAAAAAAACCTTCTTAGCAGCCGGCGGGGTCAAGGCTCAGTGGGTCCGGCGGGGTCAGGCTTAGTGTCGGGTTGCGGGGGTTGGTGCTGAATTGCTGGCCGTTGTTCATAACAGCATCCCAGCGGCCATTGCAACGCGCAGACAGGGGACGAAGCGGCGTTTCACGCTGTTTTGCGCTGTTTTTTTTCGGTTTTTTGGCGCCGCGTAACGAGAGAGAGGGACGCGCAGGGATATGATACTTCGGCCGTTATTCTAATCAACGGCCTAAGCCTTGGTCCGTTATACTGGACAGCGGCCTGTGTCCGTTATTCAGAAAAGCGGCCCTTGTCCGTTGTTTTGTACAGCGGCCCGAGTCCGTTGTTTCGTACAGCGGCCCGAGTGTGGTTTAGTGTTGTTTATTAGGGGGTAATGCTGCGCTAAAGCGGGCCGCGATTCTACGTGACGTCCACAGGCTGCGATCTCGGATCACGGTTTTCCTCATTTTCGCAAATTCCCTGAGTCATTCCCTAATCACGCTATTTATTTAATTATTTTCCTATTTATAAAAAAATCGGTAAGATTCCACCCCTTAAAAATATTCAATTAATAAGTAGAAGTGCTTTAAGAATTCACATAGAGAGCGCCCAAGGAAGAAGCCAAAAAAGAAAAATTAGTGTTAAAAAAATAGATATTTTTAACTAAACAAATTTTACATGACAGTGATCGAACAGTTAAAAAAAATCCAGCCTTAATTTAGTAAGATTCAACAAATCGTTGCGTTTAGTATTGATTTAGTCAATTAATAATCTATTAGTCACTGACTGGACATCACTTGTTTGACAGTACAAAAGAAGAGATTTCTCTGTTCTGATATTTTCTTTTTTAATTAATTATTCTGAAAAGGATCTTTCGGTAAAAGGGGCACATATATATATTAGTGATCACACACCCTCTTTTTATCTTTTTGTTTCAAATTTGGTGGCCTAAGCTCCTTGATTCTTAGTCAAGAAGAAAACAAATGATTGCACCAGCATTGCACCAGATTAGTATTAAATAAAATATTAGATTAAATATAATATAATTTTAAATATTATATTAGTATTAAATAAATATAATATAATATAATATAATATTATATTAGTATTAAATAAAATATTGAATTAGTATTAAAAATATTATTTTAAATGTAATATAATATTACTTTTAATATTAATTGTAATATAATAATAGTTTAATCATTATTTTATTCATTCCCGCTATTGCTATTTC
The DNA here is from genome assembly GCA_024447775.1 of Carex cristatella. Classification (NCBI taxonomy): domain Eukaryota; kingdom Viridiplantae; phylum Streptophyta; class Magnoliopsida; order Poales; family Cyperaceae; genus Carex; species Carex cristatella. Next base: position 5,069,036 of record JAJHPF010000018.1, read on the forward strand.
AAATATATAATTCAAACGGTATTTTTACTAATCCGAATAGTCCGAAGTTAGTGCTATTCTCAAACCACTCGGGTTAGCACTATTCTCAACCACTAACTCAAAAATCGCTATTCTTACACTAATCTTTGCACGATCCAAACGTACCTTTTGTGACTACAATTGTAGGAAAATAATCTGCTCTTAATCCTTTGGAATAACAATAATCTGTTAATCTGATCTCAACCGTTCAAATTTGTGCAGGAAAAAATTATTTTGTTGAGATTCGTGCATAAATAATTTGAATGGTTGAAATCAAAATAACAGGTTTATGTTATTCTCAAGAAATAAATCTTCCAGATACAGAGACCATCAAAATGTTCTTTGATCAATCTTAATTATCCTATATATCTGCGTACAAAATGTTATAAACTCAATTGCAATTGTTGCTAGGATTTTGAATTTATGTGATTTTCCCTAAATTTTGAGGGAACTTTTGAGTGCCTTGAAAAATTGTAAAGAAAATTTGAGAACAAACAATTTTTTTTTCCAATCACGTAACACATACAGAATATATTTTCTATGCCTTTTTACCAGTTTTGAACAACTCATTTTTTTTCTGCATTTGACGTTTGGTCCCTCGTTAATTATGATTAGTAGTGATCCAACTCATTCTGAATTACATTTCTGTAGTCTACATAAAGAAATTTTTTGATCGAATAGATATTTGAGTTTTTAACAATTCTGAAAAATTATGGTATTACCACCAATTGTACTAATAGGAATATTAAAGAGGTCTCGTAAATTTTCATTTTGGACCGTTTTGGTTTGAATTTTGATCGAATGATCAAGAGTTTTGAACTTAACATTTGAGGTACTGTAGGGGGTACGAACTTGCCTGTTCTCCTCTCCTTTTTCCAAAACTATGGATGTTGTTCAACTTATTTTTAGAGCATGTGCACTTAATTAGAATGAGATTCAGACTGTTTATTTTAATGTACATAAATTTTAATAGACTCGTAAAATTAAGGCATATTAAAAACATAATTGCTCGACTAGAATTAAATTTATTCCTACGGTACCTCAAGAAATACTCGCTCGTGCATAGACTGCATGAGCTCCTTTTAAAGATATTCACTCGTAGAGAACTTTTGTTCACGAGATAGGAGTAGGTCAGATGGGCATCGGACCTACTTTTAGGTCCAATTAGTTCTAAGTTCTAACACCATACGATTAACATTAAGATATGTGCGTACGGAAATTAAAATAAACATGTACATATTTTAATTAGTTCGTACAAATCTTGATGCAGATAAAATGGTCATTACACTGGGACTGAATTCTCTGCCCCCAGGGGGCAGGATTTTCCTACTCCTGAGTCACTGAAACGTGGGCCACACTAAAATTAAAAACTAATATTTAAATTTATTAACCCGTCTGGACTCACTTGTCAGTCTCACTGGAGGTAGAAAAATCCTGCCTCCCAAAAGACAAGTGATCTCTGTCCCATTACACCAAAGTAGGTCCGATAACGGCATGGACCTACTCTGAATTATTTGTTCACGAGTCTGTTTTGAAAATAACTGATGAAAAACAGGAGAAGCTGAATATTGAATTCAATCTGAGTGCTTCCTATCACCCACATACAAATGGCAAAACAGTGAGATCCAATCAATGCTTAGAAATTAGAACAATATTTGAGATGTATCCAGGGAAAAAGACAAATGGTTTTATTTAACATAATGATGATATACGTTAAAATTTCAAATAGCTCTCAAAATGTCACCTTTTTAGATAATAATTACAATCAAATTAAATATTGAATTTTGAAATCTAGTCTGATAAATAGTAAATAAATAATAGGGGAAATTGTGAAAATGCGACTCTAAATTCTTTAAATTGTGATAATGCTACTTCAAACTTTGAAATTGTCAAAATGCCACTCTAAACTTCATAAATTTGTAAAAATACCACTCCAAATAATTAATGACTAAAATATCCTCGTCCGTCCATTTCTGCCTATGCATTCTTCGTAACTCCTCCTCCGACAAGCATCAGCACCATCAAACCCTCCTCTATGACCCCCCTCCGCCAAGCTCAGCCGTCATTCGGAACAGGAGAAGAAGAGAAGAATGATATTTTAGTTATTAATTATTTTGAATGACATTTTTATAAATTAATGAAGTTTGGAGTAGCATTTTGACAATTTCAAATTTTGGAGTGACATTTTCACAATTTGAAAGTTTTGGAGTAGTATTTTCATAATTTTCGCTAAATAATATACCACTAAGCCACTAAACCATTTAATATTAAAAAAAAATTCACCCATCCGGATTTCAAACCTACAACCTCTCAAATTCATAATATTATCCTTAACATTGAATTCTCTAAAAGAAATATATAATTTCCGTCACTGCTAACGTTATTATATAATTATGCATCTATTTGACGCATTAATTCTCTATAAATTTTTTTAGTGTTTTAAAGAGTTTTAAGTTTGTCAAATATTACTTTGTTAACTTTAAATATTTTCTTAATTATTTTTTTCCATATATTTTAAGCGTGTTCAAATGGAGCACGCCTTTATAGATTAAACATTTTGTGTAGCTTAAAGATTTTCTTAAAACGGTTAAATTTTTTATCTTTTTAAGTTTTATCGTCAAACACAATCTTTCTAACGGATCTTAAAATTTAAACCTATCATCTGCTAAAAATAAGCTCTATATTAAAAAAAAATATTTATCACATATAATTTATATCGAGCAAATATAAAAAAGATTTGAAGTACGAAATAAAACATTTTTATGCCTATATTAAAAAGTTTTCGAATTCTTTTTATCTATATTCTTGTTATCGAATTCTATACAGATCGAACAAATTTGATAATTAATAAATGAATTTCATATGGTCACACGTCATTTTTTTTTAGTCTAGTAGGGCTGCAAATGAATCGAACCTACTCCAATTTGAGCTTGAGTTTGAATATGATTTGAATTAAACTGGTTTGATTTATTTTATAACGAACTAATTTCAAATCGAATTAATTACGAACTTTTTCTGAATCGAATTGAAGTCAATCGAATCACGAACTACCAAATTTTTGACAGCCACTGATAGTTTACGTAGTAGTTTTCTTCACGCAGAATAAAATCCACGCAGTTTTCTTTACTCTTGCGAATTCACACTGATGGATTATGGACGAGTCCAAAATTTTCTTACCTTTTATGTTGCTAGATTGATTAAAATCACGGCATGAACCTAGTTAAATGAAACTTATTCCATTGTTAATTTGTTACGCTGCTGAAACATTTTTCTATTATAAGTTACCATTATATTAACATTTTGAGCTCTGATATAAGTTTGATTTCTACAGTATTAAAGATTAATGATTGAAACCATTAGCTGCATTATTTGAAATTCGAATCTAAATAGTTCGCGAAACTATATCTAATTTGAGTTTGAGTTTAAATAAGATTCAAATCAAACTAGTTTAATTTATTTCAAAACAAAATAATTTCAAATCAAACTAATTACAAATCTTTTCCGAATCGAACTCAAATCAAATCACCAACCAAGCATTTTTTTTGCACAACCCTAGTCTAGATTCTCCGAAGTTGGTTATTTTGAACTAAACTGCTACCTTAAAAAGTTAAAACAAAAAATATATAAAACATAAAGCAAAATAAATTAAAATTTATCAGAAACCGAAGCTAAAACCAAAGTCTCCGTTGCTCTCTCTCCACTTGTATCCGCGCTTGCGCAGTTGCGCCTCTCTCTCTGTCTCTCGTTCTCATTTTTACGCAATTTGCAAACAAAAATATGAGAGAACTATTTTTAGTTTTGTCCACCAGATTAGGAAATTTTTTATAAGCAGATTGAAAATAATCGAAACCGACCTCTCTCTTTCACCTTGAATTCTTCTTGTACACGAGAGGAACAAAATCGGAAACCCTAACCCTGGTTTCGGATAAGGGTTTTTCCGACTCGAACTTCTTCTCTCTCCTTTTAGATTTCTTTTGTTAAGAATTCGATCATGGCGGCGCTTGGTGGAGATGGACTAGGTTTGTATATACCATCTTTTTTTGTTTTCATTCGGTCTGGTAGATCTGATTTATTAGGTTCTTAGGTTAATTTTTATTTATCTGAAAGTTATTTTCCCGCTTGATTTGGCCCGGGTAGACAAGTCTTTTGTTGTTAGTTTATATATGGATTCAAGAGGATAAAATTGCTTGAACGTACTTTGTTTAATGAATAATTCGTGAAGAATTTAGCTACAGTATTCTTACCAAATGCCATTTCCTGAACTATGACCTTCTTTGCTCTATTTAATGTTACATTTGGCGTTTTGAATTTGGTACTTTGATCTCACTAAGATGGTTTATGGAATATTGAATATCATACAGTCTGTAAAATTTCCTGTTGTCAGCAAATTTTCTCTGAAAGCATCACTTTATCAATTTCTTTTTTAGATAGTAGCTTTTCTAAATGTACTCGCAAATTTATTTCATACCTGTTTGACCACTTGCTTTTTGCAACTTCTTACTCTTATCTAAATAAAAAAAAATTCCCTCTTCTTTTTCTGTGTTTAGGTGGGACCAAATTTGATGCGTCGCAATATGCATTTTTTGGGAATGATGTCGTGGAAGAAGTAGAATTAGGTGGCTTAGAAGACGAAGAAGATAAACGTAGCAATATTGGGTTTTCAGGAATAGACGAAGAATTCCGGCCATCTTATTCTGGGGATAAATTTGAGGTATGTTATGGTTTTTCTTCTTTGCAGTATATGTCTTTTACAAGTTTCCATTGATGAGGACAAAAAAGCGCTGAAGTAAGGATAGCCACTTTTAAACAGGCCTGACATCTTTTCTGTGAGAATGGGGGGGGGAGGGGGTTAATCCTCTTAGATTCATCAAAAGAGGGGAGAAAACACAAAAGACGGTGGAAGAGAAGTAGCTGTAACCATAGTATTGACTTGAGTATTTGCAATGATTCGGCAATATTTCAAAATTTGAAGTTCGGTAAAATTACATGAGGCAGTTGTAACTGTAGTAACAAGTTCGATATTCTGGGATACTTTGTTTATGGTGGAGAGCTTGAAGTTGGAAAGTACTTTATATTCATCAAAGAAATTGCTGATATCATGTAGGTATATATCAATTTGCGGCTGTAGATGTCAATGTTTGAATATACATGATTAATGTGTGAGAGACAGGGAAGGCACATGAAATGTGTTAGGGAAGATCTCATTGAAAGACGTAAATGAGTGGGGGTAGATTTGTCTCTTGTGAATAATTGCAAATATTTCCATTTATTCACCTTATGTTGCTACTATGGTTGTAACTAGTACACTAATCTATAGTTGAATGTGTCCTGGTACATGCATGGCCAGAGCCAAACCAATTAGTGTTTATTGGTGATACATATAAGAGTTACGTTGTCATTTACATCTTCTTGCTGCCATTAGTTTACACAAAGATTATCTTCTGTCCATGGGTTTTTTAGGTAATCTTACTAAAATGAGCACTGGTAAGTGCTTTACATGATGGGTAGCATATGATTTTCACACTGACAGTGCTATGCTTTTTTTATTTTTAAAATTATAATTTTGTAAGTTAGAACTTGTGTTGTCGTCACTTGGTAAAACTGAGGGAGGTACAGTCAAGTGTGTACTGATATTGCAAGTTGAACTTATTAGGTGTTTTAATGAAATGTGTACTTGTGTTAATTAATTTATTTTTTTATAATCAGGCTGAAGGGGAAGGCCTAGGGTCCTTCTCTGATGTTGACGATCTTGCAAGTACGTTCTTGAAGGTAAATTTTCAGAAGTTATTTGTTTAGAAATTGCATTTACTATACATAATCTATATGTTATGTATTCCTTGGGGCTTTTTTTATGCTTAATCTGTGTATCAGATTAGCATAATGTTTTGTTGAAGGGTATAGAAATAATGGAAAGTAGGCAAAAGAAAAAATATTAGTCTCTTTCCCCCTTCATTCCAACATCTCTCTCAATTAAATTTTAGAATCCAACAGTGTTAGTAGGAAATGAGAATATCTTTATTTACAAAAGAAGTGTGTTTTTCGGTAATAACTTAACTTAAATAGTAGTATTTCTTTCAATAATTAATTGTTCCTCCATTTGGTTTTTTGTTGCAGCTGAACAGGGCAGTCAGTGAACCAATGCACTCTGCAATGGATACTCGTGCTAAATCATTTCCTCATGAAAGTGAGCTCCTTTTTTTTTTTGCAAAATTTACCCTTCCGATATTTAATATAATAAATAACAGAATCTTTGCACGAAGATGACAAAGGATTTAGTAGAATTTCATATATACCCGTCTAAAGTTCCAAAATTGCATATTTTTCACTTAATTCAGAAAGTGAAACTAATCGTGTATACTTTTCCTAAACTAAAAAATCTATCAACTTTGCTCATCCGTTAATTTTTCCATTAAGCTAACAACTTATAAAATTACTTTTCTTCCCTCAAAATGAATAATAACATTCCAATTCCTTCCCCAGTGCCTCCTTATCTTTCTCCCCCTCCCTCGAACCATCAGCTCACCCGTGCCTATGTTGAATCCGTACCATTCTGGTACTAAATTCATACCATTCTTGAACTCTGCACAAATCTCAAGACGCCCCCCTTATATCTACAACAGGCACCGAGTTCCTTTTGGCCCGTCTGGTACTAATTCCAGACCATTTTTTCCTAATTGTGTACCCTCAGGTACCTGAGGGGATACGGATCCGCTCATGTCTGTACTCCTATTGAGAAAATGGTGCACATTTCTACGAAATAAAGCTATTTAATTTATGGTTTAAGTCTTATTATGTAAGCTTGAATAATCAAATACCCATTATCTAAATATTGATTCAAAAGGATTTGCAAGACATGATGTTTTCATTGTGTTTAGCTGATGTCATCAAAACCTGACAGGATATCATCTCAGTCTATGCTTGGGTCACTTGTTCACTAGTTGGACTGGTGATAATCAGTCTGATAGCTTTTTTTATTAATAAGTATATATTTATTTAATAGAACTGCGGGATTAGCGCAGTGGTGCGAGCCCTCTCTCTGTAGAGAGATGCATGTTCGACTCCCGTGAAAGACATCTAAAAGATGCCGTGGTACTGGGGCCCTTGAATAAAAAATGTTCGATATAATAAAAACTACGTGTTGGAAAAAGAATAAGCTCCTAATTTTTAACATGTATAAACTATGTGTTGTTAAAATAAATTTGTCCATATGTATTGTGGCAAGCTTGTGAAAAGCCTCATTCCTAATAAGTATACAACATGATCATGATACTTGGAAAATATTTCTCTAGAAAGGAAAATATAATATTTTGCACTGTCTATAAAATTGTATATATTTTACAAATGTCTCGACACTATATGATATGCTTAATAGCGAGAGACTGAAATTTTATTTAATTTTGAAGCATTTTCTTTTTTGTAATTTATCCAATTAATATTTTCCCAGAGGCCTTTTATGTTTTTTATTTGAATCTTTGTAATGTATGTTTTCTTCATAATTATGGTATGGATTGCGCCAACTAAGAAAAAAGCCAGCTGGCTAAACCAAACCAAAAAGGAATCCTGGTCCATGTTTTATGGTTTACCCCAGCAGGTTCAGACTGTTTAATAACACTTTTTTTTTTAATGTAAACGAGACTTTAGAGTAGTTAGTGAGATGTAAGAATAAGGATATTTTGGTCAAATATGATTTTGATTGAACAAATCATATGAGTTTTCTTTTTTAGTCTTAACCCCAAAGTTAATGGTGTGGCAAACATTTTTTTTGTTTTTAAGTTTTGGTTTGGTATTTGTGAGAGGTTACGAGTCTTGAAAGGATGGTAAGTTTTTGTTTTCTGAAGGGTAAATGCTTAAGGGTGTAAATGAAATTCTGACTTCTTAATTTCTGGAAATTTTTATAGAAAAAAAAAAAATCATATTATCCATTCAGCCATGCTGTATTTGGTCACAAGTGAAAATATTTGGTCAAATCTGGAAAGGTTGGATTAATGTATGAAGGATTGATTGTTGCATGCAATGCCAAGGCATGCATTTTGGATTATTCATTCTTAATCTTGTATAATTGTTTTTTTGTACTTGCAGATTCTATCCCTGCTGAGTGGGCCCGTGAGACATACAACATGCCGTGGCCGGATCAGCATTTATTCGACACTGATCAAGCTCTTATAGAAGCCAACAACGATGCCCAGCACAGGTGGTCCCAGCCCCATCACGCCTCATCTCCTACCATGTCTCGCCTTGGGGACTCAAAACCTCTCCAGCGCACTGCTTCCTATCCCCAAAAAGAGGCCCAACATTTTCCCACTGAGCCTATACCCATCCCAAATCACCATCCTGCTTTCAACCCTGTACCATCGGCACCTCCCTTCTCTCTATCTGGGTTGATGCCGCATGGACCAGTGCCGGTACAATACCATGGAAGTCCCAACTTCACTCCACCAGGCCCCACAATTCACCCTAATTTTATCCAGCACCGCGGGCCCTCTTCACCTGTAATGAATTCTAATGTTATACCCCAGATGCAACACTTAATGCAATCTCAGATGTACATGCGGCCCCATCATTCCCCACCACACCAGTTCCCGAACAGGGTTGACATGTCCCCATCTCATGACCTGGCAGATCCACGGTTTAGACCGGGTTACCATGTCAGGCCAAACCACCATACTCGGTTTGAAAACAACATGGGGTGGCAACAACCACGGTTTTGTTCCCGTTACATGACCATTAATGAAATAGAGCACATCTCCCGCATGCAACATGCTCTGGCTCATGGATCTGATCCTTACGTAGATGACTACTACCATCAGGCTTGTTTATTCAAGAAATCTGCTGGATCAGGTCTGAGGAATCATTTTTGCCCCAACTCGATACGAGACCCATCAGCACGCACTCGTTCGAGAGACGAACCACATGCATTTCTTCAGGTAGAAGCTCTTGGGCGGCTACCTTTCTCCTCCATTAGACGGCCAAGGCCGTTATTGGATGTGGACCCAGCATCTTCTTCTCCAGACTCAAAACCTGTTAAGCCTCTTGACCAGGAGCCAATGTTAGCTGCACGTATTACCATTGAAGATGGCCTTTGTCTTGTCCTTGATATAGATGATATAGACCGTGTGTTCCAATTCAATCAATTACCTGATGGCGGGTCCCACCTCAGGAGAAAGAGACAAGCCTTGTTGGACGAGATTGCCAGTTCATTACATTTGGTTGATCCGCTTGCACCAGGTACCGGTGCTGGCACCAGTACCAGCCATGGTGATTTTGTTTTCTTACGCATTCTCTCTCTCCCCAAGGGAAGGAAGCTTCTCTCAAGGTACCTAAATGTCCTGCATACTAGTTCCAGTGAGGTGGCGCGGGTTGTCTGCATGGCAGTGTTTCGCCACCTCCGGTTCCTCTTTGGGTCTATGCCAGCTGACCCTACAGCTGCAGCATCCATTAAAACCCTAGCTTTATCTCTGTGCAATTGTTTACGTGGCATGGATTTATCTTCTCTGAGTGCCTGTCTTGCAGCTGTTGTCTGTTCTGATGAACAGCCTCCTCTAAGGCCGATTGGCAACCTAGCTGGAGATGGGGCCTCCCTTGCTTTGAGAACTGTGCTGGAGAGAGCTGCAGATTTGCTGAAGAGTAACTCGGCTGACTTGGCATCCCCAAACCGGGCCCTATGGCAGGCCTCATTTGACGAATTTTTCCTTCTCCTGACAAAGTATTGCACTGGTAAATACGATAGTATAGTGCGGTATGCTGCTGGTATCGGATTAGATGAAGTAGCCCGTGCTATTAGTCGGGAAATGCCAGTGGAGTTACTGAGGGCTAGTTTGCCCCATACAAATGAGGCTCAGAGACGATTCTTGGCTGATTTTGTCCAGAGGTCCGTCCCTGTTTCTGGACATGCTCATGGCAGGTCTGACACTGGACCTGTCTCGTCTGATTCGGTCCCTAGTTGAAATTTGTCTTTTTTTATTTAGCTGTATGAGTTGGTTTTGCTCTTCCCAAGGCTTATATCATAATTTTTTCCAATGGGGTTGAAGGTAATGTTCTATTTAGGTAAAGATAAAAAAGCAAAATATATTTCATGGTCTGAGGGCTGAGGGGTTCCTTAAAAGAGTTAATCTGGTTTCCTTATAGTTAGTCCGGTTTGGTCTCAAGTAGGTATTTTTGTTTAGGTAATTAGGTCCCGTGAAATGAAGTTTTTGTTGATCAAGTGCTTGATGAAATATGAGGTCGGTTCAATTAAGAAAATAAGTCTTCATCTTGGATGAGCTTAGTTTTGTTGCTCTAAGGTGAAAACATTAATGAGAAGAACTTGGGGTTAGCGGAAGTTCAGAGGTGTGCAATGTACAGCAAGATTGAGACTTGATGAAGGGAAGTTGTAATGAAGGGTGCTTCGAGGTGGGAATTCTCCGAAGCTTCTTTCATAGTTTTTTTTTTTTTTTTTTTGCACCGTATGGATGTCAAGCAGCAATGGACTTGTGTCAAGCATCTGTTGCATCAATCCCACCTTTTGAATTGGGGTTAAAATTTGGATTAATGTCTTTGGTTCTGTTCATGTATAACAATATGGTTTTGTTTATTCTCTCAAATTTCTTTATTAAACTTTTCTATCAATATCAAAATCTGATTGAAGATGTTTGTAATGGACCTTTCTTCTTGTTCTGTATTTCAATATATTGAATTTAAAAAGAACCAAGTTCTTTTTGTGGGGCTGGATGGATGAAACAACCAATTCACATCCTCGATGGTATTTTTAAATTTGAAACCCGGAAAGTTTGCATAAAAGGTCAGATACTAATTTCATCCTGGTAAAAATTTAGTACCCAATTATTAAATTGTGAAATTTTAGAGCAAATATCAGAGTTTTTGTTTTCAATTTTTTTTTTTTGCAAAGCTTGCCGTTGGTATTAATTATCAACACAGTTACTGGATTGTGCTGATATTCTTGTTTACATCGTTAGCGGCAGGTTTAATTAAAAGTAAAATGATATGGATTTGAGACTACATGCGTCAAATATATTAAACATCCAGGATTATCCATTGCTCATCAGTCCAATTTTGCAGGGGATCTCGAGATGAAAACCCAGAGATTGTTAGAGGCATTTATGATATTTTGATTAGATAAGGCAGATGAATTCTTACAAAAAAGTGGAGGTCACGACGATCTGTTTTTTTTGTTTGCCATACATTTAGGCATATAGTAGTCAACTGGGAATTCTTTAGGCTCATTAAAGAATAATAACCGGTATTAAATGTATAATCAACTTGAGCCTATTCCGGCCCATTTAACTAACCTTGTATTGTATGAATACGGAGCAAAGCGTGTTGTAAGTTGTAACTATTATTTTTGGTGAGAACAATTTTAAAAATCTATTAGTTTAGCTTTAAATGATGAATCTAAATTATCGTATCCATCTACTTCACGAGTGATACTTGTACATGTGAAAGTTTTAAATTTTCAAACTCATTTAATACAAAGTCAAGCATAAAAAATAATGAAAATTGAATGCATAAAATAACTTATAAAAAATTCATTTTTTATATTAAATGAATTTAAAACTTTTGAAAATTTACCTGTACAAAATATATGCGTTTCAAATATTTGAATTTGTTGTTTGAATCTAATAAATTTATAAAATTGTGCTTATCAAACTCTTTACCTTTGTTCTTACATGTACACACATCACTCATAAAATATATAAATTTTAAAAATATGAATCATAAAATATATAAATTTTAAAAATTTAGATTCATAGTTTAAAACCAATTCAACAAACTTCTAAAATTGTGTTAATCAATCTCTCAATCGATGAAAACAAAACACTAACTTTATTCTTGGATTTTGTCCTGTGATGAATTGGTTTGCTGTGCGGTGGGGCCCAGTGAAACAGTTATGTAAAGGATTGACACGTCCCCAAAATGAAAGCAATTGGAACTGGACCGACAATGACTTCAAAATTTGTTCTTTCAATACGAATGGTTTCAAGGAGAAATCGTTGACTTTCTCAGCCAAATGCCCAAATCCCAGAGGAATTGAGGATCCATCATTGTACTCCCTTTTAGAATTTTTATTTTTGAGTTGTTGAATTGAATCTCACAAGTTTAAAATATTTAAAATCCTGGGGTTCCTCTATCCATAGTGCAGATACCAAAATTTATTTTTTGTTTCAATATATTTCAAAATTCTGATTTTATTTTTAAATTTCTGCAAAATTTAAACTTACTATGTACGTACTGTGGTACTGCGCATGACCAATTGCAAAATTGAAAACTTACCTCTTAATCAAGCGTGGCTTAGTGTTTTCAAAGGCAGACCTAGTGTAATCCGGGGGGGGGGCAGGGCAGCCTCCCCTCCCCTGGATTTTGAGTTTTAGTGGAGATTTATCGGTTCCGACTAGCTTTGCCTCTCTCCTGAAATTTTTTTCCCCCCTCTAGATGTTTGGTTATTCAGGATAAATTTATAGTTAAAATTAAAATAAATTTTTTAAATTATGATTGGTTATTATAATTACAAGTCAGAATGTCAGAAATTATAAGTCAAAGCATTATAAAGTATAAGTTAAAGCATTATCTTTTACCAAATATCTAATTAGTTAATGGGTTTAAATCCGATTCGATATTTTTTTTGCACCCCTGACGAAAATTTTGGATCCGCCCCTAAGTGTTTTCATAGTGCACATTAGTTTTCTATGTTTCACGATTAATTTTAGACCCACACATTCATGCGATAGCATCACGGTGCGTACATAATAACATATGAATTTTACAGAAATCAATAATAATATCATAATTTGAAATATTGAGGCAGCAACTAATAAAATTTCAGGTGCAAATGCAAAACAAAAGAGTAGCTGAAAAAACAAAAAACACAAATTAAGCAACCAAAAAAATGTTATAATAAATTCTAAAACAGAATTTTACTGTTGTCCATTATTCAAGTATGTTTCGGATTAATTTAAACCGTGCAATTAATTTAAATCAACGGTTAACCTTTTGATCTTTGGAAAATTCGGATGCAACAGTATTGTTTTTTTCCAACCTGGCAATAAAATTGCCTCAGTTATATACTTAGGGCCTGTTCAGCCTCTCTCCGAGAATAGGAATGGGCATAGGAACGGACCCAATTTGAACTGCGAGTTACTGTTCACGTGGGATGAATTTCCGGGAATAGGAATGGGCACAGGAACGGACCCAATTTGAACTGCGAGTTACTGTTCACGTGGGAAAAAAAAATTCAGTTAAAATGCCGCCGAACAGGCCCTTAATATAAAAGACTCTCCTCTGTATTTCAAAATTTCCACACAATATGTGTGTGTGTATAGAGAGAGATAAACTTGTTTGGGGAAGTAAATATGGTGTTTTACTTTTCGCTCATATTTTTATTTTCAAAGTTTAAATAGTCGATTCAAACCTTTCAACATATTCTTCATATTAAAATGTGCTTGGAGACCAAATTTTACATTTTTTGGAAAAAAAAATTACTATTTTTTCAGAGTTTTTGAAAATCACAACTTTCATTAAATAAAAAATTCAGCAAAACAATAATTCTCAAAAATTTTAAAAAAATAGTAAAAAGTTTTCAAAATATGTAAAATTTGGTCTCCAGGCACATTTCAATATGAAGAACATGTTGAAATGTTCGAATCGACTATTTGAACTTTAAAACTGAAGATACGAGTGGAAAGTAAAACACCTTTACTTCCCAAAGCAAGTTAGCCCATCTCTCTCTCTATATATAACAATCGCTCTTTCCAATAATCCATGATCGTCTCGAATTTATTTATTTTAGAATTTATTTGATTTGATTTTTTTATTTTTATTTTCAGATTTACAAAAGGCCCTCATTAAATGGAAATTATCCAAATAATTTGCAACAGAAAGAAATGACTAACCTGTAGCAAAATTTGGCAATATTGGTCAAAATTAGACTAACCTGTAGCAGAAAAAGAAAAGTCAACAAGGGGATAATACAGCAGCTTATGGACCTAAACAGCAACAGTAACAGGGCCATATATAGCCTTACCAGAAAGCCACTGTAACAGTATATATGTAGTATCTGAATTGCTGGTTGATCTTCTATCTTGTACCATTCAGCCTGTACAGCTGCCACTGTGAAACAAAAATAGGGTTTACACAGAAAAGGAAAGGCCAAGTTGAGAAGAAAGAGCAGCATCTTTGGTTGGTACAGTCCATGTGATCCAACCTGGTACTGGTAGTCAGATATTCTTAAATAATTTTTCCCTCTCCAAGTTTAGAAACAGGCACTAAATTACATGTATGTCAAGATTAGGTCCGTTTTAGGTCCAATTAGCTCTAACACCTTAGATTAGCATCAAAATCTGTGCGCACAGAATTTGAAACAGATGTGTACATATTTTAATGTAGTTCTCACGAATCTTGATGCAGATCGGATGGTAATTACACCTACTGAACCAAAGTAGATCTGATGGACATCAGACCTACTCTCAATTCCAAAACCTATAGCTTAGTTTGGACTTTGGAGTTAAAAGCATGCCCATTTCTCCTTGTTAATATCAACAATTAAACTATTGAAATAAATTTGAAATTTTTCATCTTTTATTTGGTATTGTTTATCCTAACAATGACCATGAAATTAACACTTCTTATGGAAAAGAATAACAAATTAACTTTCTACTTTATTTTAAAGGTCACCCCCCATATAAATTTATTGTTTCTATTTATTGCATACTGTTAATAAAAAAAAATGGACTTCTCCATCAAATTAAACAGAAGATAATATCATGGATGCATTGGATACGTCAGGTTTGAACCTATTTTAGTATTAATGTGCAAGTTGTTTTTGTATATCATGTTAGTTCATTCTCTTCATTCGATATAAAATTTTATCTTGAAGCAGAGATAAAGTGTTGCTTATAAAGCATAGAAAAATAAAAGGACATGCACCAACCCAGGCTTTTACTAATTTTACACTCTACTTTTAATTTATGATTTTTAGTTCATAACAATTTTTACACGCCACTTGTATGATTTTGTTATATCCAGTGTTGTAAAAATCATCTGTTTCGGCTGATTATTCGACCGATTAGTTGTTGGTGGTAAACAAACTGTTACAAATTTGTTCGAATAATCGGCCGATTATTTCTGATTAATCGCTTGGCGGTAGAGAAGGAAATACGTAACACGCCGTGATGTGACGTGACAAACACGCCGTGATTTGGTCACGTGACGTGATCAAAATGGTGGCGGATGGTCACGTCACACGTAGTCACGCTGTGATTACACGTGACGTGACGTAATGTAAATAGTCACATCAAATTTTTTTATATTTTAATTTAAATTGTTGAAAATTTAGAAAAAAAAATATAAAAAAATATGAAAATTTCTAAAATAAGTAAACAATGTTGCAAATATATTTTTTTTTTTGAGAAAAGACTGTTGGACATCTGACATTACTTTAAAAATTCAAATAAAAATCTTCATTAGACTAAACTAGAGAAAATAAAAATCAGTGCTACATGAGTACTAGTATCACTGAATCTACACTAAAAAAAAAAATCTGAAAACTCTATACATACCAAAAAAGTTGGATATTCTATGTTTTATACTGTGACGTGACGTGAAAACTCTATACATACCAAAAAAGTTGGATATTCTATTTTTTTTTACGTAATCCACATACGTGACGTGACGTGACGTGACTAGTCACGCCGTGACAAATTTCCTTCTCTACTTGACGGTACCCTTTCCGTCTGACGAGCGCATACCATTTTTTATCATTATATCAAAATATTATTAAAATTAATCAACAAAGCAATTCAAACAATTACATGTAACAAATTGTTATTACAGAAGCTATATATGATCAATATATACGCACTATAATAAGATTAATTCCAACTACTCTTTAATCAAACAAGATTTCATCTTAACTAATTAATAATGGTCACAACATTAACAATAGTTACGTTTGCTATTGATGGGGGTGGGGGGGTTAAAATTATTTTCAAAAGAAATATAAAACTATACTTAATATTATAAAATTTTGCCCCACTATATTAAAATTTTTGACACTCCTGACTAATTGTTAATTGTATGTTGGTACTGCATGGTTAGTCTTTACTCTTTATACATTAAAAGAGGAAAACATAACTTAATAAAGAATTTACTGCTCAGATCCAAGATGCAATTTTATATAAAAAAAATTACTCAGGTTAACCAGGTTAGGAAACACCAGAAGTACGAAAAAAAAAATATATAAATCTCCTCTATAAGGACGCCTATATTTACTGATACACTCCATGTATTAATTGACTATTGAAATTTATTTCAAATAATTTTTTTTTTATGTTTTGAAAGCTTGTCAGAGGCTGACAAGTGTGATTATTTCAAATCAACTTCATTGGGTTACCTCCATCTCCAATGGCCGGAGCTTCCTTGAAGGAATTAGCTAATGATTTGGAGTTCGGACTGATTGTTATTATTTTTTTTTTGAGAGAAAGATGAGGGGTTAGGTTTTCAAAATTTTAATAATTTTTAAGGATTATTTATTCGTATTTTGAATCTGATAGGATTATGTACTAATTAAAGGTCTCATAAAAATCATCCCGAGCTAAATATTAAGCTCATATAACAAGAAGCTGACTCAGCCGAGTTATCCGTACACCTCTCTGCTTGATTATCAGACTTGGGAGGAAAACGTAGTTGTCCGGACAGGAACTGAACCGACATACTAGCTTACGGGATAGATAGTTGAGTGTTCGTACGAGACTCAAACCGACCTACAAATCTATAAATATCCCGAAATTCACTAAGTTCGGAATCCACGCATCCAACAACACGAGGTATCAAATATGATAGAATTACGTACCTACTGAATCAACAATTAGTTTGACCCAGACACAATGAATACTCTTTTAACAATCACAGACTAATATCCAGAACGTGCCTTGTATCATCGCAATTTAATTTCGTCAGATGTGGTCGTATCAGAAACTACGACCTTTTACCTAGAATTTTATACCGAAAATTTTCAGATTCGTATTATTTGAGGTTAACGGAAAAATTGGTAATGATTATTGACTAATTGTGCAACAGTTTTATGTGTTGTTGATGAAATTTGTCGGCAATTGGTGATGCTCAGATGTATTCATAGTTGGCCCACTTACGTAGACAGGTGTAAGTTGTAGTTAAAGTGGGAAAAATATGTCGTGGCATGTTATAATTAATACGTGGTGATTTTGATCTCGTGTTATATCGTGATTAAAATGTCAAAGGATGGTCACGGTAAGCGACTCGCGTGCTGTGTTCAAACGTAACTAGTCATGTTTCACACATTTAACTTCTTTTTTTTTCATAATTTAAGTTAGTTTATTCAAAATTCACCATTTGATTAAGACCTAACGGTCCTAATTACACGTGACTTGCATGACCATGTGCCGTGTTAAATTTTCAAAATATGGTCACAGTATGGGAACATACAAGTTACTACATAAAACAGTCACATGTGTCGTACCGTTCCGTGACGGAATCATGTCATTTTTCCACTAATTGTAGCGTCAACCAAAATTGAAAAAAAAAAAATTGACATGTTGGGAATGATGGAAAGGGATAAGTACTTGTACTTTCTAGTAATAGGAAGTCAAGTACTCAATAGTCAATTTACATACAGATATTCCTTTTTTTTAGTTTCTTTAAATTTTAAAGGATGACAATTATATCTCAACATAATAGAATAGATGTGCGGATGATAAAACATCAATTATCTATATGAATGTTTCAAACTTCAAAGGGAAACTTTCCAAAAATAATAAAATGAAAAAAGATTTGAGGCTTTCTTTACTAAAAAAAAGGAGCCTTGTTTAAATTGTCAATATTTTTAGGCACAATTTTTTCTAATATTGTTTTGTTTGACACTATTATTATTTTTACTATTGTTTGCAAATGTTATTTTTTATTTATTTTGGTGGATGACAAGTATATCTCAATATACAAGATGTGTGGATAATAATGCATCAACGACCTATATAATTGTTTGAAAAGTAAGCTTTTCAAAAATAAAAAATAAAAATGAATAAGACTTGATGCTTTTTTTCCTCATAAAGACAAGTTCTCTCTTGACTGAGTGTACCTTGTTTAAATTGTCAATATTTTTTGGCACAATTTTTTCCAATATTATTTTGTTTGACATTATTATCCTTGACAACTATCCATTATGATTACTTATTAATTATAATAACTTATGGTGTTTTTGAGGTTATATTTGCAACTTTCAACTAAATAGATTATGTGTACTATGGGAACTATTAATGATATATCAATATATTCATATGTCAAGGGAAGGTGGGGTTTATGAATTTTTAACATTGTAGTACCAACCACATGGACTTCCGCTACAAACCAAAACAAACCCCGGGACTCTGGATCCGCTGTGACACATATGTTTTACAACACTGTGTTGCAAGTCTTGATGATTTGCTACCTAGGACAGTGACAGATGAATTATTTGGGTTCGGTTCAGCAAGATCAAAAATTCGTGATTTGGAAATAATTCAAGTCTAATTTGAAAATGATCCAGAATTATCCTAACCAGAGATCTCAGTCCAGCAAAGGAGCAAAAAAAAATCGCGAATAATTTGATCAAAGTTCGGTCAACCAAATAATTTGGCATCACAAAAAAACGAATTATTCGCGAATCTTATGACTATGCTACCCAATCCGAGAATCGTGAATAATTCGGCGACCTGCAAAATTCGTAATTTGAGTATAATGGGTTTTCAATTTGGAATGATTTGGTTATAATTGTGCAAATAAATATGTAAAAAATATGAAGTTTTAGGAATAAAAAAAATTATGTGAATAATTCAAGAAGAACTCATAAATTTAGTAAATTTGCAAATAATTCAGGAAAAAAATAAAAAAAAATCTATTTAATTTGTCTATCAATACAAAAAATTGATGAAAATGAATAGCTTGGAAATTATCATCCTACCTACCTACATTGCTGCTTTAATATATAATTATAGTAAATATGACTAACATAAATTATCTTTCAAAATACGTTTTATTAGTTTTTCCATCTAAAATATACTTCAATAACATTTTTTCCTCTGGACATAATCTGGAGGTGGGTTTATACGGTGGCAAATTTTCTTTACTTTTAGCAGTTTGTTTATGACAATTTTCATTCTTGTGCATATTCATGCCAGTGATATATCACACCAAATGATACACCTGTTCCAGCGCCGCAGGAAATAAATGGAGGGTCTAAGATGCATTTCTTGCTTACCATTATTCCCGCTAGACGCCAATAGTACCCCCTACCACCCTATAATTTCGAGGCTTAATTATTTGGAGCTTTGATCAATGATTGATAGCTATGTAGCATATTAATAGTAATAATTGACTTCAAAAAAAGACATATGTTAGGGTATATATTTGAGAATGTTTTGCTAAGGGATATGTCTTTGATAATAATTTTTATGAAACAAACTTTAATTTGTGGATATGTGAATATGTTAGGGTATATATTTGAGACTGACGCTGGACGAGTGTGGGGACTGAAAAGGGAGGGACTAAGTAATTAGTGGGGACCATAGTACATCATGTCTTTAATGTACAGTGCGGGTACTGTAGCGCGGGAATGAAAATAATTATTCTTCATATTTAAAGTGGCATTGAAATTTTAATTTGTAATTTCGATAAAATATTTTTTAAAACAAAAAAGAAAAAATAATAATAAATACAACTAATTTGTATTATAAAAATTTAATCAAATACAAAATTTTATTGTATCATGTATCATCTTCATACGAATATATATATATATATATATATATCTATATATATAATTTTATTTTTAAAAATTATCTTATACAAAAACATGTAAGATAACGAAAAAAACGTTATTCTTACCCGTACCCAATAAACTAATGAAAAAAAATCTTATCCTTATCCGTATTTTCAGATACGATATGAGTCAGATAAATGAATAAAAAAAGGTGCCATTGACACTCCTAAGACCAACATGTCTAGGTGCGATGGATGGCCCTTACATGTTTCTTTTTCTTGTACATATATAAATGCCCTATAATTTTTTTTTGGGTTTAAAATATAAATGCCCTATAATGCTATTGGCTGCTGCATCTTAAATACAATCAGATACAACATGTATTTTTCAGACTAATTGTGTATGTGTATTTTTCAGACTACTTTTTTTTATTTCTTTACAAGAAAATAACACCTATCTTTTCATACCACATGATAAACAATACATATATTCTACTCATATACATATTAGCAATATGTCCCATAGGCCAATTATATGGATCTAAATTAGATGTGAATTAGTCAAATATAAATGTAATTTTATCTATTTTAAGAATCTATTTTCTTTAATTGTTTTTTTTATCATTTATGGAAACATCAGTTTTTAGAAAACCACAAGAGTTTTTAAAAGAGGATGAGATATGCGCTCCATAAACCGTGAGAGAGGATTTCCGAAATCTAGCTAGAAGGAGTTGCCAATTGTAATGCTAATAAATTGACTTGTCAAGTTTTAATATTAGTAGAGACGCAACCATCATTGTTGTTCAATTTCGACCATCTTCTCAAGTGAGACGAACATAAAAGAAAGCCATACGCGAGTTTCCAATAAATGCGAGATCGCAGTATTCTACCATAACTAGTTAATTTATTTTTTCATAATATATATCTCCAATTCTCCATATTTCAATGCATTATATACATATCCATCTCATACGCATGTTAGAAATATATAAAAGGTCAATTGTATGGATCAAAATTAATTATATATGAATTAGGTTATATGGATCAACATGTTATATGAATTAGGTTAATGGATCAATTATATAAATTCTACTCTCCATTTTTTCTTTATCAATTATGAAAATTGCTATTTTTAGAAGAAAAAAAATCTCCTGAAGGTCTTTAATTAATTCTAATTCTTTTCCATAAATTCTATTTTAGATTTAATTAATTTACACATTAATTTTAGTTATGATAAGAATTAATTTTTGTGAAATTTAAGACTCTAAAATCTACCCATTTTCCAACAATTAATGAACATATATAATGACACTTATTTTAATACATTGCTACCAATCATCACATTCTTTTCATAAAAAGTTTAGACTTGATTTTAGCAAAAAAATTTTAGAAAAATGATTATAGGTTGACACGTATAAAATTATAATATACGACTATACGAGACCCTACAATTTGATCATGATATATTAACTTTTACAAATAAGACGAGTTATTCATTTTTCTAATGAGAGCAAAAACTTCAATCTGTTTTCTGTGGAAAAAATTGTACGTATAAAGGATTGATTCAGATCCCTTTTGCTTTTAAAAACCTTAGCAGAAATTAGATTTCAAATCTGTATCTTTCAGATAAAAAGCGATTTTTAAAACCGTCAGTTGTAAACATATGTGGTCTTCGTGAAATCAAAATTAAAAGCAACCATGGAAAATGTACAATTGGTACTGCATGAAGCCAAAACAATACTGTTAATATCTTTATCTTTATTTTCTTCAAAAAACATATAATTAATTCATTGACTTCAAAAATATATATATATATATAACCCTATATTAAGGCCAACTTAAACATGAATTGCACAATATAGATATCACCTACCTGCATATTAAACAACTAAATGGCAACTAAATTCCATTGACGTAAAAAATTAATATAGCAAAACCTGAATTTAGGGGTCATGCATACCACTTCAACAAAATTTCTCATGAAGTCCAGAGGGACTAAACTTGACATATTTTCCCGGGAATTTTATTATCGTTCGGTGGAATATAGACTTGTTCAAATTAATTTCACCTGCCGTTTCTATGTCACTGCATGTAAGACAAATAGGGTAAATATTTTAAGAGAGTAGTTTTGACTTCATGCAGCGAGAGGACTATAAAATCAAAACGGCTTTTAATATTGTTTGTGCGCTGCATGAAACCAAAACTACTCTGTTAAAATCTTTAGCCAACAAATACCTAGGCCGCCATTATTGATCCAAAGCTAATGTGTTGCGTTGAATAGTCAGCATGTGGGAGGAAGCATCAGTGTATATAATAAATTAATAAATTAATTAATGCAATTATTTTAAAACTTGAAAAAAAATATTATTTTAAGCAAATGATGATGCACAGTTGTTGAGTTGGTGGGGCTATTGACATACTGTTTATATTTTTAATTTCATCAATTGCAGTCAGGTTAAATTAATATAACTTGTCAAATATATATATTTGTAGAAGGCCGGATTATGTGAATTCTTGTAATTTTCTTGACAAGAATTAAATGTAAAACAAAAATGAATTGTTTTTATTAACTAAAAAAAATATAAATTAAGTTCTTAGTAAAAATAAAAAAATGTAACATACTTTTTGCAATAACATGAATTAACGTGACATAATATATCTTCTTTAAGTTATCAAATAAATTTATCTTAATTTTTAATTAAATAGTAATAGTATGAATAATTCTCTTTTCCAACTTCTACTATTTCTAACTATCATGACAAATACAAATATCTCTAGTCATGGGGAGAAGAGATCTCCAGTAAGTCAGAAATGGAGAGGATGTGAATGGAAGACCGGTTCTCTTTTCCTTTCCGCGTCTTAGGATACTTTGAACTATTCGTTGCTGATATTTTAAAAGTTTCTCTGACGTGGCACATATGCCAATAGGATGCCGACTTTTTAATTAATAAAAGAATTACAAAAAAATATATTGAGATAATGGAAAAAGATTTCATGAAATTTTAAAAACATATAGGAATGAAGTGTATAACTTTAGTTGGACATTAAAAACTATAACGTCTAATTAATCTGATCGCCAATGATCTTAAAAAAAATACAGCTGAATGTTATGGTTTATAACGTTTAAATAGAGTGTTTTTTCGTTAAAAAAATTTCAAAACAACAACAGTTAGAACTGAAGGAAAAAAATACTGTAAGTGAATATTATGAACCATAATATTCAGATACAATATGTTTTTATGATCATTAGCAACTGAATGTTATGATTTATAACGTTAAGCTACAGTATCCTTTATATTATAAACTATAATGTTATTCTTATATTTCAAAATTTTATAAAATCTTTCTCCATTATCAATATTTTTTTTTCTATTAATAAATCGGCAGAGGATGTCTAATTATATTGCCATGTCAATGTTAGTAGCTATATGTAAACTATGGTTTATACATTTTTTCATTCCATAAAGAACCGAATCCGTATCATCCCAGGTACCTGAGATTCAAGTGATAAAATATGAACCGTTGTTTTAATTTAGCACAAATCTCAAAGCAGACTCTTTATAATTTCATCAGATTTCGTATTGAGTTTGGTCTGACGAAAATTAATCTCAACCGTCTATTTTTTTTAATTCTCAAAATTAGACAAAAGCAAAGTAAAGGCATCATTAAGTTTATTTAACTGAAATAAAAAAAATGAAGGAACAAACGAGCGTAGAAGAGTCAAACAGCTCATGACAATTACATAATTCCTAAAATAATTCTCTCCTACAAATTACATCTTGGTGCATCCCCTCTTTCTTCGCTCAAAGTCGCAACTCGCAACGGTTCTTAAAAGCCATTGCTGATTGCTCCCTCTCTCTCTCTCTCTCTAGCTCTCTCCATAGAACAGGTAATTTTTAATTTTACCATTTTCCACCTGAAAGTTTTCCTTCTTCTCCTGCTATTCGTCGGTAACTGATTTTTTTTTTTTTTTTTGTAATAATTTTGGTGTTTTTTTTTTTTTTTTTTTTTTGCTTTTGTTTGATCTGTTTTCTACGCATCCGAACTATTTCGACTGGTGGGGTTGATTCTGAGCTGAATTCGTGCTGAGTTAGGATTGTTTGTATTAGTCGTATCGTCTTATCTTTTCTCAACACGGATTGATCGGGGTGCGCCGATATTAACTTAAATTCGTGATTTGTAAGGAATGAGGGAAATGCTTTATGAACGATTATTGGTCGATCTGAATTTGTGCTAAATTTTAGAAATTTAAAGGAGCCGATCCAATTAAGAATATTTTCTCAGGTAGGGTTCCAGCAGTTACGATTTGGGGACATCTGGAATTTGCTTTAATGTTCGTGCTTTTGTCAGTTTTAAATTTTTGAATGGTCTCTTCTGCACCCCCATTGTATTGTTGTCAGTGTCCGTTGATCAGAATTAAATACCTCTGGATTCGTATATTGTAATCAATGCTATTAATTTTGGGTTATTGGTATCAGAAACTTTAACCTTGATTGCCAACATCTGGTTTCGTTGACTTCCATATTTCAGTTTTCCAATATTTCTTGAGATACGACTTGTGTTTATTTTCTATAAGCCTCCCAAATGGTTGACTTGTTATGGCTTTAATTCTTTTTCTTCTTATGCATAGCTGAATTTTTTATTAGTTGATTGATCTGGGATCTATTGTTCTGTTTTCTCTTACACATTTAACTGAAGGTTTCATGACATTAACTCAAAATATCAGTTTTTATCATGAGGTCTTTAGCTATTGAATTTCCTGTTTTGAGTTTTTGTTTGTAATTTGATTAGCATATTACAGTTTCTTATATTGACCAGTATCAATTGTGATTTCCAGGCATTTTAGTTTCTGGTATGAAGTTTGATCCAAGGAAGTGAACATTGCATTAAATTTGGAGGAGTAAAAAAGAAAGTTCATAAAAATAGAGGACTTTGTCTGGAGATTTGCTCTCACATGCTACCGGTGAATAGAGGAAGAGCACCCCAGCGAGCCGGTACGACTATAAGAAAGCCTCTTAAATTTTCCTTATATTAATTACTCTATAATTACATAACATCAAGATTTATTTGCATGGTTTTTGTGTGTCTGATAAATGAAAAATATAAGAGGCAGCATTTGACCAATGCAAATTGTAACTTCCATGCCAATTGTGAACCATTTGATTCTCAAAATTATCCTTTCTTCTCTCTATTTGCTATTTTATTTTGTAATTTCTTAAATCAATTAATTAGGGAGAAATTGCTGCCAAGTCAATAAGCTGGAACCATCATTGTTCTTTTAAATAGTCAATGTTTGTTATCAAACATAATTTAATACTAAAGCTTATTAACAGTTGTTCAACAAATTGCTAGTTGGAATATTTCTATAAACAGTGTATACTTTGTGAGGCCACTTGGAACAATTTAACCATTTATTTAAGCTACCGAGTAAATAAATTGGCTCTGGTTCAAACTAATTTTTTTTTTGCACTGCATCAGATTTGCCTTAAATATTTCATCATTATTATAAGAGTGAAATGAAATGCTAAAATTTTACAAAATTGGCAGAAAGTTCTGAGTCAATTTTAGCGATTCCTTGGCATTGTCTGTTCTATTATATTGATCTGTCTCTCTCTCTCTCTCTAGGAATGGATTTCACTGATGCAAAGAGGAAGCCGAATGTTCTCGGAAAAGTTATATTGGCTGTTGTGCTGACAGTATTTTGTGTATTTATTTTGAAGCAATCTCCTGGTATATCTGGCACCAATATGGTATGGAACCTTTTTTATATATTTCCCACAGTAGAACTTTAGTTCTGAATTTTGGTAGGCCCTGCTATCAGCTGGTTCTTATTTAGGGAAACAAAACTGAATTGACAAAAAAATAGACTGATATGTAGCAGACCTGATCACTTGACTGATACAGTTCTCTTGGTTACTATTATTTTTATTATTTCTGAAATATTTATGCCTTTTCCATTGCAGTTTTCAGTGCATGAATTAGGTGTGACTCATGTGCTAGTAACAGGTGGGGCTGGCTTTATTGGGTCACATGCTGCACTTCGTCTCTTAAAGGATAATTACCGTGTTACTATTGTGGTAATTTCATATGCTTTATTTTACCTTGTTCTCTTCTTTATTTTAACTGTTTAGAATTTCTTAACCTTTGACATGAATATCATTCTTGATTGATTTATTTTTCATTTTATGACAATATGCCTTTTTGTTGCAGGATAATCTCTCAAGGGGTAATATGGGGGCTGTAAAGATTCTTCAGGGCTTGTACCCAGAGCCCGGAAGGCTCCAATTTATATACGGCGATTTAGGCGATGCAAAATTTGTATGCTTTTTATCGTACTCTCCTGTTCCCCCCCCACTGCTTTCTCTACTTATTTTCTTGCGCTATCAATTTCTTCTGAATTTAATCTATACAATTTATCCAGGTAAATAAAATGTTCTCTGAGAATGCATTTGATGCGGTAATGCATTTTGCAGCGGTCGCTTATGTAGGAGAGAGTACACTCGAACCACTTAGGTATCACTTCTTTCTTTTTATTGAACTACTGTTGAGAAAAGGATGGTGGTTTTTCTGTTTCATCATATTTACTATTTTGCCCTCTATTTAAACTTGGTGCCTACTGGCGCTGAGTTGCATATTAGTGTGACAAAGTCTCCTGTGCATTGCCGTTGTGAGGTTTGTGTTACCAGTAGTGTACATAATGGTTCGAGGCACTTAGCAACACATGCATGGAGCCATGTACAAATATATAATCATTGTTTTAATTATTTTTTTCTTTGTGATTTTGTATGAATAGGTATTATCATAACATAACGGCCAATACACTAACTGTATTGGAGGCAATGGCTGCTCATGGTATAAAAACTTTAATTTATTCAAGCACATGTGCTACTTATGGGGAGCCTGAGAAAATGCCTATTATTGAATCTACACCTCAGGTTAACATTTATTTTGGCCTAGAGTATGTTATAAAAATGCCACAGTTTACTTTCTTTTCCATATCTCTGGCCAATTATTGCATTTAGCTTTGGTGCGATTTCAGTTTTGTTGCATTCAGATTTTTTCTTTATTGGGGTCTTCCTTTTTCAATTGGAGAGCTGGGGTATTCCTTTTTCAATTGGAGAATTGGGGTTTAATTGAGGCAAAAATATGTCAAGATTAAGTTGCAATAACCTTACGTATAATCGAACCGAATGGTTTATTAATTGCACATATGAAGTTTAAAGGTGGCCATTATAGGCAAATATAAAACCTATATTCGGTTTTCATATATATTATTTATCTTGCTTTTGCAGTTTCCGATAAATCCATATGGAAAAGCAAAGAAAATGGCTGAAGATATTATCTTGGATTTTTCGAAGAACTCTGATATGGCTGTCATGATATTAAGGTTTGTGATTGTATATATGGTAAATTTGGTCAAGATCTGCAATTGGGGGTTGAGTACTTGAGATGCATATGTAACAAATCTGAGTTAAACCATTGCAAATTTAGGTCATTTAAGGCTTATATTGCTCAATTATATCTTGGAGCTACTTCAGGTATTGGCTCCTCATGAAGCCCTTACTGAGAGTTCAATTAGAGATTTGCCTCTCTTTAAAATTTTCATGTCAAGGATAAGAACTGATACTGAATTAAGTCCTGATTGAGCCATAATTCCACAGTTTTTGTTGACAGAACATGATATTATTTGACAAACTAATGGAAGGCCTAATACTTGGTTGTCTAAATATATGTGATGATATATCTCTAATTATTTTTATTTAGATACTTTAATGTTATTGGGTCGGATCCTGAGGGGAGGTTGGGTGAGGCCCCAAGACCTGAATTAAGAGAGCATGGTCGCATCTCTGGTGCATGCTTCGAAGCAGCTTTAGGAACTATTCCTGGACTAAAGGTGATATTTTAGTTTGTGTGTCTCTCATATTTTACTGAACTTTTTGATAACACTTGAATACCATCAACAATAAGGTTTAGGTCAAACTACACTTTATTAAATTGTACTTAAACTTTCAATATTAGCTCAACCGGTTCTCTTCATAACTTATTCTGTTGAAGTTTGAACCCAATATATCTCTTTTTGAATTATTATTGCTTCATTTTGAAATTTGTCATGTTATGTAGTTTATTTGCACTGGGCCTTAATAGTATGGAATTTCGTGATATCTCATAACATGGGGTGAAAAAATGATAAATGTTGGATATATTTGAAATATGAAAGTAAATGTCATTCTTTGCAAAAGTACCTTTTATATATGGCTCTCTACATGACATCCTTTTATTATTATTATTGTTAATTTTTTTTTTGTAATTTAGAAATGCTAATGAATTGATTTAATGTTGAATATAGGTTCGAGGAACTGATTATCCAACTCCAGATGGTACTGGTGTCAGAGATTACATTGATGTTACAGATCTGGTAGATGCTCATGTCAAGGCACTTGGCAAGGCTCAGTCGGGAAAAGTTGGTATTTATAATGTTGGTACTGGCAAAGGTTCGTCCGTACAAGATCCCCTTCAGCTCTTATACACTTCCTTATTGAAGGTCATCTAAAAGTAATAATATTTTTCTCATTATATATTCATCAGGGAGGTCAGTGAAGGAGTTTGTGGAAGCATGCAAGAAGGCAACAGGTGTAGAAATAAAGGTAGATTATCTAAGCCGTCGACCTGGTGACTACGCAGAAGTTTACAGTAATCCATCCAAAATAAATCGTGAGTTGAATTGGACTGCCAAGTACACTGATCTCCAGCAAAGCCTTTCAGTTGCATGGAGATGGCAAAAGTCGCACAGAAATGGCTATGGAAGTCCATAGAATAGATATTCAATAACGTCATATTTATGAATCTAAATTCATAAATTATCGCCTTATCGGTTATCGGTGGAAGCCTTTTCCGCTGTCTGCTTATTTTTGTTTAAGTTTATAGGGGAGGAAAATATGCGTTTATTTATTTTACCAGTTATAGGGAAATTTTAGCAAGGGCATAGTGGGTTAATCAATCGCATACGTGGTTATCTTTGATTTGATTGGTTGTAGAAATCATGCTTATAATTTCAGTAATGTAGCATTAAAACAGTTACTCTCTTTTCTTTTTATAAATTTGGACATCTCTGTTGTATTATTTGTGCAGCTTTTATAGAATAAATAAATAACATGTTGTTTTTATGCATATACTTGTGTGATTGTATTGTTTACTGTCTACCAAGATGATTAGTCTTATGATGTTTCATATCTATTGTTTACTGTCTAACAATATGTTGTATAAGCAATATTATTTTAAGGTTTCATTTATTTATTAAACCAATCTTTCTTGGGCTTATTTTATTCTGCTTGGAGCTATACAAGTAACTCAGAATCCTGTTATAGTGAATTTAAACTTTTGAAGTGCTCGGAATTTTGTTGAATATATAGAACAATTTTAGCTGTAAGGACTAATTTTGAGTTCCAAATTCTTTCACTTGAAAAACTCATGTAATAAGGTTTCCTTCTTCTTTTGTCAAAAATAAAATAAAATTCGTTTATTGTGGCGTGAAAGTTCAACAATGCAGGGCAAATTTTAGGTTTGGTGATTTTGTTTTTTTTATCAAACTGTCTTACCAATCAAGTGAGCTTTAATTGATTAGGTATATAGGCATTAAGTCTAAATATCTCTTGATCCAAAACTCGGAATTTCTTTTCAGCTCAAATTTTTTGATGGGCCTACAGCCCACACCATGATTGGACCAACTTTCAATGAAACCACATATATGCATGCACCATTTTTGTTGGGCTACAGTATAGGGCTATAAGCTCATCTACTCATGCAAGAAAATTTTCTGCACCTACTTTTAATTTTTCAAATATGATCAGCAGGAAAAGTTATTCGTTTGATTGGCTCAGCTCACAGTGCTGGGATCCAGAATGGTGGTGTTGGTTCATTGTACAATTTCCGACGATAAATTTTATTTTTTTCATGGTACCTCTCTGCAACTTTTACCATAGTAGGTTAGGAATTCGGATCACCCATGTACCTGACTCGAACAAATACAAAAATGTTAGGTTCAGATTAGTTCTTTTAACTTGACTCAAATCTCAAAACGGACCACTATATTTTTTAAAGGTATCGGATTGACCTTGATTTGATTGAAATTAATATGGACCGTCCATTTGCAATTTGCTGGAATCAGGTATTTACCCGGGAGGATACGGATTCGTATGTTAAGATCCAATTTTAAATTGCAATAATTTCCTGAATATATCTTAGCCGACGGGGTCCTAAGAAGAAAAATAAGAATCTAATTTAGATCTCGAGCATTGACTTTAATTTTCATGCAGTACTACCAGGGGCGGAGCGATGTAGGATGAATAGAGTCAATTAACTCTCATTAATTTTGAATTTTTTTTTATTTCTATATAATTTTTTTTCTTGAGTGGAATCTTTTGGGTACTATAAAAATTGACTCTCCATTCAGTAAGAATTTTTTTATATAATTGATCTCCAATCTGTGTTTGATTTCTATAGCTTGAAAGTCTAACTCCACCCCTGAGTACTACCTCTTTTGTCATTTCCTCTCTTCATTCCAGGCTCCAATTAACCACACCTCAACCCTTTCTTCTTGGGATTAGAGAGGCGAAATCGCCATGGCGATGTTAGAGTCGCACCATTTTGTCTTTAAGCGGCTCCACTAGATATAAACATTTGCATTCATTAATTGCTCAAAGAATTTGCAAAAATGTACTTATTTTTTCTAGTTCTTTAACTGAAAAATATTTGTAAAACGAGAAAAATGTAAGATTATGGTTCACCTAATATTTTTGCCTTACCTATGAAATTTTCTGTCAACTATAAATGCTTACTTATCATCATTTGTATAAGGAAAACAAATTTACCACTAAAAAGATATCTAAACTGGACATTAAGATATTAAACATAAATTTTAAAGCATCTGATATGACCAAACTATTATTTTTCGTATAGGATCCGATTAAAACAAGCCTTCTGAAGTGAACTGACAACCAACATAATAGTTATTGAGACCTTAGGGGTGAAACGGAGCGGATAGTGATAAAACCATGTTCATACCTCTTTTTTATTTTCCGGATACAGATATGGAGCAAATATTAAATGAATATGGATACGGATTCGGATCAGATCGGATATCTATTAAAATAATATAAAATGTTTATTAAAAAGTATTAAAATTCATAATATTTATCTAATTATAATGATGAATAACATAATATTTTTATAATATATATTAAAAGAGAGTGTCTTCTATGGACATAAGGACCTATTTGTAAAATAAACATATTTTTATTTTCAAAGTTCAAACAGTCGATCCAAACTGTTCATCTTGTTCTTCATATTAATATGTGCTTGGAGACCAAATTTTATATTTTTCTGATTTTTTTTACTATTTATTAAGATGGGTACAAAAATATCAAATTCAGACCATTGAATTTTGTACCCATCTTAATAAATAGTAAAAAAATTCAGAAAAATGTAAAATTTGGTCTCCAAGCACATATTAATATGGAGAACAAGATGAACCGTTCGGATCGACTGTTTGAACTTTGAAAATAAAAATATGTTCATTTTACAAATAGGTCCTTATGTCCATAAAAGACTTTGCCATAATATATGGTATACATCTACTGTTCAGATACAGATAATTGAAACGTAAAATCATACCAGTATCCTTTCCACACTGATATTTAGATATCAGATATTCACATCTAATTTTTCGAATACGAATCAAATAGGAATCGGATATTATCCATACCGTTTTCACCCCTAGAGACCTAGCATGTTTAATTATGGAAAATATTCCACATATGATTTTTAACACCATTTTAATATCAGCTAAAAGAAAATTAAAGCGTAAAATATTATAAATTGTTTATTCAACATGTTTGATTATGAGAACCCCTTGCAATATAAAATTTAATTTGTTACTTTTGTTTTCACCTCTTTATAGTTATATCAGTGTTTAATTTTATTTGCATTTAGAAAAAATATGTAGTCAATGTCGCAATTTTTTTTTAAGCATGAGATGAGAGTAAGCAGGGGCAAAACTAGATATTTTTTGATAAAGAGGACTGAAAATTAAAATGCATAATGGGGTGAGTGAGATATAAACTCAAGATCTCTCAACTACAAAATAGAATTGTAACCACTAAGCTACAGATAAATATTTTATTATTATCGAGGGGGTTGAACTATATAGAAAGTTCTAAAAAAATAAATTAAAATAAAATTTTAATATAAATAACTAAAATTTTAAAATTATAAGAGTGGTTTAGCTACCTTTCCAATGTATTGAGATCCGGATTAGAGTATGTGTCCTTCAACCACTTTAATACGGACAATTAAATTTAAAATTAATTTGCAACTTAATTTTCACGCGAAAAGCAATAATTAAAGCCTTAGTTTTGCAGTAATGCACTTATATGCAAAATATATTGGCATGTAGAAAATGGTTTAAGCGTTCTCTCTCATTTTTGACAACCAACTTTTAACGAACCTACAGAAAATGGAATAAATGATCTGTACATATTTTGTAATGCAAGAAAGGTGATATATATATTAAAGTTATTCCACATGAAAATAAGAGAATAACGCAGAAATTTAGTAGTTTGTTTTACATAATCAAATACCAGTAATTCACACTTAAACAAGTGATGCAAATACAAGGTCAAACAAATTAAGTGAGGCTTTTCACTGGAAATTAAATGATTATATAATTGATTATTTCAATCTCTTGTTGATCATGAAAGAGTCATGAAATGCATAAAGAACTTGATATATAGAATATAAATTTATTCCAAACAGGGGTGAAAAAGGATCAGACATTAGACAGATACATATATGAATTGAATATTAAACCGGATACGGATACGGATCGGATATCTATTTTTCAATACTATTATTTATTAAAAAAATATATAAATATTATTAAGAATGGTATTCCTTAATATTACATTCTCTGAAATCTTTCTATTTCCTGTAATGATCAATAGCACGAACCAAACGTCCCCTAAAAATTAAAACCTCGGTGGTATTGAACCAGGGTATATCAGTACCTATCTCAAAAATAATGAACTGGTGCTTAGTACCTTGCGTGATGCCAAATACATCATACTGACTCAATCAAATTGAATAAATTAAAATTTAACTGACTTAAAAAGGAAAACACCGATAATTCCTAAATCATACTAACCAAAAACGATCCTCATTAAATAAAAATAGGAAAGGAAATAAAACATCCACAATAAATTAATGAAATTAAAAATCCACATTAATGAGATAATGAGATAAAAGATAGATGCCATGTGTCAATTCGACATTGGTTAAATTTAAAGGTGGGCAGAAAAATTCTGCCCGATGGAGGGAGAGGATTTCGTTCCACGAAGGAGAATTTTTTTTATAAACCATAAATAAGAAAATTAATTTTAGGAACCAATATGATTGCTTGAGAATTTACAAAACCCATAAAACTTGAGTTGCAACTAGGTCTGGAATTTCTTTTTAACCACAGACTGAGTTGACAACTCGGTCTTGATGTTGTTGTTTTATTTTTTTTTTTCCAGTTTTTACGGAAAAACTGTGTGGTCATTCATTTTTTTTTTCCATTTTTTTTTAGTCCGGACCGAATTGGTAATTCGGTCCCTAAATTTTTTTTGGTTTTGTTTTAGGGTTTGCTTATAAATTATTTTCTATTCGAGTTAACGTGGTGTCTAAAAAATGAAAATATAAAATGTGAAACACAATAGAACATAAATAACATGAGATATTTGAATCCTCTTATTAACGTATACATATTGATAATTACTATAGGTGCAATTATATATATAATTAAATGTCCAACTAAAAAATTTCTCCGAAACAAACGAGAAGACCATAATTTCTCCAAACCAAAGAATTCCTATTTTTTTAATTATGGTTTACTTTAGTAATCATATTGGTCGAAATTCTTTGGTCTTCTCGTTTGTTTTCGATAAATTCTTTAGTTGGACGTTTAATTATATATATAATTACGCCTATAGTAATTATCAATATGTATACATTAATAAGAGGGCTCAAATGTCTCATGTTATTCGTGTTTATTATGTTTCCCATTTTATATTTTAGTTTTTCGGACATGACGTTAACTCGACTAGAAAATAATTTATAAGCAAATCCTAAAAAAAAATTAGGAATTTTTAATTCGGTCCAGACTGAAAAAACACAAATGGCTACACAGTTTTTCCATAAAAACTGAAGAAAAAACATCAAGACCGAGTTGCCAACTCGGTCTGTAGTAAAAAAAAAAAAATTTCAAACCGAGTTGGTCACTCAATTTTTATGATTTTTTTTAAATTCTCAAGTAATCATATTGGTTCTCTCAAATTAATTTTTATGGTTTATAAAAAAAAGTTAATGAAAGAGACCTATGTGAATTGGTTCCATTAAAGAGACCTTTTATGTTGAATTCACATCCGTACCGTACAAACGAATCTTATAAATTAGTGGATCCGGACTGTTCTTATAACTTTGCATGAATCTCAAAGTCCAAATAATACCGCCCGACTGCCCTGGGTTAGTCCGAATCTCAAAGCAGCTGAGAGTTAATCTCAAACCGTAAAATGAAGGAAATCTTTTACATATGTTGGAGAGGATACTCTTCCCTTTTATGTTTTGGGCCTACGGCCGTGGAATTTTTTGTTTAATTTGAATGAGATGACTGACTAGAAAGAGACCTCTTTTGAGATGACTATCAAATTCGGTTCGAACGGTGATTTCTACCGTTTGATTCACTTCAAAATTTGTGTGTACAGATATTAAAGCAAATAGTACGGATATTAAAGTAATATGCACAGATTTTAAAGTGAATCAAACAATATAAACCACCCACCCATCGAACCGAGTGGTGCGATGGTCATCGGACACCCCTCTCCCTTTGTTCGGGCCTTGAACAATTTAGTAAACATTAGAATGAAAGAGACCTTTTACTACCCTTGAAACGACAGTCGCTGTCAAGTTAAAAATAAAGAAAAGAAAAAAAAAGATACCTTTTATATTTCGGGCCTTCATTCTATTTAAAAAAATAGATAAATTATTTTCAAATTTAGATATATAGAAAGATTCTATTTATTATTTATTTTAACAAAAATTATATCTTAACAGAGAAAAAAAAAAAAAAAAGCTGGTTTAAATCGGTAAGAATTCTAAGACTCAAATCAATTCAAATTTTAAATTAGAAAAATTACTACTGCCTTTTCTACTTATAACTTTCTTTCTTTAATATTTTCTATAGATTAAAAAAAAATGTCGAAAGCGACCTTTGTAACTTTCGTACCTGCTTCCTTCTGTCTATAAATTTAGATCATTCACGGAATAATCAAGTCCGAAGCTGTAACTTCCAAGGGAGATCGACTCAAACCCAAGCCCGAAATCAATGGAAGAAGATGTACCAGCAACCATGGCATTATTGCCGATTGTAGGTCGATTTTCTCTCTTTCTTGCTCTTCTTCTTATTGTACCTCTGTCTCTCTTCATTCTTTCTCTTGAAAATCTATGGGAGCCGGCGGCTGCAAGGTATATCTCTCTCTTCTTTTTGGTTAGTTTAAAATGATTTCTCTTTTCATTTTTTGTTCTTTTGGAATGGTTAATGTTTCTTCTCTCTCATGCTCCCTCCGTGAACAAGCGAGTTTTTTCTTTTGATTTTAGTACATAGAGCTCTTCCCAGGTGTGTTCATTCAGGTCGGTCCAGACCCAGTCCAAACCAAATTAAAATAGGCAAACCAAAGTTTTATTCGATTTTCAAAAACTGAATTGAACCTAACTGAAATAGAATCAAATTCGAACAAGAACCGAACAAATCCAAGTAAATTTTAGTTTGTTCGGTTGAACTGAAATAAGATATTAATTGTAAATTTTTTTTTATTAATTTTTTTAATTTTTTTAAAGATAGATTTAAATTTTTTGTTTGTTTGGTTTAACCAAGCAATATACATAATATTACGTCGTAATTTATGTTTTAAATGTTTGGTTTGTACAGGAGCACTTGAGAGTAGGTGCAATGGGCATTGGACCTACTTTGGTTTGACGGATTCAATCATCATTTAATACGTTTTAAGATTCGTGCACAATATTTTAAATTTCGTGCTGGTTTGCTTTGATTTTCATGTGCACAAATCTTAAGATGGATCGGACGGTCATGGAGCTCGTTGAACTTAAAAGTAGGTCTGATAGGCATCAGACCCACTCCATTCTCGTATGGGAGATGGTTTTAAAAATTTCAGTCATTTCATTCTAACAGGTTTTAAATTTTCTAACCCGAATAGATTCATTTAAAACCAGAACAACCGAACTGTTAAAACCGAACTTTCTCAGTTCAGTTTAAAACCAATTAAACCAGATTCTATGAAGCTCTTCCGAACTGTTTAGCCTCGTTCTGAACTTGCCTGAGCAAGTTGAGATATAGATCTAGAAACTACTATATATGCATATGTATTTATTTGAATCTAATTTTCGGGATTTTTTTATATGGTTAATGATAATCTTATTTGATTTAGAATAAAAGGAAAAAATGAAGAAAAATTGACATTTTGCATTATATAAATATTTGTAAAAGCATTATGGCATTTTCAGGGAATGATGGTGCTTTTACAACATCACTGGTCTATACATATAATCATGCATACATTGTCATAACACAAGTAATGTTTGATCATTTCAATTACTTAGGTTAATCATGCAGTCATTCTTCACCTAGAAAAGCTGTTGAATTGCAGGAGAAAAACTCACTTGGTGAGAGACTGGCTTGATGGTACCAGCAAACAAAGAGACTGATCCAACAATTGATAACCACCACATGTAAACCCCTGATTGTTTTTACCCTAATCAAAATTGAGAATACCAGTTCTGCCAATTTAAAAATCAGTATAGGATCAAACCATTAGCCAATACCTTTATTGGATTGAAAAAATATACTACAAGTGGGTTTTGTCATTTCTTTTGTTCTTCCACAATCTTTCGAAAATGTTTTCGAGTTGCCTATATATGGTGTTCAGAAGCAGGGGCTCAGGATTTTTCGTCAGGGAAAAAGTATTTTTGTATTATTTAGAGATTTTGTCTT
This sequence comes from Carex cristatella, assembly GCA_024447775.1. Lineage (NCBI taxonomy): Eukaryota > Viridiplantae > Streptophyta > Magnoliopsida > Poales > Cyperaceae > Carex > Carex cristatella. Next base: position 5,105,910 of record JAJHPF010000018.1, read on the forward strand.
ATCTAGACTAGCTACCAGCACTATGTATGTTTTTAAAAAATAGACTATAAGCTGGTTTTGGCATTTCTTTTGTTCTTCCACAATCAATTCTTTCAAAAATGTATTTTGACTTGCCTAAATATGGTGTTCAGAGGCAGGCTCAGGATTTTTCATCAGGAAAAAAATATATTTGTATTATTTGGAGATTTTCTCTTATCTAGACTTCCAGCTCTAGGTATTTCGTTAGAAATGAAACTCAATTGGCAATGGAAAATGACAGAAACCAGTTATTGCATGTTTCTATCCTTCAATTGAACCAGAAGGTAATTTCTTGTTATGAAACCAGTGCTTAGTTAATCTCTTGGTTCTTTTTGCAGAAAATGGCCTGACCTGGTGAGCCATAGATCCAGTCACTCAAGAAGCTTCTGCTGCAACTGATGATAAAAATAAATTTGAACTGGTAAGTCTTTAAAGTTGAAAATATGATTATTTTGACCAGAGGCGGAGCTACATACAATGAATGGGGTCAATTGACCCCATTCATTTGCAATTTTTTTTATTTATATCCTATTTTTAATATAATTTAAACTAAAATATTATGAATAAGGTGAAATTGACCCCATTTGTAGTAGAAATGTTTTATATACTTGACCCCATTCATGTTTGACCTCCATAGCCTGAAAGTCTGGTTCTGCCCCTGATTCTGACAAACCCTTATTGCCTAATTAGGTGCGGTATATTGCGTATCCACTATTTATGGCATGAAATTAGTAGAGCACATATCAATTTTTAAGAAGTGAAATAGTATGTCCCAAGGCATTAATTAAATCAGTCAGTCAATTATTTCACATAAGTATTATTAAATCAGGGTTTTCATTGGTAATGGGAGTTTGTTTTAATATACCAATATAATTAGTTTTATTCATGTTTAGCTTATTTTTTTTTATGATGAAATGAAGGGGCTAACTCAGGTCCCCCACTTTTTATGCAGACACATTTGAAACAGCATGATAATTTTGGTTTGGTGTAAAAGAAATGGGATTTTATATTCTGAGCCCCATCATTTCATATAAAATATGACTGAAGATGCATCTTAATCTGGTAGCCATCTTTAACTGAAATATAATGATGCGAAATGTGTTAGTTGGCCAACTCAGATAAATTTAGTGGCCTGGTTGGTGCATTGGAAATATTTTGAAATAATATAAGTCCAAATGGATGACTAATTAAAATTGATCACATTTATGTGTTGTTAAGTTTAAATTTTGTTTCAGTCTGATTAATAAACTAATTATGGATTTATTAAAAAAAAAAAAACTAATTTTGGTAACTTAGCTTTGATTTGGGCTGCTATATAGTTAGATGCATGTATGGTTTGAAAGACAATATGATTATAATCATATGAACTCATATTCTGATCTAATTAATTATCATTCTTTCAAAGGTCTTTGATCTTATCTTCAGTTGAATTTAATTGATACAGCTCATTAAATGGTACCAAGTTTTCGTGGTTCGCCTTCTTAGAAAGATTTTGACTATTGACTTCTAAGGTTGAATTGTGGAAAAAATTAGTGAGCAGAATCAAATCCCAAGATTTGGGATGAGACTTTTGACTATTAACTTTTTGTGGGTCAAACCTTCTAGAAAAACATGTGTTCTCTCCAGATCTATACGCACGCCCATCTCCAGTTCATTTTTATCAACAATTTTTGTGCCTCACCTCGGATTTTTATAGTGGCCATTTTATTTTTCTTCAAGGAGCAATATAGGGCTCAAATTGCACACGTCTATCTACAGTTTCACTTCAGTTCCTTAAGGGCAACTTAATTTATATTTTGCCACGAATATCCAATTTCTTAAGGATATCAAATAAAAATATAGATTTCATTCGTGGCAATATCTCCAATGGTTGAAAACTGGAGGACAAAATTTTGCAGCCATCAAAATGGAAAAAATGGTGCCTCCAAAAGATGTGAACAAATGTGAAGAAGGAATTGAGATGTCAACAACAAAAATTCGCATCCTCTGAGATGCCATACATATTCCCTTTTAACCCCGGATTAGATGTGAGTCTTCTGGTCAGAAGCTTATTACAACAGGTTGGGATTGGCCATCGGTGATCACAGTGACAAAGTAAAAGTTTGGATTTGGTTCAGCGGGATCAAAAATTTGTGATTCGGTACAACAAAGAAGAAAAAAAAAATTCAAAAAAAAACTCCTCAAAAACAGAAATAAAAAAAATTCTAAATTTTTTTTGGCATTTTTTTGGTGTTTTTATCGTGAATAATTCGCCGATTCGCATTTTATACGCGTTTTATTTAGAGTTCGGTTCGGATATATAAAAAAAAACGAATAAAATGCGAATATATCGCGAGTCTTGTTACTATGTCGGTGATTAGCTATTTCACTCGATAATTTGATAAATAAATTATGAGTGAGGCCACAATACTTTGCAAGGCACGGATAGGTCCATGTTCTGAATTCATATAACTATTTTATAGTTTAAACAATTGATTTAAACGGCTCAATATGATGTCCATATGTAATTGTATTTGGAGATAAAATATTACATTTTTAGATTTTATTTTTATTATTATAGATGGGCAGAAAATCATTATTTTGGATGGTTCTAAATTTTTAGATCGGGTGATTTTCTACCTATCTAAATAATAGTAAACAAATTCTATAAAATATAAATTTGGTCTCCAAATCAATTTTTACATTAAGGTCATGTCGAACAATTCATATTGATTATCTAAACTCTTGTAAGAAGATATTGATCCATAACACAGACTGTTCTGTATTTTGCAAGGTACCATAACATCACTCACAAAATATTTAAAATATAAATTAGCATTGTATTCATCATTATTTATTATTGATGATCATGAGTATTTTAGTAAAACAATTTTTAAGTTTTACAAATTGCCGCAATCTTTTTATATAAATATTTCAATATTTTTTTTTTTAAGTAAAGTTAGGAATCAACTCATCTAACTGGGTTAATTTCACAAGAGATCTCCATTCAAGTTTCAAATTTGCGATCTTTTACACTGAAGATTTATATTTTTCACTATATCAAAGATGGATTCTTATAAATATTTTAATATTTATAATCTAAAAAAAAATTAATTCTTATATTTGATAAACATTCATTAGATGTGTGTCAATATACAATTTTATAATTTGTTTTAGTTTAGTTCAAGCACGATCAACAATCCATATGATTGATGGATTAAGTTATTTGCAATAGATAACTTTTGGTGTACTCAATTTTAGTGTATTTTTTATTTATCAAATTTGATTTAATATTATAAAGTTAACTACATCACGCCGATAGTTGGTGGCAATTGTTAAGTACTTCCATTTTCTTATTTGATTCTCTATTTAAGGACACTTCTTTAAAATTTGAAAGTGTGTAAAAATAGCCGAAATTTTTATTAATAACATTAAAACAATTAAATTAAAGAAAATGATACAACATAAGTAAATTTCCAAAAACAATATTTTCGTTGGATAATCTAGCATAATGTATGGTTAATTCTGCTGGATTATACAACATAATTAAAATTTCAGCCTCCGAGACATATAAATACATGGATTATAGTAGAGATGGTTGCCCTAGCTATTTATGAGACCATGAGAATTGATGTGTGTGTGATTATAAATCACATCCGAGAAGTTGTGAAGGCAACATACAAAATGGTCACTCCCAAGTACAACAAGTTATGACAAGACGTGAACTTGTTATTGCGTAACTGTTTGGGAGTTGAAAAAATTCTTATCACTTGTTTATTTCAATTTTGGAAGCCACGGACCAATACAGGAAGCAAGTATTGTGTGGCCTCGACACAAATGAAAAGTTCAACAAATAGGCATTTCAAGGCAGTGGCATGAGCATAGGGCCGTGTATTGCTACAATACTGTTCATCAGACCAGTGATTAGTATTGATGCATGTTTCATGTCAGAATGGTACCAACTACTTATGACATATTCGTACGATGTTGAAAACTAATTGCTTCCATTGGCTTTTGTAATCGTGGAAAAAGAAAGTGTTGAAAACTATGATTTTTAATGAGATGATTGTGGTTGGAAATCATTGGAAATGACATATTTTATATATGTCATATCAGAAAGACACTTAAAAATTATATCAGGCTAGGATTCAAACCTCAAATGGGATGAGTCTACCGATTGTGTTCTCAACATGTTACCGAGAACCTCTTCAAACCTCTTCAAACATGTGGGGTGGAGGAAAGATGTTAGTGATAGATTCAAAATTGGAGTAAACAAAAGGAAACCTAAGAGGTTGAAGGAGATGTTCCAATATTTTGAAATGAGTTGTTCAGAAGCAATTAAGTACCTTAACAAAGTGGGTAAGAGGAGTCCGAATGATGAAGATGAGCTTTCTTGTCCAGATAAGCTTTACCAAGCACTGGACGGAGGACATCGATAGGGGTATAATGACAACGACTAGATCTGAGTAACTAAACAATGTGTTCAAACTAAGTCGATGATTGCTAGTTGCAGCCATCGTGGATGATACATTTTACAAGATAAATTCATGGTTTGTTGAACAATGGCGGAAAGCTGTTGTGGCAATTAAGCACGGTTAGATGTGGTCCACCACTATGCATTTGTTGTGCAAAAGTACATTAATAAATCTCAAAATGTGACTGCGATTCCTTATGGTAATACATATGGAGTGTATGAGGTCATGGTAAGGGGTAAAAAGGTTCCTGCAAGTGAGACTCGAGTATACCCACATGAATTTTGGATATAAGGTAGTTATTAAGGAGAATAACATATGCGAATGCGAATGTGAATGTCAGAAGTCCCAATTCTGTTGGATAATCTAGTGGAATTAGCCATGCATTCTGTTGAATTATCCAATGAAAATGTTGTTTCTGAAAATTCAAGAAAATAATGTCATTTTTTTAATTTAATTATTTTAATATTATTAATAAAATTTATGGAAAAATTGAGCTGTTAATGCATAGCCTTTTCTTTTTGAGTGGTTAATGCATAATTAAAAGACCATGGAGTGAGGGGTCGAACTAAAAATTTAGATAAGAGAACTAAATTTTAAAATGAATAATGTATAATCGGAATTTAAACTCAAGTCTCTACAATAATAAATTGAAATTACAATCACTAGCCTCCAAATATAAATATAATAATTTATAAGAAAAATTAAACTATATAAAAACTAAAAATAATAATTAAATTTCTATATACATAATTAATTTTTTTGAAATCATAAAAATAGCTAATACATCTTAAGCTATACGTAAATCCGTCCCTGGAAGAAGCAACCAACAAAATTTTAGGAAAAACAATCAAGAAGCACGAATGCTCTTCACTAATTTATTGGGTATCATTTTCTAAACCCTAATAGCATAAATAAAATTATTTTCTAACTTAGGACTGCAACATGATTCGATGCATAGATGATAGCAGCTTGCATGCGGTAGAGAATCATTCCGTTTGAATAAGTTAAGGTTGTCTATGGATATCCTCGGTGTGATTAATCGATTTGAATTTACTTAATTAAATTTGTATCTGAATTTTAAATATTTCTAATATTAAATTCAAAAGAAATTTTTTGAGAGAATTTATCTTGTTATGAATATTATTTTTTAATTAATAGTTATTAATAATTTCTTAATTAATTATAATAATGTAAAATACTAAAATTTAATAAATATGGAATTTCTTTTTTATTTCTTAATAGGGGAGAGAGGCAACTTAAATAGTCTGCCTCTATATAGTGTTTACCAAAATGTCCGATCCGGTTCGGTCCAGTTCAGGTTTGGTCGGTTTACGGTTCTGCACGAGTCACGGTTCCCACAATCCACAGTTCTACATTGGTTGGATCCGGCGGGTCTAACTTGAAATAATTGGCTCAAACCGTGCTAGAAATATAATCCAAATTTACACGGTCCGGTCTGGTCCAAGGTCCAATTTGGTCGCGGTCCGATAAGAGCGAATCTACTGATTTGTTTTTTTTAATAATAAAAAGGAAAAGGAAAAACAGTAATAAAATATGAAATATGAAACAGAGGCCCTGCGCTAAAAGTTTAGCGGCTAAACAGTGAATTCGCATCCTCTGAGATATAAAATATTTAGTTTTATAATTTTGATAATTGTCCAATTTGTTTAACTTTGCAATCCAACATTTCAAATATTCGCCATACAATGTTATCATATATGTAAGAATTGAATATTCGCCATAAAATTAATAAAATGACAATGGATTAATAGAAACTTATTTTCGTCTAATCTAAAAAAATGGTTGAAGTCAACAAGTTAAATTTATTATCAATAGATTCTGGCTAAGAAATATCCCTTGTCGGTGTACTTCATCATTATTAATATTTCTCAAACTTTATTAAACCCTAAACTCCCTTGTCATTTGATTTTAGGTTGTCACGCTTGAAGTATACCGACAAGTGTTCTTCTTTATATACAAGTGGAATGAGATCCGCTGCTCTTCAAAAAAACTCTATTATCGCTGCTATTCTCTCTTCTCTCTCTCCTCTCTCCTCTCTCCTCTCTGTCCTCCTCTTTTGAAGAGAGAGAGAAAAGCGAAGAGCACCCGCTGCTATTCTTCCTAGAATAGCAGTAGATAAGAAGAATAGCAGCAGATTCGTAGCCCTAGCTCAAATCAGCTAAAATCACAAGTAACAATGGCTGCTACAGATCAGGAGCCTAACGGCCGCCACCGGCTAGAGGAGCCACTCCGCAGCTATGGTCTTGTCCTCATGTTGTTGGGAGCATCAATGGGCATAGTAACCATAGGGAATTCTGCGATTAACAGTGAGCATGTGCTGCTTGGATTTTCTCTGCTCATTTTTGGGGCTGTGCTGCTGGTTCTATCTGAAGTTTGCAGCGGTTCAAGAACTGTTAGGTTGTTTGCGGGCCCGGTGGTGAAAGTTCTCGGTAAATTCTTTGGCCAGCGTTTGTAGAATTAATAGAGAGTTCCTGATTTGCTATTATAGACTTTATAGTATGTAGTTGAGTTCAGATTATTCTGAGATTATTCCCCTTTTAATGATGTAGTTTATTTTAATACCTTGTAAATAAAATTTCTTTTTTATTTAGCGGTAATTACCCCCAAGTTGTATATATGGTGGTATATTATGATATTATTATTAAAATTATCTTATGTGATTCCTTTATTTTTCGTCCTTTTCATTTTTTATTGTTTTCTTTTCTTGATCTTAAGATCCATCCTAACAGAACAATTAAATTCAGTCATGCTGATGCATTACAGTTGCATGTAAACTGACCAGCTATCGGCTGCAATACTGCACTGAGGAGAATGAGATCTAAGCTGTTCGTTTTAATCTGGCACGAATTATAAAATGGACTTCATATTCTAAATAAATAGTAGATATAGATCTGATTTTGAACGCCTTTCGAGGTTGGAGGAGGTGCCTAGAGCTAGGAGGCGGTGGCCGGCGCTTTCTGTCCATGTCTCTGTGGTGTCCAGATGTGGGGCTGATTTACCCCCACCCCCCCCCCCCTCCTCTCTCTCTTGTCAGTCAATGGTGGTTTGAGCAGTAATTAGCACTTTTCTTGTCTCTAATTCAGGTTTTGTAGGTCATCATCTAACTTTTCAAAAATCTTTGATATAGATTTCAAATTTGTGTGTTGTATTAATAGGAGTAAGATAAAGATGCCTCCAGTTTACGGGACCAGTGCAGTACCAGCTGCAAAACATGTTAATTGCTACTGGTACAGTACTTGTTTTGTATCACCTGCAAAACATGTTAATTGTTACTGGTACAGTACTGGTTTTGGTATCAGCTGCAGTGGTACTGAATTTTCTCAGCTGCAAATTTTTATTAAAAAAGGCAAAGATGGTTAAATCAATTCACTCTTGACCGAAATGTGTGAAGGGTGCAAATTTCTGCTTATCACACTTCAAGACAGTAGAGGTGTTATTGAGCAATGCTCTTGAGGAAGTGAGGAAAAAATTTGAAGAAATTTAGTTTCGGGTATGAAGTTTGATCCAACTAAGTGAACATTGCATTAAATTTGGAAGAGGGAAAAAGAAAGTTCACAAAAATAAAGCACTTTGTTGGGAGATTTGCTCTCACATGCAACCAGTGAACAGGGGAAGAGTACACCATTGAGCCGGTACAACTATAATTTAGCCTCTTAAAATTTCCTTATATTAATTACTCTATAATTACGTGAACATCTAACTAAGACTTATCTGTATGGTTTTTGTATGTCTGATAAATGAAAAATATAAGAGGCTGGATTTGACCAATGTAAATCGTAACTTTCATGCCAATTGTGAACCATTTGGTTTTCAAAATTATCTTTTCCTGTCTTCTTTTCGCCATTTTATTTTGTAATTGCTTAACTAGAAAAAAAGTAGTTCCAGGATAATCAAATTAGGCTTGGTATCTTGCTGGTCAATTTACTGGTACCTATTAGTTTGGGTATTATTTTTGCATAAATTATTACGTTATTCTCTGAGAAAAAGCAATGGTTGTGCTCAATTAATTTGGGAAGTTGCTGCCAAGTCAGTAAGCTGGAACCATCATTGTTCTTTTAAATAGTCAATAGTACTAAAGCTGATTAACAGCTGTTAATGAATTGGTTTAGTGGAATATTTCTATAAACAGTGTATACTTTTGTGAGGCCACAGAGAATATTTTAGCCATTTTTTGAGTTATCGTGTAAAAAAATGGCTCTGGTTCAAACTAATATATATATATATATATATATTTTTTTTGAACTGCATCAGATTGCCTTAAATGTTTCATCATTCTTATAAGAGTGGAATGAAATGTTAAAATTGTACAAAATTGGCAGAAAGTTCTGATTTAATTTAAGTGGATTCCTTTGCACTGTCTGTTCTATTTTATTGTTTTAGTTTAAGCGATTCCTTTGAATGGATTACGCTGATGCAAAGAGGATGCCAAATGTTCTTGGAAAAGTTATATTGGCTGTTGTGCTGACTGTTTTTTGTGTATTTATTTTGAAGCAATCTCCTGGTATTGCTGGCACCAATATGGTATGTACCTTTTTTATATATTTCCCCACAGTAGAACTTTAGTTCTGAATTTTGCTAGGCCTTACTATCAGCTGGTGCTTATTTAGGGAAACAAAAATGAATTGACAAAAAATAGACTGGATATGTAGCAGAGCTGATCACTTGACTCATACAGTTCTCTAGGTTCCCATTATTTTTACTATTTTACCCCTCGCTTATAGTTCTGAAATATTTCTCTCTTTCATTACAGTTTTCAATACATGAATTAGGTGTGACCCATGTGCTAGTAACAGGTGGGGCTGGCTTTATTGGGTCGCATGCTGCACTCGTCTCTCGAAGGATAATTACTGTGTTACTATTGTGGTAATTTCATATGCTTTATTTTACCTTGTTCTTTTCTTTAGAATTTCTTGACCTATAACATGAATATCTTTCTCGATTGATTTATTTTTTCATTAATGATAATATGCCTTTTTGTTGCAGGATAATCTCTCTAGGGGAAATATGGGAATATGGGGGCTGTAAAGATTATTCAGGGGTTGTACCCAGAGCCCGGAAGGCTGCAATTTTATACGGCTATTTAGGCGATGCAAAAATTGTGTGCTAAAATCGTACTTCTGTATCTGGTTTTCTCTCTCTCTCCACCTTCTCTCTACTGCTTTCCCTATTTATTTTCTTGTGATATCATTTCTTCTGAATTTAATCTATAAAAATTATTCAGGTAAATAAAATATTCTCTGAAAATGCATTTGATGCAGTAATGCATTTTGCAGCGGTCACTTATGTAGGATGGAGTCCACTCGAATCCCTTAGGTAACTTCTTTTTATTGAACTACTGTTGAGAAAAGGATGGTGCCTTTTCTATTTCATCATATTGACTATTTTGCCCATCTTTTTAAACATGGTGCCTACTGGCGCAGAGTTGCATATTAGTATTGCTTCGAGCTTTTGTGAAGGTTTTCAAAAATAGTATGGCCACTGTGAGGATTGTGTTACCAGTTGTATTGTACTTTGCAGACTGGTGTGTTGCTTGTAAGAAAATCTGCCACAAAGATAAGAAGAGGAAATAAGATAAACAGATATTCATAATGATTATGATGTACATAGCAACATATGCATGGAACTGTGGATAAATAAATGATCATTGTTTTAACCATTTTTTGTTTGTGTTTATTTTGAATAAGTATGATCATGACATAACTGCCAATACACTAACTGTATTGGAGGCAATGGCCGCTCATGGTGTAAAAACCTTTTTTTATTCAAGCACATGTGCTACTTATGGGGAGCCTGATAAAATGCCTATACTGAAGTTACACCTCAGGTTAACATTTATTTTAGCTCGAGTTTCTAATACAAATGCCCCACTTTACCTTCTCTTCCATAGATCTGGCCAATCATTGCATTTAGCTTTGGTGCGATTTCAGTTTTCTTGCATTCAGTGCTTTTCTTTTGTTTGGGTCTTCCTTCTACAATTGGAGAATTGGGGTTAGTTGAGGCAAAATTAGGTCAAGATTAAGTTCAATTGCATAATCAAGTCTCAGCTTATGAAAATTGAATCAAATTGTTTCTTTATTGCACATATGAAGTTTAAAGGTGGCCATTATAGGCATATATAAAACCTTATATTCGGTTTTCATATAAATTATTTATCTTGCTTTTGTAGGTTCTGATAAATCCCTATGGAGAAGCAAAGAAAATGGCTGAAGATATTATCTTGGATTTCTCGAAGAACTCTGATATGGCTGTCATGATATTAAGGTTTGTGATTGTACATATAATAAATTTAAGTCAAGATCTGCAATTGGGGGTTGAGAATTTGAGATGCATATGTAACAAGCCTTAGTTAAACCATTGCAAATCTAGGTCATCTAAGGCTTCTATGGCTCAATTATATCTTAGACCTACTTCATGTATTGGCTCCTCATGAAACCCTTACTGAGAGTTAAATTAGAGATAATAATTGTATCCCATTGAACTTTTCATGTCAAGGATAAGAACTGATACTGAATTAAGTTTTGATTGAGCCATAATTGCACAGTTTGTGTTGACAGAAAATGTTTTTTTATTTGAGAACTAATGGAAGACCTAATACTTGGTTGTCTATATATATGTGATGATTTATCTCTAATTGTTTTTATTTAGATACTTAATGTTATTGGGTCGGATCCTGAGGGGAGGTTGGGTGAGGCTCGGAGACCTGAATTTAGATAGAATGGTCGCATATCTGGTGCATGCTTCGATGCAGCTTAGGAACTGTTCCTGGACTAAAGGTAATATTTTAGTTTGTGTGTGTTTCATATTTTACGGGAGTTTTTAATAACACCTACTTTTCCAAATTTTGCAATTATAACCGAAAGCCATCAACAATAAGGTTTAGGTCAAATTACAATTTATTAAATTGTACTTGAAACTTTGAATATGAGCTCAACCGGATCTCTTCATAACTTGTTCTGTTGAAGTTTGAACCCAAAATATCTCTTTTTGAATTAAGTTGGTTTCCTTACGAATTTTTTTCGTAGTATAATTTTCAATCATACTGGGCCTTATAGTATGTAATTTCCTGATATCTCATAACATGGGGTGCAAAAAAAGAGAAATGTTAAATCTATTTGAAATATGAAAGTAAACGTCATTCTTTGCAAAAGTACCTTCTATATATGCCTCTCTAAATGACAACCTTTTAAGAGTTTTTTTAATTAAGAAATGCTAATGAATCTATTTAATGTTGAATATAGGTTAGAGGAACTGATTATCCAACTCCAGATGGTACTGGTATCAGAGATTACATTGATGTTACATATCTGGTAGATGCTCAGGTTAATACACTTGGCAAGGTCGAGTCGGGGAAAGTTGGTATTTATAATGTTGGTACTGGCAGAGGTTCGGGTGTACAAGATCCCCTCCGGCTCTTATATACTTCCTTATCGAAGATCATCTGGTAGGTCAGTGAGGGAGTTTGGGGAAGTGTGCAAGAAGGCAACAGGTGTAGAAATAAAGGTAGATTATCTAAGCCGTTGACCTGGTGACTATGCAGAAGTTTACAGTGATCCATCCAAAATATATCGGGAGTTGAATTGGACTGCCAAGTACACTGATCTCCAGCAAAGCCTTTCAGTTGTATGGAGAGAGGAAAATTCGCACAGAAATGGCAATGGAAGTCCATCAGATATTAAATAACGCCATATTTATGAATCTAAATCATAAATTATTGGTTATCCGTGGAAGCCCTTTCTGTTTCCTGCTTATTTTTGTCCAAGTTTATAGTGGAGGTAAAGATACGTTTATTTATTTTACCAGTTATAGGGAAATTTTAGCAAGGGCATAGTGGGTTAATTAATCATATACATGGTTATCTTTGATTTGATTGGTTGTAGAAATCATGCTTATAATTCAGTAATGCAGAACTAAAAACAGCCACTGTTTTTTTCTTCTTCCCTACGCAGAGCACACGTTTTTTTTTTCTCCTTCCCAATGCAGTCTCCTTCTCCAATTTTTTAAGTGTATTTTGATCTCATCTTTACCAAAACAGAACTAGGTAGTACACAATTGGATTATATGAAACTTCAGGATTCATTTGTATATTTGCTCTCTTGTACATTTATGCAAAATAATTCAAAGGGCTTCTTTGTAATGTTGTGGGATAATAGGTTGTTTTAATCTCCAGATTGCATTTGTTTTTTCATTTATTTTTCTGACCTGCTACGCAGTTTCACATAGATTTCCTTTATTTACTCCTGGATAAGTTGCAGATTAGACATTAAAAAATGTGATTCTAACCAAATCGAAGTTCTTCTAGGTGATAATATTAGTTTGCTTATTTATTTTATTTGAGCTCAGGTAAATTTTAGTATGTGCTGAAGGTAAATTTGCAGTCCCCGGTGGCATGCCTATTTTTTTTAATGTTTGTATTTGTTTTTTCGTTCAACTTCGTTTTACTGGAACTTCATAAAAAGTAAAAATAGAATACCAATACTGCTGGTACAAACAAGTGAAAGTAGTTATCAATAATTTTCTCAGATTCTCATATGTTTTGTTTTATGACATATGCTATAATATAATTACTTTAATGCAGGAGGGTATTGAAGCACTGATAGATTGTGTGGTGCATAGAGTTGGAATTGTACTTGGAAAATCAGTGGTTGCTTTGACAATTTACAGGTGCCTGCTTAATTGGAAGTGCTTTGAAACAGAAAAGACATGCGTCTTTGACCGATTATTGCAGATTGTCAATTCTGCATTCAAGGTGTCTTTGTTTTAGTCGAAAAAAATAATAAATGAAATAAAGGGATCCACTGCAATATGTGTACATATTCCTTCTTTAATGCAGAAAATTACCCTGAATTATTAATTGAAATATTTTTTTATCTTTTTATCATTGATATATATATATATATATATATATATTTTGTTCACATATCACTTTATACAAAACTACAATGTTTCTGATGATCTCGCTTACTGGTTGGCGTATTTTGCTGTCTAAACTTGGTGAACTGCCTGTGGATAGGATGACAGATAGAAATCCTGAGGGCCTGACAGCACCATTTGTCTTTTCCTTTTCTGTTTCCTACATTTCCCCACATTTTTACGTTGCCTTGCGTGCAAATGGTAAAAGGTGATAAATCCCAATTCTAACAACTTGCAATTCGAAATGAAGCTTAGTTTAAATGATAATATGATGTGTACACTATTTTATGGCTCTATATTGTACCATACTATTGTTATTAGGTGCTTGAAAATGAAGCATTTCAAAAGAAAATGCTTGAGAAGTTGATCTGGATTGCAGCTTTTATGCTGATGGGGGCCCGCCATCCAGGTGCAATAGTTGGTGCTGTCAAAAAAGACTACCGGTATGAGGTAATTACTATGACCTTTATTTTCACACGTACCTGCTGCCATCATATTTCTTGTTCTACAGAAGCCTTGGAAAGGCCAAGCTCTGCCCAATTCTTAGGTTCTACTACCTTCTTCCCCTCTAAAAGTTTTTACAGCAAAATTCATGTTATGAAGAATACCTCACACATTGATATACCCTCACATCTTGGTACCGAATAGGAGTGATGCAGGTCAGGACCAGTGACCAACTGAGTGGTCATTTTTCCATTGAAACATCCTCCTCTTAACTTTAATTTTGTTGGCATTGTTGTTCTTTTTCTATGCTTAGAAAGATTCTTTTTAAAAAATATATATTTACGGAAATATGCCTAAACTACCTATTATCATACCCATATATCGAGTGTTGTTATGGCTGGTAACAATAAACACTAGCAACTTTTGCTACTATTATTGCAAGATTGCTTCGTATAATCAATAATGTGAGGGGTTTTATTGCGACTCTGTGTCATTTAACTTCCAATACATGCAGTTATTATTTGTTTGTTTGTTTGTTTGTTTGTACCAAATAGAAGTATATAAATTGAGAAGATTTATGTGTAGGTAGTGCCTCTACAGTAGTAAATGGAGGCATCACGGCTTTATACTATGTTTTGTGGGGCAAAGGGCTGAGCACTTAGTGATTCTAAAATAAACAAGTTTACTGTTACAAATCATAGTAAAAAAATGTAAATAAATAAGAATAAGGGACCTATGTGTAAAGAGGGAAAAAAAGATGAAAATGCAAGGACCCAATTGAGATTTTTCTCTCATATGAAGAGCATCTAATGATTCTCAAAATAAAAAGACTTACATGTACTTTATCTTTGTTTTTAGGACAACCAGAGGATGATCGTGAAGAACTGCTAGCTGCTGCCAATGCTGCCCTTGCTCCAGGTACCATTTTCAATGGCAAAACTATAAAATAACATTAATATGTGAGTTCAAAGAAGGTGTGAATTATTTACCGTCATATCAATAGCTCACTTGAGATGCCTGAACTATGCTTACAAATTAGTCCAAGTTATAGAAGTTCGAGATAAGTGAAGACTGGTAATAAATGAGAAGCCAAGCTAGCAGCATTATATAGAATCTTATATGCACCTGATATGTACATTATATAGTATGATTCACCGGTGCAAAAGTTGAATATGGAATTTGAGTTTCAAGTGTTATGCAAACAGCAGAAGGAGAAGTCTACAGATTCTATTAAATTGAAAAAGGAGGTAATAATGCAACTATTTTTCAATTATTCCTATTTCAACTGTTGAAATCACATCCTTCACTTGATCTCTCTTTCTAAAAATAAATAATATTTTTTCAGTTGAAAAGGGTACTTAAATACGGTAGGAAGTTCATCTGCCTCACTTTGGGTGTCTCATATTCTAGGTTAGTGTTATTTCCAATTAACTAAATAATATGACATGACACTTTGCTATCAGGTTCGGTACAAGTACATCTGGTTTAGCCTTTTTGTCTTGTTAGTTGTTACTTGTTAGGTTCTAAAATTGTGAGTGAATTGAGGTTGAATTGAGTGTTCTGGGTTAATAGGTTCGACTTTCTGTTTCATTTTGATTGTAAGGGACCACTCTTCCTTGGCTTTTATTTCTAATAGTACTATTTAGAGAAATTTTTAATGTGTTTTAAAATGAGCATTTGTTGGTTTATATCTGAGTTGTTACTGGTACCTGACAGTAATGGTCATTCATGCATGCATATCGGTTTAGGCAAGGTTTTATCTGGCTGCAGATGCAATACGGCACCTGTACCAGGTTTGAATAATATTTATCTCTTTGGCTTCTCAAGATCAAATTCAAATGAGTTTGATTTTTAAGTTATCTTCACTAATAATACAAGAAATCTTAAGATTTCGTACCAGGTACCCATTTTAACCTACCAAAACTTCAGTATGCCTTTGCTTATATTTACTCGTAAGCAATAAAAAGTAATGAGCTTCCCTTTAATGACGTGTATGTTTCAGACTCTACCTGAAATGAAGAAACAGCAAGTGCAGGATGAACTTCAAAGGCTGGTCAGTGAATGGCCGTTGTAGGTGGAAGAGAGAAAAAAAAACAAAGAGGAAAGAAAGGTAAATGTCAAATGAACAGATTGAAATAAACGGTGCAGAACTCATTCTACCAGGTCAGGTGCCCGACTGGATCTGAATTCAACCTCAATTGGCTACCAAGAAAAAATGGAATAAATTATGTCTTGTACTGAGCCTACAAGACCTGGTACTTCCTGAAACTTTTAAACCATGGTTTTGTATTTCAAGTACTGTATCTCAGCTGTAGTTATTTTTGGTCTGGGAACAGTAGGACTTTTGGTTAGTACAAAACTATTAATTTTTTTTTTCAAAATGTACTTGTGCAGTGGATAAGTTGACCTTTTGTAATATGCATTTTCATATGCTTAGGTTGCACAAGGTGCCAAATTAAGAGGAGCCTCCAAGATAATTGGAGTTGATACTTACCCTGAAAAGCGTGAAAAGGGTATGACTGTATGCTACATCTTACTGACTTGATAAACCAACATATAGACATAGTAAATCTTTGTTATTATCAAGTTACATTTTTATGGTACAGGAATTGCTTTTGGCATAACAGACTTCATAAACCCTGATGCATGTAGTCAACCTGTTCAACAAGTAGTATCTTTTGCTTAACTTTCAGTTCACTCCATTAAATTTTTTTACTGTTGGAAGAAATTACTTTTTATTCTTCTCTATTTTCTTGAAGGTAATTAAGGGACTGACAGATGGAGGTGCAGACTATTCTTTCGAATGTGTTGGTGACACTGGAGTTGTTACCACCGCATTGCAATCGTGCTGTGATGTAATTTCCTGACAATCCTGACTTACTAAATTACAATATATCATTTATTATTGCTTTTGCTAATTTTATTTTCTGCAGGGATGGGGTATAACAGTGAATTTGGGTTGCCAAAACTTAAACCAGAGGTAACGGCTCACCATGGAGTGTTATTATCAGGAAGAACATTAAAAGGCTCTTTATTTGATCGTTGACCTAAATCTGACCTGCCTTTATTGGTTAACAAATATATGAACAATGTAAGTTCAAATAATATTTCATGATAATTAACCATTTTTTTTAACTTTAATGTTTCAGTACTCGACTTTTGTTGAATGCAGGAGACTAAGATTAGAAATGTCACTATTATGCTTCCCTTTCATGTATTGAGGACTACTGGACTACGTTACCGGAGAGCTGACCCTAAAACTGCTCCTTGTGGATAGTTTTATTTGGTTTCTATGAAATTAGGGTTGTTTTGTTTGGTACATTTTGTTTTACCGGTACAACTGATGATTTTGGCTTGGGGTTACTTTTAAAAACTTCTCTCTTGTGATTGTGGACATGTCAGAATTTAAAAGTATTATGTGGATAGTGTTAAATTGTGAACATGTCAGAATTTGTTTTACTGGTACAGTCAGAATTTTGAATATTTCTTGTGGATGATTGTGTTAAATAAGAATTTCTATAAACTGCTATTCTTGTCAGAATTTGTTTTACTGGTACAGTCAGAATTTTGAATATTTCTTGTGGATGATTGTGTTAAATAAGAATTTCTATAAACTGCTATTCTTGTGATTCTCTGATGATTTTGTTTTACTGGTACAATTGATATATTAAATCAGAATTTACTGGCATGGATACTGATTGTGTTGGTGATTGGGTGAAGCATTGGATAACATTTAACGAACCGCACACATTTGCAAAAAAAGCTATGATGTGGGGCTTTAAGCCCTGTCTTCCACTTATTTTATAAAGCAGGGAACTCAGCTACTGTGCCATATATTGTTGCCCATAATACTTTTTTGGCTTATGCTTCAGGCATATACAGGAAGAAATACGAGGTAATGTTTGCTTCATGCTTTTATTTTGCTGCTAGCATGCTTTATTCAGATTCAAGATTGTTATCGGATACACTTACCTATGGTTAGCATTTGATAAAATTAGTTGGGTGTAACATTTATTTGGATTTTTATCCAATCACAGTGAGAATATGTTCTTTTCTTCTGCTTATTATGGATTGACGCTGAGTTGTTTTTGACCTTCCAATACTTAGAATTAGCCGTAATTGACAAGATTATTATTGAATACGCTTACATGTGGTTTTATGGCCGTTTGAAGTTTTGTTGTCATTTTTTGTTTTCTCAGCAAAGATATTGTTTTTCTTATATTTTATTCTGAATGGATTTTGGATTTGGATTGTATAAGCAGTGGGACCGAAATCATTTTATGCACACTAAACAATCTCTAAAAAAAAAAAATAGCCAACCTCCCCAAGGTGGGGTGGTCGGAAAAAAAAATTGAAAAAAAAATCATAGCAAACCGCCCCGCTGTAAGGCAGTCAGGTATGGAAGTGGATCGCCCCACAGTGAGATGGTTAGAGCATTTTAAATTTTTTTTTAAAACAGACGGCATATACAGTATTTTTTTTTTTTGAGGGTATTATTAAAAAAATCGGTTGGCAAGAACACAAGGCAATACCAGAAGAAACAATTAGTAGTATCATGCTTTATTAAGCCAAGTAACAGAAAAGAGAGGAAATCGAGTCACAGGCCAGATAGTAAGATAAGGCAGCAATTAAGCTTATCTTATATAGTTATAGAATTAGTGCAAACTAGATTCTTTGACAAAGTGATTGCAAATTGATTCATGCCTGGAATCAATGCTGTAAACATTAAATAATCAAAATTAAATAGATGTCCAGTTTCAACTTATCAGGACACAGTAAAGCATACAAGTCCGACCAAATCCATGAGACAAACTAAAATCCTAAATCAATAAAAACCCTGAACAAAAGTTAAAACAAAAGCTGTAAACCAAACCTAAACAACAAATAATATAGTTGAATACATTATTCCCGGAAATATATCTGATACGGTTAAACAACAAAACCTGAACCTAACAGCCATTAAACAATGTGACATAAAATTAACCAAATAAACCGGCAATTTATTCCAAATCCTCCGCTTTTGACTTGATCATCCTCTTGCTTTATCTTCACCTTAGCCATGTCTCACAAGCACTGTTATAAACAAACTTGATCAAAATGATTAAGTTAATTTTCAATAGGAAAACAAGTTGCAACTGTGAATCCTCGAAGGCTAAAAAAAGTATGGTTCTATACCGGACTTCAATTATACCAGTATTTGATGACATGAAAAAAGAAAATCGACATAGAAGTGACAGCATGGTTCCTATATCCATGGTTTGCAACTATAACTTTGTTTCATTCTAAGTAATTTCAAGCAGTCGAAAGTCAAGTAAGATCAAAAGTCAACATTCATTTTTACCAAAATACGAATATTCAGTTATAGGCATACAGGCAATAGAGAAAGAAGAAATTAAGAAAGAAATATTGATTTCTTTATTTCCAAATCCAAGAGAGAAGAAGAAAATTAAAATCCAAAGGAGGGGATGGAGAAGGAGAAGGACAAGGACAATAGAGGGAGAAGGATACCTGGTGCATGGATAAACGGCTGTTACCTCCACCTCATAGAGTCCTTTGCGGAGAAGAGTCCCCTGCTCTACTTTACCATCTCTCCATCGAAGTAGAGGAATGGAATATGAGAGATCTTATGCCATTCACCCCCATGATTGGGTAGGAATTGAACCTTCAAAAAAAGATTGGGTTGGCATAGGTCTATTAGATGTGGGCATTTGTCAATGCATAGTT
Source organism: Carex cristatella (assembly GCA_024447775.1). NCBI lineage: Eukaryota > Viridiplantae > Streptophyta > Magnoliopsida > Poales > Cyperaceae > Carex > Carex cristatella. The sequence continues at coordinate 5,125,481 of JAJHPF010000018.1, forward strand.
CTGTGAGGTTTTGTGGTAAACCCTTTCCTGGTAATGAAGAAATCTCAGGGCAATGATAAATGCGTAGCTTCCTCAAGGAAGTGAGCAAATGTAATTGGGAAGGAAGCCATCTCAGTCTCAAACAATTACGGAACTCGAGCTTTTCCAAGGATGTAAAATGGCTGAACCAACTTTCTTCATTACTCGTATAAATTTCTGCAGGGAAGTTTTCTATCAAAAGCGTACGCAGTGATGATAGCCTTCCTAGTACTCTTGCAAACTTCTTGAATTTAGTTGGGTACGAATTTTCATGGCACAGGTACAGGTAAGTTAGAAATGGCAAACGTTGCTCTTCATTTTCTTCTTGAGAAATCTCATCATCTTCTTGAGAAATCTCATCCTCAATGGACCACAGATCTATAAAACCTATTATTACTAACTTTCTCAGGTTAGCAAAGAGCTTTAATGGTCTATAAAACCGAATGATTTCAACATCTGTAAGGTGCATAACCTCAAGGGAATGGAAGTAACTATATATAAACAAAGAGTCTCGCTGGGTTACCCTCAAGTGAGCAAGGGAAGGCATCTTTTCCAATACATTGTTAATATTATAATTGGAAATGCAAGGACAATGTGACAATATAAACTCTACCACAGAGGAGGTGCAAGAATTCATAGGCAGTTCCTCCAGTAGCCTGCACTTTTCCAAGTGAAGCTTTTTAAGAAGCGGAAATTTCTTCTTTCCAGCCTCTACATCCCACCAGTCTCTCCATGATGACATTCTAGAGAATGACAACTCCTTTAAAGATGGAAATGCCACATCAGAGGTGCCATAAAATTCACTACCGACCTTCTCAATTAATGGTAAATCATCGAAGCTGAGAACTTCGAGGGAACAAAGCTCACCAAAAGGAGGAAGGCTGCTTACCGAAAAGCAGTATACATGAATAACCTTTAAATTGCAAAAATCACGATGAGGTGAGAACATCCAACATGAAAAAGAATCCCACATGCAGCCCCCAACTTTTAGAATTTCTACACTGCAGGCTATCTTTAGGGCATCAAGAACCTCCATATTCACCACAGATCTTTGTCCACTGTCATCATACTCAAATCTCAACTCTAAACTCTTGAGGAATTTTTTCTTATCTAATTGAGATTTAGCTGCTTCTTCTTTACTAGATACATTGTTGAAATTACTTAGAAGAAGGTGTCCACTGATTTCATTCATGTTCATCAACTCATTGATCCTATGCCCCTCACGCTTTCCTATACGGAATTCCTCAAGTTCTTGGAGCTTGGTTAGTTTCCCTATATAGGATATTAGAGAAATAGTATGAGAGCTCGCATACAGATGCCGCAAGTTTATAAGTTGATTCATTCCTTCAGGTAACTTTTCAAAGTTACAGCCTCGCACATCTAGCACCTGAAGATGGCATAAGGAACAAAGTTTATTTGGAATCGATTTAATACCAGTGAAGGAGAGATCCACAAATCGAAGGTGCGACAGTTGACAAGCATCATCAATGGATGCATCGTTAGGCACAATACGAGAAGATAAACCCAACACACGCAGACTATTGTATTCGGCAAAGATATTTCTATTGAATTTATCACTGCAGTTTATCCAATTATCAAACAAAATCACAGTTCGCAGTCTCGTACTTTTCATGCATTTCCACTTTAAAGTATCACAATCTATGCCCAAGTGTCGGGCTAAAGAGGGGAAATTCTGATTTTGGCTTTTCACAAAACAAAATTCACTAGAAGAAACAGCAATTGCTATAGCTAAGTCTCTCACTAGATCATGCATGAGGTACTTGCTATCACTTAATGTTGGCTGAAAGAAGGATCTGTCGACGAGCTTACCAAACCACTCCTTTCCTATATCTTCTAATCGAATTTCCTCTTTGTCCAGCCTACCTGTCTCTTCTTTATTGGGTTGAATAAAGCCCTGCGCAATCCACATCTGAACCAATCTTTCCCTTTCAAATACATACTGTTTTGGAAATATGGAACAATACAAAAAACATTGTTTTAGCTCAGGATCCAGATAATTGTAACCAACAACAATAGATGGAAGAATATTCTCACGGGCATCTTTAATGTTCCACCAATCGCTTCCTAGGACACCCTTCCAGAAATCTTTTTCTAACTTGGTACTCAACAAGGTCCCAATAACCTTGCCGGCTAGAGGCAATCCATGCAATTTTTCAGCTATCTTTTTACCAATAAATTTCAAGTTATAAACTTCCTGTTGTTCTGACGGATGCATCTTTGAATCCCCTAATTTGAAACCATGAAATGCATAATATTCAAAAAGTTCCCAAAAGGGTTCTGGTTGCAAAACATCAAGTATTACGTCTGGCAAAGTTCTTATTGTGTTTGCAATGGTTCCACTCTGGGTGGTTACAACAACAACACTTCCTACCTCACCACGAGATAGCACAGACACCAACTCACTCCATTCGAGCTTTGTGTCCCTCAAATCATCTATGACAAGTAAGAATCTATGATTTGTGATAATTTCTCGAAGTTTATTTCCAACATTTTCCAATTTCATCGATGGTTCAGTGATACCACCTGCCAAAGAATGTAATATGTCTTGCATAATTTTCTTAGCATCACAATTTTTTGAGACATAGACCCAAGCCCTTAAATCAAAATGCTCTTTCACTCTCTCATTGTTGTAGATCTTCTTAGCAACAATAGTTTTCCCAACTCCACCTACACCAACAATGGGAATAACCGCTAGTTTTCTATTGATGGAATGAGGTTCTGCTAAAAATCTGTTGATTGTTGGTAATCTATTTTTACTTTGTTCTGGCACATCACCCTTTTCAACTCTCTGAATATCCATTGGTTTCCCAGGTATAGTCCATCCTAAAAAACTTTTCATCCTATCCCAGACCCAAAAACTACTGCTCCCTTCTCCATTTCCGTGTTGTGATTGAGGATCATCCAAAGCCTGATCGTGGTAAAATCCTCTACTTAGAACATTGAATATCATGTCCAAGATCAACTCGATTTCTTCATTCCGGCCAAATATGACTACATCAGGGTCTAATTTGGAGGTTGTTTCCCTACCACTATTATCCAAATATTCATTTTTTTCAACACTATTAATTAATTGTGCAGTTTTAACGATATCACCCACACCCAGCTCATCAAGCTTCTTCACAATAGATTTGAGCTTCTTCAAATCTTTATCAGAAAAAATCAAAGTTTTTAACATCTTAACAGATGAGGAGGCAATTTCACTAACCTTACCCTTTCCCTTGATAATTTCACGAATCCTCCGGGCCTCAAAATCATCGAGAACATCTTCTGCCTCATATGCCACATCTTTGAGCTGCTCCAGCGAATTCACCAGACCCTTGTTGGTAATTTGCCGCTTCTCAGCTTCTTCAATTATGCTTTGGGTATTGGAAAGTTGAAACACCAACTTTTCGAGCATTGTTTTGGTCCCGGTATGCAAATCATAGTTGTCACTGAGGTAGGAGCGGCCCAGATCGACCACCTTGCCAATGACGGCAGATGCGACCCACCCTCCTGTTGTCAACTCCACTCCTGTCATTTTAAGAGAAACAACAAAGAAAAAGAAAATGAAAGAATTGAGGGATAGGCTTGGGTCAATGGAGCGGGGGTATAAGGTAAGAAAGAGGTACACGGAAGGAAGGAGACGAGATCGGAGGAAAACAAATCTGGAGATTGAAGTTGACCATCAATAATTAATCATCCTGTTTATCAAGTGGACAGAATACCTACCGAGTACTAATAGAATTTATTATTATTAGAAAATTCATTTTTTTTTTCATAAACTCTAACAAATAAATAAAGATAAAATGTATTTATTGAGTCAGAATATACCACACATATGATCATTGTCGAACTAAATAAATAAATAAATAAAATAAAGATTGGAATATGTATGATATGTCCATTGCCAAAGTCACCTTTATGGTATGTGTCTCATATACTTGTAACTCGTGGCGATCTTCTCTGAAAGCACGTTGACTCTTATCTCTTTTCTATTAATTACATGGTGCATCTCAATTGAAGCAGTAAATTCGAAGTTAATTACACCAACAGCTGGCAAAAAAATGAATAGCTTGAATTTGTAATTTAAAAAATGTACTTAATTAATTAATTTAGTAGCTTGGTCAGATACACCCATAATAATTGATCAACGACTCCTCCTCTCTCTAAAAGTAATAATAATAATAAACAAAACAAAATAATTCATCTATGACTCTGTTTTGTTATACAAGTTGTTGAAAGTGATCTTTTTATTTTCTTTGAACGAGTAATAGCGCACCTAAGTTATATAGGTAATTAAGTCTATGAATTTCTATATTATTTTTCATGTACATTGTTCCTAACTTCTATAAACTCTTTCTATTAGTTAATCAAATTCCCGATTCCAGAAAAATAAAATTTCTCACATATAGACAACTCATATAGTTATAAGCTTCACAAAAAGAGAAAGCCGTTGGCTAATTTATATCCCGCGCCAGCTGCATATGAATATGTATGTTTGATTGCGTCAAGGTCTACAATTTGCAGCAGTCTCAATAATATTTTGTACACGTTTGCACGTTCAAATTCAATGATGTATTTCTCTTTTAAATATCAGAACGACCTATCTCCAGGCAAAATTTATGTTGTACATTATTGTGCAAATTTCCTTTCAAGTAGGTTAAAATGTACCATTGGTTTTATGTTCCAATAATACCTCACATCTCTATCTCTATTTTTAAAGTTCAAACAGTCGATCCGAACCACTCAACATGATATCCATATTACAATGTGCTTCGAGACCAAATTTTATATATTTTGGAATTTTTTTACTATTTGTTTAGGGAAGCAGCTAGGGGTGTTCAACCGGTCGGTTCGGTTGAAACCGAATAATATATCTAAACTAAACTTTTTATCGGTTTTAAAAAATAGAACCGAACTGAACTGATTAAATCGATCAACCGGTTAAAACTTAAAAACCGAACCGAATAAACCGAAGTAAATTTCAGTTTGTTCGGTTCAAACCTAAGTATACCAACCCAGCTGTTTTTGCACTAAAATCCAGAACAATACATTGCTAAGAAAAAAATCCTGAACAACTGAATAAAACTATAACAATTCATTTTGTTTACTAACTGTAATTCAAGCCTTACATGCACTAAAAAAATAAATCAACAAATCAAATCCTGCAAAATATCAAAATTGCTAAGCATTCTTTAAGAGACCCTGTCGTAAAAAAAGATTGCATACTGGTACTGGTTTCGCATGCTTGTCTTCAATTTCTCGTACTTTGTACAAAAAGGGACCCTGTCGTAAGAAAATAAGTAAACCTATTCACTAAGCACACTGAACCGATTTGGTACCAGTACCAGATCCGAAATCAACCAAGGCCAAAAGGGATTCAATCATTAATTCAACAAGCAAGAATAACGATTTCAACGTAAGGGGTTCAATCATTAATTCAACAAGCAAGAACAAGGATTTCAAGCTTCAAACAATAATTGATTCATAAAATCAGAAAATCAAAGAGCTCATAGGTTTGTGGAAAGTATTTAAAGTTGTGCAAATAATAGAACTTTAGTATGGAACCAATATGGTATGAAACCTTTTCTATATATTTCCCTCAGTAGAACTTTAGTTCCGAATTTTGCTAGGCCCTGCTATCAGCTGGTTCTTATTTAGGGAAACAAACATGAATTGACAAAAAAATAGACTGGATATGTAGCAGACCTGATTACTTGACTGATACAGTTCTCTAGGTTTCCATTATTTTTATTATTTCTGAAATATTTATGTCTCTTCAATTGAAGTTTTCAGTGCATGAATTAGGTGTGACTCATGTGCTAGTAACAGGTGGGGCTGGCTTTATTGGGTCGCATGCTGCACTTCGTCTCTTAAAGGATAATTACTGTGTTACTATTGTGGTAATTTCATATACTTTATTGGGTCGCATGCTACACTCGAATGACTTAGGTATCACTTCTTTCTTTTTATTGAACTACTGTTGAGAAAAGGATGGTGGTTTTTCTGTTTCATCATATTTACTATTTTGCCCTCTATTTATACTTGGTGCCTACTGGCGCTGAGTTGCATATTAGTGTGACAAAGTCTCCTGTGCATTGCCGTTGTGAGGTTTGTGTTACCAGTAGTGTACATAATGGTTCGAGGCACTTAGCAACTCATGCATGGAGCCATGTACAAATATATAATCATTGTTTTAATCATTTTTTTCTTTGTGATTTTGTATGAATAGGTATTATCATAACATAACGGCCAATACACTAACTGTATTGGAGGCAATGGCTGCTCATGGTATAAAAACTTTAATTTATTCAAGCACATGTGCTACTTATGGGGAGCCTGAGAAAATGCCTATTATTGAATCTACACCTCACGTTAACATTTATTTTGCCTCGAGTATGTTATACAAATGCCACACTTTACTTTCTTTTCCATATCTCTGGCCAATTATTGCATTTAGCTTTGGTGCGATTTCAGTTTTCTTGCATTCAGATTTTTTTCTTTTGTTGGGGTCTTCCTTTTTCAATTGGACAACTGGGGTTTAATTGAGGCAAAAATATGTCAAGATTAAGTTGCAATAACCTTATGCATAATCGAACTGAATGGTTTATTAATTGCACATATGAAGTTTAAAGGTGGCCATTATAGGCAAATATAAAACCTTATATTCGGTTTTCATATATATTATTTATCTTGATTTTGCAGGTTCCGATAATTCCCTATGGAAAAGCAAAGAAAATGGCTGAAGATATTATCTTGGATTTCTCGAAGAACTCTGATATGGGTGTCATGATATTAAGGTTTGTGATTGTATAAATGGTAAATTTGGTCAAGATCTACAATTGGGGGTTGAGAACATGAGATGCATATGTAACAAATCTGAGTTGAACCATTGCAAATTTAGGTCATTCAAGGCTTCTATTGCTCAATTATATCTTAGAGCTACTTCAGGTATTGGCTCCTCATGAAGCCCTTACTGAGAGTTCAATTAGAGATTGCCTCTCATTAAAATTTTCATGTCAAGGATAAGAACTGATACTGAATTAAGTCCTGATTGAGCCATAATTGCACAGTTTGTGTTGACAGAACATGTTTTTGATTTGAGAACTAATGGAAGGCCTAATACTTGGTTGTCTATATATATGTGATGATATATCTCTAATTATTTTTCTTTAGATACTTTAATGTTATTGGGTCGGATCCTGAGGGGAGGTTGGGTGAGGCCCCAAGACCTGAATTAAGAGAGCATGGTCGCATCTCTGGTGCATGCTTTGAAGCAGCTTTAGGAACTATTCCTGGACTAAAGGTGATATTTTAGTTTGTGTGTCTCTCATATTTTACTGAACTTTTTGATAACACTTGAATACCATCAACAATGAGGTTTAGGTCAAACTACACTTTATTAAATTGCACTTAACTTTCAATATTAGCTCAACCGGTTCTCTTGATAACTTATTCTGTTGAAGTTTGAACCCAATATATCTCTTTTTGAATTATTATTGCTTCATTTTGAAATTTGTCATGTTATGTAGTTTATTTGCACTGGGCCTTATAGTATGGAATTTCGTGATATCTCATAACATGGGGTGCAAAAATGATAATGTTGGATCTATTTGAAATATGAAATTAAATGTCATTCTTTGCGAAAGTACCTTTTATATATGCCTCTCTACATGACATCCTTTTATTATTATTATTATTATTTTTTTTTGTAATTTAGAAATGCTAATAAATCGATTTAATGTTGAATATAGGTTCGAGGAACTGATTATCCAACTCCAGATGGTACTCGTATCAGAGATTACATTGATGTTACAGATCTGGTAGATGCTCATGTCAAGGCACTTGGCAAGGCTCAGTCGGGAAAAGTTGGTATTTATAATGTTGGTACTGGCAAAGGTTCGTCCGTACAAGATCCCCTTCAGCTCTTCTATACTTCCTTACTGAAGGTCATCTAACTTAAATAATAACATTTTTCTCATTATATATTCATCAGGGAGGTCAGTGAAGGAGTTTGTGGAAGCGTGCAAGAAGGCAACAGGTGTAGAAATAAAGGTAGATTTTCTAAGCCGTCGACCTGGTTGTTAAAAATGTGATACAAAATTAGACTGAAGATTCTAGAGGCGCTGTTCTGCTGGTCAGATTTAGAGCTGCAATTTTTAGAAGTTTAGCATGTTCTAGGAGTCCTATAATTAGATTACTTAGTGGAGAGTACTTGTCTTTAATTAGGAGAGTTAGTGGGCTGGTTAATTTCCTTATTTTAGAATAGATTAGAGTAGTGGATGTGATGGAACAGCAGTTTCCATTTATAGTTTCTGTTGTGTTTAAATACTTGAGTTGTAAGTCTGAATATTTATTGAGTTAATAAGAATTTCTGCAGCAAATTCAACTCTTTCAAGTTCCGCAATTTTAAGTTCTTTCCAACACTGGTGACTACGCAGAAGTTTACAGTGATCCATCCAAAATAAATCGTGAGTTGAATTGGACTGCCAAGTACACTGATCTCCAGCAAAGCCTTTCAGTTGCATGGAGATGGCAAAAGTCGCACAGAAATGGCTATGGAAGTCCATAGATAGATATTAAATAACGTCATATTTATGAATCTAAATTCATAAATGATTGGTTATCGGTGGAAGCCTTTTCCGCTGTCTGCTTATTTTTGTTTAAGTTTATAGGGGAGGAAAATATGCGTTTATTTATTTTACCAGTTATAGGGAAATTTTAGCAAGGGCATAGTGGGTTAATCGATCGCATACATGGTTATCTTTGATTTGATTGGTTGTAGAAATCATGCTTCTAATTTCAGTAATGTAGCATTAATGTTGATGAATAAACTTAATTTGCTATTAAATTCATGACTGCACAGTGGACAGATTTTGAGGCTGTTTAATGAGTGAATTTGAAAGGGCAATTCTAGATCATTCTGAGCAAATGAGGAGTCTATTTTATGTGTCTTGGAGTCTAGTTTCTGATGGTTCAAGTTTTAAGTCATTTGGAGTTCCCAATAATTAGTTATGACTGTTTTAGTAACCAAGGGTCAGAATTTACTGTTCTGCGTTTTGAGTTGTTTTTGAATTCTGTTTTGTTTTAATTACTGTACGAATTTTAAGAGTCATGTCTAAGGCTATAAATAGAGTTGTATTCTGTTGTAAGAAGGAAGAAGAGAGAAATATAAAAGATAGTTTGAATAATAAAAGAGATTTTGAGAATTGTGTCTCTCTTCCCTCCACCGAAATATTTATCGAATACTAACAAATTGGTATCAGAGCCGATGGAAAATTCCGGGAGGATGTCGGTAGGAGGTATGCCACTGCCCCGACTTACCAAGTCAAACTATGAAAATTGGAGTATTCAGATGCGTGCATTGCTCGGTGCGCAAGATGCATGGGAGGTAGTCGAAAAGGGCTATGACGAGCAGTCTGCAACGGGAAATCTGACTGCGAATCAGATAAAGGCGTTGAAAGAAACGCGTATGAAAGACAAGATGGCGCTCTATTTACTGTACCAAGCAGTGGATGAGTCGGGTTTCGAGAAAATTGCTGGTGCAGCAAATTCAAAGGAAGCGTGGGACACTTTGGAAAAGGTGTTCAAGGGTGCCGACCGAGTAAAGCAAGTAAGACTCCAAACCCCTTCGCGGCGAGTTGGAGAGTATGAAGATGAAGATGTCGGAAGGTGTATCCGACTACATCTCGCGTGTGCAAACAGTGGTGAATCAACTCAAACGAAATGGAGAAATTCTAACTGATGCAAGAGTGGTGGAGAAAATTTTGCGATCATTAACCGAGAATTTTGAGAATGTCGTTTGTGCAATTGAGGAGTCGAAAAATTTGGAAGAGATGACCATTGATGATCTCGCTGGTTCTCTTGAGGCGCATGAACAACACAAGAAGAAGAAGAACGAGCCGCTTGAGGAGGTCTTACAAGCTAAGGCAACTATTAAGGAGGACAAAGCGATGTACGCGCATCAAAATCGAGGAAGAGGACGCGGCCGTGGAGGTCACGAACGTGGAAATAATTCTGAAGAAGAGGGTCAGCCGAGCCAACATAATTGGCATGGTCAAGGACGTGGTTGTGGAAGGGGTGGCCGGTCAAATTATTCAAATGTCGAGTGCTAGAATTGCGGCAAGTATGGGCACTACGCAAAAGAGTGCAAATCAAATATCGAGTGTTATAATTGTGGTAAGTATGGGCACTATGCAAAGGAGTGCTATTCTGAGAAAATGGTAGAAGAAAATGCGAATCTAGTCACGGAAGAAGAGACAAGAGAAGATGGTGTTCTCATGATGGCCTATAAAAATATCGTTCCCGACAGCGACATGGTGTGGTATCTCGATACCGGCGCTAGTAATCACATGTGCGGGCACAGACACCTTTTCGTGGAGATACAAGAGATAGAGGAAGGGCACGTGTCATTTGGAGATGCGTCAAAGGTTCAAGTAAAGGGCCAAGGTAAAATATATTTTTCTCAAAAAGATGGTAAAGAAGGCTTGATTGAGGATGTTTATTATGTTCCTGATTTGAAGAATAATATCCTTAATATGGGGCAATTATTGGAGAAAGGATATTCGGTTATCATGAAAGACCGGATGTTGCACTTGAAGGACAAAAAAGACCGGCTGCTTGCACATGTAGAGATGACCAAGAATCGAATGTTCAAACTGAAATTAAGAAATGTGCGAGAAAAGTGTTTGCAAGTCAACATGGAGAAGGATGAGCAGTTTTCTAGTTTGGTGGATGAATTGAAGGGAAAAGCAGAGGAACTGGAGATCCGACTTGAGGAGGTGCACAAATCGAGAAGTGCAAGACAGAATCTCTTGCCTCGGCCATTCAGCAACTACGGGGAGAAGGAGACACTGTTGCATAAGAGAGAAATTGAAATTCATGGCTTGAAAGAAAAAATAGAGATGCAAGCTGCGCAAGGAGGAGAAGGAGCAGCTTTGGAGAAGTTGCATCAAGCAGAGTTGCAAGTAAATGTGGCAAGTAAGGCAATGGAAGAGGCAAGAACAGAGAGCTTGCAATTGAAGGAGAGGTTGTTGGATAAGGAAAACGAATTGAAGAGTATATCACAAAAGAATGAAGAGCTACGGGTCCGTCAGTCAAAAGATTGAAGAAAGGATAGATGAGTTAAGTTCTCAGCTCAAGGAGGTGATGACTGAAGAGAAAGCTAGAGAAATGCCTGAGGAAACAAATCCCGTGTTAGATGTAGAAATTGAGAAACCAAAAGTGGAGGAAGAAGAGTCTCTTTATAGGTGCAAAGAGAAAGAATCAAATGATAATATCGAACAAGAAGGGGAGAATGGAGATGCAAAGGAAGAAGAGGTGGAGAGTAAAATGGCAGAGAGTGAGCCTCCACATGAAGAAAATGGTGCAGAGGATAAGAAGGTGAACTTGAAATCTGGTAATCGTAATCAGGTTGACAATGGATCAAGTTTGAATGACACGGGTAAAAAAGAGAATTTGATGAGCAAGAAAAAATCACCTTTGAAGAAGAACAAGATGGAAGAGTGTAATTCAGTAGCAACACGGATGAAACTCGGTACAAAACTTTCTAAGTTTGAAGGAGGAGATCGTATGAAGGCAAGAAAGAAAGAGAATTAAGTTTAAGGAGGGGTGTTGATGAATAAACTTAATTTGCTATTAAATTCATGACTGCACAGTGAACAGATTTTGAGGCTGTTTAATGAGTGAATTTGAAAGGGCAATTCTAGATCATTCTGAGCAAATGAGGAGTCTATTTTATGTGTCTTGGAGTCTAGTTTCTGATGGTTCAAGTTTTAAGTCATTTGGAGTTCCCAATAATTAGTTATGACTGTTTTAGTAACCAAGGGTCAGAATTTACTGTTCTGCATTTTGAGTTGTTTTTGAATTCTGTTTTATTTTAATTACTGTACGAATTTTAAGAGTCATGTCTAAGGCTATAAATAGAGTTGTATTCTGTTGTAAGAAGGAAGAAGAGAGAAATATAAAAGATAGTTTGAATAATAAAAGAGATTTTGAGAATTGTGTCTCTCTTCCCTCCACCGAAATATTTATCGAATACTAACAATTAAAACAGTTACTGTCTCTTTTCTTTTTATAAATTTGAACATCTCTGTTGTATTATTTGTGCAGCTTTTATAGAGTAAATAAATAACATGTTGTTTTTATGCATATACTTGTGTGATTGTATTGTTTACTGTCTACCAAGATGATTAGTCTTATGTATGTTTCATATCTATTGTTTACTGTCTAACACAATATGTTGTATAAACAATATTTTTAGGTTTCATTTATTTATTAAACTAATCTTTCTTGGGCTTATTTTATTCTGCTTGGAGCTATACAAGTAACTCAGAATCCTGTTATAGTGAATTTTGAACTTTTGAAGTGCTCGGAATTTTGTTGAATATATTCCATTACACCAACCTACGCTGAGGCTTCATTCCATTTTGTTTAAGCTAAATTTTAAATCAAGAATATTGAACTGAAACATTACCATCAAAGGTATTAATAGGGAATAACCAAATCGAGCAAAAAAGCTAAAAATTTATATATATATATATATATATAAAATTATGATCTGATTTAAAAAGTGAGTCCTTTCACTTGTTGCAATGAAATATTCGTTGGTCCGAATCTCGATGGTTAGTTGATATAGTTTTGCTAACATTCTTTTTAGCAGATCTGAAATGTGAATATAGAAGAATTTCAGCAGAAAGAACTAATTTGATTTTCAAATTCTTTCACTTGAAAAGCTCATGTAATTAAGGTTTATTTCGTCTTTTGTCAAAAATAAAATAAAAATCATTTATTGTGGCGTGAATGTTCAACAAGGCAAGGCAAATTTTAGGTTTGGAGATTTTTTTTTTTTTGATCAAACTGTCTTACCAATCAAGTGAGCTTTAATTGATTAGGTATATAGGCATTAAGTCTAAATTTCTCTTGATCCAAAACTCGGAATTTCTTTTCAGCTCAAATTTATTTGTGGGCCCACAGCTCACATCATGATTGGGCCAACTTTCAATGAAACCACATATAGGCATGCACCATTTTTGTTGGGCTACAGCATAAGGGCCTGTTCGGCCTCCCTCCGGGAATGGGAATGGGCATAGGAACGGATCCAATTTGAACTGCGAGTTACTGTTCACGTGGGAAAAAAAAATTCAGTTGAACTTAATTTTTCTTCCCACGTGAACAGTAACTCGCAGGAATGCTGCCAAACAGGCCCTAAGGCTATAAGCTCATGCAAGAAAATTTTCTGCACCTACTTTTAATTTTTCAAATATGATTGGGAGAGGGGGGTGTCCGATGCCCATCAGACCAAACTCGACTCGATGGGTGGTTTCTACCGTCCGATCTACTTCAAGATCTGTGTGCACGGATATTAAAGCAAACAACACGGATATTAAAGTGATGCACACAGATTTTGAAGTGAATCGGATAGTAGAAACCACTTGTTACAACTCACCGAATTGCAGCCCACTAAAGCAATCTAACCCGCAATGAGCCCAAAAATACATATCATGCCGAGGGCATGTTAGGGTCACAAAATGTGTGTCTTTACATTTAGTTTGTATTTCTTTACATTCAGTTTGTGTGTCTTAGCATGCCGTTTGTGTGTTTTAGCATGTTGTTTGTGTGTCTTTACTTTTTTTGGTTTTCTATTTAAGTATGTGACCCTTGTATCCTTGGAACTAAGAATTACATGAATGAAATTTCTGTTATTTAAATTTATCTTTACTATTCTCTATCCTTATTTACTTCATTTCCTTCAATTTATACAAAAAATACCAAAAATATTGCGCCACACCAGTGTTACTTAGATTTTCCTAAGCCAGATCGTAACACCACCCATCGAACTGAGTTTGGTCCGATCGGCATTGAACACCCCCCTCTTCCAAAAGTTATTCATATATATGATTGGCTCAGCTCACAGTGGATTCCAATCCAGAATGCTGGTGTTGGTGACTTGGTTCATTGTACAATTTCCGATGATAAATTTTATTTTTTTCATGGTACCTTTCTGCAACTTTTACCATAATAGGTTAGGAATTCGAATTCAGAGTAGGTCTGATGCCCATCGGACCTACTTTGGTTCGATAGGTGAAATGACCATTTGATTGTATCAAGATTTGTGCTACGTACATTAAAATTCTTACAAGTTTGTTTCAATTTCTGTGCACACTAATTATAATGCTAATTGTACGACGATAAAGCTAATTGAACCTAAAAGTAGGTCCGATGGGCATCGGACCTACTCTTATCTCTAGGAATTCGTATCAGCCATGTACCTGACTCAAGCGAATTACAAAATGTTAGGTCCAGATTAGTTCTTTTAACTTGACACAAATCTCAAAACCGACCACTATATTTTTTAAAGGTATCATATTGACTTTGATTTGATTGAAATTAATTTGGACCGTCCATTTGTAATTTTGCTGGAATCAGGTATTTACCTGGGAGGATACGGATTCATATGTTAAGATCCAATTTAAAATTGCAACAATAATTTCTTGGATATATCTCAGCCGTCGGAACCTAAAAAGAAAAAAAAAAGAATCTAATCTAGATCTCGAGCATTGACTTCAATTTTCATGCAGTACTATCAGGGGCGGACCTACTCGTATTAATTTTCAAAATTTTTGTATTTATATGTAATTTTTATATAATTTAGAGTAAAATACTAAAGGTACTGTAAAAATTGACTTTCCATCAGCTAAATATTTTTTAATAAATGATTCTCAATCTGTGTTTGACCTCCATAACTTAAAAGTCTGACTCCACTTCTGTGTACTATCTCCCTTGTCATTTCCTCTCTTTCTTCGAGGCTCCAGCTGACCACACCTCAACCCTTTCCTCATAGGGTTAGAGGGGCGAAATCGCCATGGCGATATTTGAGTCGCACCGTTTTGTCTTTAAGTGGCACCACTAGATCAAACATTTGCATTCATTAATTGCTCAAAGAATTTGCAAAAATGTACTTATTTTTACTAGTTCTTTAATTGAAAAAAAACTGAAAAAATATTTGTAAAACGAGAAAAATGTAAGATTATGCTTCACCTAATATTTTTGCCTTACCTATGAAATTTTCTGTCAACTATTAATGCTTATTTTTATCATTATTTGTATAAGGAAAACAAATTTTACCACTAAAAATATATCTAAACTGGACATTAAGATATTAAACACAAATTTTAAAGCATCTAATCTGACCAAACTATTATTTTTCGTATAGGATCCTTAATTACTTATGGAAAATATTCTACATATGATTTTAAAGCATATAATCCTCCCAGATTGTCACTGTCCGGTCCTCGCCGTTCTCGCCATCGTCGCTAGTTTTTTTTATATTTCATGTTGTAGACCTAACAGTAGTATTTTATGTTTTCGTTGCTAGATTTTATATTGATCAGACATTATTTGTTATTTTGTTCATTTAGGATTTTGTTGTTTCATTTTATTTTATTCCATGCTCTCATTTTTTTTTTATGTGATGACGATCAAATAACGATTGATTCGTCATTTAGGAAAAAATATTTGAGAAAATGACATCAAATTTGGACTATCCACTTGACATAACAAATCATAAAAATAAAATATTCAAAATTTTATAATAATAAATTTGTAAAACACATTTATAGAACAATATTACCAAAAAAAAAATATAAAACAAAATAATACAACAAAACATATAACAATGTAAATAGAAAAACAAACAAACATATATAACAAAATACACATTTTAAAAATATCCAAACAAATAACAACATATAAAAAAAAGGAGACCCCCCCGGGATGGTTTGCCCTCAATAGAAGACCTCTCCTCAATAGGGTGGTTTGGTGTTTAGAGATGACTGCTTCTCAATAGGGCGGTTTGGTTATTTTTAAAATTAATTTCGCATAATGGTTATTTTTATTAAATTTTTTAATGGTAATGTAAAAAAAAACACGGAAATAGATGTATTGATATTAATATATCATATTATTGTTATATATAGAATATAGTATAGATATAAATACTTAGTACATATACTTCATGCACAAATTTTTTTGTATGAAATTACAGTGATAATGTATTATTTGAAAAATTATACAAAGTACTTATAATCACTATATTAAACGGGTATAAATAAGAAAGTATAGATGTAAATACTTATAGTTTTAGTTTTGTTATCGGAATATAATATAAGTAAACATTTTTAGTCAATAATTTTAGTCAACATTTTTTAGTTGACAGTTTTTGGTGGTCCCCATACATGCATTTTTGAGTGGTCCCCTAATGCAGGGACGCGAGAAATATCAAGAAAATGACACGGGTACGTTTCTCTAGCGACAATTAATAAATTATCTACATAGTTAAGTTTATATATATAAATAATTGTATCATTGAAGTAGATACTAGACAGTGGGATTATTAATAGTTGTAAAAATTAAAATACAGTTATGATAGTTTATGTGAGAGTATAATGTAAAAATTCAAGTGTGGATACTCATATCAGCCTCCTAAAAAAAAAAAACTTTCTCAATTATTTTCTTGTACCTCTCAACGATGAGGAAAGATAATTTGAAAGCATAAGCAATCTCTAACATGCGGCATGCCGTTTTTCTGGTACAACTGTCTTTTCTTGAAATTAAAAGATCCTCATTAATGAGATAATGACATAAAAGATAGATGCCATATATTAATTAATAATTAGACATTGAAAATCCTGTTCCATGGGAGCAGAGGATAAGTTCGAAGAAAGAGACCTTTCATGTTGAATTCACACCCCCTCCGGTACCGTACAAACGAATATTTTAAATTAGTGGATCCGGACTGTTTTTACAACTTTGCACGAATCTCAAAGTCCAAATAATACTGTCCTGGGTTAGTACGAATCTCAAAAGAGACTGAGAGTAAATCTCAAACCGTAAAATGAAAGAAATCTTTTACATATATTGGAGAGGATATTCATTCCTTCTATGTTTCGGGCCTACGGCTGTGGAATTTTTTTTTGAATGAGATGACTATTTTTTTGTTGACTTGAAACCGGTAGGGTTTGAATGGACTAGAAAGAGAACTTTTTTTTTGACTGATTAGAATGAAAATGACCTTTTTAAGTTCTGTTCGGCTGTGTCACTGTTTCCGTGTAACTGGATTTTTTTTTTCCACATGAACAGTAATTTTTAGTTCAATTTTTGTACCCATGTCCATTTCCAATGGCCCGCCGAATAGACCCTTATGTTTCGGGCCTTCATTCTATTTAACAAAAATAAATGAATTATATATTAGAAAGATTCTATTTATATTTTTAACAAAAATTATATTTTACTAGATAAATTTAAAGAGAAAAAAAACAAGTGGTTTGAATGGGTAGGAATTTTACAATTCAAATTAATTTAAATTTTAAATTAGAAAATTACTACTGTTTTTTCTACTGATGGACATTTAAAGATTATGTTTCTCTTTCTTTCTTTGATATTTTCTATAGACAAAAAAATGTCGAAAGAGACTTTTTTGGGCCTTCATTCTATTTAAAAAATAGATAAATTATCTTAAAATTTAGATATATTAGAAAGACTCGATTTTTTTAAATTATATCTTAATAGAGAAAATTGAAAAGAAAAAAAACAACGGATTTGAATCGGTAGGAATTTTACGATTCAAATTAATTAAAATTTTAAATTAGAAAAATTACTACTGCTTTTTCTACTCAAGAATATTTAAAGATTGTGATTCTCTTTCTTTCTTTGATATTTTCTATAGACAAAAAAAATTGTCGAAAGAGACATTTTTGGGACTTCATTCTATTTAAAAAAATAGATAAATTATCTTAAAATTTAGATATATTAGAAAAAATCTATTTTTTTAAATTATATATTAACAGAGAAAATTAAAAAGAAAAAAATAATTTAAATCAGTAGGAATTTTACGATTCAAATTAATTCAAATTTTAAATTAGAAAAATTACTACTGCTTTTTCTACTCATGAATATTTAAAGATTATGTTTCTCTTTCTTTCTTTGATATTTTCTATAGGCAAAAAAAATTGTCAAAGAGACCTTTTGGGGTCTTCATTCTATTTAAAAAGTAGATAAATTATCTTAAACTCTATAGATATATTAGAAAGATTATTTATTTTTATAACAAATATATATCTTAACATAGAAAAAAAGAAAACAACTAATTTGAATCGGTAGGAATTTTACGATTCAAATTAATTCAAATTTTAAATTAGAAAAATTAATGCCTTTTCTAGTCATGAATATTTAAAGATTCTGTTTCTCTTTCTTTGATATTTTCTATAGACAAAAATAAATTATCGAAAGAGATCATTTTGGGTCTTCATTCTATTTAAAAAAGTAGATAAATTATCTTATCTTAAAATTTAGATATATTAGAAAGACTCTATTTTTTTTTAGAAAAATTATATCTTAACAGAGACAATTAAAAAGAAAAAAAAAAACAACTAATTTGAATCGGTGGAATTTTACGATTTAAATTAATTCAAATTTTAAATTAGAAAATGAATATTTAATAGGGGTGTAAACAGATACGGATTATCCGCGGATAATCCGCTCCGAATCCGCTTCTTATCCGTATCCGGATTAAACTGATACGGATACGGATACGGATAATTTTAGCATATGGAAAAATAATGCGGATACGGATACAGATAATTTCGTGAGGATATAAACGGAGCGGATATCCGTAATTTAATTTTTCAGCAGCTTTCAATTCATTTCACCCTTGCGAAATTTCCAAAAAACATACATATTCGTTTAAGTCCAAGAATCTTGATAGAAAAATCATATAATCTATTAGGATAATGGAATGGTTATCTGAACCAATAAGCAATTAGTCATGCACAATTATCACTGTGCAAAGTTAAAAAGTCTATTAAATTTTTGTGAATTTAGGTAATCAAATTAGGTATTTAAAATTATGAAATTTAGTAGAATTACTAAATATTTGACAATTATCCGCTCCATATTCGTATTCGAATCCGTATCTGTGGATTATCTGTTCCGTATCCGTGTCCGTTTAAGACGGATATGGTTTTCAATTTTGATATCCGTTTACTATCCGTATCCGTATCCGTATCCGCTTGTTGAAAAATGGATGTGGATATGGTATTAGCATTATCCGCTCCGAATCTGCTCCGTTTACACCCCTAATATTTAAAGATTGTGTTTGTCTTTCTTTCTTTGATATTTTTTTTTGATAAAAAACAAGTAGGCCTCTTTTTTCTTTGATATGTCGAAAGCAGTGTTGTAAAAAACGGTGTTAAGGGCCGATTAAACGGCCGTTTAATTGGAAACGACAGCTAAACCATTACGAATACGCTTAACGAATGCTTGTTAGCGGAAAAACGTTTAATCGGCAATTTTACTGTTTAATCGTCCGTTGATTTCCGTTTATTCCCGTTTATTTCCGTTTATTCCAGTGAATATTTATTTTTCACATTGCTTTTTTTTTTTTTTCTATGATAGTGTGTGATAATAAGATTTATAAATTATGTATTGTAGTTTTATTTGTACTTGAATATACATTTAATATTTTTTATATATGTTTTTTTTTCTTCTTACTTACTTTGAAATTGATTAATTCTTTTATTATTTATATACCATATATCTTTCTTACTTACTGATGTAATTTTTTCAATTAGTACGACATGTTTAATTATGAAATTTAGTTATTATTATAAATTAAATTTAGTAATTTTATGTTAGAATATTTCATTTCTTTCAAATAATATGTTATTAGTATTTGAAAAAGCTTAATTCTCAAATTTATTTTTCATTAAATAAATGTGTTACTTACACATGCAAAATGCTTATGTGTTAAGAATAATAAGTGTAGTGTCATGTTATAATAATAAAACTAATTTAAATTAAGTTTATTTGATAAGTTTAATAAATTATTTTTAATAAATTATGATATATATACATAAATTTAATACAAATGTTAAATTGTCTGCATAATTTCGATTAATCAGCCGCATACCGATTAATTGCTTAACAGAACTCCATCGTCCGACAACTGCATACAGTTATTTACACCACTGCTCGAAAGAGACTTTGCAACTTTCTTACAGAGTATTCTCTGGATTCCTATTCTCTTCCTCTATATATATGTTAAATCATTGAAACGAAATCAAGCCCGAAGTTCTTTGCGATACCCTAGCTGGAATCAGCTCAAATCACAAGTACCCTAGTTCAAATCACAAGTAACAATGGTAGAAGGTTTCCCCCGTCAGGAGCCTAACGGCTGCCACCAGCTAGAGGAGTCACTGCGCAGCTATGGTCTTGTCCTCATGTTGCTGGGAGCATCAATGGGCATAGTAACCATAGGGAATTCCGCGATTAACAGTGAGCATGTGCTTCTTGGATTTTCTCTGCTCATTTTTGGGGCTGTGCTGCTGGTTCTATCTGAACTTTGCAGCGGTTCAAGAGCTGTTAGGTGGTTTGCGGGCAAGGTGGTGGAAATTCTCGGTAATTTATTCGGCCAGCGTTTGTAGAATTAATAGAGAGTTCCTGCCTTCCTGGTTTGCGGGCTGGGTGGTGGAAGTTCTCGGTAATTTCTTCGTCCAGCGTTTGTACAATTAATATTATAGACTCTATAGACTTGATAGTATTCTGAGATTGTAACTACTGCTTAGTTGTATATATGGTATATTATGATATTGTTATTAAAATTATCTTATGTGATTCCTTTCTTTTCGTCCTTTTCATTTTTTATTGTTTTCTTTTTTTGACCTTAAGATCCATCTTAACAGCTCAATTAAATTCAGTCATGCTGATGCATTCCAGTTGCATGTAAACTGACCAGCTATCGGTCCATTGACCAGTTCAGTTATGCTGATGCATTCTAGTTGCATTCCAGTACTCTTTTGTCAATCGATGGTGGTTTGAGCAGTAATTAAAACTTTTCTTGTCTCTAATTTGGGTTTTGTAGATCATCATCTAACTTTTCAAAAATCGTTGATATAGATTTCAAATTTGTGTGTTGTATTAATTACCAGCTGCAAAAGATGTTAATTGCTACTGGTACAATACTTGTTTTTGTATCACCTGCAAAACATATTAATTGTTACCGGTACAGTACTGGTTTTGGTATCAGCTGCAGCTGATGATACTGTTAGGCTGCAGCGGTACTGAATTTTCTCAGCAGCAAATTAAAAAAAAAAAAAGGCAAATATGGTTAAGTTGAATTGAAACATTACCTTCAATATAACAATATGCAACTAACAAATCGAACAAAAAAAGTTAAAGGAATATAAAATTGTCAAGAACCATTAATCCCTGATTTTAAAAAGTGTGAGCCATTCAACTTGTTGCAATGAATTGTTGGCTCGGAAATCGATGGTTAGTTGATATAGTTTTGTTTACATTCTTTTTAGTAGTTCTGAAATGGGTGTATAGAAGAATTTCAGCAGAAAGGACTAATTTTAGTAGTTCAAATTCTTTCACTGGAAAAACTCATGTAATTAAGGTTTATTTCGTCTTTTGCCGACAATCAAATACAAATCGTTTCTTATGGGGGTGAAAATTCAACAATGCACGGCAAATTTTTGGTCTGGTGAAAACTTTTTTGATCAAACTTTCTTACCAATGAAGTGGGCACTATTTTTTTTTTTTGAGAAAGAATGAGGGTCAGGACAAGCCCTTATTTTGTATTAAGTAGGCATTAATTAATTAGGTATATGCTGAACTATTGCAGCCCCAAGGCATTAAGCCTAAATTTCTCTTGATCCAAAACTCGGAATATCTTTTCAGCCCAAATTTATTTGTGGGCCCACAACGTGATTGGATAAACTTTCAATGAAACCACATATGCATGCATCATTTTTGTTGGGCTCAAGTATAACTGTATAAGCTCACGCAAGAAATTTTCTGGTCCTAGTTGTAATTCAGAATACTGAATTGTTGTTTGCATGATTGGTACCCGCTACAGGCTACAGCGTTGGAATTCAGAATACTGAATTGCTGATAGTGGTTCATTGTAGGGGTGTCAATGGGTATGGTACGGGTTGGATGGAGATATTTTCATCATGGTTCTAAAACTTAGAATTGGAATCGGAATCGGGTTCTTAAATGTGGAATTAGAATTGGATGAATCGGCTAGAATCGGCCGAGTTGACTCGAAAACTCAGATTTTTTTGGCAGAAAGCCTGTTTTGTAGCCAAAAGGCCCAAAATGTAGGAAATACTTGGTAAAAAAATAATTTGTAATAAAACTATGTTAAGACAAAACATTACGCTCAAATAATTCATTAATTATATAATGTAATACAAGTATTAAAAATTAAACACACTTTTTATTGCTAGAACCTATGCCGAGCTGGTTGGATCATCTCATCGTCCTCTGTATTAAAACACGAATGGAGATATTGTTGTAAAGAACCAAAAAAGGAGGACATTAATGTAGTGTCAAATGAAGAATTATTAATATCCTCATATCCAACATATGGATTGTATGTGCTAGAAGAATTATAGTCTGGTTGTACTCCATATGAAGATGTGTTTGAATTATATACCCCGCTGAGCTCTGAGGTCCCATACATGCCATCATAAGAATTAATATTTCGATTTCTTACCGTTAGTTCATTGACATCTCTATACCGTGTTCTATACCGTGTTCCTGTTCGTTCACATGCATTATTATACTAGTTAGTCATATGCATTATTTATTGTTCTAATATAAAGCCAAATATGCTTTCTCACTTTTCTTTGGTCTACAAATTAATATGCTGTCTAACATATAGCAATGCACTAATTTACTTTGATCTACAAATATGTTGTCAAATATGTTGTTTTTTCGTCAATTCAGTGCCTAAGAAATCATTCTTGCATTATCTAAGCAGTGCCTAACCCGTGCCCAAACGTGCAATATATAAAAACTATTACAATTTTTTTTAATTGAAAAAATGTCAGACTCGGCTAGACTCAACCTGACTCGATCAGAATTGGCCTGACTTGACTTAACTCAGCCTGACTTAGCCAGAAAATAGGCTAACTTGGTTGAGTCAAACACTGTTCATCCGAGTTTTGCTGAAAAAATCACACAAGTGAGAAACTCAGGTAAAAGTTGGATCGGACTTGGTCGATACCGAGTTGACTCAGAATCGGCCGATTTTCAAAACCATGATTTTCATACTCATACCCATTAAAATTGATCTTACTCATACTTTACCCTTACCCATTAAGAATTAACCTTACCCTTCCCTACCCTTACCCGTTAATATTATCGGGTAACGAAACGGTAGTGGGTGAATAACGGATAATACTAATATAATAATTAATTTTATTATAATTTACAAATAAAAAAAAATCAAAATTCATTATGTTTTACAAATTATATTTTACTCATTACATAAGATAACCATTTAAATTGTTTTTTCACTCATTATAATTTTTTATTGCAAAATTTGAAATTAATTTGAAAACAAAATTGAGTCATAGCCACCATGAAATTAAAGTGGAAATATGACTACGTGAGTCAGATTCTTACGTAATTTATATTCCATTCTTACAATTGAGTAAAAAAAAAGAAAATTAAGAGGAAAAGAAAAATATATCAAAGATGCAGACTTTGTACGTTGGAATAGAAGGACCTAATTTAGAGCACTAAAATAGAAGAGTAAATCTAGATGCACTCAAAATTGAATTGAATATAAATAATTTTAAATTTTATATTTACTTTATAGGGTAACAGGTACGAAATAGTCATTACTCACACCCTTACCTATTTAGTTAACGGAAAAAAATTCTTACCCATACCCATACCCAATAAGCTAACGAAAAAAAACCTTACCCATACCCGCTTTATCGAATACGATACGAGTCGGATAAACGACTAAAAAGGTACCATTGACACTCCTAATTAATTGTACAATTCTTATCGAACCGAAACTTTTTTAGTTAGCACCCCATTAAATTCTAATTAAAAAGATACCACTCTGATCAACTTATTTAACAAAATATCTCTCATGCGCTCTCAGTTTATGCACTAAATTGGACTGGTGCGCTTACTGGGGGTGCACATACGGAGAATGCGCATCACTGGAGGTTCTTGATACAGGTTTGTCTTTGTCATTTTCTCTGACCAATCGATTTTTTAATCTCTAAAATAAATTGTTATCTCTCGCTGTCCAGTCTCAAATTTGAATCAATTTTTGGTATTCAGTTAAAATGTACATGAAAGAAGGAATTGTGTATTATATATGTATCTACATACTATTGATAATGATTTCTATGCCAAAACATTTTTCTGCCAGATATATATTTTCACCATATTTCTTTCAAACTATATTTTATAATCTGGTTTTTAATTATGAACAATATGAACTGCAAAGTTTATTTTTGATCCATCAGTGAACAAAAAAAATATTAACACATGCAAAAAATTATCTATTACAATTATATTTCACATCAAACACATTTATTGGCCTTTAAATATTTTTTTTTTGAGTAAAGGTTGGAGGTCAAACCACCCAACTATTTAATACATTTGTTATTATAACAAATGATTTCTTCCATCTGAATTTTGAACCCATGACCTCTCACATAGAGACCATGTGCCTTAGCCACTAGACCAAAAGCTAGTTCTCATTGGCCTTTAAATCTTACATCAATTAATTATAAATTATAAAATTAATTAGTTTATAATATATGTGCTTCTTTTGTGAAGGAAAGAAATATAAATAGTAATATAGTTTTGATTCATCAATTAAACTTTGTCGTTTAAATTTATTGCAAAATAGAGGATGCATATGTATATATCATGGAATTTGTAATAACACTGAAGCCAACCTCACATAGAATGTACCTAGTTCAGTTATAGTACATAAATTAGTTAGTCTGTCCTTGATCTGCATGCAATTAAACTTCATAATGATGTTGCTACTTGCTCATGAGTACGACAATCTGATTGATGTTTAACATGATGCTTAATACATGTTTGAATCAAGAACCTTCAGTGGTGCGCACCCCCAGTACGCGCACCAATCCAATTTGGTGCGTGGACTGAGAACGCGTGAGTGGTATTTGTTAAATAAGTTGATTAGAGTGCATGGTATTTGTTTAATTATGATTTAATGGATTGCTAACTAAAAAAATTTCGGTAATTTTTCATAATACCTTTGTGCAACTTTTATCATCAAACAAAATATTTCTCTTCTAAAATTATTGACAATTTTTTTCTTTTCCGGTTTCCTCCCCCTTCCTCCTCCCTCTCATTTACTCTTGAAGTATTAATTTAAGTTACTCCATATAACTCAATTTAAATTAAAAATTAACAGTAAATATAAAATAAGCTGCTCCATATTTTTATTCTATTTTTACGATCTAACATTAACATATATATATTTGTAGCAATTTGGATATTATAATAACTTATTCACTAGATGTAAATTTCTTTACTTGTTTGTTTTCTGTTTTGATATATGTGATAGCTAGGCTAACCTTATAAACTAATTTATATGGTGCCGTTTGATTTGACAATATATACATGTTTTAGTTTTCTTAAGTTTTTGAAACTGTCTTTACTGTTTAATTTTGTAATAATATTAGTTTGTAAGTATTAAATTAAGACTATCTTCTTTAGTTTTTTATGCTAAAGCTTATCCTTATTTAAATTTTAGACACTGATATTTGTGAATTTAACATCTTAATTTAATTTGCCGCACCCACGCATTGAGATATTTGATTCAACCTGTTTGGACTGGAATATGAGGTTGTAATACTTAATTCAACTATAAAACTTCACATATATAATTAAATAAAAGTAATGAAAAAACAAATAGCTCACTGTTAAAAATAATTTATAAAGTATTCACATATACAATATATTTATTAAAAGAAAACTGATTACTTCAAAATACAAACTCAACCTATTTTTCTTAATTAGTAGCATCGTCGGATGTATACACAAATGGCTCGACAAATAATAGCTCAAAAGAACCCACAATTAAACATTAAATCTGATATCATGAGTGACATAAACAATGTTGTAAAATGCGGTTTTGTTCATGCATGCGGAAAGCCACTGCATACCGCATATGCGGAATTTCATGCGGACTTATATATGCAGATTTTAAACTATATATTAATTTAGTTCCACTCAAAACATGCAATATATTCTCATTAAAATCATTTAAACAATAAATTCGCACATATGCGGACATATGCAGCCCAATCGCACATATGCAAACCAATATACGAACATATGCGGCCGCATATGCGAAACCGCATATTTGAGACTGCATGGAAATTTTTATGCGGAATCGGACTGCATATGTATATGCGGCAGCATGAACCGCATTTTACAACACTAGACATAAATGTGATCACTATTCGATAATTTCGTCAGCTCCTCCTCATCATTTCTCTTTTTGGCACATTAAAATTTAAAAGCACATAGCCTCATTCCTTTCACTCCTTTGGAGTGAGGCACTATGGTACTGTGTATACCGCGGATTGGCCCGTAGTCCGTATTATGGATCAATATTTTTATTTTTAAAATTTTATGGTCCATTCGAACTGTTCAACATGGTATTCATATAAATATGTACTTGTAAACTAAATTTCACACATTTTAGAATTTATTTACTATTTTTTTTAGATGGGTAAAAAATTATTGTTTTTGGATGGTCCAGAATTTCTAGACCAAGTGATTTTCTATCCATCTAAAAAATAGTAATGTTTTATTTTTATAAAAATGTAAAATTTAGTTACGAATACATATTCATATAGAGACTATGTTAGAAAGTTTGAATCGTCGTTAAACTTTCGTACTAAAAATTTTAGTCCATAGCAGGCGCCATAGCCTCCCTCCCATAATTACTATTGATGTAAACTTATGAGAAGAATAGATGAAATTGACAAAAAAAAGTTTTCACTATTTTCGTAAAAAGAAAAATAACAAAATTAGAATGAAATATACATAGAATAATATGAAGTATATTACTTTCCTGGTTAATTATTGATTTAAAATTGAATAAGACGGATCAAAATATTTTAATATCTTAAGAATAAATCGGAGGGAGAAGGGGAGGGGAGGGAAAAGTTAAAAATATTCACAAGATGTCGGCCGTGGTAGTGTTCTAGAAGAAGAAATATATTATTTAATGCCTTTCAAAAAAAATCAGTCAAAATAATTATTTTGTAAAAAGTCCGATTTGGATGGATGTGTGCACTGTGCCGTGGTACTTCTTCTAGAAACAAAAAGAATCTAATCTAAATTCCTAGCATTCACTTCATGGTACCCTAAGTCCAGCTTGGATGGACCCCACAGTTCTACCGACCCCGCGTGACTTGAAAGTACCCCACAACTCCACATCGAGTGTGACGCGGCTATAAAAATGGAGCACTATTTGTGAAGGATTCTATCCGTATACCTTCGCGCATAAGGTTATAAATGAGCCGGTTCGGAGCAAACTGAGCCTTAGCTCAGTTCATTAATTATGGACTGAACTGTTAGCGAGTCAGCTCGTTAACAGCTCGCGAGCTAAAATCTCAGCTCAAATTCGTGACGAGCCAGCTCGCGAGCTGGCTCACTGGATTTGGTTGGACCTTGTTTTAAGAAGAAAATAAATTTTACAAACCTTTTTGGACCGAGTTGAATCAAGCTGGACCAAACTTGATAGTATAATATACACACAAATTCATATAAATTCACAAATTGATGCCTAGTCGAGCTGGGCCTTAGCTCAGCTCGTTAATTCTGGCCTGAGCTGTTAGCGAGCCAGCTCATTAACAGCTCGGTCCACTATCGAACGAGCTGTTACCGATCGAGCCAGATGTGAGTCACGAGCGAGCCACGAGCTACGAGCTTTTCTGATAGCCCTACTCGCGTAGATATAACTGTTGCTAATAGAAAAAAAACTCCTTTTTGTCTGTATATCTTCGAGGACAAATAACATTTGCACAGAAAATAAATCTGCTGTGATTCCAAAAGATCGCATGTCCCTGTGATTTCAATCTCAACTGTTTATCTGTTTCGAGATTCGTGTAATTTTTTTTTTTTTAAATTCATGTATTCTAATAAATAAATATTTAAGATTGGAATCGGAATTAACTTACGATCCTTTAAAATCGCAGCAGATTCACTTCCCATTTGCACAATCTTTTTTTTTGAAAACTTAGTAGTTGCTACCAAGAAGTAAAATAAATGTGTTTAACACATCCCACCCTACATTATTACATCATTACATCAAAGAATGAATGATTTGATCTGACAAAAATATTATTTTCCATATAGAACCATTAATCTAAACAAGCCTTCTGAAGTGATCAACACTAACAGAGTGCTTGAGATTTAGCATGTTTACTTATGAAAATATATAATTCTACATATGACTTTTGACAACATTTTAACATCAGCTAAAAGAAAATTAAATCGTACGTCAGATATTATAAATTGTTTATCTACGTGTTTGCTTATAATATTAAATTTTATTACAATTTTTGTTTTCACTTCTTTATAATTACATCAGTGTTTAATTTATTTTGCATTTTTTTGAAAAAAAGAATGTGTAGTCAATATCGCATTATTTTTTTTTTTTACCATGAGATGAGGATATATAGTTCAACACATTTTAATGTGAGCGCTGAAATTTCAAACATAATGTACTCTTAAATTAAAGTTATATATATGCAAAATATATATATTGAAATGCAGAAAATGGTTTCGGTGTTCTCTCTCACTTTTGACAACCAACTTTAACGAATCTACAGAAAATGTAATAAATTTATGTATATATTTTGTCATGCAAAAAAGGTAATATATATATTAAAGTTATTCCCCATTCAAATAATAAAATAGTGCTGAAATTTATTAGTTCTAATTTTTACATAATCATATAATAATCATGCACTCATAAACAAGTGACGCAAGAGAACAGAGTAGGTCCGACATCCATCAGACCTATGTTTAAGTTCAACGAGTCCCATATAACTATTCGATCCATCTTAAAATCTGTGTGTACAAAAATCGAAGCAGATGTACACAAAATTTAAAACATTGCCAACGATTCTTAAAACATACTAAATGGTGATTGAATCCGTGAAATCAAAGAAGGTGATGCAATACAAGATGAAGCAAATCAATGACACAATAAAAGTGATGCCATACAAGGTGAAGCAACTCTTTCGTCACGGTAAAATGATTAGAGAGAAGACCAAGTTGAACACGGTACTGTCAATCCTTGACTAACGGTGAGCTATTGACGGATCGAAGGAAGAAACTTCGGCCGTAAGAAACATCTGATTTGGCTGAGAGTAAATAAATACTAATTTTTTTTTCTTTGCTTGATCTCATCCTCTTCAGTCGTCTCTCTCCTCCTAATAAGGTAATTTATATATGCTTCCCTTTCCCTAGCATGATTTCAGTGAAGTTATTTCAAAAGCTAATTTGCCATAATATCCTTTTTTATTTCAGGGAAGCAAGTGAGATCCATATCAACTATCAAGCCCAAAATTAATGGAAGACGCCGTGCAATCAAGCAAGAGATTAAATACTACTGTAAGTCGATTTGCTCTCTTGCTTGCTTTTCTTTTTGTTCTTAAAATCATTTCTCTCTCTCTTGAAAATCAATTTCCCAAGTACATCTCTCTTCTTTTTTACTAATTTGGAATGATTTCTCTATCTTTTGTTTTTTGTTCTTTTGGAAGGGTTCCTCTTTTTTTCTCCCTTCTTTTCTCTAGCTCCCTCCCTGAACAAAGTGATGTTTATCTTTTGATTATACTAGATAGAGCTCTTTCAAACTGTTTAAACTCGTTCTGAACTTGAACCAGGAGTTGAGGTAACAGATCTGTAAACTACTATATCTGAATCTAATTTTCGGAAAACCAATATTTTATGTTACACAAGAGATGGTTTTATATTTTTTGTCAACAAGATAGCTTAATCATGCAATCATTTTTCACCTAGAAAATCTGTTTATTGCAGGACGAGATAGACCTAGAGACTGGCTTGATGGTACAAGCAAACAAAGAGACTGACTCCCCAAATGATCTAGAGACTGGCTTGCAACAACAGGTTTTTAACTTTATATGTATATGCTTTGAAAACCCTAATAAAAACTGAGAATGTAACTGCTACAGATTTAAAATCTAGTCTAGGATCGACCCATTCGTCCATACCTTTGTAGTCTTTATCATCATCTTCCCTTTCTCTCGGTTTTATCTTTTCGAGTGGAGAGGAGAATGAGGGAGAGGGGAGGAACTGGGACCGAGCAGAACCGATTGGAGTTGAGAGTGCGGTATCGTCGAAGCTCGTAGCAGAGTTTCTATCTCGATTAGAGTGCAACGGTGAGTAGACTCGATTGTTGTCGGAGCGCGGCGGCGGTTGAAGAAGCAGATCCGGTTGTGTAGCGAGATGGTCTAGACTACCAGAACTAATGATTTGATTTCTTTAGAGATGAAACTCAAAGGCAATAGAAAATGACAGAACCATTTGTCGCATGTTTCAATCCTTCCATTAAACCATAAGGGAATTTCTTGTTATGAGACCAGATGTGTGATTAGTCTCTTGTTTTCTTCCTGCAGGAAGTAAACTCACTTGGTGGGGCCATAGAGTCAGGCACTCAAAAAGCATCTGCTGCAGCTGATGAGAAAAAACTGGTTAGTCTTTCACTCTTCAATATGCTATTTCATACAAACTCTTCACGCTTAGTTAGGTACATGCAGTACGCTGCACAACCACTATATAGGGCAGTAAATTAGTGAATACATATAAATCTTCTAAAATAAATCAGGGTCTTCAATGGTAATGAGGGTTTTGTTGTAGTATACCAATATATTTAGATAAGGTTCTATTAAGATGCATATTTGCAACTAGCATGGTAATTTTGGCTGGGTGTAAAAGAAAAGGCATCTGAGTTTCTGAGCCCCATCATTTTATACTTATCCGATAGGTTTTCAACTTAGCTCACCAATTCCATGCTTATCTAATAATATATTTTTTTTCACAATAGGTTCTACTCACAATATCATTCTCTAAGGATATATGTTAATTAATCTAATAATGTTTTTTTTTTCCCCTTCGTTTTTACTAATCTGACAGAAAGAAGAAATCCGCAAAGCAAAGGGAAAAACCATTTCAGAGTTTGCTACCATTGCCATGTTGTTTGGTTTGTCGGAAGCATTAGGCATCATGTTTTTTCATGAAAAATCGGCGAATGAAAACATTCTTAAAGCCGTATCTATCCTTGGCTCTCTGGCTTTCGTTGCTGGCTTTTGCTTGCTGATCCATATATTCTTCATGCTTGCACCGAGTAACACATTTCCTCATCCAATCCATGACACCATCTCAAAAATTCTCATCATCTTCTCATCCACTGCTGTTCTCGCATCACTTATTCCCTTGTTTCAGCTTCCAAGCCCTTATAACCTTCTAATACCAATTGTCATGGCAGCAGTACTCCTTACCCTATGTATTCATTTGTATATCAGCTTCAAAACCAATGACAAAGAAACTGAGAACGACAAAACTCAATACGAAAAGAAGCTGAAGGAAATACCGCGCCTTTCTGAGCTAAGCCAAGGGGTTGTATCTTTATCATCAAGTGGTTTGATTGGTGTCCTCTTTGGTATACATACAAATGCTTCGAACCATGCACACCATCCTGTTGTCTCAGCCTCAGTTTTCCTGTCCTTCGCATGTTTTATAATCAG
Source organism: Carex cristatella (assembly GCA_024447775.1). Taxonomy (NCBI): domain Eukaryota; kingdom Viridiplantae; phylum Streptophyta; class Magnoliopsida; order Poales; family Cyperaceae; genus Carex; species Carex cristatella. The sequence goes on from JAJHPF010000018.1 coordinate 5,157,136, forward strand.
CATTTGCCTTATGGTCCTTTGCCAAATGAAACTCATCCATTTGAGCTTTAGTACTATAAAAGTGTTCCTGGGATTGTGCAAATTTCTACTAGTTTTGTTGGCACTTTCGGCACTTGCAATTGCCTTCACGTTCTTAAAGTGGTACACTGTTTTGGTTGTCATACCAGTTTTGATTGTTTTTTCCGTTTGGCTATTCAAGTTATGGGCAAGCCATAACATCCAAGACACCTTAGAAGAAGATGATCTCAAGTTGGCTTACACCAAGGGAAACAAGGTTAGAATTTTATTAATATTTATGGATCATGTGTCGCGAAAAACATATATATATTTTTTTGCACTGAAAAGAAAAATGTATTTATATATCATATATAAAATACCCTTTCCCTGTGGCTACCATTATTAATTTTTTCTTTCATAATTAACAACAACAATAGGAAGTAGATAAAGGACACATAATATATAGAAGTTCATCTTCCAAGGTAATTTTGTTTGACACTAGAAAATTTAATACTCCTTTTATGAGTTATAATTAATAATGGATCAATTGGCAGTGCAAGGATCAATTAATGGTGGAAGACAAAATAATTTTAACTAAGTACTAAGCTGCAATGCACCAAATTTATAATAACATGGATTTTCATGCATGCAATATTGGTTAGAAACTAAATATTTGTAAATATTTAATAAGAAAACAGTTGAATTAATTATGAAATTATATGTACAAATAAATTAATTACTTGCCATTAACTAACTTTTAGGTATCATCTATATCCTTTGGGGGAATAACTGCTATCTTCAGCGGATATCTTGGAAGTGTCGAGAAAAACACGCACTTGAACATTTACTTGATGTTCTTGGTCTCGGCTTTTCTTTCGGGGCAAAGCCTGATCCTGTTATCCTACAAGCCTTCCACAACAGCACACATTGGTTTTGCTGTTAACATTCTTACCTACTTTGCGATTAGCCTGCTCGTATTTGGTGTATTTATTATCTTCATCCTCGAGTATATGCGACTCTAGTTTAACATCTCCAAGGTACGTACGTTAAGTGGATATAATAATTAAATTGTAATATGGAATCTCTGGATGATTTATACTATTGGCAATTCAAAAATAGTCCCCAAATAGGGCTGGATCGACCCTTATTCAATTCTTAAAAAAAAAATTAGTTCCCAAATATCATGGTTATTATTATTATTTTTTAACTAGAGAATATGCTTAGTGCAAGTTGGTATTTATCAAAATATGGAACTTAATTGTGAATTTTAAACCATCAAATACTATGGGATATATTATTAAATTTTAAACATATATTGATACATCATCAAATACGGTGGATGTATAACATATACATATATATCAAATCTCATGACCACATTTAACTACGTTATATATATGTTAGTTCATATAACATATATATCAAATCTCATGGAACATAGTTAGTTGCGGACTTCAATTAAAATGGGCATTTATTATATATTTCTCTAAGATTAACAGATTTAATTATCTTCTTGGTATTCTACTTCATAATTTCTAATTATTTACATATCAAGCTTTTCAGATGACATGAAATGCACACCTACATACGAGAAGACACCAATGAAGATAAAAGAGATTATGGCAATCACACATTTCGTCACATGGAGAGAAAGATGAGCCAAAATATTTAGGGAACAATGCAAGACAATAATGGAACTGGCATAAGAAGTTCACAGTCAATGGTCATACTTGAATTAGCATAGAAGACTTTTTTTTCTTCTTCTTCTTGGGTTTCTGTTTTATTTAAATTCAATAAGGACTTGCTATAGAGTCCACATTTGTAACAGGCAATGTTGTAAAATGCGGTTCATGCAGCCGCATATGCGGCCGTATATGCTTATGCAGTTCGATTATGCATGAAAATCTCCATGCAGTTCTATATATGCGGTTTCATATGAAAATCACATATTTCCAGTTTAAAGAGGCATGTCGATTTTTAATCATGCAATTATTTGCATCTGACATCATGCGATTCTATCATCGAGTGTTAATTAATTAATTGTTTGCGTTTGGTTAATTTAATGAGTTACTTTAGGATCAATGCCCCTACTCGGACCTAATTCACCGAATGATTTTAATATGCTGGAATTCAACGTAATTATTTCCTCTAACATGTGATACAAGTTACTTTTAATGAGAACATATTGCATGTTTTGAGTAGAAATAAATTAATATGTAGTTTAAAATTCGCATATATAAGTCCGCATTAAAATCCGCACATGCGGCTGCATACTGCATATGCAGTATGCAGTGACCTTCCGCATGCATGAAAACTGCATTTTACATCATTGACAACAGGTTTTATATCAAAACTTGGTATGTAAGACTTTGTTATCAATATATAAATAAGGACACGATCCCTATTTTTTTTATCAAAAATAAAATAAAATGCACACCTACAAGTGCATGCTGAATTTTGTTCCAGCCTCCTGTTATAATAAAGGAAGTGGCATATACGTCTGATGTATGAAAACTAGCTAGTTCGCAGTCAGATGTATATATGTAATTTTTTTTTTCTTTTTTTGAGAAATTAAAGCCCGTAGGCAGTCAGATGTATATAAATTTGTAGCTGTTGAGGTACCCTTGTTTTTGGAGTTTTTCTTTTTTATCTTTGGATAAATGATCACTTTAGGCATCAATGACTCTATAATTAATGTTTGTTCTTTCTTATAATTATGGGCGTTTGTTATTTATTCTGATATCTGAGTAGAATATCATGTTATATATGGAGATTTTATTCCTCCATTATTAAAATTTCATATTTTCACTACTTGAATCTTATACTTTCTTTGCATATATCTTGTTCCGGCCTTATATATGTGTTATCATCCATGCGCTCCAAGATAGAACATATTTTTCAGTCTTTCATGTATATATAATTTTAAAATGATAGGTGGGTTTTACCGAGGGTCAAGTTATATTACACATGAAATGTGGTTAAGGTGTTGACATTAGAGGCCCAAAAAGCCCAAAAGGCCACTCTTATTTTAGTAATTAAACACTAATTTGTTTACATCATCGCTTGAATAGTGAAATGTATTAATTTGGCGTATTTTATTGAAAAAGTGTGCCCAAAGCTAATTAACACTAATGGTTATTTTATTTTTGTATTTATTTTGGCTTGACTAATTAATAAGTTGAGCTATGGTGCTATGCATATATAATGTCATACCTTGCTATGCACGGACAAAACACTTGATGGAGAAACACACAGAAAAATTAAAAACTAATGTACTCTTCGTTGGGTCCCTCTTTCCTTCTCTGTCGATGTTGCCTCCCTCTCTTTTAGGGATGTCAATGGGTACGATACGGGTAGGGTGGAAGTATTTTCATATCCATACCCACTAAGAGTTGACCTTACCCATACTCTATCCTTATCCGTTAAGAATTTGTCTTATCCTACCCTACCCGTACCCGTTAAAATTAGTGGGTAACGAAACAGTAGCGGATGAATAACGAATAACAGTAATATAATGGTTTTATTATTTTTACAAATATACTATCAAAACTCATCATGTCATACATACGCAATTACAATTACTAATATAAAAATCAAAATATAAATATGCAATCAATTATAACTAATAGCTTTTTTATAAAGAAAAAAAAAACAAAAAATTCAAATATCTCTTCTAACAAATTCAAAATTCAATTCGTTAATTAAACAATAAAACATTCAAATAAAAAAAGTAATATATTTAATATTATATTCATGTTACACCAAATTGCATACATTTTCTCATGAATTAACGTTGATACAATGATATGAGAAATATAAAATTGAATAAATTGAATATAATATTTATATATCTATGTAATTTATTTTATATAATTACCCGTTACCCAATGGGTACAAAATAGTTTTTACCCGTACTCATATCCGTTTAGCTAACGAAAAAAAATCCTTACCCATACCCATACCCAATAAGCTAACGAAAAAAAAATCTTACTCATACCTGTCTTATCGAATACGATACAGGTAGGATAAATGGGTAAACGGTTTTTATTGACACCCCTACTCTCTCTTCCTAAGGCAATTTCACTCTCACCGAGAGGTTTCTGTCACGTGCTCTCCGACTGAGATCACCTTCGGTGCCATAAGGCGGTACCACCAATAATATTTTTGTTGTTATAATTATCAGCATCATCTTTATTACTACCATAATATTTTTTATTCATAATCATAAATTACAATTCTCCTTAATTTGGTTATTATTTTATTTTGAATAATTTACGGTTATTTTAAGTCTGGTATATTTTATTAGAAAATTTTAACAACTTAATATATTCTTCAAATTGAAATTCCTATCAAACGAAATAACTTAAGTAAACTTAAATTTTAAATTCACATGCAAAGTTGGATAGCTGAAGCTACCTTAATTAACTTAATATTTCTTTTTTTTTAAGGAACAACGCCCAAACATGATCTTAAAATTTAATTTTAATGGGCACCCCTGCTTACAGAATTGGGATAAGGGGCTTAACATTTGTTCCATAAAGAGGCCTACGGGCAGTACTAGAAGCAAAAAAAAAATTGTTCCATAAAGTGATATGTAAATGCAGCTTTTGACATAGTATAGCAGAGAAAAAAGAAACGCTGTTAGGTGCTCATTGATAACACGCGACGGCAATTTCTATGGCATGATGTCTCGCCATAATAGAGAATTGAATGCTCATTTAAATAGACTTACAAAAGAAATTAGATGGTTAATTAGTACCTGAGAACTTCGAGAATTTGCGCGCAGTTTCTTGCCATTTGCCCACATAGACTCTCTTTCTTGTTAGCTCCCTCTGTTTTTTTTTAATGGTTGGCGCGCGGATGTCTTCACAAGAAAAGTAGCTACCTCTCTTTCTCTCTTATCATCTCTCTTCCTGAATTATAATTTTTCTCCGAGAAATGAACATAATATATATATGTATATGCGCTGGGCCTCAATTAGACGTGTTATCTGTTATGTCATTTCTTGGAAGCTTCAAGGTTGCACATCTCTCCATTTTGCACTGAAAAGAAGAAATGTTATCGTTCTCTGCCGGGAGGAATATATATGAGATTCAAACTTTTATGTGACAGCTATATATATATATATATATATATATATATATATATATAAATGTTTGACTAGATTAACCTTATTAACTTGAGCTCTTTTGTTATAAAACTAATTAATATTGCCCCAACAAGGGTTGTTTTTATCCCTAGCTCTCTGAAAATTGATACGAATGGGATTGTCCATTTGGAATAAGAATGGAGAAATAGATCAGTTGACTTGGGATGAAAAGACTGACTGGGTAAGTCTCCGCGACAACCTCACACATGCATGTCAAGCATGTGGTAGGAAATTTTCTCTTAATTTCCCTTGCGGGCCCTTGTTAATTATTGAGGTAATGATCAAAACTCAAATTATATACGTAAGAATTCAGTGATTAATATTATAAATTAAATTAATCGTACTTGTTAATTTTTTGGATTTTACTAATAAATTAGCGTGTAATTCGTTCATGCGCAAGATACCATAATTTAGAAGATATTTTTCTAATAAAAATGATATAAAGACCAATTATATACGTGTGGAATTTCGTATAAATGTTGAAAAATCTGCGTAAGAATTAATATCGGGAACATGTTCTATAGAAGAATTCAAGTAGTTCACCAATAATTATGGGAACATGTTCTATAAAAGAATTCAAGTAGTTCAATAATGAAAAAGATAAAATAAGAGAATATTAAGTTGAAATTAATAAAAGTTCCAACAATCATGAACTGGTCAAGGTTGACCTGACCCGATCATAGTACGCTCGATTACTATTAATATATTTTTAATTTTCATGAAACTTAGTATCAATTAATGTATAACTAATCAGTTTTTATGTAATAAACATTAATTAAAACTATAATGAATTAATTTTATGTAATAAACATTAATTAAAACTGTGTCTGATTACAATTAAAACTGTCTGTTTATTTTTTAATTTTTATTTTATAATACTGTTTCAAGGACACCATAAAATACGTTAGAAAAATTAATTTATAGGATTCGAGGAAATTGATAATGCGAAAACTTGTTAATACATCGACAAGGCATATTAAACATTTAAAAGTACATAGCCTCACTCCTTTCACTCCTTTCGAGTGAGGCATGCACTATGGTACTATGTATAGCACAAATTGGCTCGTAGTCCGTACTACGAATCAATATTTTTGTTTTCAAAATTCTAAGGTCGATTCTGACTGTTCAACATGGTATTCATATGAGTATATACTTGTAACTAAATTTTACACATTTTAAAATTTATTTACTATTTTTTTAGATGGTTAAAAAATTATTGTTTTTGGATGGTCTAGAATTTTTAGATCAAGTGATTTTCTATCCATCTACAAAATAGTAATTTGTTTTTATAAAAATGTAAAATTTAGTTTACGAATACATATTCATATAAAGACCATGTTGAACGGTTCGGATCAACCGTTAAGACTTTTAAATTAAAAATTTGAGTCCATAGCGCGTGCCAATATTCACTATGCATAGTAGCATAGTCTCACTCCTTCCATAATTAGTATTGATGTAAACTTATGAGAAAAATAGATGAAATTGACAAAAAAGTTTTCACTATTTTCCTAAAAAGAAAAATAACAAAATTAGAATGCAATATACATAGAATAATATGAAGTATATTACTTTCCTTGTTAATTATTGATTTAAAATGGAATAATACGGATCAAAATATTTTGATATTTTAAGAATAAATAGGAGGGAGAAGGAGAGGGAGGAACAAGTTAATATTCACAAGGATATTGCATGGGTCAATAATTTAAGAAGAGAAATATTTTATTTACTAGTTTTAAAAAAAAATTCAGTCAAATTTTTTTTTTAAATTGCGATTTCTTCGGATGGATGTCGGCCCAGGAGCGGATCCATAAAGGCTTAGGGGAAGGCAAGTGCCTACTCCTGAATTTGAATTTTTTTTTGAAGCCCAATACAATCTATGTATGTGCTTACCCCCTTGATACAATCTGGTGCCTGCCCTTGGTCCAAGAATAACACGGCCCAGTCAAGATAAGTAATTTAAAGTTTGGCCCAGTCTATTTAGCACGCTCCTGGCTCCTGCCTCCACATCTGCTGAAATGCAAAAAAACATACTTCGCTGGAGATGAACTCCTCCACAGAGAGAAAGAATTCACGCTACTCTGAGTCGCCCACTCTCTCTTAGAATCGCACCAGAGATCGCCAGTTAGTGACAGAGAGGCGACCGCAGTGCCAGAGTCAGAGGAGATCGTGCCAACCTTAGGTTTGATGCTTGAATTGAATATCAGGTTGAATTGACTATCTTGCGTAATCCATTTATAACAGTATTCTAAGTCACGACCTCAGACTCACGCCCTCATATAAGGGTGTTCTCAATTTCACCTTTCTTTCACAGCCCTCATATAAGGGTTATTCACGATATCAGGCTGATGTCCTTTAGAAATCATGTCATGTAGAAAATTTATTGCCCTTTTGTGATGAGCTTTGACAGATAGGAAAACTAAGTGATTGGTCAGTTGAGTTTTTTTTTTTTTTATTCAAAGTCCGTAGGAATAATTTCATTCACAAACCAAAATTTGACTACAAGAAAGGTAACAGGGCATAATATACCAGTTCCCTGTCTGCCACTGTTTTACTGCAACAGAAAAGAAATTAAACTGGGAAATTAAAACAGCTTAGAAATAACCCCTATTTTGTTTAGCCTAAGGTGATTTAAAATCGAATTGGGTTGATTAAAACATCTACTCAAAGGTGAACAACGATCTTCCATTTCTATCTCTTGCAAGAAGGAATTAGCTAGCGTATCCGATTAGTTAATGGGTTTGAATCCGATTAACTAATTTAAATCCGATTAGTATCCTACCCTGACAGAAATTCTGGATCCGCCCCTGTGTCGGCCGTGGTACCGCGTTCTTCCAGAAGTAAGACAAGAAATAATCTAACATTGAGTTCAACTTTCATGTGGATTACATTCCTTAATTATTCCTTAATTGTTCTTTTCCACTTTTCCTGCCAATTGACCATACAATTCCACCGCCCCTATTCTGGATAAGATTCCAACTGCCATCATGCCCTTGTTACCCTAGCCCAGCATAGAGTTTGATCGAGTGTGACGAGGACAAATTAATAACATTGTTTATCTACGATCGAGCTAGTTTGATCAATTTCGTGCAAATGTTATTTGACATTTTAACATCAGCTAAAAGAAAATTAAATCGTACGTCAGATATTATAAATTGTTTATCTACGTGTTTGCTTATGAGAACCCTTTGAAATATTAAATTTTGTTACAATTTTTGTTTTCACATCTTTATAATTACATCATCAGTGTTTAAAAAAAAATGAATGTGTAGTCAATATCGTATTTTTTTAAAAAATTTTAGCATGAGATGAGGATATATAGTTCAACCCATTTTAATGTGAGCGCTGAAATTTCAAAATATATATGCAAAATATATTGAAATGTAGAAAATGGTTTAAGTGCACTTTGAAAACCAACTTTAACTAATCTACAGAAATGTAATAAATTTCTGTATATATTTTGTCATGCAAAAAAAGGTGATATATTAAAGTTATTCCCCATTCAAATAATAAAATAACGCTGAAATTTATTAGTACTAATTTTTACATAATCATATATATAACAATCATGCACTCTTAATTAAACAAGTGACGCAATATGAGGTGAAGCAAATCAATGAGGCTTTTTTTCACTGGAAAATGATTAGTTGATTGCAAATCTTTTCACCGGGAGAACTTGCTTTTAGTTTAGTGGTAAAAGTATATGGCTCCCATATAAAAGGTCATACATGGGTTCCAAACCCACAAAGTTGAGAAATTCTCTGTATATACATAGAAATTTGAAATATGTTGGGTAGCTTGAACCCAACTTATATTTTAAAAAACTCTTTTCACCGGACAATGACCAGAAAGATATAGAAGACAAAGTTTACACGGTACGTAGTGTCAAATACTTTAATAGCGAGATAGTTAGAGGTCAAATTAATGAAGAAACTTCATTCCCAAGAAACCTCTGAGTTTCTCTCTTTCTTGCTCTTCTTCTAGTTCTTTTAGAATCATTTCTCTCTTCCTCTAGTCTCTTTCTCTTGAAAATCAATGGGCGCCGGTGCTTGCCAAGTATATCTCTCTTCTTTTTTTATTAATTTGGAATGATTTCTCTATCTTTTTTTTTTTTTTTGGAAGGGTTCCTCTTTTTTTTTTTCCTCCCTTCTTCTCTCTAGCTCACTCCCTGAACAAAGTGATGTTTATCTTTTGATTATACTAGATAGAGCTCTTTTAAATTGTTTAAATTCGTTCTGAACTTGAATGAGAAGTTGAGGTACAGATCTATAAACTACTATATATATATAGTTGAGGTACAGATCTATAAACTCACCATAGCCCATGTCTCCCTCTCTACATATACACACACATACTAGAATCTAATTTTCGAAAAACCATTATTTTATGTTACACAAGAGATGGTTTTATATTTTTTTTGTCAACAAGATAGCTTAATCATGCAATCATTCTTCACCTAGAAAATCTGTTTATTAATTGCAGGACGAGAACTCACTTGGTGTAGATCTAGAGACTGGCTTGATGGTACCAGCAAACATAGAGACTGATCCCCCAACTGATAACCACCACCACTTGCAACACCAGGTTTATAACTTCATATGTATATGCTTTGAAAACCCTAATCAAAACTGAGAATATGTCACTTCTGCCGATTTAAATCCGGTATTCCTATACTGGATTTTAAAATAATATACCAGATTTAATGTCCATACCTTTAGGATTGATAATAATATACCAGGTTTAAATTTCATCTCTATCTCATTTTTCTTTCTTTTGAAAATCCATGGGAGCTGGACTTCCAATTTCCAAATATATCTCTCTTCTTTTTGGTTAGCTTGTAATGATATCTCTCCTCTTCTTTTTTTTTTGTTCCTTCGGAATAGCTCCCTTTTTTCTTCTCTCTAGCTCTCTCTAGCTCTCTCTCTAAACATGTGATTTTTTTTTATTATGCTAGATAAAGCTCTTCCAAACTGTTTAAACTCGTTCTGAACATGCACAAGGGAGTTGAGATACTGATCTCGAAACTACTATATATATTTGAATCCAATGTTTGAAATTTCAATATTTTATGTTACACAAGAGATGTTTTTATATTTTTCAACTAGCTAGGTTAATCATGAAATATTCTTCACCTAGAAATTCTGTTTATTGCAGGACAAGAACTCACTTGGTGTAGATCTAGAGACTGGCTTGATGGTACCAGCAAACAAAGATACTGACCCCCCAAATGATCTAGAGACTGGCCTGCAACAACAGGTTTTTAACTTTATATGTATATGCTTTGAAAACCCTAATAAAAAATGAGAATGTAACTGCTACCGATTTAAAATCTAGTCTAGGATCGAACCATTAGTCCATACCTTTGTAGTCTTTATCTTTGATACATCATCTCCCCTCTCTCAGTTGTATCTTCTCGAGTGGAGAAGAGAATTAGGGAGAGGGGAGGAACCGGGACCAAGCATAGTCGATTGGAGCTGAGAGTGCGGTATCGTCGGAACTCGAAACTCGTAGCATAGTTTCCAACTTTCCATCTCGATTATAGTGCAACGGTGAGTAGACTCAATAGTTGTCGGAGCGCGGTGGCGGTTGAAAAAGCGGATCCAGTTGTGGAGTGATATGGCATTAGGGTGATCAACATCTCAATTGGAGCGCGACGGTGAGTAAATCTGGTCGTTGTCGGAGAGTGGCAGTGGTTGAAGAAGCAGATCCGGTCATGGAGCGAGATGGCATTAGGATGATCAACATCTCAATTGGAGCGCTGCGGTGAGTAGATCCGGTCGTTGTCGGAGAGTGGCGACGGTCAAAGAAGCGGATTCGGTCGTAAAGAAGGATGAGAATTAGGGTATTAAGATAATTAAAATAGATTAGAATATTAGAGTATTTTAAAAGATTTTCATGAGAAAAAAATAGTAGATTTAGGAATTATGGTCATTTGACCGATTGTAAATACGTTTTAGACTTAACCTAAACATGGTGTTCAGACTTCAAAGGCACGGATTCAGGAGTTCTCATCAGCAAAAAAAGAATGTTATGGTCTAAACTACCAGCACTAATGATTTGATTTCCTCAGATGAAACTCAAAGGCAATAGAAAATGACAGAACCATTTGTTGCATGTTTCTATCCTTCCATTAAACCATAAGGGAATTTCTTGTTATGAGACCAGAGGTGTGATTAATTTTTGGTTTCTTCCTGCAGGAAGCGACCTCACCTGGTGGGGCCATAGAGCCAGGCACTCAAAATGCAACTGCAGCAACTGATGAAAAAAAGCTGGTTAGTCTTCACTCTTCAAAGTTAAAAATATGCTATTTCTTACAAACTCTTAACGCTTAATTAGGTACATCCATGCAGTACGCTGCACAACCACTAGATAGGGCAGTAAATTAGGAGAATACATATAAATCTTCTAAAATAAATCAGCGTCTTCAATGGTAATGAGGATTTTGTTATAGTATACCAATATATTTAGCTAGCTTAGGTCTTATTAAGACTCATATTTGCAATTAGCAAGGCAATTTTGGCTGGGTGTAAAAGAAAAGGCATCTGAGTTTCTAAGCCCCATCATTTTATACTTACCTGATACTTTTCAACTTAGCTCACCAATTCCGTGCTTATCTAATAATATATTTTTTTCACAGTAGGTTCTACTCCCAATATCATTCTCTAAGGATATATATCAATTAATCTAATAATGTTTTTTTGTTTTCCTTCGTTTTTACTAATCTGACAGATAGAAGAAATCCGCAAAGCAAAGGGGAAAATCAAGTTAGAGTTTGCTACCATTGCCATGTTGTTTGGTTTGTCGGAAGCATTAGGCATCATGTTTTTTCCTGAAAAATTGGCGAATGAAAACATTCTTAAAGCCGTATCTATCCTTGGCTCTCTGGCTTTCGTTGCTGGCTTTTGCTTGCTGATCCATACATTCTTCATTCTTGCACCGAGTAACACATTTCCTCATCCAATCCATGACACCATCTCAAAAATTCTCATCATCTTCTCATCCACTGCTGTTCTCGCATCACTTATTCCCTTGTTTCAGCTTCCAAGCCCTTATAACCTTCTAATACCAATTGTCATGGCAGCAGTACTCCTTACCCTATGTATTCATTTGTATATCAGCTTCAAAACCAATGACAAAGAAACTGAGAACGACAAAACTCAATACAAAAAGAAGCTGAAGGAAATACCGCGCCTTTCTGAGCTAAGCCAAGGGGTTGTATCTTTATCATCAAGTGGTTTGATTGGTGTCCTCTTTGGTATACATACAAATGCTTCGAACCATGCACACCATCCTGTTGTCTCAGCCTCAGTTTTCCTGTCCTTCACATGTTTTTTAATCAGCATTTGCCTTATGGTCCTTTGCCAAATGAGACTCATCCATTTGAGCTTTAGTACTATAAAAGTCTTCCTGGGATTGTGCAAATTTCTACTAGTTTTGTTGGCATTTTCTGCACTTACAATTGCCTTCACGTTCTTAAAGTGGTACACTGTTTTGGTTTTCATACCGATTTTGATTGTTTTTTCCGTTTGGCTATTCAAGTTATGGGCAAACCATAACATGATCCAAGACACCTTAGAAGAAGATGATCTCAAGTTGGCTTACACCAAAGGAAACAAGGTCAGAATTTTATTAATATTTATGGATCTTATGTCCCGAAATACATACATATATTTTTTGCACTGAAAAGAAAAAAAATATTTATATATCATGTTTAAAATATTAAAATACCCTTTCCCTGTGGCTAGCATTATTAAATTTTTTTCTTTCATAACTAACAACAACAATAGGAAGTAGATAATAGGACGCATAATATATAGAACTTCATCTTCCAAGGTAATTTTGTTTGACACTAGAAAATTTAATACTCCTATGAGTTATAATTAATAATGGATCAATTGGTAGTGCAAGGATCAATGGTGGAAGACAAAATAATTTTAACTAACTACTAAGCTGCAATGCACCAAATTTATAATAACATGGATTTTCATGCATGCATTAGTTAGAAACTAAATATTTGTAAATATTTAATAAGAAAACAATTGAATTAATTATGAAATTATATGTACAAATAAATTAACTACTTACCATTAACTAACTTTTAGGTATCATCTATATCCTTTGGGGGAATAACTGCTATTTTCAGCGGTTATCTTGGAAGTGTCGAGAAAAACACGCACTTGAACATTTGCATGATATTCTTGGCATCGGCTTTTCTTTCGGGGCAAAGCCTAATCCTGTTATCCTACAAGCCTTCCACAATATCACACATTGGTTTTGCTGTTAACATTCTTACCTACTTCGCGATTAGCCTGCTCGTATGTGGTGTATTTGTTATCTTCATCCTCGAGTTCATGTGACTCTAGTTTAACATCTCCAAAGGTACGTGAGTGGATATATAATTATATTGTAATATGGAATCTCTGGATAATTTATATATACTATTGGCAATTCAAAAATAGTTCCCAAATATCATGGTTATATATTTTTTTAACTAGAGAATGAGCTTATAATATGCTTAGTGCAAGTTGGTACATATATCAAAATATAGAACTTAATTGTGAAATTTAAACCATCAAATACTATGATATATATTATTGAATTTTAAACATATACATGATCAAATATGGTGGATGAATAACATATACATATATATCAAATCTCCTGATCACATGTACACGTTATATATATGTTATAGTTCATATAAATATATATCAAACCTCATGTAACATATTTAGTGGCGGACTTCAATTAAAATGGGCATTCAATATATTATATATTTCTCTAAGATTAACATAATTAGTTATCTTCTTGGTATTCTACTTCATAATTTCTAATTATTTACATATCAAACTTTTCAGATGACATGAAATGCACACCTACAAGTGCATGCTGAATTTTGTTCGAACCCCTTATTATAATAAAGGAAGTGGCATAAACAGCTGATGTTGCATCTATCGTGAGTGTTTACATATGTTGTGTTTCTGCTTTTAGTTTTCTCTTCCTGCTGGTACGAACTGTAGCTGCCAGATCACTTCTTCCTTCAGCTCCAATACATCCTTGTTCTTATCCGTGAATGTCCGTGTTCATCTTTCCCTCCAAAGAATGAATTGGGTTATGAGTGTGGCTGTTTTTATCTGCTCTGCTATTGTATTATTCAGTATGGAAGCTGACTGTGAAAATTGTGTTGAAGGTTGCGTAACAGTTCCTACAAGAGCACTGTATAGTGACATCGAGAATGCGCATTCATCGAGGTGTTGTACCAACTCCAGTGAGGTTTTGCAGAGGTTGCATCTCTAGTGAGGTTTTGCAGAGGCTCCATCAAGTAGTGTTTCTATTATTAATGTTTGTTCTTTCTTATAGTTATGGGCGTTTGTTTTTCTGATATCTGATTAGAATATCATGTTATATATGGAGATTTTATTCCTCCATTATTAAAATTTCATATTTTCACTACTTAAATCTTATACTCTCTTTGCATCTCTCTTGTTACGGCCTTATATATGTTATCATGCATGCGCTCCAAGATAGAACAGATTTTTCAGTTTTCATGCATATATAATTTGAAAAAGATAGGTGGGTTTTACCGAGGGTCAAGTTATATTACACATGAAATGTGGTTAAAAGGTGTTGACATTAGAGGCCCTAAAAGCCCTAAATGCCATGCGTTTGTTTTAGTAATCAAATACTAATTTTTTTACATTATCGCTTGAATAGTGAAATTTGTTAATTTGTCGTCTTTTATTGAAAAAGTGTCCCGAAAGATAATTAACACTAATGGTTATTTTTTTTCATTTATTTTGGTTGACTAATTAATATGTTAAGAAATTTAATATTTCTTAATTTTAAGGAACAAAACGTCCAAACATGATCTTAAAATTTTATTTTAATGGGCAGCCCTGCTCACAAAATTGGAAAAAGAGTAGGGGTGAAAACGGAGCAAATATAGTGGTAAAATCATATCCATATATATATTTTTAATTTTTTGAATACAGATATGGAGCGGATATCAGATATATTAGACAGATACGGATACGGGTTTGGATCAGATCGGATATTTATTAAAGAGGAGGGTTCAAATGCACTATCTTTTCTGTACTCCAATATGCTCACATCCTTTATCTCCGTTTTCGAAGTCCGAACATGCGATCCGAACCGCTCAACATGATTTTCATAATAAAATATGTTTGGAGACCAAATTTTATATTTTTTTTCAATTTTTTTTTACTATTTTTTAAATATGCACAAAATCACTGTTTTAAGAAAATTCTAGACCATCCGATAAAGTAATATTGTACTAAGAAAAAAATAGTAAAAGATTCTAAAAAATATAAAATTTTGTCTCCAAGCATATCTTATTATGAAGACCATGTTGAGGTTCAGATCGACTGTTTGGACTTTAAAAATAGAGATAAAGGATGTCGAGCATATTGGAGCTCAAAATGATGGTGCATTTGAACCCTCATCTTTATTAAAATAATATAAAAATTGTAAAGTTCATAATATTTATCTAATTATAAATCTACTATTCTGATACGGATAATTAAAATGTAAAACTATATCAGTATCCTTATCCACACGGGTGTTCAGATGTCGGATATCTGATATCCACATCTAAGTTTTTGAATAAGGATTGAATACAAATCGGATATTATTCATACTGTTTTCACCCCTAGATTAGAAGCTTAACATTTGATCCATAAAGTGATATGTAAATGAAACTTTTGACATAGTATAGTAGAGTTAAAAAAGGCGCTGTTAATTAGGTGCTCATTGACAACACACGACGGCAATTTCTATGGCATGGAGTCTCGCCACAATTAATCGGACAAGATGTGTCTGGCAAATTGAGATCTTGTTTGCACGCCGAAACAGATAGGGGGAATAGGCATAATGGACCTTCGAGCGTTCAATGCCGCATTGCTAACGAAATGGAGAAGGCATTGGGAGAAACCACAAACATCCCTATGGAAGCAAATCATTGCCACCACGTCACAGATCTCATTTTTCACTCAAACTCTCATACTGACAAATGATTTCTGGGCAATCTCGGTATCACACGTACCGGGCAGTTGTACAACCATCTCACTATGGACACATGACTGGGGTTTTGGAGTTTTGAAAAATGAGTTGCCTAACCTCTATACGCATGCACTGGATTCATTGGTCACGCTATTGCAAGCTACATCCGAAGAACACATTAGGGGGCCTGTTTATACACACCCTATCAATGCTGGCGGACCAAGAGTTGCTGATACTCCGGCATTACTTACACAGCGTCACACTGAGCCAAGCAATACAAGATGACATACGGTGGAAATGGAACTCCTCGGGCAACTTCACATTCAAGAGTGCAATTCATTGTGTCCTCGGGCACCATGTCTCAAAAACAAAAAGCGGGAATGGTAATTATGCAATTCATTGGGTGGAGGTAGCATTGCGCCAGAAGTTTCTCAGATTTGTGTAAAAACACAGCACAATTAATGGATGAAATTGCTTGGCATATTCAATTTTATGATCTAAAGGAGCAAGGGAGATCACAGGGAGAGGAGATGGCGTCACATGCAGGAATCAGACTAATACAAGTGGAGGAAATGGATACTGGTACGAGAACAAGTATAGAGAACCGAACCAATTTAGCGTTGCAACTGAACTGAACCGAACCGAACCGAACCAAAGTTTTATTTCGATTTGTTCGGTTTGTTCGGTTCAAACCGAAATATATAATTTTTTTTTATTTAAAGCAATTGTTTTGTATAAACTGAAGTATATTAAGAAATAAATTAAAGTATTAAGAAATAAACCGGGATATTAAGAAATAAACTGAAAAACAATTGATTAAGAAATAAATCAAGACAGTCCAGACCAAATTCATAATATATAAAAGTTCGATCAGTTCAGTTATTTGGGTTTTGCAAATTTCCAAACCGAAATGAATTGAAGTTTTAATTCGGTTTTAAAAAGCAAACCAAACCGAACCATTAAACCAAAAGAACTGAACCGTTTGAACCGATCTAATTCGGTTCGGTCCAAAAACGATTAAACCGGACCCAATGAACACCCCTACTCTTTTGTTTTGTTTTCATTTCTTACTTTGCAAAAACACAGCACAAATCTTTTGAGCTGGACCTCTTCGTATCTTTTAGTTACAAGACTTTTGTAACAAGCATTAATGAAATTAAATAGGTGCTTGACCCTTATTTTTCCTCCAAAAAAATAAAAGAGTGCTTACAAAGCATTCAAAGGCGGCCCTAATACAAACCAACCAAACATTTGAGCATTAAAGGTACCACCGCGAATCAGAGTTTTTGGGTGGCTAGCATTGTTAAACCGGATACTGACAACTAATAACTTGATAAAGAAAGGTTGGACAATAGTCAACAGATTCCCCTTGTGCAAGATTCGGAATTGGTACATCATTTGTTCGACGAATTTGCCTTCACAAGGGAACTGTACCAGGACTTGCATACACAACAGCTTCTGACCATACAGGCAAACAATCTTCCTACAAAGATTGTTCTAAATGACACAATTCAATTGAAGAATAGGTCAATCCTGATGATCACTCAGTTCATACTGTGGAATGAACTTTGCTCTAGGATTTTTCGAGAGAAGCAAAACAATACCGAAACTTCAGATGGGTCTGCAGGCGCAACTCAGCTTCATTACCTTTTAACACACTAAATTGGTGGCACAATGGACTGGTACAGCTCTGTGACATACTGGACTGGTACGGTTCTGTGGCATACAGAACTGGTACAACACCAGGAACACAGGTAATGCCGACTGGTACTGAGACGGTACAGTGGCAAAGCGGACTGATACAGGTGGTACCGGAAACAGGGACGTACCAACATTTGTGCAATGAAGAATAGTTACTGAAGAGGAACAATAGAGACATACAAATCAACGCTAAGGCGCTCCAGAAAATTGGCTCTAATCAATTTCTAATTTCATGTTTTTATTTTGCTTTACCTACTGCTTTGTTTTCTTATTTCATGTCGTTCTTTTTAATTTTTAATACTGAAATGTTTTGAGCATGGTTTTCTTCATAGAAGGAAACACCCGGCCGTTTCGGCCGGTGCCGATCCGATTTTAGTCCGAGTTATCCGGTAAAAATTGATTCCAGTCAAATTTTGGCCGAAACGGCCTAATTTCAATCACATTTCAGACGTTTCAGTCAAATTTTGGCCGTAACGGTCCAATTTCAGTGAAATTGGGCGAAATGCACTATACTCACCAACAATTTTTTTTTTTCTGAGTCGGGACCCGATTTTTTTTCCAGAGGTGGGACTCGAATTTGGGGTGGGCACTCTACTAACTAACACAACTACCACTACACCATTGAATATTTTGTTACTAGAAATGATACCTATATGTATATATGTTATAAACCAGTCAAATTTTTGGTTTTGCAGCAACGGGCATGTTTGTTGTAAATTGTAATTTATACAGTGCAGTCAATCAAGGGAGCAATATGTTGTCTTTTGGTTTGATTTGACTAAAATAAAATAATGTAATGGATGGCATGTGCTTATATCATAATACAAACGACGATGAAATAATCCAACCAGCACGACATAGTTTCTGGCAATGAAAGAGTATTTTTAGTTGTAATGCTTGTATTATGTTGTATTAGTAGATTATTTAATTGTAATTATTTGTCTAAACATAAATTGTTGACAAATTATTTTTTATTAATTTTTTCTTATATTTTTTAGTATAAAACGAGCTTCTGACAAAAAAGTCTAAGTTTCCGATCCGATTCGGCCGATTCCGACCGATTCATCCAATTTGGATCCCCCAGTCAAAAGACCGATTTCGATTCCAATTTTTCCTTCTATATATGGTTTTCTTTCTACTTAGTAATGTGTAACAAAGCTCTTGTACCGGTTCTTAATAAATCAAATGTGAGCTTTGACTCGCATTTTTCCTCAAAAAGTCGATGTTCATCAAGACTACATACATTAGGAAAAAAAAAAGTAAAAATAGTAAGTACGCGAAAAGTTAAACCTTTTCTATTATATAAATATAATTTTTTAAGTATTAAATTAGTCATCATAATAGATAAATGAATGCGCATTTAAATGGACTTACAAAAGAAATTAGATGGTTAATAAGTACCTGAGAACTTTGAGAATTTGCGCGCAGTTTTCCTTGCCATTTGCCCACGTAAACTCTCTTTCTTGCTAGCTCCCTCTTTTGTTTTATGGTTGTCTTGACGAGAAAAGTAGCTACCTCTCTCTCTTATTACCCCTCTTCCTCAATTATAGTTTTTCTCCGAGAAATGAACATAATATATGCATATGCGCTGGGCCTCAAAAGATGTGTTATGTCATTTCTTTGAAGCTTCAAGGTTGCACATCTCTCCATTTGGCACTGAAAAGAAGAAATGTTATCGTTGTCTGCCGGGAGGGAATATATATAAGATTCAAACTTTTAAGTTTATGTGACGGCTATATTATATATAACTGTTTGACTACATTAACCTAATTAACTTGAGCTCTTTTGTTATAAAACTAATTAATATTGCCCCAACAAGGGTTTCTTTCATCCCTAGCTCTCTGAAATTGATACGAATGGGGTTGTCCATTTGAAATTAGAATGGAGAAGTAGATCAGTTGACTTGGGGTGGGAAGACTGGCTCAGTCAAGTCTCCGACAACCTCACACATGCATGTGAAGTTGTGAACCATGTGGTAGGAAATTTTCTCTTAATTTCCCTTGTGTGAGCTAGGTAATAAAAAAAAAATTACAACGACTATTCTACCAGAAATATTAATTATTGAGATAATGATCAAAACTCAAATTATATATGTACGTAACGTAAGACTTCAATCATTAATATTATAAATTAAATTAATCGTACATGTTAATTTTTTTTTTTCAAATAAATTAGCGTGTAATCCGTGCATGCGCAAGATACCATAATTTAGAAGATATTTTTCTAATAAAAAAAATATAAAGACCAATTATATATGATTGGATTAATTTCATATAAATGTTGAAAACTCTACAGAAGAATATCAGGAACATGTTCTATAGAAGAATTCAAGTAGTTCGCCAATTTTTAAAGGACCAGGGTTAAAATACCTAATGACTTTCATTCTTTGTTCGTAATTCACATTTTTATTTCCGTTTTTAAAAGTCAAACAGTCATTTCGAATTGCTCACCATGATTTTTATATTAAAATGTGTTTAAAGATTAAATTTCTTATTTTTTTAAACATTTTTACTATTTTTTAGATATGAGTAAAATAGTGATTTTGTACCTATCTAAAAAATAGTAATTTTATATCTATCTAAAATGATAGTAATTTAAAATATATATATATATATATAAAATTTGATCTCCAAATATATTTTAATATTAATATCATATTAAGTAGTTCCGATTGATTGTTTGAATTTAATTATGACCTTCACCGCATGCGTCGTACTAAGAAGAGGCATGGAGGCAAATCAACCCACTGTGGAAGTACATTTTCTTTTTTACCCTCTTTAGTTTTGTAATTTGGGAAAATATATTCAGAATGCAATATTTCGGTGAAGCAGTTTAAAAATTCTTTGTTTAATTATATCATAAGAAAACAGGCCAGCGGGAAGTAATTAGAAAAAGATAATTGAAGTTCCACTAAATGATGTAGATCCACTACGTGTCGGTCTTGATTAGAGGTGTCAGCGGGTATGGTAAAGATCGGATGGAAACATTTTTATATCCATACCCGTTAAAAATTGTTCTTATTTATATACAATTCTTACCCGCTACAAATTATCTTATGTGTATTCTATTCTTATCCGTTATTGTTGTCGAATAATAAAACAGTAGCGAATAAATAACGGCTTATACTAATATAATAATTATTTTTACACAGTACTTTATTGAAAAAAAAATTATAACCATTCTAAATACAAGTAATTAAACTAATTAAAGTACTTTTTTCAATGCCTATTAATTTATATAATATATATCATTTTTATTTTATAATTATCCAATTGGATAATAGGTATGAAATAGACTTTATCCGTACTCTTATCTGTCTAGATTACAAATTTTTTTTATCTGTACCCATATCCGTACCGATAAGTTTACGAAACAAATTTTTTTTCTCATCCGTCTTATCAGATACAGTACGAGTGGATAAAAGGGTGCCATTGACACAGCTAGTCTTGATCACGATTAATAATTTGTTTTCTTGTTGAATTGAGTAGCGTACTTTGCCAACTATTAATCATTTCGTAATTAATATTACATCTGTTTCAATCCAAAAATAACTTGGTCGTTATGATGTAGACAAATAGGGAAAACTAACATTAAACTTAATTAACCATCAATCATCAAGGTACTTTTCGTACGCTTATCCAGGATCATCTATCAAAAGTTTTTTTTTTTTGAGAGAAAAATGGAAGTCAAGCTTTCAAGTTCCATTAATGTGACAGTGACACCGATAGTGTCAAGTTTTTAATTACAAAGGTTCGATAACCAGGAAAGTAAATTAAACCCACAAATAAAATTAAAATACAATGCAGAACTATAACTAATTTTAGATAAAAAAAAACATGAACTACAGATATCATTTCTTAAAACCGCTCTGCTCAGAACCCATCTATCAAAAGTTACTGGAACCACGTTACTTTTTATTAACATCAAACATTAGTCTTTGGGGTTACTTCTTACTCGTATATATACCATATATGCAAATTTAACAACAATTGAAATTTTCTCATGTCACAAAGAAACAAAAAATATGATACATCCAGTCGGAATTACAGAGAAATTCCTTTAAAAACAATAGGGGGGATTTGAGAAAGTCAGAATTCAAACACAGGTTCCTTATGTTCTTCTTTTCTTGCAACATTGCTCTGTTCTCGGATCACCTAACCTCAGATACAGAACACTAAAGATAATGGTAATAGTATGAAAAGGATTATCTCTAATACAAATTCTTTTAGTTACTTTCTTCAAAAGATAAAATCAACCTAATTGAGAGAGAGGCATCCGACTCTGCTGCTCGCCAAATTGGCAAGCAAGATCCTATTTTTCCAAATCAAACAATTGAATTTTTTTTTTTTCTTGCAAGAATCTCAATACATATTAATGATTTGATTTGAAAAAACAGGACCCTGCTTACCAATTTAGCGAGCAGCAGATTCCAATCCGAGAGACCTTTCAAGGAAATGACAGATCCGACTAACCAAACGTGATCCAACAGAAAATACTGATCAAACCAACCAGTAAAGCCACAAAGCCCATGAATATCCTCACGCGTGAGCTTGGAAACTCATCGAAGTCCTGGAACATGTACACCACGGCAACCGCCGCTAACAAATAGCCCGACTTCTTGATAAGTTCTCGGAGCTGCTGCCTCTCATCATGAGCACCATGTAATTGGGGGCGCTCCTCTCGTACCGGGTGGTTGACCCTGTTAGATCCGCCATTTCTTTGTCTGAGCATGCCACCTTTAAACTTTAAAAGAGTTTATTTTTGTTAATTCTACCCCCCAGTAGTTATGCTGCTCTTCGACAAGAAGGTTTTGGTAGGAGTTTGTATGAATTGTGACAACAGAGGCCAGAGGCCAGAGCGTCATACGATGCACCGTGGTGAATTACAATTGAAACAAATTAAATTCGGATTCGTGGAATATTCCGTGAGTGAGTCTATGGTACTATGCATATCACCATTTAGGTCTTCATACGTCTTCATACGGATCAATATTTTTATTTTATAAATTCTAACAATTGATCCGAACTGTTTAAAATGATTTTCATATGAATATGTACTTGCAGACTAAATTTTATACTTTTTAGAATTATTTTACTATTTTTTAAGTTGGATCAAAAATCATTGTTTTTGGATGGTCTAGAATTTTCAGATCAAGTGATTTTCAATCTATCTTAAAAAAAAAGTAAAAAAATTCTGAAAAATATAAAATTCAGTCTATAAGTAGATATTCATATGAAGATCATGTTGAATAGTTCGGATCGACCATTAAGATTTTGAAAATAAAAATATTGATCCGTATTACGGAGCAACCCGTAATATGCATAGTACCATAGATAGTACCATAGACTCAGTCATATTCCGTTGTTTATTTGTTGGATGAACAATATAAACGGCTGTAATGATAATTAATTAAATAGTATCCGTTTCCAGTTTTAACATTTTAGAATTCGGATCAGATTTAAAAAAAAAATTGCTTAAATTTTATAAAATACATTATATTTATTTTAAGAAAAGTTTTTTACACAAATATCCACAAACAAATAATAAATGTTATTAAAATAATTGGATCGAATTTATATTTTGTATCTAATTATAATATTAAAAAACATATTCTTTTTATTATAAGTTCGAATTGTTGATCTGCTTGTGCAATAATTGGAACTCGGCAAATTGGACCAATGATGAGGAGGAGCTGACGAAACTATTGAATCGTGAGACATTTATATCACTCATGACATCAGATTAAATTAATTGTGGGTTCTTTTGAGCTATAGTTTGTCGAGCCATTTGTGTATTCATCCGACGATGCTATTTAGACAAATATGTTGAGTTTGTATTTTGATGTAATCAGTTTTTTTAGTAAATATAATGTATATGTGAATACTTCATAAATTATTTTTAACAGTAAACTATCTGTTTTTTATTTTTATTTTTTCTATTTTAATAACAGATAAAAAAAATAAAAATAACATGCTAACTGTGTTTTTTTATTATATTAATTTAGTTATTATAATTATTTTTTTTGTAAAAACTTACCAATTTTTAAATTAATTTTTTAGTTTTGTTATATATATATATATAGAGAGAGAGAGAGAGAGAGAGAGAGAGAGAGATATTTTGATGTATATTTTATTTAGAATAGTGAGTATGTGTTTTTTCTTGTTCTGATGTAACACTTAATGTAAGGATGTTTTTCACATATTAATAATATATCCTTGGCAGCCGCTGCCAAGCTTTTCGAAAAAAAGAGAGATTGTCTAATATCAAAATGTTTATTCCGGAACTGTGGTGCAACCAATTAATTTTTCAATTTTTAAAGTCCAAACGGTCGATCCAAACTGTTATATGTGTTCTCTGGGAAATGAAAGATGTATCAGGGGCTTGGGGCATACCAGCAAAACATTTAATTTTCTTTTTTTTGATGTAATAATTTAGGAATTGTTGTTATAATCACATCTAAATACAATCTTGGTAGCCACTACCAAGTTTTACAAAAAAAAGACTGTTATATTTGATCTCTACATTAAAATGTGTTTGGAGGCCAAATTTTATATTTTTTGAATTTTTTTTACTATTTATTAAGCTAGTCTTAGAATTGCTGATTTTAATAAACAATGAAAAATTGTCTAGATCATTGAAAACAAAGATTTCTAAAACTGGCTTAATAAATAGTAAAAAATTCTAAAAAATATAAAATTTGACCTCCAATCACATTTTAATATAGATTGAATATTGAATAGTTTGGATCGACTATTTGGATTTTGAAAATGTAAAACCAAAGCATTTGTTCCACGGTCTAGGAACAAATATTTTGATATTAGCCAAAACCATTGATCCAATGGTGACTTAACCAAACAATAAAATCAAACTGGACTATTGGATCCACGATTTTCAATGTGGCGTAATAAATAGTTAAAAAATTCAAAAAAAATATAAAATTTGGTCTCCAAGCATATTTTAATATATAGATCACATATAACGGTTGGATCGACTTTTTAGAATTTGAAAATTAAAAACGACTTAGTTACACAGGATCTAAAAAAAAAATGATTTGATATTAGCCAACCGTGTGTGTGTGTGTGTGAGTGAGGACGTAAGTAATTTTAACTGAATGTCTACATATGGACGCAAGGCGGACGCTTAAAGGGTTTACTTCTCCAATGTCTATTTATTTATTGAGAATCGAGATATTTGTTGGTATATCCATCGAAACATTCTAAATTGCTTATTTCTCAATTAAAACACTTGAATATCTTATTTCTTCATTTTAAATTTTATTAAATCTGAAAATTTTAAATTTAATTAATCATTTAGTTCTATTTAATAGTTAAACTGACTGTTTTGTTTATGTAATTATGCCTAGTGCGCGCTGGTTGTGTGGAACGTCTCTCTTTCTCCGCTCCCGCTCTGTTTCACTTGTAGCAATATTAGAAACAATAAATAATTTCTAAGATAGAAGAGGATGAGTTACATAACTCACTATAGTTTTTTTTTTTTCATTTTGCAACTTTTGTGTTCGAGAAGATTAAACATTGTACTATGTCTAAGAACTGTTAGATGAGAGACAAATAGAGAGAGAGGAAGATATATAAACAAATAAATGTTTCTATTTGAAAGCAGAATAAAAAAAAATAAAAAAAAAGGTATTAACTAGAAAGTTTCTGTAATTTACAAGCATATTGATATGGTATTTGCACGATATAATTATTTTTCATAAAAACGTTATTTTAAAATAGGCAAACATATAATTTCCAGTGCAATAATTAATGCTCAAAGAGAGATATGATATACTACATTTTTAATTTGGTTGGTAGTTGACTTGACCCGGTGAGGAGACCTCAAGTCTTTCTTGAGTTATATATATATTCCACAAAGAAAACAAAAACAAAGACCAAGAAGACACCGAGTCTTTTCCGTGGCTTAATTTATAAACCTCAAATGCACTAGGCGGATATATATAAGACATATCAGATTAATGTACGTGGTAAAAAATCATTCTATCTCAAACTCCAACAATCTTACTACGATATTTGCCCGACCAGTATGTACTTTTTATCTCCCTTTTTTTTTGTTCTTTTAATTATTGTATTGGGATACTTAACAATCTTACTATGATTGAATGCAGCCTTCCTTGGTAGCTAGTTATCCAATAATTAAGCACAAATGTAGTGCATAATCTCAAAATCAATTTTCGTGTGCCAACAGCAACATCTGTTTGACTATTAAAACAATTAATAGTGAAAAAAAATACCTAGCTAGTCTAATTGATTAAGATATTATCTGCTGGAGAATTAATAAGATTTATGGAATAAAAAAAAACTTAAATCCTTTCTTTATTAATAAAAACAATTGCGAGAGCAAGGTGGACTACTCATATTTAGCAAAATTTCAATTGCATTAATTATGCATTAC
Source organism: Carex cristatella (assembly GCA_024447775.1). Lineage (NCBI taxonomy): Eukaryota > Viridiplantae > Streptophyta > Magnoliopsida > Poales > Cyperaceae > Carex > Carex cristatella. Next base: position 5,183,411 of record JAJHPF010000018.1, read on the forward strand.
AATTGTAGACTTAATCGTAGTAATTAAGTAGATAGATTAGGAGCTCTATTCATTCACTATGCTCTGGTCTTTTTCTCTCGTTCAGTTTTGGTTAATTGTATGCCTTGTTTTACTTCTATATACAGATCAGGTAAGAATCACAATGATCAAGAAATAATCCCCTATAAATCATTGATGATTGGTGTAGTCAATTAATCATTCCATTTATATGACAAGTACGGAAAATGGTGCTCGAACAAAAAAACAAATTAGATATGGTAATCATACTGCAAGCACAAAGGATAAATTATGTTGATCAGTACTTTTTGGAGTAATAAATTAACAAGAAAAATGATAAAAGCAAACCGCCAATCGAATTTAGTATGTACATCAGTTGTCTTCGTCAACACCAACAAGTAGACCTCCACAGTTGGTCAACTTGGTTTGATCACTTCATACAGGTATCAAACTTCTTTTGGCTAAATTTCCTTTCCTATAAAGTAAACCGTAAAAAAAAAAAATTATTTCCTATAAGCAGCTGGGTTTGAAACTTGTATAGTAAATTTTACCTAGTAGTTAATTTTCTAAGTATATAAGAAATAGAATTTGGTCATTTAATATATAAAATATGTCATTTTTCAGATTTATGAGGGATGTATGAATCTTGTGGTACCAGTACTTTCCTACCAGTGCTTAGAATTCTCAAAGAAAACGTCAATTATAATTTTCACATGCTATTAGGGATCAACAGATGAGGAGCTTAGAATTGCAAATTTGATGCATAAAACAAAGGGAAATAAATCTGATGCAGATCTGCTGCGATCCAAAGGAATTGCAGGGTCTCTGTTATTCCAAATCTAACCTTTCATTTTTTGGAATACATAAATCTCAATAGAAGTTTTTTTAAGCACAAATCTCAGAACAAATGAAAGGTTGAATTTAAAATAACAGGATCCCTGCAATTCCTTTGGATCACAGCAGATTTATTTCCAAAACGAAGATACAAATAAAACCAACAACATTAATGTATAAGTATGTAAACTGCTGTAAAAAAAATTATCTGTAGCCTGAAGCACCTCATCGACATCTCCTGAAATAGTTAGACATAATGTCAGCAACAAATTTATTTATATTTCCATGATGACGGTGGTTATCGCTAGACCATCGATCTTAGACTGAACCAAAAAGAGAAGAAAGTTTAAGAAGCTACCTCGGGCCATCAATCGAATCGATCTTCGACAGCTGGGAGCACCATGGCCAACATGACAGTGACCCACCCTTGCAGAAAAACAACATATGACAGCCATGGCACCGGGTCATCAGCGTTGTGTGCAATGATATCGGCAGCTCCCATGAACATAAGAAACATCCCATACATAATCTCCCGGTGGCAAGCACCAATGCGGGGCGGTGGTCCACGGTTCATGGTTCAGTAATAAACTAATAATATAATTGATAGATGTATCTCGCTCTGTCTCAATATCTCAAACTGAATCACAGATTTTGATCTTTAGTGGAGTTGTTATTATGGTTTTGTTTATCTACATTAATTGATCGCGTTCATTACGCGTGAGAGAAGCTACATTGAAGTTTCTACGAAGTATCCATGCTCTGCAATTCGATGGGGTGTATTGTGCTTCTGGTGCAATTGGAAATATACTCTGTATCACTGTAGTATGATTTTGTGTTCGTATGGAATCTTCTGAGTTCTTTCGATCAGTATGGAAAGAAAAATAAGAAAAACAAAAAAGGAATAGGTCATTGATCGACGAAATAAGTTCGACGAATTTATTCCAGTTCTTTTCGTAGCAAACTGTTTTTTTTATTATTAAATTGGTAAGCGATTAATTTCCAACAGATATATTTAACAGAAATTAAGCAATACAAATACTAAAGCGAATTAAAAAAAAAGGATTAAAGAGTACAAGAGATATCTAGCATAAAATTCTTAACCAATGTTAATTATAAACATGAAACTGACAGTTGACTGTGTATACTTCTTCCAAAAAATTTATTCATAGAAAATACAAAAAAATAAAATAAAATGGAAAATGACGCAGTGAAATTTTAAAAATAGAAAGGTCCGTTTCTACAGGACGTCAAATACGTAATATGGCTTATTTTACGCTTATGTTGTATGTAGGCCTGCTAATGGATGGGCTTTGGTTCATAACCGGCCTGTATCAAAATTTAAATGTCCGATGTCCAGTTCATAATCGGTTCAAACTTGAAAAATTTCTGACCATGCTCATGCTCAGTTCGTCCCACTCGGATCGTTATAAAGTTCACTTCAAATTGGTCTTGTTCGGACAAAATTATATGGACAACATTGGACAATCAACAATCTGTCCATTGAATAATCAACGGGTAGTAAACGGACAATTAACAATTATCTAGTGTGAACAGTTATGCAATCTATTGGTCCAGTTAAATCGTCATATCTTTGCAAATTAAATGAAATATTTAATACACAAGAAATTTTGAAATTTTGAAAACACACAGAAGGTACATGAGACAGGAAGAGAATGTCATATCTTTGCAAATTAAATTATTCATTTTCCAATACAAAGACTTGCTTCCTCTCAGCCAGGATATGGTTCATATAATACTAATATCCCAACAGAAACTTAAATGAGGAAAAAAAAATTAAATATATTGTAACTAGAGAAGAAAATTTGTCACGGCGTGACTCGTCACGTTAACGTCACGTCACGTATTACGTGACTCACGTGACGCGTGATGTGACCACATTCTAGTGAAAATATACGTCACGTCACGTCACGCGGACCAGTCACGTCACGTGATCACCCTACGTCACGTCACGGTATGAAACATAAAGTATCCAACTTTTTTTTATATGTATAGAGTATTCATATTTTTATTTTAATGTAAATTCAGTGATATTGGTACTCATGTAGTACTGATTTTTATTTTCTTTAGTTTAGTCTAATGAATGTTTGTAATTTGAATTTTTAAAGTAATGTCAGATACAACATTTCCTAAAAAAATATCTTTACAACATTATTTATTTATTTTAGAATTTTTTATATTTTTTTTCTAAATTTTCATAATTTAAATTAAAATATAAAAAAAATTGACATGACTAATTTACGTCACGACACATATGGTCACGGAGTGACTACGCATGACGTGACCATCCGCCACCATTTTGGTCCCGTCACGTCACTTAACGTGCAAAAAAAAAATTGATCACGTCATGTGACCAAATCACGGCGTGTTTCTCACATCACGTCACGGCGTGTCACGTATTTCCTTCTCTAATTGTAACTAATATCACACCATATTATAAAGTAGCAATTAACCACAAAATAATCTCAAAAAAGGAGAAACAATGCTCCAGCCATAAACCTGTCATTTTAACAAGAAAGATATTTTTTAAGATTAAATATCATGTGAAAACAACAATCCTTTAACAAGAAATAGTCTGGATCCTTTAATCTTAAAAAATCTCTTTCTTGTTAAAATGACAGGTTTATGGCTGGAACATTAATTGTTTCTCCTTTTTGAGACTATTTTGTGGTTAATTGCTACTTTATAATATGTTGTGATATTAGTTACAATATATTTTAAATTTTTTTTTTCCTCATTTAAGTTTCTGTTGGAATATTAGTATTGAATGAACCATATACTGGCTAAGAGGAAGTAAATCTCTATATTGGAAAATGAAGAATTTAATTTGCAAAGATATGACATTCTATTCCTGTCTGATGTAACTTTTGTGTGTTTTCAAAATTTGAAAATTTCTTGTGTATTAAATATTTTGTTTAATTTGCAAAGATATGACGATTTAACTGGACCAATAGATTGCATAACTGTTCACCCTAGATAACTATTCACACTAGATAATTGTTAATTGTCCGTTCACGGCCCGTTGATTATTCAATGGACAAATCGTTGATTGTCCAATGTTGTCCATATAATTTTGTCCGAACAAGACCAATTTGAACTAAACTTTGTAACAATCCGAGTTGGACGAACTGAACATGATCAGAAACTCTTCAAGTTCGAACCGATTATGAACTGAATATTGGACATTTAAATTTTGATACGGGCCGGTTATGAACCGAAGCCCGCCCATCACCAGGCCTAATCACATGTATTGATATGACACAAATATTGCATGTGTATTGCATATGTTGAATACTTGAATTGATCCCACTAATAATTTAATATTGATATTTGTGGCCCAGACAGTCGGTACTTTGAGTCCAAATATATCAATGCTTCCTGAACTAGTTTTATTGATCTTCGAGTTCTATTTGACAAACAAAAAAGAAGAAGATTAGGTTAATTTTCTTTATGAAATGATTTTTTTTTTCAATTTACAAATGGCAAGAATTTAGCGTAGAATATATGTTATCCACGTAGGGGTGAAAATGGATTGCAGACGATAGTGGTAAATTAATATCAATATTTGTTTTATTGTTTGGATATGAATATGGATCGGATCTAATATTTATTAAAAAATAATATCAAAGTTTACGTTATTTATCTAATTATAATGATGAAACATATTTTATTTTCATATACGGATAATTGAAACGTAAAACTATATATGTTTCAAGAATATTTGAATAACAGATATCCATAAATTTTTTAAATACGGGTCGGATATCATCAACTCCGTTTTCACCCCTATATTCTCGTGTACTAGAATTCTTGGTCCATATATTTTTTTTATTAATTATTTATTATATCATCATTATTAAGGCATTGTAAAGTGCCATAGTACTTTTGTGTTCATTTTTAGCACCACATATAAACTGATTATCTGTATATATGTGTTGTATTTTGTATCTAAGGTCCTCAAGGATATGGAAACAAGTAATTGACCGTCTTTTTGTTTATTATCAAATAATTTAGTGTTATTATTATTAACTTATTTTGTTATCATCAGTAACTTCCTTACTGATTATGTTTGATCGATTCAGAAGTACGTGTTATCATATTTTTCAGACGTCCTCTTATATAATTCTAACTCGCCTGACTACGAATCGTTGAATTGGTTTTAATTAATTATTTTCTGATGTTTAAAAATTATTTAAGATATGTTTTGGGGTGTCCTGTACGTTCTGAAAGTATTACAAATATACACTTCAGATAATCTGTAATTTAATTAACTGAGACAAATTCTCAAACATTCGATCTGTGTGTTAATTTAAAATAATATTCTGTTTGAAAATTGAGTAAATGAAAAATTAAACTCCAGTTGAGACAAATTGCGTGACTGATTTCAAGTTGTACATGAAAAAATTTAATGATCTTGAAAAAAAAATTACTTGATAAAATAGTTTTGCAAAGCAAAAAAGAAAAGGAGGAGGATTATTATTTACTTACTAAAATAGTTGTGCAAAATGAATTATTATTTTTCACTCTGTAAAGAAACTATATTGGTATAATCCAGTGAGGGCACTTTTCCAAGGAAAAAGAGGAGGACGACGGCGAAGAAGACAATAAATCAGTGCGGTATATCGGAATTGACAGCTCTAAAGGTACAGTAATATAAGAGGATTTAAATCTCATTTATTCGATTACTAGAATCAATCTGTACATTCATTTTCATTAAAAAAAAAATGTATACATTCATTAATCATATGAAAGAACATAAATGAATTAAAATGAATGGAATTAACTAGCTACAATAATTATTAATAAAAATAAAAACTTATTATGAACCCTTAAATTATGCAGTGTCTGCATAAAAATCTTGAATGATGGTACGGACAGCAATTGGAATCCGTACCGAGTGGTTCGAGCTGTCAGACCAAGTCAAGCTTCCAAATGTATAACCTCCTTGCACCTTGCGGTTTGCCACAAAAGTCACCTTAAATCTTTCAACGCTCTTATTGCTGTTGAAAGAAAGCAAATTTGGCTCAACAACAACACTGACTCCAGCCGGAGGCTGTATAAAAGCCCTGTAAGTCGAGTTTGTGGGTCCCACGTTGGTAACAGTTCGCCAGATGGAAACGGTATCCTTAAGATCCGGTACAGCAATTGATGGGACGTTTAGCTGGTACAGTTGGCCTTTGTACGAGTCACAGTCATCTGAAGGACCGAGAGTGCAGTTGAAGAACTTGGTGTAATCGTTTGGGTCTATGTCATAGACTAGACCTGGATCAGCTGCCTTGTTCGGGTCGATGTGCCCCCCACCATAGTCAAATGGATCTGCGATTTTTCTGGGAGTAGCCTCAGCTTCTATTTGTACACCATATGCATCGACAACAGATGCTAAAATAGTCGGCCATGAGTTAGTCTCTCTACTAATCAATAACAAGTTTGACAAATAATTTTGCATTTGATGGATAAAAAATGGAGTTATTCATCTATTGAATCACAAATAACGATACAAGATTTGCTAACTGGTAAGGTTAATTAATGGGGTGTTGTGCGGTTGGCCTAGGTACATGACTCTTTGTCTCTTATTCGAATCCACTATCACATTGTAAATCCACCGAAGGGTTACCTCTCAAAACTCTTCAAACCTATGTAACCAATTGAGGTTAATAAAATAGGAGCACGACTCCTGTTTCTTACTCAAAAAAAAAAATGCTGAACTCAGAAAGATTAATTAAAGGAAGAAAAGGGGGTCAGTACGTTTTCTACAAAGTGAACTGATAATATTTTGCACTAACCTGTTGTGACAATTGCAGATTTGATAGCTGCAGGAGACCAATCAGGATGCAGAGATTTAAGAAGTGCAACAACACCAGTCACATGGGGACATGCCATGGACGTACCGGACATAAACCGGTAAGCTCCATTTACAGCTGCCAGTATACTCACTCCAGGTGCAGCTACATCAGGCTGCACACATATATACACATGAAATAAATGTTAGAGTTTCCACAGTATGTAAATAGTGCCAACAGTTTTCATCACAATTGTATTATGGATCGCATGCCTTGAGGATGCCGGGAAATCTCGGGTTTGGACCTCTTGATGAGAATGCAGCAACTTCTGGCGCTAATACTTGTTTGCCTTCTATATTATATGCTGGAGAGATTTTCACCAGTGGAGTGCTGCTTTGCAATTTAAAAAAATGATGGGTTAATACGAAATCTATTGTAATGTAAGGAAAAGAAGTATTTTTCTCTTTTTTCATGTACCGTGTGGAGTATATATAGGTATAGATTTTGTTTGCAATCTCGAAATCTACTAGAGCACAAGGAATTCCTTGACATGTTGGCAGTAAATTCACCGTGTATTGTGCATATATGAGACCCCTACCCCCAGCATTTACTACATTTTGTTCTGCTACTGGAAAGTTATATCGAGGTAAAGTTTGTGGAATTGCAGTCGGATCATAGCACAGCACAATCTTGCCGGTTACTGTTAGGTTGGTTAATATTGAATTGTCACAACTGCAAAAGAGAAGAAAAAAACCACAAAGAGTTCAATTATTTTTTTTATTTCAAAAAAATTGGAACATTGTAAAATTAAATCTTATATATTATGCAATACAGTTTTCTAGTTTCATATGTATGGAATACCTCCAACCATGAACAAGCATGGTGAAATTGTTGTTATTAGATTGCTCCGTTTCGTAGAAGATCGATTGACCCTATAAATTAGAAGAAAAAAAACAAAAAACAAACTACCTTTAAATATATATCTAAAATTAGCTATTCTAAAATACAAAAATTATCAACTTGAATTACATACCACTAATCTCTGACTATTTCCAAGTGTGATATCAGTTGGAAAAGATCGATCGATTGTGCTAGCAGCCACGGTTATTACCCAAGGAACATTATTTTTTACACTCTGAGGTGCAGGCCCCTCATTTCCTGCTGAGAAAACCACTGTAATTCCTTTGGCAATGGCATGCAATGTTCCAGGGAACTCGTCAGCACCACCAATAGACATAGATATAACATCGACACCATCATTTATTGCATCATCTACTGCAGCAAGAAGGGCAGCTCCACTGCACAAGACATTTTGGCCCCAGCATGCCTTGTATATAGCAAGCCTGGCACGAGGAGCACCTCCCCTGACGGATCCAGCGGCTAAACCGTGGAAGCTCGTCTTTGACACTACATTACCTGTAACAAGGAATGAAAATCTAGCCACTTAGAAGGAACTTTCTTCTGAGATTTATGATCGTTTTCTTTTGGGTAATTAATTAAGTGGCTAAGTTTTGTGCTGTGCAAATCTTGATTTCCCCTGCTACTTCCTTTTTGTCTTGCTTGTACAACTTTTCAATTTTATTTTGTTTAATAATGTAATTGTTGGTTGGTAATCACTAGCAGACCTTCAAAAAAATTAGTTGACTATATTATGATATATGATATATCTCAATAAAGCTTCAACTGAGTTAATCAAATAGCCTACGAAGTATATAATAGTGACGATGCTGATGATGTCGTAGCAGATTAATCAAAGACCGAGTATTATCTTGACCAGGAATATTAGTATGTACCCAAATTAGGATCAATTGGAAAATATACATGGTGTATCTTGAAATTTAATTAAGAAGAAACCCTTGCCTGCAGCTGTTGAGGCAGTGTGGGTCCCATGTCCTTCATAGTCTCTGGGTGACTGGTATTCCCCTTCAAGGTCACTGGAAGACAGATCGCTGGCATACCAACGCGCACCAATGATTTTATTGCTGCAGTTGCTGGCACTAAATAAGTTACCAGTTTGACATATGCCTCTCCACCGTTTCGGTGCGGGTCCAAAACCTGTAGCGTCAAAGCTTTTCGATTCGGGCCATATACCTGGTGAAAGTTCAAAAGAAGCCATATCAGAGAGTATACAATTTAGGAGAAGCTCTTATCAGAAAGCGAACAGCAGCGTCCTGTGGTATAATTTACTATCTGCCAACGACTCACACAAGGAAAACATATTTAAGGAATAGTTTGGAATACTTTTGGATTGAATAACATATTTTGTGAGGAGTATTTAGTCGTGAAAACATCAGACTAGTCAAGGTGCATGGTAGATAAATGTGTTTTAATATTTAAAATATTCAAGTATGATTATAAAAAAAAAAAAAAAAAATGGATTCAAGTAAATTCTAACCTGAGTCTATGATTCCGATGATTATATCTTCTCCATAATTCCCCTTCTGAAGTAGTGTATTAGACTGGGAGTTAGTGTCAAGCCCAAGAAAGTCCCAGCTGCGTGCCGTATGTGCTGCGAACTTGCGATTAGGTGTCACACTAATTACATCTGGCATATCTGTTGACAGTGATTATAAATTTGAACAAAAAGGTTATGACATATAGAGATAAAATAAGGAAAAACACAAATTTACTAATTACTATTGCTATTGTCTTAATTTAATAATAGCTTGCTGGAGGCTGTCTAGCAACACAAAAGGAAACTCATAATACGTTCCTAATGTGGGGAATAAGTGAAATCACAAACTATATTAATTATTACATGGTACGTAAGGAAAATATACAATTAAATAAACCTTCATTTCTGACAGTAATTACTTGTAGCTAACTAACTGTAGAAATGCACACATGTTGCAATTAACTTGTTTGCGATGCAAAAAAAATGCATTTAATTTATTGTAGATTATAACCTGAAAGAATTTGTGCTTGGGACTCGTTGAGCATTGCAGCAAAACCCGAGAAGCCATGCTTATAGCTGTACACAATTGAACTCACTGCCTCCTCCTTACTGTTTCATATATATATGCATAGTACATTTAATCACAGCTCTTTGTAATAATACATCTTAGTTGTAATCGAATACATATGTATTGTAGGTCAAAATATGCCACTTGAATACTTGATGTCATTTTGAAAGGGAGAAGTTGGTCTTCATGTTATAAAAGCAAGCGTCTTTTCACCTAATTAACTAATTAAAAGCTGAAATAATTAGAATGAAAAAAAAATAAGAACCTTTCAAAGAGAGGATTTAGTTTCTCATGGTGAGAGGCCGTTACAAGTTCCGGATCATCGTGTTTTTTCTCTCCCAGGTACACGATATAGATCTGAAATTAACAAGAAGTTTTAGCTGAAAGAAATTTAATATATGTATGTGTCATTTAATTGACGTGCGCAGTACTTACTTTGCTTGATGCATCTACTCTATGCACTGTTAATTGGAAAATTTGAATGAAGAAAATCAGTGCAAGAACGATAGAAGAGGAAGGCTTGAAATTCATTCTTTCTGTGTTTGGTGCAGATATATGTTTGTATTTGCTCCATATATATATATATAACTAATACTTCGAGACTTGGTTTATATGACTATTTGTTTGTTAACTTTTGCAAATCTGACCTGGTCAAGTCAAATTTGAATATGTCTAACAATTTTTATTTTTTTTAGTTTACTTAGCAATTGTGAACTCAAGTAATTAACAAGTTAGAGGTAGTTTCATTGACAAAATAATTCAATATCTAATTAATACAAGTTGACAATTTGGAGTTTGTTATTCCTTTATTACCTTTCAAACGGCTCTAGCTTGTACATCTGAAATATATATTTGGAATTTAAATTTAATTTAATACTTAAGAGGTAAATTAGTTAATTCATTCATCAAACATTCAAATCTATTTTTGGAAATTTGGATTTTGAATTATCATGAAAATAACAAAATCAATAATCATCATAATCTTAATTTGTATGAAAGGTTCGCATGCTTAAAATTTAGCTAGAGAATTTATTATAAAATTTTAAAACTGAAAGATTTAAATTAATCTCCATCTGTGTATCTCAAAAGAGAAATGAAGAAATTTAATTTAGGAGCACAAAATTATAAAGAGATTTGTACTCGTATGCTGTATATATGCACCAATTCTGAGCCTAAAATTTTCCAAATTGTATGATATTACTGTTAATGTAATCTTCCGTAACACTAACATATTGTTGACATATTCCGGTTTCTTGGAAGCACCAAGTCCTTTTGATATAGATGAATTTATTTTTCTAGCTAGAAACCTTTCAGAAGTAATTACATATTCTAAGCCAGAAATTGACTAGGTAATCCTTGCTAATTAACTACTATAAGAAAAACTTAATCCTTTAAATGCTATATATATGTTCCAAGAGTATATTTTTATCGATATGCATCAAGACGTACGTATATATTGACTAATTTACAATATTTATCTCTGATATAGAATAGATTTTTACTTTATAAAGATTGTGAAACATTCAAAATTTTCAGCAATACATACAACACATCATCTAAATTTATCTGCCCGACTCAATTTCTCTCTTCTTATCTTTTGATCACATGCCTCATGCTTGTCTCTTCTAAACTAATTTTTTTTTTTTAATGTCTAAGGTATAATATAACTTTTAAAACAAGCGTAGAACTAAGAGTGTTCTTAATTAAGTTCATCAAGCTATGAAATCAATTTTAAAATCTATTGGATTGGTTTCAAACAACAAATCAAAACAGTTGAAACTCATCTACCTTATGAGTGATGCGTCTACATACTAAAATTTTCAATTTTAGAATGAATATTGTATAGAGTCAAGTGGTAAAAAAACATTCCGTAAATGAATGCATCAAAATTAATTTATAAACCTTCTAATTTTGACTGCTTGACTTTATACTAAATTAATTCGAAAGTTTAAAATTTTCGGATGTAGAAGCATCACTCGTAAAATGAGTTTCAACAGTTTAGATGAATTCTACAACTTGTTAGTTTTTGTTTTATTTAACTGCATGGTCAATCATATTATTTATATTCATTGTATGTCTTCAATATTTCAAAATGATATTTATTTATATTTCAAAAAAAATGAATGTAAATATTTTTTTATAAAAAAATATTTGTTTTTCTGAAGCGAAATCCGAAAAATAATTCTAGTTGACCTGAATTATGATTGATACCTGAGAATTAGATACATACAGTCCTCTACAACCATGTAATATAATACACAAAAAACGAGAAAAAAAAATGTTTTGGTGGGGTCTTGCCCTGAAAACAGTGTTTTACTGGGATATATATTATACTAATCAAATTAGCTCCCTTTGATTTAGCACGACACAAATTAGAGACTGTTTCTCATGATATGTTTAGTACGAAGGAATTAATAATACAAATAAAAAATCACTCTTTATGTGACAGTCACGTTTTTCTGATAAGAACAGAGTCATCGTCAATCATGTACCTAATCCAATAATAAATATTCAAATTGGAGATTTTTATTCCGTTAACTTGCAAACCTTCAACGATCCATAAATTTTCTAGACAATCGTCAATCAATTTCTTCATGGGATTTTATAAACCGACTGAACAATCAATTGTTTTGTTTTGATTAATTTGGAAAATGGCATTTGAAAACGTACCAAGAGTAGAACTAAGGGTGTTCTTAATTAAGTTCACCAACACTTTTTGTGAACTCAACTCTAAAATATATTGGATTGACTTCAAATGACGAATCTAAACCGATGAAATATGTTTATTTTATGAGTAATGCATCTACATGCAAAAAATCTCAATTTCGAATTAATTTTGTATAGTCAAGTGATAAAAAAAACGTTCAAAAAATGAATACACTAAAATTAATTTAAAAATCTTTTAATTTTGTATGTAGGCGTGTCACTTGTAAAGTAAACGGATTTCAATGGTTTGAATTTGTCATTTGAAATCCCATGAAGGTGATTTAAAAAAGTTATTTATTTCAACAAAAAAAAAACTTCACCACAACAGGTAGGGTGCTTATTTTCTTGATTCAGTTAAAATCGAATTAAAATAATTAAACCAAAATTATATTCGGTTTTCAAAAAAAATATAAACTAATAAACTGTTTTAGATTTTTCAATCGAATAACAACCAAACTAAAATAATCAAAGTAAATTTTGGAATGTTAAGTTGGTTAAATCAAAATAAGAGATTAAAATTTAAAAGATTGAAACTCCATGTATACACAGATACATTTAATTAATAATCATAGAAATAAATATGAATTATATATATATATATATATATATATATATATATATATATATATATATATATATATATATATATATATATATATAATATGGACTTGGCTAAGTTATGGTGTAAAATGCGTTTGTACTTCATGCCATATCTTCATTTTCAAAGTTCAAATAGCCAATCCGAACCGTTCAAAATGTTATCCATATTGAAATGTGCTTGAAGACCAAATTTTATATTTTTTGGATTTCTTTTACTATTTATTAAGCCACTTTGAAAATCGCTGATCCACTGTGAATAGTAAAAAACAGTAAAAATTTTTGGACCATCGGATCAGCGATTTTCAAAGTGGCTTAATAAATAGTAAAATAAATTCCAAAAAATATAAAATTTGGTCTCCAAGCACATTTCAATATAGAGATTATGTTGAGCGGTTCAGATCGGTTGTTTGAATTTTCAAAATGGTGATATTGTGCCATGACTCACCAAGTACATTTACACCATAGCTTAACCAAGTCCATCTCATATATACCATTTACACCATGGCTTAAATTATATATGTCATCAATTTATTCGATAATTATATTATTATTGGTTTTGTTAACCGTTATTAATGTGAATAAACTACTATTTAATAGATAAAATTAACTTTAAGTATTAAAATATTTTCATCCGACCCATACCCCATTACACCACAAGACGGTTTTGAAGAGGGGCCCGATATATGATTAGAATTGAGAGGAAGATTTGCTGCAAATTGTGCATAAATGGCCCGATAATTAAAATGGTTTTAAGCTTTTATTCTTCCTCAGTTTCACTAATCAAGTCTTATCATATTAAAATGGGCCGAGAACTAAGTGTATTGGGCTGCATGTTTACTGGGGACGCTTGAGCTGCGGGATACCATTATACCTAGGGGTGTTCATCAGTTCGGTTCGGTTGAAACCGAATCGAACTAGGCAAATCAAACTTTTATTCCGGTTTCAAAAATAGAACCGAACCGAACCGTTTTGGTCCTTTATATGGTATACCATCCTCAAGACCTCAACCATATAAAGGGCCAACCGATCTTTCTATTTTCTGTCTGATTCTCTCTCTGTTTTTCTCTTCATTTTTTTTTAATGGTTGGCAGTGAAGTGCCGCCAAAGAATTAATTTATATAAAAGTTTATTTCAGATGTAGTCATTAAAGTAAAACTCACAATGAAAGAAAACAACTAAAGCTCTACCTAGCAAAGACATCCGCTAGTAATGAACAAAAAATAATTACAAAAGATGTGGATCTAGGCAATGTTAGTCCACAGGAAGACATCGATTGTTGTATCATTAATTAATAAATCCACCGGACGCCTCTTATTTGAGAATAATTTTCTATTCCGCTCCCTCCACAGAGCCCATACACCAACCGCCCATATCCCTCCCAATTTGTATATTTCATTTCGTGTCCGATTTTGTGTCGACCAGATCTCTAGCAGCCTATCCCCCGTGTTTGTAGCGATGTTGTAGTGGGAGCAATATCCCCTCCAAAATCTTGCGGAGTAGTTACAGTTCCACATGATGTGGTTCCTTATTTTCGTCCTTGGAGACGAGCACAAGTGGCAACCCTGTTGAATGTTACATCCCCTGTAGATGAGAACCTCATGTGTTAGAATCTTGTTTGCCAGTATCAACCACATAAAGATTTTAATTTTCATCGGGGTCCTTAGCTTCCATAGCCTCAGGATTCCCTCAATGACTCCCCTATGATGCGCCACCCTATAAGCTGAAGCGCAGGAGAAAACCCCAGATACCGTCCATCTCTATTTGATTCCATTTTCATGAAATGTAGATGCTGAGAAAAATGGTATCAATGGGGCTAGGTCCTTCATGATGAACAATGTGTTTGTAATGTTTTTTATATCTCTCACCGATGAAACATTGAGAAGCCTCCTGACCATGGAGGCCCACAATCCCTCCCAGTCTGTCTCAATTCGCCATAGCCACTTGGTCAGCAGTGAGTCATTTTGGCAACCCAGGTCAATGACTCCCAAGCCCCCATTTTTCTTAAGGGAACAAATATTTTTTCAATTAACGAGGCAGTTAATTCCTTTGCACGTGGCATTTCCTTTCCACAGGAATCCACGCCTCATCCTATCGAGTTGTTTGATAACTCCCTTTAGCAATTTGAGCGCTTGCATGTAATGCAGTGGCCTCTCTTCATTTTTCTTTACACTCTCTATTATTCAATACAAATTACTAGATAAATCAATGAAATAGTAGCTAGGTCTAATAGGATTTAGTTGTATTTATTTAAGTTTAACTGTTTATGCTTGATGTTAAAGCATTGTTGGTGCATATTGTCAATATAATTCGCGATCAGACGATTAATGATAAATCATTCTGCTGACAAATTAGAGCATTACGATAGTATGACCAGGGATCTAAATACGTGATGTGACATAACGTGTCGTGCCATAATATGACTAGTCACGTCTCACGTGTTGTGTGGTGACCAAGTTAGATTTTTACTGTGTCATGACCAAATTTGAAAGGATGGTCACGGCTAGTGGCATAGCCAGAATTTTAATCAGAAGTAGGACAAAAATAACTAAAAATTTCATCCAAAATTTTAAATGTTCATGCTATTTTTTTCCATATCCTTAGTCAATTAAAAAAAAGAAAATAAATAAATAAAAATAAAAATAGAAAAAGAAAATAAATATTGAAGGAATGAGAAAGAAACAAAAAAAATAAGGAAATATAGAAAATAATTCAAATACAAATTAAATTAATGGAGGGAAAAGGAGAAAAAGAGAAAGAAACGAGAGTAAATGGTTGAAAATGGAAACATCCTATGCATTGAAAACAGAGAGGAGAAGAATATGGCAGCAACAACTTTATCTCTATGTAGCTCCTTGTATTTAATATTTTATTATGTAGACATGGTTCATATGATCTAATGACAAATCTTTTGACGGCTCATATACACCAAGTTCAAACAGTCAAAGGGGTCATGTTCTACATGTAATATTTGACAATGAAAGGACAAGAAAAACTGAATCTTAAAAAATACAAAAATGGATAAGAGAGAGACAGATTTATCAAGCTTATTCCTTGCAACCAAAGGACGAGAGGATTGAGAAGAAAACATCTACACATTTTCAATGTAGGGATAGGCAGAATTTATAATATTTGGTAGGGAAAAACTAAAATATATATGGATTAAGCTTGATTATCAAAATTCAGGGATGGACATCTGTCCACCCCTGGACTACTATAGCTCCGCCTTTGGTAACGACACGTTAGTTACGTTATGATCACATATGATATGTCCAAACATAACTAGTTTTGTTTGGTGGCATTTAACTATTTTTTCATAATTTAAGATAGTTTATTCAAGATTTATCATTTGATTAAAGATCTAACAGTCCTAATTGCATGAGACACACATGATATGTTGTGCTTTGATCAAATCTTTCGCATGACGTGCCATGTTGTGATAATTTTTCAAAAAATTATCACTGCACGCGAATAATCTCAGTACTAGAGACGGAACTAGAAAATCAAGATAGAGGGCTAGATAAATAAGTATTATGAAATTTTATTTTGTGAGGGACTAATATTATAACTTTTGCAATATTAAAATTATTAAATAGTACAACTAATAAATTTCAATTAATAGGAGGTGCTTAGCACCCTTTAGCTCCACATTTTTTTGCTCCCGCACGACACAAGACACTAAGTCACTAAATGACTGGCACACTTATTATGATAGAACCGTATCGTGTGTTGTGACATATCTGTATGGTAACGGCATGACTTATTTACATCTCTAAGTATTACTATATTTATATATATTGCAGGTAATGCGAGGCCCAAAATTGGAGGAAGATATAACTTGAAATCAAAGGTTGGCAAATAGAAATTCCAACAACTTGATCAGATCTGACAAGTATATTAGGAACTCCGTTGTGTTTCTCATTGTGGCTACTACAAGAATGAAATGGTATCTGTGAGGATAAAAATATTTTTTGCTGATGGTATCATCATGAATATTTCTGTCTGTAATACAAGAATAAAATGGTACCTTCAGCAATAGTATTTTTATCATCCTCGCGGTTGAATATCACAAAAGAGTTTCAGAGAAAGAATGATAGATATCATCAGCTACGATTGACGCACCAGATTTACCTGCTCAGTAAATGAAGGGCTAGGATGAAAGATAAAATCTCGTCGGTGCTAGTGAATTCCTTGAAGAAAAAAAAAACACAAGCTTCCCCTAAATTGGACGCATTCGTTCATTAATAAATAGAGTAATGCAAAATAATAAACTGGGAATAACAAATCTGAATTTTATAAAATGATTGTAAAGACTAAAAGTTTAATAAAACCGTAAATTTGTTTTCTATAATTTAATAAAACCGTAAAGTTGTTTTCTAGATTTTACATATGTTGAAATTTTTTGAAATTTCAATTCTACATTTCTACATTCTACATTCTACATTTTGTAAAATGATTAAGTGCTGATAAGTTAGAATTGTTAATTTTCAAATCGCTCGACCGATGATTTTTTTTGGCATTAAATCGGTCAAATTTGATGAAAAATCTACTTAAATTATAATTAACATATCTATAAATTAACATTATTATTTTTTTTCAACTGCAATTTTCATTCAGGTGTAGCATTAGTTTTGTTTTTATGGGGTTAAGTCGTTTAAAAAATTAAGGATGTTTGCAGCTCACCATCCTTAATTTTTAATCAGCTTAACATCCTTCTCATCAAAGGCCGAAAGTAAAAAATGAATGCAGGCCCAATGGCAAGTAGGCGTCCAATCGGCCCAAATTAAAAGCCCCTGGTACCAGGCCCAGTTCAGTGAGTTTTATTTTTAGTCTTTTACCCAATTTAATCTGGTACATTTTTTTTTTTTTTTGAGACTATAATTTGAAGGTAATTAATACAGATCCCATACTAGAGAATGATTTGGTTTGATACCGCTACAGACCAGCTGCTCTGATCCTCCGTACATACTAGAGAATGATAACATATGAAGAAAGTCACCTGATGAAATCCAAGCGTGAGAAAAGAAAAAAAAAAAATGCAAGAGAGAACAATTGCAACAGATGGCAATATTTTACCACACACGCAAGATGGTATTGGTATGTCTGGTGCAGAAATGAAGCTTTATTAATTCAACTAATTATGACAACAAATACGAAGCAGCATGTTGTGCTTGGTAGTTGGTACTACTGATATCCTTTGATTTTTCTTGATGATTTCTTACAAAAATTTGTATATGTAGCTAGAGGCAACAACTAAGAGCAAACTAGCGTCTCCAAACGAGAAGCTCGATGTCATACAGTAGAGTGCAAGCTGGATGATGATTTTAACAGAGAGCTAAAGAATTTGAGGTGATAAAATAATTGTGTATTTTGATCTTATTTTTCTATTGCAACAAGCTCCTATTTATAATTACAAACGCTCAATATAGCCCCATTTGTACGTACAATAACACTACTGCGCCACAGTCAACTTGAATTGCTTATTGTACCAGTCAAACTTATTCATCAATCAAATTTTCCCACAAAAAAGGGAACATAAAATAAAAAAGATAGAACTGAATCAGTTCATATATTTGTAGACATTATTAGGAAGCTACCACGACTGAAATTTGTTCTAAAAACATTTAATAATATCTATAAATTATTATGTTGCTCTAGACTGGTACATTGGTATAATCGTTTAATTAGGTTTGGATACCATTTTTAAGCTAAACTGGAAATTAAATGTTTTTAAATACTAACAAAATCCAAGTATTGAAATAAATAAACCACAAAATAAAATTTTCAAACAAACCCATAATTTTTGTAGCAATATTGTTCAGAAAAAAAAGACAGAAAAGGATTGGATATTGTACATGAGATAATATTTAATGGGTGTGAGCATAATGTCGTGACCTATAAAGAAGCTGTATGTCAGACCACAAATTCTCTTGTAAAGATATATAATGTATTGCTTGGCAGAAAGTAAAACTTTAGGAAAGATACCTTCCAAAAAAATATTCGCTAATCACATAGCCCACTATAAAAAATTATGGGATCAAGACACATCAACAATGCTTCATCATTATTTTAAACTTAAGCCTAATCATATAGCCCACTATAAATGTTGACGGTAACCAATAGGTTATATAACCAATGTAAATTAATTTTGGCTGTCAAAACTCAACTCTTTTTAGTTAAGTCTAAGATCGATGGCCTAGCGATGACCACTGTCATCATGGAAATATAAATAAATTTGTTGATGACATTATGTCTAACTATTTCAGGAGATGTCGGTGAGGATTGAATGTTTCAGGCTACAGATAATTTCTTTTACAGCAGTTTACATACTTTTACACGTAGTTCTGAAAATCGGAATCAAGAATCAGTATCGGTTTCTGAATTATGAATTCGGAATCGGTTGAGTCAACTCGGAAACTCGGCTTTTCTCAAAAGAAACTTATATTGTATTAAAAATACAGGGAAAAATTGTAAAAAAAACAATTAGTTTTTAAATGATGTTAAGATAAAATATTACACTTCTATAATTCACTAATAAAATATAATACAAATATTAAAAAAAAATATATAGTCACACTTAATTTTCAAATATAATAGAATAATATTAATTAAAATATTATGTGTTTAATTGAAAATAAAAGATTACGTACTTAAATAAAGACAACTTAAAATACATAATAATAAATTATATTTCCAAAGCCAGTACGACTGTACAAGCCAATAATTCTTAACCCATATCAAATAGAAGGGGGAATTTCACATATACCCCTCAAAAACTTCAATATTACGTATTTCCCCCTCTAAAATTTGAAATTACATATTTTCTCTCCAAACTTCAAAAACTCACAAACTAACCCATTTTATTGTCTTTTATATTAAAACTCATTCTAAATTTATAAAATACCCATTTTACCCTTTATTAAAAGCATATAAATTTTATCATCCTCAAATTTGAATATGAACGGTTTCTCTACCGTCTGAACTGCTTTTAGATTTGTGCACACAAGATCAGCACGAATCTTGATGCAAAAACACATGCATATTGTAGCAACATGCACAAATCTTAATGCAATGCGCGCTAATCGAAATTGCTTTAAGATTCGTGCGCATTAGATTAGCACAAATATTGAAGCCACAAGCACAAATCTTAATGCGATGCGCACGGATCGGACGGTAGAGTAACCTTCAAATTCAAATAATTTGAGTCTGATGAGATTTATATATTTTTAATAAAAGGTAAAATGGGTATTTTATAAATTTAGAATGAGTTTTAATATAAAAGACAATAAAATGGGTAAATTTGTGAGTTTTTGAAATTTAGAAGGAGACATGTAATTTCAAACTTTAGAGGGGAAATACATAATTTTGAAGTTTTTGAGGGATATACGTGAAATTCCCCCCAAATAGAAATTGTATTTGGCACAGTAGCGAATGTAGATAAAAAGCACATTGTCTCTTTAGTAAATGATATGGACATGGTCCACTATGTATCAAGTTATATCATCAAAATAAAACAATACACCGCATTTAAACCATGTCTATTTAAAGTTTTTAATGCCTTGATCTCTTTCTTCTCGGTGTCGCATTCCTTTTCCGCCCCTAAATTATTTCTTCTATTCAAAAATACAAAATTGAGTCGATTGATCTAACGAAACTACGTAATTTTTCTCTAGATGCAAGAGATTGATTGTAAATTTGGGTCCCCTCAACCTAATTTGATAGAATCTAACTTGGCGATGAATTTTAGTACAAAAATCAGCCAAGCAAGAAAATAGGGTGAATATCGGCTCGGACATGACCGATACAATTCTGACTTAGCTGATTTTCCAAACCATGCTTTTACATTCATGTTGTTGGTTTTATTTGTATCTTTGTTTTGAAAATAATTCTGCTGTCATCCAAAGAAATTGCAGGATACAGTTTTTCTAAATCCAACTTTTCATTTGTTTTGAGATTCATTCATAAAAACAATTTCTATTGAGATTTGTACATTCCAAAAAATGAAAAAATGAATTTGGAATAAAAGAGACCCTGTAATTCTTTGAGATCGCAGCAGATTTACTTCTCTTTGTTTTATGAATCAGATTTGCAATTATAAGATCCCTAAATGCATGTGAAAATTATAATTGACGTTTTCTTTGAGAATTCTAAGCACTGGTAGGAAAGTACTGATACCACAAGATTCATACATCCCTCATAAATCTGAAAAAATGACATATTTTATATATTAAAGGACCAAATTCTATTTCTTATATACTTATAAAATTAATTAATTAGGTCAAATGTACCATACAAGTTTCAAACCCAGTTGCTTATTGGGTTCGAAACTCTGACGGAGAAAATTATTTATTGTTATAAGAGTGAGTCTATGGTACTATGCATATCACGGGTTCATCCGTAATACAGGTCAATATTTTCATTTTCAAAATCGTAATGGTTGATCCAAACCGTTCAACATGATCCCCATATAAATATCTACTTGCAGATCGAATTTTATATTTTTTAGAATTTTTTAACTATTTTTTAAGATAGGTAGAAAATTACTTGATCTGAAAATTCTGGACCATTCAAAAACAGTGATTTTCTACATATCTTAAAAAAAAATAGTTAAAAATTTCTACAAAATATAAAATTTAGTATGCAAGTACATATTCATATGAAAATTATTTTGAACGGTTCGAATCGACTGTTAGAATTTTAAAAATAAAAATACTAATCTGTATTACATACTAAATTGTAATATGTAATATGCATAGTACCATAGACTCACTCTTGTAATAATAAGGATATTAAATAGTTAGATAAATTGTGCTCTAACTTTATTTTTTTTTTTAAAAAACCAGCTGCTTATAAGAAAGAAAATTTTGCCAAAAGAAACCTGTATAAAGTGATCAAAACAAGTTGACCAACTGTGGAGGTCTACTTGCTGGTGTTGACGAAGACAACTGATGTATATACTAAATTCGATTGGCAGTTTGCTTTTATATCATTTTTCTTGCTAATTTTTTTTATTTCTCCAAAAAGTACTGACCAACATAATTTGTCCTTGGTGCTTGCAGTATGATTACCTTACGTCCTTACCTAATGTGTTTGTTCGAGCACCATTTCCGTACGTACTTTTTATAGGAATGATTAATTGACTACACCAATCATCACTGATTTGTAGGGGATTTGGGGTTGCTTTGTGCTTTATGCTTAGCGCTTAATGCCGTCATTTTTATCCATGCCCATCAAACCTTACATTTCGTCTACTCTATCCATCAAACTCAAATTTTATTAAAAATGCCCAAATCGGCTATTAAACCGCCGGTTTCTAATTTTTATTAGGAACCGGCTATTAAATAGCCGGTCCCTATCTTTTTTTTTTTTTTTTTTTTTGGAAAAAATTATATAATTTTTTTATTAAAGTTTCAAACAAAAATTGATATGTTTCTTTGAAATTGGATAGAAAAATAAATAATTTAGTTTTTTTCAAGTCTTTGAAATCAAACCGGAAGACATAATGCTTGTATAAGAAATTTTTGAAGGACTGAAACAAATAATCCGAATTAATATTTTTCAGATTGCATTTTTTGCGGTTGTAAGAAAAATTAAAATATTTCATTGTGTGTTATTAGAAAAAAGAAAATTTTCGTAGAAGTGTCAAATATTTTTTAAAATGATTTAATAACATCATTTAAAATGTTTTCCTAAAAATTGTGCATAATAATATTAATAACATCATTTAAAAAAAATATATCATTAATTACTTAAAAAAAATGTATTAAAATGATTTGAAAATTTTCTAAAACTTTAAACGGCCATAACTATTGCTAGGAAAGTCGGATTGACGCGTATGACGTCAATTCGGAAAGGGGTTTACCCCGGGTATCCGGAAAATTAGAACCGCCAAAAAACGTCGTTTAGTGCCTCAAAAATTAAGTTTAAGATTTTTAGTGTCTCAACTGAATTTTTTTATGTTGAAAAATACTTTTCAGCACCGAGAAATGCATCAGCAGCAAGTGCAATTGCCACAAGAGAAGTCTTATACAAGCATTATGTCTTCTGGTTTGATTTCAAGGACTTGAAATAAACTAAATTATTTATTTTTCTATCCAATTTCAAAGAAACATATCAATTTTTTTTGAAACTTTAATAAAAAAATTATATAATTTTTTCCAAAAAAAAAAAAAAAAAAAAAAAGATAGGAACCGGCCATTTAATAGCCGGTTCCTAATAAAAATTAGAAACCGGCGGTTTAATAGCCGGTTTGGGCATTTTTAATAAAATTTGAGTTTGATGGGCAGAGTTGGCGAAATGTAAAGTTTGATGGGCATGGATAAAAATGACGGAGCTTAATGCTTATTGCTGGTTGTTTTGTTTTACATTTATTGTTCTATGAATTATATATCTGTACTCCTTTTGCATTTTACCTTCATGCTGCTGTTAGGCTATGCTGTGTAGCTTAGAAAGATGCTGTAAAATCTTATTGTGATAATAATATATCTGGCAGCTTCTGCCAATAATTTTCAAAAAAAATATCTATAGGGGATTTCTTGATTATTTTGATTCTTACCTGATCTGTATGTAGAAGTAAAACCAGGCATACAACTAGAGAAGGAAATACATGACACGCCGTGATTTGGTCACGTGACGTGATCAATTTTTTTTTTCATGTGACGTGGCCAAAATAGTGACAGATGGTCACGTCACGCGGAGTCACGCCATGATTATACGTGACATGATCACACGTGATGTGACGTAAACTAATCACGTCAATTTTTTTAAAAATTTTAATTTAAATTGTTAAAAATTAAAAAAATATGAAAAATTCTAAAATAAGTAAATAATGTTACAAAGATTAATTTTTTTAGAAAAGTCAGTTGGGCATCAAACAATTTGACATTATTTTAAAAATTCAAATTACAAACATTCATTAGACTAAATTAAAGAAAATAAAAATAGTACTAAGTACCAGTATCACTGAACATATACTGAAAGAAAAATCTGAGTACTCTATATATACCAAAAAAGTTGGATACTATGGGTGTGTTTGGATGAATCAAGAATAGTAGCAAGGATAGAGCTATCCTCAATTTTAGGATAGTAGTTATTCCAACATTTTGTAGGAATAGTAGAATAGTGGGCTATCCCACAAAAGACAAACAAAGAATAGTAACTATTCGCTAATCCAAACACACCAAAACGCCGGATAGTAGCTCGGAATAGTGCTAATCCGGAATAGTAGCTATTCTTCACCCATCCAAACACACCCTATATGTTTTATACCATGACATGATGTGTAATTTTTGCTTGAATGCGGTCACGTCACGCGACACACGAGTCACATCATGTAATCGACACACGTGACGTGACGTTCCATTACATGACTAGTCACGCCGTGACAAATTTCCTTCTCTACGTACAACCAAAATTGCACAAGAGAAAATGACCAGAGAATAGTGAATTAATGAACATAGCTCCTAATCTATCTATTTAATTACTACAATTAAGTCTACAAGTACCATCCATCTCATGGGCCAAGCCGAAATATTATGCTGATTGCATAATTAATGCAATTGATCAAAATTTTGCTAAATATGAGTAGTCCCCCTTGCTCTCGCTATTGTTTTTATTGATAAATTAAGAAAGGATATAAGTTCTTTTTATTTCATAAATCTTATTATGTCTCCGGCACATAATATCTTAATCAATTAGACTATGTACTTTTTTCACTATTAATTGTTTTAATTGTCAAACACATGTTGCTATTGGCACACGAAAAGTGATTTTGAGATTATGCACTACATATGTGCTTAATTATTGGATAACTACCAAGGAAGGCTGCATTCAATCGTAGTAAGATTGTTAAGTATCCCAATATAGGAATTAAAAGAAGAAAAAAAACAGAGATAAAAAGTACATACTGGTCGGGCAAAAATCGTTGTAATATTGTTGGAGTATGAAGTTTGAGATAGAATGATTTTTTACCACATTAATCTGATCTCTTATATATATATGTATATATAGAGTGTGGCTAATATGCGTTCGGTTGTATTTCGGCCGAAATACAACCAATTCATTTTTCAATTTCCGAAGTCCAAAAAGTCAATCCAAGTAGTTAGATGTGTTCCTCATATTGAAATGTGCTTGGAGACCAAATTTTACATTTTTTGAAATTTTTTTACTATTTATTAAGCCACTTTGAAAATCGTTGATCCAACGGTTTCACTATTTGGTTAAGCCACCGTGTTGGATCAGCAATTTTCAAAGTGGCTTAATAAATAGTAAACAAATTCCAAAAAATGTAAAATTTGGTCTCCAAGCACATTTTAATATGGAGAACACATCTAACGGTTTGGATCGACTTTTTGAACTTCAGAAATTGAAAAATAAATTGGTTGTATTTCGGCCGAAATACAACCAAAAGCACATTAGCCATACTCTCTCTCTCTCCATATATATAGGTTTTGGCTAATATGCTACGCGTAGCATAGAGACCTCCGTGCAACGGCTCAAAATTTGAATTTTCAAAATTCTAACGGTCGATCCAAACCGTTAGATGTGTTTTACATATTGAAATGTGCTTGGAGACCAAATTTTATATTTTTTTGGATTTTTTTTACTATTTATTAAGTCACTTTGAAAATCGCTGATCCAACGGTTTCACTGTTTGGTTAAGCCACCGTTGGATCAACGATTTTCAAAGTGGCTTAATAAATAGTAAAAAAATTCCAAAAAATGTAAAATTTGGTCTCCAAGTACATTTCAATATGGAGAACACATTTAACGGTTCGGATCGACCATTAGGATTTTAAAATCTCAAATTTTGAGCCGTTGCACAGAAGTGTTATATGCTACGCATATCACCGTAGCCCTGTCCTATATATATATAGAGAGAGAGAGAGAGGAGGGATCCACTTGCATCATTTTTTGGTGACATCAAATTAAATTCTATATTTTTAAATTTCAAACGGTCGATCCAAATCGTTCAGCATGATGGATATATTAAAATGTACTTGGAGACCAAATTTAACATTTTTTAGAATTTTTTTACTATTTATTAAGCTGATTTGAAAACCACTGTTTTTATTAAATTTCTGCAGTATTGAAAAACAACGGTTTTCAAACCAACTTAATAAATAGTAAAAAAATTCAAAAAATGTAAAATTTGGTCTCCAAATACATTTTAATATAAATTGAACATCTAACAATTCAAATACTAAAATATGATTTCGATAGTACTTCGGTCGAAGAACTGCCAGTACTAATTTAGCCATATATAACTCACGGAAAAGACTAAAATATGACCTCGATAATACTTTCAGGTTTATAAATTAAACCACGGAAAAGACTCGGTGTCTTTTTGGTCTTGCTTTTGTTTTTCTTTGTAGAATATATAACTCAAGAAAGACTTGAGGTCTCCTCACCGTGTCACGTCGCCTACTAACCAAATTAAATATGTAGTATATCATCTCTCTTTTTCAGCATTAATTATTGCATTGGGAATTATATGTCTGTCGCTCTATTTTAAAAATTAACGTTTTTATGAAAAATAATTATATCATACATTGTACCTTCTAAGACATTTTTCCCTACAAATTTTAGAATTTAATAATTATTTTCTAGAACATGAAATTCTCATTTTAAACTTTCGAAATATCAAATTGTATTTGTGGCTCACATTTTTATTTTCATTTTCAAAGTCCAAACAGTTAATTCAAACCACTTAACATGATCTCTTAAAGACTAAATTTTATAATTTTGAGGAAATATTTACTATTTTTTAGATAGGCTTAAAATTATTGTTTTTCATAACATTTTGGACCATCCAAAAACAGTGATTTTGTACCTATATAAAAAAATAGACATAAAATACGAAGATAAGAATATGAGACATTTAAATCCTACTCGTACAAGATATATTTAAAGATCCTGCATTATACAGGTTTCTTTTTTTTTAAGAAAGAAACAGAGACCAGGATTCAAATGAAGCACAAATATCCTTGTAATTAAAAAAAAAAAACAGACAGTAGGATTCAAATGAAGCACAAATATCCTTGTAACTTCATTTGAATCATACTCTCTGTTTTTTTCTAAAAAAAAATGAAATCTGAATAATACAGACCCAATCAGTGTCAACAATTGGATGTTTTCTGAATAATAGACCTAAACTATTAAAAAATCTGACCAACTTTCCTTCAATGGTACCGGTAGCACTCTTAATAAACCTAGCTTGGATTTTGCCACAGGAAAGAAACACATGATTGATAGTTTCAAATCATCGATATTTTTACATTTGATTCTATTTTTTCTCTTCTTATATCTTGATTAGACTCTTATATTATGTTTTTATCTTATATTTAATATGTGTGTGCAATATAATTCTTAAATAATATAACTTCTTTTTATATTTCTCTGTGGGAGTTATTTTACAATTAATTGTGTTGTTTATTATTGTATACATAAAATTTTCTAAATATTTTGTACGATATTTTTTATTTGAAAATTAGCATTTCTTTTAATATGTTTTAAAAAAAAAAATCTAATTTGATATCATAATCGAGGAGCATCCAAGAAAGATGTGTCCAGCATCGATCGGTCTGAAGATGGCAAACATCTAAAAAAAGAGGGTTAATTATAAAGCATTAATACAATATTAACATCTACCGAATTTTTTTATTTGATTAAACTTCTGAATTTCTGAAAAATCATTTAACCATATTTCTGAAAATTTTCATTTTTATCGGTACCGCAATCTAAAATTGCAGAACCAGAATGGTAATTCGTTTACACTGCGGTAGGGCTGTCCAAAAAGCTCGTAACTTGTGGCTCGTTCGTGAGTCACATCTGGCTCGATCGGTAACAGCTCGTTCGATAGTAGACTGAGCTATTAACGAGTTGGCTCGCTAACAGCTCAGGCCAAAATTAACGAGCTGAGCTAAGATCTTAGCTCGCTCGCCAGCTCACGAGCTAGCTCGGCTAAGCATCAATTTGTGAATTTGTATGAATTTGTGTGTATTTTATACTGCCAAGTTTGGTCCAGCTCGGTTCAGCTCGGTCCAAAAGGTTTGTAAAAAATATTTTCTTCTTAAAACAAGGTACAACCAAACCCAATGAGCCAGCTCGTGGCTCGTGAACTGACTCGCGAGCTATTAACGAGCTGGCTCACTAACAGCTCAGTCCAGAATTAACGAGCTGAGCTAAAGCCCAGCTCGGCCCGAGCCAGCTCATTTACAGCCCTACACTGCGGTAATGGTTCCACAATTACAGTACAATTTCATTGTTTTTTTTCCGAAGTGCACACATTTCTGTATAAGTCGTGATACCAGGTGGAATTTTTTTAAATTAAGACCTGCTGACCTGGTAATAGGGGTGAAACGGTATGATAATATTTTATCCGTATTCGGTCTGTATTTGAAAATTTAGATGTGGATATCTGATATCTGAAAATCTGTGTGGATAAGAATACTAATATAGTTTTATATTCCAATTATCCGCATTCAAATAGTAGATATATATCATATATCTTAACATGTATTATGAAAAATTTATGTTATTCACAATTATAATTAGATAAATATTATAAACTTTAATATTGTTTATATTATTTCAATAAATATTTGATTTGATCTGGATCCGTATCTGTATCTGTCTGATATGTCAAATAACTGTTCGTATCCGTATCCAAAAAAAAAAAAAGAATATGAATATGATTTACTACTGAGTCCGGCTAGTATGACATCGGTGTCATATGACATTAACTTCAAAATTGATTGAATATAGTTCAAACGACTAATCTAAACCGTTCAAACCGATTTACTTTATGAGTGATGCATTTATATGCAATTTTTTTTTTCAAATTATTTTAGTATCAAATCAAGCGATTAAAAATGTTGAAAAATGAATGCATTAAAATTAACTTAAAAACTCACACATTTGACGGCTTGACTTGATACAAAATAAATTCGAAAAATTATAAAATTTGTATGTAACGCACAACTAATGAAGTAGAGCGATTTGAATGGTTTGGATTCACCATTAGAAGTCGATTTGATAGATTTTGAAATTGGTGTTATATAGGCTGAAATGACACTGATATCATACTAGCCGGACTCTTTACTACTGTCTGCTTGATTTTCACCTCTACCTCATAGATAAATGGAGCTGACAAATAATTGAAAAGTCTGCTTGATTTTCACCTCTACCTCATAGATAAATGGAGCTGAAAAATAATTGAAAAGTAAGCATGCCATGACAAAAGTATCACAATCAAATCGATGGGAAAAAAATATCAGTAACATGTATATATGGATCTAGAAGATAGAATCAAAAATGGATCTAGAAGATAGAATCAAAAGTGTCAAACATTGATGAAGACGTGCAATAATAAACACAATAATAAGAACACCCTATCACATAAAAAGTGCATAAATAGAGAGACATGGCACAATCACAGGTCAATCAGCGAAGTGTGAGTGTTTGAAATAGATGCAAACCAAATTTCAATTTGTCATTCTTGGGCGACTAGTCAGAATACTGTTAAAATTACTGTCAATGCTTCCTCACCCAAGTCCAAGGACGAATAGTATTTGAGACATGAAATTAATTAATTTATTTTTTAGGGTCCGCCTAAACGTTCTCTATCTGTCCTCCGGATAAAAACCGTTAAAATAGCTAAACGACAAACAAAAACGCGTAAAACCGTCCAAAAAACGCGTTAATCGCGCAAAAGAGACGCGGACCACCATTAGTATTCATTTGTAACACAAATGTATTCATCCTAAGACAAAAAAAAGTATTCAACTAATGTCTGCACATTAAGACAAAAAAAACTTGACACATCACTCACCATATTTTACACGTTTTTAGAGGTAATTTGTTTTCTTCCGTTCAATCTAACCAATATTTATGACGATCTAAAAGAAATTTTACAAATCTAAAACTACAGGCATCTTCTACATAATTTTCTCTTTCAAATGAGATCCATGATGACATACTTTCGAGTTGTCGGTTGCACAAGTATTCATCTTCATCATGCAAGTATTCATCCATAATATATCAAGTATTCATCATCATTGTGTAAGTATTCATCCATAGGATCTGCCTAACTGTCCTGCTAATCAATCTTCCATTTTGTCTCCTAGTCAATAACTATACAAGTAACTGTTAATTAACTGGGAGACAACTTAATATTTAGGGACCGCTTAATATTTGAAAGATTTTACAACTGTCGCACGCAAGTATTCATCTATAATATATCAAGTATTCATCTGTGATACATCAAGTATTCATCTGTGATACATCAAATATTCATCATAAGATATCAAGTATTTAAAAAAATGGACACATCACTCACCCATCTTTTACACGTTTTTAGTTTGTCGGTTGCACAAGTATTCATCGTCGTTATGGAAGTATTCATCTCTCATCGGACAAGTATTAATCATCGCCGTGTAAGTGTAAATATGCATCAAGAGTATTACAATCATAGGGATTGATTAACAGGACAGCTAGGCAAATCCTAAGAATGGATACTTACACAACCAGGATGAATACTTGCATGACGAGGATAAATACTTGTGTAACTGACAACTCAAAAGTATGTCATCATGGATCTCATTTGAAAGAGAATTATTTAGAAGACGTTCGTGCTTTTAGATTTGCAAAATTCCTTATAGATCGTCATAAATATTGGTTAGATTGAACGGAAAAAAAACCACCCACCTCTAAAAACGTGTAAAAGATGATGAGTGATATGTCCATTTTTTTGTCTTAATGTGCAGACCTTAGTTGAATATTTTTTTGCTTTATGATGAATATATTTGTATTCCGAATGAATACTATCGGACAGTTTTATGGTCCGCATATTTTTTGCGCGATTAACGCGTTTTTTTGTCGTTTAGCGTGATTAACGCGTTTTTATCTGGAGGATGGTAAGGGGACGATTAGGCGGAGGAAAATAGAATTACCCTATTTTTTTAATCATTTATGGAACTTAATTCTATGGCATCGCTGTTTAGTCCGATAACCAAATATAAGTTTGTCGAAAGAAAATTAAATAATCATGTTGTTATTAATGACACAATAAGTAATTAGATAACAATTTTGTTGTATCAGTTAAATTGCTGACCTACCAGTACAATAATGCAATTCATTTGTGAACGCTAGTCTGAATTAATTCTGTGTCAATATAGATGAACGTAATAGAACATATATATATGTTACAGTACTGATATAGTATATGTCTATCTATATACAGTTTTATGTAAGAATAACCTTTCTTTAAATTTATATAATTCAGTTAGATACTTTAATAATATGAAATATGTTGTTGTGTAAAACAACTGCATATTAAAGTGTGTTGGGTGGCTTGACTCTCAATCTATAATTTAAAAAAAAAAAAAAAACTGCATATTAAAAGGACGTGTCACAGTTTATCCAATTTTCAAAAGGAAGGTTTATTATACGAAATATTAATCTTCAAATTAAGGTCTTATAATTAACTTTGGATCTCTAAGAAAGAAGAATCAGATACATTGACTACCCCCAGCTAGTCAACTAAGCTTTACAGCGTTTTCGATCTCTTACTTGATCTTCTATCATATCTACTTAATATTCCTGATCTTATAAATTATTAGGAACGGTTCTTTGGTATCGACCTCATAATTCAGATTTGGAAATTTCATTTTTCTGATTGCAGGAACTAGCTATTGATACACCTCAGGTTTGTCTCTCTGCTTCTTTCTCTGTCGGGTACTAATGCATGTGACATACCAGACTTGAACATTGAGGCCACAGATGCAAAGAAAATCTCTAGATTCAATCCCTCTGCTGCTTTAAGTATGGAACTGTTTATGGGTCATCTGATCAAATCCAACGGTCAAAATTACATTGACATATTTTAGTAGAATGTTCTCATCTGCGGCAGTGGGATTTTGATCGGATGGATCCAAGTGGTACATTGTTCAGTGCCACAGGTCCAGATTTTAGCAGATGTAGAGTGCTCTAGATGGATTATTGAACCAAAAGTATGTATCAGTACGTAGCATCCTTTTGTCTTTCAACTACAAGAATTTGGAGGACACAAATGAAAGAGACCGAATGATTATTGAATAGCAATGGCTTTCTATTACATTATATTTTCCGAAGATCCCTGCTTCATCTTTTATTTGGAACTTCCATGATAACAAGCCATGTGTCCTTGCAGGAAGGGATGCGTCATCGTCCAGTATCTAGAACAGAATCCTTCATCATGAACGTTCCTAGCGATTCTGAAGAAGGAACAACTCATGATGTGAGTTCAATATTTTCTTACTCGTTCTTTCTTCTTTTCCTTTTTTTTCCCCTTTTTATAATATTTCTTTAGTTTTGAACGGGAGAAGGGGCTGGGTGGTTTGAGCTCATTCGGAGTAAATAGATAGTGTTGGTTCTATATCTTTGCAGCACATATATTTAATATGATTGGGGAAGGCCAGATATGCGTTATCAATCTGTTTCCTCAAAATTTCTGCCCATCGATCTCTTTTGGTCGATCTCTTATGTGTGTCGAAGCAAACTGCATTTCTAGTACCTATCACCTATTTTTGTAGTCTGTTTGAGATTGTTTTCATTTAAGTATGGGTAAATTAGTGTGGCACGAGGCCCGTCTCTCTATGGAGATGTAACAGGCTCAATTCTTAATTAAGAATAGCATCTATAAAAGATGTTAGGTGTACCGGGACCGTTTGATAAAAAAAAAATATGAGCAAAGTACTTAAGCTCAGGCTGACTGGTTTTGGGAAAATCACCTGCTAAAGATATAACAGGTCAAGCTATATATAGATTTAGGCGGGCGAGACTGGTTCAATATAAGTATTGAATTGGGTGTTATTAACAACGCTGACTTTGGGAAAATGTAACAGGATTCAGCTAGCCTGACACATCAATCTCTTGTGATGATCTCAACTGGAGATCCTCTTTACTTTTTATGAAACTTTTGCTTTTATTTAATTAATTTTGGGTTTTTTTCATTTTTTGTAAATATTTTTGTATGAGTTGTTGGATATTTAAGCCTTGATGGCTGAGAGGAAAATTTTATTGTAAAGAGATGAAACTTGATAATTAATTAGCATCCTATAACAACCCTATATTGCTACATGTAAACCTATACAACAACAACAACAACAACAAAGTCTTTAGTCTCAAACAAATTGATAACTTAATATAGACTAGAAATGAGAACCAACTGGACTTGCAAAACTCATGAGAGTTTCATTTCAACAAAAAGGCTCTATTTTACATTGGCTCGCCACGCCTGTTACAACTCTAGTTTTTTCTTGGCTTGGGATAGGCTGTGTTGAAACTACACATGCAGAGTTATGTAAACCTATACCGGTAAAAATAAGAATTTTTTTGTGTTACAAATTTTCCATTTTTGATAATCAGCTGACAGATTTTGTTATTTCCAGGATCAAGCAGGAAATGAGTATCCCCCAGGACATGCCACGCGTCTCACAACATATGCAAAAACTGCCATCCTAATCACTATTGGCCTTATTGTTGCATTGTACACCACAAAACTTGATGCGGAAGAGAATAAGATGTTCATCCTGGCATCATACACCTCTCTAATGTTTGCTCTCTTATTTGAGATAGTACTGTTTGTGCTCATTGACTGTGTTAAAACCCCTGATCCCTACTGCTTTCGTTGTCGATATGAAGAGAAACTGTATATCTCAATCTATATATCGAATTCACTAAAGATGATTACTGCGTTTTTTCTTCTCCTTCTGTGTACCTACAGATACGCATATCTAGCTGTTTTTCTAATTCCTGCCCTGTTGGTCATCTACATTCTCCTTAAAAAAGGTTCTAAATTGAAGCACACAACGTCTATAAAGAAGTACAGGGGAAAACACGACAGCGATTTAAACCACTTCTCTGAACTCTCTTCAGCTGTTGTTCTAATGCTTTTTACAGGCCTGTCAGCTATTGTATTCTCAAGCCCTGATCTCTATCGAAAGAACGATCAAATAAAGGTCACCGAGTGTTTTCTGTTTGTTAATCTCGTCATGAGCCTTATTCTCATGCTATTCACCTCGGTATTGTTTCATACAAGCTTCCTCTCAATTAACTTTTTCTTCTTTCCCTTTTTGCCCCAAGCAAATTTCTAATTTATGGCAATTACAGGTACCACCTGCAGTTGAGAATGAGGGAACAAGAGTTCGCATGGTTAGAGTAGTCAAACTCCTTTCCTATACAGTTGTCAGTATCCTGACCTTGGTTGGGCTAATGGCTGCTTGCGAGGTCCTTAAAGGCCTAGTTGTTTCCTCGACTTTGGCACACATCATTGGAGCTACGTATTGGTTGGTAACAGAAGTACTAGATGAGCATCCCATTCCCGACCAAGTACAAGTTAGAGGTGAAGGACAACGGGGACTTCATACCGGAGCAACGGTTCATACCGGAGCAACGGTTCAGACCGGAGCAACAGTTCATACCGGAGCAATGGATCATACCGGAGATGAAAGGATGGAGCTTCATACCGGAGCAATGGATCATACCGGAGATGAAAGGATGGAGCTTCATACCGGAGCAATGGTTTTTGCAAATGGGGCATTCTTGGTGCTTATGTATGTCTACTCTGACAATGTGGATAACTGCGAGCCGCACTACTGGGGGTATTTTGTCATACTGGCTGTATGCATGATTTCCTTGTGCTCTACCTTCATCAGCTGTCTCTGCAAAATGGTAATATTTAGTCATAATCAGGAGTCGCCATCTTCGAAAAAAGCAAAGGCGATCTTAGATAACATAGCGTACATTTCACTGTTTGTTGCCTTAGTTTCTACTATTGTGCTTGTTTTCTTAATTAGCGGCCATAAATCAGACAAATCTTGCAATTAGCGTAGATCCCTTGCTCGTGTAGTCATCCTTTATCTAAGAACGAATAAAATGTTATTTGATCTTTGTTGATCTTCGATCAACAATTCAATAAAAATGTAACTGTCTTTAAATACTAGTAGTAATATGTGTCTAATAAAATATTAGCTTAGCTTTCTTTCTTTATTTGTAATTCTTTTCACATTTTTATTTTCTAAGTTAGAAAACTTGAGAAGCTCTGATAGAAAACAAAATCAAGATATTAGCTGAAGAAAACAGAGAGCATGTACTAGCAGATAGATTGACTAGGGCAAGCAGATCTGGCTGGGTGGGACCTCGGATGAATGAGAGAACCTAGCTTCTGCTGCGGCTGATGCCTTTTTAGGCCCGATTGTATTACTTAGCTTAGCGAGCCTATTCCAAAAAAGGATATCGATAAACCCAGACTTGACTTTTACTTTAGTGTTTTGGGGTGTCGATTTTAACATATTCATTTTTAATTGGCGCAGACATGAGGTGACAGAGAAAAAATATTTAGACCATATTGTCCTTGTTTGGAGAAGGAAACTATTGTATTTCAAATCTTTAATAATAATTAGAGAAGTTAATTTCGTGGGACCCATCAACATTTATTACTTGGAGATGAATTTGTTATTTCTTTGCTTTTTATGGGGCTGAATCAGAACTTTTGTTTTCTTCTTTCGTGCTTTATTTTCTGGGATAAGGTTTGGTCCAAATGGCTTTGGACCGGACACTGTTCAAAGTCTCTAAAAATCGTACGATTAAAATTTAAACAGTCAATCTGAACTGCTTATCATGATTTTCATATTAAAATGTGCTTAGATACCAAATTTTATATTTTTTTAGATACGTACAAAATTATTGTTTTTTTTCTGTTCAAAAATAGTGATGTTGTACGTATCTAAAAAAATAGTAAAAAATTTCCAAAAAATATAAAATTTGATCTCTGAGCACATTTTAAATTTTAATATGAAAATCATGTTGAGGGGTTCGGATCGACTGTTTAAACTTTAATCATACGATTTTTAGAGACTTTGGACGGTGTCTGGTCAAAAACCATTCGGACCAAATCTTATTCCTTATTTTCTCTCCATCCATAAATGATTAGATTATCAAATTAATTTTCAAGTTGTATCTCAACAAAGGTAATTCAAAATATTTAGTTATTTTTTTCAAACAGTTTATTGTTCCTTTTTTATTAATCGTGTACGGGATTAATTCAAATAAAAAAATAATTAATTTATATATTCTTTTGATTACTATATGGATATTTATGGGTCGGCAATTTCATTTGAACATGAAGTTGAAAAACACAAATTACTCAATTTTAATTGCGAAACTTATGAAGATATTTACTAAAAGTGTTTTACTCAGCCAAATGATACACATCTATTTGTAGTTCAAAATTAGAGAAATAAGTAGTTTTACAATGTGATAGAGGTTGTCAATATCGTGATACACGTGATGTGCATTTTCATGAAAGAGAAAAGACAATGAAAATACGTCGGATTAATTGTCCTTTTAAAATTAATGGTAAAAAGATAAATAAAGGAGTTTAAAATTCCCAGCTACTACACATTTTCTTTATGTGTGGTATATAGAAAATAACTTGATGACAATTTGTTGAAAAGACTTTGATTCCAAAAAAGAGTATGATATTTTTCTATCTATTTGAAACAAAGTAGTTTATTCTTCGACCGAAATAGAATTTGATCAAAATTAGTTGGAACTTTATAAAGAAAAAAAAAACTACGCTTGGTTACATAACAAAGGTAATATTTATTGTTTCAATATATTTATATGAAATATTATTTTTAAATCTAATTTATAAAATTTTCTATTAACAGCCTGTTGAATTTACAATAATTCAAATTATTTATGAATTGACAATATCGCAAAAAAACCCTAGTTATCAGGAGAATCTTGAAAAAACACATTTTTTTATATTTCATAATAGTGCATACATATCTTCATAAATACAATTATACAACTGATTTTTTTTTATTTCTCAATCTAGCTATTTGGAGTACGTTTTGTAATTATTATTACTTTATGTATGCAATTTTTTTATATATAATTATTACTTTCTCAATATAGTTATTTATATATATAATACTTTATTTATTTGGAGTACATTTTTTAATAAGTTATGGCGGGTCCCACAAAGATAGCTTCTCTAAAGTTGGAATATAAAATTTGAATTACATCATTACAGTAGTTTCCTTTCGAAGAAAGAATAATATGGTCCAAATTTTTTTTCCTCTCATCTTAGATTTGCGCCGATTAAAAAGAGATCTGTTAAAATCGGCACCCGTGTTTTGGCTTACGCATATGAAGGCTACACATTTAACGCTCCAGCATTCATAGACTTTAGAGGAAGGATATACAGGAAGGGCTTCCTTCACTTCCATGAAAGGGATTTTGTGACCAAGCCATCAACAGAAATATTTTAACTGAAAGGATCTTTGCACAAAAGCACCATCCCAGTACATGCCAAAAGGAGGTAAGTGTGTCCGAACTCAAAGCATATTTGAAGGTAGCTGGTAGACAGACATTGTCTATTAACAAAACACAAGTACTTTTTTAATTATTTATCCGACTCGTATTGTATTCGATAAAGCGGATACAGATAAGTTTTTTTTTTTCATTATTTTATAGGATATGGATAATATGGTTTTGAAGAGTGGCCCGAGATTAGATTAGAATTGAGAGGATGATCCGGTGCAAATTGTGTATAAATGGACCGATAATTAAAATGGGCTTTTATTCTTTTTTAGTTTCATTAATCAAGTCTTCTCATATTAAAATGGGCCGAGAACTTAGCGTATTGGGCTGCGTGTTTACTGGGGACGCTTGAGATCTCTCTCTGTTTCTCTCTTCATTCTTCTTTACACTCTTTTTATTCAATACAAATTGCTGGATGAATCAATGAAAAAGTAGGAGCTAGGTCAAATCGGATTTAGTTGTTGTATTTATTTATATGTTTAACTATTTACGCTTGATGTTGAAGCATTGTTTGTGCATATTGTCAATATAATTCGCGATTAGATGGTTAATGATAAATCATTCTGCTGACAATTTAGAACTGATGAACTTCAAAAGATTACAATAGTATGACTAGGGATATAAATACGTGACGTATGTAACCTGTGGTGCCGTAATCTGACTAGCCATGCCGTGATTTGGGTCACGTGTTGTGTAGTGACCAAGTCAGATTTTTACCGTGCCGTGACCAAATTCAAAAATATGGTCACAGTACGTTAGTTACGTTGTAATCATACGTGATGTGTCCAAACATAACTAGTCTTGTATGGTGACATTTAACTATTTCTTTTATAATTTAAGATAGTTTATTTAAGATTTACTATTCGATTAAGATCTAACAATCATAATTGCATGTGACATGTTGTACTTTGACCAAATCTTTCGCATGACGTGTCGCACTGTGATAATTTTTCAAAAAGTTGTCACTGCACGCGAATTGGTCTTAGCACCAGAGACGGAACTAGAAAGTGAGATAAGAAGCTAGATAAATAAGTGTTATGTAATTTTATTTTATGAGGACTTAATAGTATAAATTTTGTAAAACTTAAAATTATTTAAGGATGAAACTAATAAATTTCAATTAATAGGAAGTGCTTAGTTATACCCTTTTAGCTCCACATTTTTTTGCTCCTGCACGAAGCAGGATACTAGTGATAGAAATGATGTATCTGTAACCATACGGTGTCACTTATTTACATTCCCTAAGTATTGTTATATTTAGAGTAGAACTAGGTTGCTTCTAAGTTCATCAAGTTTCTTTGTGAACTCAACTCTAAAATTTATCGGATTAACTTCAAACGACAAATCTAAACCGTTGAAATCTTTCTAACTTACGAGTGATGCATCTACATGTGAAAATTTTAATGTTTCAAATTAATTTAGTATAAATTCAAGTGGTCAAAATTAGAAGGTTTATAAATTAATTTTAATGTATTCATTTTTAGACGTCTTTTAACTATTTCACTCTATATAAATTTAATTTTAAATTTTAAATTTTTTGTATGTAAACGCATCACTCGTAAAGTAGAAGGATATCAACGGTTTGAATTCGTCATTTGAAATCAATTCGATAGATTTTTGAGTTGAGTTCACAGAGAAGCTTCATGAACTTAGGACTCCTATATTTAAATATATTGCAGGTAATGCGAGGCTCAAAATTGGAGCAAGAAATAACTTGGAGTCAAAGTTTGGCAAGTAGAAATTCCAACAACCCAATCAGAACTGACAAGTAGATTAGGAACTCTATTGTATTTCTCATTGTGGCAACGTCTACAAGAATAAGATAGTATCTACGAAGATAAAAATGTTTTTTGTAGACGGTATCATCGTGAATATTTCTATCAGTAATACTGATACGTTTAGAAATAATATGTTTTTATATATCGGTGTACTCACGGTAATAGTATCTTTTTTACCCTTGCGGATACTAGGCGCGCGACCAGTTGAATATTACAAAAGAGCTTCAGAGAAAGAATGATAGATATCATCAGCTATGATTGACGCACCAGATTTAGCTGTTTAGTAAATTAAGGGCTGGGATGAAGGATAAAATAATATACTGGGAATGACAAATCTGAATTTTTTGAAATGATTGTAAAGACTACAAGTTTAATAAAACCGTAAATTTGTTTTCTATATATAATTTATTAAAACCGTTAACTTGTTTTCTATATTTTACATATGTTGAAAATTTATGAAATTTCAATTTTATTTGGGTAACGATTAAGTGCTGATAAGTTAGAATTGTTAATTTTCAAATTGCTCGACGGGTGATTTTTTGGCATTAAATCGCTCAAATTTGATGGAAATTATAGTTAAATTATAATTAGCATGTCTATAAATTAACATTATTGTTTTTTTTTCAACTGCAATTTCATTCTGGTGTAGTATTAGTTTTGTTTTTAAGGGGTTAAGTAGCTTAAAAAAAATAAGGATGTTTGCAGCTTAACATCCTTAATTTTTAATCAGCCTTCCCATCAAAGGCCGAAAGTAAAAAATGAATGCAGGCCCAACGGCAAGCAGGCATCGAATCAGCCCAAATTAAAGCCCCTGGACACCGGGCCCAGTTGAGTGAGTTTTCCTTTTAGCCTTTTACCCTAGTTAATCTGGTAATTTTTTTTTTTTTGTGACAATAATACGAAGAATTTTTTTTATAAATTATAAATAAAAAATAATAATTTTATAAAACCAACATGATTACTTTTTTTTTTTTTACAAAAACCATAAGAACTGAAATGTTATTTTGGTCTGCTATTTTTTTTTCGAAACCGAAATGACATTTCAGTGCGGTGTGGTTTTATAGTTTTTCAAACCAGCGGCCACAGAAAATTACACCGGGCTGAAATGCCATTTCGGCCTTGAAAAAAAAATAGCGGACCGAAATGGCATTTCAATTCTTATGGTTTTTTTTAAAAAAAAAACCTATAATTTGAAGGTAATTAATATAGATCCCATACTAATGTTTGGTTTGGTATCGCTACAGACCAGCTGCTCAGATCCTCTGTATATACTAGAGAGTGATATCATATGGAGAAAGTCACCTGATGAAATCCAAGCGTGAGAAGAAAAAAAAAGTAAATAAAAAAGGGCCTGATAGCACAATGATCATCAGCAAAAGATTGCAAAAGAATATTCTCTTTATGGCACAAGGATTTCTTTTATAAATTCAACTTCTGACACCACTGAAGAACCAGCCTGCCGGTGACCGACGTCATTATCCAGGTCAAGCCCGGCTTTGGGTTGCCGGTACAATCAGCATCGGTCCACATCCCAAAATAACAAGCACAGTGGTCTACTAAAAGAATTCCAACCGCAAACTAGATTTACTACCCTGACCAGTCTAATTCAAAAACATGAAGACATGACTAAGATGATGGAGGATAGCCACGTCATGTGATCAATATATGTGACATGACGTGACTAGTAACGGCGTGACTAATTTTCTTCTCTAGCTGTGGTTCTGCTCATTTGTACTGTCTTCAAACTTAACCCTAATATTTTTTAAAAATTGTGATTTATTATTTAGAAAGTGTACCAATTTTTTCTAAATGTCACTTAGTTTGATCTACCAATTTGTCAAACTAGAATTGGTACAATATCACTATTTTTAAAATCGATGCATGTATTTTTTTTTTTTTTTAATTGCTTGCTATTCTCTGTTACTTAGGTGATGTATCAATTTTTCTAAAATTGCTATTTAGAAAGAAAATCTGTACATATGGTATTAGGCAGGTTAGGAATTATATGTATCTTCTTAAGGTTTGAATTTGTATATGTACCAATTTGTCAATTAGAATTTGTAATTTAGAAAGTGTTTTGATTTATATATGTACCAATTTAGAATTTATGATATGTATATTAGCTTAAATTTGTATATATACCGATTTGTCAATTAAATTTTGAATTGATCAATCTATATATGTGAAAGCTCCTAAATTATAACATGTACTGAAACAAAAATTTGCAACCATATATACCTACACTTAATCAACCTTTTTAGTTATACATGCAGAGAGATATTTGCCTACACTTAATTACAAATCTAGCTACCCCCTGATCTCCAACTCTCTCAGTCAATGTTGCCATCAAGAAACAGTGTTGCATATTTTTTTCCATTGTCAGTATGCTACTCAAGTGTGGAGTTGCATGAGGGGTTTATAAGTGGGAGCTGATACAATCCAAATGACATGGGAATGATCATACATAGTGCACCTATAGATCAGGTACACAGGAGAAGAAAAAAATTTGGGCCACAAGATTTATGGGGGTGTTGTGGGCAATTTGGAATCAGCAAAATGCGTACATTTTCAGAAATAAAAGAATGTCCCCATGGTTGTTAGCAAGGAAGATACGGGAGTTGACATCGGATATAGCTCGGTTTTTTTATTTTTTTTATGGTTTAGATTTGAGAGGCTGTATATGATGTTGTAAACATATTTATTTTTTGTAAACTTGGTAGCCATTACCAAGCAATTTCAAAAAAAAAAAAAAAAAAATCTGTTGACACCACTGGGGTCCATATTAATGAAATATGGCCGGTCTGATCTCCACATTTCTTCTTAAAAAAAAAAGAATATTGTCTTATTTGAGGGGTCTATTAGTAGTTTAGTACTACACTCTGTAAAACTAACAAAAATAAAGAGAGTTGAGAACAAGACTTTGTGATATTAGCGCAAAATGGTCTACATACCCCCAGTTTTCATTTATTCAGAAACAATTAACATTAACAATCGAAAGAATAAACAAATAAATAAATGTAAGAGAGAACAATTGCAACAGATGGCAATATTGTACCACGTACGCAAGATGGTGATTGATTTGTCTGGTGCAGAATGAAGCTTTATTCAACTTATGACAACAAATACGAAGCAGCATGCATGCTTATACTACTGATATCCTTTGATTTTCTCTTGATGATTTCTTACAAAAATTTGTATATGTAGCCAGAGGCAGCAACTAAGTTATTATAAACAACCATTTCCTCGCCAGTCTTCTCTCTTTTTTCTTTAGTGTACAAAAAATAAAATTAAATTAATTTTGAAGTTTTCGGATCGGATAAAAATGAGCAAAACTAGAGTGTGATGTGCTCACCAAGAGTGGTTGGTGAGCATACTTCCAAAAAACTATCGGATGAATTTCGAACAATGAATCCAAACTGTTGAAATTCTTGTACTTCGTAAGTGATGCATGTACATGCAAATTTTTTAAAGTTTTGAATTCATTTAGCACATGGTCAAGCAGTCAAAAAAATGATGAAAAATGAATACATAAAACAATTAAAAAATTAACTTATAAGATGTTCATTGTTTTGACCGCTTGATCATGTGCTAAATGAATTCGAAACTTTAAAATTTTTGCATGTACATGTATCTCTCACGAAATACATGAATTTCAACGG
Organism: Carex cristatella; assembly: GCA_024447775.1. Lineage (NCBI taxonomy): Eukaryota > Viridiplantae > Streptophyta > Magnoliopsida > Poales > Cyperaceae > Carex > Carex cristatella. The sequence goes on from JAJHPF010000018.1 coordinate 5,226,112, forward strand.
TTTGGATTCGTAGTTCAAAATCAATCCGATAACTTTTTGGAAGTGTGCTCACCAATCTCTCTTGGTGAACACATCACACCTTAGTTTTGCTCGATAAAAATTTAATGTCACAAGTTTTTTGTATCACAACATATCACAAACTCATTTAAAGCTTAGTCAGAGTGACTAAAGTCAATATATTCTATGATTTAAAATTTTAATTATGTATATTAAATTTAATTGAAAATTTATTATTTTATAAATTTTTATATAGTCTAATCTCTCTCATAAAATATCAAATATTACTTGTAGTTAAGTGGTTAGAGACTTATTTTATAAGTGTGAAAACTTTCAGTTCAAATTTCAGCTACGGACTCTTCTCGGACTTCTGCAAGAGAATATTGTACTTTCAGATTTTTCATAAGAAAATTGTTCTGAGCAGATAGAATTGCATGAATTGGGCTGGTTCGTGTTTTTGACAGCTCACCGATTTTGATCCAACTTAAAAACCATTACAATATTTTTGCATACGGTACCACCACTAATTTAGACTTACAAAACAAAACATGAAGAACATACCATAACCAACAACAATAAGCAAATCCAATACACCTAAATATATCAGTAAACAACCAAAACAATATAGAAGGCTACATTTATATACTGCATTACATGTGTAGTTTTCAATTGTACCGACAGGAAACTTCCAGGAAACTTCCTGTTTTGTATCCCCTCTAACACTTCCTCTATGTCAAGCCCGCACAGTTGCACTGGAGTGACTGGATATGGTTTCAAATGTAGACACCTATCCTTGTCCGCCAGAGACCTGAATGATACTCTTTCATGTTTTTTTCCTTTAGTGCTAGGCTGAGGCTATTGGGATATGTCAATGCTCTTTATACCGTATCTGCCTTGTAATTTGCTCAGTTTTGTAAAAAAATTGATATTAATATATGCCTACGGGCTTTGATTAGCAAAAAAAAAATTGTAGACACAAAATAAAGAAAGACCTCAGTGAGTTTTATAGGAAATTTCGAGGAAGCTGCCCTTTGCTTCTCTATATAAAGAACCATGCATGCATCTCGTCGAGCATCCAACACAAGTCATACTTGCTCTCCTCTCGAACTCTTCTAGTCTATCACCTTCCCTCTTTCCAAATTTTAGAGAAATCAAGAACTGCGTACACTTGAAGATCTAATCTATGGCTGCTCAGCTCAACCACTTCGCTCCTGAGCAAAATGATCTTAATATCATAGGCAAAAAGCTCCGCGATTGGGGTTTGTTCATGGTGTGCTGTGGAGCATCGATTGTTTTGGATGCAATTCCGCAGTGCTCAACTAACAGTATAAATATTTTCATTGGTTTTACAATTTTTGTTGTGGGAATTATGTTGGTTTGGTTATCCCTTTTAGTTAATTCGTTTCCCCGAACAACTGCTTTGGTGGATGTGGTGCTGCAGCATGCAATTTTCATCATCATATATATAGCCATTTGGTTTATCCATGTGTAATAACTAGGTGGGGCATTATATATATGAGAATTATATTTTTGTTGTATATATGCAGCAATTAGGGCACTGTGTGCGATCTAATTGCTCCAGCCATATGCATGCGAGTTCAGTTTAGGGATCATGTGTACGTAGTTTGCAGTGTGCTTTGCCATTTTTCATCGGCTTCCAAATGTAAAAATAAGATTAAATGTTTAATTGGATGTATATATATTACTTCCGATTCTGGGTGTATATATTGCTTACGGTGTAATTAGAGGTTGCTCAAGTATGTAAAATATGGTTTCTTCAAAATTAGATGACCGATGGTTTTGCATTGTCCTGTCAACTTTTAATTATTGGATAATTCGATGGTTGTCTTTTAAAAAAAATTCGGAATTAAAAAAAAAAATAACTACGACTGTTAATTAGTTAAATCAGAATCCGGGTGTCAGAGAAGAAATGGCAAAAGTCAGGTTTCTACCTGCATTTAGTTATCTTCTCATTAAGAAATTCACGATACATCGCGTGACGATATGAATAAGATATCGCCTGCGTTATTAACGATCAATCAATATTCCTCTATAAAGTACATAAGTCACCACGGTTGACTACCATGTATAATTAATTGGGGAATGATTATGCAAGGAGTCATGGAATCGAACTTTTGAATAACGCGTGGGTGGATAAGGTATATACGTACTCATTTTAATGTTATATGTTATCTCTCTTTTGATAACTGATCAGGGCTGCTTATTGTTTTTAATGGCACTAATGTCAATTTTTGGGCACTCGCTTAAATTTACGTGCACAAATTTCAACACGTGAGAAACATCGAATCATGTCAATTTGTACATGCTTTATTCTTTTAATACATTAAATAAATTTGTATAGAGTTAATATTTACAATACATCAAAATTCGCATGTGCAATATCGTGCAAGGATTAATTAATACACAAGAATAATGTTATTTCAATTAGTGGTTGGGAATTTTTTTTCTTTTTTATCAAAAACCCATAGGTCATTTAGTCATTACATCACATTACAACAGTCATCTCAGCAGCTCTTCCTTTGTCTACCCTGACCTATTATAGAGCTATCTAAAATAAGGTATCTATTTAATGCGGATATTGTCGTGCCTCTGCTGTTCCGACAATTTCACTATAAGATATTCATGGATAATTGGCCGATGCGTTGGACCTAGCTGACCTAGACCTTTTATTCAAAGCAATACTGCCATCCTCTACATTCACAGTGACAAGACCCTCACTAGATTCTTTCTGCTGCCCTTTTTTATTGATTCCGTGATTAGGTCTAGCACTATCAACACTAACTTCCCTGTCAAGCCTCCTCTTGCCAGCTGCCCGAGCCACTGATTGGCTAGTGGCCGAGCTCTCAGAAGGAGCCTTCCTTGATACAAAAAACCCCGGAGCTAGAGCCCGGTTTGTTACCCACGCACCCCTCTTATCTGCCAGCAAATTCAGCCCCTTGAATCTATCATCCTGACCCCAGGTTTTTTACCAAGAAAGCAAGTCTTACATGGTCCTTGCAACCCGCCACTTCATGACCCATTATCCCACAGAACAAGCAAATTCGGGTTACCTTCTCATAGGAACAATAAACTGTGAGTGGGTGTAGAGTCAGATGTGTGACCTTCACAAAATCTTTTACCGGTTTCTCCGCCAAAATTATAATTCTGAATTTAAGAAACCTCCTTCCGTGTACAAAGCCTTTAACCGGTGCCGAGACCGGTATACCAACCTCTTTAGCAATCATCCAGGGCCATTCTTCATTAAAAGCATTCATCGGCAGGTTCATGAACAACACCCATACTGCCACCAAATCTACCATGGCCGGGTTCAGATCTAAGTCAGACATGACTTGCCTAAGCGCTACTAGATCCCCTCGGTATGTCCATACACCGCCAAGCAGTGCCATTTGAAAATCCTCAGCACAATTGAACTCAAAAAGGTAGTCATTTTTTTACACCTGTCTCACTTCTGTTTGTGGATCCGCCCTTCAGGCATTGAGCATGGTCTGTACAAGGCCCGTCGATTATTGTTGTGTCACTTACTACCAGTGCTAGGAGACACAGTTCCCAATTGGTGCTATAAACTCAAAAAATTTATAGGCTTTCATTCAAACAGTATGTTAGAGGATGCGGATTCCAAGAGCATTGCTCAATTGCACCCTTTACTGTTTTGAAGTTTGATAAGGTGCAAATTTGCACCTTTTAGGCATTTTGGTCAAGAGTTAATTGACCAAACCATTTTTGCCTTCTAAAAATTTCCCGCTTAAAAGAGTCAGTCATGGTACGGCAAAGAATACCATGAGCTGCAGTTTATACCAAAACCGGTAATGTACCAGCAACAATTAACATGTTTTGCAGCTGGTACTAATAAATTGGTACCAGTAACCTCAACCTTTCTAATTCAAATAAAAAAACAGAGCTAAAGAAGAGAGAGAAAAAGAGGTGGATCTTTTTGAAGGGTGAATATAATTTTTTTTAATATTTGTCGCTATGCTTGAACTTTGTTTTACTGACGAGGGTTCCCTCATTGTGTTGGGAGGTTTGCTTGTAGGTAAAATCAGAACAGGTGTCACTGATGTGCCTTTCAGGCATTGCTAATGTGGCATTACATCGTCAAAAAGGTGCTAATGAGGGTGCAGTATTTGTGTTGACTGGTGGGCCCAGTCAAAACAGGTGTTGCTGATGTGGCATCGAAGCATTGATGTACATGAGGTTGGCCAATGGTTTCCTGGTGGTCGGATGTCATAGCATTGTCTTGTTGCTGATCATCGGTGGGAGTCTGTTGTCAATAAAAATACATATTATTACATTTATTTGAAAGAAATAATACATCAAAAATCAAAATAGGTTGTGAAGAATTTAAAAAAATTCAAATGTAACACAATGCAGGAACTACGAATCTGACTGAAAATAAACATTTTAATAAGCTTTCCTAGACTTATAGATAAGCAATTTATTACGCAAGTGCTTAGCCAGCATAAGAAATAATCTTTGAAATAAGCATTCAAGTTTAAGCCAGTAAATAGTAATTGCAGAAATCATAAAAACTTCACATAGTAAAAAATTGAATGCTATTAATTAGTACAACTACCAGAGATGAATCAGTGGTGACAGTGAACCAGGCACAGTGCAGGTAGGTACATCATTTGATTTGCCTAGTCCTGTTGCTTGGTGCAGTGTTTAGGTACATCCAACTGAGTTCCACATCAAGCTCACATTCATATGGATCTAAGTAACAAGAAATCATATTGAAAGGAGGGAGAAGTAAGGGAAAATATGATGCTAACCTGTTTGTGGTTTATTGCAAGAGTGAAAAGAATTGACCCAACAATGTCATTATTTGACAAAATTACTGCAACTGCACCAAGTGTGAGACCTAAACTAATGCAGTTGTACTGGAAATGGCCTCGATATATTAAAACTAAGCATGGATTTAGTAAAATCATTGCAAGAAGCCCACATAACTGATCTCAGATAACAGCACCGTCCATCTCATTGCCAATTTCCTACAACAAAGAATCATGAATCATAAATTCCATTAAATTTTGTATCGACAACTTAATTAATTTCATGTAACTGTCTCACACTTGGAGACAAGGCTACTTGTTGGAAACAAAGAGCACTTCTGTGTGTCAGTTTCAGTGACAACCTTCTTTGATTGAGCGACTTGAGCAGCTCCTCGCTGTAGATCCGAGAATAGGCGCTGTAGATCCGAGAATAGGCACTGCAGATCAAACGGCGTTGCGGTGCATTGTGATGAGCCAGATCAAAATGGTGAAATGAGACATCTACAACTAAGACTTATTCAATCATCACTGCACATTACCTGAAAGCAATCAGCGCCTAAGTAGCTTTGAAGCATGCAGATAACAGATGCTCCCTTGTCATAGCTTATTGAGTCAAATATTACATCCACCTCACTTGCATTCTTTATCTCCACCTTTATTATCACAAGTTGAAAAAACAGAAAAAGATTACACAAATTAAGGGTTAACTTTGCGAGTCATACTTGTGTACGTTGGTTACTTAAAAATTGTAAAATCAATAATACCTCAATAGGATGGGATTCTAGCGCATCTAACTTCATACCAGAAGCCGTCTCATCGAGAAATTGAGTCCATATCTTCCATTCGGGGAATATTGCATCAACCACTAAGTAGCTCACCTATTGATCAAAATCTATTCTCACATTGACAGCACAAATATTTGTGTGTTGCACCAAGGATAGAAGAGGGAGAATAGGAAGGAAAAAGCACAAGAGTGCCCAAGAGGCAAATCCCTCATTTATCCACAAGTGGGTCCACCACTCCATAGTCACAAGGTTACCAAACCATTGGTGTGCCAACTCATGTGCTACTGTTATTGCGACCTGATGAGACGCACAAATATTTTAAGTCAATTGGCATTATATTTTCCTCTACAAAGTAAATAACATAAACAAATTTAGAGAGAGGGGAAGAGGGAGAAAAGGAATTATGTACATTTTGTTTGTTAGAGGCCGACGATAATTTTTCATCATAAAGCAATGCAGTTTCTCGATAAGTAACTAAACCGTATTCTCCATTACTCCAGCAACAAAATCAGGAATTGCAACCATGCCAAGTTTAGGAAGTGGATACGGCACCGCAAAATAACTTTGATTTTCCATATATATTAAAACAATATTTTTCATTCAAAAATTAAAGGAAAGGAAGAAAGAGGAAATTAATATGGTAAAAGGCAAAGATTTTTTGTACGTACTCTTTATATAAATTCAAAGACTTGAGAGCAACATCTAAGGCAAACCTCCCTTGGTCAGTCTTGCCAACTTGAGTGTATACCTGAACATACAGATTCAAACAAGTACTTTTGTTTACATCTACCACCAAAAATCAAGTACAGTTCTAAGATGAAAATTGATCAGTAAACTACCATCAGGTCTGATGCCTTGAATGTAATCGAAATGGCAGAGAACTATAGCAACAACAAGATAGGTTGACATGAGAGGAGACTCTTCATAGGAGATGGTTTTCAGTTTCCCCATTCCCGATGATTCTTTCTTCTGAGATGGACCTGTTGGAGAGTGCCACCAATTGAGAATGAACCTCCAGTGTGATCTTGAATTGAGCCTTAAATGGAGGTTCATCCAAGCAAGGGAAGCACTGTCTCGCATCAACCGCCTCGAATTGCGTGACAGCCATGTTCTCACATCCCCCTCGTACTCATACTTGCTGTTTTATTTTTACACAAAAGAACAAATTAATTAATGCAAAAAGGAGAGGAAATGAATTAATTAATTTAAAAATTAAGACCGACCTCCGGTAGAAGCCCCTCATCTGGTCGTTGAGAGTCCCACTGAAGCGAATCCGAAGGGAAGCTGCGATTCGAACTCCAGAACCAAGATCTCGTCATCCTCCACCACTTTTATCTTATGAGGAGAGATGTTGCTGGTGCTGAGATGGAGCAGCGACACGGAAGCAACGTCAAGGCAGAGATCGGCGGAGTTGAGCACGAGGAATCGCGTGGAGAGACGACGTCGGCGGTTATCGACGCCGATCCCGAGAACTCGCACGACGATAAATCGGGCTTGAGGAAGACATCGTAACGGCGAACTGAGGTAAGCGAGGTTGCCCCCTGAAATCTCCGCTGTCGCGCGCTCTCTCTCTCTCTCTCTAGATCGATTTGGTTGTTAGTTTGTTGTCTCGTCCTCGTCATCTGAAAGAGGAGAATAGATGAAGTGAACTCAATCAGATTGAGTTCCGATCAGATTGAAAGGCAGACAAGAGAAAATAACGGCACCACAAAATTGGGAATTTATCGGTTGAACTGCTTTCTGAAAATAGAAAAAAAGGGAGAGCGATGCGGGTCCACTTGAAAGCGAAGAATAATTCGTGTCTACTGACCGTTCGATCTAAAAACTGAACGGTGTCCGTATTTCATCTAATCCATAACAGAAATTTAAATAAAAGAAACCTCAAACAATATTAACTTTTTTTTAATAATCATTAAGAAAAAGAAACCTCTACAATTACAACAAGAGCATGTATATCACTTATAATCTCTCTTCATAATAGAATGAAGATTTTGCAATTTCTAAGCGCCTGTGCCAAGTCAAAAGAAACCTCAGCAATAACAACAGCAACAAAAAGAAAATAACAACAAAAACATATATATCACTTATAATCTCTCTTCATAATAGAATGGAGATTTTGCAATTTCTAGGCGTTACCACTGATCCAACTACTACACACAAACAAATTTGAGTCCTGAAGAAATCAATCTTCAAGTATCACCAAAAACGAATTTGTGAATAAATCGCACTATAAAATCCGCAAAAATGGCCGCAAACGGGGATCTAGCAATCATGGCGGACATGAACAACAGCCCCACCCCAAAGATCACGAGGAGCAAAGCATATACAAGAAATACCATGTCTTCAACACTGGAGGCGCGAGATATTGAATCGATAATTAAACACGACCCAAATAGCATCAGGAAATAAGCTGAGAAGCGCAACCTCGCATCTAAACGGTTCGGTTCTGGCGGCGGCCCCGGCCTGATCACGACCGGCCGGATCGGCTCATCAGGTTGCTTCAAGCTCCCCGTCGCCATTGTTCAGAACTTAAGCTGCTTAATTTCTATTTTCTTTATTTTTCACTCTTTTTATTTATCTTGAGAGATGGAATTGTGGGATGCTTCAATTCAGCACGGGTTCTGGTTTATTTATACAAACTAGAGATGGAATTGTCGTCATGTGTGGCCCCTAGATTACGTCATGTGTGGCCCGCTTCAATTTTATGCATGAATTCAGAGAAAAATCTAGTAATTACGTCAATTAATGCAATCGCTTATGGGAATCAGAGAAAAAAAGGTGCATTTCGGCGTCTGTCATCTCCATGTCCTTTTGGCCGGAGATGTCAAAGAATTGAATTCAGAGTAGCATCGGACCTACTTTGGTTCGATGGCAGAAAAAGACCATTTGATTGCATCAATATTCGTGCTAAACACATTAATATCCGTGTAGATCTGTTTCAATTTCTGTGCACACTAATCGTAATGCTAATTGTACGGTGTTAGAGCTAATTGAACCTAAGGTAGCCCATCGGACCTACTCCTATCTCCAAAGAATTGAGATGGGAATCAATTTTAATTGGTGAAGACATGAGGTGAGAGAAAAAATTTAGACCATATTATCCTTATTTGTTGAAGGAAACCACTGTATTTCAAATTTTTAATTGAGTGATGAGGACACAAGAATCTATTTATAAAATGAACATATTTTTATTTTCAAAGTTCAAACAGTCGATTCAAATCGTTCATTTTGTTCTCCATATTAATATATGCTTGGAGAGCAAATTTTATATTTTTCTGAATTCTTTTACTATTTATTAAGATGGGTACAAAAAATATTAAATTGAGACCATTAACTTACTTGGAGATAACTTTGACACCTGATTGAGATTGGTCAAATGTCACACCTAATAATTGTAAAACAAAAAAAGAGAAATTTTACATAATGTCCTCCTACAAAACATAGAATAAATTTTTTTTTTTCAAAATTATTAACAAAATAGTCCTGTAGGCTCCACTTTTCTCCTCTCTACCCCTTCCTCCCACTCATGGAGGGCCTGTTCGGCGGACCATTGGAATTAGGCAAAGGTGCGGGAATTGAACTAAAAATTACTGTTCACATGGAAAAACTCTGAAATTTTTAGTTCAATTCCCGCGTCCATGCCCATTCCCAATAGTCCGCCGAACAGGCCCGTTCTTCATCAAATGTGAGATTGCTTGATCATTTAAAATTTATTAACTGAAATGTTTTTTTTCTAATATGAAGTTGTCAATTTATTTTGTTATGATTTAAATTCTTCTTTGTGTTGCAGGTATGTTAAAAGCATGATACAAGCATAGAATATTACAAAAGTAGCTTTAAATTTATGATTTATATTTTATATTGACATTTTATGTTTATTTTACTCTTTCTGTTTAGTTGGCATTTGGTGATATTTTTGGATATTATATCTGTGAGATTGCTTGGTCCTTTGATGTTGTTGTCTTTAAAGATGCATTCTAATTATAATGATTGTTGATTCATATTACTGAACATAGACTTGTGGATTAATTGCTTGCCTCTTTGTTGATTGTTGATTTATTATACTACGATTGTTGATTGAAATGATTGTTAATATACTTATTGAAATTGATCGGAAGTTAGTTACTGATGGCGTTTCAAACAAGAAACTTTAATTCTAAAAAAATGTAGTTGTACTCATTTCAATTGATAGATAGTATATGACTTCAAAATAACATAATTTAACATGAGAAAATTGACCAAATCCAATTGATCCAATTTCAATTCCGTTGTCATCTATATCTCTGTTTTTATTTTCTTTTTTTGTTACATCATTTTTTTTCTTCTCTTAATTAATTTTTTTTATAAAATAATATTTTTTGAAATAACACATATGTTAAAAGATTTTATATATAAGCTAATAATATTTTTTTTTATTTTAGCAAATAAAATTTTACATTATTCTAGATCAAATATATTTTTAAAGCATAAATAAAGTGAGTAAACAGGAATGAGTGGGAGGGAGGAGAAGAGAGGATAAAAGTGGAGTCCACAATAATTTTGAGAAAAAAATATTTTGGTCTATGTTTTGAAAAGAGAGGACATTATGTAAAATTCTCCAAAAATATGTGCAGCGTTACGAGACGGTACAAAATCTTCAATGTATTCTCTTCATAGCAATAAATGAGCGGGTACGCCAAATCAATTGATGGATTATATATTTTGTCTGCCAATTGAATTGACAGACTTAAAAAAACAAGTCCGCCAATTCAATTAGCAAACATGATAGATTTTTAATTTTTAAAAAATGGTGGGATTTTAGTCTATTTTTTATTTAAATATAGTATAAATAAAAACTTCGGTCAAAATCACCACAGCTATCCTTTGTTCATTAAATGTGGTCATAGGTTGTTCAAAAATGATAGTCCGTTTTTCTTATTTTTTTAATCTAACAATAAATTATTTTTAAAGTTAGAAGGAAGATTAGACACCAAGTCACCAACAATATATTAATCAAAGAAACACAGGATAGTAATTACAATAACAATTGTGGATAAAATAAATAAATAAATTGGTAACAGATATAATCATATAACTTGATGAAATTCAATGCGATAATTTATGATTTGTTGCGTTAAGGTCAGCAAATTATAAAGATATCACAGACAAAGATCACTATATGTAACTTATCCATTAAAGCATTTAGTTCTTAAATATATTCTCTTATTATATATAATGTATGTATTATGTCATATTTACAAATAAAGTTTTATACTCCTTATTACATTAAATCAAAGCTTATATCGGAAAATTGTAGTTGATTATTATATATTCTGATACGTATACCCCTTTGGCTAATACCACGAAAAAACTGGATAAATGTAATAAAGATTAGAATAATGTAAGTTCTCTAGACTTTAAAGTTTAAACTTATCAAAAAAAATACATTATTTATTTTAGAACTAAAAAATAAATTAAAATACAGTGTTGACTAGCAACAATGGAGTCAGACTTTCGAACTATGGGTCAAACACACAATGAAGTCAATAACTTATAATTTATATATGGAGAATAAAAGTCAATCTTACAATAATGTTACATTTTAATCTAAATTACATAAAAGAACCATTTATAAATACAAAAAAATGAAAAAAAAATAGGGATCATTTGACCTCATTTCTTTCACTTAGATCCGCCGTTGGACCGAGTTGTTAGCGAGCCAGCTCGCGAGCTAAAATCTCAGCTCAAACTCGTGACGAGCTAGCTCGCGAGCCACGAGTTGGCTCACTGGGTTTGGTTGGACCTTGTTTTAGAAGAAAAAAAAATTTTACAAATCTTTTTTGACCGAGCTGAACCGAGCTGGACCAAGCTTGACAGTATAAAATACACACAAATTCATACAAATTCAAAAATTGATGCCTAGCCGAGCTCGCTCGCCAGCTGGCGAGCGAGCTGGGCCTGAGCTCAGCTCGTTAATTTTGGCCCAAGCTGTTAACGAGCCAGCTCGTTAACAGCTCGGTCCACTATCGAACGAGCTGTTACCGATCGAGCCAAATGTGAGTCACGAGCGAGCCACGAGCTACGAGATTTTTTGACAGCCTTATATGCTACTACCTATATAGTGGAGTAGAACTAGGGTGTTATTAAGCTCACCAAGCCTTTTTGTGAGCTTAATTGAAAAAAATGATCGGATTGGCTTCAAATGACACATCCAAACTGTTGAAACCGATTTACGAGACATGTGTTTACACCTCAAATTTATCATTTTTCATACTAATTTAATATAAAGTCAAGTGGTAAAAGAAAATGAATATTGAACGTATTAAAATTAACTTATAAATCATCTTTTTTACCACTTGACTTTATACTAAATTAGTTTAAAATTTTAAAAATTTGACGTGTAAATGCATCACTCATGAAGCAGATCATTTTCAATAATTTGGATGTGTTGTTTGAATCTAATTAATCCAATAAATTTTTGAGTTAAACTCACAAAAAAACTTGGTGATGAGCTTAAGAACACCTTAGTTCTACTGTACAGTGATATTATTGTTTTGCAACCAGAAAGCTTATTGATATAGCTCTCACTATTAGTGATACGTACATGGTACGTACAGGTTTTTCTCTAGTTGTCTATTCAGAAATGACCAAAGAATGATAGGTACTTCAATAACAAAATAATAATATTTTTATAATGAATCAATTATATATACGATTATATACTTAAAGTTAAAATTCATTGATAATATATTTGATAATTTTTAGAAGCGTAAAAAATAAAATTGAACCAATGCAACAAATAAAATTTTGCAATGAAAGAGGCCGTTGTGCAAAAAGTCGAAAAATAGTCTCATAATGTTCAGTTTTTTAGTTGAATATATTTGATTGAAGATTCGCTTCCATCAAATTATTAATCCAATTAAATTCGATGATAGAACAATTACAAAACCAATTGGAAAAAAAATTAAAAATATACTCATCGGACCTCCAACTTCAACTTTCTCCCCCTGTAATGGGTAAGAGGATAAAATTTTCATAAAATAATTGCCTATGCTTTCGAAATTTTTTTAATTACCACTCAATTAAATCACAATTAAACAAACATTGTCCATATTCATCTAATTTATAAAATACCACCCATACTGATATAGTCCGCACACCAAATTGAGTCGGTGCACAAACTGAGAAGGCGCACCAAATTGGTGCACATACCGAGGCTGCGCACTCATATTTGGTTAATTTCCCTTAGGATCAAAATCTGCTCCTTATCTCAAGAAAAGGAGCACCCTCCTATTCTTCTATCCGGATCGTTGAAAATTCATCGTACGGCTTTAATTAAATCTGAATCATTTTAATATATTAAATTGATTTGAAAATAAAAAATAATTGAGACTGTACGATGAATTTTGAACGATCCGGATAGGAGAATAGGAGGACCCTCCTAAAAAAGATTCCTAGAAGCAGCTAGCCAATTTTAAAAAAAAAAAAAAAAAAAAAGATTATGGGATCATATTTAATAATTTATTTTTGTTAAGTTCTCTGAAATACAAACTTTTTTCTAGTTTTTTTTTTTTTAATTAGTGTTGTTTTGGTAGTAAGCCGATTTTTTTTTCTCTCTCCAGAGTTGTTCCTAGTCTTACGTTTAAATAATTTTGTCTTTGCTGATGTTCGAGTATTAAAACTTAAGCATAAACCTAAATTTTTTTAGTTACCACCCATTAAATTCTAATTAAATAAATATTATCCATACTCGTCTAATTCAATAAATATTACCTACGCAGATCCAGTCCGCACATCAAATTAGTCTGATGCGCGGACTGACGTGATGAATTGTGGGCGGACTTAGAAGGCCAATAACATAATGGTTGGATCATACGTGTGTGGATACGTTTTGGTCAGAAATATGAAGGGCTCTAAATATTAATATATTTTCTAGGTTAAGCACCTGCCTTACTGCCTACTGACAGGGACTTGGTCAGAAAGAATGAATGATTAAATGGTAGAATGAGCCAAAGGTAATGAAACAAAATTGTTTAAACGACTTCTTTGGAGAGAAAAAAATTCGGCTTACTACCAAAACAACACTAATTAAAAACTAGAAAAAGGTTTGTATTTCAGAGAACTTAACAAAATAAATTTTTAAAATGATCCCATAACCTTATTATATCATGAACAGTACATATGCATACAAAATCATTAAATTTAGAGTTCGTTTAGTACAACTTTCATATGTTAAAATAAATCACTATTTGGTACCAGCATATTTTGCGTATTTACTTTTCACTTCTTGATCATGTACCAAATAAACTACAGAATTTTATTAATTTGGTGACAAGTAGTCGTGACATAAAATAAAATTCAATACTCAACTTATTTTTTTAATGTAAAATCCGAATTAAAAATGCAACAAGAACTTTATAGTGATGTATAAAAAATATTATAAGTTGATCCATGTGCTGATGATGGAAAATATTAGGGACTTAAGTTATAAGTAGGGGCTCCAAAATTTATGTAAGACAAGTATGAGTAAGATTTTTTTTTTTGTTAGCAAATATATTTGAATATGGATAAGAAAAAAAAAGGTTATTGGATAAGAATACAGATAAAAAAATGAATTAATAAGATTTAATTTTTTGAAATAAATTAAAAAGATTAACATTTTAAATTGAGCGAGTCTATGGTACTATGCATATTACGAGGTGGTCCGTAATATGGATTAATATTTCTATTTTCAAAATTCTAACGGTCGAATCGAACCATTCAACATGATTCTCATAGGAATATGTACTTGCATACCAAATTTTATATTTTAATTTTTTTTTTTTACTGTTTTTTAACATAGGTAGAAAATCAATTGATCTGAAAATTCTGGACCATCCAAAATCAATGATTTTCTACCTATCTTAAAAAATAGTGAAAAAATTCTAAAAAATATAAAATTCGGTCTGCAAGTACATATTCATATAAAAATTATTTTTAATGCACGAATCTCAACACAGATGAACGGCTAGATTTAGACAAACAGAATACTGCTCTCCTATTTGGCAAGTAGCAGAGTCGGTTCCCTCATTTACAATACATCAAAATTCGCATGTGCAATATTAAAATATGTGTGCTAATGATTTTTGACGATTTTTTCTTGAGTGTGTGCTTGTATCATGTAAGAATTAATTAATACACAAGAATAATGTTATTTCAGGTTGTGGTTGGTAGGGGATGTCAACAGATACGGTACGAGTCAAATGGAGACATTTTCATATCCGTATCCATTTTATTAGATACGGTATGGATTAGATAAACAGATAAAAGAGATATCATTTATCAAGTAATATTGTAAAATTACTACAGATTTAGCCAAAATAAATATATGTACGGATCCCAAGTAACAAGGAACCAGAATGCAGACAGGACATGCATAAACTTTCCTCAATATTTTAACACAAACCAATCAAAAGTAAAATATTAGGGACTTAAGTTATAAGTACGAGTTAGATTTTTTTTGCGTTAGCTAATTTATTAGAATATGGATAAGAAAGAAAAATGATTATCGCATAAGAATACGGATAAAAAAATGAATTAATAAGATTTTTTTTTTAAATAAATTAATAAGATTAACATTTTAACTTGGGTGAGTCTATAGTACTATACATATTATGGGTTGGTCCGTAACACAAATTAATATTTTAATTTTTAAAATTCTAACGATTGATTCGAACTATTCAACATAATTTTTATATGAATATGTACTTCTATATTAAATTTTAAAATTTTTATTATTTTTTAAAATAAGTAGAAACCATCCAGGTTCTTTGAATTCTAATTTATTTTAATGCAAGTCAAAAAAAAAATATTTTAACACCTAGGATTACGATAGCACATTTAAAATATATATATATATATATATGTGCTGTCATGTGTTTAAACCGACTAGAATTACGACAGCACTTGACCATCTGAAAATTAATGCCTTCCCAGCACTTTTAACACCTAGGATTACGACAGCACTTTCAAAAAATATGTATTTGTGAACGGGACCGAATCCTCTGCCTTCCTATCGGCAGAATTCTCCTGTTCCCCATTCAATTAGACCATTTTTTTTGTTGACACATGGCTTATTTTTTAATTAAATTAATTTTCAATTAGACCAATCTCTTTATCTCTTTTATATTTGGAAGGTGAAAGAACAAGCGAAAGAAAATATGCAAGTTACATTTTTCTATAAAAAAAAATAATTTAATTAAAAAGATGTGCTATGTGTCAATTAGAGATTGATCAAATTGAATAAGAGTGCGTTTGGATTGGTGAAGAATAGCTACTATTCCATATTAGCACTATTCCGAACTACTATCCGGCAATTGGGTGTATTTAGTCTACTATTTTACTATTCCTACAAAATGTTAAAATAACTACTATTTTAAAATTGAGAATAGTTATATTCTTACTACTATTCTTGATTTATCCAAACACAACCTAAGAGATAGAAAAATCCTAACCACATGGGGCTGAGAATTCGGTGCAACGTTGCTTTAATATCCGTGTGCATTCACTTTAATATCCGTACACACTGATCTTAAAACGGATCAGAAAGTTCTGAAACTCATCCGACCAAGCTGCTCCAATTGGAAATGGCTTTGTGATGTCTTTATTTAATTAATCTTAATATATGCAAATTTTAGTCAGGTCGCATCTGATGTTGATTTATTTGATGTAACTGGAGATGCAACGGCACGTGGGCCTGGTGGCTGGTGCTCCAATCTCTATTCATTTTTTTATTAGGAGACCAAAGTCTAATCTATCTTATAATTGGATTGGTCAATATCCTTATAATAATCAACCAACTTTTATCCAACAGAAAACGAAAAGGACATTTTTCGATTCTTTGTTGCACCGCCAGTCCGCAATGCTATTACTTATGCACCAAGAGCAATGAAAACATCCGTCACAACAACTCACAGGTCAAAAGAGATTTCCTTTTTGATAAAATTATAATTAAATCTTTAAATTTTTACATATTTACAAATAATTTTTCAACAGAATTTCAAACATTAAATTTTGTAGATGAACTTTCTCACTATAATGAATGCTAGTTTTACGACCAAAATAGATTAATTGAAGAGTAGAACTAAGGTGCTCTTAGGTGTATCAAGTCTCTTTGTATTCTTAATTTTAAAATTTATCATATTAATTTTGAATGACGAATCCAAACAGTTGAAATCCTTCTATCTTACAAGTAATGCGTCTACATGTAAAAATTTTAAAGTTTCGAATTAATTTAGTATAAAGTCAAGTTGTCAAAATTAGAAGGTCTCTAAATTAATTTTAATACATTCATTTTTTGAAAGCCTTTTGACCACTTGACTTTATACTAAATTAATTCAAAACTTTAAAATTTTCACATATAGACGCATCACTCGTAAGATAGAAGAATTTCAACGGTTTGGATTCATCATTCGAAATTAATACAATATATTTTAAAGTTAAGAGTACAAAGAAACTTGGTACTCTAAGAGCACCTAGTTTTACTCTTAATTGAATTCATCTTTAATTCGAAGTAATATCCGGTTCATATATGGAACTTAAAGATAGAAGAATTTCCGGTTCATATATGGATTCATCTTTAACTCGAAGTTAAAGATAGAAGAATTTCCGGTTCATATATGGAACTTAATGCAAGATAAATTAACCCGCTAATGTCAGTTGTCCCGATTGGGACATAAATCTTCATGCACAGCTTGAGAAATTTTTGGACCTCCAGTAATATCAATCACTGGAAATCTTGGATTTCAGTATGAAATTATATGTTTAAGTTAGAGAGATCTAATAGAGTGTCAAATTGTCAATGGACACGGTACACGTTAGACAGACATTTTCGTATTAATATCTATCTTCACTTAAAATTACTCATACTTTAGTTTTGTCCATTAAATATTAGTTTATATATACCTATACTTATCTATTTAGATAACTGATAACGAAACATAATTATCAAATTTAATATAGAAATGAGTAGGGTTAAAATACACCATTGGTTTTGTGCTCTAATCATATTTCACGTTGTTTTCTTCTGTTTTAAAGTCCGAACAGTGGATCCAAACATTTCACCATCATCTTCATATTAAAATAGACTTGGAGACCAAATGTTATATTTTTTTTGGAATTTTTTATTATTTTTTAGATAGATAAAAAATCATTGTTTTGAGATAACTCTAGACTATTTAAAACAATAATTTTGTATTTATCTAAGAAATAGTAAACAAATTTAAAAAGTAAACATTTTAATATAAATATCATTTTAAGCGGTTCGGATCAACTTTTCTTTATTTTAAAATAAAGATAAGGATGTGGAGCATGATTGGAGATAAACCAATAGCGCATTTTAACCATACTCGATAAAAATATAACAAATAAATGTATATATTTATATACATCATGTATCTAATATCACAAAATATAAAAATATAATTTTTTTTTATCTCATTTCTAATTTTTATTCCCATTATGTTAACAGATATAAAATATTAATTAGATTAAATGATAAAATATTATATAAATGAATTTTGTCATAAATTTTAATTAAAAAAATTCTATAAAATATAAAATTAATTAATTTTATCATAAATTACTAAATAAGCAAAAAATTAATATAAAATGTAATATAAATCAATCTAGTCATAAGTGGTTTCAATGGTCAAGCCCAGTGGTTACGACTTAATGCATTTAATAATTTATTACCTCTTCATTTTAAATTCAAGTACAATTATGTTAAGAGTACAATATGAGCTATGTTGGCAATTGAATGCTCCTTGAAGTCAAATACAATAAAATATATACTATTGCTCTCAGACGGAACATCGTAAATTTGTAACTTTTAATAACTATTGTTTTTTTTTTGGTACTGTCATTGTATATTATTTATCATGCAGACGGAACATCGTAAATTTGTAACTTTTAATAACTATTGTTTTTTTTTTGGTACTGTCATTGTATATTATTTATCATGCAGACGGAACATCGTAAATTTGTAACTTTTAATAACTATTGTTTTTTTTTTTGGTACTGTCATTGTATATTATTTATCATGCAGACGGAACATCGTAAATTTGTAACTTTTAATAACTATTGTTTTTTTTTTTGGTACTGTCATTATATATTATTTATCTGTTGTTGTGGGGATATTTATTGATAAAACAGAGAGTATCTTTTACTGCCAATTTGATACTGTGTGAGTGTGGTGACTGTTATGGGCTTATGGCAAGTGTAAACGAATCTGCTGCGATTCTAAAGGGATCGCAGGACTCTGTTTTTCCATATCCAAGCTTTATCTTTTTGAAATACACGAATCTCTACGAAAACTGATTTTCATGCACGAATTTCAAAGAAAATTAAGAGTTGGATATGGAAAAGAAGGGTCCTACAATCTGTTAAGAATCGCAGCAGATTTAATTTCTATGGCAAGTATACTATTTTTAATGTGGAACAGTACTTGATCAAAATATTTTTAATGCGCTTACTTAGAGAGGGGTGGGGTGGATTCAGAAACGGATTCAGTATTTTCGACAAAATAGGACACTAACTGGTTTAAATAGCTAATGATATGTTAATTAATTGAGTACTAGATAAGAAAAAAAACATTTCAATCCATAATTTTACATACTTCAATTTCAATATACAATTCATGTATTATTAATATTTAACATAGCAATCCATAGATAAAAAAATTAGATTTACTTCATTTCTATCCAACCTAATGATAGAATTAAAAAAAAAAAAAAAAAAAAAAAGCAAATAGCATAAGCTGTAACTCCATTTTCTGAAAATAAAGCTTAATTAAAAAATATTCAAATGAGAATTCACGGAAAGCGCATGTAAAGAGGCTAAAGGAATCATAATGTGGTTAGATTATCAATATATTTTGGATTTTTCTTTTATATTTGTTGTAACACAACTTTAATTTGGATGTATTCCTTGATAGCTACCAGCCTACCAAGTTTACAAAAACCCAAGCATGCATTAAATATTAAAGTTATTCCATTCCAATAACAAATATGAGTTGTAATGGTAAAGATGGATGTTGCTAAACCAATTTGCCCGGGTTTGATTCTTACATGGCGCACAAATTATATTTTAACTTTCTATTTATGCTTTTAGGGCCGTGCTTTTCAAAACATTATGGGCTAAGAGTAGGTACTCAATCGGACCAGAGGTATGCACTACAAATAATTAGTACTAGATTTAAAAAAAAAAATTCAAATCTAGAAATATCCAACAACAAAAGCTCAAAGAGACCTTCATGGATCCATCCCAGGTACAACATGAGCAGCATCGACGGATCAATATCCTCTCAAATATTACACAAGATTCCTCTCACTTTACGATTTGAGATTTACTCTCAGTCTGTTTGGGATTCGAGCTGGTGCAGGAGACAGAATTATAGGGCTTTGAGATCTGTGCCAAGTAAAAAAGAACGGACAGGATACACTAATTGTAAAAGATTCTCTTGTCATGTACCTGGGAGGATTGAATTCAGCATGGGCAACTTGGTTGGAAAAATAAATTGTGATTAAGCCTTTACAATGTTGTAACTTTCCGACGACACCGATTAATGCAGGAACAAAGATTAGGTCTTGTTTGGCTGCATATTGGGAATGGGCATGGGAACAAATTTTTTTTGAACTGATTTTTACTGTTCACGTGGGAAAAAAAAAATTCAGTCTGAGTGAATTTTTTTTTCCCACGTGAACAGTAAAATAGAGGCTGCAGCCAATTAGGATCTTAGTTTTAGGAAAATGTCAACAGACCACACACCATAAGTGATAAACTACTGTTTGGATGCACTTTTTATATCTTTGAAGTGTTATTTAAATGCGATTAATACGAACGATCGATCCGAAATATTAAATATTGTAGATTTAGAATTTTATTGGTTAAGATATAAATTATATTTTGGTTAACCCCACAAATAAATTTTGCATCCAATTTTATAAAAGAAAAGTTCAAAGTAAATCCGACACGATAGTAATATTATTATACAAATAAATTGATATTACTAATTTTTTAAAATTAAAATCCCCTCTATGAGTAATTAATTATACTATAATATATTTTTGTTTGTATTTTTATTTTATCTTATTGTATTTTAATAAATTATTATATCTCATTGTAATTTTTTTTTAATGAAGCGTGCTAAACTTGCAAAGTCTGATAGCCTGGCATGAAGTTTGGATTGAGTAGTTTAATCACACATTGAAATTTGTCTGATTCGTCTGTAGTAAAACGGATTGATGACCTTAATAAAATCTGACTAACGTAATCCCGAAATTTTTATTTATACCATAATATAAAAAATAAACTAAAAATCACAAAATATGGAGAATTCAAAAAATTTCAGGGTCGCTAATTCAATCTGCAGATCCACTAATAGAGTTCTCCAGATTGAATTGGCAGATCTCCAAAACTCAAATTTAAGTATATTATAGTAGAATTAATGAGCTTTTGTGGGTCTGCCAATTTAATCTATAGACCTCTATTAATGGATGAATTGATGGCATTGTATTTTTTTTAATTCTCCAATTTGAGCGGTGATTTTTTTTTTTAAATGGTAAACTCTCTCTCGATTTGGTTGTTAGTTTGTTGTCTCGTTCTCGTCATCTCTCTGTCGTTCTATCTTTGGATCGATCTCTGCTCCAATCGCCATCTCTATCGTTCTCTCTCTCGATCCATCAATCAGCTCCGATTGGATTGAAAGAGGAGAATAGATGAAGTGAACTCAATTTGATTGAGTTCCGATCAAATTGAAAGGCAGACAAGAGAAAATAACGGCACCACAAAATTGATTTGGTTGCCCCCTGAAATCTCCGCTGTCGCGCGCGCTCTCTCTCTCTCTCTAGATCGATTTGGTTGTTAGATTGTTGTCTCGTCCTCGTCATCTCTCTCTCGTTCTATCTTTGGATCGATCTCTGCTCCAATCACCATCTCTATCATTCTCTCTCTCGATCCATCAATCAGTTCCGATTGGATTGAAAGAGGAGAATAGATGAAGTGAACTCAATCTGATTGAGTTCCGATTAGATTGAAAGGCAGACAAGAGAAAATAACGGCACCACAAAATTGATTTGGTTGCCCCCTGAAATCTCCGCTGTCGCGTGCTCTCTCTCTCTCTCTCTAGATCGATTTGGTTGTTAGTTTGTTGTCTCGTCCTCGTCATCTCTCTCTCATTCTATCTTTGGATCGATCTCTGCTCCAATCGCCATCTCTATCGTTCTCTCTCTCGATCCATCAATCAGCTCCGATTGGATTGAAAGAGGAGAATAGATGAAGTGAACTCAATCTGATTGAGTTCCGATCAGATTGAAAGGCAGACAAGAGAAAATAACGGCACCACAAAATTGGGAATTTATCGGTTGAACTGCTTTCTGAAAATAGAAATATATCAGTTTAACTTTAACTAGTTAGGGAACTGAATGGTGTGTGATGGACCAGAACATTTCTCAAAAGAAAAAGGGAGAGCGATGTGGGTCCACTTAAAAGCGAAGAAAAATTCGTGTCTACTGACCGTTCGATCTAAAAACTGAACGGTATCTGTATTTCATCTGATATATAACAGAAATTTAAATAAAAGAAACCTCAAAGCAGATTGACTTTTTTTAATAATCATTAAGAAAAAGAAACCTCTACAATTACAACAAGAAATATATTATATCACTTATAATCTCTCTTCATCAATAGAATGAAGATTATGCAATTTCTAAGCGCCTGTATAAAATAAAAAAGAAAATAAAAAATTAGCCCTGATTCAACTACTGCACGCAAACAAATTTGAGTCCTGAAAAAATCAATCTTCAAGCATCACCAAATATGAAATTGTGAATAAATCTCACTACAAAAGCCGCAAAAGTGGCCGCAAACGGGGATCTAGCAATCATGACGGACATGAACAACAGCCACGCCCCGAAGATAACGAGTAACAAAGCATATACAAGAAATACCATGTCTTGAACACTGGAGGCGCGAGATATTGAATTGATAATTAAACACGACCCAATTAGCATCAGGAAGAAAGCTGAGAAGCGCAACCTCGCATCTAAACGGTTCGGCTCTGGCGGCGGCCCCAGCCTGATCAGGACCGGCAGGATCGGCTCATCAGGCTGCATCAAGTTCCCCGTCGCCTTTGCCTCAATCGCCATTGTTCAAAACTTAAGCTGCTTAATTTTTCTTTTCTTTCTTTTTCACTCTTTTTATTTCTCTTGTGAGATAGGAATTGTGGCTTCAATACAGCACGGGTTCTGGTTTATTTAAACTAGAGAAGGGAATCTAGTAATTACTTATGCGTACCCTTCAAAAATCTAGTAATTACGTAATTAGACAATTGCTTAGATAAGCAATGCATTTCCGCTTGTATGTCTCCATTTGTTCTCTAGCCGGAGATGCTGTAGCTTTAAAAGTTTGTTTCCGCTTTTGATCAGATTTTCCTTTACATAAAGAAAACTGGTATTGTCCATTTGTCGGTAGTTCTGGAGATACCATTCGATCTAGGCGACTACGAAGCTTCCCGGAAATACCTGTTTGAGATAACTGGGCTGATTTTACATAACAAAAAAAAAACAATTGGAGTGATTTTGGAGTTCTAAGGGATGAACGTCCGAAAATATCCCTAACGCCATCGTTGTCGTTGAAAAATCACAAAGCATCTTATTTTTAAATGGACATATCAAAATCACCACAGCTATCCTTTGTTCATTAAATGTGGTGATAGGAAGTTCAAAAATGATAGTCCGTTTCCTTAGGCCCAACATGAGCTACTCTTTTCTAATCTCATAAAATAAAATAAAAAAATCTTATTTTTAATCGACCAAGAAATTATTTTTAAAGTTAGGCTGAAGATTAGACACCAAGTCACCCACAATATATTAATCAAAGAACACAATATAGTAATTATACAATAGCAATTGTGGATAAAAATAAATAAATATAAATAGGTAACAGATATAATCATATAAGTTGATGAAATTCAATGCCATAATTTAGGGACAGGAGGGTGTCCGATGCCCATCGGATCAGAACAGTATTCGATGGATGTCAGATACCGTCCAATCTACTTTAAAATCTGTGCACACGTATATTAAAGCAAACATTACGAATATTAAAGTGATGCGCACAGATCTTGAAGTGAATCTGACGGTATCGGACACCCATCGAACACACTCTCGTCCGATGGGCATCGGACACCCTCCTGTATGGATAATTTATGATTTGTTGCGTTAAGGTCAGCAAATTATAAGATATCAGACAAAGATCACTATCTGTAACTTATCCATTAAAGCATTTAGTTCTTAAACATATTCTCTTATTATATATAATGTATGAATTATGTCATAATTACAAATAAAGTTTTATATTCCTTATTACGTTAAAATCAAAGCTTATATCGGAAAATTGTAGTTGATTATTATATATTCTGATATGTACCCGTTTGGCTTATACCACAAAAAACAGGATAAATGTAACAAAAATTATAATAATGTAAGTTTTCTAGACTTTAAAGTTTAAACTTATCAAAAAATACATAATTTATTTTAGAATTAAAAAAATAAATTAAAAATATAGTGTTGACTAGTAGGGATGGAGTGAGACTTTTGAACTATGGAAATCAAACACACAATGAGAACCAATCACTTAAAATTTATTTACGGAGTAAAAAAGTTAATTTTACAATAATATGACATTTTACTCTAAATTACATAAAAGAATCATTGATAAATAAAAAAAAATTGAAAAGCAATAAAAGTCACTTGACCCAGATCAGCCACCATTGACTAGTATATATGCTTAGTGGAAAAAACGTGCCGTGCCGTGCTGTGACTAACACGCCGTGACTTTGGTCTCGTTCTGTGTCGTGTCATGACCAAGTGAACAGTTACACACGTGCCGTGCCGTGACTTAAATGTGGAGAGGTGATCACAGCACGCGAGTCACGCCATGACTCTCGTGCCGTGATCATTCGCGTGTTGTGTCTAAACGTAACTAGTCATGTTTCTCACATTTAACTACTTTTTTTATAATTTAAATTAGATTAGTTTTTTCAAGATTCACTATTTGATCAAGACTTAACGGTTCTATTTACACGTGACTCTCATGACCACGTGCCGTACCATGCTGTGACTGAATTTTTAGCGTGACGTGTTGTGTCAAATTTTGAAAAGATGGTCACGGCATGCGACACACGGTACGGAAAAATCACAAGTACCGTGTCATTCCGTAATGTAACCGTACTATTCCGTAACAAAACCGGCTCCGCCGTGCCATTTTTCCTATTATTGTTATGCTACCAGAAAGCTTATTGATAACTCTCACTATTAGTAATACGTACATATAGGTTTCTCTCTGGTTGGGAATTTTTTTATCCATAAAAATTATAAAATTCGGATGTACGAAAATAGAAAGAGTGTCTCGTTTCTATCTAACATAGTAAGATCGGGCTAATTGAGTCTGATCCATTGCTTTTTTTTTTTTAAATGAGCAGATAATTTGCAAAAAAAAAAAATTAATTATATTATAGATCATGAACAGTGATTCCGATCCATAAAGGGGTTGATTTTATGTGCCACAAAATCCTTTGTATCTGGCGGATACAGATGGTTTGGTGCCACAGAAAATCAACCAGTTAGTGAATGGATCGTGAACAGTGATTCCGATTCATAAAAAGATTGATTTTCTGCAGCACAAAACCATCTGTTTCTGTAAAAAAAAAAATCAATAATTATAGAGGATTTTGTGCTGCATAAAATCAACCACTTTATGGATCGGAATCACTATTCACAACCATAATTTTATGTATTCCCTCTACGTAATTTAAAAAACAAATCAATAGATCGGACTCAATGAGTCCGATCATACTATATTTGATAGAAACAAGATAACCGAATTTTATAATTTTTATGGATAAAAAATGTTCCTCTAGCTAGTATGAAAAACACCTGTTCGTTCCATATTGACTATAGTACTGACATAAATATTTCCCTCTAGTATGAAAAATTCCCCCCTCCATATTGACCATAGTACTGACATAAAATTAATTATGCAAACATTGTTTTGTCTCCCCATGGTTTGACAATAGAAATTTGATGCCTCCCTTGTATATCACACATTGTGTCTCCATTTTGTATGAAAAACACCTGTTCTTTTTGTGTCCAAATGCAAAGAGTGTGTGGGCTAGATTTGATCATCTTATGCATATGTTTCTGTGTCCAAATATCACACATATTGTTGTAGACTTCAAAATTAGAGAATGTTTAACGATTAAATTTTAGTTGTACTTGTAGTGTGCCGGTGAATTAGTTACTGCTTACTAATAATGCTCTTAAAAATGTATTTTTTTTATTAAGACTAATTAACCGGGCATTAAACCACACAATTGAGCGCATTTTAGTCGTCTTTATATTAACTTATTATTTCTTGATGAATTGTTCTAATTTCATCTACATTGGTAATTTTATCAATTTTATTTGCAATTTTAGAAATATATGATAATTTTATATATAGAAAGATTTTTTTATATAAAATAGCTTTCAAAACTTCATATTGACGAAAATATTAATTCTGTGAGATAGGGCAGTAGCATAGTTGACTAACAAAAAAGAATATAAGACTGTGGCTATCCAAAGATCGAGAGTTCGAGTCCCGCTCATGACTTCGCAACTCTTGCGAAGATTTCAAAAGGACAAAAATATTAATTCCTATTCGCTCGTTCATTTCACAAACTAATTTCTGGGATGTATGCAAATTTTCTTTCAATTTCTGAACGCTAAAGGTAATCAAAATTAATTAATTAAATTTAAATTAATTTATATTATTTCTTTCTCTTCAATTTCTGAACATTAAAGGTAATCAAAATTAATTAATTAAATTTATATTAATTTAAATTATTTTTATTCTAATTCAGTCTATTTCATGTATAGGAGGAAAAATTTTAATTCATATTTTCTAGCAGGAAAAAAAACAATCTCATATATAGGAGAAGTGCAATTTAAACTCACCCGTTATGCTGCTTAAGTATGGAAGCAAATTTGTGATATATTTTAATAGATTGCTAATGACATTGGTTAAGGCAACCAATATGCCCCATATCTCATCAAATTAATTATTGTTTCTGTTAGTTTCTAATTTGATGCCCGCAGCCAATATATAAATTGTCTAGATTATGAAATAACTAGGGTTTTGTCTTATCCGGGTGTCACAAATATTCCATATATAATTTAGAAAGAGATAATATATGCTATAGTATTTTAAGAGGATTATTGTAACAACGATTTTTTTAGAATCATTTTGCATGTTATTTAAACTTGCAATAATGAAAGAGAAGTCAGTGGTTAGATTTGCTTTGGTCGGCTTCAAGTAGTATTAACTACCTTTTTTTTTTTTTCTTCTATTTTTGGTAATTGGGTAATCTGTCCTTGACAATACATTTGGATTTGGGTTGTACAAAATCCGACAAAAAATGTCAAAGTTTTGAGAGCTTTGAAATTCGAGTACAGAAGTACAGAGGATTTAAAAACTAAAAACTTTGCTAAATTAGTTCGCTTTCATCATATTTTCCCTTGTTCAACTAAACACTGTTGCTGACTTAGTTTACATAAAATAATTGCCTATGCTTTTAGTTTTAATACTTGAACATCAGCAAGCTACAAAAAATTTAAAACGTAAGACTGGGAACGGCTTTGGAGACTAAAAACTAGAAATAGGTTTGTATTTCAGAGAATTTAACAGAAATAAATTATTAAATATGATCCATAATCTTATTATATCAGGAACATTACATATGCATACAGGGCCGGTCCTGAAAATTTTGGGGCCCGGAACGGGAGAAAATTTTGGATCCTTTATATATACATTTTTTATGAGACCGGCTAATACGCGTCTATAAGTACTTCAACACTATATGCTTATAAGTCATTTTTGTATTTTCAAAGTCCAAACAGTCGATTTGAACCGTTCAATATGATATCCATATTAAAATGTACTTGTAGACCAAATTTTATAATTTTTGGAATTTTTTTACTATTTTTTTATGATAGATAGAAAATTTACTGATTCAGAAGATTCTGGACCATAAAAAATAATTATTTTCTACCTACATTAAAAAATAGTAAAATAATTAAAAAATCTGTAAAATTTGGTCTCCAAGCATGTTTTAATATGGATATCATATTGAACGGTTTGGATTGACTATTTGGACTTTTAAAATGCAAAAATGACTTATAAGTATATGGTTTTGAAGTACTTACAGAAACGTATTAGCTGGTCTCATTTTTTTTTGATATGCCAATAAATCACACTTGTTTATAAAAAAAAATTTGGACCTTTCATATATACAAAATTTTAGCTCTAATATTTTATTTATTTTTAATATGTACAAATTTTTTTTTTTTTACATATATATACAAACTAAATTTTTTTTTTGAGGTCCCTTGGATCTTGAGGTCTGGGGCGGTCGCCCTAGCTACCCTGCCCCAGGGCCGGCCATGTATGCATACAAAATCATTAAATTTAGAGTTCGTTTAGTACAACTTTCATAGGTAAAAAAAAAACTCACTATTTGGTACCAGCAGATTTTGCGTATTTACTTCTCACTTCTTGATCATGTATTAAATAAACTACACAATTTTACTAATTTGGTGACAAGTACTCGTGACATAAATTAAAATTTATAACTCAAATTATTTTTTTAATGTAAAATCCGAATTAAACATGCAACAAGAACTTTTTAGTGATGTATGAAAATATTATAAGTTGATCCATGTGCTGATGATGGGAATTTTATATCAGAATTAAAATATTAGGAACTTAAGTTATAAATAGGGGTTTCAAAATTTTGATAAGACAACTATGGGTAAGATTTTTTTTGGTTAGCAGATATATCAGAATATGGGTAAGAAAAAAAAAGGTTCCTGGATAAGAATACCGATAAAAAAATGAATTAATAAGATTTAATATTTTGAAATAAATTAATAAGATTAACATTTCAAATTGAGTGAGTCTATGGTACTACTACTATGCATATTACGAGTTGGTCTATAATATAGATTAATATTTCTATTTTCAAAATTCTAACGGTCAAACCCAAACCGTTCAACATGATTCCCATAGGAATATGTACTCACATACCAAATTTTATATTTTAATTTTTTTTACTGTTTTTTAACATAGGTAGAAAATCAATTGATCTGAAAATTCTAGACCATCCAAAATCAGTGATTTTCTACCTATCTAAAAAAATAGTGAAGAAAGTCTAAAAAATATAAATTCGGTATGCAAGTACATATTCATATAAAAATCATTTTGAACTATTCGGATCAATCGTTAAAATTTAAAAAATGAAAATATTAATTCGTATTACGGACCAAATCGTAATATGCATAGTACCATAGACTCACTCTTTTAAATTTGATATCTTCTTCAAAAATAAATCAAAAGTGAATTTCTGATATTTTGTGGATAATGTTTTTGTGATATTAAAACCATAATAAGATGTACTCATGAATTTGTGGAATATTGTCAAATTTTCCGAATTTGTGACATATTGTGAAATTCTCCGAATACGATATTTGTGATGTGATAAGGTGTATTCATTTTATACTCTAAAAATAAATTAGAATTCAATGTACCTGGGAAAATGCATATTTTTTTAAAAGTGCTGTTATAATCGGAAATTATTTTTGGTAGAAAATCATAAAAAAGAAGAGAGAGAAACAGAAAGAGCACATAGATTGTATTATTGATATAAAGATCGATACAAATTTTACCGATTTTAAAAATAAAAAAAACTTTAAACCGGTAGAAATTATACCATTCCTAACACAAATTAATTTTTAAAATAGAAATATTGATATACAGTACAATCCAGCTATTGAAAAGCAAAAGAGAAAGAGCACTATACGCTTGTAATTAATGACATGTCACATTACTAACATCAAATTTTTCATGCACTGTTCATTGTATCGTTCTAAAATTGCTCTAAAGAGAAAAATTTGGATTAGGAACAGTAAAAAATTTACTGGTTTAAAGTCTTTTAATTTTTAAAATAAATAAAATTTGTATTAATTTTTTTATTAATAATATAATTCATGTACTCTCTTTCTATTTCTCTCTCTTCTTTTTCATTATTTTCTACCAAAAAAATTTCCGTCGTAATCCGAGGTGTTATGTACTTTCCTATTTCTACTGAAAATCTATCGGAATTTGAAGTCAAAAGAACCGGGACCCACTGCTTCTAGATTACAACAATGTTGTGCCCGAAATGTGGCAAGTGGCAACAAAGTAAATATTTGTGCCTGACATGTGGCAAGTGGCAACAAAGTACAACAAGTTAAATGTTGTGCCTTTCCGTTTATAAAAAAGAAAGGCGAAGAAGAAAAGGTTGATCCTCTCCATTTTCTGTCAAACTGGAGAGGATCTAAAATGTATGTGGCGTGCTGCGTGTATCGATATCGCCTATTTTGGGATGGCATTAATTTCCTACATTGGAAATGCGTTTGTCATGTGTTTATTTAATTAATCTTAATATATGCAAATTTTAGTCAGGTGGCTTCGCATCTGATGTTCATTTATTTTTATTTTTTGATGGAATGATGTTCATTTATTGAATGTAACTGGAGATGCAACAGCACGGGGTCAATATCATTTATTGGTGTCTGGTGATTTCGACAAGGTCAATATCCTTATAAATTATAATCAACCAACTTTTATATATCCAACTGAAAACGAAAAGGACATTTTTCGATTCTCTGTTGCACCGCAATGCTATTGCTTGTACACCAAGAGCCATGAAAACATTCGTCACAAATCAAAAGAGATTTCCTTAATTATAAAATTAAAATTAAATCTTTAAATTTTTACATATTTACAAATAATTTTTCATCAGAATTTCAAACATTAAATTTTGTACATGACCTTTCTTACTATAATGAATATTACTTCTTACAACCAAAATAGAATAATTAAATAGCTGATATTTTGAAAGGTTCACTACTTCAATCACCGCATAATGTTAATATTTGAACCAAGGTTCTAAATAGCGCGTTATAGCGCTACTATAGCGTTTTCGGACCATAAAAACTATGACACTATCGGCACTATAGCGCGCTATTTCGCACTATAGCGGCGCCATTTGGACATAGCGTTGTTTTTTCAACCATTCCGTTATTACGCGATAAACATTATTTAAACCTTTGATTTGAACCAACTAATTTCGGACTATTATATGTAACTTTTTTTTTTTTTTGAAAAAGATCTGGCAGTGGCTGCCCGGTTTGCTATATTTAAAATAAAAACTGGTACAATGTTTCAGATCAATACACATCCTACCAGTGAATTAACTGTGCACCTAACATTCAGAGAGGGAACCTCCTGAAATCTGATACCCTATCACCATCTAGCAAAAACACTGAAATTACAATTGACCAGTATTTCTATTGTTCCTATTAACACAGAACCTATTGTGCACGTACAATTGACCAGTATTTCTATTGTTCCTATTGTGCACGTACAATCCATTGTCCTATAAGATCCACCGGTTCACTGCTGTCCTAAAAAACAAGTTTATTTCGCTGCCTCCAAATCGCCCAACAAACTTAATGCAAGATAAATTAACCCGCTAATGTCAGTTGTCCCGATTAATGTCAGGGGGAGACATTTTCATACTATATTCACTCAAAATTATTCTTACCCATACTTTAGTTTTATTCATTGAATATTAATTTATTCATTCCTTATCCTTAATAGGTAAAGTATATACCGTATAACGAAATGTAATTATCAAATTTAATATAAAAATGAGTAGGGTTAAACTGCACCATTCATACTTCACGTCTTTTTTGTTTTGTTTCAGTCCGAACAGTCGATCTGAATCATTCAACATCATCTTCATATTAAAATAGGTTAGAAGACCAAATTTTACATTTTTTGAATTTTTTTTTACTATTTTTATATGTAGATAGAAAATAATTGTTTTGAGATGACTTTGGACCATTTAAAACAGTGTTTTTGTATTTATCTAAAATATAGTAAATAAATTTTAAAAAATATAAAATTTGGTCTCCAATGATATTTTAATATGAATGAGTGTTTGAATTGACTGTTCGTAAAGATAATAATGTGGAGAATAATTGAAGCATAAAATCAATAAAACCAATAGCATATTATTTATTGTAATTCTTTTTTAAAATAAGTTTTTTTAATGAAGCGTGCTAAATCTGCAAAGTCTGACAGCTTGGCATGAAGTTTGGATTGAGTAGTTTGGTCACACATTGAAATTTGTCTGATCCGTCTATAGTAAAACGGATTGGCGAACTTAATAAAACCTGACTAACCTAATTCGGAAATTTTTATTTATACCATAATTAAAAAAAATAAACTAGAAAACCACAAAATATAGAGAATTCAAAAAATATTGGAGCTGCCAATGCCAATTCAATATGCGGATTCATTAATGAAGATCTGCAAATTGAATTGGCGGATCCCAAAAACTCCAATTTAAGCATATTACAGTGAAATTAATGGACTTTTGTGGGTCTGCCAATTCAATCTGTAGTCCTCAATTAATGGATCCACAGATTGAATTGACGTCCTTGCTATTTTTAGAATTCTCCAACTTCAGTTGTAATTTTTTTTTTTTTGAAATGGTATAAATAAAAATTTCGGAACTTAATCTGATTACACCTCCAGTGAAAATACGGGGACGAAGAATTTGATAAATAATATTTTTTTTTTCTGAAAGCATATCCTCCTCTATCTTGGCGACAAAAGGCATTATCCATTTTTATTTAAAACATTTGATGAATTTTTTTTCTTATTGAAGATTTATCATGTAAATATTTTTTATTTTTAAATAGAGGAGATGATTTGTTTAATCAAATTCATATAGTTTAGTCCAGTATTTTTAATTGCTCAAAGGAAAACAAGGTTTGACGGCTCTACTTATTGCATTTGTATAAACAATACTTATCAATTGATTGTTGCAAAAAATCATTAATTACAACATTATTTTATGATATTTACCATCATTATGCTTGGTTAATAGTATAGTAGAATTATTAAATATTGATACATGTAACATTGATAATAAAACTGTTTAACATATGTGCAAGAGGTATCATTCAGCAGATAGAAGTGGAGTTTATTTTAATTGTTACATATGTAAATAGAATTTTTTTTATAAATATATTGTTAGTGGCAAACTTTGCCGCCAACTTTCCAACAAAAAAAAAAACATATGTGCACCTGTATAGTCCATATATTACATAAGACTCATTTCAAATGCATGTCTTTATCATCTATTTCAGAAAATTAGAACGATGTTGATTTAAAGGTACGTGTGAAGCAATGTAATAGTTAACTTTCAGGAAGAGCAGGGTGTCCGATGCTCATCGGACCAGAACAGTGCTCGATGGATGGTTTCTACCGTCCGATCTACTTCAAGATATGTGGCACGGATATTAAAGCAAACAGCACGGATCTTAAAGTGATACGCACGGATCTTAAAGTGAATCGGACGGTAGAAATACCCATCGAATACCATCGAATACTGTTCTTGTCCGATGGGTATCAGACACCCCCCTCTCTCTAACTTTCATTGTTCAGATATACAAAACAAGCATATGGAGAGTTTTGTGTGAAGAGTTCATACATAACTTATGAGTTTAAGTTTTAAAGTCCATATGCATAATATTAAAACCATATATATTTGTGTGTGTGTGTGTTGTCTAGTGTTATATATTTGGTGAAAATATATTCTAGCAAACAATGTGAACTATTTATTTCTAGTTTATCTAGCTATAAGGTATTAGAGGATAATCAATATAATAAAATCAGAAACTACCGTTGATGTTACGTTAAGGAAATTTTAAACAAAAAAAAAATTAGAATGTTTAAAACATAATTGAAAATTTTGTTGACGAACTAGGAGTTTAAAAATTTAAAACAATTAAACATTGATCTGAATTTTCGAAACAATCAAACTTAATCGAATCTTGAAATTTATGCCTTATATATATTGGGAACAAAATACAATCTCATTTGCATAACTATAGGTATAAATGTTTTTTTTAATAATATCAAACATTTTGAGGGTCTATTTGATAAATTTTTCAAATTTTATGTTGCATCTCTCCCTCCATCCCCTTCACTTTGCTGCTGCCTTGAGTGTGGTCCGCCCAAAAGAAAGAAAAGAGAGAGGGATCCCCTCTTCTCCTTTGAAAATCCACCCAACAACGTGAAAATCTTGAAGAAGGAAGTGTAAAGGCTTGATTATCTCTCCATAATAGCTATTTGTACTCTTTTTCTCTCATTTTTCTCTCAAAATCTGAAATTTTCTCCATTGCCTAGGATTTTGCTCAAATCTAAATTTTTTGTATAAATGGTGAGTAATTCATCCTCATTAAGCTTCTATGTTGTTCGTTTGGTAATCTTTTTCTTAATTTGTGCTAAATCTCGATTTTCTATCTAGAGTTGGACTCAAATCCGAAAATTAGAGAAGGGGTGTGATTAATCTAGTCTAATCAAACAAATAAGGGTGTTAATTGATAAGTTCCTCTCTTTCTCTTTTAAAATCTGAAATTTATTTCGGTTTTGGTTAATATAGGGTTTGGGTGGTGGGAAAATTCATTTGTTACCTCTTAAATTTCTCTGTGTTCAACCCTCCAAATTGGTATGAGAATAAATAGATAGATGATAAAATTGAGATAGTTGACAACTCTTGTTTCATTTTTCTTTTCACATTTCGGTATTGGGTTGAGCAAGGGCTAAATGGGTATTCTTGCAAATTGTTTCTATGTTGAAATTACGTGTATGGCATGTAGGACCAAGATGTAAGTTGTGTAAATTTTGATAAATGTTAAGTGATAAAGATGAATAAAAAGGGGTGATGCTAAGGTATATGGATTTTTGTTAAGGAAGGTATAAAGAAACTAATACAACTCAAGTAAACATATCGATCGTCAAATAAAAAAAAAGTAAATCCATTATGTATGTTGATTTAGGTGTAGGCTCGGTTGAGCAAGAGGTTGCGGAACCTTTCGAGACGTCCGAACCATAGGTGTGCGATACGCTATTCATAATCAGGTGCGGGGTCCTTGGACTAGTTTGATATTTCATTTTCAGAGATTAAATTCATTTTCGATTGTCATGTTGTATGTTGATTGCTGCATAATTGGAATTGTGTGAATTTTGTGCATAACCCAATCCCTTTAAAAATTCGAATTATTGTGATATGGTGGATTTGCATATTCGTATAGTTGTCATTTTGATTGCTCTCTTATGATTTGATTATGGTTAAAAGTCACCACAAATTGATGATCATGAAATTATATGTGAGTGAATTTGCAAAGTCTGGCTAGCTGGCTAGCGGACTTTGATTCCAGGAACCTATTGGCGCATTAGGTGAATGACCCTCATAGTTTTCCAGTACCGGTTAGGACGAGGGGTGGGTGATTATATATATGTGGATTGTGATTGTGGGTGACTAGTGTGTAACGTCTGTGGCTCGGGGGCATTACCCTACGCTGTAATGTATTTGGACGGTCAATTGAATATTACGACATTCCGAATTATTTCAAGTAAATTTTCATTATATGACTTTGAACCAGATTTTAGTAATAGTTAAGCCAAAGCACTACAGATGGATGTCAGATAAAGAGTCCAGCTCGGTGGAACATCTGTAGGTGTCAGTAACCCTACAGATGAGGATTAGATAAAGGGTCCAGATCGGTTGAACACCTGTAGGTACTACCAGCCATAATAAAATGAGTTAAGCCAAATATGTGTTTATTTGAACTTCATCTTGGAAATTCCGTAAGTTATGTTTCATTTAAATTTTTGTTGTCGAGCATGTACATTCTTTTATATATTGATATAAAATTGTTAATGTACTATTGTATGGATTTTATTTTTTGAATGTGGAATCTGATTGTAAGTCCAATAATTTGATTGTCGCAAATTCGCACTGAGAAATAAATTCTCATCCCTTCTCTTTGGGTTCTTTTTACAGGTTTCGGTGCGGTTGATCCTGGAGAGGCACGCAAGTAGTAGGTCCTTGATATATGTCACCATATTACCTTAGTAGTTATTTTGGTTATTTGATTAGAGGGGCATATTTTGTTTTGTAATATAGCTCCCTATATCATACCTGATGGTTGGTATCCGTACGAGATACATTTTGTATGTTATACTTTTACCATATATTTTGTACTTCGACTATTATATATAGACTTGTTTTATATATTTTTATTGTGATGTGATGAGTATATTTTAATTGTCTTGTAAGCATACATGAAGTTGTATGTTTACGGCGGGAAGGCGACTCGTCGGACGAAGAGCCATAAAGATCGTATGCTGCATTTCCTTTTCGAGCGTTTCCATTTCTATTTTTTGATTTAGCTTGAGAGTATTTATAATTTGTATGATATTCGTACTATGTTCTGTGATTGCTATTCTCGGTAAAATGATATTTTAGGTGTTTGAACTTCAGAACTACGCTTTGAATGCGTGAACTTGTTAGAACAGTAGTAATTTGATGTTTGAGGAACTATAACTGCTAGATTTGATTTATTGCTCGAATATTTTATTTGCATCCTTACGACTTGTTTGAATAAATTGGATGAATGAGTAGTTATCGAGTATTGCGACAATAATATCATATTGATTAGCTAGTTTTTTTGTTTTTTTTTTTATGAAAATCTTCGCAGAAGTTGCGAAGTCGATATTGATTAGCTAGTTACATACATATAGGTACATCTATAGTGAAGCTTATATTAGTAGATCGTATTTTCAAGTTAATTCATTCATGCTATATAAAGAAACATAATTTTCTTACGAAATAACAAAAATAAGGTATACTATCCGTTAGCTACTTCTACTATCATGAGAACAAGCTTCCAAATTCCAAATAAAATTGGGTCTCCTAAATATGATTGATTCCTTTATTGCAATTTCTACTCTCGTGAGAACAATCATATATTGTTATGATGAAAAAATTTCAATTAACAAATGGCAATTATATTGACCAAATTTCAATTACAATTATATATGACTCAATTCAACGTATGTTGCACAATATTAAATTTTTATACTTTTTCTCTGTCGGAAACGCAAATAAAAATAAAAATAAAAACATGAGCGGAGAACTCTTGCCTCTTCTCTTGACTCGAGACACAAAAAAAAAAAAAAAAAAAAAAAAAAAAAAAAAAACGGAGAAAAAAGGATTTTGTATTGGTCCATTTCTTTGATTCCTCCGTTTTTACTTTTGTTTTTACTTGCTTTCGTTATTCGATTATCCATTTCTTCGATATTTCCACCTTTCTCTTTTGTTCATCCTTTTCAATTTCACAAATCTTTGTTTTTACGGATTTTCATTGGACAATTATATTCGATTTAGTCCCTTATGTAATTATCAAAGCTGCCCAAAAAGTAAATTTTTGTAAGTTGCAGCTCCATGATATCGTTCCTACTGTTCATTGATAATTTTTTTTTAATACACATGTATATATGAGATGTCAGAATATCAAATAGTTCTGATTTATTTATGTAATTTTTGTTGTTCAATTGGATACTGTTACTGAACATTTGCATTTGTCATTTTAAAATGAACGGTTAATTTCTCGTGCGGAGATTTCATTCTGAATATATTTTATTCTGAATATAGATTTTCCTCGAATGCAATAATTTGAGTGGCAATCAGCACTGAGAAATAATTTATTATTTCTCATCTGGTTCCCTTTGTGGGTTACAGGTCTGTTAGATAAAGATTGAGAAACACTTTTGGAATTGTAATTGACAGCAGGGCCAAACAAAAGATATGATATTTTGGACTGTAATATCTGACAGGATGTAGAGAGTCTCTAGTATCTTCCACTGCTAAATGTCAAATACATCTTGTAAATATTTTGATTTGGGATTAACGTAATGGGTTATATTGGTAATGCATAAAAAGATCCATACCTTGCGTGTACTGAATTGAAAATATTACTGTAGGCTGTTGCACCTCCGAATTTGAGGTGTGACAACATTTTTTTCATTTGTGGAATCATGTGTGTGGCACTGGGTGTAATGGAGTGATAAAGAGATAACTGAATTTTTTTTTTTCTGTTACTTTATGGGTAACTGAAAGTTTTTCTCAATTTTGATGGTTTTTATAATTTGAAATGTAATCAAAATGTTTTCTAATTTTCTTTTTTACTCCATGGTAACCGAAATTAATCAAACTTTCTTCTTATCTTCATAACATCTTATAAATACTGTTTTTTTTATACCTAAAAGTACTTTTTTCCAAATTATTGGTATGGTTCATAGTTAATACATTATAAATTTTAATCTCAATCCAGAGTTTATCAGTTACTGACATGATTCATACATAGCTGAGTAGCAATGCTGAGTACCAGTAGCATTAGTCAATTAATTTTGTACCTCAATAAGTTAATGAATTTAAATTTGAATTTGATTAACTATTTGAATCCGATTAATGCTCTACTCCAACAAAAATCATGCATTCGTTCCTGCTTTGGGTGTACCTTGTCAGTGTTGAGCCCCAGTTACACTTTCTTATTTACTTATAATGAAAAAGGGAAAATGAAACGTTTAGTGGTGACTCTGTGATTCGGTCTTTCTTTAGTTTCAACCATAATCTTTTTTTGTTTTGTTTTAACTATTATCATTTTATTGAATTGTTGATGTATCTATTAATTGTTGTAAAAATTTGAACTGGATTTTTTAAGTAACATCTCAGTTATCAAACAATAATATTATGAAATAGAATTTCAGCCGATTTTTTTATTCATGGTATAAAAAAAATAAAATTAAAGGAGTAGCATCATTTCTCTAAATTTTTTAAGTTTATTAAAAAGATGTCATCTACAAAACATAATTATTATTATATTAGCAGTATTCGTTATTTACCCACTATTGTTTCATTATCATACAACTATAACAAGTAAGAGTACGGATAAGGATAATTTGTAATAGATATTTGAATCTCTAATTTATTGTAGAGTATAAATCAACACAAAATTATCATCACACAGCCGTATTCTCAAAATTTAAAATATGTTAGAAATACCTTATTGTGGTTTTTAATATTAAATGTTTTATGTCAAAAAAATCATAAATTCACTTTACATTTATATTTCAAAATTAAATTGTTAAATTCAATTGAAGCTGTTAATCTTATTAATTTATTTCAGATTAGACGACCAAACATGAGCAGATATAAAGCGGCACAGCCCCACTTGAACAGCAGTGAGTTGAACCTAAAATTCTTGTAGACTTTTGAAGGACAATATTTGTACTTTCCGATTTTTCATAATAAAAGAATAAAAAATTCGTCGACCTGTTATGTTAATTTCTATTTGATTTATGAAATCATTTTGTTATATTTATTTATTATGTTTTGCTCAAATTGGTTTGAGCCATGATTTTATATCTTGAAATTTGATTTTTTTTTTTCACAAACAATTTCGAATTTTACATTTTTTTCTATGTGTTCTATAAATCCGTGATAGAGATTTTTCTCTATTTTATAGAATGCATTTTGAAAATGTTCAAATTCTGAAATATTCATTTTGAAAATCAAATTGACCAATATACTAAGCTCATTCACATACTTATGCTAACCTCTACATTAATATCCATTGAGATGGGCGCATTTTTCATAACCCATCACACTGTTTCATTGCTACGTGTGACGGAGCCTAATTAATTGCGATTTTGCGTAAATCAATTTATTCTACTAGACTAAAAAAACTATGCTAAACCATCGAATGATCCAAAAGTTAAAGAAGTTGACAGGAAAAGGAGTCGAGGGTCTCATCTCATATGAAAGACTCATTTCAAATACATGTCTTTATAATCTATTTTGAAAAAAATAATAGTTAGATGTTGATTTAAAGGTACATTCGAAGCAATGTATAATAGTTAATTTTCTTTATTAATTCACATAGACATGGCATGCATATGTGGAGAGTTTTGTGTGAAGAATTTATACATGAGTTATGAGTTAAGTTTTTTAAGTCCATATACTTAATATAAGTGTGTTTTGACTAGTATTATCTATTTTTCCAAAAAAAATAAAAAAATCTAGCAAACAAAAACACAAATTGTGAATTATTTACTTGTAAGTTTATCCGACTATAAGATATTAGAGGATAATCAATACAAAATTAATATTGCGGCGACCCAAATTGTCGTGAGAACAATACTTTTATGGATGGGTAGTGGCTGTTGTAATCCCGTTTCACCAAAGCCCGGGGGATGAGGTCGGAACTGTTGAACATGTAGATTGAAGGCACTTGATTATATTTATTGATATTGTTTTTTGTTTTATATTTTCATGTTTTTGTAGCTTCTGAGTTGTATGTTGTTATCATACTGAGATGCATAGAGAACAGGTAGAGTACTTTCTTTGAATAAATGTTGGCATCTTGCTTTCTTTGTTCTTATTGGAATATATGGCCATCAGAATATTATCTGATCTTGAAATTAATAACATGCACGTGTTGACTGTCAGGTGTCAGGTGGCATTCAATAGATTGACGATAAAACCCTTGTGTTGACTGTTGCATTTATTTAACTTCTTGGAATTGAGAGTAGGTCCGACGCTCATCGGATCTAATTCGGATCTAATTCGGTTTAATGAATGTAATGACTATCTGATAATTTGTGCGAACAAATTAAAATTTATGTAAATTTGTATAAATTTTGATGTTAATAGTACGGTGTCAGGTGTCAGAAATAATTAGACTTAAAAATAGTCCCGATGCTTCTGCTGTACCCTGTCAGTGTTGAGCCACAATTACATTTTTTAATCAATGAAAAGGGGAAAATGACAACAAGAGCGGCTTGTATAAATGTTAACTGGTGACTGTGATTCGGTCCTTCTTAAGTTTCAACCATGATCTTTTTTTTTTTACTATTATCTTTTTATTGAATTGTTTATGTATCTATTTGTTGTCAAAATTTGAACAGGAGTTCTTAAGTAACACCTCACTTATCAAACAATAAAATTATGAAGCAGAATTTCGGCCGATTTTTTATTCATGGCATAGAAGTATAAAACTAATAAACCCAACATTTAATATTGATTTATGTGATTTGTAATATATTATTTTAATAATTTTAGTAAATGGAAAGAACAATTAATAATTTAAACATGTTACAAAGAACAATAAATATAATAGATAAAATCTCTTATAATTTAGATGTACTAGAAGGACTCCGAAATATTTTTCAGACATGATTTTTTCCTGCTGTAAAAAAAATTAAACTATTTCTTAGTGTTTTATTGTAAAACAATAAAAATACTTTGAATCTGAATTATTGATCATTTTCAAAAGTCACATCTATTAATAAAGAAATTATCGTGGCCATTCTAGTACATATAAATTGTGAGATACTTTATCGATTTTCGAAAAGATAAAAAATTGATTTGACTTTGTAATGATGGCAAGGAAAAAAATTTCAAAATAGATGGAGTATCTTAGAATTTAAATGTACTAGAAGGACTACAATAATTTTATTTATTTACTAGAAGTGATTTTTGAACCGGTATTCATAATTCAGATTCAAGCAATTTTTTTTTCCAGTAATACATCTAAAAATAGTTTAATTTTTTTATATCCGGAAAAAATTATGTTTGAAAAATATTTCGGAGTTTAGAGTTTAGATCACCATTACAAAATTTATTATTATTGTGAACAAGTACTCCTCGTGACATAAAACGAAATGAATAATTCAAATTAATTGTTTAGTATCAAAGAGTGGTGATTTGTAAATTGTAATGGAGTAGGGGTGAAAACGCAACATATATATAGTGGTAAAATCATATTCATATTTTTTTTTTAATTTTCAGGATACGGATATGAATTGGATATCACTGTATCCAATATATATCTATTATTCGGATATTTATTAAAATAATATAAATAATTCTAAAGTTCATAATATTTATCTAATTATAACAGTGAATAACATAATTTTTCATAATATATATAATAAAATATATGACATATATTTACTATTCGGATACGGATAGCTAAAATATAAAATTATATTAGTATCTATATCCACACGGATATTTATATATCGGATATCCACATCTAATTTTTCTAATACAAATTGAATACGAATCAGATATTATCTATACCGTTTCATCCTTACTGAAAGGGACAATTTATTGGATTCAGACTAAAATGATAATCAGAATTTGATAAGGAAGAGCAATTTATAAAATTTCCCTTTATATTTATATTTGTGTATAACAGATGCGGCCTGACTTAAAAAGGAAATTGGTGCCTCCAGCCTCCCTGGTTAGATTGGTACCCACCCCAGTTTTGCTTGAAATGGAGAGAATCAACTATTTCTAATTTTATTTACTTTTTAAAACGGAGTGCCACTTGTCAGGCCAGATTACACTCCATGGGTCCCAGAAGCGGGTTCCCAGAAATAGAAATGTACTATGTATATACCGGTAGTTATGCAGTAGTGGACTAGGGTTGGGAAAAACAAAAACTCGTAGTTGGTGGTTTGATCGTGACTCAGATTTGGCGCTAACAGCTTGTTCATTACTGGACCAAGTTTACTAAGTTTTTAATAAGTCAGCTCGCTAATAGTTAGGGTCAGAATTAACAAATTCAAGCTGGAGTTTAGCTTGCTCGCCAGCTAGCTCGGCTAGACATCAATTTATGAATTTGTATGAATTTGTGTGCATTTTATACTGTCAAACTTGGTCTAGTTCGGTCCAAAAAGTTTATAGAATTTTTTTTTTCTTAAAACAAGGTCCAACCAGACCCAGTGAGTTAGCTCGTCAGCTAGCTCGGGCTGGCTCGTCACGATTTTGAGCTAATGTTTTAGCTCGGAAGCTCTAGGTCCAGCTCGCTCGGCTGTAGCTCGGTCTAGTAACGAGCTGAGCCAAGACCTATCTTGGACCGAGCCAGCTCGTTGACACCCCTAGTAGTGGCGTTTGGAACACCAATCTTAGAGTAAAAAAAAAAAAAAAAACACCTCTTCCAAAGAAAAAAAAAACGAAAAATATTTTCCGACTACATTTGAATCTCTAATTTATTGTAGAGTATAAATTAGCACACCTTATCATACCACAAAATACCTTATGATGGTTTTGAATATTACATGTTTTATGCCACAAAATATCATAACTTCTCTTTACATTTATATTTCAAAATCAAAATTTTTAATTCAATTCAAGCCGTTAATCTTATTAATTTATTTCAGATTGGACGACCAAACATGAGCAGATATGAACCTATCATACTCTGTTTTCCATAGCCCATCATACTCTGTTTCATTACCACGCGTGACGGGGCCTAAACTATTGAAGGTTGAAGGAAACCATACTGCAATCTATAATCTCATTTGAAAGACACCATGTAGCAATATATAAACCCAGACTCCATCGATCTTATTTTACACATTTAACAAGATGGCAAAGGACATTGCAAGCTACTTATCCGTAAACTGGAACTTCACACACCACAAACCTATGAACTGACACATACATATATAAACAATTAAATCCCACACTGTACCCAAATTGTTGCATACAACAAAATTACACTCAGATAATGCCTCAACTAGCTATTACACATTATCGAATTCAGATCCAGTGAAGTAATCCAAAAATTGGATTTTAGATCGGAACCATCTGATTCAAATTCGAAATCATCCATCCAGAAGTGGAGCGCACACAACCCGAGAGACATATTCAAATCGAACGGTCTTGATCCAAAATCCAAAAATTGAGAGGATCCGGACCCATCAACCACACGGCTATGATGAAAATTACCGGCTCCAGAACCGCATTCACGGAAGCAGCTGTTAGGGGAAACAAATTAACTACAAGGGATAACCAAACCAACATCATTCCCATAACAAAAAGTGCAAAAGCCATGAAAGTATTATTACTGTTATCTGAGCGCTCCAGTATTGCACCCAAAAGAATTGATGCTCCGGAGA
Source organism: Carex cristatella (assembly GCA_024447775.1). Classification (NCBI taxonomy): domain Eukaryota; kingdom Viridiplantae; phylum Streptophyta; class Magnoliopsida; order Poales; family Cyperaceae; genus Carex; species Carex cristatella. The sequence goes on from JAJHPF010000018.1 coordinate 5,269,667, forward strand.
ATACCAAGAACAAACCCAAATCACGGAGATTCTTGCGGATGATGTTAAAATCATTATGCTCCGGAGCAAATCGGTTGATCAGGTGAGCGAAAAGAGGGACATTTACGGCCGCCATAGGTTATATCTCTTGGTGTAGTTCTTGATTTCTATAAAATTTGGAGAGGGGGAAGGTGATGAACAAAGAGTCTAGGAGAGCCGTGAGGAAGGAGAGAGTGAATATTGGGTTGTCCACGAGGGTATTTTTATAGGTTTGCAATTTCAGATTGCCGGGGGCAATACGCCAATACGGAAACTTCCTGGTAAGTTCTTTACTTATTGGACCCCTAGCTTTCAAACTACATCAGCAGTTCAGCACTCTATATATATATATACATATATATATATATATTATCCGTAAATGCCCTTAGGCTCATCAGCATTCTTATATACTTCTGCACGGATGCCAATTTAATGTCTGGAGAGTGGAGAGGCCATGCTGATGTGTAATATAGAAGGGGTCCCGCCATTTTTATTTATATCTAAAAATAATTACAAATTAATATTTATCCTCACAAAATTTAGAAAATTTTAAACCTACTCAAATCAGTTATTTAATAGCGGATTCCTAATTTTTATTAGAAACCGACTATTAAACCGTCGGTTCCTAATTTTTAATAGTCGGTGTTTAATAATATTTTATTTTATAACACATCGGATAACAACTATGAATATGATATTTTGCAACTTTCTAACCAGATTGGTCCACTATGAATCAATACTTTTGTTTTCAAAGTTCAAATAATTGATCGATATGAATTGCTCAACATGATCTCTGTATGAAACCGTATGAAAATATATATGTAGATCAAATTTTATTTATTTTACAATATTTTTTTCAGATAGATAAAAAATTACTTGATTTAAAAATTCTTGCGCATTCAAAAGTAGTGATTTTCTACCATTTAAAGATTAATAAAAAATTGTAAGAATTGTAAAATTTTGGTTGCAAGTACATTATCATATGGAGATCATGTTAAACGGTCATATCAATTTTAAACTTTAAACGAAGATATTTAAACTTATTAACATAACATAGATATAGTTTTTTTACATTTTCATAATAAATTACATCTCTTTCAGACGGATATTTATTAGTGCTCGAACAAATTCGATATGTGTCTTTTTTCTATAATGCATATGTATTAACATTTTTTAAGTCAATTCTCTTATTTCTAAAGCACCTGCATATTGTACATGTATTTATTTAAGACATCTCTCGTAAACAGCTGATGCTAGGACAATAAATAAAACAAGAGAGGCAATATATTCACTGAGAATGCATAAAACGACGACGAAACTTCAAACGGCCATAAAACGGCGCTCGAGTGTCCGATTTCAGTAAACGACAACTTTTCGGAAATCTGGTGAAAATAGGCATGCGTAATTGCCGACAATGTCTAGTTGCAAAATTTAGAATTATCAAAAAACAAAAGAAGAGCTTCAAAACTTTAGTTGAAGTTTCCGATTAAGATTTTCATTTCTATTTTTTTTTTATCTATGTAACTCGATAAATTGGTTATATAATGAACTTGAAAATACCAATTTATACTATTTTTTATGATTTATGAAAGATGACACAAAATGACTTAAAAATAAAAGAAATTTGTGAAGATTGTATTTTCACAGTACTTGGGTTGGGTTCTATACAATACCTATAAAATACATCTCATTCTATACATATTAAACAACTCAGATTCATGACTTAATATTTTTTATATTATTCATATTTTATAAATTAATACAGATGCATTATAACAGAAAGACACATATTTAATTTGTTAGAGCACAAATAATTTATTAAGTTTTAATAAATCAAATTATATAGTATTGGCAACTTTTCGGAGCTTAAATGAATTCATTTATTATCTATATTCTCCAAGCTTGATATTTACTTAATTAGTTAATGCATACACAACAAATAAATATTTTTTATTTTTGTTTGCTATAAAATTGAGGACATAGTGTAAGATTGAACACTTTTCATTTCTCATTTTTAGATGAAAATATTAATATCTTAACAAAAATTGAGAACATAAGTAATATTGAACAATTTTGTTTGTTCAATTTTTAAATTGAAGACATAGTGCAAGATTGAACATTTTTGTTTGTTGTAAAATTAAACACTTTTCATTTCTCATTTTTAGATGAAAATATTAAGATCTTAAAAAAAATTGAGAACATAAGTAATATTGAATATTTTTGTTTGCAATAAAATTGAACATTTTTCATTTTTAGATGAAAATATCTAGATAAAAAAAAAATAGAAACCAGCTATTTAATTGTAGGTTTCTAATAAAAAATTAGAAACTGGCTATTAAATAACCAGTTTGGATAGGTTTAAAATTTTTTTGGTTTTGTGGGCATAAATATTAATTTGTAATTGTTTTTAGATATAAATAAAAATGACGGGAAGGGGTCCTTTCCCGGTATTTTGTATACATCACCTTTATATTTTCAATAAATTTTGTTGGCAGCCTCTGTATAAAATTTAATAATCTGCATCCAAATTTGAGAAAAATTGCGGCGATCCAAATTGTCGTGAGAACAATACCTTTATAGATGAGTTGTGGCCGTTGTTATCGTTAGAACCCATCTCAATGATAAGGTGAAGCTCGTCACACTTGTGCCGGAGGATGAGGTCGGACTTATCGAACATGAAGATTGAAGACACTTGATTAGATTTATTGATATTATTTTTAATTTATAATTCCATGTCTTTGCTGGTTCTCAGTTCTATGTTGTCATCGTGCTGAGATGCATAGAGAAAATGCTGTGTAATGGATGAAAGGACAATTTAATGGCTTCAAAATTTTGCGTTTGTTTTCTAATCAGTAAGGTTGCGTGCTGAGTGTTGATGTTTAGGAGTTTGCCTGTTTTGCGTATTTCTTTTTTGTCAGGTTTTTTTCTTTTATTAAATTGACGCAAACGACATTTAACAGTTGTTTTTTTATTTTACGTGCGTAAGTTTCTTCACAAAATAATATGTATAAATTTTGTGATTCTTTTTAGAGAAAATGATAGAAAATTAGAGCTAGCCTTTCTCTGTTTCTTTTTTCATTTTTTTTTTAAGTGAATAATGATTTAATATTATTTTCGTATTAAGGAGACTGTTGCATTTATTTGACTTCTTGGTGATTCTGGTGTACCCTGTCAGTGTCGAGCCACAGTTACATTTTGTTATTTAATTAATGAAAAAGGAGAAAATGACAACAAGAGCGACTTGTATAAACGTTCACTGGTGACTGTGATTCGGTTTTTCTCAAGTTTCAACCATGATCTTTTTTTTTTTAACTATTATCTTTTTATTGAATTGTTTACGTATCTATTTGTTGTAAAATTTTGAACAGTTCTTAAGTAACACCTCAGTTATCAAACAATAAAATTATGAAGCAGAATTTCAGCCGATTTTTTTATTCATGGCATAAAAAAAATTAAATTAAAGATCATTTCTCTAAATTTTTTAAAAATAGCAAAATAAGAGTGAATCACAAACATACCGTTTATATTCTAGCTATAACGAAATCAACTGTCCATAACAATGAATTATGATTCCTTATCACAGTGCATATATGCACGGTACATTTCGTCGCGGTCAAATCTGTCATAGTTCCGAAATTTTTATTAATACTATTTTTAAAAAAATAAATAAATAAACCATAAATTTTGAAGAATTCGAAATTTACTAAGGCCGTAACGACAATATATGTGATTTGTAAATCCAACATTTAATATTAATTAATTCAACACGGGTAATTTATGTGATTTGTAATACACTAAGAAGGCCCTGCGAGAACTAAATAAACCCAACATTTAATATTAATTTATGTGATTTGTAATATATTATTTTAACAATTTAAAAAAAAAAAGAACAATTAATAATTTAAATATGCAAGAAAGAACAATATATAAAATAGATAAAACATCCTATAATTTAGATGTACTAGAAGGACTCTAAAATATTTTTCTGGCAGAATTTTTTTCGCCTGTAAAAAATTAAACTATTTCTTAGTGTTTTAACGGAAAAAATAAAAATATTTTGAATCTGAATTATTGATCCTGGTTCAAAAGTCACTTCTAGTAATAAATAAATTATCATGGTACTTCTAGTATATTTAAATTGCAAGATACTTCATCTATTTTTGAAAAAAAAAATTGATTTGACTTTGTAATGATGGCAAGGAAAAAAAAATGAAGATAGATGATGGTAAGGTTTAGAGTTTAATTTTATTTACATCCGGAAAAATTGAAAAGTATTTTTTGTCCCGGTAAAACACTAAGAAATAGTTTAATTTTTTTTTTACATCTGAAAATTTTTCTGCTTAAAAAATATTTTGAAATTTAGAGTTTAGATCACCACTACAAAATTTATTATTACTGTGAACAAGTACCGTGACATAAAACGAAATTCATAATTCAAATTAATTGTTTAATATCAGATAGTGGTGATGTGTAAATTGAAATGGATGAAAGGTAGGGGTGAAAACCGAACAGATGGTGGTAAAATTATATTTGTATTTCTTTTTAATTTTCAGAATACAGATATAGATTGGATATCACTGTATTCGATATATATCTACTTTTCGGATATTTATTAAAATAATATAAATAATACTAAAGTTCATAAAATTCGTAATATTTATCTAATTATAATAGTGAATAACATAATTTTTTTCATAACATATATTAAAATATAAGACATATATCTACTATTCATATAAGGATAATTGAAACACAAAACTATATCAGTATCATATCCACATGGATATTTGTATCTACATCTAATTTTTCAAATACAAATTGAATACAAATAAGATATTATCCATACCGTTTTCATTTTAGGGATTAATCGGAATTTGATAAGGAAGAATACTTTATAAAATTAACCCTTTATATTTGTGTATAACAGATGCGACCTGACTTGAAAAGAAATTGGTGCCTCCCTGGTTAGATTGGTACCCACCCCAGTTAAGTATTAAATGGTGAGGATCAACTATTTCTAATTTTGTTTACTTGTTAAAGACGGAGTGCCACTTGTCAGGCCAGACTGCACTCCATGGGTCCCAGAAGCAGTAGGTTCCCAGAAATAGAAATGTATTATTTAATATGTATATAACCACTTTAAAATATCATAAATTCTCTTTACATTTATATTTCAAAATCAAATTGTTTAATTAAATTCAAGCCGTTAATCTTATTAATTTATTTCAGATTAGACGACCAAACATGCGCAAATATGAACCCATAGCCCATCATACTCTGTTTTCCATAGCCCATCATACTCTGTTTCATTGCCACGCGTGACGGGGCCTAAACTATTGAAGGTTGAAGGAAACCATACTGCAATCTATAATCTCATTTGAAAGACACTATCGATCTTATTTTACATATTTAACAATAAACCCAAACTCCATCGATCTTATTTTACATATTTAACAAGATGGCAAAGGACACTGCCAGCTACATATCCGTAAACTGGAACTTCACACACCACAAACCTATATGAACTTACACATACATACATATATAAACAATAAAATCCCACAATGTACCCAAATTGATGCATACAACAAAATTACACTCATATAATTCCTCAACTAGCTATTACACATTAACAAATTCAGATCCATCCGGAAGTAATCCAAAAATTGGGTTTTAGATCGGAAGCCTCTGATTCAAATTCAAGATCATACATCCGGAAGTGGAGCGCACAGATTCCAAGAGACGGATCCGAATCGAACGGTCTCGAACCAAAACCCAAAAATTGGATTACTTTAGAGGATCCGGACCCATCAACCACACGGCTATGATGAAAATTACCGGCTCCAGAATTGCATTCACGAAAGCAGCTGTTCGGGGAAACAAATTAACTACAAGGGATAACCAAACCAACATCATTCCCATAACAAAAATTACAAAAGCCATGAAAATATTCTTACTGTTGTCTGAGCGCTCCGGTATTGCACCCAAAACAATTGATGCTCCGGAGAATACCAAGAACAAACCGAAATCACGGAGATTCTTGCGGATGATGTTAAAATCATTATGCTCAGGAGCGAATCGGTTGATCAGGTGAGCGAAAACAGTGACATTTGCGGCCTCCATAGGTTATATCTCTCGGTGAAGTTCTTGATTTCTTTAAAATTTGGAGAGTGGGAAGGTGATGAACTATTGAGTCTAGGAGAGAGAATGAATATTGGGCCGTCTGCCCGTCTACAATATACATGGGTTTTTTATAGGTTTGGAATTTCAGAGTGCCGTGGGATGAAACTTCGTGGTAAGTTCGCTCATTGGGGAAAGGCGATGCTGATGTGTAATTTAGAAGGGTCGCTTTCGTACTTTTATCTATTTTATCGCCGATGTGTAATTTAGAAGTGTCGCTTTCGTACGTTTATCTATTTTCGTTAATTCTGTTCACTGAAACTAGATTGTGTCAAAAAAAATCCAAACCGACTATTTAATAACCGATTCTTAATTTTTATTATAAACATGCCATTATACCGCCGGTTCCTAATAAAAATTAGAAACCGGCTAATTAATAGCTTGTTTCTAATTTTTATTAGCAGGCTATTTAATTTAGTTTATAATTTTTTATTAGCAACCGGCTATTTATTTTTTTTCTTTTTCTTTTTTTTGAAAAAAGTTATATAATTTTTTTTATTAAAGTTTAAAAAAAATTTGATATGTTTCTTTGAAATTGGATAGAAAAATATATAATTTAGTTTATTTCAAGTCCTTGAAATCAAATTGGAAGACATAATGCTTTTATAAGACTTCTCCTGTGGCAATTGCACTTGCTGCTGATGCATTTCTCGGCGCTGAAAAGTATTTTTCAACATAAGAAAATTCAGTTGAGACACTAAAAATCTTAAACTTAATTTTTGAGACACTAAACGATGTTTTTTGGCGATTCTGATTTGTCGGATACCTAGGGTTACACCCGTGGGTGCCGGTCGCCACCGTCTCCTCCTCCCCTTTCTGAATTGGGGTCATACGCGTCAATCCGATTTTTCTAACCAAAGTTATGGCCGTTTAAAGTTTTAGAAATTTTTCAAATCATTTTAATGTAATTTTTTCAAGTAATTAATGATATTTTTTTTAAATGATGTTATTAATATTATTATGCACGATTTTTAGGAAAATATTTTAAATGATGTTATTAAATCATTTTAAAAAAAATTTGACACTTCTACGAAAGTTTTCTTTTTTCTAATAACACACAATGAATATTTTAATTTTTCTTACAACTGCAAAAAATATTGATCCATATTATTTGTTTCAGTCCTTCTAATAAACTAAATTATATATTTTTCTATCTAATTTCAAAGAAACATATCAAAAATTTCTAAAACTTTAATAAAAAAAATAAAAAAATTACAACTTTTTCGGAAAAAAAAAAAAAGATAGGAACCGGCGGTATAATAGCCGGTTTGAGCATTTTTGACACAATCTGGTTTTGGTAGACAGAGTTGGCGAAATTTTAATGATTTTGAGCATGGATAAAAATTACGGGTCCCTTTCTCGAAATTCATATGTAGTGGGTACCGCAAAAGGGATCTTATAATGTTTTTTTTTATTGGATCTGGACCGTTCTTTTAAGTTGGCACGAATCTCAAAGCCTAAAAATACTGCCTCATATTTTGTCCCGAATCTCAAATAGACTAAGATTTAATCCTCAGTGGTAACAGAGAGAATAGGGAGGATGTTTTTGTACATACCACCTTTATATTTTCAATAAATTCTGTTGGCAGCCTCTGCTAATTACTCAAAGAAAATGTTATTTACTCATTACGTTCACACATATGGCCAAAAAATTTATTCATATTAAAAAAATTATAAATTTTAATAATCTGCAATCTAATTTGAGAAAAATCCAAATCTGTCCAATCCAGAAAATAATTCTTTGAATCCAGATTTTCTTTACTCTTTGGGGAGAGGCCATGCTGATGTGTAATATAGAAGGGGTCCCTTTCTTGTAGGGTGTTTTTGAACATATCACCTTTATATTTTCACTAAATATTGTTGGCAGCCTCTGCTAATTACTCAAAAAAAATTTATTTACTCATTACGTTCACACCTATGGCCGAAATTTTTATTAATATTAAAAAAATATATAAAATTTAATAATCTGCATCCAAATTTGAGAAAAATCAAAATGTCCAAATCGGAGAATAATTTTTTGAATCCAGATCTTCTTTCCGGAAAATTATTTTTCGGATTCAAAAATCTCTTTTCGGACAATTATTCTCCATATTTTGATTTTTTAAATTAAACAGAAAATATTAAGTTTTATTTATTTTTATTAAAATATTATAAATGTTTTTTATATTTTTTAAAAATAGATGACATACTATATAATTTGATTTATTAGAAAGACTACAACAAATAACCCGGATCAATATTTTTCCGGCCAGAGTTTTTGCGGTTATAAGAAAAATTAAAATATTTCTTTGTGTATTATTGAAAAAATAAAAAATATTTTAAATCTAAGTTATTAATCCCGGTTGAAAATTCGCTTCTAGGTAAGTTCTTATTTTTGAAAAAATAAGCATTTTCTCTAACTTTTGTCAGTAGGTCAAACGAAATGATTTCCTATCATTTTTTTTAAATAGATACAATAATTTAGAATTTAAATGTATTAGAAGAACCACAATATTTTTTTATTTATGTAGAAGTGACTTTTGAATGGAAATCAATTACTCATATCTGAAATAGTTTTATTTTTTTTTTTCCAATAATACACAAAGAAATATTTAAATTTTTCTTACAGCTACCAAAATTTCGGTCGGTAAAATGTTGATCCAGATTATTTGTTGTAGTCTTGCTAATACATCAAATTATATAGTATTTCATCTATTTTCAAACACATATAAAAAATATTTCTAATATTAAAATACTAAAAATAAATAAATTATAAGAATTTTTTAAAAAAGAAAACTAAAATCCGGAGAATCTGAAAAGTAAGTCCGGATTGAGAGAATTATTTCTCTAAATTGGACAAAATCAGAAATAGTCTGCGTCCCGGCCTATATTAATTCCAACTGAGCCGAATTCAATTTGGGGGTCTATTTAGATCTGTTTTGAGATTCGTGTCAAGTTAAAAGAACGATTTGGATTTATCATTTGCGACTGTGGTACTTGGGCTGATATGGATTCCACACAACTGAAGCAATTGAAAGCGAGAACATACTTGCCAAATGAAACAGTTTTCCCTCCAATTGTAAAAATAAATGGAGAGCTCAGGGACTTCTGAACGTACAGCTTCTTTATTTCATTTATATTATTATTATTATTATTATTATTATTATTATTATTATTATTATTATTATTATTATTATTATCTTGTTTGATTTTTAAAGTATAAATGTTCACACTGTATGTGTCCTTTTATTTTGCTTGATTCTAATTTTCTAATGCGTTACATTTGCATTTCTACTGTATCAAATGATTGCAACCGATGAAAACAAAATAAATTATAACAGAATAATTGGATCCTACTGCAACTGCCGCAGGAAAAAAAAAAAAAAAAAAGTAGTTTCCTACTGATAATATACAGCGTCATTGCCATTTAATCAGACCAGATTCTCTCTGAATTTCTTGAACTGGAGAAGCAGATTCCGACTCTCTCGTGCCAAAAATCGGCTGTCGGGTCTTAGGAATTCGCATCCTCTGAGATATCTCAAAATTTGAGAGTTATTTTTTTTATTTTTTTTTTGTAAACTCTGAAGCGTTCAAATAGGTTCTGCACGAAATCTCAAAGCACAAATAATTAGATGCAAACCGTAGATCCTTGTAGACCTCTTTAACACTTTATTTGGATAAGAGGTAGAGTAAGGAGAGCAGTAGAAAAGAAAAGTGAAGAAATAATTTTCGTTTGATTGCATTTTTATTTGGAGAAATTTGAACTACATATACTCTGTTTCGTTGAATAACGGGCATACCTCTGTTTCCTATGCATTTCACATTACTGTTAATATTATGCATGAAAAAAAAAAGTTAATCCCACAACAACTACTGTTAAAGTATTAAGAGACGAAATTGATAAGACAGCAACTCAGCGAGAAAAAGGGAATAGAAGAATCTCATTGATAAGAAATTAAGAAAAATTGCTTGAAACATGAGAAATTACTTAACACCGTCGGCAGTGAAACTACATAATAAATATTGGAAAAGACAACAACCTCACGTGTAATTTTTGTATGAAATAATGATGAAATCGGGTGGGGTTTTTGTCCAAATGGCCTTGGACAAAGTCTCATTCAAAGCTAGATCTTAACCGTCTAATTTGCATCAAAATTCGTACAAACATATAGATTCAAGGAGTCATTTAAATTTATTAAATTTTAAATATATTTGCACGAATCTCAATACAAATCTGACGTTTAATTTTGACTTTGGACGAAACTTTGTCCAAAGCTTTTTGAACAAAACCCAATCCCAATGAATTTGAGCCAACCATAAAATATTCACAATTAATTTTTTCAATTTGAAACTTTCTACACTGAGATAATTATTAAGTCAGCCTGCTTTTTCCACAAACTCAAGTGCAATACACTATGAATCAACAAATTACCAAACTATGCCTAAAACATTATTACTAACGAAATGATCTCTGCATTAAATTTCAAAAATCTCACAAATATACAGACGGATAACACATGCAAACAACCACCTCTTCTCCTTCAAACCCACCACCCCCACATTTGGCCCAAAATGCCAAGCACAAACTAACTAAATCTCATGTCAAGACCCAAATCAACGAACCGAAATCAGTCATAAGACGGCTATGAATACCCGTTAACTAGTACATACGAATCAACCAAGCTCCCATGATCAACACTGCATGCTTCACCATTGCAATCACCAAAGCAGCTGTTTGGGGAAACCTACTAACTACGAAAGAAGAGATAACCAGCATAATACTCGAAATTAAAAGCGCAAACCCCATGAAAACATGCTTATTATTGCTCGATGGCTGGAGAATTGCATGAAAAACAATCGATGCCCCAACACATGCAAGAAAAACACCGAAATTACGGAATTCTTGGCGGAGGTTATTGAGATCGTAATTCGCCCGAGCAGCCATATCTGTGCTATGAAAATGTAATCTTCTTAAACGTCCAAGCTGGGAGGTGTACCTGTCAAAGGAAAAAAAAAATGTTAGATTATTTAGTCCATAAAATGGGAAGGTAAAGAAGGCATAGGGGAATGAAGGATGTTGTTTGTGTGTATGTGTGTGTGTGTGTATATATATTGGGCAAATTTGTATAGTTATATAAGTATGCAGCTTCATGGAGACTTCTTGCAAACCGAGTAAACGAGTTAGCAGCGACGGCTTATCATTTTGTGATGAAAACTTCCAAAGAGAGAATAATTCAAGGTCGTTCCCCAATTGTAGTACTTAATTAAGCTCAAAATTCTTACGAGGAATGTTCAATGATTTGATTACCAAATTTGTTGCAGACTTCCTGCTCTGCATTGGGGCGCTGATATTCACACAACATAAGTAGTTGCTGACAACAATATCTAAAAAATCTAATTTTTGGACAATTTTGTCCGTTCTTAATTATTGTTTTTAACTCTATTTATGTTCATTTTTTATGGTAACTTTCCATGCCTTTTAGTTGATTAGTTTCTCAAATTTCTTGTTCCTCTTCGCTAACAAAATTATTGAAAGAACAACAGAAAGTTTTTTTGTGTGCTTAATGAGCCTCCGATAAACTTTAACTAAATTAATAACAAAACATAGTTAAAAAAAGCATTAACTAAGCTTGCACATAAAGTCACACATATATTTCAGTCGAATCTTTCTCTCAGTCGTATTGATAATTATAATAGAAAGCAGCAGTCATCACTGCATTATGGTTATTTTTTTGTGTTATTTTTTTGTTTTTAGATTCTCTTTAGTTTCTCTGTAACAATCACACTTTTCAGTTCAATAATATAATTTTGATGGATAATAATTACAATTTAGGACTTTTATCTCATGTATTTATCTTTGAAAAATAAAATGTATTGTGCAGGATTTCTTTATTGATTTTCTACTATTAGTTTCATTATTTTTTATTAAAAACTTCCTAATACGTATGTAAGGGATGTAAGTGTTACAAATTAAATAATTTTGTGCTTTACTAGATTTTTTTTTCTACATTATCAAACTAATGTATAATAATAGAATTATAATATTTTCATCCATAACTAATTGAAATTAGTAGATCCGTATAATTTCTAAGTGATCGAGTTTTGTTAGTTTAAACAAAATTAATATAAACACATAAATAATAATGATGATGGTGATGATGATGATGATGACAGTGTATGAATAAAAAGTACTTTAACACAGTCCAACTAGCAATTGAGTTAAACAAAATTTATTTAAGAAATGACGATAACAAATTAACATGTTATATATACAACTATGCTTTGTTATCTGCAAGTAACTTTTAAATAAAATAATCACTCAAAATAAATCTACAAAAATCCACATTAACAATTTGTTCTGTTGGGGGGTAATCAAATTAAATTATAATATAAATCTAACCAATAAAAAACTAAATTCTTGATTAATCTGGTTGGATGCTGACATTCGGTTCCAATGGTAAGATTAATCGGATTCCACTTTAATGGATCAAATTAAATTTTAGGAAACTAATTAGTTATATTAATGAACGTGAAAGAATTAAGCAAGGACAAAACTGTCCATCAATTAAAAATTTATAATCAGTGTTGTGTCAGTAGTATATGTTGTTCTTTTAATATCAGCTCCCTCTGCATTGAACTGTTCATATAACGGCCGACGGGATCTTTCTAAACACGATCCGTGCAACTTCAGATCAGGTTTTTTTTTTTTTTTATATAGAACTCATTTCAAACAAATTAACCAAAGCAGCACTGCGCATGAGGATTTTATAAAAATAGTCTCTACCAGTTTCTCAAACCGACGTGGCATAAAAGGACTTTGCTGCACCGGATCTCCAAACCGGTGGAGAATTTTTTTTACCCGGCTGATCCATTTTCCCACTAGGTTGTGGCCCCGCCACAGAAAATCCACAAACTAAGCTCCACCGGTTTGGAAAACCGGTGGAGGTGAGATTTATTTTTTCCACGACACAGTCGCTCTCGTCTCTGTCTCTCGATTTGTCTCTGGATTTGGGGAAGTAGAATACCTCCACTGGATTGGGAAACGGTATAGGCATTTTTTGGAGCTCCACCAGATTGGAAAACCGGTGTAGGCATTTTTTGGAGCTCCACCGGATTGGGAAACCGGTGTAGGTAAATTTCGTGTAGTAAACCGTGTGCCCGTTGTGGCAGAGTAGAAAATGCCTACACTGGTTTTCCAAACTAGCAAGGTCCATAAAATCTCCACCAGTTTGGAAAACCGATGAAGATTATTTTTGTAGCCTTTTTCTTTACTGGGCTCCTTTGGTTAATTTTTTTTTTTTAGTTATATTTAAAAAAAAAATCTTCAGATCAAGTGCGTGAGCGATTGTCATAGAAACCAACCCTAATAGGCCGAGTAGTAATGGGCCTTTAAAGCCCATTGTTGCCGTGATTTTTATTAATAACAAAAAAAATATATATATATTATTAATAACCAGATCCCCAAAAAAATTTTACCCATGCCCAAACCCCCCCCCCCCCATTGGGCGGTTTACCCAATTTTCCTATTTTAAACCGTTTTCTCTCTCCTGTCTGACCATAATTTGTCCAATACAATTCGTTTAATCCATTCTGCTCTCAAATAGTGCTCCGAGGCGATTTTGAGGTGATTTTGAGGCGATTTTGATCAACAGTGACCGAGGTATATTTTTATTTTATTTTATATATTTCAGAAATAAACAAAAAACTTATATTGAACGATACCCGAATTAACAACCATCCGACAGGTGGCAAACCTTATTATGTAAAATATCCTATAGCAGACCAGGATATATGGACAGCTGTGTATGGTTTTTTTGAGTCCACTTCAATCCCGATAATGGACATATTTTGCAAAAAAGTTTCGATTGAACCAGTTGGTGCCTGGCCGGACCTTCTACCAAGAACAACTTGGACACCTGGCCGGACCTTATGCGGAGAGGTAACTTGGACACTAGGGGGTGGACCTTATGTCGAGAATGAAAACCCGGGATATGACAATTATACCACCGATTATGGGTATGATCATAACCGGGGATGTGACCTCACCCCTCTCGTGAACCCGTGAGACGAGATAGGTATTTGCATGTACCTGAGCGCTGTACTGCACCCCGGGATGAAACTAGAAGACGGTCATGTGTTGGTCGGGTTGGATATCAATCGCACTGCGATCCATTACCTAGCTACAACCCCCCTGAACCTAGAAGACAGTCCACAGTTGATCGAAATGATGTAGACATTAATATTGACGGTATAGATAAGATACCGACAAAGGAAATAGAAACTGGTCATGATTGGGACGGGGATTAGGATTCAGACAGATTATCAGAGGGCGATGATGAGAATATTATGCCTCCTCCAATTGAAGACAGAGTTCCGATCAGTGGACGAGGACACAAGCACCCGGTAAGGACATTCAATGACACTACTTCCTTTGAAGAAGCAGACATTTCTTTTTTTGGGACACGCGCTGTATATAACGAAGAGATTAGCCCGGGCCAGCTTTACACCAACATAGAAGAACTGGCGAGGAAAGTTAAGCAGTTCCATTTAAATGGTAACTGGGAGTTTAAAGTAGCCAAGCGAGAGAGAACCCGGTATGTTGCAATTTGCAAGGATACAAAGTACAAATGGAAGTTGTCTGCCGCGCCTAAAGGCAAGGGGGAGGCATGGATAATTAAGGATGTCAATGGACCACACACTTGCAAGTCTGCATCAAAAAGGAAAGACCATGCTGCGCTGACGGCATCAGTTATTGCCGATGTAATTATGAAAGACATAAAGAAAGAGCCTGCCATGAGCATTAAGGAGGTCGCTCGTGCGGTGAGACGGATCTACCCATATATAACCCCACATTACAATAGGTTGTGGAGGGGTCGGGAACTTGCAATCTGCAGATGCTTCGGAACCTGGAAGGGGTCATACAATCTCCTCGCACCATTACTTATTGCCATAACAGGTACAAATCCGGGAACCAGATTCCAGCAGTGGCATGTACCAACCAATGCACCCGGTGAGGTACAATTCAAGGGCATATCATGGGCTTTTGGTCCATGTATTGAAGTCTTTCGCTATCTTAGACCTGTGATCAGCATCGATGCATGTTTCATGTCCGCCCGGTATAGTGGGGCTCTTGCTTATAGCATGTGCATATGATGCTGAAAATCAGTTGTTGCCTATAGCCTTTGCCATTGTTCAATAGGAGGATGGTCCAAATTGGGGTTTTTTCATGTCCTTTGTGAGAAGAGAGGTGGTAGGAAATAGGTTCGTCTGCGTGATATCAGACCAGCACTTGGGCATTAAACATGTACTTAATAGCCCCAACTATGGTTGGAACACGACTACCGAAGAGGCTGTGCACAGGTACTGCATGCAACATATTTCAGAGAACCTGTGCAAGAATACCGGCGAGGATAAGTGGCTTGCTGACAGGTTCAAAATTGGCTGTAAAAGGAAAAAACCACGATGGATGGAAGAGATGTTCAGAGAATTTGCAAGAGTACAACTCCACGTCGGAAATGGTGCAAGTGTTGCAGCTGTTGCCGTAAAAAATGTAGAGTTGTCTTTACCTAGTGGACTTGTAATAAAACTTAAACATGTTTACTTTGTTCCTTCTATTTCATGTATGGACATGGATGGTTTTGTATTTACCATCGAGAACAATTGTTGTTCTTTTTATAGAAATGATTTATTTTATGGATATTCTTTTGTGCGAAATGGTCTATACTTGCTTGAAATGGATAAACAAGTCCTTAACATTAATAACAAACGACTCAAGGCCCAACATGAGAGTGAGACTCTTGTGTGGCATTGCCGTTTAGGTCATATAAATGACAAATGCATCAAAAAATTGCAAGAGGTAGGACTTCTTGGTCAATTTGACTTTAAGTCGATTGACGTGTGTGAGTCTTGTTTACTTGGAAAAATGACTAAGACGCCTTTTACCAAGAGTGGTGAGAGGACAAATGAGTTATTGGCACTCATACATACTGATGTGTGTGGACCAATGAGCATTTGTGCAAGAGGTGGCTATTCATATTTCATCACGTTTACTGATGACTTTAGTAGATATGGTTATGTCTACCTGCTGAGACATAAATCTGAATCCTTTGAAAAGTTCAAAGAATTTAAGAATGAAGTTGAAAACCAACTGGGCAAAAGAATAAAAGCCATGCGATCGGATCGCGGTGGCGAGTACTTGAGTAACAAATTTGGTCATTATCTAAAGGAGAATGGAATTGTTTCACAACTCACTCCTCCAGGAACACCACAATGGAATGGTGTTTCTGAGAGGAGAAATCGAACCTTGTTGGACATGGTTCGATCGATGATGAGCCAAGTTAGTTTACCACCTTCCTTTTGGGGTTATGCACTTGAAACTGCCGCATTCACACTAAACAGGGTACCATCTAAATCCGTAGAGAAAACACCACATGAGATATGGCATGGAAAGGTTCCTAACATGTCTTTTCTTAAGATTTGGGGTTGCGAGACTTATATCAAACGGTTGATATTAGAGAAGCTAGGACCCAAATCTGAAAAATGCTTATTCATTGGATATCCCAAAGAAACTAAGGGATATTACTTCTATCAGCAATCTGAAAGCAAGGTAGTTGTTCTTGGAAAAAGAGTTTCTTGCAAGAAGAAGTAGTGGGAGTAGTGTGCAACTTGAAGATGTTCATGATGCAACACCTAACAATGAGATCAGGTTAGATCCCATTGTCCCACCCATGAATGAAGAGGCTAGTGGGAGTCAGCAAGAACCTATTTCGCAAATGGTTGCGGAAGAAGTTCAAGTTTCATCCCATTAAGCAATTCCACAAGGAGTTGTGGAAGAAGGTCAAGAAGCAGATTCACAAAGGGTTGTGGAGGAAGCTATTGAACCTCAAGCACCTGTTACTCGTAGGTCAACAAGAGTGAGTCATCCGCCTGAAAGATGGTTAGGGCTCTATGAGGTGACAGTATTGGATACTGAAGATCCTTTGACCTATGCGGAAACGATGGCGAGTCCCGACTCTATTGAATGGCTAGGAGCCATGCAATCTGAAATGCAGTCTATGTACGACAATCAAGTGTGAAATTTGATTGATCCTCCGGTAGTGATAAAGCCTATTGAGAACAAGTGGGTTTTCAAAAGGAAATCAGACATGGATGGCAACTTGACTACTTACAAAGCACGGTTGGTAGCGAAAGGTTTTAAGCAAATTCAAGGAGTTGATTATGATGAAACCTTCTCGCCCGAGGCTATGTTTAAGTCAATCCGGATTATCTTAGCAATTGCCGCATTTTATGATTATGAGATATGGCAAATGGATGTCAAAACTGCATTTCTAAATGGGGATTTAGAAGAGGATGTGTATATGACACAATCGCATGGTTTTGTAGATCCTAGTAATGCTAAGAAAGTGTGCAAGTTTCAGAGATCTATTTATGGACTGAAGCAAGTATCTCGGAGTTGGAACAAACGCTTTGACAAAGAGATCAAAATGTTTGATTTTGTCAAGTGTGAAGAAGAACCTTGTGTATACAAAAGGGTTAGTGGGAGTGCTGTCATTTTTCTGGTGTTGTATGTGGATGACATACTTCTGATCGGAAATGACATTCCTTCTCTGCATTCTGTAAAAACTTCATTGATGAAGGTGTTCTCAAAGAATGATCTGGGTGAAGCTGCCTATATTCTAGGCATCAAGATCTATAGAGATAGATCTAGGAGACTCATAGGATTGAGTCAAAGTACGTACATTGACAAAGTACTAAAGAGGTTTAGCATGTAGGATTCCAAGAAAGGTTTCTTGCCAATGTCTTCTGGCATCCCATTGAGCAAGAAGCAGTGTCCTTCGACGACTGTTGAGTTCGATAGCATGAAGAGAGTACCATATGCTTCGGCAATTGGTTCTATCATGTATGCCATGATATGCACCCGCCCAGATGTGTCATACTCGTTAAGTGTGACTAGTAGATTTCAGGCCAATCCAGGATTAGCACATTAGACTGCTGTCAAGAATATCCTAAAGTACCTCAAAAGGTCCAAGGATATGTTCCTTGTCTATGGTGGAGAATCTGAGCTCGTTGTAAGGGGTTACATCGATGCTAGTTTCCAGACTGACCATGATGACATGAGATCGCAATAGGGATATGTGTTCATTCTCAATGGTGGTACTGTGAGCTGGAAGAGTTCCAAGCAGGAGACCACAGCTGATTCAACCACCGAGGCTGAATACATAGCGGCCTCGGAAGCTGCGAAGGAAGGATTTTGGATCAAGAAGTTCCTGGCCGAACTTGAAGTGGTTCCTAGTTCTTCCGATCCTGTAGAGCTCCTTTGTGACAATAATGGAGCTATTGCACAGGCCAAAGAACCAAGATCACACCAGAAATCCAAACATGTTCAACGAAGGTATCACCTGATTCGAGAGATTATCAATCGAGGTGATGTGAAGATTTGCAGAGTTGATACGGACAACAACACAGCTGACCCGCTAACAAGGCCGCTTTCTCAAGCAAAGCATACGATGCACACTGCCTCTATGGGTATGAGATACATTAGAGAGTGGATTTGAGATTGTATTAGGCTACACTTATTTAGAGTTTTTTTTATACATGGAGATTTATATGGGATTGGCTCTAGCTCAAGTGGGAGATTGTTAGTGTTGTGATCTAGAAGCCAATCATAGGATGATTGTTTTCTAAGTTTTGTTTATGTAATTGAATGATTATGTTTATCATTTTATTCCTTGAGTATTTTATTAATTATAGATCATTCAGGTTGAGGACTTGGAATTGTGGAACTCTATACATGTGTTAATAAATACTCTAAAGTATCCCTAGTCTTGATAATTAACAAGGGACATTAGTTACCGGTATAAGATTAGCATTTGGATTAGATGATACTCATGTTCTGCAAATCATATGACAAGGAGTTGTCAATCTGATCAAATGGATACTTGATGGAGATCAGGGGATTGGACGTGATCAAAGTAAAACATTTAATATGGATTGTGTTTGTGTCATTAATATTTTATTTGTGTCTAGAATTCTAAGGTATGAGATGATTGTTTCTCTCACATGGGAATATATATTCGTGGATATTATCCAACGTTGTCCGTAACTGGCAATTATACAGATTCTATCCCAGTATGTATTTCTTATGTGGAGGGATAGTAATTATCAAGAATACCAATGTCCCTCATATAATGAGCGATGATATCACTGGGCCGCTTGATGAAATAATACAAGTATGTGCATATATGATTAAGGAGTTAATTATAATTACTAAATTATTTCGGAATCAAGAAACGAGTAGATTTGCAAGGATGACACACTCCTACCTTGGATCTATTCATGATATCATGAGACATGAAATTGACACGAGGCAATTATTGCTTAGGGATCGTGATACAGTATGGTACTTATCATCTGTGTCATTTGGGTAATTACAATGCATATTGCTAGGTGTCGCTTGTAATTTATGGAATCGAAAAGAGTTTCAGATTCTATTGCCGAATGACATAGATCCCACAGGGTCACACCAATAAGGAATTAATTAGAAATGTTCCTTAATTTATTTGACATGTATGACATGACAAATAAATTGGTTTCTCCATTAAAACATGAGAAATATAATTATTTGGATAATTATATATGATACTACAATTAATTAGATTAATTGTATTTGATTAATTCAAACAAGAAAAGTGAAACTTGGCCCAATAAACAAAGCCTAATAGCTGTTGTTAATTATGGCTCATGTTTATTTGAAGAATTGTTTCCATAATTAAAAGTTAGCCCAAAATAGTTTATCACGTTTTCTGAAAGCTGCTGCACAATGTTTTTTATTTGGGCCATATATTTCTAATACGATATCTGTTTTTAGTGTTCTATATCTTTCTGGAAAGGTAATAGAAAATTCTAAAACTTTATATATCTGGAAGAAAACCAAATTAGAAATATATCAGGCTAAAAAACGTGGTAGAACGTGGTGCTAAATTTAGACTACCATGTTCTGGAAACTGCTGCGCATGTTTCGTATTTTGATCATAACGCCCTCATACGATGTTTTTTTTAGCGTACAACATATGGATAAAAAGGTTAACGAAATATCTATTACTTTTATTCAAATAGCAGAATCTATTTCGAATTAAATCGTGGTAAGAAACGTGGTAGAATACGGAGTTAATTTTGGAAACAGAATTTCACATTCCTTATTTGCTATATATGCACTCTCTCTCTCATTCTTTTTGAGTGCAATTTGTTTTGAGAGTTAAAGTTCTGCCAAAACTCTTTCTCTTTCTTGTTTCTCTCTCATGTGTTGAGAACCCACAAACCCTAGAATCAAGATCTTGTTCTCTTGGAGGATAGGGATTAAGGAGCGACCAAATTACTACTCTCTAGCAAGAGGAAAGTTTGGTTTCTAATTAATTTCTTGGTGGATACCGTGGAGGGCTTCTACTTTGGAGTCTCATCTTGGTATAAGGCGTTCAAGGTCACGCACACATCAACCACCAGGGCGCTGCAAAACATCAACCACCATTAGCATCGATCAACAAGGAGGTGGAGGCTACAACCCTACATCTCAAGGATCTTCATTTCTTGTTTGGAGACAAGAAAGTAAAGGTATGATGCTTATTGATTTGGAAATTGATTTTGGTTTGATTTTAGTCATACATAATGATCTTTTGGTACTTTTCTTGTCAAATTTTTTGAAATTCCGCTGCCTTAAGTACCATGAAAACCCAACAAGCATATGAAAAGATATTTCAAGCATGTGATGGAGGTTGGAGATGGGAAATTATGACCACTAATGGGTCAGAGTCATTAAACAATGTCTTCAAACAGAGCCATATGTTACCCGTGGTTTCACTGGTGGAGGACACATTCTACAAGTTAAATGCTTGGTTTGTTGAGAGACATGCTAAAGCCACTGCCTTAGCGAGTAGGGACCAAACATTCTCAGATAGAGTTGAAGAGAAATTAAGAAAACACAGAGAAAAAGGTTCTGTCATGCCCGTTGTACCGTATGGTACCACAAGTACGGAATATGAAGTGCAGGTTCAAAGTGAGATCATTCCACCGATTATGAGCCAAAATGGCATTATAGAAACTCATCAACGCGCATGCATGTACAAAGTCATTTTAGACGAGAACAATCAAGTAACGTGCGAGTGCCAAGGCCCCCAGTTAGTTCGCATACCGTGTTGTCATGTTATGGCGGTTTGCCGAGAATGAAACTTTTCTGAAGACGTATTTGTTGATAACTATTACCGTACCGATTTCCTTCTACACACCTGGACACCATCATTTCACAGCTACCCCAACCAGTACCAGTGGGCATACTATCTTGGGCCTACGGTGGTTCTCGATAAGAAATGGATCAGGAAAGGGAGGAGAAAACACAACCGGTGAACAATGCATATGGACAGGATACAAGGTCGTCAAGTGGGACATGATACTAACCGTTCTACTACTGACAGGTAGAGGGCAGGTATGTAGATGATCGTACACAACTTAAAATTGATTTGAAATTAAATTTAAATATTGATACTGAATGTTCAATGAAATGCATTGCATAGGCAATAAACGAAGCCAACAAAAGAGAGAATGCTAGGGTGGTTGCCAATGCCGGACCTTCTGGAAGCAGGCGACCCAGTCAGGAAAGCCACTCAGGGAGTAGTCAGGGCTCTACAACTGCTGGTGTCGCGCCGTCATCCACTTCCAGAAACCTAAGAAGTAGACTTAGTCTGTTCAGCCGCAGGAAGAGTTAATTCAGTATATGTTGTATTTATATTTCTATCTTATATTTCAAACTTATTTGTTCAATTACGCTATGAACTTATTTAATTAACTTATGTTGTGAACTATTTTCCTTAGATAAAAACTGATAATTACTACAAATCACCTCAAATTGACTAAATTATAAACAAATACATAATATTACAAAATACATAAATTATAAACATCATCGCATTAAAAAAAAAAATGGGTAAACCGCCTCTTGGTGGGGCGGGTTGAGGGGGGGGGTAAACCGCTCAATGGAGGGGCAGTTTGGGTATGGGTAAATTTTTTTTGAGAATCGATTATTAATAATATATATATATATATATATATATATATATATATATATATATATATATATATATATATATATATATATATATATATATATATATATATATATATATATATATATATATATTTTTGTTATTAATAAAAATCACGGCCATTGTTGCATGGCCGCAGGATAAGACACTTATCGTATTCGGAACGAAGTTGTAGATATCTTTTCTGATTCTGTAAAAGAGAAAAAAAAAATGATCTCAATCAACGAGGTACATATTAATTCCTGTTTATTTTATTACGAATCTCCAACGTGTCTTTAATTATTTACAATGCTTCTGCATTCAATTTATCACGTAGAATAAATATGAGAGATTTAAAATTCTATTTATTTTTTATTTAGAAACAGAATTTTGGTCAATTTAAATTTATAAATAGATAGAAAGTAATAATTGTATTTAATGTACAGAGTAATGAAAATTTTAAGAAGTGGAAATTATCAATTGTGGTAAACAAAATCATTAACAAAATACTCGAATTGATACGACTGTTACAGATTTCATTCAATTATGCATAGATATTATAATTGAAAGTAAACAAAATCAACAATTGAAATTTTAAATGAAAATAAGTGCGCTGGAAACATTATTTTAAGAAATCAACAACGGAAATTTTAAACTGAAAATAATATTATGAAATGTGACAATTAAAACAATAAATTGAAAGTAAACGGAAAACAAAAATAGGAAACTAATGGTGATAAGAAGGAATGCTAATATTTTGGTACCCAACCTCTCAACATCTAGGTTAGAAATTCCGAAGTTTTTATCTATAGCATATAAAAAATATATAAATTTAAAAACATACCCTTATTCGGAGATTCGTAATAAAATAAACAGGAATTATTTTGTGTTTTTCCGCTGAATTATTTTGTTGTGTGTATAGTGTATTCGAAGAACTTTAATTTGCTTGTTTTCTAGCAGTTTTTATTGTCAATCGTGTTCTTAACTCAAAAACTCATTCGGATTGATTTCAAGCGACACATCCAAACAGTTGAAACCAATTTATTTCATGAGTGATGAGTTTACATGTCAAATTTATAAAATTTTAGACTAATTTAATATAAAGTCAATTGGTCAAAAAATAATGAAAAATGAACACATTAATATTATCTTATAAACCATCTTTTTTTACGGCTTTACTATATACTAAATTAGTTCAGAAATTTATAAATTTGACATGTAAACGCATCACTCGTGAAGAAGATCTGTTTCAATGATTTGTATGCATCGTTTGAAACTAATTCAGTACATTTTTAAATTAAGTTCACAAAGAGACTTGGTGAGTGAACACTCCAATTTTACTCAATTATTTTATTACTAGTGAAATAACAAAATTATAGAACCTTAGATCTCTTGAATATACTACAACTTTATAAAAAAATCTCAATTTCTATAAATTACATACAATAATATTTCATATAGTTAATTTCTTTCTTATATGTTATGTATAAAAATTTCGGCTAGATATCTTTTTTTTTTTAAACCTTCGCAGAAGGTGCGAAGTCGTGTGGGGGAAGCAAATTCTTAACTTTTGGATATAACAATTCTAGGACTTTTTCCTAGCTAACTGTGCTGCCTCCCCTTTCTTTGGCTAGATATCTCAATTGCCTAAAGTATGAGCGAGGAACAACCTATATATAAATAGCTCCGAGCCTCCGACTACCAAAGCTAGGGCTGTCAAAAAAGATTGTAGCTCGTGGCTCGCTCGTGACTCACATCTAGCTCGATCGGTAGCAGCTCGTTCGATAGTGGACCGAACTGTTAACGAGCTGGTTCGCTAACAGTTCAGGCCAAAATTAACAAGTTTGAGCTGGGGCCTAGCTCTCTCGCCAGCTCACGAGCTAGCCCGGCTAGGCATCAATTTGTGAATTTTTATGAATTTGTGTGTATTTTATACTGTCAAGCTTGGTCCAGCTCAGTTCAGCTCGATCAAAAAAAATTTGTAAAATATTTTCTTAAAACAAGGTCCAACTAAATCCAGTGAGCCAGCTCGTGGCTCACGAGCTGACTCGTCACGAGTTTGACCTGGAATTTTAGCTCGCGAGCTGTTAACGAGCTGGCTCGCTAGCAGCTCGGTCCAGAATTAACGAGTTAAGCTAAGGCTCCGCTCGACCCGAGCCTACTCACTTACAGCCCTAACCAAAGCATTTAAAGCTCAGCTCGCGCAAATCATGCTCCAGACTCAGTACTGGCTGCGGTCAGTGTAACCTGTAACATGTAGCTAGCTTCGTTTGCTATGTTTTTATACTTGAATACTGCTGCTGATAGATTCTAGAATTTACTTTTTCCGCAAAAATTATTATTTTCCTCAATCTCCTTAATTAGTTTATGTTGCTTTTGGGATGAAGCGGGCAGTGTGTGGGTCCCAACCATATTTTGCCTCTCCGATTCGGGTCCAACATGTTTTGGATTTTTGAACTCTTTAATTAAATGGAAAGTTGGTTATGGAAAAGGACACATTGTTGGATATTCGTTTGTCCTTTGAGGGCATATAGCTCGCTAGATTAGTTAATGTTACAACCCTGATTTAGTGGTGTAACGAAATACCGGGTCTATTTACTATTCAATGTACACAGCATAAGATACGGATTTTTTGGTATACTTGACTGATATCATTCATTATTTTTATCATAGTCTAATTTATTTAAAAGAATTATCTGAAAATTTATAGTAAATGACAATTTATAGTGAATGATTATTAGATAATTACTCTCCATGTTAGCTAAAATAATCTCAAATCTCATATCTTTAGATGATTTTGCTATCAAGTATAACTCCAAGAAGTGTTTTTCTGTTTTCGACTAACATACATGTAAACTCACAAGGGGGAAACGGAAATGAAAGAATAAAAAAAAATTCAGTGCTGATTTTCACTCAGATTATTAGATTCGAAAAAAATCTATATTTATAATAAAATCTCTGTATGATAAACTAACAGTTCAATTTATAGTGACGAATGCAAATTCTTAATAACAGTACCCAATCAACAAAAATTACATAAAAAAATCAGAATACTAAGAATTTTTATCATAATAAATAGTTTGTGTCTAAATTTTTTAAATCATAAAATCTGATAATATTTGATTTTCTAACTTTACAATTTCTAACTATCCTGATAATTTGTTAACGAAAACAATATGAAACTAATATTACAATACTGTTATTACCGAAAACAAAATTTATGATAAGATGATAAAGCCAAAATTATTTCTAGAATTTATTTTGTACGCAAAAATTATTATTTTCCTCAATGTCCTTAATTAGTTTATGTTGCTTTTGGAATGAAGCAGGCAGTGCCGCAATGTGCGGGTCCCTACCATGTTTTAGTCCGGGTCAAACATGTTGAATTCTTGTAACTTTTTAAATGGAAGGTTGTGGAAAAGAACACATTGTTGCATATTCGCCAGGATTAGTTAAGAACGAGAAGTTCTTAATGACGAAGTAATTCCTACAAATTACTTAATTTTTATGTTATATGTATGAGACACAAATTCATATAATATCAAATCAAATTATCAATATTTAATTAGTATCAGTTTGAAGCCGAATGAGTCCGCCTAAAAATTAATGAATGGGTAGATAAGTTTTATAAAATTCCTGCTCTTAAATTTTCAAAAAATTGTCCATTTTGAACCCTTCCAGTTATTTTCATGTATATAATTGTGCTACTAGAAATCTTTTAAAAAGAAGAAAAATAATGAGACATCGGTTCTAGTCGAATTTTTATAAATTCTGGACAAAACAACTATCTAATGATACACAATATAGTATATCTCAGTGTTGTTAAAAATGTCCATTTAGACCAATTAATTGGCCTATTAGTCGTTGGTGGTGATCAAACTGTCACGGATTTTTTCGACTAGTCGACTCATTATTTCCGATTATAATCGATTAATTATTTGACGGTACCTTATCCGTCTAACGACTACATACTGTTATTTACAACACTGATATTTCTAATTGTTACTGATGATTCTATTATAAGGAACCATTACTAATAATTTGTCATCGGTGAGTCAATGACGGATCATTAAGTGATAACTCCTCAGTTCTAAATATTTTAGTTAACTTTAAACGAGGAATTAAAACTGTTAAAACCACTCTACTTGATTAGTAATGTGTTTAAATATTAAATTTTCTAATTTGCTAATTATTAGTGCAAATTCAAGAGAGCAAAAATTGATAAAATAAAATAGATGCATCATAATCACTTTAAGCCTTCATTTTTTATGTCATGATTTTATACTAAACAAATTCAAAAGTTAATAAATTTAAAATATATATATATATATAACATATCAGTTTCAATGATTTATATTCGTAATTTAGTGCTAGCTCAAGAGATTTTAAAATTAAATTCATCCATAATATATTAACATTTTAAAATCTATTGTTACTATAATATTCAATTGCTTTAAGGGAATCTTTGTTCAATGAAGCCACAACTGATCCGCAATTTGTCATTTACAAGTCAAATTAATTATCACCAAATTGACAACGACGGAAGTGTCAAATATATAATCAACGAATTTACAAGGACCGAAGTATCATGCTAGCTTAAGCACAAATTTTGTTTAATTAATTATCACCAAATCGAAGAACTCAAACTAATTACACTGCGTTGCGTTGTTGATTTCTGGAAGTCCAGAAGAGTATTTGTTGAAATTATGATGAAAATAAATGAATTTCATTGATTGTATATTTTGTTAGATAGTGGACCGGAGATTTTTTTTTTTTTTTTAAATAGAACTAATTTTAAATATTTCAAAAGAATAAGTATTGTTTTTATATAAAAAAAATAATAATAATAACTCCACCGATTTGCAGGATCGATGGAGGCACGGACATATTTGTTGCACTGATCCGCATGATCGGTGGAGCCATTTACTATTGATTTTCGAAGTCATATTGCATAGATAGGTTATAAAATAGTTCCACTAATCCTGCGGATCGGTGGAGTTTGCCTCCACCAATTATGCGGATCAGTAAAACCGTTTTTTGTAAAATCCATATCAACAGTGCTGGTTCTTTTGAAATATTTAAATATGGTTTCATTTAAAAATAATAATTCCCGGAATATCGCTATTTATTTTACAGAGACTAATATATAGCGTTTAATATACCGTTATCTACTTTATTAATTTCTACAAAAGTTTGCTTTGTACAAAAATATATCAAGGTATCGTTGGATTTAATTCTACATCTAATTAAATATTATGCTTGAGCCAAATGGAGATGGAAATTCAAGAATCCCTGCTGTGTGGGATTGTGGAAACAATGCATAATACACAATTACTATTCCTCACACCCCTTGTCACAACACTCTTCCTTTTGGGAGGCTATTTTACAATATCATTCTATCTGTGACTCTCTCATCTCATACCAACCATCACTGCATAATGATATAAGTTTCTGGCATGATAAGTGGCTAGGGGAATGTCCTTTAGCTATTACTTACTCCTTCTTGTTAGGGCTAATTAATGAGCGAGCATGAGCGAGTTGGGGTATGCTCATGCTCGCTCATTAAGTTAGCGAGTTGCTAATGAGCGAGTTGTTAATAAGGGGGCTGTTAATGTGCGAGTTATGAGCAATTGAGTGAGTCACGAATTAAATATTACATAATTTAATAAAAAAAATTGTCCATAAGCAAATTTAACAAAATTAAAACAATAATAAAAAAAACAAGTATTAAACAGCAGAATTATACATCACTAAACAAGTCTTTTTGAGCATCAATTATTTAAGACTGGAGTATAGTAGTGGATTTGATCACTGGACTTTGGAGCTTTATTTTTTTCAATTTTAATTTCAACTTTAGTCAATTTAGATTAGTAACGTTAGTTGATTTTTTTTATTTATTCAATTTAATTTTAATTTAATAAATTGGGATTAAATGTGACAAATTCTTAATGAGCGAGTTATGAGCGAGTTGGGGTATGCTCATGCTCGCTTATTAAGTTAGCGAGTTGTTAATGAGCGAGTCGTTAATAAACGAGTTATTAACGAGTTGTTAGTGAGCGAGTTATGAGCGAGTCACGAGAGTCATGAGTTAGGAGTGATTTACTCACCCCTACTTCTTGTATAACATTTGTAGAAATATTAATATCACTTTACAGGAAGTAATTGTCTCACATGGGATGGAGATATTCTTTTTCAGAACACCCACAGGAGTCATGAAATTTGAATGGGATGAACTGTTGAACATCATTTCAGTGTTTCAATACCCCTCTGTACACTCTAACATACAATGGGACTTGGAACATTCTGGCAAATTTACAGTTCAATCATTATATAAATTCCTTAGTTTTAGGGGCATTCAAGAACTTTATACCATGCAAGTTTGGCAGTTACCTATTCCACCAAAAATTAGGATCTTTCTGTGGCTCTTATTTAGGAACAAAATTCTAACTAAGTCCAACTTGGTCAAAAGAGGTTGGATAGGAAATCTAACCTGTCAATTCTGCCCAGAAACTGAATCCATCGATCATCTGTTTTTGTTGTGTCACAAGGACAGACATGTTTTGTTTTGGTTAGGAGATTTTCAGCAATTTTTGCCTACCTGAACAAGTTTAGATGATATATTACTTGTTAGTCACTATATGTCTCCAACTAGACGTACCCACTTTCTGATCACATTTGGTGCTTATGCATGGATCATTTGGAATCTAAGGAATAATGCTAGCTCTAACAATTCAGGTCCTTGCTCGGTTAAATCCATTGTGTTGAACATTATTAACTTAGTGTTGTTTTGGACAGGGACAATTTCAGCTACTGAGGAGCCTCATCGTCAGGCATGGATGCCCAAGGAAGTTGATGATATCCCACTACAGGAATGGGGGCCGGGTGAAGGACACATGGTTCAGCCCTCAGAGTCTCATTAGTAACTTCTTTAGTTTACCACTTCCATGCTTGATTGCTTTTGTTCTAATAACTGTTTAGGTTTCAGTTTGTTTTACTCTAACCTGGCTAGCTTTTTGGTGCTCCTCTACTGAGGGTATTTTGTGTCGCATGTTAGGTTCTTTTCCTTACTTATCAGTACTGATACTTTCGTATTTTGTAAGTTTATTTTGTTTCTATATGAAACCGGCCTAGAGCCTTATTTCCAAAAAAAAATATATATATATATATATTATGCTTGATTCAATTTCAGCCGTTGATCAATGATGAGATAGTCTCTGAGGTCAAGGTTTATTTTCAAAATGTCTTGTCTGCCTATCGTTGACTTTGTCACACGTGTGGTCAAGCGGAAAAAAATATATAATTTATTGTTCTTCTGTTTCTTGTAAAAAAAACAAATCAATCAGAAAGCAACTAATTCCGGGACCAATGGAGAAAAGTTCGTTTGAGTTTGAAAATATTATAATAATGATAATGTTTGATGTATATAACGGGACCACTTGTCAGGCCACACTCCAGGGGTCCCAGAAGCAGTGGTTCCCAGAAATAGATATGTTTTATGTATATAACGGGTAGTTATGCAGTAGTGGCTGTTTGGAACAACAATCTCAGAGTCAAAAAATCACTTCTTCCAAATAATATATATATATATATATATATATATATATATATATATATATATATATATATGAGTACAACTAGGGTGCTCCTAAGTTCACCCAACTTCTTGTGAACTTGACTCTAAAATATATCGAATCGAATTTAAACGATAAATCCAAACCGTTGAAATTCTTCTACCTATTGATTGATGCGTCTACATGTGAAAATTTTAAAGTTTTGAATTAATTTAATATAGAGTCAACTGGTCAAAGGAGTCCAAAAAATGAATGCATTAAAATTAATTTATAAATCTGAAACTTTTGACTACTTGACTCTATATTAAATTAATTCGAAACTTTAAAATTTTCACATGTAGACACATCACTCATTAGGTAGAAGAGTTTCAACGGTTTGGATTCATTGTTTAAAGTCGATTCGATATATTTTAGAGTCAAGTTCACAAGAGATTTGGTGAACTTAGGAGCACCCTAGTTCTACTCCATATATATATATATATATATATATATATAGAGAGAGAGAGAGAGAGAGAGAGAGAATGACTAATATGATTTCAATAGCATATGCGCCGAAGTGCTTACGGTTCAAATTTCAAATTTCAAAATCCAAAAAGTCGATTTGAACCGTTAGATGTGTTCTCCATATTGAAATGTGCTTGGAAACCACTTTGAAAATCGCTGATCCAACGATGGCACTGTTGGGTTAAGCCACCGTTGGATCAGCGATTTTCAAAGTGGCTTAATAAATAACAAAAAAAATCCAAAAAAAATGTAAAATTTTGTCTCCAAGCACATTTCAATATGGAGAACACATCTAACAGTTCAGATCGATTTTAAAATTTCAAATTTGAACCGTAAATACTTCGGCCCATATGCTACTGAAATCATATTAGTCACTCTATATATATATATAGAGAGAGAGAGATAGGCTACCGTACTTTGCAAAGCAAACAGCCTCTTTTGCTTTGTATTTTGATCCCTTGGATCTGCTGTAAAATTTGTGCAGATGGATCAGATCACATCTTCAGACTTTCGCTGATTTGAGTTAAAAAAAATACCTCCTTCATTTAACTGGAGCTATCCAGTAATTAAACAGGCCCCTTCGTCTCTCTGGTGTGTCTCTCTCTCTCACCTGCGATTTTCGGCTTCAAACGGCGCACCACCACTTCTCTCTCGGCGTTGCTGGAGACCAGATCTCCTCGGATCTCTTCTCCTCTCGGCACTCTTCTCCTCTCGGTGCACCTCTCCTTTTCCAGCGACGAAGTCCAGATCTAGAATTTTGGCAAGCTCTCTCTCCCCTTTCAGCTGCATTTCTAATTACGATGCCATCATGTGTATTTTTCTTGTACATAAGTGGTTCATTTTAGAGCTGTTGATTCTCTCGATACCTTTTCAGACTGTACAGTTCTATACTGCCTTAATACTTACCTAGAATTGTCCTCGATCTCCTTGGTGGTGAGGTAGACCCCTTGCATTACGACCTAGTATGTACCAGCAATAGACCTTGCCTGGTTACTGTATGGCAATACAGACCTTGCATCATGACCTAGCTTGTACCAGTAACACCCCTTATAGGCTGAAAATTCACTCTTAACTTAATATTTTAGTCTTATGTATTTAGCCACAAAGTGAACCCAATAGGAAGATGAATAAATTGTACAATGCATATGTACAGTAAAGGTATTCAATTGAAATTTGATTAGTGTAGTTATTCAATTGAAATTTGATTAGTGAAGGTTTCAATTGAAATTTGATTTTTTATGATTACACATTGATTTTTAAAAGGGTGTTATTTCTTTGTTCAGCTTTCTTTGTGCGAGAACGGATGTCATCATGTGTTGTTTCTAATAGTATAGAGGTAGGCTCAAATGATAATTATGTTGATGGAGATGAAAATAATCTGAGAATTCAGATGCAGGTAATATTTTATTATTTTACATTTTTAAAACACATAACTTGAAGCGTATGTGGCGAAAAGGAGGGCCATAATTCAAGAACTTGCCCAATGGTTCAATTCTAAACAAATCTTTTTTCATAATTTCACTTTCAAATATTTTTTTCTTATATAACTTTTTACTTAATTAAATCAATTTTAATTAATGAATTGCTCATTGTGACAGTTGAAAAACAATGAAACAGGAAAACAAAAGACAGTTGATGATGAGAAGAGTGGCATTCAAAAGATAGCAGAAATTTACGAATCTGATGACGACGATTTATGAAGCATCTTTTGTTTATTTTTTGTTATTCTCTTTAGACTATATAAATTGTTTAGAAATGAAGTCCTTGAATTTATAATTATGAACTGCTATTTGAAGAAATGTTGGGACTGTTTTTTTGAAAAATTATGAACTGCTTTTTTGGAACTGCTATTAGTCTATTTTAGTTGATTACCAGTATACATTTATGAACTGTCTTTGTGAAAGAGTGAGATAAATTACGCAGTGTACCAGTGAGATAAATTATGTACAATTCTGTCACTTTTTTCATTATTTGGTCTATTATTTGCCACTCTTTTCATTATTTAGTCTATTCTTTCTAACGCTATGTACTATTGAGATAAATTGCGCACTGTGAAGTTTTAGTTCTTATTTAGACACCCGTGCGTGAAAATGGCCACCGACAATAGCAGAATAACTATCCCTTGTACCCTTGTTGTCTTTGGTGCCTCCAACTTGGCGCAGGATACATCCCTTTAGAAAAGCTTTGAGTATTTTTTTTTATTCTTTATTGTCACGTACCAGTGCATGGTACCATGCAAATATGGAAAGCAACCAACTAGGAATAGCATAACTAACCATTTCCCCCTAATGATACTATATCATAGCCAACTAGGAGAGTTTACATTAAATAACATGCATCATAAGCATAAGACTACACTAATTAACAAATTAACACAAAGTTCAATAGTTACCGATTATAGAACTACACCAATTGACAACCACAATTAGCAAACAAATTAACACACAAAGTAAACACATTGCAAATTTGATAACTATAAAATTCTCTTCCATAGTTTTTCGGAGTCCATGAAACCATCACAACTGTTGTTGCATAGCATCTCTTGCAAGAAGGGTTCGATAAAGAACGTCTATTTTGATTACTCATTTTGCCTACACAAACAAAAATTAAAAAGGATTATATTATAACATGTAGTCAATTTAATTTAACTTGTACAATAAAACATATTAGGATGTCATGATCAAAGCCAAAAGAAAAGACTAATTAAAATAGATCATGATGGCCGAAAGTTGCATGGAGCTGAACACCAGAGTTTAAATGCATGGCCAAAAGTTGCTGAACACCGGAGTTTAAATGCAGCTCAGAAAATCAACATGTGAGGAAATGTCAAAGAAATGAAATTTCCCCCAAATTGCAATCCCTGACCCCTAAATTAGACATGGATAGAACTGTACAGTCTGAAAAGGTATCGAGAGAATCAACAGCTCTAAAATGAACCAATTATGTACAAGAAAAATACACATGATGGCATCGTAATTAGAAATGCAGCTGAAAGGGGAGAGAGAGCTTGCCAAAACCCTAGATCTGGACTTCGTCGCTGGAAAAGAGAGGTGCACCGAGAGGAGAAGAGCGCCGAGAGGAGAAGAGTGCCGAGGAGATCTGGTCTCCAGCGACGCCGAGAGAGAAGTGGTGGTGCACCGTTTGAAGCCGAAAATCGCAGGTGAGAGAGAGAGACGCCAGAGAGACGAAGGGGCCTGTTTAATCACTGGAGAGCTCCAGTTAAATGAAGAGGGAGGTATTTTTTTAACTCAAATCAGCGAAAGTCTGAAGATGTGATCTGATCAATCTGCACGAATTTTACAGCAGATCCAAGGGATCAAAATGCAAAGCAAAAGAGGCTGTTTGCTTTGCAAAGTACGGTAGCCTATCTCTCTCTCTCTCTATATATATATAGGACTCAGCTACGGTGCTACGCGTAGCATAGAGACCTCCATGCAACGGCTCAAAATTTGTATTTTCAAAATTTTAATGGTCGATCCGAACCGTTAGATGTGTTCTCCATATTGAAATGTGCTTGGAGACCAAATTTTACATTTTTTGAAATTTTTTTTACTATTTATTAAGCCACTTTAAAAATCGCTGATCCAACGGTGGCTTACCCAAACAATGAAATCGTTGGATCAGCAATTTTCAAAGTGGCTTAATAAATAGTAAAAAAAATTCAAAAAATGTAAAATTTGGTCTCCAAGTACATTTCAATATGGAGAACACATCTAACGGTTCGGATCGACCATTAGAATTTTAAAAACACAAATTTTGAACCGTTGCACGGAGGTCTTCTATGCTACACGTACGTGTAGCATATTATATATATATATATATTCCTAGTCCATGTGAATCGCTAATTTATGGTAGAGTATAAATCAGCACACCTTATCATACCACAAAAATACCTTCTTATGGTTTTGAATATTACATGTTTTATGCCACAAAATATCATACATTCTCTTTACATTTATATTTCAAAATCAAAATTTTTAATTCAATTCAAGCCGTTAATCTTATTAATTTATTTCAGATCAGATGACCAAAAATGAGCAGATATGAACCTAAAATCCTTTTGGACTTCTAAAGGACAATAGTTGTTCTTCACGATTTTTCATAATAAAAGAAAAGAAATTTTCCGCGGAAGAAAGTCTTCTGGGTTGACAATAGAAATGCATGAATTGGGCTGGTCCGATGTTTTCCATATCCCATCAGACTGTTTCATCCAGCCCATGTTTTCCATAGCCCATCAGACTCTATTTCATTGCCCATGTTTTGACGATTAATGCCCTTAGGCTTCATTTACATATTTAACAAGATGGCAAAGGACACTGCAAGCTACACACCACAAACCTATACGAACCTACACATACATACATACATACAGTGGTAGAACCAGGAATGAAAACTAGAAGGGCCATAAATAATTTAGGGTCCATAAGCAAAAAAAATTTTGGACTAGTATCCTCTGCAGAGGTTTGCAGTGTGGAGCTGATCGGACGGTCCAGATTTACTCTCAACCGGTGAGTGCTCGGAATGATAGAGGGGTAGTATTAATTTTTCTTTGAGATTCGTGCCATAATCTTATTTGGTTCGTCCGATCAGAACGAACGGACCAGATTAAAAGAACCGCACAACCTCCGCAGGCAGGGGCGGAACCAAGGCAGAGGGCCAGCCTAGGCCCCTCCCCGGCCCATAAAATATATAGAAATATTCAGAAAATATACATATTTTTTTTTGCTTATGGATCCTTAGCACTCTCTAAATTATTTATGGGCTCTTCGCACTCCCTATTTTTTTTGGAATCACATCCTCTGCGAAGCTTTTACCTGCAAAGGTCATGCGGTTCTTTTAATCTGGTCCGTTTGTTTTGATCGGACGGACCAAATAAGATTATGGCACGAATCTCAAAGAAAAATTAATACTGCCCCCTCTATCATCCCGAGCACTCACCAGCTGAGATTAAATTTTGACCGTCCGATCAGCTCCACACCGCAAACCTCCGCAGAAGATACTGGTCCAAATTTTTTTTCTTATTGCCCTAAATTATTTATGCCCCCCCCTAATTTTCATTCCTGGTTCCGCCACTGTCCGCAGGTAAAAGCTCCGCAGATGATGTGATTCCAAAAAATTTAGGAGTACCAAGGGCTCATAAGCAAAAATAAATTATGTATATTTTCTGAAAATTTCTGTATATCTTCTGAGCCAAGGGGGGCTGGGGTCTAGGCTGGCCCCTACCTGGGTTCCACCCCTGCATACATATATAAATTGATTCATATTGCATACAACAAAATTACACTAATATAATGGAAATGTTTTTATCTATAGAAATTATAAAATTCGGACATACGAAATAGAAATAGTGCATGCTTTCTATCAAAAATAGTAAAATCGGACTCTGTAAAATAGTAAGATCGAACTCAGTCTGATACATGAGAAAATAATTTATAGATATCGTCCACGTCGAACACATCGATCACGTTGATCAATTAGTATGTATTAGATGCAAAACGTAGATCCTTGTAGACCTCTTTAACACTTTATTTGGATAAGAGGTAGAGTAAGGAAAGGAGTAGAAAAGAAAATTGTAGAAATAATTTTCGTTTGATTGGATTTTTATCTGGAGAAATTTGGATTACATATACTCTGTTTCGTTGAGTAATGGGTATACCTCTGTTTCCTATGCATTTCACATTACTGTTAATATTGTGCATGCAAGAAAAGAAAAAGTTAATCCCACGACAACTAATATTAAGAGACGAAGTTGATAAGACAGCAAGTCAGCGAGAAAAAGGGAATAGAAGAATCTCATTTATAAGAAATTAGGAAAAATTGCTTGAAACATGAGAAATTACTTACTTAACACCGTCGGCAGACAACAACCTCACATGTAATTTTTGTATGAAATAATGATGAATTCGAGCCAACTGATTTAAAATATTCAAAATTATTTTTTTAATTTGAAACTTTCAACACTGAGATAATTATTAAGTCAGCCTACTTTTTCCACAAAGTCAAGTACAATACACTATAAATCAACAAATTACCAAAATGTGCCTAAAACAATATTACTAACGAAATGATCTCTGCATTAAATTCCAAAAATCTCACAAATATACAGACAGATAACACCAATTAATAACATAAACTTGAACATGCAAACAACCACCTCTTCTCTTTCAAACCCACCACCCCCACATTTGGCCCAAAATTCCAAGCACAAACGAACTAAATCTCATGTCAAGACCCAAATCAACAAACCGGAATCAGTCAAAAGACGGCTATGACTACCCATTAACTAGTACGTACGAATCAACCAAGCTCCCATGATCAACACTGCATGCTTCACCATTGCAATCACCAAAGCAGCGGTTTGGGGAAACCTACTAACTATGAAAGAAGACATAACCAGCATAATACTCAAAATTAAAAGCGCAAACCCCATGAAAACATGCTTGTTATTGCTTGATGGGTCGAGAATTGCACGAAAAACAATCGATGCCCCGGCACATGCATGAAATACACCGAAATTACGGAATTCTTGGCGGAGGTGATTGAGATCATCATTCGCCCGAGCAGCCATATCTGTGCTATGGAAATGTAATCTTCTTAAACTTCCAAGCTGGGAGGTGTACCTGTCAAAGGAAGAAAAAAATGTTAGATTATTTAGGCCATAAAATGGGAAGGTGAAGTAGTGTTAAAAATAATGTAGTAATCTAGAATCGATCTTAGTCATTCATCATTAATCGAGTGGCTTAGATCAAGCATAAGAAAGCAACAGTAGGCATAGAATAGGAATAGGCATTGGATACAATAATCTTACCGTTAGACAACTTTGTATAAATAGACTAGAAATCTTGTAATAATTATAACTTCTCTCAATAATAATTTTCCTTCCAATAAACATAATCTCTGTCCAATAAAATTCAACAAGAAGGCATAGAGGAATGAAGGACGGTGGGCGTGTGTGTATATATATTGGGCAATTTTGTATATTTATATAATTATGCAGCTTCATGGAGACTTCTTGCAAAACGAGTAAACGAGTTAGCAGCGACGGCTTATCATTTTGTGATGAAAACTTCCACAGAGAGAATAATTCTCGTTCCCCGTAGTACTTAATTAAGCTCAAAATTCTTACGAGGAATGTTCAACGATTTTTTTATTACCAAATTTCTTGCAGACTTCCTCCTTTGCATTGAACTGTTCATATAATGGCCGACGGGATCTTTCCAAATACGATCCGTGCAACTTCAGATCAAGTGCGTGAGCGATTGTTATAGAAATAGGCCGAGTAGTAATGGGCCTTTACAGCCCATTCTTGTATGGCCGCAGGATCAGTGTTTTAGGAACGTTGTAGATACCGAATTTTTTTTTTTTTTACAGTATCAAAATTCGTTATTAATTAAAAACAATCTTGACTGGTTTATGTAAAAAAATACCACCCCACACAATGATTTCGCACACCAGCCAAACTAGGCCAGCACAATACTTTTGCGCACCTCTTGGTCCGCACCATAGTTTGGCGCACTGGGTCTGCGCAATGATTTTGCGCACCAAGGAGGTTCACATGCTTCGCGCGTCTTTGATCGGCTTTTCACAACTATTCAAAGCCCAATTTGTAAGGACCATCCAATTACATCAAGATCCGTGCTAAGTACGTTAGAAATCCATGCAAGTATGTCAATTTCCATGCTCACCTATTGGTCCGCCAAACTCTTGTTCGAACCCCTTGGTACGCAAAATTATTGCGCGGACCTAGTGCGCCAAACCATGGTGCAGACCAATAGATGTGCAAGGTGCTTGTGCAGACCCGTTTTGACTGGTGCGCGAAATCATTGTGCGGGAGTGGTATTTTTTTACATGAACCGGTCTGGGTGGTTTTTAATTAATAACGAATTTTGACAGTGTCAAAAAAAAATTCGGTTGTAGATATCTTTTCTGATTCTGTAAAAGAAAAGAAAAAAAAATTGATCTTAATCAACGAGGTACATACTAATTCCTGTTTATTTTATTACAAATCTCCAACATCTCTTTAATTATTTACACGTAGAATAACTATGAGAGACTTAAAATTTTATTTTATTTTATTTAGAAACAGAATTTTGGTCAATTTAAATTTATCAATAGATAGAAAGTAATAATTGTATTTAATGTACAGAGTAATGAAAATTTTAAAAAGTGGAAATCATCAATTGTGGTAGAGAATATCATTTACAAAAATACTCGAATTGATACGAGTGTTACAAATTTCATTCAATTATGCATAGATATTATAATTGAAAGTGAACGAAACCAACAATTGAAATTTTCAATGAAAATAAGTCCGCTGGAAACATTATTTTAAGAAATCAACAACGGAAATTTTAAAACTGAAAATAATATTATGAAATGTGACAATGAAAACAATAAATTGAAAGTAAATGAAAAACAAAAAAAGGAAACTAATGGGACAAGGAATGCTAATATTTTCATACCCAACCTCTCAACATCTCGGTTAGAATTCCGAGTTTTTTATCCATAACATATAAAAAAATATATAAATTTAAAACCATACCCTTGTATTTATCATTATCATTTTCAGTTTTTCAGCTGAATTATTTACCTATAGTGTAATGCTTAACGTTGAATCTTGAATTTGCTTGTTTTCTACCAGTTTTATTGTCAATTTATTCTGAGTAGAATTAGGGTGTTCTTTGTGTTTCCTATGGAGACAACGCAATGATGTAATTTTCAGAAATAAAAGAAGTCCACTGTAGCTAGTGGCAAACTGAGAAGAGAGGAGGCTATGCTTTTGCAGCGGTACTGTGTGCAGGGACGCAAATTGGGTGCAAGGGCAGAATTGGTACATGGTGTTGGTTGTTCTAATTCTGATACAGGGGCTGCATTTGCTTTATAATTTTCTATAATAACTTAGTGAATGATGTTGTAAATAAAGCTATAATTTAATCTTGATAGCCACTACTAAGTTTTAAAAAAAAAATAAAAAATTAGGGTGTTCTTAAGCCCACCAAGCATCTTTGTGAGCTTAACTTAAAATCTCATCGGATTGATTTCAAGCGACACATTTAAACTGTTGAAACCAATCTACTTCACGAGTTATGAGTTTACATGTCAAATTTATAAATTTTTAAACTAATTTAATATAAAGTCAAGAGTTGAAAAATAATGAAAAATGAACATATAAAAATTAACTTATAAAACATCATTTTTTACTGCTTGACCATATACTAAATTAGTTCGGAAATTTATAAATTTGACATGTAAATGCATCATGATCAGTTTTAACGATTTGGATACATCGTTTGAAACTAATTCAATAGATTTTTAAATTAAGTTCACAAAGAGACTTGGTGAGCTTAAGAACACTCCAGGATTACTCAATTATTTTATTATTAGTGAAACAACAAAATTATATATTGGTCATGACTTGAACCTTAGATCTCTTGAATATATTACAACTTTATAAAAAATCTCAATTTCTATAAATTACAAACAATAATATTTCATATAATTAATTTCTTTCTTATATGTTATGTATAAAAATTTCGGCTAGATATCTCAATTACCTAAATTATGAGCGAGGAAGAACCTATATATAAATAGCTCCGAGCCTCCGACTACCAAAGCATTTAAAGCTCAGCTCGCGCAAATCATGCTCCAGACTTCAGTACTGGCTGCGGTCAGTGTAACCTGTAACATGTAGCTAGCTTCATTTGCTATGTTTTTATACTTGAATACTGCTGCTGATAGATTCTAGAATTTACTTTTTACGCAAAAATTATAATTTTCCTCAATCTCTCCTTAATTAGTTTATGTTGCTTTTGGGATGAAGCGGGCAGTGTGTGGGTCGGGGTCCCTACCATATTTTGCCTCTCCGATTCGGGTCAAACATGTTTTGGATTTTTGCACTCTTTAATTAAATGAAAAGTTGGTCATGGAAAAAGACACATTGTTGGATATTCGTTTGTCCTTTGAGGGCATATAGCTCTTCAAGAACGAGAAGTCCTTAATCCACTACCAATTTTAAAAGAAAAAATAGAAGTCCTTAATCACGAAGTAATTCCAAAAAATTACTTAATTTTTATGTTATTGGTATGAGACACAAATTCATATAATATCAAATCAAATTATCAAGCCGAATGAGTCCGCCTAAAAATTAATGAATGGGTAGATAAGTTTTATAAAATTCCGGCTCTTAATTTAAAAAAAAAAATTGTCCATTTTGAATCCTTCCAGTTATTTTCATGTATATATTTGTTCTACTAGAAATATTTAAAAAAAAAAGAAACAAAAATGAGACCTCGGTTCTAGTCAAATGTTTTAAATTCTGGACAAAAAAAACCATCTAATGACGTACAATATAGTATATCTCAGTGCAGTAAAAAATGTCAATTTTCCTAACTATTCAGCCGATTATATCCGATTAATAGCGTGGCAGTATCTTATCCGTCTAACGACTGCATACTGTTATTTATAACACTGGTATTTCTAGCAACTACTAATGATTCTATTATATGGAACCATGACCAATAATTTGTCATGGGTGAGTCAGTGACGAATTTTAAAGTCATAATTCCTCAGTTCTAAATTTTTTTTAATCAACTTTAAACGAGGAATTAAAACTGTTAAAACCACTCTACTTGATTAGTAATGTGTTTAAATATTAAATTTTATAATTTTATAATTTTATTTAGTGTAAATTCCAGAGAGCAAAAATTGATAAAATAAAATAGATGCATCATAATCACTTTATGCCTTCATTTTTTTTTTATGTCATGATTTTATACTAAATGAATTCAAAAATTAATAAATTTAAAAAAATATGTATAACATATCAGTTTCAATGATTTATATTCGTAATTTAATGCTAGCTCAAGAGATCTTAATATTATACTCATCCATAATATATTATATATATACTAATATAATTTTAAAATGTATTGTTATTATAATATTCAATAGCTTTAAGAGAATCTTCGACCTTTGTACAGTACAGGGTATGTGCCTATATAGGCTATA
The DNA here is from genome assembly GCA_024447775.1 of Carex cristatella. Taxonomy (NCBI): domain Eukaryota; kingdom Viridiplantae; phylum Streptophyta; class Magnoliopsida; order Poales; family Cyperaceae; genus Carex; species Carex cristatella. Next base: position 5,310,996 of record JAJHPF010000018.1, read on the forward strand.
TATGTGGAAGCGACAACTGAGAAGTCAAATTAATTATTACCAAATTGACAAGGATGGAAGTGTCAAATAAATAATCAACAAGGACCGAAGTATCATGCTAACTTAAAGAACAAATTTTGTTTAATTAATTATCACCAAATCGAATAACTCAAACTAATTACACTGCGTTGCGTTGTTGATTTCGGGAAGTCTAGAAGAATATATGCAGAAATTATGATGAAAATAAATGAATTTCATTGATTGTATATTTTGTTAGATAGTGGACCGGGGATTTTTTTTTTTAAAATAGAACTAATTTTAAATATTTCAAAAGAATAAGTACTGTTTTATAAAAAACAACTCCACCGATCTGCATGATTGGTCGAGGTACGAACATATTTGTTGCATTGGTCCACATGATCGGTAGAGCCATTTACTATTGATTTTCAAAGTCATATTGCATGGATAGATCATAAAATGGTTTCACTGATTTTGTAGATTGGCAGAGCAAATATGTTTTTGCCTCCACCTATTATGTGGATTGATGGAGTCATTTTTTGTAAAATCTATATCAATAGCGTTAGTTTTTTAAAAATATTTAAATTTGATTCTATTTTTAAAAAAATCTCCGGGGTATCGCTATTTATTTTACAGAGACTAATATAATATAGGCGTTTAATATACCGTTATCTACTTTATTAATTTCTACAAAAGTTTGCTTTGTATCGTTGGATTTAATTGTGCATCTAATTAAATATTATGCTTGATTCGATTTAAGCCGTCGATCAATGATGAGATAGTCTCCAAGGTCAAGGTTTATTTTCAACATGTCTTGTCTGCCTATAGTTGACTTTGTCACACGTGTGATCAAGCGGAGAAAATATATAATTTATTTTCCTTCTGTTACTTTCTTGTAAAAACAAATCAATCACACGTCTCAGTCAATATGGACTTACTCCGTTTCCCTTGTAAACAACAAATCATTCACACGTCTCTGACTCTTTGTCAAAATAATGATCTTTTTGAACTTCCAGAGGAAGAAAATAAGCACCACCTCTCTAAATCTGTAATTGAGGCACGAGGCAAGAATGGGGCACATCATGCCACGTATACACAATTCCGCATGATATAAAAGTTCACCATTACAAAATATGTATGTAAAAGCTAATAAGAAGCCCGATAATTTCCTTCTAAATAAATCTCTAAGCGCTCCCTCAAGTATACATATCTAGGTATTTTTATGTTTATAAATTTTTTATAATGCTATTCGTAAGAACTTAAACCTCTATTTACAAGAATTTAAATTTTAAATAATTTTAACTCGTAACTACTTTAGCCTTCATGTCAAAAAAAAAAAAATTTCTTTCACCCGTTTTTTTTTCTGATAATTCTCGTTCATTTTTCTGACGATCTGTGATGAATTTTGTTAATCTAAAAATACAAATATTTTTACTCGATTTTTTCTTTCAAATGAGATCCATGAAGAAATTATTTAAAAAAAAATTTCAAGTTGTTTTTTTTTTTAAAGTACAGTTCATGAGAACTTTAAATTCTCAAATTTTTAAATCTCAGTCTACGATATTTTAAACCTGATATGGAAGCTATTTAAATGTTTGACACAACTACTACTTTTATTGGTTGTATACAGATGTTTAAATGCGTGATACTATATGATTGATATCAGAGGTTTAAACGCTTGAACATGGTAGTTTAAATGGTGAAATCAGATGTTTAAATGATTGTAGACTGAGATTTAAAAGTTCGAAAATTTAAAGTGCTTAATTATTGGCTTTACTTAAAAAATGACTTCAAAATAACTCAAAAGTATTTCTTCATGCAGTAGAAAACGTTTGTATTTTAAGATTCATAAAATTCATCACGGATTATCAAAAAAAATGGACAAGAATGATCAGAGGAAAAAAAAAATGGGTAAAAGAAATCTTTCATTTTTTGACTTGAAGACAAAAATAGTTAGGAGTTAAAACTAAATAGATTTAGAATTTAAATGCCTGCAAATATAGGTTTAAATGCTTGTGATAGACATAAAATATATACACATTTACACATGTTCGATCTAAATTTTATCCTAAAAATACTCTAAATATCTTGTATTTTGATATATAAATGTCATATATTACACGTGGAATCAAATTACTACATTTGCTTGCTTTAAATTGCAAAAAATGGCGATAACATACCAAAATGCGGCCTCCCAGGTCGCAGTGCGGGTCGTACTTTCAGCTTCCGATACAGTTTTGTATTTTGGGCATAACATTTTCATACGAACTCCGTTTTGAGTATATGACCACTTGTCGGAAAGCTAACGAGAAGATCTACAACTTTCGTAAAGGAAATAAATCCAAATTCGGAATGTAGAATCCTGTACGGACGCACTTTTAGCCACATTACAACTAAAAAGACAGTTTCGCTATTTTTGGAAAGCTAAATCATGCCCCGTTAGCCAAGTTTAGTGGTTATAATTATAGAAAAAGTTGGGACAAGTTTTTAACTGCTCCCCACATTTTTAGAGTGTAAAATAGGCTATTTAAGAGAGAGAATTCTGCTCATATTAATCATCCAAGAACGATCCATCTATCAATCCATCTTCCATATCTCATTGGAGCTATGGTGAAATTAAGAGCTGAGATTTGGAGAAAAATAGCTTAATTCCCATAGCAAAGAAAACTAAGCAAGAGTTATCCATTGTTGTAAGGGTTGTAATTATTTTTATTTCAATTTCTCTTTGTTTTAGCCAATTTGTAATGAATTTTCTTTGTAAGTTTTGCATCTCCATGAGAGGCTAACTTCTTCTCTAGGAGTTTAGGTCAATTGCATTAACTTGTTCAATTTTATTATATTCGGATCTTTATTTTTATGATAATTGTTTGATTTGATTGTTAATTTCTGTGATTTATTCTTTGTGGTTCTCATAATTTGTGTTTGAATTGTAGTTATCCTGCTTTAGGTCTTTTAGATTTTAAAGTAGAATGGATCATATAAGATAATACCAATTATGTCACAAAGCCATTAGGATTTAGGTTAAGGACTAACAATCTTTTAATCTAAGCCAGAACTACATGAATTAAGGTTAGAGTTTAGGTTGAGACTTAACCGGTAAAACCAAAATCCTAAGTCAGGACATCTTGAATCGAATTAGAAATTGGTATGAGTTGCCTTAACCGGACAAACCATAAAATACCGAGATCTAAGGAGACGATAGACTAACAAGAGCTTCATAGTTTAGATAATTAGGGCGATGTATTTTACCGTAAAGTCAGAATTATCTAGGCACGTTATTAATTTATGAAAGTGACTCTTTTTAACATATTAGGTTAGAAATCCCAACACAAACAAACATGAATTTAAATAAACTGAATAGATAGGATTAAACGAGAGATTGTAGACCGAAAGCCCCTAGATTCTCCAATCTTTGTGAAAACCTTAATTTCGCTTTACTCTATCATTATTTTAATTGTTTAAATCTTTAACTCCTTGGGTATTGAACCCACCAACCTTAGAAATTTTGAACAATTATTCTAAAACAAACTTTGAAACAAACCAATTCTGAATTTAAATCAATAGAGTTTAAAACTAAAATTTCCTCTTATCCCTTGGATCGACACCTTTTTATACTACAATGATAGGTTGTGCGTTTGCAATCGACCAATCTTTGAGTATTTAGATTTATAAATTTAAAAGTAAAAAAGAGTATCAAGTTATAGCAAAAACCATATACTTAAAATACTCAACAGCTTGCTAGTAACATTGTAAAATGTAATAAACAAAACTTTAAAAGCATGAATATGAGCGCTGAAAATGAAAATTAGGCAAAATTTGAAAGTTTTTCTGTTAAACCAATTGGGGCGTGCTTGGATATGTTGACTAGAGGGCAAGAACATTTCTAAAATAATAATTATACATATCAATAATGAATTTCCATAATCAAATATCCAATTGAATGTGTTATATACAGTTCAGAAAGAGTTAAACTAAGTCAGATCATTACTCAGGAAATATTTAAATGGATTTGATAACCAAATAAATAAACAATAGATTGCTGAATAATTTGAATACTAAGTTTAGGCTAAAAAAAAATATAATAATATGATTAGTTTTGTTTAACAGTGATTTACATTTTTACTTGGATCTCATAAACAGACGGATATAAAGTTTTATTAGGTGTAATTAAATCACTCTTATACAGTTTGCTCTTTATTTTATTTTTTTAAAATAAAATTACATTACAGTAACTTATTCAACACTTTCAAAAAAAATTATAGAAAACAATGTATGTATATATACTGTAAAAAGAGAAGGAAAAATTTAAGTAACTTCTATGCTATGCTTAAATACCCCCACGAAATGTATAGCAATGATATATAAAACAAAAGAAAAAAATTCTGCAGTAAATATAATAATAAAAGAATACGAACTTTATTACCCAACCACATAGAAACAGTATTTATCATATCAGTAACGAAATATCCTTTTCACCTAACGCAGCTTTGTCAGAATAATTAATTCATAAAATATAATATAGAACAATATAAAAAATGAGAGAGTACATTAATATTTTAATATTTTGATACATAACTAGAAAAAAATTGGATTCAAACTTTAAATTGAAAACAATTATATCGATCTTCTATTTTCTTTTCTCGTTTGCCGCAGCTGCACTAGGAGACAAATAAGGTACTGTTCTGTGCCGTTGCAACAGAAAAAATATTATAAGAAGAAAAAAGTTTCATATAGAATGATATGTTTTCATAAAAAATAGATTAATAAAAAATTAATTATTTAAAAATTGAGGGACCTGCAAATAGAGAATTTATGTGATTTTGTATTTCTAATTATCTTGAACAGTGATTTCTGATAATAATTTGATGATTTGATTATTATGTATTTTTAAGCATCAATGATAAAAAAAAAAAATAACTGCATTAAAAGTTAAAAGTATTTTTTCAGCGTTGATTTGATACAGACATGTATGAAACGAATTCGCATCCTCTGAGATATATCAAACTTTGCGAGACTCTTTGGAACATCTTAATCGTTTAAATATGTTCTGCACGAATCTCAAAGGTCCAATAATACTGACCCCCCACGCTGCCCCGATTAGGCACCGGACACGTCGGTCACGCAAAAATTGAGATATCTCAGAGGATACGCACTCATATGAAACGGTAGCAGCTAGGTTCCGATGTCCATTCCATCGGACTCAAACGGAGTCCGATGAATTTCATAACCGTTCGATCATTTTTATGATCCGTGAGCACGGATATTAAAGTGCATGTAAAAATGCGCACAGATAATAAAGCGCATCAGATGGTTATAGAACTCATCAATCTTAAACTGAGTTTGATGGGCATCGGACCCAAGCTTCTCACATTTTAGTCAGGCCGCAATCCAGTGTTTTCTTGGACTAGGATTGCACGTAACTGCAGGGAATTCGCATCCTCTGAGATATCTCAAACTTTGCGTGACTTTTTGGAATATCTCAATCGTTAAAATACGTTCTACACGAATCTCAAAGCTCAAATAATAATGCCCCCTACGTTCCCCCGAATAGGCACCGGACACGTAGGTCATGCAAAAATTGAGATATCTCAGAGGATATTCACCCAACTGTAGGAGGGTCGTTTGTAAGGAGACAAATCTGCTGAAATCTTCGGAGATTTAAGGAATCCTGAAATTCATATTTTTTCGAGATTCGTGCATAAAAATCGGTTTGCTTTGAGATTTGTGTATAAAAATCTTAGATGGTTAGATTTTGAATTTCAGGATCCTGAAATCCTTAGAAATTTCAGCATATTTGATTCCCGTTTTTAATAGGATGACAACGTTAAAGCATTAATTATTAAACTAAATTGACAACAGAGATACGCGAACTCTAAATAAATACATAATGTTTGTACATATTATTTTTTGAAAAATAGTCGATACCGATTTCTTATAATCCTAAGTACCAGATCTGGTACCTAAAACAGGTACCAAACCCAAATACAATAGTTCATACAGCTGTTCCATACAAGATATCATATTAGCAACTTAAAATACATAAGAACAGACCACAAAATAACAGACTGAAGTTTGTACATATCATTGAGTGAAGAAACTCAAACACCGTATTAAATTACATTAAAATTCCAAAGACCATGCTAAATAACGTTTGCACTTATTTAATAATGGCAACTGGCAAAAAAAAAAAAGGTAAAATGAAAAACAGGAGAAACAGAGGAACACCTAAACAGTAATACACAACAGCAACTTAAAGAGTATTATAAACCAAACAAAAACTAAAAAAATTCTGAAAAATACCACACCAAATTCCGCATGAAATTACCATTTCGTCCATTCCAAATCACCATTATATCAATCCTGATTATGGAACATCCTCCGAATAACTCGTACCACCAAAGTTCCGATCTTCTTTGCCGTTGGGGACCCGTTAAGGAGAAAAACATGCAAAAGCCCCAAGGCCGATCCAAGAATGAACAGCAAAAACCCCACAAAGGTGTGCTCTCGATTAATTAATGGCGCTCCGACAGCCGACAACATAATCGAGGCACCTGAAATTAGGAAGAAGAACGCATAGTGGCACACCGACAAGTGCAAGTGATTTGGCTCCTGCTCCCCAAACTCCGGCTCGAGTTGCTGGCGGTCCATGTACCCTATGCCTTGATTCGCCATTTTCTTTTCTTCTTCTTTGTGCTCTTCCTCTCTCTCTTCTTTTTCTTCCTCTCCGTCCTCCTCCTCCTCCACTTCCTTCTCTTCTTTTTCTTCCTCCAACTCTTCCTAGCTTCTTCTTCTTCTTCCTCTTCCTCTTCTTCTTCCTCTTATTTCTCTTCAATTCCTCTTATTCTCCCTCTTCTTTCTCCTCTTCCTCCTACTCTTCCTCTTCTCTTCTTCTTCTTCCTCCTCTTCCTTCTCCCCTTCTTCTTCGGTAGTACTTATACTCTGGATTTGCCACTTTGCTGTTTTTTTGTTATAAACCCTATTTAATTTCTTATTTCCCCCTAAAAACTACTTCAGTTTTCTATTTACCCTTAAAGTTTTTGTTATATCTAATAAATCCTTTAACTATGCCTACTCTTTCCTATTCACCTATATAAAATTAAATACTGATAATTTACTTTTTCTCATTATATCATTGTTATTTTTTAATCTAAACTGGTGTTGTAAATAACGGTATGCAGTCGTCGGACGGTCATGGTACCGTTAAGCAATTAATCGGAAATAATCGAGAATAATCAGCTATAATCGGCTGATTAATCGGAAAAAATCCTTAATAGTTTGATCACTGCCAACGACTAATTGGCCAATTAATCTGTCTAAACGGAAGTTTTTTATAACTCTGATCTAAGCAATTGTACTTCTTTCTTATCCTCCTTATCCAACTGTGAAGACTTAATTTGTAAATTCTATAAATCAATTAAAAGTTCAGATTCAATTTTGATTAGACCCTATTGTTTTTGCAAAGAAGAATAATGATCTCATAACATATGTGCATAAATAAACGATAAACCTTAATTTAGTCAGGACGATATAAGGCAAGCCAAATAATTCACATTCATTTGATCGAAACAATCATGCTCGTTTGTACATTGCAGGAACGAGACATAAAATATCATCTTCCAAATGCAACCAATTATATTTTGTAAAATATTGCAATTTCTATTTTCTGGTGAAATTTCTATATTTACTTAAATGATTTTTTTGGTAATTTTGACCTTTGTGATTCTCTGTCCAGAACGGAGACTAAATAATTATTAAATTGGTTCATTAGCCCACCGTCATGATAGAAATCCTTTAGCGACCGAGACTAAATAAATTTCTTTTTTCTTTATTCTCTCGAGCAAACTTGAGCCCTGCAATTGAAGCTTCGTTTTATCATGTTTTGCGGCCTATTTCGATACCACTAAGAGGATGCTTCAGAACACTCGTTGCCCCTTGACTAGAAAATATAGGCTTCCGATCAACAAAACTTGATTGTAGAGAGCAATAAAAAATAAATTTATTGAAAAACAAGCTTCCAAGGGGACAGGAGAGAGCGGGCAAGGGCACAGGAGAAGAACAACGAGAAGCGAAGAGGGAAAAAAAATGGAGACTGATCAAGATAGTGAGAGAGTGCGGGAAAATAAAGAGACCGATTAACTTCTTTAGAAAGGATTTTTTATCTTTTATTTTTTAGTTACAGATTTAACTTTCAGAATTATTGTGTTATGGATAAAAAAGAAAAAGTTTTAAGAGTTTAAGGAAAAGTTAGATATATTTAAATGTTCAGGGGTACATAGGAGAGTAGAAAAGTCACCAATTTCCCATTCAACAGATACACTTGGTGACTTCGACGGCCAATGCCCCAAAGTGACCCAAATTTGGTTATGCACATTTTCATACGAGGTGGACCTTTGGCCCTCCACTCCTCCAGTATTCATTCACTGGAAATGTTGGATTGCGGTATGAAATAATATTGTACAAATATTAAATACAAATAAATGGAGATAGACTACTTTTAATTCCTTTTAGTTGGAGACTTCAGAACATTAGATTGTACAAATATTAAATACAAATAAATGGAGATAGACTACATACAAATATACAATAGGCCTTGAAAAGGAATTAAAAGTTGAGATCTTGAATAATAACAATTCAAAACGAACGCTAGTAGTGGAGTTCGATCGATGGGGGAGACTGGGAATTCACAGGTTATCTGATTGATTACAATTTAAACGAACTTATTTTAACTTGGCACGATTCTTAACCCGAACGGATACCGTTTTAAGTTAATCTGGACCGTCCATTTGAATTTGATTGAGTTAGGTACCTGGGAGTATATGGAACCGGAGACCAGAAAAAACTGTAGAGATAATTGTACAGTAGGAGGCCAAAAGGTACATAGATTCTCTGTTTTGGATCGACACGTCAGTTAGAAGACTCCGAGTTATCATAAAAAAAAAATGTCATCAGCAGTTCCGTCATCACATTCTCTGTTTTTTCAATCTTCAACTGAATAGCTTTCTATCCTTGGCCCGCAGTTACGTCTGTAAAAAAAACAATTTTAGATATTTTAACAGAACAAGCACTATTAATTTGATTTTTATAAAAAAAAGAATAGCTTCCGATCTGATTGATGGAGGTACAAACATGTTTATTCTACCTATTACTATTGAATTTTGTAGTCAAATTGTATAGAAATGGCTCCAACGATCCAACGTCGTTTTTTTTTTGTATAATCCAAATCAATAGTGATTGTTTTGTTAAAAATATTAAATTTGGTTATATTTAAAAAAATCGAAAAAACAAGTAGACTCAAAATAATTGAGTTTTATCAGTAAATTACAAGAAAATAAAATAGGAGGGAAAAAAAAGAAGGAAATGTACAAATTAGGAAAATAAACAGAAAAGGTAAAATAAATTGAAGGTTTAGATAATTAAGAATTGCCCCTTCAGACCGTACGCATTCTATTCCGTTTTTTGTACGTACATTCTATCGAGTGAAATTATTTCGTGTCTCAATGTACGTACATTCTATCGAGTGAAATTATTTCGTGTCTCAAATTTTAAAAGTATTTGCTTCTTTTTAATCGGTTTAATAAATTTTGGTCTGAATGTCTTGAATTTGGATAAAAGTTTAAATTTATGTTATTGCAAACAGGATACGGAAATAGAAGGGTGATTATTCTTTTTAGCATAAATTCGGACCATACAGACATGAAACATGCAGAGGTCAAGAGGCGGAGCAATTGACCCATTTATTTTTAAAATTGTATTTATAGTCAATTTTCTATATAATTTAGAGTAAAATGTTACGGTACTGTAAAATTGAAATCATTCATAGCATAAAAAATTTATATAATTGACTCTTATTCACGTTTGTTTTCCATAGTTAGAAAGTCTGACTCTGTCTCTACAGAAGTCCATCTTCAATCGATCGGGAACATTATCTCTAACTGGTTTCATCTGACCGCATCAAAACTGGAAAAAAAAAAATACAATCGCCAATAAAATAAAATTTTCTAGTCAAAACATTTGGAAAGACTTATAGCTCGTTAACTTGCTATTGTCACGATATATAGGAAGCTGCAACCGGATTCCAAGAGTCAATGGGTTTACGTCGTCTGTTTTTTTTTTTTTTTTTCTGATCACATTGTGTTTATAGTATTTTTTTTTTTTCGTAGAAATACATGCATTTTAGTTCAAGAAAATTAATATTTTGACTGAGATGTTAACCTCCATATTTAATCCATATTTTTTATGTATTAGTTGATCACTGTAGTGCAGTAGTGATATCATTTGAAGCGTGTTACTTGACATTTTCAAAAATTTCCATGCTCCACGTCTGAATAGATAGGTGCAATATATAATTGTAAGTTTATATCATTAAAAGCTCAGTTCATAAAATATTATTATCCTACAACGTATTTTCTTTTTTCTGGTGTTTTAATATCATCGTTTTGTTACATAGAATATGAGTGAGACTATGCTACTGTTATAGTGGCTCGTGTGCTATGAATTCAAATTTGATAATTTTATAATTTTAAGAGTCGATTAATCGTTAATGTGGTCTTCATATGAATACGTACTTGTAAACTGTTTTTTTTTTTAATTTGTTTATTATTTTTTTAGATGAGTAGTCTGACTCATATTCTATATACCTTTGCGAAATTTAAAACGGTTTCTTTACGTTTATTCTAAATTCAAATCTTCAACTAGGACATTTTTTTTCTAAATTATTTTTTTTCATTTAATTAAACTCGTAAATTTATGAGTTTGATCAACTAGCTGGATCCGCTTCAAGTAATGGGATGACAAAGTATCAAGCTTTTAATAAAACGTGATTAATAAGATTTCGATTTGATGAATTTTGGATAATTAAAAGAATTAAACACCAAAAAAAGAATTTTATTAAATAAATTTTGTTTTTTCGTTATTATTATGATTAAAGAGTTAATTGTAATTACTAAATTATTTTAGAATAAAAAAACAAATAGTTTTGCAATGATGTCACATTCCTATCTTGAATCTATTAATGATATTATGAGACATGAAATTGACACAAGTTAATGGTTGCTTTAAGGATCATGATATAGCAGGTACATATCATATATGTTTTTTGGACAATTACAATACATATTACTAGGTACTACTTGTAATTTATGGAATCGAAATAAGTTTCAAATTCCATTAAATGATATAGATCCCATAGAGTCACACCAATAAAAATTTAATTAGAAAAACTCCTTGATTTATTTGACATATATGACATAGCTGATAAATTGAGTTATTTACCTAAACATGAGATATATAATTATGGGCATAATTATATGATGTTAATAGATTTAATAAAATCCAAAATATCGGAAAAGATTAAAAATGAAAGAACCTTTGTTAGCCACAAAAAGGAATTTTTATGGGCAACAAAGATTTATGCATTTCCACCACAATTTATGTGAACAGAAATTAAAACAGGCATAGCTCATCAACAGTAGCTTTGTTTTTAGTGTTTTACGATTTTTTGGAAAGCTTGCGATAATATCTACAATTTGATATATAATAAGTTGTATATCTATGGCGCGTACGGTATGTCCATGCCATACGCGACCTCGCAAGAAAGGCTATTGGGCCAAAATTGGTTATTTTTGACCCAGATTAATTATGAAAATCATGAAAAACGTGGGAATCATGTCTAGGTCAGCAGGGATTTTTTTAAATAGCATAAAAACTATTTAAAAAGATCTCTACTATCTAGGATTTCAATCTAATTATTACTCATCTTCTTTAGAAATCTAAAACTTTGTCTCTCTTCCATTTTGATTTCTCATGTGTTGAGAACCCACAATCTCTTGATACAAGATCTAGTTCTCTTGGAGGATAGAGATAAATGAGCGATCAAATTACTACTTTATAGCAAGAGGAGACTTTGATTTCTAATTAATTTCTTAATGGATACCGTGAAGGTAAAGTCTCAACTTGGTGCAAGGTGCTGCAATGTATCAACCACCATTAGTATCAACAAAGAAAAAAATGATCTTAAACCCTACATCTCAAGGACATTATTTTCATATTTGGAGACAATAAACAGAAGATATGATATTTATTCATTTGAAAATTTGATTTTGGTTTGATTTCAGTCCAAAATGATGATTTTTTTAATACTTTTTGTAAAAAATTTGAAATTTCACTGCTTTAAGTATCAAATTACTTTGCTAGTTGTTTATTTTAATTGATGGTAAGAATTCATATAAATAATTCGTAAAATTCATATATTATTTATAAATAATTCGGTTAAAATTTGATCAATTGAATAATTTATCGTTCAATTCATTGATACAAATAAAATAAATAAATCGTAAATAATAATTAAAATTCATAAATTATTTGTAAATAATTTTGCAAAAATTTCATCAACTAAATAATTTATCATTGTCGATACAAGAAAAATGAATTATTTCTAACCACACAGATGAAACATCGTATCAAGTCATAACTCGTGAAGTTCGGCCTAGTAGTAATGGGCCTTTAAAGCCCATTCAATCTCATCTATATTTCTGACAATACACGAGGAATTTTGCGAATCTAAAATTATAAATTTCTATTACGTAATTTTCTCTTTCAAATGAGATCCGTGATGATGTACTTTCGGACTCATAGTTCTAAGGTATTTATATCTCGTCGTGCAAGTATTTATACATATACTTGCAAATTTTTTTTATCTACAATATTGGCTGACATCTAAAAATATTAATATCAAGTATTACAGGTATATATACACATGCACTGAAGTATTTTTACATATGTGGTCACCTATACTTACAAGTATTTTTTACCTATAACATTGGCTACCATCTGAAAGTATTAAAATCAAGTATTACAGGTATAAATATTTCAGTGCATAGGTATAAATACCTGTAAGTGTAGGTGACCACATATGTATAAATATTTCAGTGCATAGGTCCCTGTGGTCAGCTATTTTGTTAGAGAAATTTTGATGCATGGACGATTAGGAAAGATTGATATGGGATGTGGGGTCCCACTACTTCATTAGATGAATGTTGACGCAAGGACCATTGAGGTACTGGAAAGGGGTGGTCAAATCAAGTTACGCATGCAAGTATTAATATCTTATTTTTTAAGTATTTACACCTATGATGGTTGACGGAGAATCAAGTGCAAGAACTAAGAAATAATTATCATATAATTAGTGGGGATCATAGTACAATCTTTCTTAATTATAGCTGCAGGGATAGATGGAGGACATGAGTGTGGAGATTCATATAATTATTAAAAAAAAATATGAATCTTTGGTTGATATAATTTTTTCCGATTAAGATTTTTTCCTTCTAATCATCTATACATCGAAATTTGTTTCCCCAGCTTCACCACATCTGTTCTTGCCTATAATAATTAAATTCTGAAATGTTAACATTGGCATTTATAATTGATAAAAAAAAAATTCGCCTAGAATTTGGCGTGGCTAGTTACTAGCTAGTCCACTGCAATACTATTTGATCCCCTCTGATAATCTGATTCTTGAATTAACTGGAGAGGATCCAGAATATTTTGTGGAGCCTTCTTTACCAGGTCAGCCATGAATGTACCAAATTCCTTTGCTGGTTGTTTATTTTAATTGATGGTAAGAATTTCCAAATTTTATCGTAGAGCATACAGTATTACACATGCAAGGACATAAGACAATGAAGGGCTAATTTGCACAAAAGAAAGGTTGAACTAAGTAACCATACATATTATATCATTAAGAAATTCACACACCTTATAAGATTGCATCTTGATTTTTAAGAAACACTCCAAATAGCATTTTTTTTTTCCTTTTATTAGAAAATAATAATAAGAGAATATACAAAACAGGGGAGAACATAATTAAAACTACTTGTTGCTAATGCAATGGGCTTTATGCCCTTTTTTCAAGAAAAAAAAAACAGGGGAAACATCCGAACGGCTAAAAACTAACACTCTGTGCAAGTAACCATACAAACTTTAGAGAAATTTGAAAAAGAACGAAGAATAAGACCACACCAAATTTATCTAATAAAAATCTTCATGAGTGAAACTAGCATGTATCGGAAGTCGTTTAAAATAGTTGGTGAGTTTAATTTATATATTTATTTAATCGGATTTGAATAATAAATTGGAACCATCAAAATCAATATATATTTAATAAGTGATGTATTTATATTCTGATTTTGTTAATTAATATTTTTTATTTAATATAAATTCATGCATTAAAAAATAAATTTATTAAAAATAACTTGTGTTTATCACTTATGAACTACATCGGTTGAAAGGAATTTGGTAGAAATGCATTTGTCATGTGTTAATTTAATTGACGTAAATATTTGCAAATTTTAGTCAGGCCGCATCTGATTACATATATATAATTGTAGATGTGCAATCCAGTGTTTTCTTGGACTTGTATTGCACGTAACTGGAGAGGCAACAACAGGACTACAGGAGGGTCTTTTTAATAGGAAAATAGCGTTAAAGCATTAATTATGTAAATAAATCTGCTGTGATTCCAATGGAATAACAGGGTCCTGTTATCCACTCAAAAAAAAAAAAAAAAAAACAGGATCCTGTTGTTCGGATTTCAGATATTAAATTTTGTTGAGATTTGCGTATAAAAAGTTTCTTCATTCAAATTCATGCATGAAAAATTTGAATAGTTGAAATTAGTATAACATGACTCTGTTATTCCATTGGAATCATAACATATATGTCCATTAATTATTCACGAAAGAACACGAGTAGCCTTCAGCTTGAGAACAGAGATACGCTATCTCTAAAAAAAATCATAAAATTTGTACATATTATTGTGTGAAAAAAGTCACACACCGTGTTAAATTACATTAAAATTCCAAAACCATGCAAAAGAACGCTTGTCCTTATTTTATTTATATAAAAAAAGGAAAATGCAAAATAGGGCAAACAGAGGAATACCTAAACAGGGCAAACAGGGCAAACAGGGCAACTTAAAAGACTATTATAAACCAAACAAAAAATGAAAAATTTATGAAAAATACAACACCAAATGCAGCGTGAAATTGTCATTTCATCCATTATAAATCACCATTATATCAATCCTGATCATGGAACATCCTCTGAACAACTCGTACCACCAAAGCTCCGACCTTCATTGCCATTGGAGACCCGTTAAGAAGAAAAGCATGCAAAAGCCACAAGACCGATCCAAGAATGAACAGAAAAAACCCCACAAAGATGTGGTCTTGATTGATTAATGGCGCTCCGACGGCCGACACCATAATCGAGGCCCCTGAAAATAGGAAGAAGAACGCATAGTGGCGCACCGACAATTGCAAGTGATTTGGCTCTTGCTCCCCAAACTCCGGCTCGAGTTGCTGGCGGCCCATGTGCCCTATGCCTTGATTCACCATTTTCTCTTCTTCTTTGTGTTCTTCCTCTTTCTCTTCTTCTTTTTCTTCCGCTTCCTCCTCGTCCTCCACTTCCTTTTCTTCTTCTTCCTCCTCCTACTCTTCCTAGCTTCTTCTTATTCTCCTTTTTTCTCTTCGTCTTCTTCTTCCTCTTCTTTCTCTTCAATTTCTCTTAGTCTCCCTCTTCTTGCTCGTACTCTTCCTCTTCTCTTCTTCTCCTTCTTCCTCCTCCTCCACTTCCTTTTCTTCTTCTTCTTCTTCTTCTTCCTATTGTTTCTCTTCAATTCCTCTTTTTCTCCCACTTCTTCCACCTATTCGTCCTCTTCTCTTCTTCTTCCTCCTCCTCTTCCACCACGTCCTCCTCTATTCTTCTTCTTCTTCTTCCTCCTACTCTTCCTAGCTTCTACTTCTTATTCTTCCTTTTTCCTCCTCTTCCTCTTCTTCTTCCTCTTCTTTCTCTTCAATTCCTCTTACTCTCCCTCTTCTTCCTCCTCTTCCTCCTACTCTTCCTCCTCTTCTTCCTCCTCTTCCTTCTCTTCTTCTTCTTCTTCGGTAGTGCTTATACTCTCTATTCCATCTTATATTTGGATTTGATACTTTGCTCCTTTTTTCGTTATAAATATAGGATTAATTTCTTATTTACCCCCTGAAAACTACTTTAGCTTTCTATTTACCCTTTAAAATGTTGTTATATCTAATAAGTCCTAATAAGTCCCTTAACTCTGCTTACTCTTTCCTATTTTCCCATAGAGTTGAATACTCACTGTCATAATTTTTGTTTTCATTATACCCTTGTTCTTTCTTCATCTAAATAATGATTTTTTTCAATAGAATCAAATTTAAATATTTGAATAGAACAAGCACTATTAATTTAGTTTATACAAAAAAAACAGACAAGATCAGTGGAGACAAAAACACATTTGCTGATCGGTAGAGTCATTTGCTATTGATTTCTGTAATCATATTATATAGATGAGTCATGATTAGTCATTTGCTATTGATCGTTCTTTTGAAATATTTAAATTTGATTTTATTTAAAAAAATCCTAAACAATTGTACTTCTTTATCATCCTCCTTATCCAACTGTGAAGAGTAAATTCTATAAATCAATTAAAAGTTGAGATTCAATTTTGATTAGACCCTATTGTTTTTGCAAAGGAGAATAATATCTCGTAATATATGTGCATAAATAAACGATAAACCTTAATTTAGTCAGGACGCTATAAGGCAAGCCAAATGATTCACATTCATTTGATCGAAACAATCATGCTCGTTTGTACACTCCAGGAATGAGACATAAAATATCATCTTCCAAATGCAACCAATTATATTTTGTGAAATATTACAATTCTTATATTCTGATGAATTTTCTATATTTACTTGATGAAATTTCTGGTAATTTTGACCTTTGTGATTCTCTGTTTTAAACAAAGACTAAATAATTATTAAATTGGTTCATTAGTTCACCGTCGTACTAGAAATCCTTTAGCGATTGAGACTAAATAAATTTCCTTTTTCTTTATTCTCTCGAGCAAACTTATGCCCTGCAATTGAAGCTTCGTTTTATAGTATTTTGCTGTCTATTTGAGGATCACTAAGAGGATGCTTCAGAACACCCATCGCTCCTTAACTAGAAAATGTATGCTTCCGATTAACAAAACTGACTGCTGAGAGCAATAAAAAAATTAACTTATTGAAAAACAAGTTTCCAAGGAGACAGGAGAGAGCGCGCAAGGGCGCGGGCGCAGAAGAAGAATAACGAGAAGCGAAGAGAGAAAAAAATGGAGACTGATCAAGATAGTGGGAGAGTACGGGAAAATAAGGAGACCGATCAACTTTTTTGGAAAGGATATTTTTGTCTTTTATTATTTAATTATAGATTTAACTATGGTTAATTTCAGAATTATTGTTTAATGGATAAAAAGAAAAGAGTTTTAAGAGTTCAAAAGACAAATTAGATATATTTATGTGTTCAGGAGTATATAGAAAATTAGAAAAGTCGGTGAGGATATACGAAAAATTAACACATAAATATAATAACCGGGCTTGGGTCGTTATCATTAGAATCGACCAAGTAACCAATTTCCATTCAACAGATGCACTTCGACAGCCGATGCCCGAAAGTGACCCAAATTTGGTTAATTATGCACATTTTTATTTTCATACGAGGTGGACTTCAGGCCCTCCAGTATTCATTCACTGGAAATCTTGGATTGCAGTATGAAATTATATGTTTTAGTTGGAGACTTCAGAACATTAGATTGTACAATTTAGTATCAGTTTGAAATACCAATAAATGGAGGAGGAGGGTTCCATTGCACCCAAAATTTCATGCTTCCATTTGCACTCATTTTTTTATCTCTTTTATCTTCATTTTCAAAGTCCGAATAGTTGATCCAAACCATTCAACACGATCATCATAATAAAATATACTTGGAGACCAAATTTTATCTTTTTTGAAATTTTTTTACTATTTTTTAAGATATGTACAAAATCACTTTATCGGATGGTCCAGAATCTCCTTAAAATAATAGTTTTGTACCTATCTTAAAAAATAGTAAGCAAATTCCAAAAAATATAAAATTTGATCTCCAAGTATATTTTATTATAATGATCATGTTGAACGGTTCGGATCGACTATTCGGACTTTGCAAATGAAAATAAAAGAGATAAAAAAAATGAGTGCAAATAAAAGCATGAAATTTTGAGTGCATTGGAACCTCCTCTAAATGAAGATAAGAGCACATACAAATATACAATAGGCCTTGAAAAGGAACTAAAAGTTGAGATCTTGAATAATAACAATTCAAAACGAACGCTAGTAGCGGAGTTCTATCGATGGGGGAGACTGTGAATTCACCGCAGGTTAGCTGATTGATTACAATTGAAATGAATGGTCCACAATCGTGATTTTAACTTGTAACGAATCTCAACACGAACAGGCACCGTTTTGAATTAATCTGAACTGTCAATTTCAATTTGAATAAGTCAGGTACCTCGGAGAATATGGATCCAGAGACCGGAAAAAACTGGAGAGGAAATTATAGACAAGGAGACCAAAAGGGTCATAGATTCCCTCATCACATTCTCTATCCTTCGTGGCGCTTTCCACCTCTACATTTTAAAAAGTGTATTAACGGCAATTAAAAATAAAAGTAAATTGAAGGTTTATATAATTAAGAATTGCCCCTTCTGACCGTATGCATCCTATTAAAATTATTTTGTGTAATGCCCACGGGTCTTTCCCTCAAACAAATATATATATATATATATATATATATATTTATATATATATATAAATATTGTGTATCTCAAATTTTAACTATCTGTTACAGATTGATACTAATTTTAAAAGTATTTGTTTCTTTTTAAATCGGTTTAAGAAACTTCGGTCAGAATGTCAGATTCAAATTCTTTAGTCAATTTGAATTTGGATAAAAGTTTAAATTTATGTCATTGCAAACAGAATACAGAAATAGGAGTGTGATTCTTCTTTTCAGCGTAAATTCGGACCATACAAACATGAAACATGCAGAGGTTCATCTACAATCGATCAGGAACATTATCTCTAACTGCTCTCATCCGACCGCATCAAACTGGAAAAAAAAAAAAAAAAAATACAGTAGCCAATAAAATAAAATTTTCTAGTCAAAACATTTGGAAAGACTTAATATGTCGTCTATTTTTTTTTTCCTGAGCACATTGTGTATATAGTATTTTTTTTTTTTCGTAGAAATACATGCTTTTTAATTCAAGAAAATTAATATTTTGACTGAGATGTTAACCTCCATATTTAATCCACATTTTTAAAATATTCTATATACCTTACCAAATTTTAATTCAAGAAAATTAATATTTTGACTGAGATGTATAGTACCATAGCTAGAGTCATATTCTATATACCTTACCAAATTTAAAATATTTCTTTTTTTTTATTATAAATTCAAGTCTTCAAATAGAATACAGACATTTTTTTTCCAAATTATTTTTTTTTCATTTAATTAAACTCGTAAATACATGAGTTTAGTCAACTAGCTGGATCCGCTTCAAGTAACGGGATGACAAAGTATCAAGCTTTTAACAAAACGTGATTAATAAGATTTTGATTTGATGAAATTTTGAATGATTCAAAGAATTAAACACTAAAAAAGGAGGGTTTTATTAAATAAATTCTGTTTTTTAGTTATTATTATAACGGTTATTAATTGTTAAATAATATGAATTATTGAAATTTACATTTTTAAGTGAATCAAGTCTGCACCATATATAGTACGATTTGTTAGTATTGTAATCTAAAAGTCAATTATAAGATAATTGTTTTCTAAGTTTTATTTATTTAATTAAATGATTTGTTTATCATTTTATTTTTTGAATATTTTATTACTTATAAATCATTCAAGTTAAGAATTTGGAATTGTTGAACTCTATAAAAGAGTTAATAAATACTTTAAAGTATTCATAGTCTTGTTAATTAACAAAGAACATTAATTAACAATATAAGACTAGCATCTAGATTAGATGATGATCATGTTCTGCAGATCACATAACAAGGAGTTGTCAATCTAATTAAATAGATACCTGATGGAAATAAGAAAATTGAACGTGACCAAAGTAAAATATTCAATATATATTGTGTTTGTATAAGTAATGCTTTATTTGGGTCTGAAATTCTAAAGTATGATATGATTGTTTTTCTTATATGAGAATAGTATTATCAAGCACTGTCCGTAACTGGCAGTTATACAAATTTTATCTCGATATGTATTTCTCATGTGGAATGTGAAGAGATAGTAATTATCAATAATACCAATGTCCCTCATGTAAATGACAGATGATTTCACTGGATTTATTTATGAAATATTACAAGTATGTGCACATATGATTAATGTGTTAATTATAATTACTGAATTATTTTGGAATCAAGAAACGAATGATTTTGCAAGAATGTCACATTCCTACCTTGAATTTATTCATGATATTATAAGACATGGAATTGACACAAGTCAATGGTTGCTTAGGGATCATGAAATAACATGTACATATCATCTGTGTCTTTTGGACAATTACAATGCATATTAATAGGTGTCACTTGTAATTTATGAAATCAAAAGGAGTTTCAGATTCCATTAAATGACATAGATCTCACATGGTCACACTAATAAGGAATTAATTAAAAAGACTCTTTTGATTTATTTGACATATATGACATTATTGATAAATTGAGTTATCTACCTAAACATGAGATATATAATTATGAGGATAATTATACGATGTTAATGGATTTAATTAAATAGTTTAATAAAATCCAAAATATCGGAAAAGATTAAAATGGAAGAAGCTTTGTTAGCCACGAAAATGAGTTTTTATGGGTAACAAAGAGTTATATATTTCCACCACAATTTCTATGAATAGAAATTAAACCGGGCATATCTCATCAACAGTAGCTCCGTTTTTAGTGTTGTGCGATTCAATAAGATATACAGTTTGATATATAATAAGCTATAGATCTATGCCGCGTACAATATGCTCATGCCGTACGTGACCTCGCAAGAAAGGTTGTTGTGCCAGAATCAGTTATTCTTGATTCAGATTAATTATGAAAATCATGGAGAACGTGGGAATCGTGTCTAGATCGGTGGGAACTCTTCTAAACAAGATGAAAACTATTTACAGAGGTCTCTACTACTTGGGATTTCAATCTAATTATTACTCATTTTCTTTAGAGATCCAAAACTTTGTCACTCTCCCATTCTGATTTTTTATGTGTTAAGAACCCACAAACTCTAGAATCAAGATCTAGTTCTCTTGAAGGATACAAATTAAGGAGCAATCAAAGTACTACTCTCTAGCTAGAGGAAACTTCGATTTCTAATTAATTTCTTGGTGGATATCGTGAAGGCTTTTACTTTAAAGTTTCAACTTGGTGCAAGGCGCTACAAGGTATCAACCACCATTAGCATCGACAAAGAGGTGAAGGATCTTAAACCCTAAATCTCAATGACATTTTTTTTTCTTGTTTGGAAACAATAAACAAAATGTATGATTTTATTAATTTGAAATTTTGATTTTGGTTTGATTTCAGTCGCACATGATGATTCTTTTAATATTTTTCTTGTCAAAAATTTTGAAATTCTACTTTTTAATTTAAGTATCAAATTCCTTTGCTGGTTGTTTATTTCAATTGACGGTAAGATTTTTCAAATTTTGGTATGTGGATATGGGATCTAAACTGTCATTTTTTTTTGTCTTGAATTTAACTGGTGATATAGAAGGATATGCATTAATGTAAATCTAATTTATCCACAATAACGACTTGAATGGGAAAATATCGTAGAGCATACAATATTACACATGCAAGGACATAAGACAATGAAGAGCTAATTTGCACAAAAGAAATGTTGAATTAAGGAATCATACATATTATATCATTAAGAAATTCACACACCTTATAAGATTGCATCTTGATTTTTAAGAAACACTTCAAATAGCATTTTCCCTTTTATTAGAAAAAAAATAATAAAAGGAGATACAAAACAGGGGGGAACATAATTAAAACTACTCGTTGCTAATGCAATGGGTTTTATGTCTTTTTTTTTCAAGAAAAATAAACAGAGAAACAGGGAAAACAGGGGAACGGCTAAAAACTAACACTCTGTGCAAGTAACCATAACTTGTAAAAAGCAGAAAACAAAAGTAGAGAGGATTGAAAAAACAAAGAAGAATAAGACCACACCAAATTTATCTAATAAAAATCTTCATGAGTGAAACTAGTATGTATCGAAAGTCATTTAAAATAATTTGTGAGTTTAATTTATATATTTATTTAATCGGATTGGAAAAATAAATTGGAACCATCAAAATCAATTTATATTTAATAAGTGATGTATTTATATTCTGATTTTGTTAATTAATATTCTTTATTTAGTATAAATTCATGCATTAAAAAATAAATTTATTAAAAATAACTTGTGTTTATCACTTATGAACATCAATTTGGTAGAAATGCATTTGTTATGTGTTAATTTAATTGATGTAAATATTTGCAAATTTTAGTCACGCCGCATCTGATTACATATATATATATAATTGTAGGTGTGCTATCAAGTGTTTTCTTGGACTTGCATTGCACGTAACTGGAGAGGCAACAACAGGAGGGTCATTTTAATATAGGAAAACAGCGTTAAATCATTAATTATGGTAATAAATCTGCTCCTGTTATCCACTTAAAAAAAAAAAAAAAAAAAAACAGGGTCTGTTATTCGGATCCCAGCCATTTAACCTTTGTTGAGATTTGTGTATAAAAAAGTTTTTTCATTGAGATTTATGCATAAAAAAATTGAATGGTTGAAATCGGAATAACAAACCTGTTATTCCATTGGAATAATAACAGATATATGTACATTAATTATTCAACTGAAACAACACGAGTAGCCTTCAGCTGGAGAACAGAGATACGCTATCTCTAAAAAAAATCATAAAGTTTGTACATATTATTGTGTAAATAAAGTCAAACATAAATTACATTAAAATTCCAAAAACCATGCAAAATAACGTTTGTCCTTACTTTATTTATAAAAAAAAGTAAAATGCAAAACAGGGCAAACAGAGGAACACCTAAACAGAGCAAACAGGGCAACTTAAAAGACTATTATAAACCAAACAAAAACTGAAAAATTTATGAAAAATACCACACCA
Organism: Carex cristatella; assembly: GCA_024447775.1. NCBI lineage: Eukaryota > Viridiplantae > Streptophyta > Magnoliopsida > Poales > Cyperaceae > Carex > Carex cristatella. The sequence goes on from JAJHPF010000018.1 coordinate 5,334,077, forward strand.
AATTCCGCGTGAAATTGTCATTTCATCCATTACAAATCACCATTATATCAATCCTGATCATGGAACATCCTCCGAACAACTCCTACCACCAAAGCTCCGACCATCATTGCCGTTGGAGACCCGTTAAGGAGAAAAGCATGCAAAAGCCACAATACCGATCCAAGAATGAACAGCAAAAACCCCACAAAGATGTGCTCTGGATTGATTAATGGCTCTCCGACGGCTGACACCATAATCGAGGCCCCTGAAAATAGGAAGAAGAATGCACAGTGGCGCACCGACAATTGCAAGTGATTTGGCTCCTGCTCCCCAAACTCCGGCTCGAGTTGCTGGCGGTCCATGTGCCCTATGCCTTGATTCGCCATTTTCTCTTCTTCTTTGTGTTCTTCCTCTTTCTCCTCCTCCTCCTCCTCCTCCTCCACTTCCTTCTCTTCTTCTTCTTCCTATTGTTTCTCTTCAATTCCTCTTTTTGTCCCTCTTCTTCCTCCTATTCTTCCTCTTCTCTTCTTCTTCTTCCTCCTACTCTTCCTAGCTTCTACTTCTTATTCTTCCTTTTTCCTCCTCTTCCTCTATTCTTCTTCTTCTTCCTCCTCTTTCTCCCCCTCCTCCTCCTCCTCTACTTCCTTCTCTTCTTCTTCTTCTTCCTCCTACTCTTCCTAGCTTCTACTTCTTATTCTTCCTTTTTCCTCCTCTTCCTCTTCTTCTTCCTTTTCTTTCTCTTCAATTCCTCTTATTCTCCCTCTTCCTCTTCCTCTTCTTCTTCCTCCTCCTCCTCCTCCTCTTCCTCTTCCTTCTCTTCTTCTTCTTTGGTAGTGCTTATACTCTATTCCATCTTATATTTGGATTTGATACTTTGCTCTTTTTTTCGTTATAAATATAGGATTAATTTCTTATTTACTCCTGAAAACTACTTTAGTTTTCTATTTACCCTTAAAATTTTTGTTATATCTAATAAATCCCTTAACTCTTCTTATTCTTTCCTATTTTCCCATAGAGTTGAATACTCACCGTCATAAATTATTTATTTTTCATTATACCCTTGTTCTTTCTCCATCTAAATAATGATTTTTTTAAATAGAACCAAATTTAAATATTTCAAAAGAACAAACACTATTGATTTAGTTTATACAAAAAACAGGTAAGATCGGTGGAGGTAAAAACACATTTCCTGATTGGTAGAGTCATTTGCTATTGATTTATGTAATCATATGGGTCATCAAAATAGCTCCATCGATCTTGCGGATCGGTAGAGTCGTTTTCTGTAGAATCCAAATCAATAGGGCTCGTTCTTTTGAAATATTTAATTTGATTCTATTTTTTAAAAAAAAATCGTAAACAATTGTACTTCTTTCTTATCCTCCTTATCCAACTGTGAAGACATGATTCGTAAATTCTATAAATCAACTAAAAGTTTAGATTCAATTTTGATTAGACCCTATTCTTTTTGCAAAGGAGAATAATGATCTCATAACATATGTGCATAAATAAACGATAAACCTTAATTTAGTCAGGACGTTATAAGGCAAGCCAAATGACTCACATTCATTCAATCGAAACAATCATGATTATTTGTAGACTGCAGAAACAAGACATAAAAGATCATCTTCCAAATGAAACCAATTACATTTTGTTAAATATTGCAATTTCTATATTCTGATGAAATTCTTATATTTACTTGATAAAATTTCTGGTAATTTTGACCTTTGTGATTCTTGTCTTGAACGGAGACTAAATAATTATTAAATTAGTTCATTAGCTCACCGTCATGCTAGAAATCCTTTAGCGATTGTGACTAAATAAATTTCCTTTTTCTTTATTCCCTTGAGCAAACTTGAGCCCTGTGATTGAAGCTTTGTTTTATCGTATTTTGCTACCTATTTCGGTGCCACTAAGAGGATTCTTCAGAACACCCATGGCTCCTTGACTAGAAAATGTTGACTTCCGATCAACAAAACTGACTTTAGAGAGCAATAAAAAAATAAACTTATTGAAAAACAAGCTTCCAAGGAGAGGAGAGAGCGGGCAAGGGCGCAGAAGAAGAATAACGAGAAGCGAAGACGGAAAAAAATGGAGACTGGTCAAGATAGTGGGAGAGTACGGGAAAATAAGGAGACGGATCAACTTCTTTAGAAATGATATTTTTGTTTTTTATTATTTTAATTATAGCTTTAACTATGGCTAATTTCAAAATCATTGTGTAATGGATAAATAAAAAAAGAGTTTTAAGAGTTCAAAAACAGATTAGATATATTTAAGTGTTCAGGGTTATATAGAAAATTAGAAAAGTCGGTGAGGATATACGAAAATTAACCCATAAATATAATAACTGGGCTTGGGTGGATATCATTAGATTCGACGAAGTCACACTAATTTCTATTCAACAGATTCAATTGGACAGCCAATGCCCGAAAGTGACCCAAACTTGGTTATGCACATTTTATTTTCATACGAGGTGGACTTTTGGCCCTCCAGTATTCATTCACTGGAAATCTTGGATTGCAGTATGAAATTATATGTTTTAGTTGGAGACTTCAGAACATTAGATTGTACAATTAGTATCAATTTGAAATACCAATAAATGGAGATAGATTACATACAAATATACAATAGGCCTTGAAAAGGAATTAAAAGTTGAGATCTTGAATAATAACAATTCAAAACGAACGCTAGTAGTGGAGTTCTATCGATGGGGAAGACTATGAATTCACAGGATACCTGATTGAGTGCAATTGAAACAAATGGTCCACAATCGTGATTTTAACTTGTAACAAATCTCAACGCGAACGGGTGCTGTTTTGAATTAATCTGAGCTGTCCATTTCAATTTGAATAACTCAGGTACCTCGGAGAATATGGATCTAGAGACTGGAAAAAAAAACTGGAGAGGTAATTATAGAGCAGGAGGCCAAAAGGGTCATAGATTCCCTCAATTCACATTCTCTGATTCTTCAATTGAATAGCTTTCTATCCTTCGTGGCGCTTTCCACCTCCTTTACATTTTAAAAAGTATATGTTAACGGCAATTACGTCTAGAGAAAACTTTTTTTTTTAACTAGAATTAATCTTAAATATTTTAATAGATCAAGCACCATTAATTTGGTTTTAAAAAAAAACAACTTCACGGATTTAATTAGTGAATGAAGAAACATGTTTGCTCCATTTATTTACTATTGATTTTTGTGGTATGTATAGAAATGGCTCCACCGATCTAGCAAATCGGTAGAGTCATTTTTTATATAATCCAAATCAATAGTGTTTGTATTCTTAAAAAAAATATTAAATTTTGTTCTATTTAAAAAAAATCGAAAAAAAAACAAGTAGACTCAAAAGTATTGAGTCTTATCAATAAATTACAAGAAAATAAAATAGGAGGGTAAAAAAGAAGGAAATGTACAAATTAGGAAAATAAACAGAAAAAGTAAAATAAATTGGAGGTGTAGATAGTTAAGAATTGCCCCCTATGACCGTATGCATCCTATTCCGTTTTTTGTATGTACATTCTATCGAGTGAAATTATTTCGTGTATCTCAAATTTTAAGTATGAATCCGAACTATCCGTTACAAATTGATACTAATTTTATAAGTATTTGTTTCTTTTTAATCGGTTTAATAAATTTCGGTCTGAATGTCAGATTCAAATTCTTTAGTCAATTTGAATTTAGATAAAAGTTTAAATTTATGTCATTGCAAAACAGAATACCGAAATAGGAGTGTGATTCTTCTTTTCAGCGTAAATTCAGACCATACAGACGTGAAACATACAGAGATTCAAAAACAGAGCTAATTTTTTGTGAATGAAATCAATTAACTTTCATTTATTTTTAAAAATTTTATACTAATACTTAATTTTCTGTATAATTTAAAATAAAATATTATTATCCTCTAACCACACTATAAAAAATTTATATCATTCACGTTTGCCCCACGTAATCAGAAAATCTAGGGGGCAGAGGTCCATCTACAATTGGTCAGAAACATTATCTCTTACTGGTCTCATCCGACAGCATCAAAACTGGAAAATAAAAATACAATCACCAATAAAATAAAATTTTCTAGTCAAAACATTTGAAAAGACTTATTGCTCGTAACTTGCTATTGTCATAATGGATTTATGTCGTCTATTTTTTTTTTCCTGATCACATTGTGTAGTATAGTATTTTTTTTTTTTTCGTAGACATACATGCATTTTAATTCAAGAAAATTAATTTTGACTGAGATGTTAACCTCCATATTTAATCCACATTTTTATGTATTAATTAATTATTGCAGTGATATCATTTGAAGTGTGATACTTGACATTTTAAAAAATTTCCTTGCTGTGCGTCTGAATAGATAGGTGCAATATATAATTGAAAGTTTATATTATTAAAAGCTCAGTTCATAAAATATTATTATCCTACAACGTTTTTTTTTTTTTTCTGGTGTTGTAATATCATCGTTTTGTTATATAGAATATGAGTGAGGCTATGGTACTATTATAGTGGCTCGTGCGCTATGATTTCAAATTTTCAATTTGATAATTTTAACAATTAATTCAAATTATCAATGTGATCTTCATATAAATATGTATTTCTAAACTAAATTTTACATTTTTAAAAATTTGTTTACTTTTTTTTTTAGATGAGTAGAAAATCATTTGTTCTACCCATCTAAGAAAAATAAAAAATGTACAAAATATAAATTTAATTTACATTGAAAGGTCGGAATCAATCGATAGAACTTTCAAACCGAAGTGAGTTCATAACGGGGACCAATATGCGCTTTGTATAGTACCATAGCCTAACTCATATTCTATATACCTTACGAAATTTAAAATATTTCTTTCCGTTTATTCTAAATCGAAATCTTCAACTACAATACGGACATTTTTTTCTAAATTATTTTGTTTCATTTAATTAAACTCGTAAATTTATGAGTTTGGTCAACTAGCTGGATCCGCTTCACGTAATGGGATGAAAAAGTATCAAGCTTTTAATAAAACGTGATTAATAAAGATTTCGATTTGATGAATTTGGATGATTAAAAGAATTAAACACAAAAAAGGTGGTTTTTATTAAATAAATTATGTTTTTTAGTTATTATTATAATGGTTATTAATTGTTATATAATATGAATTATTGAAATTTACATTTTTAAGTGAATCAAGTCCGCACCATAGTACAGTGTGTTAGTGTTGTGATCTAGAGTCAATCATAAGATGATTATTTTCTAAATTTTGTTCATGTAATTAAATGATTTGTTTATCATTTTGTTCATTGAGTATTTTTAAGTTGAGAATTTGAAATTGTGGAACTCTATAAAATAGTTAATAAATACCCTAAAGTGTCCATAGTCTTTGTAATTAAAAAAAAACATTAATTAACAACATAAGATTAGTATCTGGATTAGATGATGATCATGTTATGTAGATCATATGAAAAAGAGTTGTCAATCTAATCAAATGGGTACATGATAGATATCAGGAGATTGGACGTGACTAAAGTAAAATATTTAATATGGATTGTATTTGTGTCATAAATATTTTATTTGTATCTGAAATTATAAAATATGAGATAATTATTTCTCTTATAAGAATAGCATTATCCAACACTGTTTGTAATTGGCATTATCCAACACTGTTTGTAATTGGCAGTCATATAAATTCTATTATTTCTCAAGTGGAGTGTGGAGAGATATTAATTATCAATAATACCAATGTCCCTCATGTAAATGAGTAATGATATAATTGTGCCCTTTAATGAAATAATATAAGTATATGCAGATATGATTAAGGAGTTAATCATAATTACTGAATTATTTCAGAATCAAGAAACGAATGATTTTGCATGGATGGCACATTTCTAAGTTGGATTTATTCATGATATCGTGAGACATGAAATTGACACGAGTCAATGGTGGCTTTAGGGATCATGATATAGCAGCTACATATCATCTGTGTCTTTTTGGCAATTATAATGCATATTGTTAGATGTCACTTGTAATTTATGAAATCAAAAGGAGTTTTAGATTCTATTAAATAACATAGATCTCACAAGGCCACACTAATAAGAAATTAATTAGAATTGTTCTTCGATTTATTTGACATGTTTGACATGACTGATAATTTGAGTTCTTTACCTAAACATGATATATATAATTATGGGGATAATTATATGATATTAATGGATTTAATTAGATGGTTTAATAAAATCCAAAATATCGAAAAATATCAAAATGGAAGAAACTTTGTAGCTACCAAAAGGAGTTTGCATGGGCAACAAAGAGTTATATATTTTCACCACGATTTCTGTGAACATAAATTAAAACGGGCATATCTCATCAACAGTAGCTATGTTTTCAGTGTTCTACGATTTTTCGGAAAGATTGCAATAAGATCTACAGTTTGATATGTAATAAGTTGTGGATCTATGCCGCGTACAGTATGCCCATGCCGTACGCGACCAAGCAAGAAAGGGTGTTGGGCCAGAATCAGTTATTTCTAATCCAGATTAATTATGAAAATCATGGAGAACTTGAGAATCCTGTCTAGGTCGGCGAGGTTTCTTTTGAATAGCATGAAAACTATTTAAATAGGTCTCTACTACCTAGGATTTCAATCTAATTATTACTCATCTTCTTTAGAGATCCAAAACTTTGTCTCTCTCCCATTCTGATTTCTTATGTGTTGAGAACTCACAAACCTTAGAATCAAGATCTAGTCCTCTTAGAGGATAAAAATTAAGAAGTGACCAAATTACTACTATCTAGTAAGATGAAACTTTAATTTCTAACTAATTTTTTGGTGGATACCGTGAAGGGCTTCTACTTTAAAGCCTCAACTTGGTACAAGACGCTGTAAAATATCAACCACCATTAGTATCGACAAAGAGGTGAAAGATCTTAAACCCTATATCTCATGGACATTCCTTTCTTATTTGGAGACAATAAATAAAATGTATGATGTTTATTGATTTGAAATTTTGATTTTGAATTTATTTCAATCGCACATTATGATTCTTTTGGTACTTTTTTTATTCAAGTTTTTGAAATTCCACTGCTTTAAGTATCAAATTCTTTTGCGGATTGTTTATTTTAATTGATGGTAAAATTTGCAAATTTTGATATGTGAATATGTGATCTGAACTGTCATTTTTTTTTGTCTTGAATTTAACAGGTGATATAGAAGGATATGCATTATTGTAAACCTAATTTATCCACAATAACGCCTTGAATGGGAAAATATCGTAGAGCATACAATATTACACATGCAAGGACATAAGACAACGAAGAGCTAATTTGCACAAAAGAAAGATTGAATTAAGGAATCATACATACTATATCATTAAGAAATTCACACACCTTATAAGATTGCATCTTGATTTTTAAGAAACACACTTCAAATAGCATTTTCCCTTTTATTAGAAAAATAATAATAAGAGGAGATACAGAACAGGGGGGAACAAAATTAAAACTACTTGTTGCTAGTGCATTGGGCTTTATGCCTTTTTATAAGAAAAAAAAAAACAGGGGAAGCAGCTGAAAACTGGAGAACGGCTAAAAATCTATGTTAACCCGATACTCCTATATAGGCACCGTACCTGTATTGGATACATATCGGACACAGAAACTTGTCCGATACGGTCCCGATATGTATCTAATATGCCAACTAGCGTATCCTAATTCTCTTGATATGGTCTCTGATACTGTTTGACTCGCTCCGATACTTCTGGATGTGGCGGAATACGCGGGTTTCTGCATAATTGAACAATTGCCCATTCTTTTTAGCGCCAAGGGAGAATCGAACCCTGGTAATGAGCAAACAAACGGGGAACCATTAACCACTAGACCAGTGGGCATTTCTTGTTGGAAACCAGTAACTAATATACTTAAGAGTGATGCTTCGGTGCATACAAGGACCTATTTGTAAAATAAACATATTTTTATTTTCAAAGTTCAAACAGTCGATCCGAACCGTTCATCTTGTTCTCCATATTAATATGTGCTTAGAGACCAAATTTTACATTTTTCTGAATTTTTTTACTATTTATTAAGATGGGTACAAAATTCAATGGTTTGAATTTGATATTTTTTGTACCCATCTTAATAAATAGTAAAAAAATTCAGAAAAATATAAAATTTGGTATCCAAGCACATATTAATATGGAGAACAAGATGAACGGTTCGGATCGACTATTTGAACTTTGAAAATAAAAATATGTTTATTTTACAAATAGGTCCTTGTATGCACCAAAGAATTTGCCTATACTTAATATATACTTAGTTTATCTTGAACTTCTTTATATTTAATTTATATAATACAAATGTTGAATTAATAATAATTAAATAATAAAAAATAATATATATAATATACGTATCGTATCCGTGATTTTTGAAAATTACCGTATCGATGTATCCGTATCGTATCCGATACGATACCGTACCCGTATCCATATAACATAGCTAAAAACTAACACTTTGTGCAAGTATCCGTACGAACTTGTAAAGAGCAGAAACCAAAAGTAGAGAAGTTTGAGAATGAAAGAAGAATAAGACCACACCAAATTTATCTAATAAAAATCTTCATCAGTGAAATTAGCATGTATCGAGAGTCAATTAAAATAGTTGGTGAGTATAATTTATACATTTATTTAATTGGATTGGAACAATAAATTGAACCATCAAAATCAATATATATTTAATAAGTCATGTATTTATATTCTGATTTTGTTAATTAATATATTTTATTTAGTATAAATTCAAGCATTAAAAAATAAATTTATTAAAATAACTTGTGTTTATCACTTATGAACTACGTACATCGGTTGAGAGGCATCAATTTACATGGTAGAAATGCGTTTGTCCTGTGTTAATTTAATTGATGTAAATATTTGCAAATTTTAGTCCAGGCCGCAATCCTTTGTTTTCTTGGACTTGCATTGCACGTAACTGGAGAGGCAACAACAGGAGGGTCTTTTTAATAGGAAAACAGCGTTAAAGCTTTATTCAACTAAATCAAATGGAATTCAGAGTTGGTCCGATGCCCATTAGACCTACTTTGTTTCGAAGGATGTAATGATCATTCAATCTGCAACAAGATTTGTGCGAACTTAATTAAAATCTGTGAAACTCTGTTTCAATTACCGTGAGCACATATATAATTCTAATTGTACGGTGATAGAGCTAATTGTACGATGCTTATGGGACCTACTACTGTCTCAAACAAACGAGAAGCCTTCAGCTTGAGAACAGAGATCCGCTAACTCTAAAAAAAAAAAATCATAAAGTATGTATATATTATTATGAGAAAAACTCACACACCGTGTTAAATTACATTCAAATTCCAAAAACCATGCTAAATAACGTCTGTACTTATCTAGTAATGGCAACTGGCAAAAGAAAGTAAAATGAAAAACAGGGGAAACAGAGGAACACCTAAACAGTAATACTCAGTAGCAACTTAAAGACTATTATATGTAAACTTTATTCTATTCTCTTGAGATCTTTCATAATTAATTATGAACAATTCAATTAATAGTCCAAAGATCACCAATACCAAATATTTCACAAACACAGCTTAATATGATCTATTGTTTAAGATGACATACCTTGATTAACAACGGAAGATGTAATGGCTGTCATCTTCTTCCTTCTGACTTCTGACGGTTACTCTTCTTCTCAGAATTCGGTTTCTCTCTCTAACCCTATTTCTTTATGCATTTCTTGATGGAAAAGAATGCGACTCTTGACAGGAAGAGAGGACCCAATCCTTTATATAACATTTAATTCTAAATCTGGTACGTCCATCATATACCAATTCAACGCTTAAGATTAATCACAGATCTAATGCTTTAATTATAGAACGATCTATTTATGATTTAATTAATCGGGTCACATTAAGATTAGAAACTGCATAACGTTAAAAGTAAATGAGCCATTTGCAGTTTCTAATAGCAGATTTCTAACATTATAAAGCAAACAAAAACTAAAAAATTTCTGAAAAAGCACCACACCAAATTCCACATGAAATTGTCATTTCATCCATTACAAATCACCATTTTATCAATCCTGATCATGGAACATCCTCTGAGTAATCCGTACCACCAAAGCTCCGACCATTATTGCCGTTGGGGACCCGTTAAGGAGAAAAGCATGCAAAAGCCACAAGACCGATCCAAGAATGAACAGCAAAAACCCCACAAAGATGTGCTCTCGATTAATTAATGGCGCTCCGATGGCCAACATCATAATTGAGGCACCTGAAAATAGGAAGAAGAACGCACAGCGGCGCACTGAGGATTCCAAGTGATTCGGCTCCTGCTCCTCAAACTCCGGCTCGAGTAGCTGCCGGTCCATCTGTTCTATGCCTTGATTTGCCATTTTCTCTTCTTCTTCGATACTGCTATAGTCTCAATTCTATCTTTATGGATTTGATACTAGGCCAGGGTCAATATTTATATAATCTAACAACTTCAAAAGGAAGGAGATCCTCCCGATTCCCGTCTTTGAGAATTCGCATACTCTGTTTTGAGAAAAGGAAAGCAGTTGAAAAAAACAACCAATTATCTGACACGTCCCAGGCTCCCAAGAACCGACACAAATCTGCTGCGATTCCAAAGGATCACAGGATTCCTACGATTTCAATAACAACCGTTGAAATATTTTTAGATTCGAGTACAAAACTAACTTATTTTAAAATTGCTGCATTTCAATAAATTAATGGTTGAGATTAGAATAGACGATCCTGCGATTCATTATAATCGCAGCAGATTTGCAGATCCAGTGCACATGCACAGTTGAAAAGGCAATGGGCAAACGTTGTAATATTTGATAAACTAAAGGCTATTCTATCAAGAAGAGAAACCATTTGGAGGTAGAATAAAACGCGGAGACGCCTGTAACTTTGTAAGCGACGAACATTAGATTGCACAATTTGTGTCAGTTTGAAATACAAATGAATGAAGATAGACTACGTACAATGAACCTTAGTCCTTTCCAGTGTAATAAAATGCGGTCGATGCGGCCGCATATGCGTATGCGGTTGCAATCTGCATAGAAATCTGTATGCGGTCTATATATGCGGTTCCGCATATTTTATACTGCATATTACTGCATACTGATATATATGAATTATTATTTTAAAATCCACATATATAAGTCCGCATAAAAATCTGCATATGCAGTCGCATACCGTATATGCAGTATGCGATGACTTTTCGCATACCACATAAAAACTGTATTTTATAACATTGGTCCTTTCAAAGAAACAAAAAAAATTGACACCTTAGATAAAAATAAAAATAAAATCGCAAGGAACGCTGTTAGTTCTGCAAAATGACCATAACTGGAGAGGTAGAAAGATGTTGCCATAGATTCTCTTTGTTCAGTCAATCACTATGTCATCTCATTAGTTATGACATGCTTCTATTGAATACTGAATAGCTTCTCTCTGTGGCAGCTTTCTATGTGCTATCGAGTGTGGTTCTTTTTTTTGGGGTCAACTGTAGCATTTGGGGTCAACTCTGCTACAGTGATGAATGAATTATTCGAACTTAGTTGGATGGAATTAAAATTTGTGATTCGCAGAATAATTAAGTATTATACATTGAATTCATATTTGAATTTCCAGTTTCACAAGAGAGCTAAAAAAAATCACAAATATTTCATAAAATTCATATATTATTTATGAGTAACTCGGTTAAAATTTAATCAACTGAATAATTTATCATTCAATTCATTGATACAAGAAAAATAAATTATTCGCAAGTAATTAGTAAAATTCATCAATTATTTACGAATAATTCAAAAAAAAATTGATCAACTGAATAATTTATCATTCAGTTCGTCAATACAAGAAAAATGAATTATTTCTAACCATACATATGAAACATCGTATCAAGTCCATTTACAATCGAATTATTTCTAACCATACATATGAAACATCGTATCAAGTCCATTTACAATCGATCAGGACCTAATCATATGATTCATATCCAACAAGAGATTGCCAATAATAGCATTAAATTTCTAAGTCAAAACATCTGGAAGAGGCTGGCGTAGCTGATAGTTTAGTCCGATACTCCGATGGGACCCGTAAGCGGATTCCTAAATATAAGGGCTGTTTAGTCTCCAATGAAGAATGCACGTGAGATAGAAAACTGATTTTTTTTTTTTGTCACGTGAATAATGATCTGACTGAACATGTCTTAATGGTGCTACCTACTTTTACATGATTATTCGATTTCGATCTCATATTGAACTGGATCAGAACCATAAGTCTTATGATTCTGATTAATTTAGATATAACATAGTTTAAAAAATATAACTAGTTAAATTATAGTACGTTATAAAATTACTAAAGTAAATTCAAATTGAAACCAATATTGTAATAAATAGAATACGAATTTGATTTAATTATTCGATTCAGAACTGAACTTGACCCAACACTCTCATAAATATCCAATACAATGTTATTACAAAGTTTGTACTCCAAGCTATATCTTTATTTCTAAAGTTCAAAGAGCCGATCCAAACCGCTCAACGTGTTTTTTATATTGAAATGTACTTGGAGACCAAATTTTACATTTTTTTTTGAATTTTTTCTACTATTTATTAAGCCACTTTGAAAATCCCTGATCCACTGTGAACAGTAAAAAAAACAATAAAATTTTTTGAACCATCGGATCAATGATTTTCTAAACCCTAAACCCTATATATATATAACTTGTTTCGTAGCTCAGGATATTTAATTAGAACTGGAAAAAAAAAATTAGTAATAACAATTATCATTTTACTAGTAGAATGGTACTTGATCTATGGTTGTGATATAACGTTTCTTTCTGGTATTAAGGGAAGATGATTTTTATTTTAAAGATGACGTGAGAGTTCCAATCTCCAAAACTTTCTTGTGTACAGAGCGCTGTATATATAGGAATTGGTTCAAGAGTAGAAAATGCTCAGTGCAGAAAAATTTAAGATTGACCTATCCAAATTTAAATTCTGAGGTAAACAAAATTTGAATTTTGGGGATAGGCAACTTAATTTTCAAAATCTAGATATAAACAAACTATCTCAATGTGGCTCCCTGGTCGTGCTACAAAAAAAAATATATAATATATATATATAGAGTACGTCTAACACATTTCCTCTAGCATATCAAAAAAATGTAAAATTTGGTCTTTAAGCACATTTTAATATAGAGAACACATCTAACAGTTCAGATCGACTTTTTAAATTTTGAAATTTCAAATTTAAACCGGTAGCACTTCGGCCCATATGCTACCAAAAGCACATTAACCGGACTCTATATATATATATATATGCAATGTATGTGCACAGATAAAATAACAAATTACACAAATTCAGCTCAGCTGTAAAAGAAATGCAACAACAGCCTTTGAATGATAAATTTACGCTTTCAGCCTCAGTCAATCGTTTGAAAAAAAATATAAGTCAAAAAACACAAGTCAAAAAAAATAAGTCAAAAAAATAAGTAAGTCAAAAAATAAGTCAAAAAAATAAAAATTTTAATCCGACCTGCCGGATTCGAACCAGCGACCTAAGGATAGCTGCTACATACTACAGTCCTCCGCTCTACCAACTGAGCTAAGGTCGGTTTTGATAATTATGTTTCTTTGTTGTATAATATCTGGCTAGAAAGAAATGTGATAAAGAAAAATGAATCATTTGGTCGTAATTGTTGTGAACTCCAAGTTGAGGTTAGTCATTAACAGACTTTATATTTGATAAACTCTACAGATTGGGATAAGGGGATGAGAACGAAAATAATGTGAAAAGTAACAAATTAAAATATTAATATACTTTAACTATATTTTAATGTAAAATTAACGTCTGGGAAAGTTTCGACAGTAGTGATTTTTTTACAAACTCAACGAAAATTAAGTTAAAATATTATAATTTATTCATGTATGTATAGTATGAGCAAATCTGAAAGTTTTCTAGCTCTCACCAATCACCAATGTCACATCATTAATGTTTTTAGGCCATTGGATGAGTCATAACTCATATAGTTTTATTGATTGAAGGGCTAATCTTCACTTAATTTTTGAACAATAAATGTTTAGTCAGGTATTATTCAAACATCAAAGTGTAGGTCCAAAAAAAAATATGTGCTAGTCAATAAACATTAACGTGGGACCAAAGTCGAATAAAAATATAAATGCATTGAGAATTAGCATTTGGTCTAGTGGCTAAGGCACATGGTCTCTATGTGAAAGGTCATAGGTTCGAAACTCAGATGGAGAAAATCCTTTGTTGTAATAACAGAGTTAACCTTTTTTTTCATAGTAATTTCATGTGCAAGTTGAAAAAAAATACATAAGTTCATTTACAAAAGAATTGTAGAATTCGAATTAATTGAACCAGGAAGAATTATCTGAGAGGCCCACATTTTATCAATCTCAATCTTACTTTAGCTTTGTGGATTTACCAATCAAAGAATATAAGGACACCAAGTCTTGTGATGAGTTCAACCTCAAAAATATCGAATAGACTTCAAATAACTTTAAGTAACAAATTCAAATTATTGAAATCAATCTACTTAATGTCATGTATTTACATTTTACATGCAATAACAATATTTTTTTAATTTAATTTATTATAAAATCCAGCAGGAAAAAAATGATAAAAAACAAATACATTAAAATTAAATAACCAATGTTGTACTAAGCAACATGTCTTCACAGCAAAGTTATAGTTTAAATAACGGATGTAAACGGAGGGAGTATACGTTAAATTAGAAGAAAATTATAAAAAAAAATTACTAGAAAATTATAAAAAATTATAACCAATCAAATGAGAAGAAGAAAAAATTTAGTAATATTTTTTTCAATTACAAATCGTGGAATCTCTTTTGTAATTTCCGTTTCTTTTTTACCATCTGATAATTAAATACGATAAAACTTTTGAATTAATAAACAAATGTTGGTAATACATTTAAAAGTACGAAAAAAATATTTGATAATATTTTGAAGATCAATAGCTTGTCACAAATAAATAAAAAAACTACTAGAATGCATGCAGGTATAAAAGGATTTCACTAATACATTATTTGATTTCTTAAAAATACATCAACAGAAAAATAGATCAGAGTTAATAAAAATATAAAAAAAAATCTTTATTTAAAATATAAAAAGGAAAAAAAAAACAAAGAAACAAATATTATATGAAATGAGTAATTATGTCTCTGAAGAAACTAAACACTGAATGATCTTATCCTCTTTTATTCTGAAACTTTATCACATATTCACATGATGGATTTATCTCAATTAAACAAACAACTCCCAACCAATCTAATAAACTCAAAGCCCAAAACTAACCATCTCCTGAACCAACCTTAAACCCTTTCCCATGACCCCTTTTCTTCCTATAAATACCACTCAATGTGTCTATTTCAAAATCATCCCAAGAATTTTATACATCTCTATCATGGCTTCCTACCAAACTTGCCTCCTCTCCATGTTCATTTCTGTTGCTTTTGTGCTTTCATCCAACATTAACACGGTGCATGCGGCTCGCAACCTGGACGTGACACCAGAGCAAACATTCCCCGGTATGACGGTACCGGAGCAGCCGAAAATCGACCCCTCGCCGAAAACCCCCCTGCCCAAAGACCCCCTTCTGAAAGACCCTGTGGTACCAACTGTACCTAAAGATCCTGTTGTACCAACCCTTCCAAAATTACCCTTCGGCTGGTTTCATTTTCCCACAATTCCGAAAATGCCCGGAGTACCAGAGCCTAAATTTCCAGGTTGGCCCAAAAGCCCATGAGCTCCTTGGGCTGAAAGGAGGCAATTTACATGGTGCACTCTTACGCAAGACCGTGTGCGTGCAAGTGCCTTGGGGAACTAGGTTTTAGACCTTAGTAACTCTACTACTGCAGTGTGTTTAAATGTTTATGCATTTCATGTGTGAAAGAAGTATGTTGTACTTGTAATATTTTGTAT
This sequence comes from Carex cristatella, assembly GCA_024447775.1. NCBI lineage: Eukaryota > Viridiplantae > Streptophyta > Magnoliopsida > Poales > Cyperaceae > Carex > Carex cristatella. The sequence continues at coordinate 5,350,017 of JAJHPF010000018.1, forward strand.
GAATAAAGTTATAATATGTTATAATATTGGTGTTATTTACACTAATTCTAAAATTTATTGGATAGAATTCAAGCGACTAATTCAAATTTGTTAAAACGATTTAATTTATGAGTGATGTGTTTAAAAGACAAGAAAAATTATTTTTTCGAGTTATTTTAGTACTAAGTCAAGCGGTCAAAAATGTTGAAAAATGAATGTATTAAAATTAACTTAAAACTCTTATATTTGACAGCCTGACTTGATACTAAATAAATTTGTAAAAATTATAAATTTTACATGTAAATACACAATTAATAAAGTAGATCGGTTGGAACGGTTTGGATTCATCGTTAGAGGTCGATTCAATAAGTTTTGAAATTGGTGGTATTTAGACTAAAATGACATTGATATCATACTAGTCATCAGTTATAATTATTTTTTCATTTTCATCTGCAGTGACATATGCTTATTGTTCTTGGCTAATTCCTTGCTTCATATGTGGGTTTAGTTTAACATCAGGGATCGACAAAAAAAATTACCTCATGATTTTTGAATTCTTGATGAAATTGATTAGTATTTTTTTTTGGCATGTTCTAGTCATCCTATTTTATCATTGTGTAATTTAAATAAAAAATCAATATTATTGTGGTCAAGATAACTTTCTTAATTTAATTTGAGGAATAAATGAGACCACCAAAAAAATTAATATAAAATAAAATCATTTAGGGATGACCCCCCTTATATTCAAGAATTCAGATCCTATGCAATAAGTGACCATGTAGAATGAGCTCTGAGTCTTCTGTTTTAATATGGTACAAATAGAGCAGACTCAGGATTTTTGTTAGAACGGGCAAAAAAAATATCGAATCGGGTTTAATAGCTAATTATATTTAAATTCATTAACTAGTTAGATACTTGATAAAAAAAAAAAAAAAAATGTTTTAATTTATACTTTCTAATACTATAATTTGTAATTTCTAATGATTTAACCTATAATTCTAATTACCAATTATAATTCATGAAATATATTTTAATTTTAATCATAAATTTAACCTGAATTATATATCAAACATCCAGAGGGGAGCAAAAAAAGTTTCAGGAGGAGAAAAGCCGATTGAAGCTTCCGATCTCCACTAAAACTTAAAATCCAGAAAAAAGCAGCTACCTCTGGAACTACGTGGATCCATCCCTGGATACAGATCTTAAAGTGAGCCTCCATAATTCAAATTCTAGTTTTGCTTCTGAACATGCAGCGAATTTATCTTTGTTTTCTGAATTTGTTTTTTTCTTCCCTCTCTTTCGAATTAAAAGTAATTAGGAGGGTACACACACAAGATTTGAATAAAAAAGTTATTTGAGGAAATTGAAAAGTCATAACGAATTTTACATGAATAATCTTTAAAGTTGTCGTATTATGTATTACTTTAAAAATTCTAAAAGAACCTGTCATTAAATTAAATTGCTAGGTCTCAATAGAAAAACTTTTTTTGTTGTGGTGCACCAAAAAATAAAGAGGCTAATACATACTAAAAATTATATTGGAAGCTAGTACATTTAAAAAATGAAAGATATCAATTTAATTCTAACATATATAATTTTTTTAATAAATATTGAAAGTCAAGTTATCCAACTATATTATATTTAACTATCGGAACAACTTCAGCAAGTAGCTTAAAAAAAACACAAAACTAACAGTGTGTTGCAATTTTTCTTGTGGGAATTATGTTAGTTTGGTTATCCTTGTAATGAAGTTGTTTCTCCGAACAGCTGCTGATTTTATATCCACTGAGATATCTCAATTTTTCAGTTTATCCAAAAGACGGGAAAAAAAAATATATTTTGTGACTTAGGTTTGACTGCTTAATTAAAAAATTTACAAAAAAAAAATAGATCAGAGTTAATTAAATTTGTATTTAAAAAAAAAAAACAGAGAAAGAGACATTCTACGAAATGAACAATTGTTTACCAGCCTGAGATTTAAGTCTCTGAAAAAACTATACACTGAATCTTATTCTTTTTTTTATTCTGAAACTTACTTTATGAGTCATTGATTATGAACATATGCACATGATTGATTTATCTTAAACAAACAACTGTACCTATTCCCCCAACCAATTTAATAAACAAAACCCCCAAAAATAACCATCTCCTTAACCAACCAAAAACCTTTTCACATGACCCGGTACTTTTACGTTGCCCTTTTTAGTTTTGACCCTATAAATACCACCCAATGTGTCTCCATCAAAATCATCCCAAGAATTTTATACATCTCTGTCATGGCTTCCTATCACACTTGCCTCCTCTTCATGTTCATTTATGTTGCTGTTTTGCTTTCATCCAACATTTACACGGTGCATGCAGCTCGCAACCTACACGTGACATCAGAGCAAACGTTCTCCGGACTGACAGTACCAAAAGTCCCCCTTCTGAAAGACCCTTCGGTACCGATTGTACCTAAATTTCCTGTTGTACCAACATTTCCAATGCCGAAAATACTGCCTAGACCCACAATCTTTCGAAAATTACCCTTCGGTTCATTTCATTTTCCCACAATTCCGAAAATACCTGGAATACTTAAGCCCAAATTTCCAGGTTGGCCCAAAATCCCATGAGCTAATTGGGCTAAAATGAAGGCATTTTGGTGCCCCCTTACTGGCCTTAACCAGACCTTAGTATCTCTATTATTGCAGTGTGTTTATCTATTTCATGTGCGAAAGATAATATCTTGTATTATGTTTTGTTTGAATAAAGTTGCAATTATGATATGGGTTTTCGTTTTCATCTGTTATGTTATATGCTTGTTGCTAATTTGTTTCAAAAGTGGGCTTAATTTAACATCATGGACGAATCTCGTAAGGGTAGAGGTGGCTAAACTATCTCATGATTTTTGAAATCTTCATCATATATATATCAGAGTTTAAATTAGTATTTCTATTTTGGCATGTTTTAGCTATCCTATTTCATCTTGTCGTAGTCTACCAAAATAAAAAAAATAAAAAAAAGGAATCACTAATATTGTGATCTGCACAAAAGAGAGACCACTGAAAAAATAATATATATAGAATAAAATAATTTAGGGGTGATCTTAATTATCCTCCCTTTATATTCAAATCCTAGTTGCGCTTGAAACCTTCTAATCCTCTTAGATATCTCAACTTTTACGTGACCGACGTGGCGACGTCTAAGGTGCTTATTCGGGAATAGTGAATGTGCCAATATAGTGCTTTGATATTCGTGCATAACGTATTTGAACGGTTGAGATTTTCCAAAAAAGCACTCAAATTTTGAGATATCTCATCAGAAGATGCGAAGGCGAAACCTCCACTACTCCAGATTATTCGCAGTTAAAAACTGACAGGGGCCGAGCATGCAACAAATTCCCCTTTGTTTTCTTCTTTAGTTTTTTTTCTTCCGAATTAAAAAAGAAGAAGAAGGGAGCACACTGCATACAGGCAGGCATTTGAAAAGAAGTTATTTGAGAAAACTAAAGAGTCATTAATAGAGTATTCCCCACAGACAGTTAGTTAGAGTAATTAGTTAGTTAGAACCTTAGTTAATTAAACTAATCATAGTTACATGTTGTATTTACATTCTTGCCATACAAACTGTTGCCTATATGTATGAGATAGGTATACTGTAATAAGGTTACACTGATATAATTCAAGATAGATCTTGCTTTCATAAATTCTCTCTCTCTGTTGAACCTATTAGTCATAACGAATTTTACATGTAGAAACCTTTGAAACTGAACACGAGTGAGGCTATGGTACTATGCATAATGCATATTGGTCCGTGCTATAGACTCAAATTTTCAATTTGAAAGTCATAACAATCAATTTGAACCGTTCAACATAGTTTTCATATGAATATGTATTTGTAAACTAAATTTTACATTTTTTTTTTTAAAAATTTACTATTTTTTTAGATGCACAGTAATAACTTGATCTAAAAATTATGGATTATCCAAAAACAATGATTTTCTACCCATCTAAATAAATAATATAAAAAATAGTAAATTTTGTTTACTAGTAAATATTCATATGAAAACCATGTTAAATGGTTGGATCAACCGTTAAGATTATGTAAACAAAAATAGTAATCCATAGTATGGACCAATCTGCGCTATGCATACTCCACGTATCACTTCAAAAATTATAAAAAAGAATTATGTCAATAAATTAAATTGCAAGGTCTCAATAAAGAATTTTGTTTGTAGTGGTGCACCAAAAAGAAAATCCGCCTATGGGAGATTTCATGCTATTCAATTTGTAATGAATTCATCTAAAAAAATTCTATAGTAAGTTTAGTAGAAGAAAATTAAAAGGAAATGAGGTAGGAACTTGGTCCATAAAATTATGAAATTAAATTGGTACCGATTTTCCAGAGCTATGAACAGAATAATGAGTCTGGTATTTCTCTAGTTATATGCAATAAATGCTCCCCAAAATAATTTCCAAAAAAATAATTATATGAAATAATACTACTCATCGTAGCACTTGCTAATATTTCTAAAATAAATTTATAAGATTTTTAGCTTGAATTTGACAGTTTGATTTTGAAATATAAATAAAAGTGTGTTTGTGATATTTAGTAATATTTTCAATTACATTTCATAGATCTTTTTCTAATTTCCTTTTCCTTTTACCTCCTGATAATTAAATTGGATAAAAGTTTTGCTTAAAGACAAATAAACAATGTTGACAACACATTCAGCAGTTCGAAACAGAAAATGGTTGATATCAGTTTTTAAGATCACTAGCTTGTCACAAGCAAATAAAGAACACCATGTTGATAGGGGTGAAAACGGAGCGAATACGGAATGGATAGTAGTAAAATCATATTCATATCATTTTTTTTATTTTCCGAATACAGATACAAAACAGATATCAGACATATCATATAGACAGATACAGATACAAATTTGGATCAAATCGGATATTTATTAAAATAATATTAAAAAATATTAAAGTTCATAATATTTATCTAATTATAATGGTGAATAACATAATTTTTTCATAATATATATTAAAATATATAGTATATATCTACTATTTAGAAACGGATAATTGAAACAGAAACTATATTTAATCCAGAATAACTTTACTCCACAACCAAACATGACCAATATGAAAAGAAGGTTACAATACCTCATGTCTTTTATGTCTTTTATATCTCATCATATCTTATATTTTATATTTTCATTTTTAAAGTTCAATCTATCGATTCGAACCTCTCAATATGATATCAGGATGAAATTTTATAATTTTTGAAAAAAATTATTATTTTTTTGATAGGTAGAAAATTATTGTTTTTAAACGGTCCAAAAACAGTGATTTTGTACCTATCTTAAAAAAATAATAAAAAATTTGCAAAAATTATAAAAGTTCATCCCAAGCATATTTTAGTATGGATATCATGTGGAACGGTTAGGATCGACAGTTTAGATTTTGAAAACAAAAATATACAATATGAGGTATTGAACCCTTCTTTAATATGAAATGAGAACAATAATTATATCACAGATGATATGGATCTCATCTCTTTACAAATTAAGGACTTAGGTTTGATTTCTTAAAAAATGCACCAAAAAAATATATATATCGGAGTTAATAAAATTCTTATTCGTAAAAGAAAAATAAAGAAACAAACAAACATTGAGCAATTATTACCAAGCCATAAATTATTTAAGTCTCTGAAGAAACAAAACACTAAATCTTATCCTCTTTTATTTTGAAACTTTATCACATATTCACATGATGGATTTATCTCTTGAACAAATAACTGTATACTTGGTTCCCCCAACCGATCTAATAAACTCAATGCTCAAAACTAACCATCTCCTTAACCAAACATAGACCCTTTCACATGACATGCTACTTTTACTGTTACTCTTTTTACCCTATAAATACCTCCTAATGTGTCTCTTTCAAAATCATCCAGGAATTGTATACATCTCTATCATGGCTTCCTACCATACTTACCTCCTCTCCATGTTCATTGCTGTTGCATTTGTGCTCTCATCAAACATTAACACGGTGCATGCGGCTCGCAACCTGGACATGACACCACAGCAAACCTTCCCCGGTATGACGGTACCGGAGCAGCCAAAAGTCGATCCCTTGCCAAAAAATCCCCTGCCAAAAGACCCCCTTCTGAAAGACCCTGTGGTACCAACTGTACCTAAAGATCCTGTTGTACCAACCCTTCCAAAATTACCCTTCGGCTGGTTTCATTTTCCGACAATCCCGAAAATGCCCGGAGTACCAGAGCCCAAATTTTCAGGTTGGCCTAAAATCCCATGAGCTCCTTGGGCTTAAAAGAAGGCATTTTGCATGAAACACCTTATGAAAGACAGTGTGAGTGCAAGTGCCTTATGGAACTAGACTTCAGTTTCCTTAATTAGACCTTAGTAACTCTACTACTGCAGTTTGTTTAAGTATTTCGTATGTGAAAGAATATCTTGTACCTTTAAATGTTTTGTATGAATAAAGTTATAATTATGACATTATGAGTTTTTCTTTTCATCTGTCGTGGCCTATGCTTATTGTTCTTGTAACCCCTATAATTTAACATTAGCATATTAATAGTGACAGGTTTCTTATTTTTCCATAAAAACATCTGATGATTGCATGCATGAAAACCCCACAGAGCCATAAATTAAAGGTTTGTGGTTTCAAGAGTTACTATACCAAAATTATTAAGAAAAGAAAATATTGTGACTGCATATTAATTAGTCTGTGAAACAAAATATTATTAAGAGCAATGTTATCAGAACCGAACCGGACATTGACCCGGTAAAGCTCCGGGTCAATGGTTTACTGGTCGAACCGGTAAGTCGACTGGTTCAATCGCTGGTTTTTTAAAATAGTTATAAATTATTATTTCAAAGTCCATCTAGATATTTACTTTCGCATCTAACTCTTCTAACAAGAAATAATGATAATATGTATTGTCTTAGATAAGATAATACATAACTCGTAGAGTGTATCAGTACTTTATCATGAAATGTTCATTTAAGCATTTTGTCAAACACATTAGAGGCATTTATTATTCAATAAGGGTGCGTTTGGATGGGTGAAGAATAGCTACTATTCCAGATTAGCACTATTCCGAGCTACTATCCGGCGTTTGGGTGTGTTTGGATTAACGAATAGTCACTATTCTTTGTTTGTCTTTTGTGGGATAGTCCACTATTCTACTATTCCTACAAAATATTGAAGTAGCTACTATTCTAAAATTGAGGATAGCTCTATCCTAAAATTGAGGATAGCTCTATCCTTACTACTATTCTTGATTCATACAAACGCACCCTAAGTGTTAACCAAATATGAGTAGTTTAACTATCATATACAAACACAAATTCATCAATTAGTGTTAGTATTTACTTGAGAATTTGCAGATTGGGCTTTTGAATGACGATATGGCCCATTGTTGCTTCAGCTTGAGTTGTCTTTGTAGGTTTTATTGCTTGAACTTTGAACCTTGAGAATCTGAGTTGGTCCATGTGCTTGTGGAGGGGATCATGTTTCCGTGAATCATTCTAATTATTTACATATTTTGATCTCCTTCCAATCGTATGAGAGAAGAGAAAGGAAAGATCCAAATGAAATGAGATTTTCGCGAGGAGATTTAATAATTTTTTGGGTTCAGTTGAGAACCGGTTTTTAAAACACGGTTTTACTGGGTTTTTATTCAAAAGTCGGTCAAATAACCCGGGTTTCAACGGTTCTAATACTTGTATGGTCTAATTAAAGAACCAAACCAGAACTAACTACAGTTTCGGTTTTTTTCCGGCCGAACCGGCCGGTCCGGTTTTTATAACACTGATTAAGAGCTCCAATTGAGGATGAAAGCCATGAATGCTCATATTCCATCACAGTGACTTTAATCCAAAATTTAACACTCTGTGCTGTCTCAATAAATATTGCCATGTCTTTTTCTCACAAAGCAGGTTGAAAATCCTAAACTGCTTGCGAAGCATTTGGCGATATTCTCCGATATCCTTTTAACCATTTATCCGATCCGTACCGTATTCGATAAGACGGGTATGGATATTTTTTTTTTTTTAGCTTATCGGATATGGGTATGAATAAGAAAGCATGAAAATGAAATTTATAATGAAATTGGAAAAAAAAATGATTCGTCACATGTGATGCATACAAATGTATGTTTAAATGTTATTTTGTATGCATTATAAATAAAACAAAATCATTTGTTCTCAACTTCTCATGAAATTAAGCACGCAGATCCATGCACGCTGGAAGATTTTTCAGCATGGGAAAATGTCACTTCTCATAATCGAGGTGACAAACATGTAAACAGCATTACATACATAAACAATATTGCTGATGTATAACATTGTGCAAGGATAAGCTTGTTATAGAGGATTAACTTGGTGGTGCAGCCCAATTTGTATTTTGCGAGGATAATATTATGTCTTTTTTGAACCAGACAAACATGTATAATTATTGTGATTTCTGATTCAGACATCCAGGACTCTTGAGTCGGATCCTTCACTTGAACTAGAAGGATATAATTTGAAGGATTTTCTAGCTAATATTGATATTTACAATCAGATTGATAGAGCAGCTAGATTACTGCCTCCCCTTTCTCCTTCTGAATCTACCTCTAGTTCTATTGACTCTTCTGGTGTCCCATTTCTCCTTCTGAATCTACCTCTAGTTCTATTGACTCTTCTGGTGTCCCCTTTCTCCTTCTGAATCTACCTCTAGTTCTATTGACTCTTCTGGTGTCCCCTTTCTCCTTCTGAATCTACCTCTACTTCTATTGACTCTTCTGGTGTCTCCTTTCTCCTTCTGAATCTACATCTAGTTCTATTGACTCTTCTGGTGTCCCCTTTCTCCTTCTGAATCTACCTCTAGTTCTATTGACTCTTCTGGTGTCCCCTTTCTCCTTCTGAATCTACCTCTAGTTCTATTGACTCTTCTGGTGCATCTGCTACTGCAATCACCTATGTTATGTAGTTTTGTCGTTTTATGATTATGTAGTTTTATGGTAGTTCTGTTATATAGTTTTATGGTAATTTTTGTGATATTTACTTTTGATGTTGTGAACTTTATGTTATAATGTCTTTTGAATTCTAGTTAAGGCAATTGATGTACGGACATATATTTTGATTTCGTAATGAAATTGGTGGGAAATCACTTTTATCAAAAAAAAAAAAAAAAAAAACTACATGCTATTAAAAAAATGGTTCTTTAAGTAATTTCAGAAATATTTGAAAGGCTGGCAGGTCACCAATTTTAACTAAAATCCCTTTTAAAATATTATATAACAATATAACATCGAAAATTCTGAGGCAGCAGTTGCTTTAGTTTCTATTAAGATCCGCCCATGAAGTAACAAACATAGAAAAGAGAAAAGAGAATACAGAGAATGAATACAAATGAGCAATTAGGAAGCTACCTTAGAAGTCTTTGAAGAAAGCAAACACTTTAATGTTATGTTATCCTTTAATTTATATCACATGCATTTACATTTGATCTTGAACTAACAACCATACTCTATTCTCAACAAACAACCAATCTACTAAACATTTAAGCTCTCACAAATAAATACAAGTACTTTAATCAGTTATTTAACCAATTACATTCCCTTTTCCGTGACTCATTTTTGCCCTATAAAATACATACACAACCCAAAATGTCTCCAATTCAAAATCATCCCACGAATGTTATACATCTCCATCATGGGTTCATGCAACACTTTCTACCTTTCATTCATCCTTTATATTGCTCTATTGTTTTCATACAACATTGACACATTGTGTGCCGCTTGCAACCAAAATTTGATGTCACAAGATCCCTTACCAGTACCAGAGCTGCCCAAAGTCGACCCCTTGCCGAAAGATACTCTGCTGAAAGACCCGATGTTACCAACCCGACCTAAAGATCCTGATGTACCAAATCTTTCGAAGCTGAAAGTATTGCCAAAATTACCTTTTAATCCATTCAATTTTCCTTTATTTCCATTTTCCTCAATTACTAATTCCTTTGCCTCACTTTCCTATTGGTCCCAAAATACCATGAAGGCCTTGGGCTTGAAGGGGGCACTATGCATGGTGCTTCCTCATGGAAGGCAGTGTGCAAGGGCCTTGTGAGAGTTCAATTATTCTATTACAGCTGGGTGTATATGTAAATGATCTTGTACTTCAGATGTTCGGCATTAATAAAGCTGTAATATTATGATATTGGTTTAATTTGTTCCCCTGTGATGTATTTAATGTTCTTGGCATATATATCATGGTTCACTATAGGGCTCAATCACAAGCAAATTTTGCATAAAGCACACAAACTTGGGTTGGTAAAGAAAAATGCAGTCAATTTCTCAATCTTTGTCAGATGTGGATCAACTCATTAAAAGTTTGCATCAATTTATAATTTGCTTCAATTCAGCTATTTCAATTTCATTCCCTGATTTCATGAAGACTTTTCTTGGATCACAAATTGCTATTTCAGCAGGATTTCTTTATTAATTTACATATAGGTTCCTTGCCTGGCCAATTTGGTCACCAATAAGCCGCAATTGTGCAATGGACCCTCAATTAAAATTCAACTTCCTACCAATTAGAACTTGATTGCACAACAATGGCTGAACACAATTAAGCTACTAGAACACTAAAGAAAAAAAAGACCAGAAATTAATTAGTACAGGTAAATGTGGGACGGTAAAAGACAGTTGCTCTGGCATGGAGTTTCATCAATACTAATACAATCAAGTATTAATCGGTATCAGGTTTGGTGTGGCGGGCTTTGTGAACTCCGCCCGGCCCAGTTAAAATGGCAAATGGTGACGGGCTGAGATTTATTTAAATCAACTGTCCATGTTCTGTCCAGTGTTGGTCGAGCACTTAAAAGGATACGAATGGTGACTGAATAGAGCCGAAATTTTTATTAATAAGAAAATAAAATAAAAAATATCGGCTTTGGGGGAAGGTTTTGCGGAGAATTTGAAAAGTAGAAAAAACATAATTGTTTATAACGTCCTCCGGACATTATAGACTATAACGGTCTGATTAGCGAAATTAAATTACTGCTAATTAACGCGTTTTAAAAAAAAAATATGGCCGTTATGGACGATAATAGCCAGCTACACTGTTTTTTTCGGCCATACCGCTATAGAACTGAAGTAAAAAAAAAAAAAAAAAAAAAGGCTGACCATTATCGTCCATAACGGCCAGCGACAGTGTTTTTTTAATTAATCAGCGAACATTCAATCAAATTAACTGGCCATTATAGTTTATAACGTCCAGCTACAGTGTTCTGAACATTATAAACTATAACAGTCTTCTTAAATTTCAAAATTTTCCGAAATCATTCCTCCTTATCGTTATTTTTTTTATTTTTTCTCAGCCCCAATTTTACCTTAGTCAATCCCTAATCGATCAATCATGCCATGTATTTATTAGTGAGAATTGACAAAAATATAATATGTGAAATGACAAAAATAGTATGATTAGTGAGAATTGAATCCATGACTTTATAAAAAACAAATAGAACTCGAACTACTAAACTACAAGTACATATTTATTATTTTATGAGGGGGATTTAGACTATATAAATATTTTTAAAAATAAAAAATTAAATTAAATTTTAAAATAAACAATTAACAATTTAAAAATTATAAAGTTGCTTAGCACCTCCTGACATATACGTAGATCTGCTCTAGTATGATGACCAATTATTCAATGTTAAATCCAAGTTATCGAATAGCTCAAGTCGGTCGGTACAGTACGTATATGATACTTACATATCCATTATGTATTTCATTCTTCTATTTGGCCATAATTTATACCGATTTTTTATTAATATCTAACATTAAATTCAATAGAAAATTACAAAACTACTCACATTTATTTGTTAGGTTTACAAACTTAAATCACTGTTTAACGGAGTAGTGTAGCAAGATTTATAGATTTGAAAGTTTACATTTAAATAATTGGAAGCGACAGTTAGCGTCAGATATAAAAAAATTATAAATTTTAGATTACTTAATAGGTTGGTAGATTAGAAACTATATAGAAATTTAATATAATTTCAAAGGTCTAATTAATCTTATTGTAAGATTTGAAATGTTGATTTCAAATGTATTAATGACATCATAGTTTTTACTTTTAAAATATAAAATAGGGCTCTTGCCTTAACTTATATTACTATTAAATTACATATAAAGTTTTTAGACTAAAAAAAATCAATTCGATTATTATGATTTTTTTTTAAAAGAGATCTTCAAGTCCTTTATGGTTGTGAAAAGATCTTTCTTTTACTTTTTTATGTCATAAATAATAAACTTATTTTTTTTTTATAATGTGAATAGTATGTGCACTTGTATGAAATCAAGAGACTTTTTGCAAGTCCTAATTTAAATGTAACTACCAAAAGTTTTGTGCGGTGAGAGAAAGGAAAGTTTTGCCTGATTTATCATGCATATGTTACTTACTTTTGGATTCAAATATCTCATTAATTGTGATAAATAAATAAAACTGCTTAAAAAGATGTTAGCAAATTAGTTTTTACTATTTTAATTAAAAATTCGATTAAGATATCTACGAAATTGGTATTAATGAGTTTGTATATATTTTTTTATTATTGCAATGAGAGATTAGAAAAAATCAATTTAAATTAAATATTAGTTTTTAATTGTACTCATTTAAATAAAAATTCTACTTTCCATATTTTATAATAAAATATGTTGAAAAATTATGAATAAAATATGATAAAACAATAAATCTGTTAGACTTAATTTTTGAAAGAGAAATATAAATTGAAAAATATGAGTATATTTCTAAAAAATTTAAATGTTGTGAAATATTATGTACTTAGAAAAATAATGGTTATATAGGTCTTGAATTAAATAACTGAAAATATTATATCACTCACTCATTTTGTGAAAAGAATATTAATATTGATAAATAAACATTATAATAGTTGAGTTTTATAATTTATTAACGAGATAAATATGTTAGTAGAACTGAAAAAAGGGTATCTACATATCCGAATAAGATAGATGCACTATTGGAGTGTTCCGAACAAGATTGATTATTAGTTAGCTTGTAACATTTTCAGTTAAGACATTGTAACAGTAATTGGTTAATATACTAGATATTAATATTTTAAATATATAATTTATTTTAAATGTAATTAATCAAGTTGGAATAATACAAGAACTCTTTGCTTCTCTCTTTATAAATCATATTATGGGGATCACAGCTCTATAAAGTCTGATTCAAACTCAATTTTCCCTAACCCCTCCTCCATCATGAGTTCATGACTTTGTATAAATCTAATATATGTGAATAAATTTAGTTCAAACTATTGATTTTCATAAGAAACACTTCCTCGTATGTCAAAATTATATTTTGATCTATAACTACAAAGAAATTAATACACTGCATGCTGTCGTAGAATAGTCAGTTTATCCAGAGGAAAACATTCACAAATAAGCACAGTTTCAAGCAAACAATGTATAAATTTTATTTAATGTAAACCCAGTTCAACCTTCAACGTTGCAATTCTACATAATTAATATCTGTGGAAGAAAATTTATGAAAATACTCCCCACCATCAAAATCAACCTTCGCATGTTTCTGAATTTTTGTTTATTTGTTTTGAATTATATTTTGTTCAGTGCTTCCACTACTGAAATCGTAACATTAGATCCCATAACAACCGAATGCAATACAGATCCTGTATTCTGGGCCTCTGGCCCAATCTATATGGCCATCGAGTAAAGACATTTCAGTGATGCTACCAAGTTCTATCGGTTAAAAATTTTAATGGTAATCTTTTGTGTTTTGTCCCAATTTAGCTTAATCGCTGAACTAAAATTCCCCACTTTTAACAGTAGTATATTTTTTTCATATGAATATATACTTGCAGACCAAAATTTATATTTTTTTACAATTTTTTAAGATAGGTAAAAATTCATTATTTTTGGATGGTCCAGAATACAGATCAAGTAATTTTCTACCTATCTTAAAAAATAGTAAAAAAATTCTAAAAAATATAAATTCAGTCTGCAAGTAGATATTCATATGGAGATCATGTTGAACAGTTCAGATCGACCATTAAGATTTTAAAAACATAAATATTGAGTCGTATTACGGATCAATCCGTAATATGCATAATACTATAGACTCAAATCTTTTTTTTCTTTCTGGAATTGTAAGCAAGAAGAAGTGCCAACTTGTTGTTTACATTGTAATATGTTATTTTTTTTCTTTTCTGTCGCTCATATACACACGCACACAAATGCAATTTTTTTGTTATATGGAAAAATATTCTGCTAGACATACAATTTTTCCTAAACTCAAACAATTATTTTATTTTTCATTTAAGTTGTTAATTTCTTCTAGTAATGAAAAAAATTCCCCAAGTCTCTTATCATTTAACTTGAACCTGTTCAATTAATTTTCATAGCTTAATTTCCATATGAAAATTTTTATATCTATTTAAGTTAAAAAGGAATTAAACAATCATCTCATCGACAAATGAAATCACAAACCACAGATCGGATAAACGGGTAAAAGGGTGCCATTAAGACTCCTAGCTCCACAGAAAGATCCAACCTAAGACATTAAGAAATGTTGATGAGCATGATTTTGGGGAAAAGAACATGGCTAGGGCAATAATCCTTTATTCTAATGAAACAGGTTGAAATTTCTTATATTAAAAACCATTTTCATGTGGAAAATTCCAGTAATAAATTATAAGAGATAAATAAGGACAGCTAAAGTAATTGGTGTCAGGCTTAAACCAGATAAATCAAACAAAATTAATTAATCATTTAAATTTCAAATTTGGTTTGATTCACCTACTACTGCTACTAATTATATATGTCAGCAGAGGCCAGAGGTGCTCCTCATTAGCTCTTTTAGAATTTCCCCAATTTTTTTAATCCCATTAAAAAATGCTCAAATGTATCCAAAAAGCTGCAACTGAGTGCAAAAATCATTGCACCAACATTCAACAAACACAAATCAAACAGCCAACATATGATATTAATTCATTTCTTCCTTTCCGTTGTTTGAGTAAAAAAGGAGCAAAAGGCAACACAAAGAACCAAGCTTGGGAATAATAATAAAATGGTGATGAGAAAAAATTGCATGGATTTAGGGAAAAGGACATGGCTAAAGAGATTTTAGGATGCCATGTTACATGGCCTAAAAGCCTGGGCTGTCTCCTCTTTCACCAAATGCGGTCAAATGGAAAGCATCTTTTCTTCTCCAAAATGTCACATGCATGGATTAGTGGTCACCGATATGCACCCCATAAAATACTGCCATATTTTTTTGTTTTCTTTTTCCAAATTTGCATCTTTTTGCGTGTTTTTATCACAACAAAAAGATACATCACAGGTCTTAAAGATAACCATGCATATGCATTGTTTCAAAGTTCAAATTTATGTCATGTAAAGGTTCGCACTTGCACGTTGCACCATCCTTTTATTTTGTTTATTTAATTTATTTTTCTTGTAAAACAACTTTTCTTTCTTGTGCTTATAAATTATTAATTATTAATTAGTCAATGTAGCAACCTGTAAAACAGGCGAGCAATCTTTGTTAAGGAGTTGTTCGGTAATATTTCTTAATTCGCTTTAGGATTAAGTCTTAAGAAACTTAAGGAACTGACATTCAGTTGTCTTAATCCATGAGCGTGATAGCTGAGGAAGCTAAAACAAGAAGTTGAGGTGCTTTAAGACTCAGTCAGAGAATTAAGATTCCGTAAAAGAATACTAAAAGAGATAATCTTAATTCATACTAAGAAACCGATGTTCGACATAATTAATTAAGCTACTAAAGAAGCTAAAACAAATTTCTTTAGTCTTAAAGAAGACTTAAAAAAACATTGCCAAACAACCTCTAAGAGTTCTAATAATTTTATGCGATACACAAACACAATAGGTGAAATTAATAAATATATCACTTTTTTTTTTTGCTAAAATAAATCACATCATATGAGTATGACTACTATATCATGTCGCTGTATTGGTTACCTAATTTGGAAGAAGAATATTCAACATGTCCAATAATGAAATATGGAGAAAAAAAAAGGCACCAAATTCTAAAAATTCTGAGCAAGTGATAGGCAATAATTAAAGAGATGGGAGTTCAAAAAGGCTATATATATAGACAATTAATGAGATATGTTATAATGTGCTCTCTCTCCCTCTCTCTCTCTGTCTCTCTCTCTCTCTCTCCCCCCTTAATTTCACCACCTTGGTCTTTGGTGAATTTATCCGTAGGGACACATTACATGTAGGTGAGCTACTCTAGACTTGGGTCCAGGTAAATTTTACTTTTGGTGCTACTCAACTGCCCCATTTCAGCAACCTTTGTTCTTCTTCTTTTTGGATATATTCACTTTATAGAATGTTTATGAAATTGGTTTTGCTTGGAGTAGTTATCCACCCTTCAGTACAAGATAGATTTTCATTGGGCTTTA
Organism: Carex cristatella; assembly: GCA_024447775.1. Taxonomy (NCBI): domain Eukaryota; kingdom Viridiplantae; phylum Streptophyta; class Magnoliopsida; order Poales; family Cyperaceae; genus Carex; species Carex cristatella. The sequence goes on from JAJHPF010000018.1 coordinate 5,366,459, forward strand.
TTCAGTTTAGAAGTGCAAATGGATCGGATAATATCCGACTGTATCCGGATTTGTATCTGAAAATTAGATACAGATATCTAATATTCGAATATCCAAACTGATACGGATATGATTTTGAATTTTAATTATCTGTATCCGAATAGTAGAGATATGTACCATATAATTTAATATATATTATGAAAATATTTATGTATATATTTACGGATATCCAATCTATGTCCATCAAATATCCGATTCGTATCCAAAAAATAAAAGCAAATACAGATATAATTTTACCAATATCCTACCCGAACTGTTTGCACCCCTAATTTAGTGACTATGGTATTGAACCAAGAAAGAATTCATTGAAATTATGGAATTAGTTCAAAAATTGCGGGTGTATCTCTCACTTATTGTATTTAGATTTCTCTTTTATTCTAACTAAATAGAATAAAAAAATTCTTTGGAGAATTTGAATTATGGAAAATACATTTTCGGCGTGAAATAGGTCCAATTTTTACCCGGTTGATTTTGTGGAACTGATTAATAAGGTGGTATTATTTTATATTCCATCACAATTCCATTTATTAATTACAAATTAAACAGGTTCGAAGCTAATTAAGTTGTTATAGTTATTGTTGAGGATTAATTAAAGAATGAAATTCTTTGACAATAATATTATGAGGAAGTTCTAATGATATAACTTTCGTTGTAAAAAAAATGAGGGTTTCAATATCATAAAATAATACAATCTTATTTTTCATTTATATTTCTAAATTTCAAGTTTCAAATTCAAACCTTGGCCTTTTTCATTTTCATGGAAAACACGTTCACACAAAGATTTATGATTTTTAAAATTTATTTTAACGAACATGGTTAACAATGGTAGATGTATTTTAATAAATTCATTTCATTGTTGACGTCTTCATTCAATATAAAATAAACTTTAAAAATCATAAATTTTATGTGGATTCATTTCTAATAAAAATCAACAGGATCCATGTTTAAATTCAAATTTTGAGCTTCAGATTTTTTAAAATAAAAATAAAAATTGAGGTGAGATTTTTTGAAATATGACTGAAATATCCCTAATAAATATTTAAATTAGGAAGCCTAACTCCTATCATTATTCGAAAAAAAAAAAATTAAAAAGTGAGATTGTGACATTTTTATGACATTAAACTACTCTTGGGTCACATTATAGCATTCCTCATCACATACTAACACAGCATCAACAATGTATCTATATTTCAAAACATGAAATTTCATTAATTGTCAAGCTAAATCTTTAATTTATATTGTTGGTTTTATGAGAAATGTATCCATATAAAAGTTTATAAAATGTTAGCTTATTTTATTCTAGATCAACGGTTCAATAATGAATTATCTAATAATTATGTTTCATTTTTTTTTCTGGTATTGATTGTATATTCATTTGTATGTCAATAAGTAAAAATACTGTTCATAACCAGCTAACAGTTAATACTGGCGATGTATTACATTTGCATGCATCTTCTTATTTTTGAAGTTAATTTTTTCGCGTATCTTTAATTTATTAGTATCTGATTTATACCATAAAAATGTGATTATTTTTTATGTTTCATAATTTTTTTATGGTTTTCTAAAGCAATATCCACACAAGGGAATGAGTATGTTGTGCTTGATAAACGTAAAAATGCCTATAAAAACAATATAATAAATTAGCATAATTTAAAGTGCGCAACAAATGATGATCTGTTTTTTGAAATTGGCATAAAAATATTGTTTGATGTTAATCGATGGTCCAAGAATTAAGTCATACTTAATGTTTATTCTAGGATTTGCAAAATGTTGAATCGAATTAAAATAGTTAATTTACAGAACCAATATTTAATTTAGTTATTAAAATTATATTTTTTTGTAACATGTTGCAAGTTTAAAGTTCAAGTAAAAGATCCTATGTGAATATTTTTTTTGAGGAAAAATAAGAATCTGGTACATATTTGATCAAATAATTTATATACGAGACATGATTAAATTTCAAGAGGAAGTTAAAATTCTAATATTTATGAGCGATTTAATTCAGATTTTAAATCTGCGATTTTTCACGCAGAAAAACATTATTGTTCGTCATTAGATCAAATACTGATTATTCTCATTATGTCTAGTAATTGTTGATAAAAATTTAATGATAAAATTGTAAATCTAATAGCTTGTTGACTTTCCTGATAAAATCGAAAAAAAAAATTGCGTCAACTATTTATGAAAACCACTAATTATAAATTTGGTGTCCCCTTAAAGGTGGTTTGACTTTGAAATAAAATCAAAAATTAAGGAGCTAATTGCTAGTACGACATTTAATTGATAATTAATCGCTCACTTTGTTCGATGAACCTGTAGATCAGTACTGAAACAATTAATCCTATGAAGGATCTATTAATGTTTGACCAAAAAATATAATTAATGGTTTTTCGATCAAATTTGTGTCAGTGGAGAATTTGACTAATTTGGAACAGTGACAATTTTTAATTCCCTTTCAGCACTAAATTACATTTTGAGAAGCAGAGAATTACTCTTTGGTTAGGGACAAAGATTGTATTTCTGTGTTAGAGATTACAGATTTGAAATTCGATTAAAATTTTCTTATAAAATTAAATAAAAATTTGGGAAGTATTTTTTTTCTAAGAATTTATAGAATAGAGTTAAAACGCCTCATTAATTTTGTGTCTCATTCATACCTCATATTATTATTTTAATTTTCAAATTTTAAATAGGCGATCTGAACCGCTCAACGTGGTTCAAAATACAGTGATTATGTACCTATCTAAAAAATAGTAAATAAATTCTAAAAAATATAAAATTTGATCTCCAGGCACATTTTAATATGGATATCATGTTTAGCGGTTAGAATCGCGAGTTAAATTTTTTAAAATTTGGTCTCAACCTCACATTTAATCCGGTGTCCATTCTGATATTATTTGTTAATATTAATTTTTTTTTTATTGGTCAGTACTCTTGATCATTACTTATGAGCAGTTAGCAATATTATGAAATAGTGTTCTTGGAAAATCGATAAACAGTTATTATTTATGAGCAATTTTGTAACAGCACTATTTTTTTATTTCTGACAACTTGTATATGGTTTAAACAGTATCGCTTCTTTCCTTTCACTCTTCTTAATGATTTCTCTCTTGAATAACAGAAGCACCTTTTTAGGATTTCTAGAATACTATCTGAGTATTTATAAACAAAATTTTAACCGGTTGGTCAACTTACAAATATACTTATGAGTAGATCGACTTCATTAAAATGAGCAATTTAATACTATCGGAAGGGGTCAAGTAAACCGAGCGGATAAAGAGCAAATAGTGATAAAACTCTTTTTTATTTTCTGAATACGGATATGGATGGAAACAGATGCGGGTTCAAATCAAATCAGATTTTTATTAAAAATATATATATAAAATATAATTAAAACATACTAAAATTCATAATATTTATCTAATTATAATGGTGAATGACATGTTTTTTTAATAATATATATCAAATTGAGGAGGGATCAAGTTACAACAACGGTTTTTTCATTTTCAAAGTCCAAATCATCGATCCAAACCGTTCAACATGATTATCTAAATATAAATAAAATGTGCTTTCATATTAAATTTTACATTTTTTTTTAATTTTTTTTACTATTTATTAAACATTTTATAAAAACTAATCAAATTCAGATCATTGAATTTTGTACCCAACTTAATAAATAGAAAAAAAATTCACAAAAATGTAAAATTTGATCTGGAAGCATATTTTATTTAGATAATCATGTTAAACAGCTTGGATCAACGATTTTGACTTTGAAAATAAAAAAAAAAAACGTTGTTGTAATTTTGTTGTAATTTGATCCCCTCTTAGTCCTCTATTAAAATATATGGTATATTACTACTATTCAGATACAGATATTTGAAACGTAAAATCACATCAGTATCCTTATCCATATGGATATTCGGACATCAGATATCCACACTAAATTTTTTAATTACAAATCAGATATTATTCATACTGTTTTCACCCTGTTTTCACCCCGTAGACTCAAGACTCCATACACGGCAGCAAGGAAACCATTGAAAAGTGTTTGACAGAAAATCTGACGGTCTCCCCGGTCCATGTCGGGAAGAAAAAGATCACGAGATGTGTCAATGTAAGAGCCCACTGCAACCCTGGCCCACAACATTGGAATCGCATGGACCATCTGATTGATTCCCACATAACGACGAAAACTATATTCTTGGGATAATGATTGGAACGCATAACGCATTGCATTTGGTCTACCACGTCAAATTAACAACGTCAAAATGCTCCCCGGTTTTTTAATTTTCAATTTTAGGACCCAACAATTAAATTGAAGAAAAAAGTTTTTTTTTTTTTTGGCAGAAGATTTGAAAGGGCTCTCTGTCATCTCTTTATTTTTAAAATTATAATAACTTTAAAATTTAAACTTAAATATCAAAATAAATCATTTGATATGATCTGTATTGTTTTCTCTATGCACATATAAAAAATCATGCAATTTTGATTTTGTTTTGATTAGTATTAAAAGCTTGCAAAAATACACTATTGTTGATAAATTTTGAACGTTGATTTTCAACTTAGTTATTCAAATAAAACAAAATTTGAAAAGTGAATTTTTTTATGTACTTGCAGAGAAATAATATATATGACATCTATCTAGCTGTTTTATTTTGACATATAAATTTTATAATTTTTATTATTAAAAAAAATAAAGTAGTTAGTATGAAAGACAAAAAAAAATAGAAATATTTGAACTATCTTCTTTTTTAAAACTACTGAGTACATATCTGCCATTTTTAATCTCCTTAACAACTTAAATCTTGCTCAATACTATTTTTTTTATTGAGAATTATCCTTCTTTAATCTCCACGGTGCATGGTGCCGTAATCTTGCATGTTTAATTTGACCTCCCACATTAAATATTTGAGGTCTGAGAAGCTTTCATTTTTCATTTATTAATATTTATTGCCTCGTTAACTTTGTTAAGAAGCCATTTTCATAATTTGTGATGTACATTGCCTCCTAGCATGAACCAAATTTTAATCCTATATAAATCTTGCCAAATAGCTTTTGAAAGAGTTTTTGTAGTCTGTAAGGCTGATATTCCTTTGTAATTATAAGTTTTTTTTTTATCAATATATCTGTCGGTGGAAAATTGACACCAACCATAAAAAAAAAAAAAAAAAAAAAGCTGATATTGCATTTTGTGCATTTTAATTTCTGAAATATGGTTATTACATCTGAACTATATGGTAATATTAATCTTGAGTTCAATCTCGTGAACATTATTGCAGTATATATTTAGCATTTTAACGAAATGTTTAGAACCGGCACGTATTAGATTGAAATGAATTTTAGTACCGCGTTTAATAATATGACTTTGCCTGTCATGATGCTCAGAAGATTGCGACAGACCCAAATACGTACGTCTTGGGTAGCCGATAAAACAAGAAAATAAAAAGAGTAGATGACTCAAAGATATATATAGTGGCAGATCAAAATACCTAAATGGAAATTTACCCCTCTGACAGCCCAGAACCAATAACAATGGCTAGATAATTAAGTGATCAGATCATCAGAACCTTGAACTAACAACTCTGATTTTTTCATGTTCACACGTAAACCCGAAACGTCAACAAAAGTGTGGAATACAATCTTCAGGATATGTGCTTGCTGAATTTCTAGTTTCAGGAGAACTAGTCTTTGATCTAGTGATTAAGACACATGGTCTCTATGTAAGAGGTCATGAGTTCGAAATCCAGATTGGAAAAATTCTTTGTTATAATAACAAAAGTATTAAATAGTTAGATAGCTTGACCTCTAACTTTTACTCAAAAAAAAATCTAGTTTTAGAAACAAAAGTGCATCATGCGCATAGATGTATTAATTCCCTGTACCGGCATTCTGATTGCTCTCATTGATGATAGTTTTTTAAGCTATCTCGGTAGGACATCTATAGTCAAAATAAAAATGAACGGTGATAATGGATCTCCTTGACGCACTTCTCTTTTAAGAATATTTTTTTTACCAAGCAGATCATTGAGCATTATTTGTGAGCTTTCTTGCAGCACCATATTTTTAATCCAATTCTGCTAAAGTTTCGTCAAACTCCAAACTATCCATAACCATAAATAGAAAATTTCAGTCCAACATGTTAAAAACCTTATAAATATCTGCTTTGAATATTGCTAACGTAATACAACAACACCTGACAGCTTCTGTCATGATATTACAAAAATATATATATATATTGCTAACGGAAAGTTTCTATTTTTTGTAAAATGAAGAATTTCTTGTGTATAGACAAACCTCTCCGTAAATTAGGATATGAAAATGTGGCATTATTAAGAAGTTGAAAACATTGCCCTCCTTGTAAAATATAAATCTCTTTAATTTCCAAATAATATTGCTAACATTTCTCATATTTTGTAACTGGAATAAGAAATTATACATTATCATATGAGCCATCTATCATAAAAAAAAATATCAGTTTACTAGAAAAGATAAAAATGGATAAATCTATGTAAAGTCTTTATAGCATTATTGATTAATTCGATTTACTAGTATATGCCTTTAGTAATGATTATAATAAAATACAAGCCATTTGGAAGAACACGTAGCATTAGATATTTAATCTGCATCTAACAAAAATTAAAAACCCAGTCAAATTATATTTGATCTAATTTTTTTTTTGTTAACATTTTTATCTAATATTTATATTTGAGGTAAGATATTGTTATAATTTCATTGGCCTGTGTCTTTACCAGTGTTGTAAATAACGGTATGCGATCGTCGGACGGACAGGGTGCCACCAAGTGATTAATCGGTATGTCGCCGATTAATCAGAATTATGCGGACAATTTAACGTTTTTATTAAATTTATGTATATATATCATAATTTATTAAAATTAATTTATTTACCTCATTAAACTTATCAAATAAATTTAATTTAAGTTAGTTTATTATTATAACATGACACTATGCTTATTTCTTCATAACACATAAACATTTTGCATGTGTAAGTAACACATTTATTTAATGAAAAATAAATTTGAGAATTAAGTTTTTTCAAATACTAATTAATAACATATTATTTGAAAGAAAGAAAACATTATAGTATAAAATCACCAAATTTAATTTATGATAATAACTTAATTTCATAAATAAACATGTCGTACTAATTGAAAAAATTACATCAGTAAGTAAACAAAAATATATGGTATATAAATAATAGAAGAATTAATCAATTTCAAAGTAAGTAAGAAGAAAAAAAAAACATATATAAAAAATATTGGATGTTTATCCAAGCACAAATAAAACTACAATACATGATTTATAAACCTTATTATCACACACTATCATAGACAAAAAAAAAATGTGAAAAACAAATTTTCACTGAAATAAACAGAAAAAACAGAAATGAACGGGAATGAACGGCCGATTAAACGTTTGAAACCGCAAACATGTGTCCGTTAACAATGTGCGTAACGGTTTGGCTACCGTTTCCGTTTAAACGACCGTTAACAGTGTTTTACAACACTGGTCTTTACATGAAGAAGAGGGTGAGTTATATATTTGATTTTGAATTTTTTTGAATCACCTACTTTCAAATATATATTTTTTTAACTAATTAGATTGGTAGAAAATTTGAAGCACCTACCTAAGAGCACATAAGAGTATAATGAACATCAGATAAAATTAAAAATTGTTGTACAGACTAAATCATGATCCGCGTTAAGATTCTTCGCAATCCAGTTAAAATATAGCGGTGAATCTTAATATGAAACAAACAGTTTATATTAGACACCAGACTGAATTTGATCTGCTGTCCATTAAAAATCTATGCTCCCCTATATAAATTTATAAGCACAAATGTAGTTAGATCCGCACATTTTAACATTTAACATTATGCAAATGATTGAATATCTGTTTCTCTTTAATTAAAGAAATTATAACGTTTTATGTAACCCATATAGTTTTGTGATATAATTAAAGTATATTTGGCCGATTTTTTTTATTAATAGGAAAGATTAAAAAAAATATTGATAATAAAGTATGTTTTCATGAAATTTTAGAAAATAAGAATAACATTATGGTTTATAACATCCAGAGCAATGTAGCTGGACATTATAAACCATAACGTCCAGCTACAAATTTTTTAACGATTATTAGTGATGTGATTAACTGAACGCTATGATTTATAATGTCCAGTTACAGTACTTCTAGACGTTATAAACCATAACATTCTTCCTATATTTAAAAATTTCATAAAATCTTACCCACATTATCAATATTTTGTTGTTGTGTTTCCTATTAATAAAAAAAAGGAATATTTGGACGTACTGGTTGTTCAAATTATTTTGTACTTTGACTTACAAAAAGAGAAACTAGATCACGTGTTAATTACAAAAAATTAAATGAGATCTTTAAATCACCTACCAACAATTGCTGACTCACCTACTCATTCAAATTTACTACGGCCTAGTACCGACATGGTAGACCCTTTCCACCTAACTAATAATAAGTCTCAAGGATAATTAACAATAAAAAAAAATCGAATGAATGATCACATCCAAAGCATGCTCTGCTATCCGTCCATCCTCACTGTACGGCGGAGATCTCCCTCTCTTTTAACTTGTCCAACTTGGATATGAAAACCCCAAAATACCCCAGAAAAAAGAGCATCCGAACCTCTCAGAGGAAAACGACAAAAATTAGGGTAACATGGTAATTTAAAATCTCTGCCAATGATTGAACAAGTGAGCCCAGTCGCCACAACGGCCACAGGAGACTTTACAGGGTGGAGACTGTGAATGCGTCACGGCCGTCGGATCTGGTGGGGACCAGTTTCTGGATAAAGGTAGGGCCGGAGGTAAACGACGGCGTAGAAAGCGGTGGTGGAATGGCGGGAAACAAGCTCCTTTTGTTTTTTTGTTTTGATTTTTGGATCTTTCCACTTAAGTACTTACAGTACTTTAAAATTTGGCAAATGAATCATGAATGCTTCTAAATTGAGTAAAACCTAATTATTATTTATTGCATTTCTGTAATGTTAGGAATTTCATTAGTTTTGATTAATTTTTTACATTTATTTTGGTGAATCTCATTCTAACAGCAAAATATCTCCAGTGTGTAAAAGTTCTCGAACAAACAGTCCTATTTTCTGGGACATGAAATATTGTACGGTATTCTACAAAAAAATCAGGGGCATTCTCGGAAACAGAGTTTGAATTTTTCTCCAACTGCGGCAACAGGCGGGAGACAGCTAAAGCGATCTGGGCGGCAGGCCTTGTCCGCAAGCCACGTGTCAAAACACCAACGGGTTTTCTTGACAGCTGTCGATCACGTGGGGCGGAGATCTTATCCCGGTTCTCGAATTCACATATTCTGAGATATCTCAAACTTTGCGTGACTTTAGGAAAAATGTTAACCGTCTAAATAGTTTTACACGAATCTCAAAGTACAAATAATACTGGCCCCCTGCGCTATCCCCGAATAGGCGAACGCGTCGGTCACGCAAAAATTGAGATATCTCAGAGGATACGCACTCCCGGTTCTCTGCCGTTTAAGCGACGAACGAATGTGATGGACGGTCCTGATCTTATGGTGAAAAGATAAGGGAGGTAGTGCCGTACTTCTTAGAACCCGCCATTCCTCTTTGAAATGGATATTTCCAGTGCCAAAGAAATGAGGCGAGGATTACAATTTACAAGGGCATGGTCAAAATTTGGGAAAACGGAAAATGGTCAAAATTATGAGAATGGCAGGTTGGAAAAAAAAAAAAAGGGACCGTTAGTGGAACAGTAACAGTTGTTTATCCTTGATACTTTGCCAATGCAAATTGAAGAATATTTTATGTGTTGTTGGAGTGATAGAAAAAAGTAATTTAAAATTAAAGATTTGTACGGTTGTACTTTGCATGAGTGTTACCTGATAATTATGATTTTATTTAATGAGACAAGTTATTTCTAAAAAGTACGGATGAGAGGCAGAGCATAAATATGTAGAATTTTTTTTTATAAATCATAATTAAAAAAATATATTTGATGAAACCATCATGATTATTTTTATTTATAAGAATCATAAGAACTGGAATGTTATTTCGGTCTCCTTAGACTTTGAAAATGAAAGGTTTGATATGTAGGCTATGCATATATTTTTTTTTTTTTGAAAATAAGCAAAATTGCCCGTTTCATTAACTGAAACATTTACTTACAACAGTTTATTAAAAAAAAAAAAAATCCTCCCTCAATACTAGACATCTCTATTTCGCCTAACTCGGATATATGCCAACAACACAAATCCCACCCATTAAGCTAATGTATATCATTTCTAACTCCCATCTAACTCCAATATACAGTAATCTATTTCACCTTCTTCAACAAAAAAAAACTCAGAAAATAGCTAACCCACAATATCGGTACCAATGATACCTCTCATCTCTTCTCTCTCAATGTTCTTTGTTGCTACTCGTTTGAATTGGACACTTCTTTTCTCTCTATTAAGGATCACTTTGTTCAACTGTAGGCTATGCATATTATTACTGCAGTCTCTCTTAAAACTACATATCAATAAACTATTGGTCGATTCTCTGCAATAACAAGTACTGATTCTAAATATAGCTTAATTGCGTCCATAATATTACAATTGATTCGTCCTTTTATTTATATTTACTTGTTGAAAAGGAACTAATAAATGAATTTAGACAGACTCTTAATATTAGTTCAGTAGGAGCACCAATTCTTGTTCATCTTTCTCCTAAAAACAAAAATCGAGTTCATCTTATATTCAATTTTGTTTGATTCTGATATGATCAAATGATTCAAGATTAAGAGCACCCTCGAAATTATGTTTCACCACCAATATTTTAACAGCATAAAGAATAAAATCTAATGAAGAAGGGAAATATTACTGGAAAAGATGAGAAGAAAGGGGGAGAAAGAGAGACACATCAATATGGCGGATGCAAGATCTTTGTCAGAGTAGAATAAGAAATTATTAAATTAGATTTAAATAATAATTTATATTCAAACTTATTAAATAATTAAGTACTAGGTAAAACATAATAAAAAAAAAATAATATGTTTTTGCAGAACAAAAAGCAACAAAAATATTATCTTTTAACAAAATTATATTATATCATAATTCAAGTATTAATAGAAAAGATTAATAATTCATGTACCAACTAGGATTCTAAGACTAAAAAATTTAATATACCAATTAATTAGTATTTTAGGACTTAAAATTCAATATAACAATCAATTAGGATTCAAAGACCTAAATTTAATATAAAATTTTAGACCCTAATTTGCAATTTCGTAAGACCAAAAATATAAAATAAAATGAGAATTTTAATTTACCGTAGAGAAAAATAAGTAGGCAATGCTACGTTGCGGAGAGAGTCACAGAGAAGAGAGAGTTAGAAAATAAAAAAAGGGTGTTTTTTGTGTGTCACAGATGGAGTCAAAGAATAAGACAAAGAGGAGACTTAGAGAGCTACAAAATTAATTTTATTTTTCTATTGAACCGGATAATGGGTTATATCTCTAATTTATTTATTTTTATTTTTTTGTGGTAAAAATTCTGAAATGTCGTAAATTATGAGTTCACAAGAACAATTTTTTTCTATGATGGGGTAAGAGCCGGAAACCAGTACATATAAACTGATTTTGAATTTTGAGGATATAACAGTTGTTACATCATCATGGGTTCGAAATACGGATGGGAGAAATAATTTGTTAGAATAACAAGGGTATTAAATAGTTTGGTGGCTTGACCTCCAATATTTACTGAAAAAAAACAATTGTTATATCACGGTCCATTAGATCAGCTCTTACACGCCAACAACTAAGGGTTTGTTCGGAGTTTACTGTGCGCGTAGAAAAAAAAAAATCATTCAGATTTCACGAAAATTAACCCACAAACACAATATTTCGGCCATTCAAAAAATTTCATTCCCGTTTTATTTAGACAGTTGAACATGCTAAGAGCGCTACCATGAGTATTAATGGATGGCTTGACAGGACCGAATCAAATAGTTTTTTTTACGTGTTTTAATAAAGTAGATTAAAGGCTCATTTAAATCAACGATCAGATAGTTCTGGGGTCAAAATAAATTTTCGAATATAAAATATAGTTTGATATGTTTTCTCTGCAACTTAAATTGGTAATATATCCAATTAGTACAATTGAAAATCGTTTGATTATTAATATAGTACCGACAAAACATAAATTATTTCAGTTATTTTAATCAGTCCTTAAATTGAGCAAATATTTTATTGATTGCATTTGATTTTATATATAACTAATTCATAGAAAATACATGGGTATTTTTTATTCTATTAATTAATTTACGGATTATATATCAATATAGTCACATAAGTTTGTTAATCTACCGAAATTTTTTTAGTTAGCACCCCAATTAATCAAAATTTAAACAACCACCATCCAAAACTCTAAATTTCAATTTTTACCACCCACACTTTCGAGGACGTGCACCAAATTGATTTTCATTTTTATTTTTTTGGTGCACACCTCAGGAAGCGCACCATTTTTTTTAGTTCTGTTATATTCGGTTCTACGTATAATTTGTAGTATAAAACGTTGATCAAATTGTACTAATTTGGTGTGCATCCCAGCAATTTGGTGCGTGCTCTCAGAGTGCGTGGGTAGTAAAATTTGAAATTTAAATTTTTGAATGATGGTTGTTTAATTTCAAATTATTGAGGTGCTAAATAATTTTTTTTGGAATTAACCTATCCTGTACCGAATTTTAAATCAGCAAAACACATATGTAGTTTTTGTTTTCTTATTCCATACTCTGAGGTTGACATTTAGTTATGTTTGGAAGTGAGGTGGGTAAAGATAGCACGCTAACTTATCTGTTCAAAATAGTATCTAATTTAATTTTTGGTTGAAATAACGAAATAGGATTAGCTGTTTGTTCCTCATAATAAAAGAAAATCGAAAATAGCTCAATAACTTAGATTAATACTATTCCTTCTCGTCCATAAAAACACAACCTGTAAAAAATCGTAGGTTGATAATAATTAGAGTTAGAAATATTATATACAGTCCTCGTATCTTTTTCCTCTAAATAATTTCAATTGTTTTTGGTAGGGCTGCACAAAAATAATTCGTAGTTCGGATTTGAAAAAGTTCATAAAAAATTCTATTTGAAATAGTTCGAAATTAATTCAAATCAAACTCAAACCGGACCTGGTTCATTTGAAATAACTTCGCGAACTATGCTAGTTCGAATCTCAAAGTAATCTAAACTGTTAATTTCCGCTGATGACTTAAAAGTTAAAACATAAGGCCGCCTAGTCATAAATCATAACTCGTAAGTCGTAACTCTCGCTCTCAGTTATGAAATCTTAGACGACTTTCACCTCTCGCTCTCGGCGACTACGGTTACTCTTCATTGTCGTAAAAATATCGAAATTGAGTTCGTAAAAAAAATCAATTTGAAATTAATTCAAATTAAACTCTAGTTCGATTTGGTTCGATTTGTTTGCAACCCTAGTTTTTGCTCATTATATTGTAAAATGAAAATGTGAATAAGTACGTGTGCATTAGCGCAATAGTTAATTAAATATTGATGTAGTAATCAAGAGTTTGGTGTTTACTTTTGGTGTTTGATTATATTATAATAGCTTAAATAGTGAATTCAAATATATTATTTTTAAGAATTTTGAAATATAGCTATTATAATAAGACAAACATTAACTATTCTTATTTTACAATCAAACATATTCTTAAAAGGTTTTAAGATCAAGACAATTGTTGATAACATTTTGATTGGAATGAACTGTATGGATCATTGATTTAACTATGAAGCAATATATATATCAGAATTTGGCTGAAATATTCCAATAATTCTAATGCCAAAGGCCGCCATAACATGTTTGTATAGTTGATAAACACAACCTTTTTTGTTCAGATTTGGCAAGAAAAGATAATTTCCTTATTCCTATTACTATTGGTTCTGTTGTACAAGATTTTTTACTTTGATTAGTTAAATTTCAAATAATGGTGCATTTTGAAAAAAAGAATACCGGGAATAGAAACTATGCTTTTTGAAAGGTGTGTTTCCCATTGAGGCAAGGCACCCTTGAACCTTGATTCAAAATATACTGCATATCCATTCCGCATTCTGGTCCCATAAAACTGGAGAGCAAACTGATCAAGTCATTATTTGTGATACTTCTCCAGTTTAATGTTAACTGGAGAGGAGAGTAAATAAAACAAAGCCATCTTCATTTATATATAACGATCCGTTGTACTCTGGTCTGTGGATAGTACCATTCGTTCTTCTGCTCCCCCTCACACACTCTATCCTTCGCTGTATTCGCAAAATAGCCTCCAAATCGCACCACACTCCGACGATCGCCGGAGATCCGTACAACAATGGCCTCTGCAGTTGCTTCTCCGAGCTCCCCGATCTCCCATCCTTGGATGAGCCCCCGAATCTCCTTCAGCAGTGACAAAACTGAAATGTCGTCAAATGTGGGCCCTGCCACCGCCACATCTCTTTCTCCTCCGATCTCCTCTCTCCCCGCCACGTCGTTGTGTCCTTCTCCTGACAAGGACTTCATTGAGTTTGAGTTTCCGCTGGATGATGACCCGGCCAAGATGATCTCAGCTGACGAGCTTTTCTCCAACGGTAAGCTTCTTCCTCTCCGGCCCCATCGCGCCTCTGTTGACAACTGCGGTGAGATCCGGCGGCCGGATGCCATTAAATCTCGTCCTTCTCCGGCGATCAACTTAGAATCCGACCCCTACGTGTTCTCTCCCAAAGCCCCAAGCTGCTCCAGCCGCTGGAGAGAGCTACTTGGTCTGAAAAAGTCTCAAAACAGCCCGAACAAGTCCGATCTTTCTCAGAGGAATCCTTCCTCCCTCTCGAAGAACTCCACATCCCATTCGAACCCTATTCCTACTACTTCCGCAAGATCCTTAAAGTATTTTATCCACAGAAACACCAGATCCGATTCAGCTCTCAGCTTACCATTACTTCACCGGGATTCGGATGCGGATTCTGTTTCAATGTCTGCCCGTTTATCCCTCTCATCTTCCTCCTCGTCCGAGAGGAACGAGCAGGATATACCCCGTCTTTCTCTAGATTCTGACAAAATCCCGCCACGTGTCCGAATGATTCGGGCTCGTTTGGAAGCAGCTAGGGCAGGACGAAGCCCAATTAGAAGGTCAAATAACAACGTGACGCTGGTCCCGCCTGTCAGAGGTGCGTCTGTTGATAGTCCGAGAATGAACTCCAGTGGTAAGATTGTTTTCCAAGGGTTGGAAAGAAGCTCCAGTAGCCCAGGGAGTTTCAATGGCGGTCCCAGACCTGTCCGGCCGAGGAATGGAATGGAGAGATCGTACTCGGCTAACGTGGTTCGGGTTAGCCCGGTCCTTAATGTGCCTGTTTGTTCTCTGCGTGGTTCGACCAAAGCCGGTTCTGTTTTTGGTTTGGGGCAGTTGTTTTCTCCCCAGAAGAAGGATCGGGATGGTTCTTTTACCGGTTCAGGCTCTGTTCGATCTGGGTCATCCCTGGCTCGAACCGCCTCCAGGGCAAGGGCTGAGAAGGTTGTTTCTTCCGGTTAAAGAGATTAGAAAATGGTTGTTTGCTGTTTGGGATAACGGGGTCGAATTGAAATTTTTTTTAGGAGAAACAAACAGGTCGAGAATTAACCGAAATTTATTTTAGGCTTTAGAAGGTTATTAATTTCTTTTTGTTTTCCTATTATTTTTTTTAACCACCAATTGGTTTTGGGGCTGGTGCATCTTTTTTCCGCTCGCAAATAGCGTGTAAATATTTTGTTAATTTGTCTGATTTTGCTTGTTGTTAACTTAATGAGAAGATTAATTTCTTTTAAAATTGTCAAATTTATGTTGTACATTGATTGATGTTTCTATCTATTCAGTGTACCTGTGCGTTATTTCTTTTAGACCAGTCAAACGGGACATCTCCATTTTGGCATCGATCTGATCACTGTGCACCATGTGCGCTTAATGCTTAGAAACCCGTGAATCCAAGTCTCGGATTAATTTACTTTTTACACTGTTCAGTATTTTTTTCTTTTCTTTTGTTTTAACATTTTAACAATAGTTTGACGTGGTTGCCGTTAGAGACGATCATTGCTGTGCACAGTAAACGCTGGTTGCTAACGGGAGCTGGGGAGAGAGAAGGCGCAAGATAGTCTCTTGTCACTGCTGTCCTCGATATCCGTACAGTCGTGCCCATGTGACCACTGCAGCGTTGCTCTGAGCCCTCCAGTTTAGATTTTAGGAAACAGATGGAACTACAATCTCAACTGGATTTATCGCTTTTCTCGTTCAGCGATTAAGGAGATGGACAAGATCGCAAAATATATGACAGCAGTTTGGTTTCGATGGGTTTTGTAACGGTCCGATCTGTTTAATAATTCTTGCGCCTCACTTTAATATCTGTGTGTCCACTTAATATCCGTGCGCACGGATCTTAAAACAATTGGACGTCTATGGTTCCATAGACGTAAGTTCGGATCCAAACTGCTCTCAAAATATATATTATATACATATATCTACACCTCCAAAAATACAAAAAAAAAAATGTGCACTTCTCCTTTTCGTGTTTTTTTTATAAACCATAATTAAAAAAAAAAGCTCGGATTTCATCATGATTAGTCAAGTTTTTACAAAAAACCATAAAAAAACAGTTTGGCAGTCCGTTTTTCAGTTTTAATCTCAAAAAACGGGCTGCCAAACCGTTCTCTACAGTATTTTTTTTCTTTTAGAGTTTGTTTATAAAATAAATTAGATATTTTGTTTGATTTTGTATATTAACAATAAGATTAATGGAACAATTTGAATATTTTTTTTTTGTGTATTTTGACCATTTTATCATTTTATCAAATCAATTGATTGGTTTTTTATATAAAAATATCAATAAATATTTCTGTGAAGAAAATTAAAAGAAAATGTAAAAGTGAATTACAATAACAATACTAAAAATTTGTATTTCTGGATACTTTTTTCTAGGAAATAATGTTTCTGAATGATTAATGGACATATTTTCCATAATCTAATAGCTTTTATGGCAAAAATCGACTCTATTTTAATTTTTTTTTTCAAAACTTATGGTTACAGAAACTTCTAAATCATCCATGTAGTAGACCAATGTATCATTATTTTAAAAAATCGACCAATTAGAATACTAACATATTTTTTCATAAATAAAACACTTATTTTATATTTTTACAAAAAAATAAGTACTCTTAAAATTAAAATGAGTTTTAATAAAAATAATATGTACATTTGAAAACCAATTCATTGATTTTTATATATTTACTGTTTTTTTTATATAGAAAATCAATCCATTGATTTGATAAAATGGTCAAAATACACAAAAAAATATATTCAAATTGTTCCATTAATCTTATTGTTAATATACAAAATCAAACAAAATATCTGATTTATTTTATAAACAAACTCTAAAAAAAAAAAATTACTGTAAAGAACGGTTTGGCAGCCCGTTTTTTAGGTTAAAACTGAAAAACGAGTTGGCAGTCCGTTCTGGGGGTTATAGGGAATGGGCTGCCAAACTATTTCTTATGGTTTTTGTAAATACTCGGCTAATCATGCTGAAATTCGAACTTTTATTTTTTTAATTATGGTTTATAAAAAAAACTCCTCCTTTTCAGTAACTGCACTGCCGCTCTTGTCGTTTTCTGCTCCACCTGGGTGGTTTATTCAAAATTCGTTAATTTCTTTGCGCATCAGCCCGTTAAAAATACCATACATCTTGTGTGGTGGGGTCAGAGTGTGATACTCTGTACCTAAATACAATGTAAATATTCTCATTTCAATAAAATTTTGGCAGCCTCTGCCAATTCATCAAAAAAAAAAAAAAAATACCATACATTATTTTAGTTTGAGAAAAAAAAATATGAGTTGTACTTTTTTTAGTTTTGTTCCCTGTGAACCTATGCCAACTTTTGGACTTATCCAAAAAAAAAAAAATAGGAACAGTACCCCTACCAGTGGAGCAGAAGTGCAACATACAGTGACATTTGTAAGATGTTTGTCGCAAGTTCTTTCGTATAAAACATCTTTTGATGGCATAATTTGACATTATAAATTTTCACATTTGTACTTCATTCGGTTTTAAAGAATGATTGTGCTAAATTGCAACCAATGTACATTATGTTTTCTGTCTGACAAAAACATCAAGGGGGTGATTACGAAAATACAATATATCAAAGGGCTTTTCAGAGAAAAGTCTTTCTGCTTTTCAGTCTGGTTTAATACACTCAGAAATCTGGGTTTCTAATCAGAAATAAATCAATAAAAAAAAGGAACCCTGGTGGTCCAGTCCATTTATAAAACTAATATGAACCGTTGGATGAAGCAGCTCGGTTGCTTCCTCCTGAGTTCTCCCGCTTGCTATGGTAATTAATAGAGCGTCAGGCCTTGATGTGATGTGCTCTGACGGCTGAGATTTTTCAGTCCCATACATTAAAACAGTGCCAGGCCATGATGGGATGCCTTCTGACGGCTGAGATCTTCCTGTCCAATAAATCACGCCTATGCCTGCGTGCTTCCCGGGTGGCAAGAAAATGAATCACTCTGCCACCACATAATAATTATTTCTCTGTAAGGCCTTGCAATCTAAACAATTATATTTCAACCCAAATTGAAATTTCCTTTTCTAGATTAATGACTCGCTACAGCAAGTATACAAAGAGCATTTTAATTTGTGAAAAATGTTAAAGAGGATTGATTATATCCAATATCCATAATCCATCTAATCAGATCACAATATCACATGATGGTGCTCTGAATCTCTGCCCCTACACAGGGAGGCAAAGATTCTGTAATCTTAATTGAATATTAATTAGTTATTAGAGGCATGAAATGTGACAAGATGTGAATAAATAAAGAGCTTATGGTATGTAGGTGTGGGGATAATTATTGAATGGTAGTTTGTCTTTTAGTGACTAATGGAGAGACAAAATAAAACCCAAGTGCTCTTATTAGCTGTACCATGTATTAGTCTCAGTGCCAGTGCCAGTATGTCCTAGTAAGTTGAGATTGGTTATATATATTTATTTAATTTTTTGGAATTTTGTTTCTATCGCTTGGTTAATTTTGTTTAGGAGTATAACTAGGGTGTTTCTAACTTTATAAGTTTTTTTGTGAGCTCAATTCTAAAATCTATTGAATTGGTTTCAAACGACGAATTCAAATCGTTGAAATTCTTCTATCTTATGAGTGATGCGTCTACATGTGAAAATTTTGAAATTTCGAATTAATTTAGTATAAAGTCAACTGGTCAAAATTAGAAAGTTTATAAATTAATTTTAATGCATTCATTTTTGGAACGCCTTTCGACCACTTGACTCTATACAAAATTATTTTAAAATTTTAAATTTTTTGCATGCAGACACATCACTCGTAAGGTACAAGAATTTCAACGGTTTGGATTCATTTTTTAAAATCAATTCGATAGATTTTAGAATTGAGTTCACAAATAAGCTTGGTGAACATAGAAACATCCTAGTTCTACACTTTTACTCTTTGTTTAGAGCTATGTCTCAAAATTGGGTTGGTGGTTTATAGGGTGCATATGAACATATCTAGGTCCTCTAGCCATGTGTTTTTTCTTGTGTGATTATAAAATAATGTCATAAGTCTCATGATTAATTCTGATTTAATGACTTGATTGAGGTACTCCATAGTCAATTAGATCCTTTGATTAGTTAACAAATTAGTATTATTTTTAACAAAATTTTGTTGATATGATCCATAATTAATTACCCATCATTTAGGGTTCAAAATTGTTATACTACAATAGACAAATAAGCCTATAACATTGTAGAGTAAGCATCAACAAGTCTTCTTTCAAAATCCCAGGGGACTGTTCGGCGCCATTATTGTGCTATTATAAATACGCACAGTAAAAATCAATTCAAATTTCAACTCCGTTCTCGTTCCCGATTGTAGGCCAACACACCCTGCAAGATTTATCTTTCATTTTTGTACTTATACTGCGATATTTATTTTGAGAATTTTGATAATATTTTTCAAAGGTTTGAAAAGAATAAGTTTATAGTTTTACCATTAAAAATTTCACATCACTTGTAAGTTGTAAATGATAAAACATGAACGTGTTTATAATATTGAGTTTTAAAATTTACTTTTTATTATATTAAGATAAATAATTCTCAAGTAGTTTCTCTATTTATTTGATTATTAACAAAAGAGTTACTAACTTAATTTTTATTGGATTTAATATTAATATCTGGGTGAGGTTACGTTGCTTTGCAATGTACACCTATATGATGTGTTTCGATACATCAAGAATCGGATTTGTATCAAAATGCGCGCTAAATGAAAATTAAAGCACATCCAACGGTTGTTGTATAAAAAATGTACATACAAAGCACCGTAGTCTCACTCCATGACAATATGAAAGTTTGATCTCCCTTCTCTCTCTCCTCTCTCTCTCTCTCTCATTCTAATTGCAACAAAAGAGAAAAAGAATAATCAAAAGCAAGGCTAGTCTTCGTATATGAATGTGTTGTCACTCGGTCTCCTAAGCATGTTGAACTTAATAAACAATGTGTGATGAGAGAATTGTTTATGTACTAGAGAAGATGACACCAATGTGCTTAGCATGTTATTAGACATAAATTAATGACACACATCAAAACCAATAATTCTCTCAAATGCGCCAAAACAATCAACAACTCACCACCTCAAACAGCATTATGAACTTTTAACATATATGTAGACGATTTTTTTTTTTATAAACCATAATTAAAAAAATAATTTTATGAAATCAACATGATTATTTTTTTATTACAAAAATTATAAGAATCGAAATGTCATTTCGGTCCGCTATTTTTTTTTTCCGGAACTGAAATGGTATTTTGGCCCGGTGTTTCACCGACCTAGTATGAAAAATTGTAAAACCACATCGGACCGAAATAGTATTTCAGTTCTTATGATTAAAAAAATTAATCGTGCTAGTTTCATAAAATTATTAATTTTAATTTTAGTTTATAAAAAAAATTCTATGTAGACAATAACATAGAAGTATCTCTAGTAATAATGCTCTCATTTAACATTATAATTTTTTTTGGAAATTATAGTTCAGAATTTGCAAAATTTAAACTATATATATTCTAATCAAATCGTGCAAATCAGGACTGTGACCCACGAGGGCGACTTCAGTAGTGTTGTAAATAAAGGTATGCGGTCGTCGGACGGATAGAGTACTGCTAAGTGATTAATCGGGAATAATTGGAAATAATTGGTTATATATTTATATTCGGAAATAATCGTCCGATTAGGCGGAAAAATTCGTAACGGTTTGATCACCGTCAACGATTAATCAGTCTAAACGGAAAATTTATAAAACGGGTAAAATTAGTTTGGTGCCTATCGCAGTGGATCTAAACCCGACCCATTACATAGATGACGACATGACGGAGGACAAACGGTAGATTTGGAGGCAATTTGGTGGGCCATGTCCATATTAGACCATGTCAGTGTGACAGTGCTTCAGAGGCCTGGTTTTGGTGTTATTACTTCTTTATGCTTCCATATCCTGAATTTATTTTTTCCTATTTGTTTAAGTATTGGATGCTCTTTCCTGAACAAATACTATTTAATTAAACCATATTAAATCGCTGTATACATCAAACGCAACTTGCTGCCTTTTCCGCTGCAATAAAGGCCAGATCTTAACACACCGTCTTTTGAGATCAGCGAAACTTACTTATTTGAATCAACTTCTAATCTAAATTTTTTCATCAGAAATAAAAACTTCTTATCTCAATTACCATGATTCAAACCAATAATTTTGTTCTTATGAATGAGAAAAGTTGTTCCTAAGAGCATTTATATTTATGTTATTACGAGAGTTTCTAATTTAATGTGGCCAGGTGCGGATCTAAAGTGGCTAAGTCATTCTTATGATTTCAAAATTTTAATTATATGTATAGAAATTTAATGAATTTTATTTTCTTCAATTTTTATATATAGTTTAGTCATTCTTAATATATGACAAATATTTAGTTGTAGTCTAGTACTTAAAAACTCTCTTTTGTGGTTGATTAGTCTTGAGTTCAAATCTCACTCATCACAAATTATGCATTTTAATTTTCAACCACCTCTATCAAAATTTTCTAATTCCGTCACTTTATATGGTAATTTCTAATTCAGTTTCAGAGATGGAAGAAAGTTTTTTTATTTTAAGAAACTGTTTATAAACTCTACGTTGTCAAATGGCTGGCTCAAATTATTTCTCCCTTTCAATTTATTGCTAATGTGACTTAATAGAAACTCTAAAATTAATTTAAAAAATGTGAGAGTTAGAAACTCTAAAAAGTAGTCAACATTATTTAAAACTTATTTAAGTTGTATCAGATATAGATGCTCTAATAAAATTAAAATAATTTTGCATTGTTATCTTAATAAAATAATGCATGCAATAAAAAAATTACGGAACAAGACTAGCAGACTAAGCAGAGTATAATTTATGACTTTATGTCATACGACATTTTATAAGGGAGGAAAAAACAAGGAAAGCAGAGAGACTCTGATATTTTGGAACAGAGTGCAAGGTTAGGCTTGGCTAGGTATCCTTTTGTGCAGTTCCTTAATTTCATATTTGACCCTTTCTGACCAAATTCAAAACTTTTACGGACACTGCCGAATTTATGTGGATTTCTGCAATTCAGATTTGCTTTCTTCTGGTATATGTGCGGATACTGAACGGATTGTTATAAAATCATATCTATATATACTTTTTTTTTCTTCTTCTTATTTTTTGAATACGAATATCTAGTAGATATTAGACATATCAAACGGATATGAATACATGTCCGGATCAGATTAAAAATGATTAAAATAATATAAAAAAAATTAAAATTCATAATATTTATCTAATTATAATAGTGAATAACATAAATTTTTTCATAATATATATTAAAATATATGACATATATCTACTATTCAGATACGGATAATTGAAACTTAAATTATATCAGTATTCTTATCCACACAGATATTCGAATATCTGATATCCACATCTAAGTTTTCGAATACGGATCGGATATTATCCATATCGTTTTCACCCCTAGGCATAACATATTTTGGCTTGGTACTTTAATTTGCTTTGTTGCTTACCTTCTTATTATTTCATATTTCTATCCATACTCCATAGTATAGTGACAAGATTCGCGAATAATACCCGAATTATTCGTTTTTTTGGTGATGCCAAACCGAACGCTGAATTATTCGGTTCACCGAACTTTGACCGAATAATTCACGAATTTTATGAATTTTTCTTGAATTTTTCCTAGAATTTTATTTTTTGGTAATTTTTTTTGTTTTTGCTCCCTTATAGAACTGAGATCTCTGATCCGAATAATACCGAATCATTCTTAAATTATACCCGAATTATTCCCGAATCACGAATTTTTGACCTCGGCGAACCGAACCCGAATAATTAATTTGTCATTATGCTCCATAAGATGCTACTTATTGAGTCTATTTATCTGTGATAGTTCATCTTGAAATTTCTTGAGGCATTTGTTTTCATGTACAGCAAAGAGTAATGACTATCTGCCGCTAGGCAATGAATTCAGATCCAGTGCTATTCATGGAGACATGGGTTGTTTTGAATAATCATGCCGAAAATTAATATAACCGTTGAATTTAAAAATATTTTCTAGCAGCACAATATTTATTTCATCTGAATTTTGAATCTGTGTATAGAGTGCATTTTTTCAATCAAAAACCCAAAGAGTATTCTCATTATGTAAGTATTTAATTGTATTTTTAAAATTTAAGATGGTAACCCCAGTGTTCATTGGCAGGGATGTTCATCAGGTCTTGTTTAATTGGTTTAAACTAAATAGAGAGAATTTGAATTAAATGGTTCGGTATTTCTAGTTAAATGGATCAATTTGGTTCAATTTTAAAAACTAGTTAGACTGAACCGATTAAATATTTAAACTCATTCCCATCAGAATCAAACATTTTAAAAATACAAAATTATGACATAATGCATTCTGTTTGGATCGATTTAAATTGGTTAGGCTAAACCAAACAAAAAAATTTACATCCATCTTCATGCTTTATATGTCATTGTTTTGATCACTACTAACGTAAATTTATTTATAGTGTCAGTCTATATTGAAATCATTCCTCAACATTCAAAATCTATAATTAGGTTGGCGCATATAGATCTTTTGCACCAAAATGCATAGTTTATAATTCCCCAGAAAAAATAGCCTGAAGATTAATATTCTTAAAATCAACCGGGTAATTTTGCATTTTTTTTTTGTTAAAAATGGTCTCTGTGATATTACCAGTTACAACATTCTAAAAAAAAAATCAGTGTAATTCTTTTACATCGTAATTCATCATTGATTTTTTATTTCTTAAATAAAAGTATGCCATCATTTGGTTCATGCTTTATAAAGCTAACCTGTACTGTTTGAAAAACATAAGTTAAAAAAATCTTTTAACATGAAAGTAATAATTTTATGTTTATTTAGGTTGATGTAGTTCTTTTTTAAATAGGGGGGATTTCATGTATATCCCTCAAAAATTTTAAAATTACATAGCCCCCTCTAAATTTTAAAATTACGTATTTCTCCCTCTAAACTTCAAAAATTCACATATTTATCCATTTTATTGTATTTTATATTAAAACACATTTTCAATTCATAAAATGCCCATTTCACTCTTTTATTAAAAAGCATAAAACATCCATTTCACTCCAATTTAAATCTGAAAGTTTCCTGTACCGTCCAAATTGCTTTAAGATCCGTGTGTGCTAGATCAGTACGAATCTTAAAAGCAAACATGCACGAATATTGAAGCAACAGACACAGATCTTAATGCGATGCACTCGGATCAAATTGCTTTAAATTCCGTGTGCACTAGATCAACACGAATCTTGAAGCGAATAAGCACATATCTTATTGCGTTGCGTGCGAATCGGGCGGTAGAGGAACCATTCAGATTCAAATTTGAGTTCGATGGGGATGTATTATAATTTTAATAAAGGATAAAATAGATATTTTATAAATTTAGAATGAGTTTTATTACAAAATACAATAAATTGGTTAAATATGTGAGTTATTGAAGTTTAGAGAGGGAAATATATAATTTTAAAATTTAGAGGGAGAAATACGTAATTTCGAAGTTTTTGAGAGGTATACGTAAAATTCCCCCTTTTAAATATTACGGAAGAGTTTTTGATGATTGTTTTTTATTTCGCCTCAATCTTTGGCTTGGTTTAATTCAGGGTGGAACTAAAAAAATTTAAACTTGATGGCTGAAATATAAAATACAAAATGTGTGATAATCTGAATTTGATCACAAGTCTCCACAACCACAAATTGAAAACCTACCTATTAAGATACAAACACATATTTAATAATTTACGAGAAAAAACTAAACTATATAGAATTTCTTTTTTAAATGTTCAATTAAATTTCAAGGTACATGACCAAAAAAAATTAAAATTATAGATGGTTCAGAGCCGAAGATCCACCATGATTAAACTCAATTTTTTTTTTCCGAAGAAGGGTAAATATTAACAGCAACTTTGATTGAAAAAAAAATTATGTTCGTATTAATATAGAAGCGGGCCGATAATTTATAATTGGGCTTTCTGAGAACTTCGTTTATTTCTTAATAAGTTTAGTGACCAGTATACTGTTTAACAATTTAGCGGCCTAAAAAGGATAAGTTGTGGAATTTATAACCAAGATACAGAGAAACTTTGCTTGGTCTGTTGCTAACTTGAATGATCTTGTTTTATATTTCTGGCAACAATTCAGGTTCCCCTTTTTTCCTTCTGCCTTTTTCTGAAGAAGATAAGTCCAATCTGTTATCACTCGTAGTGACAAGTGAGGCTATGCATATAGGATGTTGGTCCGTACGTAATGAGAGCGGTTTGTGTCCGATGTCTATTAGACTCAAACTGAGTTAGATGGGCTTCATAACTGTCCGATGAATTTTAATATCCGTACAAATTTGCTTTAATATCTCTGTACGCAAATCTTGAAGTGGATCTGACGGTTATGGAGTCCATCGGATCCAAACTGCTCTCGTACTAAATACAAAAAGGATGAGAAATATTGAAAATATGATTTCAACCTATTTAAAATAAAGGAAGATAAGATATAGTTTGTAGAATTGATAATGACTTAAACTTGTTTAAAATTATACAAACTATGGTATGTGATGAAGTTCGATTCTTGGCAATTTGACTCTTACTAAATTTCGATTTAATTTATCATATTAATTATATATTGTTTGATGTTATAGTTCCAATCTTGCTTTCCAAAATTTAAATAGACAGTCTGAGTAAGTCAATGAAGTCCAAAATATCAAAACTTTAGTAGAAATGAAGTTTTGTAGTTATCATGTTAGCAGGATAACAATAGAAATAAAATTTTCAAAATCCACAATAAATGTTGCCAATGTTGATTGATGAGGGGATCTCTACATGCTTTAGCGCAAGTTTTAGTTTTTCTCATTCGTTTGTTTTTTCCTTTTCAATTGTTTTAAAAAGAAGTTAGATTTCTATCTCTAGATCCGGTTAATCTTTCTAACTAGGATTGCACGATTACACAAAACAAATCATAGTAGTAACATCTTGTGTAATCAAATCATAGTAGTAACATCTGTAAAAAAAACGAAATCAAATCAACAGTAATAATATTTGTTGATTTTCTCTGGCCTCGCAAAATATCAAAATATGTATAAATCATAATATAATTACATAACACGTTTTTTGTTGTTGAGTTTTTCTAATAAAAATCTCGACATAATTGATAATTGGCATAGTTTACATAATAGAGAAGATACTTTATATAAGAATTGAATGGAGTAACAATTGTATGATAGATCATGCAAAACTTATCTCTCCTCTCTCTGCGCGTCGTTGTGGCCAATATTAATTTCTAACAAAATTACCAAATATTTCTTAGTATTTACAAATTTAAATAAACTTATTTTAAATCACGTCAAAAAATATCATATGCTCAGAACCTGCCTTTGGTCTAGTGGCAAAGGCACATGGCTCTCATGTGAGAAGTAATGGGTTCGAAACTCATAAAGTGGAAAAATCTTCTATAATATACGTAGGAGTTTAAAAATGTGTTAGGTAGTTTGACCTCCAATCCATAATTAAAAAAAAAAAAGTATCATATGCTCTAGACCTTCGATAAAAAAAAAATGTATTCAATATAAAGATATTTACACATATATATAGACACATATTTGTAGACATGCATACAAATTTTGAGACTATGAACAAACATTCTTTTTCAAAGTTTTTATTTTCAAACAAACAAGAGTAAGCTAGAAAGGAAACCCAATCCAAATTAGCAACACATGGATTTTTCAAGAGGTCACTCATTCTAGTACTACTCTTGTCTATTTTGTGAGAGTTTTATTTTCATAAAGAAGCTGTTTTTTTACCACCGGCTCACCAAATCTATCACGAACCGTCTTCATTTTTTTCTGATTTGGGACATGTTGTGTAGAAACTATACAAGCGGAGTTCAGTGGTAGAGCCAGACTTTCAAGTTATGAGGGTCAAACATGAATGGAGGTCAAGTATATAAAAAATTTATACTATAAATGAGAGTTAATTTCACCTTATTCATAATATTTTAGTTTAACTTATATTAAAAATAGAGTATAAATAAAAAAAAATTATAAATGAATGGAGTTCAATTGATCCCCATTCATTGTATGTAGCTCCGCCTATGGCGGAGTTAGACTATGAACAAATGTAAAAGCAATTTTTTTAACTTACTTTTTTTGATAGCATTTCATATATATTTTTTTTAATGTTAGGTTTTGGTAGCGTTTCTTTTTTAGTTTTCTTTTTTGGTACCATTTTTTCATATCTGTTTATTTTAGACGGAACTCTATTTTTTTTTTTGGATCCTTATTTTACTTAATGCAGCGAATGTCAGTACAGCGGAATAAATATAGTTGGAGTGAAGATCTTGATCAATTATCATTGATGGTAGTAAGTTAGCACAATTTCTGTTTTGAAAAAAAAAAAAGACAACTATTTTTAGAAATTGAGCTACATTTATTTTTCTTCATATGTGTGTAGATAATAAAGATGTATATAAAAATCAGCTTTCTCTTGTTTTTGCATTTGTCTAGAGGTCTTCGAGACTTCGACACTTCGAGTTCGAGGTCTTTGAGTGTTTTTATGGAAAATCCGAACGGTTCTAATACGTTCTGTGCAAATCCCAGTGCACAAATAATACTGCCCCCGCAATATCGAATTCAGATCCAATGAACTCAAATTAGTGCACAAATAATACTGCCCCCGCAATATCGAATTCAGATCCAATGAACTCAAATTTTGGATTTTAGATCGGGACTGTTGAATTTGAATATGTGACAATCCATTTTGAAGTGGAGCGCACGTATCCCGAGTGACGGATTCGAATCCCGAGATGATCTTGAGCGATAGATTTGAATTGGACGGTCCCGATCCAAAACCCATACATTGAGTTACTTTACTTTAGGGGATTAGGATCCCGCAATATGCGGGTCCAGATCTCCTAAAGTAACTCAATTTTTGGATTTTGGATAAGGACCGTCCGATTGGAATCCGTCGCTTAGGATGTGTGTGCTCCACTTCGAAATAAATTATCGCGGATTTGAATCGGACGGTGCCAATTTAAAACCCAAAAATTGAATTACTTCATGGAATTTGAATTCGCAATATCCCCAAATCAACATCGTACATGCAGTCATGCAAAAAGCGAGGGGAGAGGAGGGTGTCCGATGCCCATCGGACCAAACTCGGTTTGATGGGTGGTTTCTACCGTC
The DNA here is from genome assembly GCA_024447775.1 of Carex cristatella. NCBI lineage: Eukaryota > Viridiplantae > Streptophyta > Magnoliopsida > Poales > Cyperaceae > Carex > Carex cristatella. Next base: position 5,395,355 of record JAJHPF010000018.1, read on the forward strand.
TAATCAACTTCAAGATCTATGCGCACGGATATTAAAGCACATAGCACGGATATTAAAGTGATGCGCACAAATCTTGAAGTGGATCGGACGGTAGAAACCACCTATCAAACTGAGTTTGGTCCGATGGGCATCAGACGCCCTCCTCTCCCAAAATTGAGATATCTCAGTCTTTCAGAGAATACACATTCATTAGGTTGACGAATATTAGGTTGATCTAGGGATTTCATCTTTTTCAAATATTTTTCTACTGGGTTAAACTCAGGTTCAGAATTAAAAAATTTAACTTGAGAAACTTAAACGTAACATATAAAATGCACAGTAGAAAACTTGGTTAGACGTTCACTTTATGGTCATACAAGCAAGGTACAAATTATGGTTACTGAACTAAGTCTCTATGACCACATTTAATATTTTATAAGATAGATTGGAGTATATATTAATTTTTATTGGAGAGTTTTATCAAATTTCAATTTACATAATTAAACTCCAAAAAAGCTTGCTTGTAAAAGAAATGGATGTTTGTATTCACAGATAAATTTTGCCAAGCATAAAAAGAAATTGTCATCATAGAAGCGGGCCTGAAAAAGCAATGGATGTTTGTATTAATGAGCGAGACTGGGCCTTTATTTTATATCTTAAGAAGTTTTAGGATATACAAGGCCCATATTATGTTTAATTATTTAACGGCCCAAAATGGGTAGTTGGGAATTTTCTTACTAATCAAGATCTTTTAACGGCCCAAATTTGCATGCTTTTTTTTTTTAATTTTTGGCAAACTTAAATGATCTTGTTTTATAATTTTGACCATATTTCAGGTTCGATATTTCTCTTCTGCCTTTTTATTAAGAAGAAACCCCAACCCATCATTATTCTAACAGGTGCAAAGATAAAATGATGATTGTAAAAATTATTAGGATATGATAATTAAAGTAAGAAACTAATATTATTATAGGATATAGTTAATATGGAACACACGCTATACATATAAAATTTATGAGATTGATATATTCTTATAATTTACTAAAAAAAAAAATGAATTTTTAAGAGAGAAATGAGATGGTACTTGATATATTATTAACAATAATAATATGCCCGGAGAATCAATTATTGGTATAGTGACAAAGGCAATATCATCTGTGTGAGAAGTTGGAAGTTCAAAAGCCAGATGAAAATATTCTCAGTGAATATTAAATAGTTGGATGGTTTTAACTCCTAATCTCTACTTAAAATTTTTCAAATATGTTTAATTTTAATTTTTAAAATTTTCAAATAATGAATAAATACTGACAAAAATAAATAAATAATTTTATTATGAAAGGGATCTTGTCGACTCCTATTGTCATGATTAATGTTGACATTATTGGGGTCGATAATGTAATTTCAAAATAATGTTGGTACTATATATGGTTATGTTTTCAGTAATTTAAAACAAAATAATAAAAGGTACCCTTTTATTGACCATCAAGTTAGTTGACAAAAATTTCACTATCTTCATCCATACTTTATTAGAGTTAATTTAATATTGTAAAATTTTATAAACCATGTTTATTTATAGGAGGTATAGTTACAATATTAGAGTTACTATCTTTATAAATATAAATTATCAATTTTATCCTTTACATTTTATAATTTTCAGAAGTGGATTTAAAAAAAACCCAGAGTGACTGAACCATCTCCATAAATAGAAATTAGCAATTTTATCCTTTATATTATATAATTTTTAAATATATATATATATATATATATATATATATATATATATATATATATATATATATATATATATATATATATATATATATATATATATATATATATATATATATATATATTTGTTACCATAAATTAGTGGTTAGACTTGTACATTGTTACCGTTCGGAAATTCTGGTTACATTCTCTGCTTCAAAGGTGAATTTAGAGAAATCCAGAGTGACTAAACCATCTCCATAAATACAAATTAGCAATTTTATCCTTTACATTTTATAATTTATAAAAATATCTTATATATTTTTGTGACCATAGATTAGCGGTTAGACTTCTACATTGTTACCGCTCGAAATTCCAGTTACGTTATGTGCTTCAGAGGTGAATTTAGAGAAATCCAGAGTGACTAAACCATCTCCATAAATACAAATTAGCAATTTAATCATTTACATTTTATGATTTTTAAAAATATCTATTTTTTTGTGACTATAGATTAACGGTTAGACTTCTATATATTACTGTATAAACTTGAGTTCAAATTCTAACTTCAACAAATTATGTATTTTATATTTAAATCCCAATTTAAATTTTTTGTTCTATCCTTGCCCTGTAATATATTGACTTTGTGCTTTAATTCTCGGTTCTCTATTTTTTTAATGTAGTGCAAAATTGATCAACTAGTCAAAAAAACCATTGAGCAAGTCCTAATCCTTTACACTTCCTTTTCATATCTATTGTAAATCAAAAGTATGATGTAGAACAATTATTAGAATATAGAAAAAAATCTAGCAGAATTTAATTTCTGAATGCTTATTTTAATAAATTGGACTGCATATCTTTTATAGGTATCAAAGACCTCATGTATTTTAAATATAAAAAGGAGGAGAATAATTGAAAATATGATTTCAACCAGTTTAAAATAAAGGAAGATAATAGCATAGTTTAATTACAGACTTGATAGGGACACGAGCTTATTAAAATTATAAAAATCATGGTCTATGATAGTTAGATTCTTGTTACTAAATTTAATTTATCGTATTGAACAGCTGTTAATTCATGGATCAATGCAAAGCTAGACTTTGCTTCTGGTTTCTTATTTAAATATTCACATGAAAATTGCCTTTTTTTTATTTTTTTCACTTTCTAATATATTTTTTTATTTTTTAAAATAGGCTGTCTAACAGCCCTGGTAACTTGCACTACATTCTTTTTTTTTTTTTTTTTTTTTTTTTTATAGCAAAAGTGGAATATCTATCGGTTTCATTACGAAACAATGTTTGTACAAAACTTACAAAACCGTGCATAGCACCCAAAATCCACTTATTCGAAACTAAACAAAGACAAATATCCAACTAGCATCAATATCAAACTAGCACAACACAAAGCAAAGAAAAGAAACAGAATCCAATAAAATCAATCACTAATGTCAATCATACTAGGTGAAGATGAGGACCCAGTATCCACCAAAGACCAATCAGGAGACGACAATCCAGCGGCCTCTTCAATGGCTTCGGAGAACTCTCTATCAGACACGGCGAACCCAAGAGTAGGGGCCCCGTCTGTACCCGTACTGACCTGTGAATCCGAATCTGATAGAACAATCAAGGGGCCTAATTGAGTTAAAGGAGAAACATCGAAAGACATAATTAATGATAATTTAAAATAAGAGTTATCTAAACGAGCTTTACACTAAAAAGAAGTCAGAGCAATTATGGAAGATGCTATCGAACTAATAGGAGGTATTGGTGCATTCTGAAAACAAATTTTATTTCTGGTCAACCAAACAATCCATAAAGTTGCTGCTCTAATTAATTCAACCAATAATGAATCCTTTAGAGGAATCCAATAGTCAAAATGCCAAAGGTTTGAAACCTGGATACAATTAAAACCGAAATTGTTATGATTACCGATCCAAGACCATGAGGTAGAAATAAAAGGACAAGTAACAAAAAGGTGGTCTACATTCTCAGGGGCACCACAAAATATACAATCGACATTACCTTGCCATCCTCGAATACGTAAATTACATTTAGTAAGAATTTTATCCTGTCAAAGAAACCAAACAAAAACTTTAATCTTAAGGGAAATTTTGGTCTTCCAAAGGTTATGGTAGATATTGTTGGTAATACCACCAAATAAAAGCCATTTATAAAGAGAATTGACAGTAAAAAGATTCGTAGAAGTCCATCGCCAGGAAATACTATCCAATTGAGTCGAAGCTAAAGAATGAAAAGGAAAAAGCCCTAAAAGTTGGTGCTATTCATGAAGAATAATTTCCGTTAATTGCCTGCTAAATTGCAAATTAAATGAAAAATTAGAGAAAACTGCAGAGACAGAAAACTTGCACTACATTCTTATATAAAATATTTTAGTGCATTTAGAGAATTCCTTAATGAACATTTCTCACAATTTTGATTTGAAACCGTCCATCAATAAATATGCGCAACATCGCATATAAACGCTAATTAAGTGTGAATCATGAATAAATTACGGGTTAGAATTTTGTTCAAGTACATTAACTTTTAATAGGAAAAAATATTATAATTATTTCCAGTCGTTCAATTAACAAAGAAAATATGAAAAATTTAAATATTTAATTTCAATTTTTTTATAACAAATATGATATTTTTTTTTTTATAACAAATCTATACATAAGGTTGTTGGGGTTCAGTCCATATTGTTCCCATTGATTACAAATATTAAATTAATTTTAATATTCATAACTGTAACATTTTTAATTAAATGAAAACCATCCAATAAACATATAGGTCTATTAATGTACAAACATATATGTTGAATTATCTTGGATAAGCGAATAAATCATATTTTATCCATTAAATTTCCTGTCAATCACAGAAGGCTTATACAATTCATTTGTATCCCTTCCAAATTAATTTAGTATCAATTAAAAACGGTAAAAAAAATTATAAGTTATAATACATTTATATTTCATCATTTTTTATTGATTAAAATTTCCTTTATAATTTATTTGTATATGTTTATTAAAATATTATTCACGAAGCATTTTTACATACAAATACAATTCTCGGTAAAAAGAGGTATAACACCGGGAACTAGATCACTTGTTTTCTGTGGACATGAAATTTCTATCTCTAAAGTCACTGATACGTAAATCTAAAATAGTTTTGCTATTTATATATTAGATATAATTTTGTTTCGGGTTCACTCAGAATCCACATATCAGTGACTTTAGAGACAAAGTTTTTCCCTACCCACAAAAAAAAAAAAAAAAGATTCGGTTCCATAATACAGCCATTTGTTGGTTGCCGATGGAACCAATAACCAAAAAATTACGGTACCAGTCAAATTGTATGTGTATGTCGGTATGACGAAGCTTGTCTAGAAAACTATTTTGTATGTGATGCTTCGAATCTTGTTAAGATTCTCCTTTCTTTAATTGTAAGATACGCCAAGTCCAATTATGCTCCATTTTTAGTCTCTGTATTTAAAATCCGATTAGTTAATTCGAATCGCTTAATATAAATAAAATATGCTTGAAAATTAAATTTTATATTTTTTTCCCAATTCTTTTTAGATAGATACAATATCACTTTTGCATAATCCATAATTTTCTGAAAACAACGATTTTGTACTTATCTAAAAAAATTGTAAAAAAAATTAAAAAAAATACAAAATTTGGTCTCAAAGTATATTTTATTATGAAAGTCATGTTGAGCGTTCAGATCGACTATTCAGACTTTGAAAACAGGGATAAGAATATGAAACATGATTGGATCACAAAACCATGTCCAGACTTTTCTAAAATATGGTTTCAAAAAAATAAAAAAAATATGTTTTTTCATAAAATATAAAATTTAATCTCTAAGTACATTTTAATTAATATGGAGATTATGCTAACTAATTTTGATCAATTGTTTAAAATTTGAAAACATATATTTAAGCATAAAGTAAAACAAGTAAATTAATATGCTTCTTTGTCCACAAAAATAAAATAAGTGAAACAAAAGGCGACGGCAGTAATATGGCCCACTAGTCGGAAACTAAAAAAAAAGTTGAGATTATAACATTAATTTTTATTTAGGGAAATTTTTGAAAATGCCACTCTAAAACTTTAAATTTGTCAAAATGCCACTCAGAAATCAATATTTGTCAAAATGCCATTAAAACTCAATGCCTATTTTAATTTTGCCATTAGTCTCAATTTAAAAATTCCAATCTTTCAAAATGACCAAACTGCCCCTGTCAGATTTTTTTTTTTTTTAGAGAACCAACCTATCGAAATAAACTCAAACCACATCGACAATTTAAAAATTCTAATCTTTCAAAATGGCCAAACTGCCCCTGTCAGATTTTTTTTTTTATAGAACCAACTTATCGAAAATTTTAAAATAATGCACACTGTCGATATGGTTTTTCATACATTCGGCGTGATTATTTTCAAAATGTGCGTTGTACCCAAACCACATCTATTATATATTTTGAATATTATTTTCCATGCACATTATTTTAAAAATTTCGATAAGTTGGTTCTATAAAAAAAAAATCTGACAGGGGTAGTTTGACCATTTTGAAAGATTGGAATTTTTAAATTGTCAATGTGATTTGGGTTTATTTCGATAGGTTGGTTCTATAAAAAAAAAAAACTGTCAGGGGCAGTTTGGCCATTTTGAAAGATTAGAATTTAAATTGTCGATGTAGTTTGGGTTTATTTCGATATCTCTAAAAAAAAAATCTAACAGGGACAGTTTGGTCATTTTGAAAGATTGGAATTTTTAAATTGAGACTAATGGCAAAATTAAAATAGGCATTGAGTTTTAATGGCATTTTGACAAATATTGGTTTCTAAGTGGTATTTTGACAAATTTCAAGTTTTAGAGTGGCATTTCCAAAAATTTCCCTTTTATTTATGTCATCCAAAGTGTAAAAATCATCCAGCTACATATTATAAAATTGGCATCTGAAAACTTATAAGAAAATTACGAGACGTCAAATTTCATCATAAAATAAATAACATACGGAATTAAAAAAAGTCCTTTGCTTAATTAACTATCAATGCCTTTAAAACTGAACCATTATTTTTTAAATATTACTTGATAGTTTAAATTACATGAAATTTGATACATATATATAAATAATGGGATTCAAATTTGTTCCTTTTATTTTGAAAAAAAAGATCATCTTCCTATTATCTATCTTCTCACTTAGAGGGCGTTTGGTTTAATCTTTTGAGACATGATTCCCTGGCATCCTAATGCCATCTTTTGTATTCCCACGTTTGGTAAGAGTACCGAAGGAATAAATAAGGTAATCGCTGATTACCTTGTAATCCGAATGCCATAGTTTATGGCTATTCTCATGACCACACGAAAGATGGATTTTCTCTATTCCTTCTTCACGGACATCACTCATTAGCGCTTTTTCTTAAAAGAAAAATTCACGTCGCTCTCCTCTTCGTCTCCAACTTCTCTCCTGCGGGGAGGTTTGCAATCTCTCTTCTATGATTTTCTCTCTCCTCCGATTTTCTCTCTCTTACTTGTCAATAATTGCTAACTTGTTCATCACTTTTGATTTATCTTTTCCGAAAGTGTCAGATTGAAGACCTCATTTATCAATAATTGCTCATTTATCATTAGATTGTGTCAGATTGGCACATCATAGGATGCTGGTGTGCGCTGCTGGTACGGTTACCCAACAGGTTGGAGAAGTCAAGTTGGTTTCATTTGTAAATTAGGGAAGGAAATTAGGGTACCACTAACTAGTTGGAGTAGTCAGGGTAGTGATTTTTCTTTGTAAATTACGGTATCCCCAACTAGTTGGGGGTAGTCAGGGTGTATTTTTCTTTCTTTTTTGCTGGTTCATACCCTGTACTAGGACCTTAGCCTGGTACATGCTGATACCATGTACAAGGACCCCTAGTTAAAAGCATACTGGCATAAGAACTACTTTACAATGATATCATCCCAGCAGTGCAGTTATTTAGCCTGGAATGCTACAAATTATATATTTAAGTTTTTTTTTAAACGAAACTTTACGATGAGGGATGCAATGCCATATCTTTAATTAGTGGCAATAAGATTAATTCTTTGTTTATCTATCAAATAAGAAAATCAAGTGGATAAAATATGTTATACATATCATACACTGTAATAGTCACGCGCGAACCAAACGTGGTAATAACACATTCCCTGAAATGATATTCCTTGGCATTACATTTTCTGGAATAGTCTATAGTGCGAACCAAACGCCCCCTTAGGGATGTTAACAGATACAGTAAGGATCAGGTGGAAATATTTTCATATATATATCCATTACAAATTGTTCTTATTCATACTCTACTCTTACCTGGTACAAATTATCTTACTCGTACTCTATCCTTACTTGTTATGGTTGTCGGATAACGAAACGGTAGCGGGTAAATAACATGTAATACTAATATAATAATTATTTTTATTATTTATTAAATAAAATATTAAAACATATACATTCATTTTACACATGCATAGTACTTTATTGATTTTTTTTTTATCACACTGAGCACAAGTAAACTAATTAAAGTATTCTTTTCAATCACTAATAATATATATAATATATATAATTTTTCTTTTAGAATTACCCGATTGGATAACGGGTACAAAATATGCTTTATCCATACCCTTACCCGTTTAGATAACGAAAAAAATCTTTATCCATACTCTTACCCGATAAATTTATGAAATAAATTTTTTATCCGTACCCGTTTTATTGGATACGGTACGGATCGGATAAACGAATAAAAGGTTGCCATTGACAATTCTATTCTCATTTTCTATGTATAAAAGGATATAAATGGAGAATAGACTAAGATATAAATGGAGAATAGAAAGGTGCTCTTTTTCTTTAAAAAAAAGAGCGAATTTGAATCCCTCAAAACAGAATACTCTAAAGCATTTTCTACATCTATTGCAGCTCATCAATTTATATCTCAAACAAAGCAAAAGCATATAAAATAACGTTAGCTAAAAAAATTAGTAACCAGTTTACAACTTTACAAATAAATTATATAATCCATATAAATATATTATATTATTACATCATATTTAACTAAGCGATAACAAAATATGTGCAGTGAAACACAAATCAGATGTGACTTTTTATAAAAGATGGATCACTGTGTTGAGAATACTTTATTCGATGAAAGCGACCGTATATTTATCTAAGGCGAAGAAAATTGCTGTTTGGAATTTTGCTTTTTTTTTTTTTTTTTTGAAATTCCAAATAGCAAAATTTTATTTCGAATTTTGCTTCTTGCGGACAATAATATGTACATATATTTTCTTATTTTAGTCGTCCTATGCGTTGGCTCTACTCGGAGGAGGATGGCAAAAATTGAGAATAGAATATAATTTTATAATTTTGTAAATTTGTAAATTTTTATAATTTTTCATGTTCAAATTTATAATTATGGAGTTATATTTACATATAATTATTTTAAAATAAAAATTTATTTTTATATTTTTGATAGTCGAAAATTACTTTACAGGTATATTTTAATAAATATTTTGATGACAAAGGTGGGTGTGGCTTCAACTCAACTGTGAATTCCGATCTTTTAAATTTGAATATGAACCGTCCGAACATAATTCACACAAATATTAAAGAAAATTTGTGAATTCTAATTTAGTCCGAATTGATCGGAATTATGATCAGACAATCCGAATTCCAACTCAAATTTTGAGTTGATCCGAACTCTTAACTATATGAATTTGTATCCTCCTAGGTACCTGACTGAAAACAATTAGCAACGGACTATCCAAATTAATCTAAGCTGGATCTAACTCAATCCGGTGCCTATGAAAACTATAAGGGTCCGTTTTGAGATTCGTACCAGGTTAAAATAACGGTCCAGATTTAATAATTGCACCTCAGGTACCTGGGAGGATCCGAATTCCTACTGTTAGGTAGAACTCCATTTGGAGCAATTAAAGAAGATAATATAATAATACCTTAAAACATAAATATAAACGAAGATCCAACACTTTTCATGAAGTACGAACATGTACCAAAAAAATGTTTGATTTGCTATTATTTGGTCAATTTCATTTTCTGTTTTTTTTTTTTTTTTTTTTTTTTTTTTTTTTTTCTCGTAATCAGTACAAGCTAATTATATAACGGCGGAGGGCCTGAGGGGACCATAAATTTTACAAGATATCCTCAAATTTATATGTATTTTGTACTAAAACCTTCTTGTTATTAGGGACAGATATAAGACTTAGTTAAAGATAGTTAAGCCGCTCTTATGATTTTAAAATTTAATTATACGTACAAAAATTTAATTAAATTTTACTTTTTTTTTAAAATTTTTTATATATACTCTAGCCACCTCAATAAATGATGTATGTTTAGGTGTAGCTTAGTAGTTAAAGCTTTATTTTATGATTGAGAGGTATTGAGTTCAAATTCCATTCACTATACTTGTGCATTTTAATTTTTAGTCATTCATATCATAATTTTCTAGTTCTGCCCCTGCTTGTTACTTGAATTAATTTCCACGTAAAAACAGTAATAAAACAAAAGAAATGAGCACCATTTACACCATGTTTGATGGAGTAGAGAAAGGGATGTAATGAAAAGAAAATAATTTTTTTCATTGAATTGTGTTTGAATGAGAAAATTATGTCGGAGGTGAAGGGTACATGAGAGAAAATCGAGTGATTAATAGAAACGGTTTACCTCCCAATTTGAGGTGTAACGGATGGACAAAAAAATTTGATATAAATATTTAAAAAAAATGACACAAATACCCAACTTTATATCTTACATATATAATTCTCATTAAATTTCTTTGACACAAACCTACAATTTTTACCGAATTTCTCATTAATCTTCTAAATTTTAATTAACCAAACAAAAAATAAGATGAAAAAATAAATAAATTTATATTTCCTCATTAATCATCCAAACACAAAGAGGTTATATATGTTAATCTTTCATTAATCATTCAAACATAAAAAAGTTATATATGTTAATCTTTCTTACTATTTCATTCCATTCTCTTCTATTCTTCACATCTCCTCCCTTCCTCTACTCTCCATCCAAACAAGGTGGTAGAATTTAACAATTAAGGATTTTTTTTTTATTTTTTATTTTATCGAAGTCCCTCTGTATTTTTCATCGGAGGAAGTAAATTTATTAATAATTTAAATGGGTTCAGAAAAAAAAATCAAATAATTATGAGATGAAGATTTCAATTTCCTAAGAGCAAAGCAACGAAATAAGATTGGAAAATAATATTGGTATAGTTCTTCTTTATGATTTGTAAAGCAAAGTGTCAAATGAGAAGTTTAGTGTTGGAATGATTTTTTTTTTTTTTTTTTAACAAAGGGAATCAATACAACAAAACAAACATATATCTATGATCAATATACAGTTAATTGTTGGTGATTTTTTTTAAAACAAAATAGGGGCGAAGCCTCTAATTTTATATTTATTGATAAATTAGAAATACGATATAATCAAAAGAAAAAATAAATAAAGTTTCTCAATGAGTATCAAGCAGAAAATAAAATAAAATAGAATTTACATATATTGTAATAATTAACAAATTCACTAAAAATGGAATAGAATTTAAAATATTAGTAAACTTAAGTTCATACTAATATGACTAATAGTTTATCTATATTAACATGTTTAAATCAGTGTTGTAAATAACCATATGTGGTCGTAGAATGGACGGGGTACCACCAAGCAATTTGGTAAGCGGCTGATTAATTAGAATTATGCAGACAATTTAATGTTTTTATTAAATTTATGTATATATATCATAATTTATTTAACTCATTAAACTTATGAAATAAACTCATTAATTTTTTTTGGATGTATGTCCTCCAAGCACATATAAAACTACAATACATAATTTATAAAAACTTATTATCACACACCAGAAAAAATAATCAATGTGAAAATAAATATTCACTGGAATAAATTGGAATTAACGGACATAAACGGACGATTAAATGGTAAAATGGCCGATTAATCGTTTTCATCCACAAACAAGTATCCGTTAAGTGTATTCGTAATGGTTGGCCTCTGTTAACGATTAAACAACCGTTTAATCAGTCGTTAAGACTGTTGGTTTAAATCCAGAACTCAACATTTTCACTTGATGTAATATTAGTATCCATACCTATCTCCCCAATGAAATCAATTGGCAAAGAATGGTCTAAAGTAAAAAGTTTAATTAATTTGCTTCCACATATATATCCTGACTCAGTTTAATCTGTATTCTGTAGTATGAATAGAATATTAAGTTGCATTATTCTAACACCTTAAAACATGCAAAATTCATGAGGTATAACGGCCTATGTAGCAAAGGGGCTTACCTCATGCACAATAAGTTTCCCATACGCATTAAATTAATATCCACCTATCATTCTCTGTCGCCATCACAAGTACAAAATAGGCTTATAGTGAAGATCATATCTTGCATATAACATTAAAAATCTGCTGATGTGATTTTTTTTTATATAGATAATTTGACCTGTACCATTCTACAAGAATTTGCAAACAGTTTAAATTTTAAATTAGTTAGATGTGCCCACCTACAAAATCTTGTATAAATTTTTTGAGATAAATCTTGTATGAACTTTTTTTTTTTTTTTTTCTGAAAATGCTCCTCAATTTTATGGTTAAATATTCGTCATTTATTGTTTAGAAGTACTATCAGTCTAGAAGAATGCAAATAGGCAATATTTGTACAAAATATGATTTTTTTTGGCCATCAAGTCATGAAACAACCAATGTGTTGAGTCATTTTCATAAGAGTATGACCTCATTAAAAATCAGGTTTTTTAATTGTTTTTTACTCACGGAATTCATGATCTGGTCTCCTACAAATTATAATTTCTTCATCAAATGTGATTTCTGTCTGCCTAGAATCTGTCTCATTTTCTAAGAATCATAATATATTAGGTGCATCTAAAGCATTTTTGGTACAATTTGATCCTGAACTTGAACAATTGTTGAATGTCTTAAAATTTTTCTTGTGTTCTACTGAAATAATTAGGTAGCTTAAAATTCTAGGCAAGCATTCATCCTTGAATTCTGGGTCTGTTTTGACGAAACAAGTGAGCATTATTCAATACTATATATATTCTGAAAATTTTTGTTTGGTCAAGATTATAGACATCTTTAATTTAATTAATTGCTAAGAAAGTGGGAGAAATGTTTCCTAAGAAACTAGAGTTTTTAAAACAGACTAAGAGTGATTAAGTACAATACATAGCTCTTTTATTAAAAACTTAATAGCATACATATAACTTTTCTTAAATAATATTTTTTGTTTGTCATTCCAAATTCTGCTAGATTTTTCATCCTCCACTTATACTCTTTTTTAGTGACACCGGATTACATCCTATATTTTTAAAGTCTAAACAGTCAATTCAAACCGTTCAATAAATATATTAAAACGTGCTTGCAGATAAAATTTTATATTTTTTTTGAATTTTTTTTACTATTTATTAAGATGGATACAAAAATTCAATGGTCTGAAAACAACAATTTTGTAAAATACTTAATAAATAGTAAAAAATAATATAAAATTTGGTTTGCAACTCTGCAAGAGCATTTTAATATATCAATCATGTTAAATAGTTTGGATCGATTAATTGGACTTTGAAAACTTTAAAAATATAAGGTATAATTTGGTGTCACTAAAAAATTGTGCAAGTGGATCTCTCCTAAACAGTCGAGAGATATATAGATCTAGCACATATGGTGATTAGTCTCGCAAAGTATCACTTGTTTGTTATATTATAGGATTTATAGCTTACAATTTTTTTTTTCGGTAATGCTTTATACTATTTTTATATCTTTTACACTTCAAGTCTTCGAATTAATAACTTTTCTTTTAGAGAAGGGGTTCCGATGGGAATCGGACCGAAATTTGTCAAATGTTCAGTTTAAGTTATTTGATTGGTACCGAAATTCGCACTAACAATTTTGATTAACGGAACAGTTAAAATTACTGCATATTTAAACCCGTTTGCACGAATCTCAATGCAGTTCGGATGGTATTAGATTGGACATCGGAGAAATTTTGATATGATGTTCGTTGAAAACTCCCGCTCTTTTTATTTTTGAATTTGAGTGTGTGATATACATAACACGTCGTGATGTGACGTAATGTGACACGCCGTGATTTGGTCACGTGACGTGACCAACCTTTTTTGTTTACGTGGCGTGATTAAAATGGTGGTAAATGATTACGTCACGCGAATAGTCACGTCACATGTAATCACACCGTGACCATATGTAACGTGACGGATCGTGACATAAATTAGTCACGTCAATTTTTTTTATATTTTAATTTAAATTGTTGTAAATTTAGAACAAAAAATATAAAAAAATATGAAAATATGAAAATAAGTAAATAATATTGTAAAGATTATTTTATTTTTTTGAGAAAATGTTGTTGGGCATTTGACATTACTTTAAAAATTCAAATTACAAATATTCATTAGACTAAACTAGAGAAAATAAAAATCAGTATTATATGAGTACCAGTATTATTGAAACTACACTAAAAGAAAAATCTAAATACACTATACATATAAAAAAAGGTTGGATACTCTATATTTTATATTGTGATGTGATCTGACGTGACGTGACGTTCCGTGATGTGACTAGTCACGTCATGATAAATTTTCTTTTCTAGTTGGGTAGAAAAAAAATTAAAAGATAGACAATTTAGTCCGATTTTTTTTTAGTTACCACCTCAATAATTTTTTTTTTTGAGAAAAATAATCTTCTCATCGCTAAAATCCATGGCCATGCAATTTCTAGCCTTTAGATGAAAGCAATCAATCTCCACACCCTTTTAAATTATGTATATTTATTTGTTTAATTGTTTTGTTGCAGGTTGAACAAGAAAGTGTTATCCTCTTAAGATCGAGTGACCAATTTTCCATCATTCCATGAAACCTGCATGCACTAATCCACACAGTCATTAAAATGCACGTTTGAAATGTTTCTAATTAGTATTTGTAATTTTGTAGAACAGTCAATTTTTTGAAAGAAACAGTCAAATTTTTGAAAGAAAAATTCAAAATTTTGAAGGCAAGCTGAGAGATCCAAGAATTGCAGCAGATAAAGCAATGGAGGCGGCACGATTATGGCTGAAGTTTTGTTAATATGTTGTTGTTCGTAGTTATATTTGCTGTGTATTATTTTTAATTTTTTTAATCTTTGTTGTACTTAAATATGAGAGTCCTTTTATTAAATAGAACCAAATATAAATATTTTAAAAGAACAAATACTATTGATTTCGTTTCAACAAAAAAAAAAGCTCTATTGATCTGCAAGATAGGTGGAGGCAAAAATACATTTGCTCGTTTTTTTTTTGTAGAATCTAAATCAATAGTGCTCGTTCTTTTGAAATATTTAAATTTGATTCTATTTAAAAAAAAAAAATCTAAATCTGACAGCCACTATCAGAGTTTCAAAAAAAAATACAATAAGTAATTTTGTAGAACAGAGACAACATGCAATTAGTATTTATTACTATCAAATTGCATGACAATTATATTAAAAAAATCCCATTCTTGATGAGTATTTATACTTGTACAATCAATAATACATATTCAAAGCCAATTGGCAATTAAATGTATATATATGTTTGAATCTAGACAACCGTTGATTCAATCAAAATACATGCGTATGACCCGTGTATTTGAATTTAGACAAATGTTGATTTTGTTAAAATGTATATGAAACAGCACGAGAGGTAGTTGAAATTGATGTAACAGTTATCAGAAATGAATTAATTATATAGTTAAAGTGTTAATTAGGCAGTTGGTTGCTTAATTATGCCGTATTATATTAAGCAATCTTAATTATAACCTGTCAATATTGACTCCTTTGGGTTAATTACTTCAAATGTTATTAAGATTATTTTTTCCCTTAATTTACAACTACTTCAATGACTATCAGATTCATAAAAAATAATTGTCATATTTTATATTCTATTAGCGGATTGACAAGGTCAATTAGTGTTAATTAATGGGCGTTATCTTCTTAGTTATCTTCTAGTACTCTCCGTTCCAATGTTCCATCTCTAATTTGCAAATAAACCCAAAATAATTTATTTTTATAATTAACTTAATTTGTTCAGTTCTTTTTTGTTTTGAAAATCGTGAGAGGGCTCTTATAGGATCATGCACTAAAGATCTTATAAATACTGTTTAGAATTAAATACTAAGGCTCATATTACAAGTCCAAGAGAAGGCCCGGTCAAGACTCCATTCGAGACTTAAACTGACTTTTGGCCATCGGAAAGGGCATAGTCGAGCTTCTATTCAAGGCCAAAACCGACCTACCAACTTGTGGTAATGATCCGGTCGTGTTTCTATTCGAGATCCAAACCGACATACTGGCCTATAAATACTCCGAAATTCACTTAGCTTAGGGAGAGACCCCGCAATACCAGGTACAAAAGATGATAGTTACGTACCTACTGGATCTACAATCAATTTGACTTGGACACACAAAAAATACACTTCCACAAACACAAACTAATCTCTTTAGAGTTAGGACGTGCTTTGGATCGAGATTAAGAGGGGTCGTATCAGGCTCAAACTCTCAACCTTTGAATAACCACAGTTCTAAGATATTTTTTTTGAACCGACTATGCTACCGTCCCATTTCTACTTCATTTTTGGTTGGATTGCTTGGACACCAAAATTTGCCCCTTCTATTATTGTTGAAGAAAAAAAAATTAAATGTCCACACACGTGATTAGTAATTAGTAAGTTTTATTATTCTTTTTCAATTTAGGTATATGCCAATTTCCTTGTACAATTTTCTCCCTGGAATCCCCTCAACAGTTACTTGTGATTTTCTTATCTAAACCAGAAAGTTTAGGTGAATTATAAGGAATTTGTTTGGCTGAAGGGGTGAACTGTTGAAGCATTTGTTATACATCAATTCAGTTAAAATTTTCCATATAGTGTGATATCCAGACCTAACTCCAAATATTTGGAATTTACTATAATTAATTTATCAGAGTATTAATTGTTATAAATGATTACATATATTGAGATTAATTAGCATCTTTAGTAGGTAGTTGTTAATTTTTTTTTAAATAGAAAGGCATTTCATTTTGGGAAAAAAAAGAAAGATATTTAGGGCCTGTTTGGCTACTCCACTGTTCACATCGGAAAAAAAATCAGTCAACTGAATTTTTTTTCCCACGTGAACAGTATTTTTCAGTTCAATTTTTGTGCCTGTGCCATTTTCTAATAGCTTGCCGAACAAGCCTTTAGGCCTTAGCTAGGAGTAGCAGGAAGACTAGAAAGTTTGTTGGGCTAGTATGCAAATATAGCATTTTTTTTTATAATTCACATATCCAAGTACATGAATAATCACATGAAATGGATGGCAACCTAGATGATTATCTCATTTAATCATTGACCTATCAAGAAAAGACCTCAAAATGAGATTTTTATACATTAATTGGGTATTCTCAAAAGTCACTCTCATGAAAGAAATTTAATAATTAGTCAATCTCTTTTCTTTTATTTTTCCACAGTATTCCTTATCGCTTTTATATATATTTTTTTCAAACCATAAAAATTTAAAATTCTTTCAGTCTCAAAACGTTTAAAAGTCTAAAACTCTAAATTATATGCAATCAATTATTTAAGCAATGGATGACTTACAGATAGGTCTTCTTCATATTTTCTCTAGAAATTTTGAGGGGTTGTTAGCTCATCTACCAATTAATTTTTTCATTCATAATAAATATTAATGATCTCATCAGAACTTACTTTAGCTGTAATGGCCCATGTAAATCATTTTTTTTATAATTATTTCTAAACACCCAATTTTGGCAAACCATTTATCAGCAAATTTGTGAACATGAAACCTTCTACAATTATTAATTTAATACCCAAATTAAGGACTTATTGATATTAAAAAAAAAGACATGTTGATCAAAGAAGGTTTCATGATCCAAGCTCAAGACAACTGCCAACCAAATCTGACAAATGTTATCAAAATTGTGAAAGATGTACAAAAAAACAACCAAAACATGAGCAGGCATGCATGATGAATGACGTAGGCTTTAAAGACATGCCAAATGGGCCTATGTCATAAAACCTAATTTTATTCTGTTTGAACAACCAATTGGGTGGCCCAAATTGATGCCAAATAGTTTTCATTAGCCCGTTATATGCCGCCAAGTGGCGCTAGATCGGCCAATCGCCGTCATCGGCTTTTGTCTTATTGGACAATTCATGTATGATATAACCTCTCTAGTTCACATCTACCCCTTTTAGTTTATGGTGACAACTGATAAGAACATAGGCAATGAGTGATGCAAATTTGTAGTAATAGCCTTAAATATATATATATATATATATATATATATATATATATATATATATATATATATATATATATATATATATATATATATATATATATTTTTTTTTTTTTTTTCATTCTATCAAAAGGAAACGTAAATGGGAACGAGAATGAAATTTTTTGAATCATTGAAATATTGTCTGCATGGAAATTTTTTCACAAAGTCTGCGTGAATTTATTTTTTTCAAACGCGCATAGTAAACACCTAACAGGGCTTAACATTCATTCATTATTTCATTGTCAAAGTTAAAAAAAAAAAAAAAACAAATCAGGGCTGTTTTTAGTTTGATTAAATATTGAACTTTACAGGGTGACAAATGAAAATTTCTGCTGTTTTAAGGATGTGTAGAAAGCATCCTTATAGACTTCAAGTCCTCTTTCTTTACAAAAGAGGGTCTCATCACTTTGTTCCTGTAGCATTAACCTGTTCTTCTGTAGAAACTTATCTGTGACCTTTTGTGCACCATTAACCTGTTCGTAGTCATTAGGTGCTTTGTCTTAATCGTAACTCGTAAGGTCCATAGTAACAATATTCGCGTTTTATTCGCAAATAAAATATTTTTTTAAGGGTTTCCGAACCGTATTGCGAATAAAACATTAGACCGAATTTTCACCGAATAATTCGCTAATAAAAAGCGAATAAAACGCGAATCACAAATTATTCACAATAAAAACGCGAATCACGAATTATTCACAATAAAAACGCGAATCACGAATTATTCACAATAAAAACGCGAAACAAAAGCCAATTTTCATTTTTTTTGAGTGGTTTTTTTTGGGAACTTTTTTTTTACTTGTTGTACTGAATCATTCCCGAATTATACTTATACCCGAATTCCGAATTTTTGGTCCCGCCAAACTGAACCCGAACTATTGATTTGTCACTGTGATAAGGTCACTAATAAATTATTACTGAAGAGTCGCTACACATATATTTGCAAAAAAAAAAAAAAAAAAAAAGGTTGCTACAGATAATCCCAATAGGATTGGTGACCCAAATGGCTGAACAGACAGGTCAAACATCACAACACAACTGGTTTCTCTATAAAAGATAATATGAACAGCGCACACTGTTGTCAATAGAGATTTCTATTTTTGTAACCAGTCCGATCTTCATCTGACGATGTAGAATGTGTGGTAGAGGTGAATCAATGTGGTCCCTATGAGAACAATGTGTTTGGTATTAGGAGCCCTTTGATTGTGGATGGATGGCCTTGATCTGGACACGTGTCAAGTGACACGTGCATGCCATGTGGGGAACGGGTGTAAAATTATTGGACCCATAATGAGTCTCTATCAAAGTCTTTTGTGACAATTAGATAATGATCTCTTATTTTTAACAAGGGATTAATTAATTCAAGGGGATAATTTTAAAAAGGCAACCGTGGAATAAATTATATAATTGCCAAGAGAAAATAATAAAAAAAAAATGTAACGGGTCTGACTCCTCTAGAATCATCTTGATAATTAATTAATTAATCATTGATGTGAACTCTGAGCTATTAATTTAACAATTTAATGATACCATGCCTGTTTAGAAAGTAAATATAAATGTATGGATGTCTACATTTATTTTGTTTGGATGAATTCAATAAAAATCCTAATAATTTTAATTTTATATCTGATAATATACTGCATATATATATTTTTTCTTTGGAATTTCACCTTTACTGGAGCTTATAATATTTTCAGAGCTTCAGATAAGTGTGATTTGAAAGGTAAAATTTTACATTACAAGTTTAAGTGATTGTTCAAGTACAAACTTGTGATACTAAGATATTGACAAAAGAGCATTCAGTGTCACAGTATTTTGATTCCACAAGTTGATGCAAAGTCTTTTTTATTAATTAAGGTTTCAAAAATTTATAATAAATTTGAACTATTTCTTGTTCTTTCTCACGATGTATTAATTCATCCATATAAACATAATTTAATTTACTTAATAGATACTTAAATACAAATTATCAATTTAACATTTCATTAAATCTTTAGTAATTAGAGTCATGGATTTAACAAAAATAAATTATAAAATCAGGTGCCAGTGAGTCTCTTTTAATTATGACTAATTGTCAATTGTGTAAAATATGTCATATTGTAGCTTACCTAAGTATATTATTTGGAAAATAATTTTTATTATGAGCATCCTTAAAATGTGAATATGCCATACCATATTCCAAAATGACTATTAATGTCGAGGGTAAACCAATAAAATTTGTTATTTCTGATTAAGAAGGTATTGTATTACTGACGGAAGTATTTGCAACAATATGAACACTACTGTTAAGCACCTTTACCTTCACGGGTAGATTCTTGTATGTCAAAGTAGTCGTAGAAGCATAGGATTTGTCATCTTGACATTTTTGTAATTAATGTCCAAATTACCCTACTTCTTGTATGTAATTGTGTGACCGAACACATTGCAATAAGGTTTTTTGAATATTAATAAATTTTTCTTTGAAAGGTATATGGAAGAAACTTCACACATCAAATATATGATAAGATTATAGACAACATGTTTTGTTTTGCAGTGATAATATGGGATTTTTTTTTCAGGCTTAAATTTTGCAGTTTTTGTTAGGATAATAAATATTTGTTGACCATACACAATTTTAGGTATTACCACGTTTGGCAACTAATTTAATGACTAACCGCTCTATTTAATGACTATAAGATCACGACTCACGAGGTTTTAACGCACCATTAAAATATAACAAAAGAATTAATGATATTATAAAACAAACGATATATAAGAGGGTGAAGGGCGTCAACCGGTACGGTAAGGCCGGACGGATGCATTTTTATATCCGTACCCATTACAAATTATCCTAACTTATCTGTATTTTACCTTTACCCGCTACAAATTATTTTATCCGTATCCTACTCTTATCTGTTATGGTTGTTGAATAACAAAACGGCAGTGGGTAAATAACGGGTAATACTAATATAATAATAATTTTTATTATTTATTAAATAAAACATTAAAACATATAAATTTATTTTACACATGTATAATATTTTATTGGAAAAAAAAGAAAATATAATTATGTTAAATGCAAGTAAACTAATTATAGTATTATTTTCAATGCTTATGATATATATAATATATATATATTTTTTATAATTACTCGATTGGGTAATGGGTACGAAATAGTCTTTACACGTTTAGATAACAAAAAAATCCTCATCGTACCTGATAACTTTATGAAAAAAACTTTATCCATGCTCATCTTATCAGATATGATACGCGTTGGATAAATGAATAAAAGGATGCCATATATTGACACGTCTAGGGTGAACCCAAACATTGTTTCTTTGTTTATTTGGGGCCCTGATAGGTACTGACAAATATTTCAATACCTAAAATTTGAAATTTGAAGTAATGCATTCTACAACTGTGTGATTTTTTATGATGTTGATATATTTTTTAGTCAGCATCACCTCTTAACGTCGTACATATAAAATTTACCTGAATTCTTCTTCTTTTTTTATAGAAAAATATTTTAATTAAACAGTAATTTGTTTATGTTCTCTATGATGATTTGCGCTACAAAAAATATTTTGCAAAAGTTTATCTGCACTAATTAAAGTGCATCAAATTAAAAGTAATTGCTAATATATCATTTAGAACATATTTACAACTTCCCTTATTTATCATCCCATCCTAATTAAATATGTAAATTGTTTCTTTCGTATAATTAATGAATAAATATGTCTTTAAGATAAAAGATGAGATCAATTCTCTCAACTTTAATAATCCACAAAAAATTCTTAAATTCCAAAAACAAATGACTAGGTACATGCTAAGGATCTTATATAACACCATTGATGAGATCCTGGATTAGGGTTTACCAGATGGCAGTTCAAGCAGGCTCACTTAGTTCTACGCTTTGCCTGGAAAATGATATTAGCATAACACATGAGATTGGAGGCCCACCGACATATGCCAAATCATTCTGCCAGGTGGCATGGCACTCTTTTCAAGGAAAACAACTTACCACTCTCTCTCCCTCTCTCACATAGAAGTTGACTTGTGCCCTCTATTAATACCCTACCTTCCTCCCTCCTTTCCTCCATTCTTCTCTTCTAATTCTCTTTAAAAAAATAATGGCCATGAATATGAACTACCTTAGCATGGTGGAGGCAAAGTTGCCTCCCGGCTTTAGGTTCCACCCACGAGATGACGAGCTAGTGCTCGACTACCTCTGCAAGAAAGCTGGAGGCAGCGGCGGCGGCAGCGTCAACAATTTCTATGGCTTCCCGACTTTGGTCGATGTCGATTTGAACAGAGTCGAGCCGTGGGATCTTCCTGGTTAGTCATATAAATTACCCTATTTCTATTTTTTTTTCTTCATGTTTTGTCCTTGCATAACTCTGTCCATGTACTTGCATAGGTTTCTTTGTGCACTATGAATATCTGACATGGGGTTTTCATTTGGCTTGATTTTTCCGGTTGATATGCAACAAAAAAAAAAAAAATAATATATATATATATATATATATATATATATATATATATATTCTATGATCTCCTTTAATTATCGTCTCAAAGTTTAAGAGAATGAACATTAGGATAATAGGTATTTCATAAGGTAATTTTGGATGTCAAATTTTCTGGTTAATGACTATACCAAGTTAAAAAAAAAAAAAAATTCTGGTTAAGGACAGTACAAAATCATGAGAAATTCTGTTCTAATTAATATCTCAAGCATCTCTTGATGCATGCGGTACTACATCTATTCTAACTTGAAAATTTGTAACCTAAACTACTACCATTACTATGAAGTATGAACTAAGGAAAACTTGATTGATCTGCTTTTGATCTAATTAATATGTCAAAATCATGGGGCATCACTTCTGAAGATTTTTATTTAATTTGATAGATTGATACTATTGCCGTATAGGTCCCTGATACTAGTGATATTTCAACTTCTAAAAACAATTAATTTAATATGACTTCTACTAGAAGACAATTTTCAGAAAGCACCTTGCACATGTGTTGCTTTGCAAGGTTGTGAGAACAATTCTTCACTATAATTATTTTCAATTTGGTCCTCGGAATTAACGGAATTCAAGAAATTTATTTTTCTTGGGACTTTTCTTGGTGAAGTGGGTGATATTAATATCCCTTAAATAGTATGTTCCTAGGATACAAGAGCATCAATTTATAATGAGAACAAGTTCACACGTCTTGTTCTCTTATTTTTGGCTTTTTCCACAAAAAATCCAAAAATAACAGAAAATTATTCCCCTTTCCTAAAGAGTGTGGCCCCTTCTAAACCTCTTACATGTCGCATCCCTCTAACATGATGGCGTGCCAACTTTATATCCCCTTATAAAGAAAATTGGTTTCTTCTGTGTCTTTTGTTGAATATATTTCTATGCAACAATTCACTGCCTACGTATATATTTAATTCTCTATACAATATATATGCCATAAAAGTTTAGAAACCACCTTAACAAATTCAATTTTGCGGAAACCAAATTTAGATGGGGACAAACTAATCCAAAAGGACACCTTTCCCATTGCCTATTGATGGAAATGCTAACAATTTTATTTTGGAAAAGGACAAAAAAATATCTCATCTGAAACTTTTATAGTAAATATGCTTTGTTCCTTTCTTATGAAGATTCAAAAAGTTAGATAAATTCTACATTTTTTTCTCAATTAATGAGAATTTTGCCCATCAGAGCAACAACTATATATGGTTGTTTTTTTGCAATATGGAAAGCTTTTCTAATATGGTCAATTAACTTCTTTTTGATAAATGCATAAAGCAAAAGGAACAAAACTTGAATTTCAAGAGGAATAATTCATTTTATTATTTGTGAAAAGGAAGTTTATGATAGGAAATGATACTATTTTATTACATATTAGAAAAGTCTTTTTCAACAAGTATTAAACAATTCAGAAAAATATAATGAGAATAAGTCATAACTTCTTTAGAAAAGTATATTCTAGATGTTTTTATTTTATTTACTTATTTATCTTATTTATGTAGTTATTTATTTATTTTTGCACTTTAATGCAGTGGAGGCATGTGTGGGAGGAAAGGATTGGTACTTTTACAGCCTGCGAGACCGTAAGTACGCAACCGGTCAGCGTACCAACAGAGCAACTGAATCGGGATACTGGAAGGCAACAGGAAAGGATCGCCAAGTTAACCACAAAGGGGTGCCCGTCGGCATGAGAAAGACACTTGTGTTTTACCAAGGAAGGGCGCCAAAGGGAAAGAAGAGCGACTGGGTCATGCACGAGTTCCGTCGGGAAGGGCAAGGCGAAATGATAAAGTTCTTCAAGGTAACTAACAAAGTTCCTAGCTTTTTAATATTTATTAAATAGTTTAAGCCTAGCTAATTGAATTAAGCCTTTTTTCCCTAATTGAATTTTGAAGTAGTGATGTTACATACAATTGTGGGTCACTTTGATATTCATTTAGAGGAAAAGAGGACTCAGGTAGGCGTTCTAGAATATGACATATTTTTTTAGATCACAACTAAGGATGTTTAATTGATTTATGAAAAGTGTAGGTGATATTATGTTATTCTTGTTTCCTAGTATAAGTTTCTGGTTATGAATTTTGCTTGTTATGAAAATATAATTCTTTTAAGTTAATTAATTAGAAGTTTATATTGGGAGTGATAAAAAATAGTTCATTTTACTGATATGAACGAGTGACAGCTCATCCCCAGCATATTAAAGTAAAAAAAAGATCAATCCTAATTTTTATTTTGATTTTTATATAAGGTAACAAGCAGTAGTTTTGGGGTCAAAATTAGCAACCTAAAATGAACTCTTGATTATTAACAAATAAAAGTTTGACCAAAATTATTAACTTTCCACGCATGTAGTATAATGAGCTGTTTATGAATGGATATGATGTAACATATATTAATTTCATATGCATATATGTAGAAGACTATTTGAAACTCATGTGAAAAGTCCATGCTTTATTTTTAATGAAAAAACTAATAGCATGTGGTTTTGGATTCAAACAAAGGCGATAGATCATTCTTTGCCATATAAAAGGTCCATGCATGACATATGCTAGAGATATATACTAATCTCATGTGCACATAGGCGATTGGAGGCGAGTTCAACTAAGAAAATTATTGTACCATATATATTTATCTTCTATATAGTTGAACAAAAATGAAGTCGTCACTATTGTGCCAGCTACATGTGTTCAGAATATAAGTTCTTTCTCTATAGATTCCCAAAGAATATTATTATTCGCCAATCATTCAAGATTAAGGCAAAACATCAGGTCTATTGAATAGTTTAGCTTCTAAATTTTATTTTGCAATTACTTGATTACATCCTTATCAAGCAAAACAATGACACAATATTTCTTTTAAGATCAATTAGGCACAAAATACAACCGATGTCGCCCATAATACACACACACACACACACACACACACACACACACACACAAAATATAAATATTAAAATGAAGTGGACTTAATTTTTCTTTTTTGACCTTACTACAAGTCAAAGTTTTCTTCTATTTTTATGATCATGTACTGCATTCTAACCACAGCCATAAACATAGTTAAGATGCTTTTCTTTTTTAGTTTGTGTTGTGAAGTCAGAAAAAATGGGAAAAGTATGCAAAAAATATATACCAGACGTGAGGAATATGACTCCTCCTAAAGGGAATACCACAGAACTAAAAGACATAATTGATAGCCATTATTTTATTTTACTGGCTTCAAGAAAATGCCATATTATTATTTCCTTCACTAGTCTAGCTAGCTTGGTAGTTCTAATTTATGTCACTAACATCACATAACTAAATAGAATTGGGTTAGATAAAATATAAACAATCAGATATATATTTTTTGAAGACTATATATACCTAGAGATTAATCTTTTAATTATGTTTACTTCTCTTGTAATAGGAGGATTGGGTGTTATGCCGCGTTTTCTTCAAGAGTCGGAACATGATAGCTACCTCTAATAGACCTACAATGGAGAACAGCTACTTGACTGACACGGCCTCGACCTCTCTCCCGCCTCTTGTCGACACGACATTTATAAACTTCGACCAGCCTCAACAGCGAAGCATGGAAGGGTATCAGCAAGTGTCCTGCTTCTCCACACTTCTCCAGAGTGCAATGCCAACTAGCAGCAACCATATGCCTATGGTAGAAGGTGGAAACAAAGCTTTTAACCAATTTTCCAGGTTTGATGGGGCTATAAAGAGGGAATCCCCTCAGAATTTGGGGCAAGGAGGAATCGAGAACTACTTGATGGAGAACGGTCTTTCGCATTTACTGAATACGTGTTAATTAAGAGCGAGAATCGCGTGATGATTTGCATATTGCGAGAAATATTCATGTTTAATTAATTAACATGTGGAATTGATTGGAGAAACCCTTGTTTTTTAGCAGGCAGGAAATTGGTTTAGGTTTGCTTTTGGCTGATAACTTGGTTTTCATCTAGGCTTTGTATATAGTACTGAAACAAAACAAAACAAAAATATCATAAAAAATTAAAGAATGATTGGTTAACTTTGGATTGTACATAGTTTCTGCAAGTAGTGAATTATCTAAGGATTTTGTGTTGTTTTAAAGGACTTGTGATATTGATACAGAAAAGAATAACAAAATTGATTATATTATTACATTTTGTGATTAATTAGTGCACTGAGGATAGGGAATGGGCTCTGTTATTGGTGTGGTTTTTTTCTTTTTTTGTTTGTAAAAAGAAAACTATAAATCTAAATTACAAACACTTCTTATATCCATCAAAGGAATGGATACCTTAACCAATTTTAAGTGCTCATCTATGTTACTTTCTGTTGGCAATTAGACAGATAAATATAAGAGTAAACAATTAATAAACATATTAAAAAGAGAACCAAAATATCTCCTTACTATAAATATTACATGCCGGCATATACGTAATATATGTGATTGAATCTATTATATACTGCTAACAAATGCAACAAAAACTTGTATTTTTGGTTTAAGTTCAAAAAAAAAAAAAACAATTTATAAACGCAACATGGTGATGGGGCCATCCCCACATGGCGTTGGGAACAAAACGGAATCTTCTCTGCCTGTTGCCAGTTGCCACTCCTTAGCTGATTGATACTGGGGGTGCAATCCTCCATAGCAAACATATAGTCCCTGTTCAGCGTATAATGAGACCAGGAATGAGTTTGGGTTTTGAACTAATTTTTACTGTGTACATGGAGAAAAAAAATTCAGTTTCCACGCGCATAGTAATTGCGCCTAACAGGACTATACTTTGGAAAACCAATGTACCAGAAAGAATTAAGATCTTTCTATGACTGGTTCGTCAAATTTAACAGATTAACTACATCCATGAAACTATTAGAGTTTCTAATCTGATGTGACAGTTTATAATTCAGTTTCAGAGAGGTGAGAGAGTTTCTTATTTAGCAACTATGCAGGAAAGTTTTTTTTTTTTATTATTATTTTTTATAAATTCTATACTGGTCAAATAATTGGCTCAAATTATTTTTTCTTTTTAATTTATTGCTAACGTGGCTTAATAGAAACTCTAAAATTAATTTCAAAGATATGAGAATTTAAACACTTTAGATCCTTTAATTTCTAAAAAATAGTTAATAATTTTTTTAAAATTCATTTGAGTTGTTATGACGTAGATGCTTCTTTCTATTAATTAAAATCCCAAGTCATGGAAATCAACCAAATGTACCTAAAGTCCTTTCCCGTGTTGACAATATATATATTATTATATTACTTTGATCAAGCCTTTATTTCTTAAACAATTCAATAGAGATATTACCGAAAGCAACATATACCTAATTATCAAAATTAAACTGTCTAAATTTTAATTTAACAATACAAAACAAGTACTGAATCATCACTTTAGACTAGTAAACATCAGTATTTAATACACAAGTAATCATAATGATTGATCAGCTAACAATCATTCATCAATAACTTTGAAAAAGACATTTAAATGATAAGAATACAATATTAAAATAAATTGGCATGAAAATAAATGGAGAAGATCAGTTAATAAAGTTTATTACTTTTTTAGATTTAAATTAATCATTTGAATTAAATTACTAATTAACTCTATTTTATTGTGCTACTTTTATTTTTGGCCAAACAAAATTAACTCTTCCAATGATACGTACATACTCAGCAGCGCAACAAAGAAATGTGTAGTGTTCAAATTAATAATCTGAATTTATATCTTTTCCAACACACACACATATATAGAGATATACAGAGAGAGAAAGGGGCTAAGTTCAAAATATTCGTTGCTAGCTTCCGGAACAAATTATTCGATTTTCCGATTTCAAAGTTCAAACGGTCAATCCAAACCGACAGGTATTCAATCTATATTAAAATGTACTTGGAGACCAAATTTTACATTTATTTTAATTTTTTTACTAAGAAGGTTTGAAAATCGTTGTTTTGATTAAAATTCTGCACCATTGAAAAACAACGACTTTCAAACCATCTTAATAAATAGTAAACGAATCCCAAAAAATGTAAAATTTGGTCTCCAAGCACATTTTAATATAGATTGAATATCTGTCTGTTTGGATTTTGAAAATCGGAAAACCGAATCGTTTGTTCCAGAGACCTAGAAACAAATATATATATATATATATACACTTGGAAAAATAAAAGGCATGCGACTGCCCGTTCATTGGAAACCAACAAGGAAAATCTATTCCGACATATAACATTCATTATATCTAAAGGAGACAATGATTAGTTATACTTAAATTAACTCTTGATTTTATTAATTTTTAACAATATATACTCATAATTTTCTATACTATTGTTGATAATTCAACAAGTTTAATTATTTGGAAGAATATTTTTATCATTTTAAGATTCTTCCCAAAAAGGGTTGGAAAATAAATATGTTTATTCAAACATGAAAAACCAATCATGTGCAATTTGTTTCAAAAAAGGGTGGCAAAGAGATGAGAGAGAGAGAAGCCAGAACTCAGCACATGAATTCCTTCAGGCCCACCAATTGATATCTTAGTTCAATAAATGTATTACTTCAACAAGAGTGCTAAATCCAAGCAATCATTCTCTTGCACTAATTTATGTGCAAGAGGGATACTTGTCCTAATTAGCATGCCATTTAATTCCATGTTGGATCTATAATAATAGGTTCCAATCATGTGCTCTTGTACTTCTATAATATATGTTGACAATAAATACGAAAATAAAATGCCACAGTCGACCAATTTTTTTTAGAAACCATAAATAAAAAAAGAAAATTTATCAAACCAACTTGATTATTACTTTGGTTTTTACAAAAAAAAATACATAAGAACCGAGATGTCATTTCAGTACGAAGTTTTTTTTTTTTTGGGACCGAAATGGCATTTCGGTCCGGTGTGGTTTTACAGTTTTTCATACCAATGGTCACAGAAAATCACACCGGGTCAAAATGCTATTTCGGTCCCGAAAAAATAAAAAATTCGGACCACAGTGGCATCTCGATTGTTATGGTTTTTTAAAAAAATTAATCATGTTGGTTTCATAAAATTATTATTTTTAATTATGGTTTATAAAAAAAATTCACAGTGGACGGTCTCTTTTCTCATTTGTACCATTACGACCGGAAAGAAATACCGAGGAATGAGTTTCTGTTTAAATTTGTTACACAAAAGAAATCAGCAAATATCAGGGTGTCAGATTTGTTTTTTTATTTTTTTATCTTTTCTAAGAATATTGCATCTGTTATCGTTGAATGTTTTATTTTTAGTTGTGAGGCCTTATTATAAGTAAAATGAATTTGGGAAAGGGAAAAAAGAAAACTTCTTGCAAAGATTCAATATACGACATTTCAACCTCTATAATTCAATTTATAACCCGTTTTTAGAACGATAACGATACTTAGAAGTTATCTGTACTAACTTCCATGTCAACACTGCACCAAATTTAATAATTGAGCATTAGCATATTTGACCAGCATAAAACAAAGTATGGACAGTATACTTCTAATAAAATAATCCACCTTGTTCAGAGTTTCAAACAACGCAACGACTTATGGGATAATTTTCACTTAAATACGAATTTAAATCGGCTGAAATTCTAGATTCCTTGAAATTTCTTAAATTCGAGATCTCAACTGTTCATTTTTTTATTTGCACACATCTCGAAATAGTTGATTTTTCTGCGCACCAAATTTAAATCGGCTGAATCCGGATTGCAGGAATACTGTTCATTGGTCTCCAATTTCAGCAGATTCGGATCCAAATACGAACCAAAATTCAAAAGGAAAGTTACGTAATTCCCACACAAAAAAAATGAAATCTTAGCTGAAAAGCAGACAAGAAATTTTAGATTTCTGTCTTTTCTGTTCGAGCCCGGCCCATAAATATTTAAGATTTAAAACAGGCTACGGCTTATGTGAAAGCCTATGAAAACCATACTCCTACTTGCGAAGTTACGCTACGAACGCTGTGCTTCTGTAGCAATAGCGACGATGCAGAAACCAGCTCCTTGGCGAGGGAGAGCAGTTTGGATCGATGTCATCCAATCCACTTTAAGATCTGTGTGCACAGATATTAAAACACCATGCATAGATGTTAAAGTGGATCAAGCGGCTTTGAAATCCATTGAACTCAGTTTGTCTGATGGGCATCAGACCCAAACTGAGTTTGATAGGTTCCATAGCCGTCCAATCCGCTTTAAATCCATGCGTGATATTTTAATATCCGTGTGCAACCGCATTAATATGCGTGCTAACAGATCTTAAAGAGGATTGAACCACTATAGAACCCATCGGACCCAAACTGCTCCAAGTTCCTTGTGCTTCGTCCTAGTGTAGCAATGACATACTCAAAAATTGCATTAGGCCGACATCTTTTTAATGATAGAACCTCTGTTTTGCTAGTTCGTGCTGTCCTGATGAACATTATTTCACAATGATGGGAATGATTGAACATTATATGTTCAAATAGAATTAGAGGCAAGTTCAATTTGTAACCGCATTACTCTTGCATCAACTTTCTGAGCATTTAATCTTGCATCAACTTACATGATTATACATACAGATAACAGCCATTTCAAAACTAATAAAGGTTTTTTTTTATCTGATGAATTGTTAGTTGCCTCTCTTCCAATAAAAAGAATGGCATCGTTGATTCAACATACAAACAGGAAATTTTGCAACTCAAAACTGATTTTCTGAGGAAACAAAATTAAAACACAACAAAAATTCTAGCTCCAAAAGCTAATCAAAGTATACCCTTAAATATGAAACTATCAGCAAGAGGCATTTGGTATGCTAAATTATTTAGAGAACCCAGATTTAAAGAAAAAAAAATTATGTCTCATTTGTGAGCAGTTATCTCTTTTATGATGCCTTCTGTAAGTGTATCCACATCATAATTCTTTCCAAAAAATTTGACAAACTCCATCTTTGGGTTCATCAAGTACCTGAAAATGACAGAATCAGTATGAAAAAAATAAGACTATTCATTGAATAATCAACTTTAGAGAACATAAAACATAAAAGAAGTACTGTGAGTTACAAGAAACGACAAACAAATTTACTGTCTTATAACTGGAGGCTAGAAGTTGCTTGTGTCAACTACAGAACTGAATGCCTAGGTACATACCATTACTAATACCAAATACCTGTCCACACTGCATTCCTGTATGGCAACTGATAAGTATACTACCCGAGCAAGTGTTATATACCTTCCCTATATACCTTTCTATATTTCTGACAATTTACTTTTTCAAATTCAGAACTTTACACAAGGGAAACAAGAATTGATTGGTTTTAACTGGTATAATGGGTTCCTTGTCTGATGGAACACGATGACTCAGTGCAAGAGCCAAATGTGAACTGATCCAGAACAATCCACATAAACCCAAATTGATTTGGAATCATCAGTCAAAAATTACACAACCCAAAGCAATCAAACCAGACAACTGGAACATGATCTTAACCTGACTGGAATATAAATCTAAGTTGAAAAGACATGCATTTCTAATTAATAACATTGAAGTGATATAAACCTAACTCAAACCCAACCAAAAACAAACGACTAGTTTACCCAAAATTGACTCAACCAAAAAAGGAAATGGAGCAGAAAGTCCAAATGGAACAACTCAAGACCTCAATTTGATGCAGAGCAGTGATGACTAGACCAAAATGCAACCAAGGAGAGAAATTGACTAGAACAGTGAAACTTTAAGAACCAAAGAATGGTCGACAAGGTAACAGTTTGTTCACCTTATACAACTGACAGACTGTAAATAGATTAAAGGTAAAGAGCATACATGACAATAGAATGGTCGACAAGGTAATCAGAGTCTTGCTCATCAGTCTTCATATAATAAACTCGGAATGCACGTGCAACTTGCTTTATCTCATCTGGCATACCAGTTAACCCTATCAATCTTGGATGAAACTCTGCAAAAGTACTATGCCAGATTAATTAACCTATCATTGCATATAACATTTTGTGGTAAGATCCGGTAGAACAAATACTGCTACATCATAAGACCCACTTGTAATTACAAATGCTCGCAAATTACTACACGATCTCAATACAGTACCAGCCCTGTCTTGTGCTGGTACGGTAACAGTCAGTTTCCACCAAAACCAAAATCTTGTAAGTGGCAACTTGGGCCTGATCATGGAATTTAGATATTTGGCACAAGTGGCAACTTGCCTGATCATGGGATTTCAATATTCGGTACAAGTCGCAACTTGCCTGATCATGGGATTTAGACATTTGGTACAATTAGCTATCAGCACAGACTGGCACAAAAATGCAAGCCATGTTGTAAGTAGAAA
The DNA here is from genome assembly GCA_024447775.1 of Carex cristatella. Classification (NCBI taxonomy): domain Eukaryota; kingdom Viridiplantae; phylum Streptophyta; class Magnoliopsida; order Poales; family Cyperaceae; genus Carex; species Carex cristatella. Next base: position 5,428,230 of record JAJHPF010000018.1, read on the forward strand.
AAGTTAAAATTCATTAAGAAGATAGAATGCAAACCATTGACATAATCATGAACTTGCTCCACAGTATCTCTCTCGGGATCAACTGATATAAAAACAGGTACAATTTCCATCTTTGTCTTCTCCTCTACATGTTACATAATTAAAGAACCATTTATCTGTTAGTAGTGATAAGTGAAACATATTAGCACAGTCAGGCCTTGGCATTTCTGCCAGTATAATCAAGCCTTATAATTGCAGGTTTGAATTTGAGGGTAATTTATGGCTAACTTGATTGAGCTGATTCTCATTCTCACAATTCAGCCTAAGGGAATTGAACCTAGCACTGAATTGCGCAACTGCTTCAGCTCAGCTTTAATTTAACCTCAACTCCTCAATTAACATGCCAAATCCAAAAGTGAAAAAAAAAAGACCCAAAGTGCAAAGATTGTTCTCAAATTTGGTGCATGTATAAGTTCAACTAGGTAACTGCAAGAAGTCTTATATACATACTTATCTTATCAATAGCAGTGACCATTTTTTGGAGCTCATCAGGGCAGATATCAGGGCAGTGAGTAAACCCGAAGTAGATCAACGTCCATTTTCCCAAAAAGTTCTTGTCAGTTTTTATATTTCCATTATGGTCCACCAGCTTGAATGGGCCCCCTATGGCAGCAGTGCCAGCTGATGGCCCAGGCTTCACCGAACTCGTTCTTGATTTCAATTCTGTAATGATAAGAACAGAAAGTAAGATTGTAAATTATAGTTCTAAATTTTGCTATTCTTTTAATCTGTAATTCTAAGAAGACAATGACTAGAAGTTTGGAACACTTGAAAAGTCAATTTCTCGTGTAACATTGTGCTAAAATAAACCTATCTAAAGTGGGAATTTAAATTAATCAACAATGCCTAAAGCAGAATTCATCAATTCACATATGGTCCCTTAAGTGTAGATGTTCCCATTTGGTCATAAGCTTTGCAGTTTGTATCATATACGGAGACGCAATCTTACATCAACAATGAGGTACATGAAATAATATTTATATACATGTATCCCTTCAACTGATGTGGTATGTGTGGTTGCATAAATTTTTTTAATCAGAAATCAAAACAAGAGAAACTGGCACAAATCAAAATTTCAAGGATCAAAATGCAAATTATTAATATTATACTATTTCAGAGACTAATTGAAAATATGGTATTTAAGGGGGACCAATTTGTGTCATTTGCTTCCACTGACAAATATCCTATTGCAGCTATGAAGCAATGGAAAATCATCATAAACTTACTATTCTGATTTTAGTAATATGGCACTGTTTATGCTCTGTGTACTCACTCCCTCTTTCTCTTCATGAACGAGTGATAGAGTAGGGAAGTGGTGCAATGCATTCAAAGAAACATAGTTAATTTGATATATTTCAGGGCTAAACAAGAAATCTCTCTCGAAGAAAACCTAAAGCTTCAACTCACCAATGTACCTTCAATATGCCGCTTCTTCTCCCTGTCATAGTAAACGACAATCCCTCCTCCAGTTAGCAGCAGTAAAATGAGGCTCAACCATGATACTGGCTGCATATGCCATTCAAATGATTACAAATTGTACAACCATGTAATTTGATTTTATTTTGTCATTTGTTCATTTATGTAAAAAAAACTTTAATAGTTCCATGAATACCAAGTTAGCGTGTGAGTAACTTATTACTTTGTAGCTTACGGTCATGTTTCTAAAAAAAATAAAAACTTATTACTTTGTAGCAATTTTTATATTTGCATAATTAATTACCCCTCCACGGACGTCTTTCTTGGAGGAACCAGTCTTGCCTGATCCGCTGTCTTCTTTTCCCTTGTCATAATCAGATTTTGGCAATGTTTTCGTATCACTTTGCCCTTCTGAAGTATCAGTCTTGCCTGATCCGCTGTCTCCTTTTCCCTTGTCATAATCAGATTTTGGCAATGTTTTCATATCACTTTTCCCTTCTGAAGTTGTAGACGCACTACATAAATATCGATTGAACATGATCCCCGAAGCACTAGTCCATGACAATGCAGTAAGCTGCCAAAAACAATGTTAGTAGTTTGTGGCATATGACGATTTACAACAATAGTACACCCATATTTTTCTGGTTGGATGATACCAATTGCGTTCATTACACTTTGGATGCCGTTATCAGTATAATATAGAATGGTAGTCACCACATACCAAGAGAGCAATTCTTTTAGCATATCTATAACTTAGGTTAACCTTTCATAGAGCTGCAAATATACAAAAATAAAAACCCATAAAAGAAGAGCCACCTGAGGGGAGCTTCTGTGTAGAGGCTGAAGAATGGTTTGGCATCTCTTAAGCCCAATCATTCCTCTTACCAAGCCTATTAAAGAAATTAGTTATTCACATTAAACTTGACAATAAAATGCATGAACCAGCTGGTATGCAACCCAGTTTGATACTGTTGAACTGCAGTTTTCCTTTGAGGACGACATTTCTTCAATATAATGCTGATTAATAATTGAAGTGTTACAATGAAAAAGTAACATAAACATAAGGCCAAAAATGTACCAGCAAGATTGGTACTAAATTGGACTGGTTATGTTGGTTAATCTGGCACAACATACAAGTATGAGAGAGAGAGAGAACCTCTGTAGCTCCCCATTTTTGATGAAGACAGTATTTGCGATTTGAATTGAAAATCAAATTTGTTGAATAGAGAGATTCCTAAAACATGATTCCAGACAAGAGAAAAGACCGAAAAAACAACAACAAGTCAACCAGAGAAAACATCAAATTTGAACCAAAATAATACAAATAAACACTTTCTTCAGCGGAATAACTCCTAAAATACTACAATCACAGAAAAGTACGATAAGATCTTAGATCTTATCATACATTAACTTATTCAACTTCTCCTATTAGGGTTAGCTACAGCGAGAACAACCTGTTGTTTCAGAGAGAACAATGAAGAGAAAAATACGTAGAAGAGGAGAGAATATTGAAGACAACCTACCAGTTTCGCAATTGGGATGCGAAGAAAAATGGAGTACAGCTTTGACCAGGGTTCAGGGTTTTCGACTGAGAATTCAACCTTCAGCTATATGGTCGAACCAAAAGATTTGAGGTAACAGAAGATTTGAATTTATATTTGGACCAATCCGGCCCAAGCTGGAATATACTGGTTGCTTTAATTCATGCCAAAACAAATCGAATGGTCCTAATCTAAACTCATAATTTCTGTTACCTCAGGTGAAATGAATTTGAGTCTGGCTGTGTGGGTAAGATTTAAATCGGATCCAAGTAGGGCTGCTAATATATAGAAGCCTTGTTCAGGATCGGGCCCAGATCAATCTTGAAATTTATAAAGCCCGTTTATGATCGGCCCGAAATCAAATTGTTCATGCCCAAGATCAACCCGTTCAATATTGTTCAAAACTTAGTTCTGTTCAGAATTGAGTTTGGTTCGAATCAGGCCCGTTTCAATGAATCGAGCCGAACAATGGACAACCAAACAATTCTAGTTATGAACAACCAACCGGGCCTAGTTATAAATAAACAAAAAAGTCAAATTTCATTCCTGGTCATACAAACAGCGAGCCTAAGAACGTAGCAGAAGAGAAGCCAATCATTAAGCATGTTGTTTATTAACAAGTACCATGTATTATGTGCTGATACTGAGCACAATTACCAGTGTAGGTCCCATTTAATACTTATTCAATTAACTGTATCTTAAACCATATATAAAAAATATGCTTAATTATAATGTTTTCCTACCTGAATTGAACACAAGAAGTTGTGCAAGTTGACAATGCCATATAATCAAATGATATCACTCACTGTTTAATGTCAACCAGTCCTTAATTTGTAAGCAATTTCAACATAAGCTGTTTAATGTCAAACCATTTAATATTAATATCTCCGTTTGTAACATTAATTTAAATGGAGTTTAGGTCAAACTAATTAATGCTTTTAAAGTTCATAAGCTCAACTCTGTTCCTTCATAGTAACAACTATTCCTGAGTGGACATTTTTGGTATTCCTGAACTCATGCTATGAAACCAGGAAACAATTAAGTACACTCAATTACATATCTCATATCCTTGAACTCATGCTTCAATTGACTAGCTGAGATGTCACTCACTGTTCCTCCTATTAAATAGGTACCTTCAGAGTTTGCAGTAAGAGGCTCAATTGGTTCAGCTGAGAAGCTCTTCACCCCAAGACAATTCCTTCTATCTGAAAATATCATAAGATATGACAGAATGATATGATGTTAGAAATATGAGCTTACTGGTACCAGTTTCAATACTTATATATATCTTCTTTTATTAACATATTAAAAAATTCAAAAGAAGAGAACTTACTGCTCTAGCACCCTCCTTAACTATGAGCTTCCCCTTGTATTTATCAATTTCTTCTAAGCAAGCTTTGATCGTTTCTGTCAGAACCCATCAGCCGGATTAAGTGTTAGAAAATACAAAATTGCATTTTTATATTTCATTTTTATATTTGGGTTTAGCAAAATTAGCAAAATACAAAATTGCAATAAATTGATTGGGCCTGACTGCATTTTATTTAATTGAACTTCAAAATTGCTTTATTAACTACTACTTTTCAACTTCCTCTCCAAGTTTAGCAGTCATGTCAGATGCAATAAATCCAGGTGCCACTGCATATAACTTGGAAACAAAAAAAATCTAAGAACACACACAACAGAGTGTTAGAATCTCGATAAACACAAAGCACCAGGTCCGAATTGTACCATCTAACAACAGACAAGAAAATCAGAAAATCTGATTCTGTACCAGCATATCAGCAGGCCAGAAAACAGAAAATCAGCAGCCAGCGACAGATCCTTACCAGAAAACTGATCCATACCAGTACTGGTATGCACAATACCCAATTAACAACTGAAATTTCTAACTAACTCTAAAAGAAATTCTATCAAAACACCTCGTAGGCACAAGCAAAAACAGCCACTAAATGTACACAGTATAGATTTTCAATCACCACAGCAGCAATTACAAGGAGAGAGGAGAGGAAGCAAGGAAGTATTAACCAAACATTGTTCAATTCACTCAGACCCACAACCTGTTAAGCCATCAAAGAGAACGCGGGAGAGGAAGGAAGGGCGCACTTACCAAGAATGGAGAGAGGAGAGGTCGGGAAGAGGGGTTGTCGCCAAGGTCGGGAAGAGTGGCGTGCCTCTAGGATGAGAGGCGGTGCCAAAGAGGAGAGGGCAGACGAGAGGCGCGACGGAGAGGGAAGACGAGACAGCGTGAGAGAGGGCTCAGAGGGGATTGTTCGATAGGGGTGTGTTCGAACAGTGATTGTTCGATAGGGTTAGTTCGAACAGGAATCGATCGAAAAACAAATCTGAACTGTTTAATGAGTTGTTCAAAGCCCGTTCAAACTCGGCCCGGTTGGTTTGATATCAATTGAACCGAACTGAACTTTGGGCTTGGTTCATATAATAACTTGTTCAATTTCTGTTCAGCCTGCTTTGTCCATGAACAACTCTGTTCAATTAGCACCTCTAGATCCAAGAAAGAGGAGAAGTATGACTTGTCCATTGTATAGGCCCGGCGCCGGGTATATATTCTCGGTCCAATATTACATCAGATTCTCGGATCAGTGGACGTATATGAAAGACACGGTCAAACACACGACACGTCCTGAACACGACACAGATTTGTCTTCGACACGTTGCACATGATTTATCCCAGGTTCAATTTTTGAGTTTTAGATCTTGATTGTCCGATTCGAATTCGCAACAATTCGTTCTAAAGTAGAGTGCACACATCTCAAGTGAAGGAATATTCAAATTCCGAGATAATCACGAGCGATGGATTCAAATTAGACGGTCTCGATAAAAAATCCAAAAATGAGTTACTTTAGACGATCCGAACCCGATACACATAATTGTAAGAATCAAATACATAATTCAAATATGAATGAATACTACAAATAAATATGTAAAAACAGAATAATAGATATATATTTTTAATGAAAAGTTAGCAAATCTTTATGTACTATTTTATGTTTATCATAGATAACAAATATATAAAAATTCATAAATAAAAACAACATACTATATGGTTGTATAGATGCATACAACAGTTCGCCTTGTGGTTGATAATATGAATACACACATAAATCATATATCCCATAAATTTAGAAAAATGACAAAAATAGAAAAATGACAAAAAAGAAAAATGGATGTAAGTTGGTGTTAGTACATTCACTCGCAGTTATTTTCAACTTGTTTATGTGAATACCGATAGATTTGTGATTTTTATTGTGTACTAACAGACACATAAGTTTGGTATAAGAAAATTGCACCTAGCATTGAAAAGAGCTTTGCTATATTTCAATTAGCTAGTGATAATTTTTATTTTAAATTTAAATTACACATAAATTTTGATTAAGTCGGATAAAAATTAATCAATTGATTGAAATTGAATTGATCAAATATATATCTTATCTGAATTTCCAGCATTAAATTCTTTTGGATAGAAGGATTCAATATTGGAAAAATAAGGAAAATAGAAAAAAGAAAAAGAAATGACTCGAGAAAAAAAAAAGAAGGATGATGGTAGGAGATGGGCTTCCTCTCCCTTGCTTCGGAAAAGAATCGATCTTTCTTCTCTTTTAAACGAATCCGGCTACTAGGATATTAGGATATTAGTGTTATTTTATTTTATATAACATTAATTTCAAAATTTATTAAATTGACTTCAAATGACGAATCTAAACAATTCAAACCAATCTACTTCATTAGCTTTGCGTTTACACGTAAAATTTATAATTTTTCGAATTTATTTAATATCAAGTCAAGCAGTTAAATATAAGAGTTTTTAAGATAATTTTAATATATTTATTTTTCAACATTTTTTACTGCTTGATTTGGTACTAAAATAACTCGAAAAAATAGAGATTTATCATGTAAACATATCACTCATACAGTAAATCAGTTTGAATAGTTTGGATTCGTCGTTTGAAGTCTATCTAATAAATTTTGGAGTTGGTGTCATATGACAACGATATCATACTAGTCGGACTCCTTTTAAACACTTATTTAATTTTTTCTCACTAGAAATGTAGTGGTAAAAACGATATAAATGATATTTGATCTGTATTTGATCCATATTCGAAAAATTAGATGTGGATATTTGATATCCAAATATCAGTGTAGATATTGATACTGATATGGTTTTATATTTCAATTATTCGTATCCAAATAATAGATATATATTATGTATTTTAATATGTTTTATGAAAAAAATATGTTATTCGCTATTATAATTAGATAAATATTATAAATTATAATATTCAATATTTTTTAATAAATATCTAATGTCCCATCCCTATCTATATCGGATTGTATCCTCTCTATTACTACAGAAGATGGGCCTCACTTTACTATTTGAGATTAAATCTCAGCCGGTTTAAGATTCGGTTTAAGATTCGGGGTGAAACATCGGTAGTATTATTGGGCTTTGAGATTCGTGCCAAGTTAAAATGAATGGTCCGGATTCATTGAAAAGATTCCTTGTGCAGAGGATGTGAGGCAGTCCTAACAAGTTGACATTTGAATATTTGTCCTATTAGACATTTAGGACAGCTCACCAGCATCTTTTAGCTTTATATATCCAATCAACTGAGAAAGGAGAAAGGGGTTTATACTCACAATAAAGCATGGGGTCCAAACCCCTCTGTTCCATTTCCCTGATACCCTTCTACTGCTTCTCTATTACCTTCATCTTGTACCCTTGTTCTTGTTCTCAAGTAGTTGGCTATGGCTACAAGGTCGGATCTGTCGCGCGGGACTCGTCAGAGAGGTGGCTCAGTGCCGAGCTTTCGGTCGTAAAGAAATCTTCGGTGTATGGAGACGATATTGAGAATCTGAATCTCATTGCGAGGTAATACATTAATTTGTTTCAAAGGGTTTTATTATCTGAACGACTGAACCTTCAGTGTAATGGATATTAGTATATTTGTTCTGAGAATGAACCCAAATATAGTAGATATATAGGTACACTCAATTCTCAAACTTTAAAATAGAGTTAATTTTGAAAGGTCAAGACTCAAGAGAACTTCAATTTGAGCTATTCTTGTAAAATGTAGCAATTCTAGTGTTTTGAGGTATTCCGTATTCTTAAAATGTCGCAGTTGTAGCATGAATCAGGCACCCACAAAGCTTAAGTAAAATGTAGCATGAACAACACAGCGTAGTGCCACAACAGATCTTCAAGTAATAACTTCAGCTTTGTGGGTGCCTGATTAATTATAGTTTTGAATTACATTATATTGTTAACTCAACGGAATCCAATTCGTGTTAGAAATGAGGAGCTCATTTAAACCCGTCTTCTCGATCGTTTTGTTTCTGTTCATAATTGCTTTTCTCTGCTCGCTCTTGCTCTCATAAGTGTCGGGTTACCGGTTACGGTATCATTTCGCACCAATGTGCTTGAACCTGTCAAGTAAAAATTTTCATGCTTGTCTTCAGTTAATCCACAATTCATCAGTCTATGGACTTGACATCCAAAGTCTTGATTGATTTATTTTATTTTATTTAAGGCCAGTGAACTAGAAGCTCGCCAACATTTGTATTAAAAAAAAATATAAAATTCTGTACAGCTCAGAGTTCTGTGGCTACTCAGTAGCCATCAATTATAGGAATACAACGCCTCTAAAATGAAAAAAAAAATGCAAAAAGAAAGCTCCTTAATATCCCTGTTACATCCTCTCACAGCAGTGGCATCCACTTGCGTATATGTACCGCTGTCTAGTAGTGTCACTGTTTTAGTTTCATTTAAAAAAAAAATTGCCTGTTTCTCTCACGTCATAGGCCCATGCCCCTTCCGCCAAAAGTGTGTCCCGTAGCTGTATGACATCCGCTGAAGCCAGTGTTTGCTGCGAGTACCAAGTATTGATGTCTGATATTGTACCTGCGAGCGGTACCAGTACGCTGAGTTCTCCATGCAGCTGAAAAGTAAAAAAAACAAAACAGTCTTGATTTATTTTCAAAGCAAATTTTAGTGCATATAATATAATTTTTTTTCCATAGGTTGGTTAATTGTAGGTATGTTAATTTATAAAGCAATGCAAGCCTGTTCTACTTCATAAAAATTCAATTTCTTCATGCCCTGACATATGAATTTTTTTTCAAAAAGATTCACCGCTAGCATTTATTATGTTTTTGCTTATTAATTTATTTATCAGTCTTCCTTATGCAGCTTTGAGAACAAGGACCGGTTGCGGGTAAGAATCACTGATTCAAAGCACCAGAGATGGGAAATCCCACAACATGCCATCCCCCGCGAACCAGTTCCCACTTGCAGATTCTTGCCCAAAAGCAACCGGTCTGGATCCATGCCCGAAACACAAATCCTCTCCTCAGAAAACTCTGACCTAGTTTTCGCCCTCCACGCCACATCACCATCTCGATTTACTGTATCTCGTCGATCAACTGGAGATATATTGTTCGACACTTCACCTAGAATTGTGTTCAAGGATAAATACTTAGAGATCACTTCAAATTTACCCCCTGAAAAATCGAATCTATACGGTTTGGGAGAGCATACCAAAAGAACTTTTAGGCTGGTAACAAATGATACATTTACATTGTGGAATGCGGATATAGCAGCATTAGCAGAGGATCTAAATTTGTATGGGTCCCATCCATTTTACATGGATGTGCGATCTTCTCCGGCCGGGGTAACACATGGCGTGCTACTTTTGAATAGTAATGGAATGGATGTCGTGTATGGAGGGTCCTATATAACATACAAGGTAGTTGGAGGCATTTTCGACTTCTATTTCTTTGCCGGGCCAACACCGCTTGAGGTTGTGGATCAATATACTGAACTTATTGGGCGACCAGCTCCTATGCCTTACTGGTCTTTTGGTTAGTAAAATGATTTTTGCTCTTAGTTTTAACTTGGGAAATTTTTTTAAAAGAATAGAAAAGAATGGTGAAAGTCTTGATGTTTCTATATTGTGTTTTATAAGGCTATTGAGATTTTTCATTTTATTTAACATGGCATTTTCTAACAGGATTCCATCAATGCCGGTGGGGGTACAAAAATGTATCGGATCTAGAGAGCGTAGTGGCAGGATATGCCAAAGCGAATATTCCACTAGAAGTCATGTGGACTGACATCGATTACATGGATGCTTACAAGGATTTCACACTTGATCCAATCAATTTTCCTGCCGAAGAGATGAAAAAATTTGTTGATAAACTTCATGAAAATGGGCAGAAATATGTTGTCATCATCGATCCAGGTAAATGAGAACTTTAATAAGTAGTTTCAGAGTAAGTGTTGTTTATTTATTTTTAAGTAGTATTTTGACAGGGATCTTCTTTTATATTTATATTTTCAGAACTCAGTTGAGTTGACTGAAAATGTTATTGGTATTGTTTTCAACTTTATATCCTAGAATGTTTCACTTAAATTTTATCTTTAATTGGTAGGTATTAGTGTAAATGAAAGCTATCATACCTTTCTACGAGGAATGCGAGAAGATGTGTTTCTAAAATGGAATGGGACAAACTATCTCGGAAAGGTCTGGCCGGGACCCGTTTATTTCCCAGATTTTCTAAACCCAGCTGCTGTGCAATTTTGGGCTCGTGAAATCTCAATCTTTCGAAAAACCTTGCCAGTGGATGGCCTATGGATAGACATGAACGAGCTATCCAATTTCATAAATCCTCATGTGCTAAATTCCCTCGATGATCCCCAATACAAAATCAACAACTCGGGTGTGAAAAGACCCATTGACGGAAAAACCGTACCAGCATCCGCAATCCACTATGGCAATGTAACAGAATACGATGCACATAATTTGCATGGGTTTCTTGAGTCGAGGGCTACTAACTATGCACTGATAAAGGATACTGGTAAAAGGCCATTTGTTCTTACCAGGTCAACCTTTGTCGGTTCTGGCAAGTACGCGGCTCACTGGACTGGTGATAATGCTGCAACTTGGAATGATTTGGGATACTCTATCCCGACTATTCTTAATTTTGGATTGTTTGGTATTCCAATGATTGGAGCAGATATTTGTGGGTTTAGTGGTGACACAACTGAGGAGCTTTGCAATCGCTGGATCCAGGTACATAAATTTAATATACAATTTTCACATTCCATATTGTTGTTATTAACACACATTTCCTTGTCATGGAATTGACTAATACTAATATCTTGTCCCAGAACATTATAATATAAAACCAATGACAAAGTTACAATAAAAGCTGCTGAATTTGTTCTATTTTTTATTTTTAAAGCTTGGTGCATTCTACCCATTTTCAAGAGACCATTCTGAAATTGACACAGTCCGACGTGAGCTCTATCTTTGGGAATCTGTTGCCAAGTCAGCAAAAAAGGCTCTTGGTCTTCGCTACCGCCTCTTACCATACTTCTACACACTCATGTATGGGGCTCACGTGACCGGTGCACCAATGGCACGGCCCCTTTTCTTCTCTTTCCCACAAGACACCAACACCTACGGCATAAACACCCAATTCTTATTAGGCAATGGTGTTATGATATCGCCAGTACTTAATCCGGGAAAAGTAACCGTAGATGCTTATATCCCCAAAGGGAGGTGGTTCAATCTTTTTGACTATGCACAAATCATTCACGAAGACAATGGTACCCATGTCACTATCGATGCGCCAGAGGATACGATCAATGTTCATTTGAATGGAGGGAATATAATTCCCATGCAACAAGAGGCATTAACTACGGATTTAGTCAAAAAGAGCGGATTTGAATTGTTGGTTGCATATGGTGAGGAGAAAATTGCAAATGGAGAGCTATTTTTGGATGATGGCGAATTCGTGGAAATGGCAGGAGATGGAAATCAATGGAGTTTAATTAGTTTTGAAAGTGAGGTAGTTGAAGGTAGTGAAATTAGGATTAGGTCAAAAGTGATGAATGGAGGAGATGGTTTTGGCAAAGACATGGTTGTAGAGAAGATTATTTTCTTGGGTTTGGATTTTGGTTTGAAGGTACATGGAGTTTCAATAAATGGAAAGTATTCAAATGTGAAGGTTGAGTATGAAAAAAAGGGTGGTTTGGGAGTTATGAAGATTCAAGGGCTTAAGCAATCAATTAGCCAGGAGTTTGAGATTAAAATTGAGATTTCAGGAGCTAAATCTTGAGTGTTGTATTGAAGCTAATTTTTTAGTTATGCGTGTATTGTTGACGATTTATCTAATATTCACAAATTTTCATACAAGCTTAATCCAAATACCAATAAAGGCAACAAAAACAAACTCTAGTTGTAACTTGGGAAAAAGAAATTTCAGAGACCATATTCAAAGACTACGATTGGATTTCACTTTTAGACTACGATTGGATTTCACTTTTAACCTACCCTAACTTATTTGAGACTAAATGCTTAATTGTTGTTGTTGTTGTATATTCAAAGCATCACTTTTGCCCTGTTGAAATTTCATAAAATCTAACCAAATCTACTCTGAAGGCCTGAAAAAGGTGGAGCCAAGAGCCTCTGACCTTGAGGGGTAACTTGGGAATTTTTTTTTTTCATAAAATCTAATCTCTACTATGAAAGACTTGACTGGCTGACTGAATCGGAGACCATATTCAATGCATCTCGTAAAGATGTATTAAGCACTATAGTCAGAGGCGTATGCTTCGTCTTTGCAAGGGAGGTGGCTTATTCTGTCTCTTCTAGATGTTAGTATTTCTTCAGGAACTGTTTAAACTGTTCCTCTGTGAGTTCAAGACACAAAACACAGCCTACAGCATTTTCAGAGGGTTTTCCCTTTTTATTTCCTCCCTTCTTTGACAAGGCAGATCGAGAGCTAGATTCTGGTTTCGTTTTCTTGATGGCCCTAGAGACTTTTTGGGGAACTCTGTTGATCTTTGTTTAGATTTTTTAAATATTTAAGATTCTAATCAGAATCAAAATCAGAATTGGAATCATAATCAGGGCAAAGTACTTCATCAAGATAGTCAGAATTTGTTGAAGATCTTGCCATAATATACAGACTATTGGCAATAAAACAAGAAAGAAAGACAAAAGGATATTTAGGTTGTATTTTGGAAAATAAGATTTGACATCTCAGAGGTACTTCCAAAGGGTTAAAAGACCAGAGAAAAGGAAAGAGGTAAAGAAGTTTTAAGAGTGAGAAAATAATTGGAATTCAAAATCTAATGCTTTGCTCAGATTCTTTTTATAAAACAGAAGCCAACAGTAAAGCCTTTTCAATAGGCGGATTTAGGATTTACGGTTTAGGGTATCAAAAGGTAAAATTCACCTTATTAATGGGTATCAAAAGGTAAAGTTCACCTTATTAATGGGTATCGAAGGTAAAATTCACCCTCAAACGGTCACATTACAGTTCTATTCACTAATGTAATTATCCAATTATGAAATGGTTTGACAGCTGGCATATTAGAGACTCCACACAAAACCAAGAATACTGAGCACATTATTAGAAGTTTGAAGGCCACAAAAACCATTTATGTCACATGAAGTATGGTTTTATGTGATTAACAACCCATTACCATTGTAAATTTCATAGACCACTATAAAGAACACAGTATTTCAAAAATAAATATAGTGACTCACTGCACTGAAACCTTACAATTGAATTCTACAAACCATGGCATGAGAAAGGACAATCATCTAGTTCTAAACTCCTAATATTGTTCAATATGCAGAAGTCCTCCTAAATTGTTGATTTAAGAGATCAAATGTTGCTCCACAAAAGATAGCAGTGCACAAATTGCTCCACAGATGAATATGAGGAGAAAACAGAGGCAATATAAATTGCATTTATGTTATAAGGATCCTAATTGTACTCAATGATTTGTATCCACTTTTTACCCAAATCAACTGTCAATTGACTGGCAGTAAATACTGTAACAATATAATATAATACTGTAACAGACAGTATCGAATGATATAAAAGATGCGATCAATTTTTTAAAAATTAACAACTTGTAACTTTCAATATCTTTGTACTTTGTACTTTCAAACATGTAATACTTTGACAGTTAATAACAGTTAATTGTACTTATTTTACTTAAAAATCTGTCAGCTTGTGTACTTTCCCTCTTCTAAAGATTTAAAAAAAAATTCAAATTTTTTCTATCGTTCTAGAAGTTTTCATTATTAATTTTTTTTTCGTTTTTTTATATCTCATTTTTTATTTTTTTTCAATTAACTAATCTGTAAAATTACGGATTTAAACTAATAAAATTGAATATGTTAAAAAATAGCTACGTAAACTGCAAAAATAACGAAAAAAATCTATATTTAATGAATACTGTAACAATACATTATGAAAACTGTAACAATTACGATCACAACTATAGGACAACAAAAATATAACAAATATTATAAACAAATATAACTTTGTCCAAGAAACACTATCCAGCAAACAACTTTACAAATTTTGTCCAAAATAAAGAACTTTGTCCAACAAACAACAAAGACAAAATCTTAAAGTACAAATATTTGGTGTTCATTGTTGGGATGCGTCAGAAATTTCATGGCAAGAATCAAACGCTCATTGGATATATCTTCCTGCAAAAAAAAAGTACGACAAATCTTACAATTAAAACTACAAATATGACAAAGAAAATAAAACTGCAAAAAAATGTACATCAATCAATAAAAAATACTGTAACAACTATAGACCAATAATATAGCAAATGTAGACAAATAATGTAACAAATTAACTAATTCTGAACATCAATCAGTATTTAATACTGTAACAACTTTAGACAAATAATGGAACAAATGTAGAAAAATAATGTAACAAATTAACACATACTGAACATCAACCAGTATGTGTTTCTCTGTGTATTCATGCATTGAAATCTGTATTTTGCAAGAGAAAATACTGTAATAAATATGTACAAATACTGTAACAAATGTAAATCAATACTGTAACATAATAATTCAGTACTATGAAATATGAAAATAAATACTGTAACAAATGTCAAACAAAACTGTAGCAAATGGAAACCAATACTGTAACCAATATGATGTAAAAATAAGCTACATAACAAGATATACATTTTCTCACAGAATTTAGATCAGTAAATAACTCACATAATTTAGATATCGATGCTAATCTTCAATTCGAATGGAAAATATGATGAATATCATATGACAAAATTCAAATAAAAAAATTCATAACCAATACAATCATGTAACATAGTACATATATCATGTAAATATCTAAGTTGTATATTGTAAATTAAACATAACAACAGCGGGATCTAAATAAAATACATATATACTAGAACTGATTTCAATATCATGTAAAATACTCACTGAATCTAAATCTGGACTCTGATCTTCATTTAGAAAGGCAATTGATACAAAAACATTAATACAATACAATTTTAAACGAATACTGTAACATTAAATGATTAAAACTATAGAAGATGAAAATCAATAAATCCAATATTGTAACATAACGATCCAATACTATAACAAATGTTAACCAATACTGTACATGCGCCACTTGTGTCTGTCATCTCCGATCTGAAATTTGAAATCTCAGATCTGGAATTTGTCCGATGGCATCAAGCGCTCGAGAGGAGAGAGGAGGTCTATCGAGAGAGAAGAGAAAGAGAAGAGAACGGAAGAGACTGGAAATAAAAAAAAAAACAAAAAACAACAATAATTGAGAAACTTATTTATATCGAGGCTATGGAGAGAGATGTGGCCAACCGTTTAGATAAAGCTTGGATCCATGGCTCCGTGGCTCCGGATCTCCTTGAAAAGGCCCAGATCCATGGCTCCTTCGAGCTCGTGCGGCTCGAAAGGATGCATATGACGTAAGAAAGAGGTGGAGAAGAGGTGGAGGCGGCCGGAGATGAGAGGCGGAGGTGGCCGGAGTGTTAGTTTGTAATAATATAGAAGTCAATAATACGATAAATTATCATAAAGCTTTGTTCATGAATTAAATGATTAATAAACTGTCATTTTGTTGCCTTGAGTATTATTGAATTTATGGATCATTCATTTATCTGAACTAGAGTCAATAGTTGGAATTGTGAAACTCCATAATATTAAATGATATATATACTCTTAAAAGTCACTAACCGAGGTAATTAGTAGGAACACTAATTTACCATTACAAGGTTAGAATGTGGATTAAAAGATGGTCATGTTTTACAGACCATTGACATGAGATGTCGTTTTAATCACATAGACACATGTTCTAGGAACATGGTATTTGACAGACCCCGAATGAAACATTAAATGGAATTGTGTACATGTCATTAATGTTTTCATTCAATGTTAAGTTCTAAACTATGAGGTATTCATATTTCCTACTAAGAGATGTGTATGTGTGATTGTTATCTAACGCTGTCGGTAAAACGCAGTCATAACGGTAGCTTTTCGGTATACATAGCTTAGTTGAGGTAGTGATGGTTTACGAAAAGTACTATTGTCCCTCGTGTCTCTATACGAGTTGCGGTATCACTGGGCCCCTTGATAGAGTAGGATTATCTGCATGCAGCATAATTACAAGATTAATTATATTTAATAATCTACTCAAGATCAAGAAAAGATTATGTTTGCAAGGATGACACACACCTATCTTGAAACTGATTTGATACTGCGAGACATAAGAATTAACACGACTAAAATAGTTTACGGATCGTGGTATTGTATAGTACAACATTTGTGTAATTGGATGGTCATAGTATAGATGTCAGATGTCTCCTATGATTATAGAAGTTAAAATGGTTTTAAATTCTATTTACCAACATAACACAGATCCTATTGGGTCACACTGCAAAGGAGACTTATCAGAGAATCTTACTGATTAATTATAAATTGATTATAATTAATATTAAGATAGTTATAATTAATTATACATGATATAATTAAATTATAAATGTCATATAAGATGACAAGCAAAAACAACGGTTAATTTATAAGCGTATTCGATACGTTGTATAAAACCGTATCAAAACTGAACCGTAAGAAATATAATTGTTTAGAACAATTATATAGATATTTGATATAAATATCTATATTAAAGATAGCCATGAAAGAAGCAAAACTCAATTTGATTTTGCCAAGGGCAATTTGGTAAATACCACAAAACCGAGGGCATTTCGGTCATTGACGAACCTCCTCAAAATGGCTATAAATAGAGGGGTAGGGGGGAGAGAGAAAATCACTAATTCACTTGTATCGTATCTGATCAGTCTGATCGAATCGATAAATCTATTTTCTCTCTTTCTCGGTTACGGTTGTCGTGAATAGTGTTTTCGCGAAGTTTCGTGAATCTGATTTTGCGTGAGACGCAAGTCAGTTTTTACGATCCTCGTGAATAGTGTTTTCATGCCTTCGGTGAATAGTGTTTACGAGATTCGGAAATAATATATTTGCGAAAGTCGCGATATTTTTATTTTGTCCTTTTCTCGATGAATAGTGTTTTTGCGAATCCCGCTGATCAGTATTACTGGCAGTAGAAAGCCGGCGCTCTAGTGGTTCCTGGTGGACGACCGATAGAGGCATCAGGCGTCTGGTACTCCCGTTGTGAGTCAGACTGCAATCCAATTAGAATTTGGATCAAGGTATAAATATGTTATATTAATCTATTTAATTTGTAAATAGATTAAAGCTTTAGACATCAATTATGGAGTAGATCTGTAAAAGGATTAAATCAGGTTTTGATGCCAAAGAATACTGAAGTTGGATCCTCTTGGAAAGTATTCTGACATACGTCGTTTAATCCTTGGCTTAAGTTAGAAGTAAATTTTTTGTTTTACGTTCTTTCCGCAGCTTAAGCTAATCAATGGGTTTGGACCGTCCGTAACCCAACACGGAGATGGGAGGTGGAGGTGGTCGGAGAGAAAGCACCATGAAAGAAGAGAGCTAGGTTTGTCATTTTGGAAGAACTTTGGTTTTGTGTGGATGCTAGAGAAAAAAAAAAGAGATGAGAAAATGAAAGAGAATGTGAGAGATATGAAGTTTTTTATAGCTAGGTTGGTTAAGAAGCCTTATCCGAAAAGTTGGGTAAAAATTGGGTATAAAACATTGGGTACTAAAACATTTTCTCATATTATAACCCATCCAAAGTACATAATTAAAGAAACGCTACTTTGTCAAAGTTGTTCAATTTTTATATATTAACTGTAATTAATATATGGGGAGTTGTTTTATCACATGGTATCATCAACAACATGATCTAATTCTATCATTAAATTATAATTAAGAAAAAATAGTTTAAAATACATTGATACAAAAATTGAAACACATAATTAATAATAACTTCAAATTGCATTTGAACATTACAATACGTGTATAGTCAATTCACTCATTTAAAATAATACAAAAGCTAAAATTTAATAATAAAGAGAAAATTATATTGAATCATTCATCACTTTGTAATGTATGGCCACTTCACTCTGATATCACTTTGCATTGTATAGTCAATTCACTCATTTAATCTTTTTTAGAATATGATATATACAATATAAATTATATTGATCATAATCAGTGATTAGTATTAATATATTTAATATAGTTTAATTGTAGTATTACATTTTCTATAAAAAAAAAAACCCAACATCCTAACAAATTATTCATGTATTTGTCAAACACTTATATTCTAAATTTTTTTATAAACTAAATAATTTTAGTTTTAACAAATTAAAATTTTCATTCCTTTGTTAAAAATTTATATTCTCACAGAATTTTCATACTGCCGAACCAACCTAAAGCTGAAACGGCGCACACAATCACAACCAATACCGGCAACCAATGATCGTTGGTAGTTGGTACACAGATCAAAATATATCCCATACTTTACGGCTATAAGAATACAAAAACAGAAAAACAACAATAAAAGGTACACTTGCATGCTTTTTTCTAAAGAAGTACATAAAGTTTTTTTTTATCTTGCATATAGTTGGTTATACACTTATCCTTGAAAATGTTACCGAAAATAGAAAAGGAAAATTTACACAAAATCTGAGAGTATATATCAACTACAAAGTAAGTTAGACGAGCTGCAATTGGGGGTTTTCATTGGGTCCGATTTAATCGGTTTTGAACCGAACTGAATTAGTTTGGACCAAACGATTTGGTTTTTTCAGTTTAATGTTTTAGTTTGGTTTCCTTTTGAAAACCGAAATAACCGAACCAACCGAATATTTATATATTATGAATTTTGTCTGGACCGCTCCAGTTTATTTCTTAATCAATTGCTTTAAATACTTTCATTTATTTCTTAATATACTTCAGTTTATTACAAACCATTTGCTTTAAATAAAAAATAATATATTTCGATCTGAACTGAACAAACCGAAATAAAACTTTAGTTCGGTTCGAACCGATGAACACCCCTAGCTGTAATATATCAACTATCACGACATTGTTTTTTTATTTTATTTTTGACTTTGATGGTCTTTCTTCAATACACGGAAAAAGAAAGATCAGTCTGAGTACATTATATCAATATATTTTTTCTATAATAGTTACAACTTATATTTAGTTATGATAATTGTAGTGTACATTCAATTTTTAAGATAAATATATATATGAAAATTATTATTCAAATCACAAAATTTGAATTATAATTTGTTTTCAATTATTTAGATAGGACGCCGTGTATCATATTTGAGCTAATTGGAATTTGATTGGTGATTCATCATAAAATTATTAGAACTTCGCAGTTTAAAAAATTAAAATTATTTGCTGCAAGGCTAAACGTTTTTAAATTGGCCAAAATTTATTACATATGCTATCTAAATAATTAAGAGCACATTTACAATTTTAATTTTAAAATTAAATAATATTTTTCAATAATATGTACCATAAGAGAGAGAGACTTACAATAAAAATTAGATGTATACATGCTACAACTACCCATTTGGAACTAAGCATCACATCGAAATCATTATTTGTTGATCCAAATTAAGGAGCTCCTGTTATGGTATGTATGTCAGATAATAATTTATTTATTTAATATAAAACATACATTAAATAATTAAGTGACCCATGATGTCCAAAAAAACAAAACTTTCAACTGAAGATTTCAAAACAGTTTAATTGATATTTACACCAAAGACAACCAGTCATTCATATATACATTTAAAAAAGGGAAATTTCACGTCTACCCCTCAAAAACTTCAAAATTATGTATTCCCCTCTAAAGTTTGAATTACATAATTTCCCCTCTAAACTTCAAAAACTCACAAATTTACCCATTTTATTATCTTTTATCTTAAAACTCATTCTAAATTTATAAAATACCCATTTTACTCTTTATTAAAAGCATATAAATTTCATTGGACTCAATTTGAATATGAACTGTTCCTCTATTGTCCGAACTGCTTTCAAATTTGTGCACATAAGATCAACACGAATCTTGATGCAAAACACACTCATATTGAAGCGATATGCACGTTAGATCAGTATGAATATTGAAGAGATGCGCACAGATCGAACGATAGATGGCCCTTCATATTCAAATTTGAGTCTGATAGGCTTTATATGCTTTTAATAAAGGGTAAAATGGGTATTTTAAAAATTTAGAATGAGTTATAATATAAGAAATAATAAAATGAATAAAATGAATAAATTGGTGAGTTTGTAAAGTTTAGAGAGGAGGATGCGTAATTTTGAAATTTTTGAGTGGTATTCGTGAAATTCCTCTTTTAAAAAAATGATCATTTGAAACAAGGTGATAATTTAATTAGTATGGGCCACTGGGGATGGACAAAAAAATACACTTCAAATAGTTCAAAATTAATTAAAACTAAAATCAAACTAGACCTGGTTCGTTCAAAATAAGTTTGTGAACTATTCTAGTTCGAATCTCAAAGTAACTACACATAAGGCCGCCAAGCTATAAGTCATAATTCGTAAGTCGTAACCATCGCTCTCAATTTTGAAATCCTAGATGACTTTCACATCTCGCTCTCGGCGACTACGATCACTCTTCCTTGTGGTAAAAAAGTTCGTAAAGGATTCGAAATTGAGTTCGTAGAAAATTTGATTTTAAATTAATTCAAACCAAAATTAGTTCAAAATTAATTCAAACCAAACTCAAACTAGAGTAAGTTCGATTTAGTTTGATTCGTCTGCAGCCCTATGGGCTACCCAAAGTTGGATTGTTCCTTGGGGGTATTAACGAGAATACCAACATTATAAAGGAGTAAAATGCATATAATTTAAAATGAGATTAGACCGCTTACTAGTCTTCTTGGCTTTATATATCCAATCAACTGAAGGGGTTTACATTTACACTTTACACACAAAAAAAAAGTACGGGAGCTTCCATGGGGCCTAAACCACTCTCTCCCATTTCTCTAATTCTCTTATACTGTTTCTCTCTTACCTTCCTCTTGTACTCTTGTTCTTGTTCTTACTCTCAAGAGGAGCAAGTTGGTTATGGCTACGAGGTCGGATCGGTCGTGCGGGACCCGTCAGAGAGGTGGCTCAGTGCTGAGCTTTCGGTCGTAGAGAAATCATCGGTGTATGGAGACGATATTGAAAATCTGAATCTGGTTGCAAGGTATTATATACATTTTTTTTCAAAGGGTTTTATTATCTGATCCTTCTGAAGTTCTGAGCATGAACCCAAAACCAGTAAATTACTGAAAAGTGAAGAGAATTCCTTTTTTTTTTTGAGAGGCAAAGTCAAGAGAATTCTAATGTGAACAAAAGTCAAGAGGATTTTTTATTTTAATACAAAATGTTGGTCAGATTTCTCACTGACCTTAAAAAAAAAACCTTACAAGAAAAAAAAGTTAAGCATGTTATTGATATTATTATTATAAGTTGCTTATGAATCATTAACTTTCATATAACTTAATATATATTTTTTTTATTAAATCAAATGTTATCATATGAATTATTTCAAATATGGAGCTATTTCATAAACGGTACAACTTGTATCGAATTTCATTATTTAATTCATCATGAAACTTTATTGAGTAAATATTTGAGATCAAGCTGTCCAATTATTTAATGTTCACAAAAAATTTCTCCATTCAGATTTCAAACATGCGACCTCCCACATAAAAAGCATTGCATTTGCCACTAAACAAAAGACTGGTTCTCTTTCGCCATCAAACTTATAAGTTAATTATGATGTCGTCAAGTTTATTAATTAAGTTAATTCGTTACCAAATATATTTGTCAAGTTCATTGGAATATATGTGTTTGTGTATATATATGAAAGCAATTTTGAAAATGACGATCCAACTTTCTCAAGATAAGCATGATCTCTTTGCACAAATCGTGGTACACATTGATATCGGACCACTTCCTGTCCATTCCTAAGACAATTATATTATATTAATTCATTGATCACAAATTCACAATAATGAACTGTCCTTCTCCTTCACTAATGAAATGATAAATCATAAAATCCCAAAAGCTCGACCCAATATTTATCACAATTGACTACTTGATTGATGCTTGCTAGGGTGGGGTGGAAACGGTTGAATACGGATATGTATATGAATCGGATCAGATATTTATTACAAAAATATTGAAGTTCATAATATTTAGCTATTATAATTTATAAATTATAACAAATATTTATGCTCGACGGTTTTGAACGACGTTACTTGGGCCTGTAAAATATTTGGGGCCACCGTGCTGGCCCAATAGACATATTTGCCTAATAAAGTTTCTTTCAGGGTTAAATTCAACGGTTGATTTGTTAAAGATCGGTGTATTTACATTAATACTCTCCACGTCTCTCTCTTTTGAACAAATTAAATGCTCATTTTATAACAAGCATTTAATGTCACTTGCCCATGATATCACCAATACATATCTGATATCATGATACTTCAATAGTACACATATCTTCGCATAAAGCAAAAGATATAGCCTGAATTTGGTGATATTAATTTATTGCTCTTTTCTTGCATTACTTGTGCTCAAGCAAAGTTTTGCTTCTTGTAAAACTTAATCAATGATAATTGAAAACCTTTTAACTTTCGTTTTTTTTTTTTAAATTAAAAAATCTAAAAGAAATAATTGTTACCTGACGTATTCAATTAAAAATACATTGAACTTGCCCTTATATTCAGTTGATTAATGATCACTTTATAGTTTTAGGGTTGAGCAATTGCAACTGAAAACTTTTTCATAAACCAAAATCGCTGATCTTTTTTTCTTTTCCGTTTTGTATTTTTTAAGTTAAAGCTTTTTTAATGTTTGTTAGGAGGATAAAATTATCTGTGAACCACTCAAGCTAAGCTCTATGTGTTATACTGTTATGCCATCACATCTTATTTTATGTTTAATTGTGAAATTTAGATAGTAGAGAAGGAATAATTAAAAAAAAATCGCATTTTTGTCGCGAATAATTCGTGATTCGCATTTTATTCGCGAATAATTTATAATTTGTGTTTTATTCGCGAATAAAACGCGAGCAATGTCACTATGGTGGGAAATGCCAATTTCATCTAGACCAATGTAGCATGAACAGCACAGTGAAGTGCCACAAAAGATCTCCAAACAATAACTTAAGCCTTGTGATTGTGGGTGCCTGAAAACAATCGTCTCTTTAAAAAAGTATATAAATAGTTACTATCACTCTATCAGTGATTTATCTTAGTTTTGAATTGCATTATATGCATGACAACCACAAGGATCAATTTGAGAACTCAATGAGGGCCTCATTTACAACCCGTCTTCTCACTTTGTTTCTGTTCTTAATCGCTTGCTCTGCTGCCTCTTGCTCTAAAAAAAGTCGGGTCACCGGTTACGGGTATCATCTCGTATCAGTGTCCTTGAACCTGTCAAGTAATACTTTTCATGGTCGTCTTCACTTAATCCGCAATTCATCAATCTATGGACCTGACATCCAAAATCTTGATATATTTGCAAGGCAAGTTTTAGCACATATAATGACAATTTTTTCCATAGGTTGTTAACTGTAGGTATGTTGATTTATAAAGCAATGCAAGCTTGTTCTGTTTACTTCATAAAAATTCAATTTTTCATGAACTGATATATGAAAATTATAAATATAGCTTCGCTACCATATATTATGTTTTAACTTATTAATTTCTATATCTTTCTTTCCTTATGCAGCTATGAGACCAAAGACCGGTTGCGTGTCAGAATCACTGATTCAAAGCACCAGAGATGGGAAATTCCACAACATGTGATATCTCGCGAACCAATTCCCACCGACAAATTCATGCCCAAAATTAACCGGCTTGGATCCTTACCTGAAACCCAAATCCTCTCGTCAGAAAACTCCGACCTAGTTTTCACCCTCCATGACACATCACCTTCTCGGTTTACTGTATCTCGTCGCTCAACCGGAGATATATTGTTTGATACTTCACCTACTATAGTGTTCAAGGATAAATACTTGGAGATCACTTCAAATTTACCAGCTGAAAAATCAAACCTATACGGTTTGGGAGAGCATACCAAAAGAACTTTTAGGCTGGTAACAAATGACACATTTACATTGTGGAATGCAGATATAGGAGCACTTAATGTGGATTTAAATTTGTATGGGTCCCATCCGTTTTACATGGATGTGCGATCTTCTCCAGCCGGGGCAACACATGGCGTGCTACTTTTGAATAGTAACGGAATGGATGTGGTATATGGAGGGTCCTATATAACATACAAGGTGATCGGAGGCATTTTCGACTTCTATTTCTTTGCCGGGCCAACACCGCTTGAGGTTGTGGATCAATATACTGAACTTATTGGGCGACCTGCTCCTATGCCGTACTGGTCTTTTGGTTAGTAAAATGATATTTGCTATTAACTTTCAACATGGGGAAATTTTTCCAATGAAAGAGGGATAAAGGGCTTGATATATCAGATCAAGCTTGGTTGGCAAAAGTATTTTTTAAGTATTTTTATAAGGCTATTGAAATTTTTTCTTTGTATTTAACTTGGCATGATTCCATTTTCGAACAGGATTCCACCAGTGTCGGTACGGGTACAAAAATGTATCGGATCTTGAAGGCGTAGTGGCAGGATATGCCAAAGCAAATATTCCACTAGAAGTGATGTGGACTGACATCGATTACATGGATGCTTTCAAGGATTTCACCCTCGATCCGATCAATTTTCCTGCTAAAGAGATGAAGAAATTTGTTGATAAACTTCATGAAAATGGGCAGAAATATGTTGTCATCCTTGATCCAGGTAAATGAAAACTTCAGTAATTATTCAATCATAAGTACTTTACGAGTAACTGTTGTTTACATGTAATTTTTCGTAATATTTTGATGGGGATCTTCATTTATATTTATGTTTTCAGAACTTAGTTGAATGTTTGTTCAATTTTTATCCTGGAATGTTTCCATTAATTTTTCTCTTTTGTAGGTATTAATGTAAACGAAAGCTATCCGACCTTCCTACGAGGAATGCAAGATGATGTATTTCTAAAGTGGAATGGAACTAACTACCTCGGAAAAGTCTGGCCGGGACCCGTGTACTTCCCAGATTTTCTAAACCCAGCTGCTGTGGAATTTTGGGCTCGTGAAATCTCAATCTTTCGAAAAACCTTGCCGGTGGATGGCCTATGGATAGACATGAATGAGATATCAAATTTCATAGACCCCCCTGTGCTAAATTCCCTCGATGACCCGCCATACAAAATCAACAACTCCGGTATGAAAAGACCCCTTAACGGAAAAACTGTACCTGCATCCGCAATTCACTATGGCAATGTGACAGAATACGATGCGCATAATTTGTTTGGGTTTCTGGAGTCAAGGGCTACCACCTATGCACTGATAAAGGATACTGGTAAAAGGCCATTTGTTGTTACCAGGTCAACCTTCGTTGGGTCTGGCAAGTATGTGGCTCACTGGACCGGTGATAACGCAGCGACTTGGAATGATTTGGGGTACTCTATCTCGACCATTCTTAATTTCGGATTGTTTGGTATTCCAATGATTGGAGCAGATATATGTGGTTTTAATGGTGACACAACTGAAGAGCTTTGCAATCGTTGGATTCAGGTACATAAATTTAACATCCAATTTTCACATTTCAATGTAAGTTACAAGAAAAGTTGCTGAATTTGTTATATTTTTTATTTTATTTTTAGCTTGGTGCATTCTACCCATTTTCAAGAGACCACTCTGCAATTAACACAGTCCGACGTGAGCTCTATCTTTGGGAGTCTGTTGCCAAGTCAGCAAAAAAGGCTCTCGGTCTTCGGTACCGCCTCCTACCATACTTCTACTCACTCATGTACGGGGCTCACATGACCGGTGCGCCAATCGCACGACCCCTTTTCTTCTCTTTCCCGCAAGACACCAATACCTACGGCATAAACACCCAATTCTTATTAGGCAATGGTGTCATGATATCGCCGGTGCTTAATCTCGGAGAAGTAACAGTAGATGCATATTTTCCCAAAGGGAGGTGGTTCAATCTTTTTGACTATGCACAAATGATTCATGAAGACAACGGCACACATGTAACTCTCGATGCGCCAGAGGATACGATCAATGTGCATTTGAATGGAGGGAATATAATTCCCATGCAACAAGAGGCGTTAACTACAGAATTAGTCAAAAACAGCGGATTTGAATTGTTGGTTGCATATGGTGAGGAGAGGATTGCACATGGAGAGTTGTTTTTGGATGACGGAGAATCCGTGGAAATGGCGGGAGATGAAAATCATTGGAGTTTAATTAGTTTTGAAAGTGAGGTAGTTAAAGGTAGTGAAATTAAGATCAAGTCAAAAGTGATGAATGGAGGAGATGGTTTTGGCAAAAACATGGTTGTAGAGAAGATTGTTTTCTTGGGTTTGGATTTTGATTTGAAGGTAAATGGAGTTTCAATAAATGGAAATTATTCAGATGTCAAGGTTGAATATGAAAAGAAGGGTGATTTTGGAGCTATGGAGATCCAAGGGCTTAAGCAATCAATTAGTGAGGAGTTTGTGATTAAAATTGAGATCTCAGAGGCTAATTCTTGAATTTTATATTGAAACTGAGATTATGAAATAAGCTTTTATAATTTATATGTCATGTGATAAAATTTGAAGTATGTACTTGAATAATGGAGGTTCATAAATTTCTTGTTCTCATGATTTATCAAAAGAATGAGTTCATAAATTTTAATGAAATATTCCAATAATTATTTTCTTTTTTGGTCAGGTATAAAAAGTTATGCAAGCAATTAATTAAAGTATAATATCCTCAGTACTTAAGTATGCAATAAAATCATAATTTTATTTTCTCCATTTATCCAACACAAACCCTCTTTTTTTCTTATCATGTCATTGCCCCATGACTATGCTAAACAGTAGTCTTATTGGGTCTGTTCCAAAAGGGTGGTAGACCTAAATTTTAGAGAAAATTTCATAGATATCTCTCAAAAAATTAAAAATTATGTATTTCTCTCTCTAAAATTCATAATATCCTATTTATCCTTCTAAAATTTAAAATCTCACAAATTTACTCATTTATTGCCTTTTCTATTAAAACTCATTTAAATTTAAAAGCACTCATTTTATTCTTTATTAAAAAAAATACAGTCTTGTTTTCGAGGACAAATGATGCATTTCTTTATTTCTGACACATACACTAACATTTAGGTATACACTTGTGTAAGTGTTAGAAATAAAGAAATGAAATATTTTTTTTGGAAAACCGAACAATTAGAATACTGATATTTTTTATATTTTTTAAAAAGGGGTAAAATTGATGCTTTATAAATTTAAAATGAGTTTTAATAATAAAGATAATAAAATAGATAAATTTGTTAGTTTTTTAAATTTAGAAGGTAAATATGATATTCTGACTTTTAAAGAGAGAAATACGTAATTTAATAAGTATACATGAAATTCCTCCTAAATTAACCTTAAAAAAAGAATTTCTCTTAAATTTTAAGTTTTCGTAAGGAAGAAGTATTCAGTAGCAAAATAAAAGATGAATTATTAGTTTTGTTATGGAGATTTTTAATTTGTCTTAAGCTATGTAAAATTTAGACAAACTTACAAAAAGTGAGAAAAAAAAAATCTCAAACCTTTTATAATAAAGCACGTGCTTGACAATTTGTCCTTGAATCTGTGAACTCATTTTTGGACCTGGAGCACTTCATGTCATTACTGATGATACCATCACAGTATGTTATGGGTACGTCACGATACGACACAATGCGTGTACTGATCACGACTTCACGAGTCATGTGATGTGTCCCTTTTTGATAAAAAAAATAGCATATCACATCACATCAGGTGATCCAATCATACGATCAATTTTTCCAACATTGTTTATTTAATTAATTTATTTTATAATATATTTTTTTTAACATATATTTTATTTTTATGAACTATTTTAAAATTTAAAAGTAATCAAATTTAATTACGTGATATGATTATTTGTGCCGATTTTTTTTTATTAATAGTAAATAAAAAATAAAAAATGAAAAAAGATATGAGTAAATTTTAAAAATGAGAAGGCAAGACAGAGGTCCCTGTTCAAAAGAAGAAAAAAAATCTCCCAAGGACATCATAGGAGTGGAGTCCCCAATTTTTTTTTTTTTTTTTTTTCAGATTTATGGTTTGGACAGACGGAGGCCCCTGTTTTTGCACAGTTAATTAAATTTGATTATGACTGTTAGTTTAGTTTACTGGAGGCATTGGTTCTGAGCAGCAAGCTTGCTTAGGGTTATCCATTCAGATGCCTGACTGAATGGTTCTGGTACTTTGAATCCAATGAAGTTTCTTTTTATCTCAATTTGCAGGACACAACAAGAGATTCTATAAACCAATGTTTGACCTCGAGTTCGAGCTCACTTGCTGTACTTTTGAATCTTTTTCTTGACCAGTAGAATGCAAATCATGACAGGAAGAACTAACAGAAATTTGTTTTGGTAGCCACTTATTCTTTATGGGCTTAGTATTACATTAATTAATTGGTTGATTTGGTATTGGAAGCTTCTTCTAGATTACTGGCTTGTAATCTGTTGATTTTTCTTCATCATCTCCAGGTAATTAAAGACTTATGTGTGGATCTTCTCATCAATTCCTTTTTCAAATTTACCAATGGAAGTTCTAATTATTTATTACATTTAAAGTGTGGTTCTACATTGTGAAACTGAGAAAAAACACTCTCCTGGATCATCAAGATAACTTCACTGGTAAAAACTATGATCACCTGGATAGCCAGTTGATGTAGAAGCAGCATTATTACCAGGGGCTTTAAAAAGCCGCTTTTTGGTCCATTTTGAAAATTTTGTAAATGTTTAGGCTAGGCCAGGTTCAGAGCAGTTGAATCATAGTTCTTTTGCGTTTCTAGTGAAATATTACAAGTTTTAAAGTTGAACCAAACACTCAAATAAGCCTTATGTTATTATTTAGACTGAATATCCATAAAAGCCTTAGTTTTATGTTATTAGTTAGAATAATGCAAGTTCAGTTCTATAGTCTTACGGTTTGAGGGTTAATTTTACCTTTGATACCCTAAACCGTAAATCTTTTACTTTCATTGTTTTCTCACACTTAAAACTTCTTTACCTCTTTCCTTTTCTCTGATATTTTATCCCTTTGGAAGTACCCCTGAGATCTCATATCTTATTTTTCAAAATACAACCTAAATATCGATCCTTTTTTCCTGTCTTTCGTATTTTGTTGCCAATTATCAGTATATTATGGCAAGATCTTCAACAAATTCTGACTCAAGTATTAAATCCTCAGATCTGGAATACTTTAAACATCTTGATGAAGTTCTTTGTCCTGATTATGATTCCAATTCTGATTTTGATTCTGATTCGAGCATTACGTCTTCAAATCTTGGCTCTAGGGCCATCAAGAAAAAGAAACCAGAATCTAGCTCTCGATTTGCCTTATCAAAGAAGGGAGGAAATAAGAAAGGAAAACCCTCTGAAAATGCTGTCGGCGGTGTTTTGTGTCCTGAACTCACATAGGAACAGTTTAAACAGTTCCTGAAGAAATACAAACATCTAGAAGAGACAGGGTGTGCCACCTCCCTAGCAAAGACGAAGCATACGCCTCTGACTACAGTACTTAATACATCTTTACAGGATGCATTGAATATGGTCTCTGATTTCCAGTCAGCCAGTCAGGTCTTTCATGGTAGATCTTATTATATTTTATGAAATTTCTTTTTCTTAAGTTACCCCTCAAGGTCAGAGGCTCTTGGCTCCACCTTTTTCAAGCCTTCAGAGTAGATTTGGTTAGATTTTATGAAATTTCAGAAGGGCAAAAGTGATGCTTTGAATATACAACAACAACAAGTTGGGGCAGCATTTGTTCTAATATATATTCGTTGACGGCTTTGTCGTCAACCATAAAAAAAAAAAGTTGGGGCAGGCTATGCAACGAACTCCAATCTCAAATAATGAAATTCAGCAAACAAAGAAACAACTTTGAACAATTCAGATACTAATTTGAGGTAAATACGAGGTTCTGACAAGAAACCATCGTAGCGAATGCAAACAGCAATTCGTCTCTTTAATTCATAAAATTGGATACCGCTCAAAAAAATGGAGTTTGCCTTATATAGGCGATGCAATTTTAAAGAAAAGACAAAATTACTGAAAGCTAATTTTTATTCTCTATTCGCCCAGTCAGCAGAAAAATCTGAATTGGTGTAACTATCAGCAACCAACTCTGAAAAACTGTTGGGAGCGATTCATTCTTTTAATCGTCTCCATTAATTCTCTACTCCGTTTCTTCTCCTTTTCTGACTCACTGGGGTCCCCTTGTCACTAGCTGTGTCGCTTAACGCACCTACATCTCCCTTTTCCTCTTGGGTCCCTTTGTCAGTGGAGGATTCTTTAATAAACTCCTGACCTTTCCTGCTGACCAACCTGCCCTTTCTCCCATCTTCTTCCTTTGAATTCTCCATCTCAACGGTTACCCCCAAATTGGGTTGAGCTCGTTGCATTCCCTCCCCCTTCAGACCATTCATGACCTCACAAATAAATTCAGGAAATCTCTCCTGTAATGATTGGAAATCCTCCCAAGTAGCATCTTCCACTGTTTGATATTTCCATTGAATCAGCCATTGTGCTACGGCTGAATTCCGCTTCTTCACCACCCGCCTATCTAGCAACACCTGAGGTAAGGGATTTAAATTGAGGTTAGAACCCAATACCGGAAGTGTAGGCGATGGTATTTGAGTATCTCCCAACTTGGCCTTGAGCTGAGAAACGTGGAACACCGGGTGAATTAACGATGCTGGTGGTAGGTTGAGTTTGTAAGCAACGGTACCAATACGCTTAATGATTTCAAAAGGGCCGTAATACTTAGAGCTCAACTTCTGATTGCGCATTCCTCCTACAGTAACTTGCCGGTAGGGTTGTAGCTTCAAATATACCCAATTACCCTTATCAAACTTTCGCTCACTTCTGTGCTTGTCCTCGTTTCTCTTCATTCTTTCTTGAGCTTTCTGCAAGTTAATTTTCAGTTGAGCCATAGCCAATTGTCTATCTCGCATGAAAACATTAACTGCTTCAACATTACTCTTTGGAACATTTCCCAATCCTAACTGTGGTGGTGGGTAACCATAGAGTGCTTCAAAAGGGGACACCTTAATGGCATTGTGCCAATTAGTATTGTACCACCATTCTGCTAACAACAGGTAATGAGCCCATTTGCCTTGCCTGTCATACACCATACTTCTCAGATATTGTTCTAAGCATTGGTTGACCTTCTCAGTTTGACCATCCGTCTGAGGGTGATAAGCAATTCCCATATTCAACTGAACCTCTAATTTAGACATGAGTTCTTGCCAATATCTACTTGTGAAAACTGGATCTCTATCAGAGATGATGGTGAGGGGTAAACCATGTAATTTGTAGACATGGTCCATGAAAGCTTGGGCAACAGTTGCTGCTGTAAAAGGGTGCACCAGTCCAATGAAGTGGGAATATTTAGTCAACCTATCAACCACTACCAATATGACTTCAAACCCTTTTGATTTGGGTAATCCAGTTATGAAATCCATTCCCACACTACTCCATGCCTCCTGAAAAAATGGTAAAGGTTGTAGTAGACCAGGTGCAGCCACATGCTCAGTTTTGTTCAACTGACAATTCACACACTCTTGAATGAATTTGTGTACTGTCTCTCTCATCTGAGGCTAGAAAAAATGCCTCTTTAGCCTTTGATATGTTGCAGTTATACCAGCATAGCCTCCCAAACTAGACCCATGTACATCTTGCAAAATCTTCTGCCTCCAATCTCCTTTGCTGCCCACACAAATTCTTCCCTTATATTTGATAATTCCTTGATATTCAGTCAAATGGTGAGGAATGAGTTGTATGGTTCTGTCCTTCAATTTCTCTTTCAAGCCTGCAATCCACATATCTTCTTCATAACTATCTTTGACCTCCTGTACCCACTGTGGAATGAGTTCACTAACTACCTTGAGTTCAGCACTTCCAGATTCATTCTCCTCTACTTGTTTCTCTTTGCTGCTACTATCACTTCCCCTTCCATCTCTTGCATCCTTACCTTTCTGACTATGACCAATTTGCCCCTCCTACCTTGAAGGAGCATCCGCAACCCTATTGTGCACCCCCTTTATGTACTTAATTTTGTAATTTAGACCCAGCAATTTACTAAGCCCCCTGTGCTGCATGGGAGTGTTGACCCTTTGTTCTAGCAAATATTTCAGACTGATTTGATCAGTCCTAATAATGAATTCCCCCCCTAACAGATAATGTTTCCATTTGCTAACTGCAGTGAATAGGGCCATGAGCTCTTTTTCATATGTGGAGAGAGACTGGTTCTTAATTCCCAGTTTTTTACTCATAAATGCAACTGGCCTCCTGCCTTGCATTAACACAGCCCCAATACCCACTTGGCTAGCATTAGTCTCTACAATGAAGGTTTGCTGAAAATCTGGAAGCTTCAAAACTGGTGCTGATACCATGGCTTCCTTCAGCTAATCAAAGGCTTCTTGTGCTGCAGGGTTCCATCTGAAAGAATTCTTTTTCAAGAGATCAGTCAGTGCTTTTGAAATGGCACCATACCCCCTAGTGAATTTTCTATAATTGCCTGTCAAGCCCAAGAACCCTCTTAGCCCTTTGACTGTTTGTGGAACTGGCCAATTCACCATGGCCTCAATTTTTTTAGGGTCTGTAGGTACACCCTCTTTTGATATTATATGGCCTAAATACTCAAGTTTGTTAGACCCAAACTCACACTTGCTCTTTTTACAAAATAACTGACTATCTTGTAAGGTTTGCAATACACTTCTCAGATGTGTGAGATGTGAATCCAAATCCTTACTGTAAACTAAACTATCATAAAAAAAAAAAAAAAAACCAATACAAATTTTCTCAGAAAAGATTTGAAAGTACTGTTCATCAATGCTTGAAAGGTGGCAGGTGCATTTGTCAAACCAAATGGCATGACCTTGAACTCATAAAGTCCTTCATGGGTCTGAAAAGTAGTTTTGCTGATGTCCTGTTCAGCCATTCTGATCTAATGGTAACTTGCCCTCAGGTCTAATTTAGAAAAAAATTGAGCACCACTTAATTCATCCAACAGATCATCAATTAGGGGTATGGGGAACTTGTTCTTTATGGTCTCTTCATTCAATCTTCTATAATCCACACACATTCTCCAAGTGGAATCTTTCTTCTTCACCAACAATACTGGTGCTGAGTAGGGGCTTGTACTTGGTTGTATAAATCCCTGTTGCAATAGGTCTTTTATAATCTTCTCAATTTCTGTCTTTTGGAAATAAGAGAACCTGTAGGGTCTCAAATTAATGGGATTAGAGTTAGGCTTCAATATGATTTGATGGTCAATGGCTCTATATGGGGGTAAAGTTTTTGGTTCTGCAAAAACAGCAGGGAATTGATCAAGTAGGGCAGTAATGTTTGAGTGAGGCAAACTACCACTGTTTTCCTTTTCCTCTTGGATTTTAGCAATGTGTGCATAAAAAACTTGGCTACTCTCTCTTATTTCCTTTATAACATTCACCACTCCTTCTAAAATTTGAACCTCAGGTTCTGTTATTTGAGTGGCCAAATTGACCTTTTTACCCTTGTTCTCTACTGTTACCAGCTCTTGTTTCAACATCAGTTCGATTTTGTCTTGTTCAGCAATCCAATCAATACCCAATATTATATCATACCCCTTAACCTCCAATACCCACAAATCAGCTTCAAAAAGGAAATCCTGAATCTGAAACTCGACATTTTTACAATTGGTTCTGGAAACCAGCTCCTCCCCTCCAGCACTTCTTACTTTCAAAGTCTTGGTAGGTAATGCAGATAAATTCAAACATTTGGCCAAGTAAGGGTTGACAAAG
This sequence comes from Carex cristatella, assembly GCA_024447775.1. Taxonomy (NCBI): domain Eukaryota; kingdom Viridiplantae; phylum Streptophyta; class Magnoliopsida; order Poales; family Cyperaceae; genus Carex; species Carex cristatella. The sequence continues at coordinate 5,462,463 of JAJHPF010000018.1, forward strand.
GAGTGAGAAGCACCAGTGTCAATTAACAAACAAATGGGGATATCCTTTATTTTGGCCATGTACTGCAAAGTTCTTTTCTTGCTTGCTTTACTGTTGCCACTCAAAGTACCCAGAATCACCTCTTCTTCCTCCTCTTCTACTCTTCCTTCATCCTTGAGCATGGCAGCCATCTCCAATTCATATTGGGCATCTAAGTCCACCTCTTCCTCTCCTTCCAAGAGTGTGTAAGTTTTTATGACATTTATGCCCCTGTACCCATTTATCATTACACCTAAAACAAAGACCCATTGCCCTTTTTTGATCTATAGTCAGGTTGGAGTTGGGCTTGTTTGGATAGAAAGGTTTGTTGGGAATAGGTGATTCCACCATTTTCTTATGGCCTGAGTCAGGTGGCTTGTTCATGGGTTGTCTGTATGGGAGTGTTGGGATAGGTCTAGCATTCTGACTCAACTGATTTCTGAGAAAGGTGGGTCTCTTTTCTCCAGGACCAATGGAAATTTCTAATTCAATTGCCAAATTGAAAGCATCATTTAGTGTTTGAGGTTTGAACAAATGGATTGAGTTTTGAATTTCCTCCTTCAACCCACATATAAAACTCCAAACAAAGAAATACTCATGTTTAATTCCAGTTTCAGCTAATAATCGGGCCTTTGCCCTTTGAAACTCTCTGATATAATCATCCACACTCCCCTCTTGCTTAACCTTCTTAAACTGAATTACAGGATTAGTATTATTGCGTAATTTAAACCTTTCAAACACAGCCTCAACCAATACTGGCCAAGATGGATTCGGGTATTCTACCCGATAGCACTCCCACCATTCATCAGCATCCCCAGTGAAACTCAAGGTGGCCAATCTCGTTTTGTAATGCTCAAGAGTTTGATTAACTTCAAAATAAAGCTTACAGTGTTCAAGCCAACTAGCTGCCTTGTTACCATCAAACACCAACATGTCAACTCTGGGCATAAAGATCTTCTGATCCTGATACTCATGACCATGAGCTGGGTGTCGAGAATCGTCTCCGCCTCCTGAACGATTAACTCGCTGATGGGACTGATCTCCAGATGGTATTCCTCGCTTCTCCGGCAGTCATGCCGTCAGCTCTTTAAGCAGGTCATGGATGCCATTGACGGACATCATCAGTTCAGTGATACTCGCTTCAGCACCTTGGAATCTATGTTCAAGTGCGATAACATGATCATCCCTGGTTTGAGAAGCGGCCTGAGACTCTCTGGTTAATTGATCAAGTCTCTCATGGATGATTGACAGATCTAAAGCTCCGTCATCCGGATGCTCAGTAACTCTCTTAGGCGGCATGGCACAAATCGTCTATGGTCTCCTAGATGTGAAACGGGAGCTCTTGATACCACTTGCAACGAACTCCAATCTCAAATAATGAAATTCAGCAAAAAAAGAAACAACTTTGAACAATTCAGATACTAATTTGAGGTAAATACGAGGTTCTGACAAGAAACCATCGTAGCGAATGCAAACAGCAATTCGTCTCTTTAATTCATAAAATTGGATACCGCTCAAAAAAATGGAGTTTGCCTTATATAGGCGATGCAATTGTGAAGAAAAGACAAAATTACTGAAAGCTAATTTTTATTCTCTATTGGCCCAGTCAGCAGAAAAATCTGAATTGACGTAACTATCAGCAACCAACTCTGGAAAACTGTTGGGAGCAATTCATTCTTTTAATCGTCTCCATTCTCTACTCTGTTTCTTCTCCTTTTCTGACTCACGGGGTCCCCTTGTCCCTAGCTGTGTCGCTTAACGCACCTACATCTCCCTTTTCCTCTTGGGTCCCTTTGTCAGTGGAGGATTCTTTAATAAACTCCTGACCCTTCTCGCTGACCGAGCTGCCCTTTCTCCCATCTTCTTCCTTTGAATTTCCCATCTCAACGGTTACCCCCAAATTGGATTGAGCTCGTTGCAAGCTAGAAATGAAATCCAATCGTAGTCTTTGAATAAGGTCTCTGAAATTTCTTTTTACCAAGTTACAACTGGAGTTTGTTTTTGCTGCCTTTATTGGTATTTAGATTAAGCTCATAAGACAATTTGTGAATATTACATAAATCGTTAACAATACACGCATATGCCCATCTCTAAACACTAAAAAATTAGCTTCAATACAACACTCAAGATTTAGCTCCTGACATCTCAATTTTAATCTCAAACTCCTCGCTAATTGATTGTTTAAGCCCTGGAATCTCCATAGCTCCAAAACCACCCTTCTTTTCATACTCAACCTTCACATTTGAATACTTTCCATTTATTGAAACTCCGTGTACCTTCAAGCCAAGATCCAAACCCAAGAAAACAATCTTCTCTACAACCATGTTTTTGCCAAAACCATCTCCTCCATTCATCACTTTTGACCTAATCTTAATTTCACTACCTTCAACTACCTCACTTTCAAAACTAATTAAACTCCAATGATTTTCATCTCCCGCCATTTCCACGGATTCTCCGTCATCCAAAAACAACTCTCCATGTGCAATCCTCTCCTCACCATATGCAACCAACAATTCAAATCCGCTGTTTTTGACTAATTCTGTAGTTAACGCCTCTTGTTGCATGGGAATTATATTCCCTCCATTCAAATGCACATTGATCGTATCCTCTGGCGCATCGAGAGTTACATGTGTGCCGTTGTCTTCATGAATGATTTGTGAATAGTCAAAAAGATTGAACCACCTCCCTTTGGGGAAATATGCATCTATTGTTACTTCTCCTGGATTAAGCACCGGCGATATCATGACACCATTGCCTAATAAGAATTGGGTGTTTATACCGTAGGTATTGGTGTCTTGTGGGAAAGAGAAGAAAAGGGGTCGTGCGATTGGCGCACCGGTCATGTGAGCCCCGTACATGAGTGAGTAGAAGTATGGTAGGAGGCGGTACCGAAGACCAAGAACCTTTTTTGCTGACTTGGCAACAGCCTCCCAGAGATAGAGCTCACGTCGGACTGTGCCAATTGCAGAGTGGCCTCTTGAAAATGGGTAGAATGCACCAAGCTCAAAAAAAAAAAATTGAACAAAGTCAGCAACTTTTCTTGTAACTTCCTTTGAAATGTGAAAATTGTATATTAAATTTATTTACCTGGATCCAGCGATTGCAAAGCTCCTCAGTTGGGTCACCACCAAACCCACAAATATCTGCTCCAGTCATTGGAATTCCAAACAGTCCGAAATTAAGAATGGTCGAGATAGAGTACCCCAAATCATTCCAAGTTGCTAAATTATCACCGGTCCAGTGAGCCACATATTTGCCAGACCCGACAAAGGTTGACCTGGTAAGAACAAATGGCCTTTTACCAGTATCCTTTATCAGTGCATAGGTGGTAGCCCTTGACTCCAGAAAACCATACAGATTATGCGCATCATATTCTGTCACATTGCCATAGTGGATTGCGGATGCAGGTACAGTTTTTCCGTTAAGGGGTCTTTTCACACCGGAGTTGTTGATTTTGTATGGCGGGTCATCGAGAGAATTTAGCACAGGGGGGTCTATGAAATTTGATATCTCGTTCATGTCTATCCATAGGCCATCCACCGGCAAGGTTTTTCGAAAGATTGAGATTTCACGAGCCCAAAATTCCACAGCAGCTGGATTTAGAAAATCTGGGAAGTACACGGGTCCCGGCCAGACCTCTCCAAAGTAGTTAGTTCCATTCCACTTTAGAAACACATCATCTTGCATTCCTCGTACGAAGGTCGGATAGCTTTCATTTACATTAATACCTACAAAGAGAAAATTTAAGGGAAACATTCCAGGATAAAAATTGAACAAACAATCAACTAAGTTCTGAAAATATAAATATAAATGAAGATCCCCATCAAAATATTACTAAAAATATACATGTAAACATCAGTTACTCTTAAAGTACTTATGATTGCATAATTACTGAAGTTTTCATTCACCTGGATCAAGGATGACAACATATTTCTGCCCATTTTCATGAAGTTTATCAACAAATTTATTCATCTCTTCAGCAGGGAAATTGATCGGATCGAGCGTGAAATCCTTGAAAGCATCCATGTAATCGATGTCAGTCCACATCACTTCTAGTGGAATATTTGCTTTCGCATATCCTGCAACTACGCCTTCAAGATCCGATACATTTTTGTACCCGTACCGACACTGGTGGAATCCTGTTAGAAAATGGAATCATGCCAAGTTAAATACAAAGAAAAAATTTCAATAGCCTTATAGAACTCAACAAAAATACTTAAAATATACTTTTGCCAACTAATCTTGAGCAGATTATCTTGTATACCAGCACAAAACACGAAAAAGATATATCAAGCCCTTCGTCCCTCTTTCTTTGGAAAAATTTCCCCATGTTGAAATTAATAGCAAAATCATTTTACTAACCAAAAGACCAGTACGGCATAGGAGCTGGTCGCCCAATAAGTTCAGTATATTGATCCACAACCTCAAGCGGTGTTGGTCCGGCAAAGAAATAGAAGTCAAAAATGCCTCCAATCACCTTGTATGTTATATAGGACCCTCCATATAGCACATCCATTCCGTTACTATTCAAAAGTAGCACACCATGTGTTGCCCCGGCTGGAGAAGATCGCACATCCATGTAAAACGGATGGGACCCATACAAATTTAAATCCACATTAAGTGCTCCTATATCTGCATTCCACAATGTAAATGTACCATTTGTTACCAGCCTAAAAGTTCTTTTGGTATGCTCTCCCAAACCGTATAGGTTTGATTTTTCAGCGGGTAAATTTGAAGTGATCTCCAAGTATTTGTCCTTGAACACTATGATAGGCGAAGTGTCGAACAGTATATCTCCAGTTGAGCAACGAGATACAGTAAACCGAGAAGGTGATGTGTCATGGAGGGTGAAAACTAGGTCGGAGTTTTCTGAGGAAAGGATTTTGGTTTCGGGTAAAGATCCAAACAGGTTAATTTTGGGCATGAATTTATCAGTGGGAACTGGTTCGCGAGGTATCACATGCTGTGGGATTTCCCATCTCTGGTGCTTTGAATCGGTGATTCTGACACGTAACCGGTCTTTGGTCTCATAGCTGCATAAGGAAAGATAGATATATAAATTAATAAGTTAAAACATAATTTATGCTAGCAGAGCTATATTTATAATTTTCATATATCAGTTCAGGAAAAATTGAATTTTTATGAAGTTAAACAGAACAAGCTTGCATTGCTTTATAAATCAACATACCTACAGTTAACAACCTATGGAAAAAATTGTTTCATTATATGTACTAAAACTTGCCTTGCAAATATATCAAGATTTTGGATGTCAGATCCATAGATTAATGAATTGCGGATTAAGTGAAGACGACCATGAAAAGCATTACTTGACGGGTTCAAGGACACTGATACGAGATGATACCCGTAACCAGTAACCCGAGTTTTTTGAGAGCAAGAGGCAGCAGAGCAAGCTATTAAGAACAGAAACAAAGTGAGAAGACGGGCTGTAAATGAGGCCCTCATTTTTAACACAAATTTGACTCCCCGTTGAGTTATCAAATTGACTTGTGATTATCATATAATGCAATTCAAAACTAAAATAAATTAATCACTGATAGAGTGATAGTCGCTATTTATATATTTTTTAAAGAGACGATTGTTTTCAGGCACCCACAAAGCTTAAGTTATTGTTTGGAGATCTGTTGTGGCACTGCGCTGTGCTGTTCATGCTACATTTTACTTGGTCTAGATGAAATTGGCATTTCTTAATACTCACATTTTATTTGCAAATAAAATGCTTTTAATTCATTTTTTTTTTACCATTTCCGAACCGAACTCTGAATAAAATGAAAAAAGGTATAATACGTTTTATTCGCGGATAAAATGCAAATCACGAATTATTCGCGATAAAAATGCGAAAAAACGCGAATTTTTTATTTTTTATTTTTTTGGGGGGTGGTTTGGGGTTTTTTTTCTTTATGGTACCAAATCATTACCGAATTATATCCAAATTATACCCAAATCACGAATTTTTGACCCCGCCAAATCTTTCCCGAATCATTGAGTTGTCACTATGTTTCCCGCCAGTGTGAAATGCATGTTTCTTCGAAAATTTGATTCCTGGAAATATATACTGAAATTTTGAAAGATCCATTTTTGAGTTATTCATAATACTAACAATAATATTATAATTATTATAGTTGTTGTTTTATTTTTGTTATTAATGTTACCGGTGTTATCATTTTTATATTATTACTATAATTATTATTTTTATTTATAAAACAAAAGTAATTTCAATTATTCCTTCTCTACTATCTAAATTTCACAATTAAACATAAAATAAGATGCGATGGCATAACACACCGAGCTTAGTTTGAGTGGTTCACAAATAATTTTATGCTCCTAACAAACATTAAAAAAGCTTTAACTTAAAAAATACAAAACGGAAAAAAAATAATAGATCAGCGATTTTGATTTATGAAAAAGTTTTCAGTTGCAAGTGCTCAACAATAAAACTATAATGTGATCATTAATCAACTGAATATAAGGGCAAGTTAAATGTATTTTTAATTGAATACGCCAAGTGACAATTACTTCTTTGAGATTTTTTAATTAAAAAAAAACAAAAGTAACAATTACTTCAATTATCATTGTTTAAGTTTTGCAAGATGCAAAATTTTGCTTGAGCACAAGTAATGCAATAAAAGAGCAATAAATTAATATCACCAAATTCGGGCTATATCTTTTGCTTTTTGCGAATTAAGATGTACTATTGAAGTATCCAATTTAATTTATTTTCCACAGCTCATATTGTTAAAGGTTGAATTTGAAATTAGAAAAAAAAGAAGTTAAAACACCAATATTTTCCAATGAATTTATATTTCTACTCTTTACATTCTTTAAAACACGGAGTTTATATATATAATTCTAGCGTACATTCAAATTTTATGGTAAATTTAATTTTTATTGTATATATGTTAGAGTAGATTTAAAATGCACTATTGGTTTTGTACTCTAACCATATCCTACATCTTTTATCTCTGTTTAAAATTCAAACAGTCAATCCGAATCGCTAAACATGATCTCCATATTAAAATATACTTATAAATCAAATTTTATATTTTTATAAAAAAAATTACTTTTTGTTTTAGAAAGATACAAAATTACTACTTCTGGATCATCCAAAAATAGTGATTTTAAATGCTAAGCTCAAATGGGTTTATATGAAGTTGCAAGATGGGACCAACAATGTTGATGCTTCTGACATTTACAAGCTTGAATTGTCAATTGTTTTGTATTATAATTTAAATTTAAAAATTTCATAGGTTCTACGTTTCGTACGTAATGCTATGAAAGTATTTATGATCTTCCTACCTTGATTAAGACTTTGTATTTTCTGATATCATGGACAAGTGACATTAAATGCTTGTTATAAAATGAGCATTTAAAATGTAGAAAAGAGAGACGTGGAGAGTGTTAATGTAAATACACCGATCTTTAACAAATCAACCATTGAATTTAACCCTGAAAGAAATTTTATTAGGCAAACATGTCTATTGGGCCGGCCCCAAATATTTTACAGGCCCAAGTAACGTCGTTCAAAACCAGGCAAGCTAGGGGTGAAAACGGAGCATATAATATCTAATTTGTATTTAAAAATTAAAGATGGATATTCATATCTAAATATTTGTAAGAACTAGGAGTGTAAAGTGTAAATAGAGTGGATACAGAGCGGATAATGCTGATACTAAATTCACATTCCTCAGTGGGTGGATACGAATACAGATACGGATAGTAAAAAGATATCAAAATGTAAAACCAAATTCATTTTAGGATATGGATAATTTACGGATTTTAATACAGATACGAAGCAAATAATTATCGGATAATTGCATTACATGAACTTTAAAGATTCAAATACTATTAACAAACTTCAAATATAAAAAAAATGTATAATTAAATATGAGATCTTAATGTAATATGTAAAAAATAACTAATCTATTTGTAGTCCACTAAAAAATTAATTAATGATAACCTATTGAGATTAAGTAGGTTGGGTCTAATATTAAATTCAATTAAAATCACTGAAAAAATATATTGAGATTATAGTTTTATTGAGATAAAATAAAATGTGGTTTTATTTTTTTTTTCTTGTCCGGCAATTTCTTGATTCAAATACTTGTTTTTATTTTTCTTTGCTCTTCCACGCACTTCATTATCAAGAACTTGAAGACAAGTAGAATAAGAACAAATTATAATCAGCGAATTGGGCTTGGCCCAGTGTATTTCCGAGTGAATTCCAATGTGCTAAGTACAAAGTGAGAAAAGGAGTAAAACATAGATTGAGGCCCACATGCCGCGCACCTTTTCAAAACAAATCCAGTTGACAGATAATATATCCGCTCCGAATTAAATGGATGCGGATAGTAACCGGATTCGGATTATCCAATACACTCCGTTTTCACTTCTAATAAAGAACACATATACAAATATAGTTTTATATTTAAATTATTTCGAATAGTAAATAATACCACATAATTTAAATATATTATAAAAAATATTTCATTCAGTATTATAATTTATAAACTATAATAGCTAAATATTATGAACTTTAGTATTTTTTAATAAATATCCGATTCAATTTATTCGAAAACAATATGAATATAGTTTTATCACAATCTAATCCGTTTCACCCCTGGCAACATCAATCAAGTAGTCAAGTGTAATAAATATTGGGTCAAGCTTTTGGGATTTTATGATTTATCATTTCATTAGTGGAGAAGGACAGTTCATTGTTGTGATCAATGAATTAATATAATATAATTGTCTTAGGAATTGACAGAAAGTGGTCCGATATCAATGTGTTCCACGTGGTGAAAAGGGGAGCAGCTTGGGTCCAATGCCCATCGAACTAAAACTGAGTTTGAGGGTTCCATAACCGTCCAATCCGCTTTAAGATCCGTGTACACGGATATTAAAGTGACAAGCACAGATATTAAAGCAGATTTGGGCGGCCGTGGAATCCATCGAACACATTTTGAGTTCGATAGGCATCTGACCCAAGCTGTTCTCTGTGAAAAGAGATCATGCTTATCTTGAGAAAGTTAAGATCGTCATTTTCAAATTGCTTTCATATATATATATAGAACACCCCAGAATTAACTATTCACAAAGAAAATCATTCTAAATAAACTACAGCTATAAAAATTTCATTGCAGTACGAAGAGATAAACGCTACAGCTATAAAAATTTCCCGCGCTTATATTCACAGTAGAATTCTCTTGACTTTGCCTCTCAAAAAAAGAATTCTCTTAACTTTTCAGTAATTTACTGGTTTTGAGTTCATGCTCAGAAGGATCAGATAATAAAACCCTTTGAAAAAAAAATGTATATATTACCTTGCGACAAGATTCAGATTTTCAATATCGTCTCCATACACGGACGATTTCTCTACGACCGAAAGCTCAGCACTGAGCCACCTCTCTGAAGGGTCCCGCACGACCGATCCGACCTCGTAGCCATAACCAACTTGCTCCTCTTGAGAGCAAGAGCAAGAACAAGAGTACAAGAGGAAGGTAATAGAGAAACAGTAGAAGAGAATTAGGGAAAATGGTGAGAGGGGTTTAGGCCCCATGGAAGCTCCCATACTTTTTTTGTGTGTGTAAAGTGTAAATCCCTTCTAAGTTGATTGGATATATAAAGCCAATAAGAGACTGGTCAGCTGGTTTAATCTATTTTAAATTATATGCATTTTACTCCTTTTGAACGTTGGTATTCTCGCTACTATCCCCAAGAATCCAAGTTTGGGTGACCCATACTAATTAAATTATTATCTTGCTTAAAATGATTATTTTTTATAGGGAGAATTTCACGTATACCATTAAAAACTTCAAAATTATGTATTCTCTCTAAAATTTAAAATTACGTATTTTTCCCTCTAAACTTTAAAACACCCTTTTATCCTTTATTAAAAGCATGTAAAACCCATCGGACTCAAATTTGAATCTGAAGGGTTCATCTATAGTCCGATCTGTGCACATCGCTTCAATATTCATGCTGATCTAACATGCACGGATCTTAAAACAATTCTGATCATGTGCATGTTGCTCCAATATACGTGTGTGTTGCATCAAGATTTGTGTTGGTCTTGCATACGCAAATCTAAAAGGAATTAGGACATTAGAGGAACTGTTCATATTCAAATTTAAATCCAATGAGATTTATATGCTTCTAATAAAGAGTAAAATGAGTATTTTATAAATTTAGAATGAGTTTTAAGATAAAAGACAATAAAATGAGTAAATTTGTTAGTTTTTGAAGTTTAGAGGGGAAAATACGTGATTTCAAACTTTAGAGACTGAAACACGTAATTTTGAAGTTTTTGAGGGGCACACTTGAAATCCCCCCTTTTTTAAATGTATATGAATGGCTGGTTGTCTTTGGCGTAAATATCAATTAAACTGTTTTGAAATCTTCAGTTAAAAGTTTTTTTTTTTTTGACATCATGAATCACTTAATTATTTAATATATGTTTTATATTAAATTAATAAATTATTATCTGACATACATTTTTTTTTTAGGATAAGCCCGTAGGCAATTTGGATACATTAATTATCTGAAATACATACCATAACAGGAGCTCGTTAATTTGGATCAACAAATAATGATTTCCATGTGATGCTTAGTTACTTCTCACTTCTTCTTCTTATACATTTCAATAAACAAAATAACGGGTAGTTGTAGCTTGGGTTGCACAAAAAATTCGTAGTTCGTGATTCGATTCGAGTTTGATTCAAAAAAGTTCTTAAAAAAATTGATTTGAAATTGAGTTCATTCGAAATTAATTTCAATCAAACTTAGTTCGAAATTAATTCAAACCAAAGTCAAGCTAGACCTGGTTTGTTCGAATTAAGTTCACAAATTATTCTAGTTCGAATCTCAAAGTAACATGAATTGTTGATTTCTCCTGATGACTTAAAATTTAAAACATAAAGCCGTCCAGCCATAAGTCATAACTCGTAAGTCGTAATCCTTGCTTTCAGTTTTGAAACTCTAGTCGACTTTCACCTCTCGCTCTCGGCGACTGCGATCACTCTTCCTTATCGTAAAAAAGTTCATAAAAATTTTGAAATTGAGTTCGTTCGAAATTAATTCATACCAAATTTAGTTCAAAATTAATTCAAACTAAACTCAAACCGGAGGTAAATTTGATTTGGTTTGGTTGGTATGTAGCCCTAGTTGTAGCGTGCATACATCTAATTTTTATTGTAAATCTATCTCTCTTTCATATTATTGATAAAAAAATATTCTAAAAAATATTCTAAACTAAAACTGGGGATACAAGTTTAGATAGCGTATGTAATAAATTTTCGCCAATTTAAAAACGTGTAGCCTTCCAGCAAATAATTTTAATTTTTTAAACTGCGAAGTTTTAATAATTTCATGATGAATGAGAATGACCAATCAGTTCAAATATGATACACGGCGTCCTTTTCGAAATAATTGAAAACAAATTACAATTCAAATTTTGTGATTTGAATAATATTTTTCATATATATTTATCTTAAAAATTGAATGTACAGTTGTACACTACAATTATCATAAACTAAATATAAGTTGTTACGTATATTAAACATTGTGATATAAATTATTATTAAAAAAGATATTGATATCTTGGTAGCAACTATCAAGTTTTCAAAAAAAAAAAATATATATTGATATAATATAATGTGCAGTGTACTGATCTTTCTTTTTCCGTATATTGAAGAAAAACCATCAAAGTCAAAAAAAAAAAACATTGTCGTGATAGTTGATATATTGCAGCTAGGGATGTTCATCGGTCCGGCTCAGTTGAAATCTAACCGAACCGAACTAAAGTTTTATTTCAGTTTGTTCAATTTAAATCAAAATATATTATTTTTTTTTATTTAAAGCAATTATTTTGTAATAAACCGAAGTATATTAAGAAATAAATTGGAGTATTAAGAAAAATAAACCGAAGTATTTAAAACAATTGATTAAGAAATAAACCAGAGTATTAAGAAATAAATTTTTTTGTAATAAACCGAAGTATTTAAACCAAATTCATAATATATAAAAGTTTGATCAGTTCAGTTATTTTAATTTTCAAAAGAAAACCAAACTGAATCATTAAACTGAAAAACCGAACTGTTTGTTCCAAACTAATTCGGTTTAAAACCAACTAAACCGGATCCAATGAACACCCACAATTGCAGCTCGTCTCACTTACTTTATAGTTGATATATACTCTCAGATTTAGTGTAAATTTTCCTTTTCTATTTTCGGTAACATTTTCAAGGATAAGTGTACAAGTATAACTAACTATATGCACAGGGGCGGATTCAAGTTCAACCGGGGGAGGGAGCTGCCCCCTGAATTTTGCATAAGTCGGGATGTTTCAATCGACTCTGCCTCTTTCTGAATTTTTTTTTGCCCCCGCTGAATGTTTAATTTATTATTCCGGTTAAATTTAGAGTTAAAATTAAAATAAATTTCTTCAATTATGATTAATAATTAGAATTATACATTAAAATATAAGAAATTACAAGTCAGAGCATTGAAAAATATAGATTAAAACATTATTTTTAATTAAGTACATAATTAATTAATGAATTTGAACCCGATTAGCTATTTAAATCTGATTCGATATTTTTTTGTCCTCCCTTGACGAAAATCCTGGATCCGCCTCTATATATGCAGGATTAGTGGAATGCAATGGGCTCTCAATATTCGGGCTACATATCGGACAGCCCAGATCTAAAGTGAATTCATTCTTAGTGTAAGTGTATAACACAACCATCATTCTTTCTTCTTTTTTAGTTGCATCCGTACCGCTGTTTCTCTTCCCCCATAGCGACAATGCTTGCGACAGATTCGAACCCTAGATGTGATCTAGCTACTATACGTTCGCCGTTGTACTCAGATCACCTGCCCTCTCCGATGTAAGTAGGTAGCTAAATTGGTGCACAGTTGATTCAGCATCGAATGGTGACGAACTTGAACTTGAAAAATTAAACAGCAGACTAGAAATCAAGTGATGCATGATGTTATTTTCATGGGCACTGATTGTTTGAGTGAGAAATTTCAATTGCTCAATTTTTTTTTTTTTATATAGCAATTGTTGGTGTAAGGCTCTTCAATTGGATGATCCCTGATCACCTAATTATGTCATGGTTTGGAACTGGATTTGGTTTTTGTGAAATTTATTGGTATTTGGACTTAAGCTCATATGACAATTTATAGTAGTTGTTTTATACCATAGGATCCAAAAGCCGATCTTAGTTGCCTCGTCAATAGTTAATACACTCGTATGAACATCTCTATGCACTTCGAATAGTTAACTGTGTAACCTTTAAATCTATTTGCAAGAGGAAGAAGGGACTTCCTAGAGGTACTTTCAGATGTCCTACTTTTGAGAAGACGTAAACTTGTTCAAAAAATTTCTTACAGTACTGAGACTTCTAACTAAGTCATTGTGTGTCTTTGAACATATCCGTATTTATATGCTATGTTATGTTTGCACACCAGATTTTTTTTCGGACGTGATGATTAAAAGCAAGGAAGTTGCCCTCTTGCACGCATAAATTGGTACTGGTTGCTTGTTGGTGATCGTGTCTTGTCTCAGTCTCTGACCACTAATGGTAATGCATCTGAATTACCATGCTAACACACCCATGTTTTTTTTCCTTTACACTGATAACAAAATGTGGTCAGAATAGACCCACCATACTTGGATTATTTTCCATTATCCATACTAGCATTGCTGGGCAAAGGAGCTTAGTCTTACCTTTTGTATTTGATTGAACTTTCATAGTACAAATTTCAAATTGATTTTTTTTGTTGGAGATAGATAGTAAGGCTCTTGCAAATGTCAGTGTTAAGCTATAAAAAATGAACAAATTTGACAAACTAGTGTTTCTTTATTTATGTATTTCATTTGGATGGGCTATAACTTACAAGCAATTTATTGCCTCTTTTCTCCTAATGATCACCCAAGGGGAAATTAGTGCACTGCTATCCTTTGTGGAGCAACATTTGATCTCTGAAATCAACAATTCAGGAGCACTTTGCATACTGAACAATATTAGGAATTTAGAACTAAAGGATTGTCCTTTCTCATGTAATGGTTCATAGAATTCAATTGTAAAGTTTCAGTGTATTGAGTCACCTATATTTATTTTTGTAATACTGTGTTCTTTATAGTCGTCTATGAAATATACAGTGGTAATGGGTTGTTAATCACATAAAACCAGCCAACTTCACGTGATTTGAATGGTTTTTGTGGCCTTCGAACTTCTAATAACACATTCAGTACTTCTGTTTTGGCTGGAGTCTCTAAACGCCGGCTGTCAAATCATTTCATAATTGGACAGTTACATTAGAGAATAGCACTGTAATGTGACCCGTTCGAAAGTGAATTTTACCTTTGATACCCATCAATAAGGTGAATTTTACCTTTGATACCCTAACCCCTAAACCCTAAATCCGCCAATTGGAAGGGCTTTACTAGTGGGCTTCGGTTTTATAATAGAATCTGAGAAGAACATTATCTTTTACTTCCATTGTTTTCTCACTCTTAAAATTTATTTACCTCTTTCCTTTTCTCTGAGCTTTTAACCCTTTGGAAGTACCTCTGAGATGTCAAATCATATTTTCCAAAATACAACCTAAATATCCTTTTGTCTTTCTTTCTTATTTTATTGCCAATAGTCCGTATATTATAGCAAGATCTCCAACAAATTCCGACTCAAGTTTTAGTTCTTCAGATCTGGAATACTTTAATCAACTTGATGAAGTTCTTTGTCCTGATATGATTCCAATTCTGATTCTGATCTTCAATATTTCAAAAAACCAGACGAAGATCAACAGAGTTTACCAAAAAAAAATCTCTAGGGTCATCAAGAAAAAGAAACCTGAATCTAGCTCTAGATCTGCCTTATCAAAGAAGAGAGGGAATAAAAAGGAAAACCCTCTAAAAATGTTGTCGGCTGTGTTTTGGATTCTGAACTCGCAGAGGAACAGTTTAAACAATTCCTGAAGAAACACAAACATCTAGAAGAGACCGGTTATGCCGCCTCCCTAGTAAAGACAAAGCATACGCCTCTGACGATAGTGCTATTGAATATGATCTCCGATTTCCAGCGAGGTCTTTTATAGTAGATCTGATTAGATCTTATGAAATTTCTTTTTCCCAAGTTACCCCTCAAGGTTGGAGGCTCTTGACTCTGTTTGCCTGGGCTTGCGACCAGCAAAACCTAAAGCCCACTTCAGAGCTGTTTCGTTAGTTTTACCAACTCACCAAAAATCATGGCAGCAAAGGATGTTTTTATACTTTCTCTAGACGTGCCCAATAATCTATCCCAAGCATTTTTGCTCGTGGAACGGGACTTGCCGATGAAAAAAGGGGTTGGAAGTTTGAATGGTTCTTCTACTATTTCAAAAATGAACACATCGAAGATTTACCTTTAATGAATAATGGGTGGGTGATCCTCCAAACGTTTAGCGGCATAAACAGTCTGATTAAACTCAAGCTCACTGAGGATGATTGGAAGTTTGTCGACTATGTCGCTGCTAATCCTTTCGAGGAAATTAATTTTGTCTGGAGGAACAAGCTTGAAAATAAGGAAAATGTCTTTCCTTTGGAATACCGTGCCGAGGTTGATATCCCTGACAGTTCAAGAACTGTTGTTCCTTTTCGAGATGCTCAGACGAAAGCTATTCTCATTCCTTGAAGGGATCCTCCAGTCACCAAACTCCCTTGGAAGAAGGTTCAAAATTTGCTTTGAATTGTATTCTTATGTTTTTTATTATTTATAATCATTTCTAGAAAAACAAAAGATCTGTCTTTTATTTCAGCCGTTTTTGTTCTATCTACAGACAATCAAAGAATGAAGAGGAAGGCTCCAATACGCTGTTGAAGGATTCAGGGGAGAGTTATCTCAAGATCAATACCCAGCTGGCTATATTCTCAAGGAATTTAGTGATATATTTTTTTCTGTTTAGCTTGCTAGATAAGGTCTTGTTGTATTCTAACAAGGATGAGCTTTGCATCAAGGTTAGCATTTGTAATGGTTGTTTTACCATCTTTTTTGGCACTGTCAACAGTTACACTTTTGCATTAGTTTTGCTCAAGTATACTTCTCTTATGTCTGTGGCCTTCAAGGAACTATTGAGCTGGAAACATTGTAAAATTGCCAGACTTAGCTTTCCATTTTCATTTCAATGTTACCAGACTGTTTTGTTTGTTCTTCTTTTTTTTAAAAGAAAAGTCTTCTGTGTGTTTGACATTAAAGCTCCATTAGTTGACATTGTCTTGGCCTTATAGAAAAATTATTAAAAGAAAGAAAAGTTTTGCTCTCATGCAACATTCAAATCCAAAATCATGTATGATGGTAGTATACCATTATTTGAGTTTTTATGTCAAAACTATTTTAGCATCTTACATCCCAAGCCATGACAGACAGGATGAAAATAGAAGCATTTGATCCAGCCCCTTGTAGTATTGATCCAAAATTTCTAAACATTGCTGTAAAGCCTAGACAGAAGGTGGTCAGTTATAACTTAAAACCAGTATATTTTTGCTTCCTGGTTAATCTACTGCTATATTTGTCGCTTTAAAATTTATTGTAAGGTAGCAGCAACAAACCCCAGAAACCCTTGGACCAAAATGTCTATTAAATCAATTTAAAACAGGATCCTTATCTGGAGTCCTATTGGGGAGTTGCATGCTAGTGATATCCTCCCTAGGCAAATGATATAGTGTACCATCAGTTGCCTCGGACGGCAAATCTGAATTTCCCACTGAGGCTAGCTCTGCATCAGAAGACTGCTGTAGCAGAGGCTTCATTGATTTGCGGTTTTTTCTGAAGGATAGATAGATAATTGCTACAATGTAAATGAACAAGCCTAGAAACCCAAAAATGCCCGCAAAGACCTTTGAAACAATATTCATCCCACTATGAATTAGGAGCTTTGTGAAGCTAGATGTGAGGTAGTATGTGTTTATGATCATGATGAAGGAGCCTATTATCCATGTGAGAGCTGCGATCTGTATAAATCAATAAATAGGGTGCCCCTTGTGAGATAGTCATCAAACAGTACTATAACCTTTTGGGCACTAGAAAAATAAACGAGGGTCAAGGGCCCTTTGTTGATTAATCTGACAAGGATCATTTTTTTCAAAAACTTTCAGCCTAATATGAATGATTAACAAGTGGTCGTTCCTGATGATGTGCTGATGTTGGACTGGGTGACTGGAGAAGAAAATGAAGACTAAGCAGCTGTTACTTAGATGCAAGGGTATAGGGACTGCGTTGTCAGTAGACCCTCTTCCTTACAAAAATCCTATCATTTCTGTTTTTATTAGCAACCATTTGGTCTGTGCCTGCGTGCATTTTATATACTCATGTGTTGCTTGGATTAATTGCTGTGGTTGTTAGTTTCTGTATTGGTTTACTCTAATAGACAAATGATTTGTAAGTTAACATAGTTTCAATATATGAAACGGGCACTTTGCCTTTTTTCAAAAAAAAAAAATATATGAATGATTAAGAGTAACTTACTATCATTGAATTTTTGTATTGCCCCATCTTGGTATTACTGCTCGTAAATTTTAGGAGTGGTACTAGAGCGAAAGGAAGTTCAAAAGATAGTATCATCTGCATTGATATATATATATATATATATATATATCATTAATTGACATTGATATATGGTAAGAAAAACTTTAATACAAATAGTAGATAGTAAAATTACCGAGGCAATGATTATAAGCTTTCCAGCTGCAGCGGAGCCTCCAATTATTGAGACAATGAGACTCGGTAAAATTGCAAGAGTTCTTGTAAAGAAGTTTCTTATCCATGGTTTCATCCTCAGATCCAGAAATCCCTATAAAAGAACAACAAAGAGTATTGATTTTGTGTGTGTCTGAAAATTAGGGTGGAGGTTGTATTTAGCATCAAATTTTAAAATTTAGTGACAAGGAGTACAAATTTCTAACTCATTGGTGGAGAAGTTTTAGTTCAAAGTTCATCCAGAACTGTGCAATTTAATTGTGTGTGTGTGTGGGGGGGGGGGGCGACGGGGTTGAAAATATTGGTGCCTGCAAAAATTACAAAGTTGAAAGGACAAAAGTGCAAATTTTCAATTCGGGTGGACCTGGCCCCCCTCCCCTCTGCCTCTGATACTACAAGTGAAGTTTTAACATAGCCAAAGTTTCTTTATACTCTCAAATTATGCTATAGAATTCAAGTTTACCTGCATGACATATTGGCCGGCGTAAGTACCAGTGATGGTTGAGCTCTGACCAGATGCCAATAAAGCCACTGCGAATAATTTTGAACTCCATGCCCCCAACACATTCTACAACAATAAAAACAATTATACTATTGCTACAACTCAAGAGTGAGAAACAGAAGGTTCTAAAATTCTCGAGCTTTACACATCTTGCATAATTACAAATATCAAACCCAGACAATTTGCAAAGGCAAGAAGGCATCTTTAACAATATATACTGTAAGAAAAAAAGAATAACATTACAAAATATTATGGAACCTTTAGTAGAAATGAGGCCTTGTTAAGGTCGAGGTCATCACAGTTGGCTTGATCTTCTGGATTTAAAGTGTCAGAGCCGCACACAGCCCCACTGACAGATATGATTGACACATTTATGAGAAATGCTATCGTAAGTGCAAATGCACTCTCTAATGTGTAAAATGTGATTGCCTCCTGAAAATTGTATAATAAGCAAGTCAAAATAAATTATTAAAGTTTTAGGTAGACCACAGAGTGCCCAAGTAGTTCATTATGCAAGATAGTAAGGACAAACCATGTAAAAGTGGTTTAATTTCTGGGATTTTGTGCTTGCTATCTTTGTTCAAAGAAATTTGCTTTGTTAGGAAAAAAAATATTTTATAAGTTTTTCTATGCCGAGGACCGTTTTGTACAAGTAATGAAAATGTAATGTGAATTGAGTCAGGAATTTATGACAAAATGTTCTTATGACATAAATGAAGGATCTTCTTATGACTTGTAATAACAATTTTGGGCTTGCAAATAAAATGTCCTTTTTCATTTAATTAATTTAATATATATTTTGGTGGCCAAGGCATACTAGCCTTCAATAAAAAGAAAATTATTAACTTATCTGTACCAGTACTCATACAAACAAGCAGATCTGATGGTTCTTTCCTTAAATATAGACTATTAGTTTACCTTGATTCCACGAACTGATCGAGGCACTTTTCTCGATAGCACTAAAGCCGAATGTAGAAAGAGGTTATGCCTACATTAACAATTTTAGCAAAAGGTGGAATTAGTTTCAGGTGTGCCACTGCAAAGGATTGAAAATTTTCAATTATATTGTGCAAAACAGGAAGGGGGCATCATTTGCCATCCTTTATGTAGGGGCAGACATGATGATGCCAACATCTTATAGAGCTAGACCTGATATATCACAACCATGCCTTCTGCATGAAATTTTCCCAAAAGATAAAAACTGAACAAAAAATAAATGTAACTTGGGCTTACGGCATGACCATGGCACCAAGAAGAGAGATTGCCAAACCAGTTGCACCATTTCCTTTGAGAGATGGTACAAAGAGACCCCTTAAAACCTCTGATGCATTCGGTTTTGCATAAGCAAATTCAACGAAGAAACATGCAGCCATGAGAAACACCAGACCCGATATAAAAAGTTCAAGCTTTCTTACCTACATTAAAGTGAATTTTTAGGAAAACACCAAAGATTTTCCCATATTATTAAGAATTGCATAAAGCCTCTGTTTTATCATTATCTGCAATAAAAAGCAGCTCTGTAATGTCCCTACTGTGGTCATAACTAGAAGTAATTCTAGAGTAACTATGAAGAAATAAAAGATGATCAAGTGCACAATAGGTCAGCTCTTTGTTTCGTTGAAACAATAACTGCAACTCTTTGTCAGTTTGAATTATCAACTAAGCGCTAAATCTTTCATAAATAATAAGCAAGCCAAAAAAAAAAATGTAAACCAAGCAGCACCTACTGGTGGCATGGTCCAGTATGCCTCAATCAGTGATATAGTAATTCGTGGTACAAACACTATCTTACCCCATATTGTTGCAGTAGAAGGAGCATAAGGGTGCTGAGACCTGTTACGAGAACTCCAATCCATATCGGTAACTTAAAAAGCATATTCAGTGCAAAGGCAGTACCAATTACTGAAAAGGTAAATTTGAAAACAGATGAGATTCCAATGTTGCAAACTTAATTAAGAAACTGCACTGGCTTAATCTTATTTTCTTTTCTGGATCTCCACTTTAATTTGCTATGACTGGAACCGTCCCGGTTTGGATCTCTACTTTAAATTGCAACTGATCGGAATGGTATAGCAAAAGACTAGGAAAAGACAAAGATGAGATACCTTCAGGAATGTCACACGCAATGACTGCCAGCTCAGCGAGCATCCATAATATAAAATTAGGTACCTTTTCATATTCTGCTCTACAATGCTCAGCCAAATGCTTCCCTATTTTTCCATAAAAAGAGAAAAGAGAAAAGTACAAAAAACGAACATCTACATAGACAGAAAAGGTATATCTCAAGGAGCATTTTTCAATTTTTGTTATTGGACAAAAGCTTTAAGAAAATTCAAAATTGCAAATACCTGTTACAACTCCTAACTTGGCCGCAAGCGATTGTATGACAAGAGCAGCACAAGAGGCTAAAAGTATAATCCACAGAAGCTATTACACATAAAGATATTGACGGTTAATAATTTAAGTCAACATACAGCGTACAATAGAATATAGTTTTTAATTCAGAAAATACATTCACCTCATACTTGTATTGGGCTCCAGATTGCAAGTCAGTCTCAACTGAAATGTCAGGAAAAAAAATACCCTTGTTAATTTTCAGGACTTTATAAAAAGGAAACATTAAGTTAATTGGGGGGGAGAGACATAAAACTTTACAATTTCCAGGATCGATATATGCAATGGATACCAGAAAACCAGGACCCATATACGCAAATAAGTTCTTCCAGGTACTTTTCTGTAAAAAAAAATTATCACAAAATTAGCATGCATAAGACAAGAGTGCATCTAATTATTAAGCCTATTAAGGTAATGTGCTTTCTTGTGATTCAGCACCATACCGGTCAGCTCAAGTCTGCATCTGCCGACACGTTAGTTAAGGCACCCAGCAGTTTTTTGGCTGCTGAATCAAAATTAAATGGTCCAGATTTCACTTCAATTGTTTTTGGGTGGTTTAGTTGATCTTATTTGAACCGTCCAATTTAGAGTGGACAGAGCAAGTGCAAATTGCAGCTCATCACTGCATAAATTTTGTGGCCAGTGGATGTGATGTCCAGTCAGCTCTAGTATGGACCAAGCATTCTATCTTGGTAATTTTTTCTCAGGATCTTAGGCTGAAAGCCCTAAAACCTAAATGCACCAGTAAAGTTTAGTATAAATATCAATGCACAATTGCTAATACATATTTCAATTTTGGTACAGGAACATCTGAATAGTTAACTAATTCCCTTGACGACTATCTTCTCATCAAAATAAATACCCTTTCAAAATATTAAGGAACCTGGCCCCAATATAAAATGAGAATAGAAGGAATAGGTGGTACCTCTGAAATAATGATTTGATCAACATCTATACTATCAATTAATGGTTCACTGTGTCCATTTGAATTAGACCTATTTGCATGGCTGGTGATAAACTGCGGCGGTGCATTCCTGGCCTCCCCTGCAGTGCTCATGGCTCTTCTTCTGTCTCTCTCTCTTTGCTCCCCCTTCTATCCCTCAGTAGATCCTAGAAGAAGAGCCTTGAACTGCTAAGTTAGTCTACTCAGCAATTTATGGGCAGTTCAAAAGGTAAAGATGTGACACTGTATAAGATATGAGAGAATATGCTGAAAGAAAGCAATTAACGGTTGAGATTATACATAAATTTTTATGGAATAAATTCCAAGAAAAAGTGGATGTACCAAGTACAATACATTAAGTTATCACGAGTTTATATAATTGTCACAATATCCCATACAGTGGAACAAAGTAACATTTATTAATTAACATAGAGAAAAAGGACCAATTTCTTACAGGGCACATAAGTTGTCTAGATGTAAGGAATCAGAATAGTTTTTATTGGAATAAACCACAAAAAAGGGAGAAGACTATTGGAACAAGTTTCTAAGAGGAGTGCTACTTATACTGTAGTTTTTATTCTCATTATGGCTCAGTTTCCACTTGGATGAAAATTACGATCAATAGAATCTTAAGCTAAAAGCTAAAAGCTTTTATCAGAAATGTAATCACGACTAAATCAAAGAACTATTTAATTTCCATTTGGTTGGAACAGGAAGTCCACAATGAAGCAATTCTCAAGCTTTATAGGATACTTATTCCATATAGTTAATCCCCATTTGGTTGGAATAAGTCCACAATGACGGAATTTTCATCCTTCATAAGAGACTTATTCCAAATATTTAATCCCAAAAGAGTTGATGCTGTCCAAAAATTATCAACAACTGCTGATAGTAAAAGTAAACAGTATAATGAAAAGAAAAGAATCTATTGCTTTAATTAAGATACTATAATTGTTGAAATAAACAATCAAATCCGTATTAGAAAAAATTATAAAACCCCGGGGAATCTACGCTCGTTAGCTTTAACGTCTGAGACCATGCAACAGCAGCAACCAGTACTGATTCGATTCGATTCGATTACACAGTACTCGATAGAAGAAACAACAGTTACCTTAATCAAATTTGTGGCCAAAGCGAAGTGCTAGGCTGAAAATTTGAGAGATTTATAGAGACGGAAAGAGAATGCCGCTTTGCTTCGGTGCGTTCTTCTCTACCTCTCGGTCGCCTTGCTTCTCTATTTCGCCTTCTTATCACCACATGCAAAGCGATAAAATAATCTAAATTAATGGTAATAAATTGACCGGTTAATATGAGCATCAAATTCTCTATTTTTTTTGGCTTTTTCCCAAAAAAAATCCCAACATTTGACTTATGAGCACCAAAATTTATAAAAGAAAATTATAATAGAAAAATAAAGATGAGAACCAAGATTAGAGAGAAAGGTAATAAATTCACCGGTTGATTTGATATGAGCTGCTGTTTCTTATTCTTCTGTTATAGTTCCAAAGCGAGCGCTAGAAGACAAAATTTGCTCAGTTTTTCTACGTTATAAATGGTTCCATTGAGAATTATCGTATCCTCTGAGATATCTCAAACTTTGCGTGACTTTATGGAAAAATCTTAACCGTTCAAATACGTTCTAAACGAATCTCGAAGATAAAATAATACTGCTCCCTGCGCTATCCCCGAATAAGAACCGGACACGTCAGTCACGCAAAACTTAAGATACCTCAGAGAAAATACACTCTGAGATTGATCACCAAACAAGTTGCGGACCACCGAAGGATTTGAGAGTAGGTCCGATGCCCATCGGACCTACTAATTCAATCACTGTTCAATGTACTTTAAGATTCGTGTGAAATGTGTGCAATATGCTTTAATTTTCGTGTACACAGATTTTAGGATAGATCGGACGTTTGTGGAGCTTGTTGAACCTAAAATGTAGGTCCCATGGACATCGGACCCACTCGGTTCTTTCGATCCTTCGCGTCTGACTCCTGTCAGAGTGTCAGTCTAATATTTTGGGGTTTTTTTTATAAAACATAATTAAAAAAAAAAAACTTAACAAAACAGCATGATTACCGCCAGTTTTAGAAAAACCATAAAAACCGGTTTGCCAAACCGGTTTTCATATTTCGAAACCGGTTTGGCAAACCGGTCTGGATAAAATTTGATCACCCACGCCACAGCGCCACAGAAAATCCGAATGACAGAGAACCGGGTTCCCAAACCGGTTTGGCGGTGAAAAAAAAAAAAAAAAAATAGAAACCGGGTTCCCAAACCGGTTTGGCGGTGAAAAAAAAAAAAAAAAGAAACCGGGTTGCCAAACCGGTTTGGGGGTGAAAAAATAGAAACCGGTTTGGGTAGGGACCGCAATTCCTCTCCCCAGGTCGTTTTCAAGCCCAAACCGAACTCAACTCACCATTTTTCTTCCTCTCTCTCTGCCTCCGAACTGCCTTCTGTAAGTGTGCTTAATTTTTTTTTTTTCAAGTCTTGATTAGTTATTATTTCTTAATGTAAATGCATATAATGATAGGTTTCGTTGAGAAGAACAAAATAAGGTTCAGATCTACTAATTTCATTAGGTATGTAGTTTAATTATTTTTTTGGAAGATATAATCCGAAATTTTAATTTTTTGTTAGTTTAAATAAATAATTGTAGTTAATTTCACATTTGTATTGTTAAATGAAGAGTTTTTGTAGTATATCTCCCGTTAATTGATAGTATAATACGAAATTGAGGGTTATAAAAAAATTATGAGTTTATAATAAATTGTGGAATAATATAGTAATTTTTAGTGTAATTTAGGTAATTTTTTTTATAAAAATCTGAAATATATTTTGTATAAATAAGTTATTGTGGTTTAATTTAATTTTTGTAGTATAAATAAATTTTGTAGTGTAAAATTGAGGGTTTGTAGTTTAATTTTACGGTATATGAATGACATGTATAATTTAGGTATTTTAGGGTAATTTTAATAATTGTATAATGATTTAGTAATTTAGGGTTTTGCATGTAATATAAATAAATTGTATATTGTTTTAGTTTAGTTAGTGTTATTTTAGTAACTGTATAATGATTCACATATGTAGAATAATTTTTTTTGTTGTAATTTAGGCTAGTTTTTTCGATGAATTGGAGAATTTATTCAATTTAATTTTGTTGTGAAATTTCTTTGAATAATTTTTTTTTTTTTTTTGCATTGTAGTTTATGTAATTATAATTTTATGTATATAGGGCAAAATGTATTCTGAACAACCCTTACCCCCTTTGTTGGTATTGTCTGAAGACCTACACAAAATAAGCCAAGCGAGTATGCAGGTATTTGTAATAACTTTGCGATTTTACTTGAAATTTACTTATAACGTTGAATTCAATTTTGGGATTTAATTTTTTATGCATGGCAATTATCGTTACAGCACGAGTTCACGCTACGTACTAGCACTCGTCAAACGGGCATTCCTTACCAACCTCAGATGAAATCAGGTTTGGTGAATTTAGGGTTGTTTCAGATGAAAGATGTGAATAAATGTTATATTGATAAAGGATTAATCACCGCTCTTGTTGAGAGGTGGAGACCGGAGACGAATTCATTCCATCTTCCGTGGGGGAGTTGACAGCTACATTAGAAGATGTCGGTTGTTTGTGGGGATTGCCCATTACCGGTAATTTGCCATTTCTATTACTAATTTATTTGTTTTTAATTTATATGTTCGTCTAACACTTGTATTTACAGGTACGGCTGTAGCTGGATGTACTGATGATAATTGGTCCCAATTAATCGAAGACTGCTTGGGACATGAAGTGTACGATGGGACCGAATGCGATGACGATGAATTTTTCATGAAAAAATCGGACGGTGAGACAAAGTCGAAATATTACATGCGTCTAAAATGGTTAAAGGACAGATTTGTTGAGAAGATGACACCGGCTAGTGACCAGCAGACAATCGATCAGTACACACGTGCATATTGCATGGAGTTATTCGGGTCTATAATGTTTCCTGATTCATGTGCAAGCGGTGTCCCGATAATGTATTTACAGTTCTTAGAAAATTTGGGACCTCGATCTGTAGACTACAATTGGGGAGGTGCCGTGCTTGCTTGCCTGTATCGGGAGTTGTCCCGAGCTTGTAGAAAATCGGCTGTATCGATTAATGGTCCGCTACTACTACTCCAAATGTGGTCTTGGACTCGGTTTCCTATTGGACGGCCGAGGCCCAAAATTAATTTGCCGTTTGGTCAAGGTGACCCTAATGAAAGAATGGCTTTTGGAGCGAAATGGGTTCAACCGCATGAATGGGAGGGTAATCCGCTGAGAGGTACATTTTTAAAGAAATATTGTTTTAAATTCAATTTAGTGTTCATTCAATATTTAACCACCATGTTTTTACAACTTAGGCACATCACAATTCCGGAATCAATTTGAACGTCTGAGAGCCAGTGTTGTCAACTGGATGCCGTACACCGATTACTACCAGCTCGGCATAAATTTGCGCGGGATCAGAGACTACTCATGCTTTACATGTAGGATGTGGTGCATCCATTTCTGGCAGGTAGAGATTCACTGTCCTGAGAGAGTTCTCCGGCAGTTCGGCATATTTCAGCCCATTCCTCCTTGTCCTCCACCACCCTTTCAGGATCTTGAAGAACTTCGGCTTTATCAGCGAGCGACTGGTTTGTCCGATGACGGACACTCTGTTGACTGGAGCGACTATTTTGAAGTGTATCACACGGCACAACCCGTGATTATGTTTGAGCATGTACCGTACGACGATGCTAGGTACAAATAAAGATACTTTTTGGCTTAAAGATATTCGTGAACAATTTTATTTGGCTTAAATATATTTTTTCGATTTATTTTATTTGCAGGTACGACGAGTACATGCACTGGTTCTTCAATAATGGCATGCCGTCTGTCTTTCGAATCGAAATAATGCAACAATTCCGAGCCGGTCCAATGCGGAACCGAAAGGAGATGTCGGAGAACTGGGGTATGTATCAGATGCCCTATTTCAAGCTCGAATTGTAAGTATTTCTTCTTTGTAATATATCATTTTATTTTATTACACAAAATTATAATTAACTTTTAAAATATAATTATATTGTAGAAATTTCGTATCACAAAATACACTGCGCAAGGAATTGCAATGGTGAAGACACGTGGGCAAAAAGCTTACGGACTGCAACTGCTTAAATATAGTCACGATATTCGCGAGGATGCGGGTCAAATGGCACTATTCGAGCCATGCTGAACCATGCAGGACTTCCATCCGATATTAGGCGTATTAATATCAATGATGATTATCCGGGACCAATTTCCGAGTGAGCCGATGTTCGGGTTCCTCAAACAACCGCCGATGATGTAATGAACGGAATTTATGAGTCCCTTCAGGCAATAATGATAGACGGGCGTCATATCGGAGATTCTGCGGGCTCAGCAGGTGCGAGGTCATCAGGTGCGGGGTCATCAGGTGCGGGGCCATCGGCCCCAAGGCCGTCCAGAGCAGAAGAGGATAGAAGACAATCCAAACCAACTAGGCGGTTCACTCACTCAAGATTTTTTGGTCGTGGCAGAGAGAACGATTAAGTGTATTTTGTTTGGATTTTATTATGCCTATGTTTTAATTGGACAATTAAGTGTATTTTGTTTGGATTTTATTATGCCTATGTTTTAATTGGACAATTAAGTGTAGTTTTGCATAAAAAAAATAGTCTTACAAATAGTACTACAAACATATACAAATGTTTTATGAAATCATTCATCGTGGTTTACGTCGGAATATTCTGCTAATTAAACTACCAGCTGGTCGGCTACCAGAAGGTCGGCTGCCAGATGCTGTACTACCAGAGGCCTCCGATTGCATAACATATGCTGAAGGTCGGCTACCAGATACACTTCGCCGTGATCCTTGTGTAGCAGATTCGTCCACGTGCATAGCAGGTGCAGAAGGTCGGCTACCAGATACGCTTCTTCGTCTTCTACCTGTTAAATAATGACAAGTATATAGTTAGGTGTGCATAAGATAAAAATATTTAAAATATGAACTTCATAATTCATAACCTGATGTTCTTGTTCTATTGGATCCATCTGCCTCTTGTGCTGCACGGCGTGGCCTGATACGAGCATCCATATGATCCATAGAATTAGGAATTCTTTGGTGCTTCCTCCTTCCCTTGTTAATTTTTGTCGGGTCCGGTCTGATTACAGGTGCTCCCATGTCATATGGCCAATTTGTAATGTTACCAAATCTGTGAAATCCCCCTGACCATGTGTTGACATAGTTCGAAATGCTATAGTAGTGACTTACATATTGTATCGGATTTAGGCGTCTCGAACAACACACCGCCAGTACATGGTTGCAAGGAATGCCAGTAAATTGTGGCTTCTGACACTCACAAATAGGCATTCCCCCCCCCTCTAAAAATCTAACTTCATATTTCATATCTCCCTTCACTCCCTACAATTAGTAAAGCAAATAATTACAATAATATCATATATAAATTTTGTACGAATTTTAATAAAATAAATGACATACCGTCTTAATAACTCCGTCGTGATCTATGACCTCGTAAGTGTTGGGTCCCAAAGGTATCACTCGGTGCTCTCGCGCTTTTCTAATCCGATGTTCCAAAACGGATAATACTTTTGATGATAATTCCATTCCGTTTTGAAGCCAGTGTTCGGCAACCTCGCGTCTTTTCACAAACCAGTCCACAACTTTGTAATATGTGCGATCCACTATCGCTGACACGGGGAGTTGGCGAACGACACGAAACACACTGTTCAATGATTCTGACCCGTTCGAAGTCATAATACCCCACCTATTCAGGCCTCCGTCATGACATTGTGCCCATTTATGGAGTTGCAAAGGTTCTTCTTCGAGATTTTGCACCCTTTTACCACACCACATTACATACTTATGAGTAGTAATACTCGTATCTTTTATCATTTCCATACCCTCATTAAACCTCCATGGTTTCATCTTACCCACAAATTTAACAAAAATATCTTTCAACCTTCTGTCCTTGCACAGCTTGTAAACATTTGCCGCAATATGTTGAGTACATAAACGATGCACCTGCTTCACCGTTTTCCTCGCACCACCCTAAATCTGGGTCGATCAAACACCGAACGGATTGCCCGTCTTGGGTCCGATATAACACAAATCCGACCAGGCCCCACCACATCTTCGCGTACAAATTGCATAAACCATCCCCAATTAGATGAAGTCTCTTCATCTGCAATCCCAAATGCAAGGGGAAATACTTGTTGTTCTGCATCATAAGCACATGCCATAAATAATTTCCCTTTGTACCGGCCGGATAAATGTCCTGCATCTACACTTATAACTGGTCTGAGATATGGCCATGCTTGAATGCATGGACCGAAAGCCCATGCCACGCGGGTGAAAATATGGACACCCATGCGTGTAGATGGTTCATGCTCAATTCTGTATTTTGTGCCTGGGTTAGACCTCTGGATTGCACCAAGCAAATAAGGTAGCATTTCGTATGCTTTTTCCCAAGAACCAAATAAATTAGCTATAGCTAACTCCCGTCCTCTCCAAATTTTGTTGTATGAAGGCTCAACCATTGGGTACTTTTGTTTAACTGAATTGTAACATGCTTTTATTGACATCTCCAGATCCCTCTCCAAACTAGGTTTGATTATTTCTTGCAATCTTCGTAGCAGTCATCTGACTACTGTCTGCTATACAAGCAATACTGAAACAATTGTGCTGGTATGGGTTTGTTGCAATTGTCCACTTTCCAGTTTCAGTAGTTTTTGCGTATAACCTCCATGGACACCCCTCTGCTTTACATATAACAACATAGCCAGTACGATTCGAGTGAGTTTGTTTTATTTGTATGTTATTATCCATTGAAAATCCACCCAGCCTGGATTTAAGTTCAGCTTTGGACTCGAACATCTGCCCCACTGAAAACAAACCGTCGATTCTGGGTGCATGACCAAAAAATGCTTCATCTTTGTACGGCATCGGCACATCATCATTAAATGCCAAACAAGAATGCTGCGAATCCCGATTAATATAGGGAATAGATGATTGCCACTCCTTTATTACCTCTTCAACCCTAATCTCATCCTCAATTTCAGCCATGTCCTCTTCCCCGACAATCGGGCCATCAGGATCAAAGTTTGAGTCTGAGTCAGTATCATTGTTTAGCTGGTCAAAATAATTAGGCAAATCATCTGATACTGGCATTTCAGAGGGGCCATCACAATATATAGGTGATTCAAACACCGGTCTGTCTCTACTACTTCGGGGTTCACTACCCGGACATGGGTCATAATTGTTCTGACTAACAACCGGTACTGACTCAACAACTAATTCAAGAAGTTTAAAATTCAATACCGGAGTGGCGTGTTGAAGCATCATCTGCCATACCATTTCGTGCTCTATGTTAAACAATTGGAATTTTTCTGCTGAGCCAGGTGGCGCCGTGTTCAAACGCGCCCTAATTGTGAGATCGAACTGGCTAGGGAGCAAATTAATACCACCATATATGTGTCTTTTTAGCTCATCAAAACTGGTTGTGTCAGAAATCATAAAAGTACAGGTCGGTGCATCTAAAATTTCACGATGATAGTACACATTTATTAATACTTGAGACATTTCCTGAAAAAAAAATTCACATTCAATCTAAATATCATTCTGAATTTGACATCCTAAAAAAAATTCGAAATTAAAAAAAAAAAAAAACTTACTCCAATCTTCAGACGAATACGACAAATAAAATGTAGAAGTCGATCTGTAGATCACAACTAACTCTCAAAATTAAAAAAAATTAAAAACTCTCAGAACTCTCGTAACTCTCATCTCTCTCGGAACTCTCTCTCGGAACTCTCTCTTTGAACTTTCTCTCTGAACTCTCTTATATAGAACTCTCTTATATAATACACTTCACCACCGACAGCAGAAAAAATAGGCCAAACCGGAATCCCAATCTGGTTCAGTGATGCAGCCGGTCAAAACCAGTCAAAACCAGTCAAAACCGGGTTGGCAAACCGGTTCCATGTGCCACACAGTCAAAACCGGGTTGGCAAACCGGTTCCATGTGCCACACGGTCAAAACCGGATTGGCAAACCGGTTCCACGTGCCACACGGATCGCCACACGCCCAAGATCAAAAACGGGGTCAAAACCGGTCAAAACCGGACTCCCAATCCGGTTTCATTGATGAAACCGGTTTGGCAAACCGGTTTTTATGGTTTTTCTAAAACTGGCGGTAATCATGCTGTTTTGTTAAGTTTTTTTTTTTTAATTATGTTTTATAAAAAAAGCCCAATATTTTGTAGAGTATTCCCAGCCGATCAAAAGAAATCCGGAAGACTGGAACCTATGAAAGATACAGAGGACCCGTTTGGAGATTCGTGTCAGGATAAAGAACAGCCCAGATTTACTCATCTGTTCTCAGGTACCGTATATAAAATAGGGAAAATTGTGAAATGCCACTCCAAAATTTTTAAATTATAAAAATATCATTTCAAATTTTGAAATTGTCAAAATATCACTCTAAATTTTATTAATTTGTAAAAATGTCACTCCAAATAATTAATGATTAAAATATCATTTTTCTCCTCTTCTTTCTCCTGCCTTCTCTTCTTCTCCTATTCCAAATGGCGACTGAGTGTTGTAGAGGGGGTTGTAGAGGAGGGTTTGATAGTGCTGGTGTTTGTCAGAGGAGGAGGGGTTGAGAAGAATGCGAAGGCGGGCGAGGGGAATCATGCTCAGAAACTGCTTCTTGCGCCTCTTGCGATGGGCAAGGGTCGGGTCGGCGGAGGGTGCGGGAGGAGGTGGCGGAGGGGCGGAGATGAACGGAGGAGGGTATTTTAGTTATTAATTATTTGGAGTGGCATTTTCACAATTTTTCCTATAAAATATCCTTTTTTTATACGAGGTTGGGTATTTTATATTCATACCAGATTTAAATATAATATAAATAAGCGATCTGAATCTCATTGTACCAGGTTAGGTACAGTCTACAGTAAGGGGTGTCAACGGATATACTGGTATACCGGTATGAGGGAAGACATTCTCATATTCGTATTTGTTATGATCACGGAATTTGTTTAATTCTTATTTGTTTTTTTTTAAATAAGATATGAATCGGATAAACGGATAAAAAAAAAATACAATTATGTACTTCCAATAAAATATTTTTCAAAATAAGAAAAAAGAAAAATAATATGAATATAATAATTTGTATCATGAAAATTTAATAAAATACAAAACTGTATTATATCATGTATCGTCTTCATAAAAATATATATGTTTTTATATATAATTTTATTTTTAAAAATAATCTTATACGATTACAATTTTTTCTTTTAACATGAGATGGACAGATGGTGACCACAGTGAGACTCGGAGCAGGCATACATTAATGTACTAATTAATTATATCTACTCAGTAATCTTGACTATTGACTTTTTTTTTTAGTATTATACTAATTGATTGTACTCACTGATTACATACATAAATCATAAATGCCAGGCGTGACGAAAACATGCATTTATTGCTTTTGACTAATTACATATATAAATGATACAGGACTACAGGAGGACGCATGTACAGACAATTGACACAACTTGTTTCTTTGATTAATGGAATCCAGTAGCATGACTCTTATATTTCTATTTTTTTTTTTAAAAGGAACTACAGGAGGACACCAGATCGACTGTTTTTCTTGAGGAAAGAAGGACTCTTTTTTTCTTTATTTGAATCGTTCAAAATTTACCGCACAGCCTCAGTTACTTTTTATTTCCAAATCAATTTAATCTATTAAAATGATTCATATTTAATTGAAATCATATGATAAATTTTGAAAAATCTAGATAGAAGAAAAAATAAGATGTTCCTTTTCTCAAAAAAAGCTTCAGAAAAGAAGTTGATTTTGATTCATACATGAGAAACCCGTTGACTATATTCCTGTTTTTTAAATCAATTGTGGTTTTATTTTATGTTATAAAATCTTCAATACTAACAAATGTGCTCTAAATATTATAATCAACTGGTCCGAGGATTATACGTAACAAATATGCTCAAATTCATTTACAATTCGTTGTGTGCGTCTCTTCGTATTTTTAAAGTCAATTTTGATCTCATTTTTATGTTTATAAAATCAACAAAACCGACTAAATTGCTCTTAATATTGTGTTGAACTCGCGCATAAATTTATTTGTGTTAATTTAAAAAGGATACATTGAATATTAAGCAAACAAATCTAATGAAATTTATTTAAAACATGTAGCTTGTGCATGTATATATTTTAATGAGAGATCCAATTAAATCATTTTATGGTGACACATTTTGACACCATATATTTATAAGTCATTTTTATAATTTTAAAATCTAAACACTCGATTTAAACCGTTCAATGTGATTGAAGACCAAATTTTATATTTTTTGAATTTTTTTTAGTATTTATTAAGATATGTATAAAATTACTATTTTTAGATAATTCTTAACCATTAAAAAACAACAATGTTCAAAAAAATCTAAATAAATAATAATAAAATTTCAAAAAAAATGTAAAATTTGGTCTCCAAGCACATTTTAATATGGCGATCATATTGAATTGTTTGGATCGGCTGTTTAAATTTTAAAATTACAAAAATAATATGTAAAAATATAGTGTTAAGATGTACCGAAATTTTTATTTATAGCATATTAAAAAAATAATTAACTATTTTTTTTAGAATTTCAGACTTAGCGCGTTAACTGCCATCTGAAGGGAGAGGAGGGTGTCTGATGCCCATCGGATCAAACTCGGTTCGATGGGTGGTATTTACGGTCCGATTCATTTCAAAACTGTGCACACGGATATTAAAATAATGCGCACAGATTTTGAAGTGGATCGGACGATAAAAACCACCCATCAAACCGAGTTTATCCCGGTGGACATCGGACACCATCCTCTTCCCCATCTGAATTAGCATATCGTTATTTTCTTTTTCTTTTTTCTAATCAGGCATGGGCACGTGTGGGTGAATTATAGCTGATGCATACGATTGATTTGATTTCGGTCAGAGATATTTCCTCAGTAGAATTTGCCAATTCATGACAAGGTAGGAGTAGGTCCGATGGGTATCGGACTTACTTTTATTTCCTCAGTAGAATTTGCCAATTCATGACAAGGTAGGAGTAGGTCCGATGGGTATCGGACTTACTTTTATTTCCTCAGTAGAATTTGCCAATTCATGACGAGGTAGGAGTAGGTCCGATGGGTATCAGACTTACTTTTAGATCCAATTAGCTCTGGTACCGTACAATTAGTATTAAGATCTGTGCGCACGTAATTGAAGCAACATACACAAATTTTAATTAGTTTGCACGAATCTTAATACAAATTGAATGGTCATACAGCCATTGAACTAAAGTAGGTCCCATGCCCATCGGGCCTACTCTGAATTCATGACTAAATGACTAAATCCATGCTTCTAATTGGCGGACCCAAAATGTATATATGTGTATGTACCTTTTTTTCCAAGCAATTCAATTGACTAAATCCATGCCTCTTAATAAAATAATAATTTCAATCAAAAAAATAAAATAAAATAATGATAATTGTGTTGCGTGAACTCAATTGACGGTTTTTTTTTTTCCGTCAAATAAATTGACGTCACAAATTTTTAATTATCTAGTAAAAATAATAAATTAATTTTTTTAATATGATATGAATAAAAGTATCAGTAAGATGTGCCACTATAAAATGATGTAATCGGATCCCTTCTCATTTTTAATCAGGTCTCATCTTAAATTGTAAAATCATTAAAAATTTAAAACCGATAAATTTGCTTTAAATATTATAATTAAGTAATTGATCGAGATTGTTTGTAACTTATCTAAATTTTGAACTCATAATCTTCTGCTCAGAGGATGTTGTTTTTTGTTATCATAACCTTCTGCTCAGGAGATATTGTCTTTTTATCATCAGATCAAAGACTAAATTTTTATGCATTGTTTTATAAAATTAAAGTAGAATAGGAAGTTAACTCGTCCTAAATGTACTCTCTTATTTATTAATTATTATTTACAGTGTAAAGTAAATCACATGAGACCAGTCTTGTGGGATTACTAATATTAATTGTTCGGTCAAAAGGTGCCAAAGTAAAAAAATCTCATTATATGACATTAATTAGACAATATCCTTTTTGTCATTATCTGGGTATAAAATTGTCTACGCGCGCTTATCTTTCAAAAAGTCATGAGAAAAAAAAAAATGAGGGCCACTATATTGACCTCCCTTTTTTTTTTTTTTTTTTTTTTTTAAAAGTGGGTGTATCCTGTTCACCTGTTTCATAGAAACATATAATAACCATACTATTTCTAATCGAGTCATACCATGCTAAGCTAATAACCCATAATACAAATGAGAGTAATGCAAAAGGAACTAGAGTTCAATACTATACTACTGATGCCACAGAAAAAAAAAAAAAAAAAACTAGGTTCTAATATTGACCTCCCTTTAATTAATCCAGATCACATAAGTCATTGTTAGAATATATAAGAAATTGTGAATTATTTTTTATTTTTTTAAAAGGTCTAATGACCCATTCCATTAAGAAAAATATAATTACAAAAGAAACAGTTAAGCCAGGGAGCAAGTCCCAGCCAGCTGAAAGCAAAAGGTGAGACAAAGTAGCAAAAATTGTGAATTATGACGAGCTAATATAGTTTTGATAGGACAGCTTGGATGTAATCAATATTAAGACCTCATAGATTATCTTTTATGTCATTATTCGGCTATATAAGACTCGAAATGGATAGCCTAGTCCCAACTAAGATATATTTTATTTTATTTAAAAAAAAAAACAAATTGTCCATTGAAACATAGAGTTACAACCCAATTATAAAAGACAAAATAAGAAAAATACTCTCTCAACATTTCTATTTCACCTAACCAGCACAAAATCCTACCCAGTTAGTAAAGAACTTGACTAAACTAATATATATCCTTTCTAACTCACATCTAGCCACAGTAAACTATTTCACCTTCTCATCAACAAATAAAACTTAGAAATCAGTTGACCATCAATCTTGATACCAATGTTACATCTATCCCCATATGCATCAACCTCCCAACTAATATATATATAGGACATCTTTATCAAATTTAAAATTTTGTCGGTTTTTATCTAATTCTAACCTAATCCTAATCTAGATAGGACACAATGGATGATCTAATATGAGTAGAACTAGGGAGTTCTTAAGCTCACCAAGGTATTTGATGAGCTTGACTCCAAAATTTATTAGATTGACTTTAAACAATAAATCTCAACCGTTGAAACCGATTTTACTTAACGAGTGATGAATTTAAATGTAAAGTTTTTAGAATTTTGAATTAATTTTGTATAAAACCAAGTGATAAAAAAATGTTCAAAAAATGAATGCACTAAAATTAATTTATAAGCCTTCTAATTTTGATTGCTTGACTTTATACTAAAATAATTCAAAAAGTTAAAATCTTTGCATGTAAATTCGTCACTTGTGAAGTAGATGAATTTCAATGGCTTGAATTTATCGTTTGAAATTCATATAATATATTTTGGAGTTAAGCTCACAAAACACCTTGGTGAGCTTAAGAACATTCTAGTTTTACTCGACCTAATATAATTCATTCGAGCAAATCTAGGATGTGATGTGCTCACCAAGAGAGTTTGGTGAGTACAACTCTAAAAATATATTGAACCGGCTTCAAACGACGAATCCAAACTGTTGAAATTCATATATTCTATGAGTGATGCATATACATGCAAAATTTTGAAAATTTTGAATTTATTTGCTACAAGGTCGAGCGGTCAAAGAAATTATGAAAAAATGAATATATAAAACAACTTATAAAATAATTTATATTTCTTTGACAGCTTGACCTTGTAACAAATAAATTTGAAACTTTCAAAATTTTGAATGTATATGCATCACTCATGAAGGACATGGATTTCAACAGTTTGAATTCGTCATTTGAAGCTAATCCGATATACTCTTGAAGTTGTGCTCATCAAACTCTTTTGATGAGCACATCACACTCTAGCTTTGCTCAATTCATTCCACAAGTTGAAGTTTTTTTCATCGAGTTAAGACAACTCGTTGTTTGCTTAAATTAATTCAAAAACGATTATGTTTCAAGTTTGATTACTATTTATTTGAGTATGATGCATAGAAGTCCTAGTAAATATATAGAAAATTCTCAATTTTTAATTTTTTTCTCCACAGTCATTTGAAATTTTCTTTTTGTCTTCATTACTATTTCCCGTCAAAAATACTAACATAATATAAGTTACGTAGAGATGGTGGTCATATTATGTTGGTATTTCAGGCTAAGTAATTTGATTGGAACAAATAAAAAGTTCAATGATTACGGAAGATCAAATCAAACTTAAGTGACAAATTAATATCAAATGAAATATTTTAATGACCTCTAACGAAATTTACCAATTTTTAAGTTGACAACATTTATTTTCATCCCCTTAATCCAAAAATTCATTGATAGTTACCAAATTTATTTAAATACTTTTCCTACTAAATAATGTAATAAGTTACTTGAGATCTAATTTTAAAATTTAGTGATAAAAACAATACTGTCGGTATATAATTAATAGTCGAATGATTTAACATAAATAAATAAAAATAAAGTAGTTACTTACATTCTGATGCTGATGAGATAACGGTTGAAATTAGAATAGTAGCATCATGATGTCTAGTTGAAGGACTATTGGCAGGTTGTCTTAATAGGCAAAGTTTGGGGAAGTAATTACTGGAAAGGTCAACACATTTTTTTATCTGATTTGTATTGTATTCGATAAGTATTGATTTGTATAGTATTCGATAAGATAACATTTAAAAAAAATAAACCCAATAGCGTTCATTGAAAGTGTCAATAAAGCTCTTTTATTTTATGGGTAGAGAAAATATTTCAATAGCTTATATAGACAAAAAAATTATTATGTATTTATTATCCTATAACATTATAAGATTATAAGATTAACAAATATAAAATAATATACTTATTTGTACGTATAACTATATAATTTTTGTTATTGCGATTAGATTGATCTGTAAAATACTTTATATAATTTTTATTTACTAATTTATGATAAGCTTGATTTATCTAATTTTTATATAGTTTTTAATTAGTAATTTATGACAAAATTTATTTGTACAACATTTCAAATTGTTCTATTTAATTAATAATTTATATAGTTTATAAAATAATAAGATTAAAAATTATATGTTTTATATTTTATGATTACAAATATGTTGGGCAATATATTTTATTTATTTATTGTATTCTTTTATTAAATTATATTGGACTTCAATTTATTCTATAATTATTAATTATTTGTTTTGTTATCTGTGATATTAACAAGAGTAGAATATACATAAGTAGAAAGAGCCCACAAGCCCATGTTTTTTTTATCTGCGTTTTAATAGTGAGTTTGTAACTTTTTTTAATATTTTGATCACGAGTTTATCGCATTTTTAAACTCGGGTTTTATGGATTCTTATCGCGAGTACGCATTTTGTCACGGTTTTTCGTTGTTAGCATTTTTATTGCGAGTTTTTTTCTTGCTTTAATTGTGTTTTTATTTGGACTAAATGAAAGAGATATTATCAAATATTACACAAACAAATATGCTAAAATTCATTATAGCTCATTGCATATGTTTGCATTTTCAATCAACTGGTCAATGAATTATAAGAAAACAAATATGATGAACTTCATTTACAATTATGTATAATAATTATGCAAGAAAATCAATTTTGGCGCTATTTTATGTTAGAAAATCAACAAAACCGACTGAGTAGCTCTTATCCTCTTAATATTATATTGGACTGGCCCTAAATTTGTTTGTCTTAAATAAAAAAGATATATCAAATAATTAAACAAACAAATTTGCCTCCAATTAAGTAAAGTTTATGTTTCTTCATAATGGAAACTTAGTGTGAAAAATATCCTTATCTAGACAGTTATATGTACCTGTATTGACAATTGAAAAACAAATAATTTATTCATCTGTTTTAACGGGTAGTGTGAAATATCTGTTTTAACGGGTGATATCTAGACAGTTATATGTAGTGTGAAATATCTGCTTTAACGGGTAGTGTGAAATAATTTATCTATATATCTAGACAGTTATACGTAATGTGAAATATCTAAACACTATAAACAATTAAACAGAGAGTTGAGGAATGGGTTGGACGTAAGCATTGTGCTTTAACGGGTAGCTAGGGGGCCTTCATCTGTTTCTTTGACCGAAGTTCACAACAGTTATTCGTGCTTCTCTTGGGGTCGTTTGGCAAGAGTAAAGAATTAAGAGCTTAAAGAACGCTAAGGAACCGATATTTAGTTGTCTTAATTCGTGGGTGAAAGATTAAGCGCTTAAGGAAGGGAGAGGGGTGGCTTAAAGTTCGGGCAAAGAATTAAGATCCGGACAAAATGAGGCTAAAGGAGATAATCTTATTCCGCGCTAAGGAATCGGTGTTCGGTAGGATTAAGTTGCTAAGGAAGCTAAAGGAAGTGGATTAAGCCTTAAGCAGGCTTAATCCTCTCCAGCCGAACAGCACCCTTGAGAGTAGTTTGAAGCAAACGTGCTCAATAACCGTCCGATGTGCTTTAAGATCCGTATGCACAAATATTGAAGCAAATGTGTACGGATATTTAAGTGACACGCACAGATTTTTAAAGCAGATTGAACGGTTATGGAACGCATTGAATTCAGTTTGAGTTTGATAGACATCGGACCCAACTTGCTCTCGCTTCTCTGATGGATCTTGGGCTGAGGGATGGCATGGGGTATCGGTGTTGTAGTGTGGTACAAGGAGGAGTTGGTGCTATACCAATCAAAGGGAGCAAAGGGATGCTGCTCATTACAAGACCCGTGAACCGTGGGAACCGCAACCGTGACAAAACCGGACCGGATCGAACCTAACCCATATAGAACCGGACTAGAATCAACTCCAATTTGCAACACTAACTTGATTTGTTATCATGCCAAGGTTACCAGATTGAAAAAAGAAATCCACTATAGTTCTCTCAGATTATTAAAAACCATTGTCCCCATTAATATCATAAAAAGTCAGAGGGAATATGAAACTAGTTACCTCAGCATGGATGTAGATTTAGTTGATATTTTAATTTGGAGGAGCTAGTTCTATTGGAATTGACTTTCTTACAATACTTTGAAAAAATATATCTTACCAGGGTATTAAAAAAAAAAAAGAAATAGACACATCCGGACTGGATCGGAACCGGACCATGGTTCTAGCAAGATTTTGAGCTAATTATTTCAAGTTAGAACTGCCGGAACCGACCCGTGTAGAACCGTAAACCATGATAACCATGACCCGTGCGGAACCGTGAACCGGCTGGATTTAGACCGGACCGAAAACCGTTTGGTTAACACTATTTGACATTAAAGGAAGCAGGGTTGGGTGTTGTGGCATGCTCTTTCTACTCAGATTGTTTGGAGTTAGTGAATATTAATTTGTTCGAGTCAACAGCCTCTAATTAACGCTGACTGGAGAGCTTTTGAGGAATACTGAAAGTGTGGAGTTTGTTGCAAGAAAACAAATCATTTGTCTGTGTTCATGTTCAAAGAAGCCAGAACGAAATGGCTGACAATTTAGCGAAACAAGGGCGGCTTAACAGGTGGGATTGTGTTGAGCATATATACGTACGCTCTCTAGTTTTAGGCAGTGAAGACGGGAGAGTCTGAATCAAGAACATGGTTATTTATTTTTCTAGGTTCTGATGAAAGTGTAACATGCCTAGGCCTGTCAAAAAAGCTCGTAGCTCGTGGCTCGCTAGTGACTTACATCTGGCTCGACCGGTAACAGCTCGTTCGATAATGGACCGAGTTGTTAACGAGTAATAGCTCGGGCCAAAATTAATAAGCTGAGCTAAGGCCTAGCTCGGCTAGGCATCAATTTGTGAATTTGTATGAATTTGTGTGTATTTATTTTATACTGTCAAGCTTGGTCCAGCTCGGTCCAAAAATGTTTGTAAAATTTATTTTTTTCTTAAAACAAGGTCCAACCAAACTCAGTGAGCCAGCTCGTAGCTTGTGAGCTGGCTTGTCACGAGTTTGAGCTGAGATTTTAGATCGCGAGCTGTTAACGAGCTGGCTCGCTAACAGCTCGGTCCAGAATTAACGAGCTGAGCTAAGGCCTAGCTCGGCCTGAGTCAGCTCATTTACAGCCTAAACATGCCTGCGGCTTTTAATGACAAAAAAAATATATTCACAATTGAAAACTATATATAATAAACATCTAAAGAAGATCCAAATCTGACAATCGGTCAATTTTCGATCGTTTGCACCATATATTATTATTATTATCAATTTCATATAGAAAATTCGTTGGATTCCAGCTAGTAGTAATAACTAATGAGGCAATTGGCTGAGTTAAGAGTTTATATGGGCCAGAAAGCCTCTAGCAACTAAGTTTGGTCCAATATCTTTCAATAAAATAGTTGGGCCTAGCTATAAGCCTTAAAATTTGAAAACAGGTATAACCAGGGGTTCAAACCCTCTCCATTACGGTAGAGGATGGGCCTCACTTTACGGTTTGAGATTAAATCTCAGCTGGTTTGAGATTTGGAGAGACCTAGGAGGCAGTATTATTGGGCTTTGAGATTCGTGCCAACATAAAAAGAATGGTCCGCATTCACTAATTGTAAAAGATTCTCCAGTGCAGTAATAAGAGGATGTGAATTCATAACGAGGGGCATTGGGATATTCTTAAATCCAACTTAATAAATCTCACATCGAATCCTTCTTTGTTATATATTGAGAGCGGGAGAGCCAATGGAAGAATTTGAATGGGAATGTATGATGTCATATGTTAGCTCTATCTACTAGATAAAAAATAAAGCGAGCATTGTAACTATTTTTATGAACTCCATATTCCAAGAAAAAAAAAACCTGAATTTTCTTACGCAATCTGAGAGTACATATTTAATTATAAAATGAGTGAGGCTATGGTAATTTGCAAAGCGCAGGTCTAATCTGTGCTCTGGATTTATAACTTTGCTTTTGAAATTCAAACAGTCGATCAAATCACTCAAGATAATATCTATAGGAAAATATACTTAGAAACAAAATTTTAATTTTCTTAGAATTTATTTTATTATCTTTTAGACAACTAGAAATCATCTGAATTAAAACTTCAAGACCATTTGAAAGTTGTGATTTTATAGTAAAAAATGTAAAAAAAAATATATAAAATTTTGTCTCGTGGTACATTTTCATATGAAGATCATGTTAAATGATTTATCGACTATTTTGATTTTTTTTTTTTTATAAAAAAATAGAGGTTTAGCTTACCAATTTTCATTTAATTTCTATAAATAATTTCCATTCGAGTTTCGAAACCACAGCCTCTCATACAAAAAGTGTTGTCTTTTATTACCAGATAAAAAAACTAATTCTGGACTATTTTGAGTCCTATAGGCTATATATATAGATTCACAGCACGCTTGCAAAGAACCTTAAGCTCACTCTTATAAAATAATACACTCTTTATTATAATATGATGCGCATGGTCGAAAAATGTAACGGAATTTAGAACAAATATAGACACAATTATCTTGAACTTTTGAACTTATTTTCTTAATCTCAAATGTATACATAATTATTGCAAAAATAGTAATTAGTTGTATTAAAATGCATGTTTGATAATTGCATAATACATTTTGGAGGTGTTTAGAGATGATAATTTCAAGGATAAATATAAGTTCAAAATTTATTTTGATATCTTGATTTTGTCTATTAACAACAATATTATGATTCAAACTGCATGACAACTTAATTATTTTCCTTTCCAACCATAGCGACAATATACACGAGTTATTCGCGAATTAAACGTGTTTCATTATTTTACCGTTTCCAAATCAAACTCCGAATAAAATACAAAAAAACGCATAATATATTGTATTTGCGAATAAAATGCGAATCACGAATTATTCGTGATAAGAATGTGATTTTTTTTTTTAAAAATAAGTTTTTTTCGCTCCCTTGTTGTACTGAATCATTCTCGAATTATATACCGAATTATACTTAAATCACAAATTTTTGACCTCGCCGAACCGAACCCTTATTTGTTTGTCACTATGTTTCCTACTACTAAATTCTCAGAAATCAAATGCTATAAAATACTTTCTAGGATTTGTAAATCTCACACATTAAACGTGACTAGAAAAAACAAAAACCCAAGAATTCTTGATGAAACAATACAATTTTCAGGATTTTTCAGAATTGCTACATTTTCTAGCATTTTTTAGGATTTTCACTCACTACACAGTTTGAACTGTTAAAAACTATCGTTGGAAAGGATAGAAAGTTAGAAACGGATGATTAAAAAAAATATAAATCTTTTGGGACTATTAAAATTAACAGTGAATTTACACCCGTTTCTGAATGGCTTCCGTTTTAAAAAAAAAACTTAACAATGAGAAAAAAAAACCGAGAAACATATTTATTGTAAGGGCCTCTTCGCGACCTACAAGTGGGAAT
This sequence comes from Carex cristatella, assembly GCA_024447775.1. Classification (NCBI taxonomy): domain Eukaryota; kingdom Viridiplantae; phylum Streptophyta; class Magnoliopsida; order Poales; family Cyperaceae; genus Carex; species Carex cristatella. Next base: position 5,505,614 of record JAJHPF010000018.1, read on the forward strand.
GAGAACGGGAATGAGTTGGACTCCAATTTATACTTATTTTACTGTGTGTGTGGGACAGAAAACACGAAGTTGAAATGAATTTTTTTTCCACGCACATAGTACCAGAGCCGAACAGGCCCTAAAGGAGGGTTTTGTAAATACTCTTTGAATATTGGAGATGTTTATAATTATTGAAGTAATTTTATATAAACAATATATTTAAAAATATAAAGTACGTTAAAATTACAAAACCAGAAAACCTAATTCCAATAGGGGTGTAAACGGAGCGGATAATGCTAATATCATATCCGCATCCATTTTTCAACAAGCGGATACGGATAGTAAACGGATATCAAAATTGAAAACCATATCCGTTTTAAACGGATACGGATACGGAACGGATAATCTACGGATACGGATTCGAATATGAATATGGAGCAGATAATTGTCGGATATTGAGTAATTATACTAAATTTGATAATTTTAAATTACCTAATTTGATTACCTAAATTGACAAAAATTTAATAGTCTTTTTAAGTTTACACAGTGATGATTATGCATGATTAATTGCTTATTAGTTCAGAGAACCAATCCATTATCCTAATAGATTATATGATTTTTCTATCAAAATTATTAGACTTAAACGAATATGTATGTTTTTTGAAAATTTCGCAAGGGTGAAATGAATTGAAAGCTGCTGAAAGATTAAATTTCGGATCTGAATATATACGGATATCCTCTCCGTTTATATCATCACAGAATTATCCGTATCTGCATTATTTTTCTATATACTAAAATTATCTGTATCCGTATCCACAAGTATCTGTATCCGTTTAATCCGGATAGGGATAATAAGTGAATTCGGAACGAATAATCCGTATCCGTTTGCACCCCTAACTTCTATTCATATTTTTTAGATTTAATAAATTAAATATTCTTTCCCTACTTTTTTTTTTCATATTTGTAAATCAAATAATGAAGCATCTTTTGAAATAAACGAGGAAGCGGCGCACAGAACAACTAATCATTGCCTCATGTTTTCAAGGGTTTATTTGTTATTTTGATGCTTTTAAGGGGATCAGAATTTGCTTCTTTTTTGGAAAAAAAGGAGCACCTTCTTATTTTTAAATCCGAATTGTTCAAAATCTATCGTACGGTCTCAATTATTTTTTATTTTTAAATTAATTTAATCTATTAAAACGATTCAGATTTAATTGAGATCATACGATGAATTTTAAATGATCCGAATTTGAGAATATGAGGGTGCTCCTTTTCTTCAGAAAAGGAGCAGATTCTGATCCCTTCTGAGGGATTCTTACATAACGAATAATAACAATTAACAGCAGCAGCTGTACCTCTTATATAGTTGGCATGTGGGTCCTATTACTGGTTGAACTGCATTCTCCGTGACAGTGCATGGAAATGCTGAGATAAGTGGATGGGGTTGAGCAAAAATAAAGTACCAGAGCACTTGAGTGGTGCAAAAGAAGAGAGAATTGGCACAGCTACAAGTCATTGGCTGGGGCTGCTTTTGAGGTAAAAAGAGATAAAGGAACATAGGTACATGTTTGGAAATTGAAACTATGATTCATGTTAGTGAATTTTCATAGTCTGGAATACTGACATCTTTAAACTCTGCAAAAAGTAGATTCCATTTATTTTGAAGGAATAAGAAAACTTACTATTCAACAGGAACAACTTCATTTTGAGAGCAGTTTAAGAAAACTGAATTTGATGGGTCCATAATCGTTCGATCCGCTTGAAAATCTGTGTGCATTTGCTTTAATATCCATGTGCAAGGATTTTAAAGTGGATTGGAGGATTATGGAGTCCATTGTACCCAAACTGCTCTCCTTCATCTTAAACACAGAAATTCCAAAAAGGAGTACACAGTCACCTACATACCTTTATAATTACAAATAGTAACTTGTAAGTATATTACAATCATCATTATAAAGGAAAAGTGTATATTACGACCGTGTATTATATTTTCTCATTTCAAGAGTATTCATGATGTCATGACATGGCCTTTATTTTGAAGGAAGATTTCTCCCATAAATCACAGAATTACAAATTAATTAAGTACTTCAGAACCAGGTAGTACATTCTCTCTCTCTCTTTGAAAATCTTCACAGAAGTTGCGAGGTCGTGAGGGATAATCGAACTCTTAATTTTTGAGTAACCAACAATCATAGAACTTCTCTTCTAGCCAACTGTGCTACCTTCTCTTTCTTCTCTCTCTCTCTTATGTATCTTTATATTATATGACAATTGACAAGAAGCTAGCCTGTGATAACTTTCAGTCTCTATCACCAAAGGCTAATTGAAGTTTCTAGTTATTCTATTCTTGTTTTATGCAACTAAAATTTGTGCCATATTTGTGAATATATGATCATAAGCACATATTTTGCGAAATAATAGCTTATTTTGGTGCTTAACAAGTGCTGCACTTAAAACAGTATGTAGAGATATTACAAGTCAAAATTTATAATTCTTGGTCTTCACTCAAGGAAAATAAATTCAAATATGTCGTTAATAAAGTGCACTATTATCTACAGAGAATTTTGTTACAATGTTGGTGTTGTAGGATCTAATATCTTGCGTGCATTTTGGTGCCAAAAAATAGCTCGGTTAGTTGGATTAGCGACTATTTCAAATTAAGGTTAGCAAATATTTCACGTTTGGGTGACAAAAATATATATTTTCAACACTTGGATAGGAGCAAGAATAGTTAGAATAGTGAGATTTGAGAATAGTTGATTAGAATAGAGAAAAAATAGTGATTTTCATATTAGTGTGAAAATGATGCAATTTGATCGTATTAGTAAAAATATTATTTGGATTGTATATTTGGAATAGTGAATAGTTGTAAGTGAGAAATGGTAGGGTTAACAATGTGATAATTAAGAGAAAAGATAAACAAGTGGGGTCTCAAACTAATAGATCGAGAATAGTAGTTATTCCATATTTACAAGAAATAGAGAACAATATATAAGTAGTTATTCTAACTATTTCAAATAACACAAATATAGTTTGGATGCACATTACTATTCCGAATAGCTTCTATTTTAAAATAGTCTCTATACTTAACACATCCAAATATACTATTGAAATGTTCGGTTAGCGGCTATGCTGAATTTGGAGTTAGCACATGACTATTTTCACTAACTTCACTCTCAATTCAAATGTACCCTAAATATAATAGTTTGTTTATGTTTTTGTGTTGATGCCTGTTGGCTAAGTGTTTTATATATGGTCAATCTTATTTTGGTCGTTTGGTTAGATGTTCTGTGATTAAGGTTGTAGTATGCATGGATATATATATTGCTTTAAGCTCCTTTAGATTAATGAGGCCAACCTAACTAAGTATAACTTTAAAATAAATTAGGCTTCTAAACTTAAATTACTTTTTTGGAGTGATTTAAGAGTTAGTCCCCTACAATTCCACTTCTGTCAGAGATTACTCAATTTTTCCTCTCTATCTTCTTTAGTCGATACTATTTCTTAATAGCTCAGGTTATGACATAATTTTAGACTTTAATCAAACATATAATTTAGGCATGAATAAGTTAAAATATTCAACTAAAACCTCAAAAAGTTTAGACCTTAACCAAACACCACTTATTTAGACTCAAAGAATACAAAACTTATTTCATAATCCAACAGGGATATACATGGAAATAAATTTGTTGTTATTTCTTGGTAATTAATAATCAGAACTTGTTATTCTGATTTCAACCGTTTCAAACTTTTCCATGTGCAATCTCAATGAAGTAAGTTTTTCATACATGAATCTCAAGGAATATTAACAATTGGGATCGGAATAACAGGTTCCGGTTATTTCCAGGACCGGCTCTGGTGCAGGGCACCTAGGGCGACTGCCCGGGCCTCGAGATCCAAGAGGCTAAAAGAAATTAGTTTGTATATATATATAAAAAATGATCTATATATATTAAAAATAAATAAAATAGAGTTCAAACCTTTTATATATAAAGTTCCAAATTTTTCTATAAATATATAGATATGATCTATTGGCATATCAATAAAAAAATGTGACCGGCTAATACGCTTCCATAAGTACTTCAACACCATATGCTTATAAGTCGTTTTTGCGTTTTAAAAATTCAAATAGTCGATCCAACTAGTTTAACATGATATTCATATTAAAACGTGCATGGAGACAAAATTTTATATTTTGTTTAAATTTTTTTACTTTTTTTAAGGTAGGTAAAAAATTATTATTTTTTATGATCTAGAATCTTCTAAATCAATAGATTTTCTACCTATCTTAAAAAATAGTAAAAAAGTTTCAATAAATTTAAAATTTGGTCACCGAGCACATTTTAATATGGATATATATCATGTTTTTTTATTTAGGATATATATTATGTTGATTGGTTTGTATCGACTATTTGGACTTTAAAAAAACAAAAATGACTTATAAGAGCATATGATATTGAAGTACTTATAAAAGCGTATTAACTGATCTAAAAAAAAATTGTATATATAAATGACTCAACTTTTATCCCACTCCAGACTTCAAAACTTTCAGAATCGGTCCTCATTATTCGATAACAGCAGATTGATTTCCGATATACCGAGACCTCTAATCCCGACTAAGAAATTGGAGCTTTAACCTTGAGTTTTTAATTAATTCATGATATCTCGTACAAGTTTATCCAATTAAAACAAAATTTAATGAGCGTTTTTATTAATATTCCTACTAACCTTCTTAAGATTACAAGAACGTAAGACGGACTTTATTAATCAAAGAAAAAACATTTGCTTATTCTGTACCTCTATATGTCCTTGCAAAATAACAAGAGCTTAAAGCAATTACAACTGGCTTCTGTTCTCAGTTTCTACTAATTTTATGTTATATTTGATTGTAGAAGAAGAAAAGTAAATTTTCTACTTCATTTTAAGCTATCAAACATGATGTAAAATATGAGAAATAATATTAAATTACGGTAAAGTATGTATCTACAAAAGTATGTATCTTCAGGTAGATAAACAAACTTCGCACTTATTCTATCTATAGTGTTCGTTATCATACATAGATTTATTTTGTAATTTATCTCTTCTCTATACAAATTAATTTAAATCACAAGTTAAACTGTCAAACAACATATAAAACTGGAGGAATAAAATAAAATAAGCAACTTAATCCTTCATAATTCATAAATTAAAATAGCAACCACACATGATCTTAGAGCGTATTTTTGTATTAACACTAAATAAATTGATTTATTGACTATAATTAATTCCGAACAACAGAATTATATATCGTGCTAAGTTCACTAATTAATCTCACTTCTCATCTAAACATGATATCCTTATTATCTGATATAGCAATACATTTTACCAACAATTTGTTGAACGAAAAAAATTGACATATCCAACTACATATCCAACGGCTGTTGCACACATCGTTGGAATATTATTTTATTCGTCACTATGGCAGGGGAACAGTTCCAGACACATGGTTGCTTTGTTGAAGATCTAACTTTTTCTAACATGATTCTTCCAAAAGAGTGAGTTATCGTACTATGCATATCATCATGATTTAATATGTAATACGAAATTAATATTTTCATTTTCAAAATTCTAACCGCCAATTGAAACTGTTTAAAATAATTTTCATATGAATATGTATTTGAAGACTAAATTTTGTATTTTTTTAAATTTTTTTACTATTTGTAAGATAGGTAGAAAATCACTGTTTTTGGATGATCCATAAGTTTCAGATCAAGTGATTTCCGATCTATCTTAAAAAATAGTATTTTTTTTTAAATGTAAAATTCAGTCAACAAATAGATATTCATATGGGTGCTGTTTGGCTGGAGAGAATTAAGCCTCCTTAAGGCTTAATCTGCTTCCTTAGCAGCTTAATCCTACCGAACACTAATTCCTTAGCGCGGATTAAGATTATCTCCTTTAGCCTCCTTTTGCCCGGATCTTAATCCTTTGCCCGAACTTTAAGGCACCCCTACCCCTTAAGCACTTAATCCTTCACCCACGGATTAAGACAACCGAACATCGGTTCCTTAGCTCTCCTTAAGCTCTTAATCCTTCACTCTTACACCTTGTTTGGATGGAGAGTAGAGGAAGGGAGGGAATGGAAAGAAAATAAAACTTTCCGTCGAATCGTGTTTGGTTGACAAAATTATGTCGGAGGTGAAAGGTTTAACCTTGTATCACTAAAATTAATAGAATCGGTTTCCCTCCCAATTTGGGATGTAACGGATGGAAATAAATTTTGTTACAAATATTATTAGAAAAAATAACACAAATGCTCACCTCTATATCTTACCTATATAATTCTTATACAAGTTTTTTTGTCACAAATCTACAACAGTTACCGAATTTCTCATTAACCTTCTAAATTTTAATTAACCAAACAAGAAATAAGATGGAAAGGAAAGTTAAATTTATTTTCTCTCATTAATCATTCAAACATAAAAAAGTTAAATATGTTAATCTCCCTTTCTATTTCATTCCATTCTTTTTTATTCAACTCATCCCCTTCCTTCCTCTACTCTCCATCCAAACAAGGTGTTAATCTTTGTTGCCGAATGACCCCATGGGGATCATGTTGAACAGTTTGGATCGACTATTAAAATATTGAAAACGAAAATATTAACCTATATTACGAATCAACCCGTGATATGCATAGTACCATAGACTCACTCGTTCCAAAATATTAGATATTAATTACTAGCTCTAGATCTTTATTTCGAGGTATCGATGCTGAATATTCTAGAATAGTAGTAACAATTATGTATTTCAGATAAATATTATATATGTTTAGCAATTACACTAGATGAGAATATTTTAACAGCAGAACACAAAACATGTTTTAGTAAAGAAAAGAGGGATATACTGATATTAAAGTAAAAATCTATATAATTAGGGGAGGAATGGAACAAAGTCAGATAGAATAAATCAAAATATTAAACAAGGTAAATCTACATAAGGTTCGGACTAATGCTAACTGCAATTAAGAATTAAATCTACACAACTTACATACAAAAGAATTTTCAATTCATACATATAACTCATATGGTATAAAAAATAAACCTAGCTAGACATGCAATATTAGGAACAAATCTGGATATAACAGAGAACTAGCCTTTGATCTAGTGGCTAAGGCACACGGTCTCTATGTGAGAGGTCATGGGTTCGAAACCCATATGGGGGAATCCTTTGTTATAATAACAAAGGTATTAAATAGTTGGGTGGCTTGACCTCCAACTTTACTCAAAAAAAAAAAAAAATCTGGATATAATAAGGAAAATTTGCAAGAAAGCTAAAAACACATCAAAATTAAAAGGACAAAACCAATCCAGAGCACCTGCTCCGATCGAACCAACCAGTTTATAGATCTAGCTAGCTACACCGGATCAGTGATCATGAGTGCTCATATATACTATGAACTACTGAAAAGAAAAGAAGAGATCATAAACCACTGAGCCGGTTCGGAGCGTAACTGAACCGAACCGTATTGCTATATATATCAGCAGCAAAGCTGGTAGCATACCCTCTGCATATATGTTCAACATTTTCATTCTAGTATATCTGTATATGATAGTTTTTTAGAGTAAGATGCATAGCTCAATGAAATAGAATGAAATCCCGTATTTCATATTGGACTGTATCATTCAGTGTATTATTATATATTTGCTCAAAATAAATGTCTGATTATATAAAAATAAATGTATCACTGCACTGTATCATTCACATTCTACGAGGAAAATACTGTACATAGAGCACATTCTATCTTGTCATGAAAAAGATAAATGCACAGGCCAATAGATGGTAATAATAAACTTTGTACAATCTCATCTTGATTCCATGAAAGGTAATATCTATTTCAGTGAAATAAATTATACACACAGAAGAATATTATTATTAATCATTAGAACTGCAATAAATTAGTATCTTATGGCCAAATTAAGAATAAATATATCATTCCAAAAATATTCCCTTCAAATATCTCTGAAAAGCTGCTCCATATCTCCATCAAATCTGGAACCTTGACCGAGAAAATATCTTGGCAGATTATGGGTATATAATTAACGAGCAAGATTTAAAGAAAAGTTCAAATTACTTAAAATGGTGCCAAGGAATTGAATATTTCTTTCAAGAAATATATGAATATTATTATCTTAACTAACAAAGGACTAATGAATATATATTCAACAATATATGGAAGTTACTAAACTCCTACTGTGGTTAAGACCTTAAAGGAAACAAATAGAGAAGGAAATATATCTTCATAAAAGTAATTAATAGAAGGTACCAGCAAGTATTTTCACATTTTTAGAACAAACAATATATGAGATCCACCATACCATCTTATTTATGCTAAAAAAATGACAATCAACGATGATCTTAGTCCAGCAGAAAGAGTATTAGATCATTATAATGATACATATACAATTGAAAAAAAAGGCAAATGTTTCTAAAAAATTATATCATAACATCAGCGATCTGTACCCTAGAAAGCATTCAAACAAAATTTATTTCATCAATTTTGAAGATTTTGCACACAATTTATGCAAAGATTGTTAACATTTTCTCGGGACACGAGAAAAGAAAATCTCCACATCTACATTAAATGAAGAAGGTAATTATCACATGGAAGTTCATGAAAAAAATCCATGGACTTCTAAGGAAAGATGGAAAATTAGGGAAATATTAGCATTAGATTAAGAAATACTGATATATTTAGCAAAGTATCTTATCAGAACTTAAAAAATTGTGAAAAACTAAGTATTTGTAATGTGATAACCCCATGAACCTAAATATAGATGGAGCAGGTACTATAATTAAGCCTTTAATTTCATCTAACTAAATAAAAAGGATTGGTACTCAAACAGTCCAATTCAAAACCTACAGATCCAATGAAAAGTATACTCAACAAATGGTTTGTGGATTTTGAAAATTAAAATGAATGATGGACCATTAATTGTTTCAATAAGCTATTAATATATATAAGAACAACATTGACCCTCTTTTTAAGAAATTAGTATGCCTTGAAAAAAGTTTATTTCTTTTTTTTCTTTTTGCTGAGAAAGGAATGGCTATATTATTTTCATTTCTCAGCAATAAAAAAGAATGAATGAACGGATACCAATTCTTGTTTTGAACCCTCAAAAGAATGCTCTGCCAAAATTAAACTCGACTATAATTAAAGCACTCATAAAGAAAAAAAATATTACAGTTACAAAAATTTCAGAACTAAATGCCCGACCAATATACATGAAATATACATGAGAGAGAAAGATAAGGAGAGGGATTGAGAGAGAGAGAAGAGAGATCTTTGATAGTCCCTGCCAAATTCTCGAAAAAGAGAGAGAAAGGAGAGAGAGAGCATGCTTGGCTCCTTGTACGCCACCCACAGAAGCAAATCTAACCATAGATTAGGTCTTTATGTGTGGCATACAGGGAGCCAGGCACACGCCTTTTTATTCTCTCCAATCCCCATACAATAAACCTCTCTCTCTCTCTCTCTCTTCGTTCTAATCCTCTCTATAATTCTATTGCAAGCAAACCATGAGCAATTTATCTTAAAAAAGCGTTAAATATATAGATCTAGACAGAGAGAACCTCATGCAGTATAGCTAGGTTGATTTGTCGTCCCTCGCAAATGAGAAACGAGAAGCTAGGCTCTAAGAGGAATGAAGATGGATGAAATTGTAGCAATTACGCAAGGTCTATCCATGGAGGAAATAGAGAAGAGAGAAAGTGATTGAGGGTCCAAGAGATGAAGTGACGGAGGATATATAGGCAAGAGGGTCATAGAAATGTCAATAAAGCAACAAACATTTCTCTTAACATAAAACAGTTTTTTTTAAACATCACCCAAAATTGCCTCCTTTTGTTTCTCCAAGCGGCCGTGGCATGTTGTCCTGTTGGGAGGGAAATAAATCTGCTGGGATTCTTTTTCTGCCTTTTCAAATCTAATCATTTATTTATTTCGAGATTCGTGAATAAAAATTAATTATTTTTGAGATTCATGCATTTTAAAAAATGAATGGTTAGATTTGAAAAGGCAGGGACTAAAACAAGGTTGAAGAGTCCAAAAAAGATCAAAAAGAAAATAAATTAAATAACCGAAAGGAATTATAAATGATGAAACTAGTTATTCGAATTTAAAAATTATCATTGTGTATATATATTATTTAGTATTGTGCTCATGCATTGTAATGAAAACATATTATTAGAGAAAAAAAAATCTTATACGAAATAACATATTTTCACAAAAAAATAATGATATTTATCATTGAATACTCATGTTCGATGTAGAGGTGTCAATGGGTACTATACGGGTAGGGTGGAAGCATTTTCATACCCATACTCACTAAGAGTTGACCTTATCCATACCCTACCCTTACCCGTTAAGAATTTGCCTTACCCTATCCTACCCGTACCCGTTAAAATTAGTGGGTAACGAAACGATAGCGGTTGAATAACGAATAACACTAATATATTGGTTTTATTATTTTTACAAATATACTATCAAAACTCATAATGCCATACATATGCAATCACAATTATTAATATAAATATCAAAATACAAATATGTAATCAATTCTAACTAATAAGTTTTTATAAAGAAAAAAAAACAAAAAAATTCAAATATCTCTTCTAACAAATTCAAAATTCAATTCGTTAATTAAATAATAAAACATTCAAATAAAAAAAGTAATATGTTTAATATTATATTCATCTTACACCAAAATACATATATTTTCTCATGAATTAACGTTGATACAGTGATATGAGAAATATAAAATTGAATATAATATTTATATATCTATATATAATTTATTTTATATAATTACCCGTTACCCAATGGGTACGTAATAGCCTTTACCCGTACCCATACCCATTTAGCTAACGAAAAAAAATCCTTACCCATACCCATACCCATACCCAATAAGCTAACAAAAAAAATCCTTACCCATACCCGACTTATCGAATACGATACGGGTAGGATAAATGGGTAAACGGTTTTCATTGACACCCCTAGTTCGATGATAAGAAACTAGTATGGTGCCCGTGCGTTGCAACGGAAACATATTATAAAATTGAATATAATATGAAGATATCTTTTTGTTTGACATTCACAAAAAATTAAGAAAAAAAATATTAAATTAAAATAAAAGGCACACACGAAAAAAATAGAAATCCAAATAATAAATAACAATAGATGGAAAAAATAGATCAAATATAACATGAAAATGAATCTATTTATTTCATAAGATATGATATAAATGTATGAATAAGAGAAAATAAAAAATAAGATAATAATTTAATTACATGAATTAAAAATAGATTTAAGAAGGAATAAGGAAACAAATTGCTAGAGATTTATTTTTAATTGTGACAAACTATATAGCAGTATGTGTGGCGAGTATATTTTCAACTAAATTTAGACTTCTACATATAAAATAGATGTATTTAATCAAAAGAAGACATATTATGTGATTGGAGGGCTGATATTAAATCTGAAAATTCATCTTTCAATCTTAGTCGTTGGCGGATCAGGACAACTACGTGCATTATATAAGAATGGAGATATACTAATATTTTTGTAATTAGATCAATTAAATACATGCAATTAATATTGATAGTGTTTTTTCATCAATTGATTCCAAATCTGGATCGATATAAAAAATCATTGAATACTTAACATATCTTATTAATTTCTTTTATTGAGACTATTGACCAGCTCTTCTGCTCCATCAATTCCATTTTTTTTGGGTAGAAATAGAACTTGCCTAAAATCCACATTGTACAGATAATTCATAAACTAAAATGGAAACAGCATCAATAAGAAAAATGAATTAATAATTTGAATATATTATAATATGTCATTTTGTGATTTTATTTAGGAAAGTTTTCGAAAAGAAATGACAAGTACGTGTAGCGGGCATACGTCTAAAACTTTGATCTAAGTAACTCAGTAAATTTGTTATATAATAAACTTGTAGAATACCAATTTTTACTATTTTTAAAATTTTATTACTATTTTTTATTATTTATGAAAGATTACAAAAAATAACCTCAAACATTAATATTTTTTTATTTTTAAATCATTTTTCTCTCTCTATATCTCTATCTCTCTCTCGATATAATATATATTAATTTTAAAGATATACATAAAAAATTCAAATTTTTTTTTACTGCTGTTAGTGTCATCCCAGCCAGGCCACACCACCAAATTGAACCAATGGTAGGTCTCCTACTGAGCTATTTGTTTTGATAATGTTATGTACTGAACACATCTCACTGTGCCTTTTGGCAGCGATGGAGAGAGACTCCAGGAGACGCACAGATGCAGCCACACGAGTACCTGCTTTTCACCTCTGTTATTATCTACAGTTGCAAACTTAAAAGAGTATCCTGTGTGTTCTCTTATGATATATGCTGAAATTGAAGAATGCTAATTAGGGCCCCACAAAATATTCGTGATTCGTAATTCGATTCGAGTTTGATTCGAAAAAGTTAGAAAAAAATTCGATTCGAAATTGAATCGGTTCGAAATTAATTCAAACTAGTTCGGTTCGAAATTAATTCGAACCAAATTCGAATCTGGGCATATTCGTTCGATATTGGTTCGCGACTTTGTGAGGTTCGAATCTCCATCTAATCCTGACCGTCCGTGCAAGAGAGAAAATTAGACGCAGCGCTCCCAGCCTCCCAGACTCACTCTTGCGCTCTCTCTCTCTCTCTCGCGATAACCCTAGATCTAACCGGCCATCTCTCGCGAGTTGCGATAAGGGCTCCCCAACCGGCCGTCTCTCCTCCGCCTACTCTAATCTCGTGACTCTAATCTCCCAACCGGTACACCTTATTCCTTTCCGGCAAATAGAAAAGAGAGACTCGCGATTTGCGTCTGCCTCGGGTAATTCTTTAACCCCTTTTTATTTTCATATTTTCGTAGCTTGTTCTCTGATTTGCTTGTTTTTCCTTCTTTGCCTCTGCGGTTTGCTTGCTTTGCTTCCTTGGTCATGTCAGATTTTACTGGTGCCATCGTGGTGGTGTTTCTGGTGCCAGGAGGTGTCTTTCTTTGCTGGTGCTCCCTGATTTTTACTGGTGCCTCCCAAACTCACTTTGTTGAATTAAAGAGAAAGGTGGAGTTTAAATCTCATTTAGTGGCCCTATTCTGTGACTATGTTAACTATATATTAGGAAAATGGTAGCTTTCAGTTGTAATAAGATTATTTTGTGTTGTGCAGTAGCTGTTTCTGGGTGTATTATTATCATTCTAGAAAAAAATTTCTAGTTCGGATAGTTTTCGTAATTTGTTTCAATTTTAGCTTCGTGGATAAAGTGATGGCCGGTGCTGTTATGCATTGATTTCATTATTTTCTATGCGATTTTCATAAATGTAAATTTATGTTTCATTTTTTTTACTTACATTTTCAGCAGATTAAAATTCAATACCAGATTCAATTTTTAACGAACTGTGTATTATTTTCGAACCTGTTTAACGAACTGAGCCGAATTGAATCAAATTCGAACCTGAATTTCGAAACTTAACGAATCTATGAAACTGTGAATTTGTGAATTTGTGAATTTGTCTCAATTCCGAACCTTAACGAATTGAACCAAACTAGTTCGAACTAAACCGAATCAAATTCGAACCTGGGTCTTCAGTTTGAAACTGGGTTTTCATTTCGAACCAGTTCGATTAGAACTTTAACGAACTCGAATTCAAACCTGGCCAGGTTCTGTTTGGTTTGGTTCGTTTGCAACCCTAATGCTAATCATCTAAAAAAAATAACAAATGTTGTAGAATGAAAATAGATTATTGAATATTACACATCAAATTGATGTGTTCATTACTGAGCACAATAAAGATGAATCAGATCAGAGAATTAAGAAAAACAAACTTGAACAATCTTATCAGTATTTTGTTAACTCTAATTTAGATTAGGTTTAGATTTTGTAGAAATTAGAAAAGAGTAAGACTTGGGTGTTATGGATAACATAAGACCATATGTGCTATGGCTTTAAAATTTATCAAATAAATTTTAAATTTCGATTTAAGTAGCTCAATAAATTGGTTATATAATGAACTTGTAGAATACCAATTTTTACTATTTTGAATTTTTTTTCACTATATTGTATGATTTATGAAAAGTGCAAAAAAATGACTTAAAAATAAAAGAAAATTGCCTATATTTTAGGCTATTTTTTGTTATTTTTATAAATCATAAAAAAACAGTAAAAAAAAATTCTAAAAATAATAAAAATTAGTATTCTACAAGTTTATTATATAACCAATTTACTGAGCTACTTAAATAAAAGTTTGAAATTTATATAATAGGTTTTTGAGACCTTAGTACAGATGACCTTATGTTATCCATAGCACTCAAGTTTTACTCATTAGAAGATTAGGAGGAATAATTGTTTCAGGTGAAGAAGAAAGGGAGGAGAGAGGTTGATTGCTGGAGATAAATTTACTGAGAGAGGAGAAGGATTATTGTTAGTCATTAATGACTGATATCATTAAGGATTTAGAAAAAGAGATGAAGATAATATGTATATTACATTATTTATTTACATTGAATAGTATGAGTGTATAAAGGAATTTGTTTAAATTAAGGTAAAATTAAATCCGAGCTAAGTCAGAGTTATAGTCCGAATAGAACGTAGTTGAATAGTGGTGTAAACTACACATCATAACATGTTGTGTAGATTTGTTTTATCTCTTGATTCTTTTGACCTGATTTATCTCCATTATGCTTGACAATGAACACGTCCTTTTGACGTGTAATAATAGTGGTGTAAACTACACATCATAACATGTTGTGCAGATTTGTTTTATCTCTTGATTCTTTTGACCTGATTTATCTCCATTATGCTTGACAATGAACACGTCCTTTTGACGTGTAATAATCCTATGTACCGATGTAATATTTTGAGTTAATTGCATTAAATGGACCAAGAGCAAGGTTTAAATGTCTAATTGATTTCATGTCACATTCGTACCTCACATTCTTATATTAGTTTTTAGAGAAAATTGTGAAAAATGCCACTCCAAAATCTTCAAATTGTGAAAATGTCATTCCGAACTTTGAAATTGTCAAAATGCCACTCTAAACTTTATTAATTTGTAAAAATGACACTCCAAAAAATTAATGACTAAAATACCCTTGCTTCCTCTTCTTTCTCCTGTTCTGAATGGCAGCTGAGCGCGGCGGAGGGGGTCGTAGAGGAGGGTTGGATGGTGCTGGTGTTTGTCGGAGGAGGAGGGGTTGCGAAGAATGCGAAGGCGGGCGAGAGGAATCATGTCCGGAAACTGCTTCTTGCCCCTCTTGCGACGGGCGAGGGTCGGGTCAGCGGAGGGTGCGGGAGGAGGCGGCAAAGGGGCGGGGGCGGAGATGGACGGGCGAGGGCGGAGATGGACGGGCGAGAGTATTTTAGTCATTAATTTTTTGGAGTGGCATTTTTACAAATTAATGAAGTTTGGAGTGGCATTTTGAGAATTTCAAAGTTCGGGATGGCATTTTCACAATTTGAAGGCTTTGGAGTGGCATTTTCACAATTTTTCCTAGTTTTTAAAGTCCAAACAGTCAATCCAAACCGCCCAACATGATCTTGGAAACCAAATTATATATATTTTTAAAATATTTTAACTTTGTATTTAGATAGATAAAAAATATGAGTTTTTGGTTGGTCTGGAATAACTATAGTAATTTTGTATCTATCTAAAAAATAATATTTGCTAAAAAAAATGTCTCAAAGCACATTTTAATATAAAGCACATTTTAATATAGATATTAAGAACTTTAAAAATAAATATAAAATATAATATAAAGATCCAATTTAAATTTAAAAAAATATATGATTTCGAGATACAAATTAAATATGAAATGAGTGAGGCATTTGAAACGCTGGTCATATATCAAATTCTTGAAAAAAAAATTTGAGATGTAATTGAACGGGCCAATCTTTGCATTTGATGCAATTAGAGGGAAATAGCAGAGGATAATTCCAAAAGCCTCTCTCTGGCGCGCGCGCGCTCAAGAGCTCAAGGGTGCTTTATTTGGTTTAGTGTGTGAGATGGAATTTTGTCTGGAGGCGTTTGGATGGAGCGAGAGATTCTTTTAAGCCAACCTGACTCAGCCAATGAAAGAGAAGGAAAAACATCTTTGCACTTACACCTTGTCAGACTTCCTCTTACGCTTACAATAGCGAGAGCAACCCCATGTGATTCTCAAGTATACATCTCTGGCTCAATGCTACGGACGCATTGCCATTTTTCCTTTTTCTACATTTGAGAGAAAAATAAATAAATCCAAAGCTTATATTTTACATGGGTTCGGAAGTGTTCTAATAATGCCCGCGGGCATGTTCTGCCCGTGTCCTGCCCGCGTCCGTGCCCGTCCGGTCCGTGTCCGTGCCGCGGACACTCGCGGGCACGCGGACACACGGGCACGGACGTTAAACGGGCCGGACCTGTTTTTTTTTCCCTGCCCGCGAGTGCCCGGCCCGCCGTGTCCGTGCCCGTGTCCTTTTTTTTTTTTTTTTTTTTTGAAAATTGAATTCAAATTCAAATTTCCCCCCACCCCCCCGGCTCCCCCCATTACCCCTCCGGCCCTCCCCCTCCCCCTCCCCTCCACGGCTGCAGCCAGCCACCACCCCACCCGGCCACCCCACCTCTCCATTTTTTTTTTTTAAATTCAAAAATAAAAAATATATTTTTTTTTAAACTTTAAACGGCTATAACTTTTGTTAGGAAAGTCGGATTGATGCGTATGACGTCAATTCGGAAAGGGGAGGAGGAGACGGTGGCGACCGTCACCCTGGGATTTACCCAGGGTATTGGAAAAATTAGAATCGCCAAAAAACGTCGTTTAGTGCCTCAAAAATTAAGTTTAAGATTTTTAGTGCAAAAAAACGTCGTTTAGTGCCAAAAAATGTCGTTTAATTATTTTTAAAGTGATTGATTTAAGAAATTTTTAATTTATATTTTATTATAACAAAAATTATCGAGTTACAACTATGTCAAATGAATTTCAATTAGCATGAATTTGGATTTATAATTTATTGGTTTTCAAAGAAAAAAAAATACAAAAAAAAAAACCGAAATAAAACCAAAAAAAAAAAACAGAAAAAAAAAACAGAAAAAAAAAACAGAAAACAAAAACAGAAAAAAACTAGAAAAAAACAGAAAAAAAAGCAGAAAAAAAAAAAAAAGTGCCCGGCCGTGCCCGGCCCTGCCCGTCCTGCCCGTGAGCCCGTGGCGGGCACGGGCATTACACGGGCAGGGCGTGATTTTTGAAATTTTTGTCCGTGATGTCCGTGCCCGTATGCCCGTGTGCCCGTGACGCCCGTGCCCGCATCCGCCCGTGCCCGCGCACCGCCCGCGCCCGTGGGGCCCTGCCCAGCCCGACTGTAGAACTCTAGGTTCAATCCCGGTTAAAAAAAAAAAAAAAAAAAAAAAAAAAAGTGTGTTGCCCACTATAATAAAAATAAAAATAAAAAATAGCTTTATTTTTTAAAATTTTATTAAGTTTTTGAGTTGTTGGACAAAGAAGAATTAAGTCTTCTTAAACTTTTTTTCATCTCTTTTAACTTTTTGTCTCATAATTCTGTGTACATTTAGTTCTTAATAAGAATTAAGAAGTCTTTCTTTAGTCTTTTTTTTGTCCGAAATCTTAATTTTTATTCGGACTTTATGAACCTCTTTTTCCGAATTAAGTCTTATTAGCATTATTTACGAATCAATACAACCGAACATATATAAACTTCTTAGCATGATTAAGATTTAATCCTACTTTTATTGCCGAAAAGTCCAACAAGTATAATTAATTTTCTCGGCTCTTCATCAGCGAGTTTAGCGTTTATCCAGTTAGGTTTAAGCTGCCTCAATTCGTAGGTAATCGTGCGACCAGCCACCTTTATCCTAGAAAATCGAAGCTTTTAAAAACCTCTTAATTAACAACATAAAACCATAACAAAAAATGAAAAAACAAAAACAAAATGACAATGTAGAATCCTCCATTGCATTATAACCTCATCCCCAAATCGTTCAAATATTTTATCTTCACCGTTGATACACACACACACACACACTAAACAAAAAAATGCATATTAATACAATGGCCTAAAAATATTTTCTAGCTATGTAGGTGAGAAATTTATCATATTTTTTTGAGTAAAGAAATTTATCATATTATTTTAAATTTTTATATATATCAAGTCGGCAACCAAAAGATCGATAATTGACAGATATGTTACTGTCTTTATCAATTTTGAAGCTGAAGTAACATCAAAAAGTAAATTTGTCTTTATAAATTTTTTTACAAGCTAATGAGGTGGGTTCTGGAAAGGTTATTACAGTGTACAAAAGGAAACTATCAAACGAAATTTCTTAGAAATTTCTGGTAAAAAATAGATCGTTTCATTTTCGACCTTTTACACGGAAAAAGATGTTAAAGTAGTCCGGGAAAAAGAATTCCAAGCAACCAACAAAACACCAAACCATTTGAGACATCAGAGGAGTGTATGGTAATGAAAATATGCACATATTATGAAAAAAAAATATAACACATTAAAATGCCTTAGATATCGAATTTTTTTGGAAACCATAATTAAAAAAAATTATGAAACCAACATGATTACTTATTTTTTACAAAAAAATATAAGAATTGAAATATCATTTTAGTATGTTATTTTTGTTTCCAGAACTGAAATAGAATTTTAGCCCCATATGGTTTCACAGTTTCTCAGAAAAATAAGTGTAGTCTTCGGTGTACACTCATGGACCGAGATGCTATTTCGGTCCAATTTTTTTTTAGCCCGGATGGAAATGGTATTTCAGTCCCAATAATTTTTTTTAGGGGAAGAAGAGAAATGAGCACTATTTTAGTCCTTAAAGGCGTGTTCGGCGTACAGTCGGAAACAGAAATGGGTACGGAATTTAATCTTACTTTTACTGTACGCATGTGAAAAAAAATCCAGTTCGCAATAATAGCGCGGAACACATCCTAATTGTACAGGAGTTTAAATTACTCAGTGAAAATGATAGTACCAATAGCATTCATCATCTTAAAATGCTATAACAACGTTATCACGGTCGCTATAAATGCTATTTAATGCTTTGTCTATAATAATATTTCTTGAAATATCTGATGGGTCTTAATATACTTAATTTTATCTTTTGTTAGAATTGTCTTCTAATAAATTAAGGATCCTAAAAATCTAATATTGCTTGAACGAAATAGATCAAAGTAGTTTCTGTAATTAGTTGCACTGATTGGTGCAGAGTACCAGCAACAGAAAATCCGGTTAAGTACACCTTGACATGGTTTAGTGGTTGGGGTCTCTTTAAAAAGGAGGACAAGAGAATGTTCTCCGAATAACAAAATAAAATGCGAAAGAGATGGTTCCCCATGCGTTTGCATAATTGCATTCACCTGAAGGGCATATGGACTAGACAGTGTAGTAGATGCACCATTGGTTCCATCATCACATGCTTAGTTATAATAATGTATTACTTATAAGGATATTAGTTGGCTCTATATGTTTAACATATCTTAAGTACTGTACATATATGAAATGTAGTGGCTCTTCTTAAACTTCTTGTGGTGGTAGTACTTAAAAGCAAACCAATGGTGACCCAGCTTATGGAGTACAGATTAAATTATAATTTTCTTTTTTTTTTCTTTTTTTTGAAAAAAAAAGAGGTTGCAGTTGGCTATAAAAATGTTTTTAATTATTGATTATTCAAAGGTCGAGAGTTTAATTTCTTTTCATGACTTTGCAATCTCAGCGAATGTTTTAAAAAAAAGTTATAATTTTTTTAGAGATATATAGATGGCGGTCGAGCTTTCTAAATATTCAGATTTCGGAACCACGACTTCTCACACAGGGAGTGTTGCCCTTAATCTGCTACCAGACTAAAGACTAATTATGAATAGAAATTATATATGATTAAATTAATGTATGCTTACAGAGAAATTGCTAAAATTGTTTAAGCAAACAGACGAGCATTCACGTTAAAATATTCCATCGAAATTGGAACTGATGACTTTGCTATCGGTTTTACTCTCTGAAACCGATGACCGTATCATCGGTATGGGTAGATCTCTAATTCTTTGTTATTTTTGAATAGATTTTTAACTTTATTATTATTTTTGTATATTAATAAAAATTTCGGTATCATTTACACTCCTAACTTGCACCTTAGATGTGTACGTGTGTTAAAAACATATAGTTAATATGATAAAAATGTTCATTCCTATATTTGTTGTTGTTTAAACAAAAACTTCGAAAATTGTATTCGACAAATGTATGTTCAATTCAGACGTTAATATAATTAACAATCAATAATTCAGAATTAATTCTAGACAAGCGACTCTTGATATCACTGTAGGGAATTCAGATAGGTTATAGTTCAACAATTCGATTTAGTTCTTCAATTTGTTCACTATCCGAAAACCAGAATCCAAGTGTAAATTAAATTCCAAGATTAATATAGAATTTACCACTAGATGCGCAGCGGAAATCTTCTAGTCGTAGGAGCAGTCAGCCTCTTCTCTTCTTTCATGTGTCGAATATACGCACCAGCAACAGCAAATGCACCTCCACCAGTATCCACACGAACCAGTTGACAAACTACTGTAAGTCGGTATACTAGTGCTAACAGATAGTTGCATTTATTTCTCTGTTTCTCTCTTACATTTTCTGTAATTAGTGTAAACTGAATAGGATTCGAAAAATGAACAGATGCACCAGTTCAGATGCACATATTCAATCGCACCACTTCAGAGAGACTTATCCATAAATATATATAACATATCATTAGGCCCATAATATATTTAGCCCAATATGTTAATACATATTTAATATTAATTTGGTCCAAATCATTCGGCCTATAGAACATTTCTTACACAATTGATTGGGGCCTTCTAGGATTTAAAAAAAATAATAAAAACAATTGCTCACATGTGATATTGTGTTTCTCTCCTAAATCCCACTGACTTGTTCAGTAAGAGTGGAATAGAGGAATGTAGTGGAAAATATATTTTATTTCTGACGAACAAGAGAAGAAATGAGTGGAATTGAAGAATTGAGAATAGTAGAATTAGTTTTTAATTTTTTTAGTTAAACCCTTGTTTTTTACATTTGACTCCCTTCTCTAGTCCTCCATAAGCCAATTCCATATTCCATAGGAAATGTGGAATAGAGGAATTAGCATTTTTCAATTAATTGGATTTGGCTCATTTACCTATACTCTTTCACTCTTCCACTTTTCTACTATCAACCGAATACAGATCGAAATAGTGAGTAATCGAAACATTTTCCAAATTTCACTTTTCCTCATTTTTTTTCTATTTCAATAGTTTGCCAAACGGACTCAGTGAGAATACCAAAGACAACTCACATGTGACATTAATTGAATTTTTCTTTTGTATGTAGTTAATATTTTGACCCCCCATTCGCTGAATTTCTGTCTCCGCCTCTGAAAACAGATATTTGGTTAGATGGTTTGGCATTTGGTTAGTGTATTCTATAAAATACCTGAATCATTGAGTGCTATTTGAAAACTATATAACCGTACATTTAATCAGGCGATGTAAATGCCCTCATCGGCACCCTCTACTCTAACAATTTATAAATATGAGCTCAAATATTATAAAACCTTTTGTCCGTAGAATTCCTCATCCCTCATCCCACCCACTCCAACTTAATTAATTATTAATAACACCCATTAAAGCAATTAAGGAGTCAAATAGTCAAAATGATGTCTTTCTCCATTTAAAATAGCAATACTTTCCGTTTGTGTCTTTTAATACTAAGTTTGGTTGGTCTATTTTGATGGCTCTGTTTGGTTTGATGAGCCCCATGGCCTTATACTTTAACCTTTTTTTAAGGGTTGTCTATTTCACATTTTTTTAAATTAAGATCCACGCTTCCAGCTCCACCTATTTTTTTTTAGTTAACATTTAAAAAATAAATAAAAAATTGGCAGCACATTGAAAAAAAAAAATCGACATTAACTATACTTAGACACAGTTTGAGTACCCTTTAATATTGGAATTTTTTCAATATCATGACAACTTTGTATTTTTATATTTTTTAAATCACTACTACATAATTCTTGACTATACACAGTTAAAAATTGGGTTTGTATACGGCTTTGTAATCGTGTCTAGGCACAGTGTGTATGAAAGTGTTGGTAAATTATACACGGTTGTAAAATTGTGTACGTTTCTCCAATTAAAAACAACACTGATTTTTTTTTTTTTTTTTGCAAAACATTCATACACGGTTTTTTATATTAAAATTGTGTATGAAAATACCTTTCGAACACAGCTTTAATATAAAAACCGTGTATGATTCTTATTTTTTTTATACGGTTATCCTAGATCAAAATTGATACCTAACATTCTGTATTAAAAAAAAAAACTATGAATTTAAAGACACCAGATACCCAAAACACGACATTTATTTACCGATAAAAACAATATTTAGAATTACATACATTACACAAATAGAGTGATAACACATTCATTACAACCATGTTACTAACTAAAAAATTGAAATTACAACAAAAACAACTCTAAATATGAAACTTTGTATATTTACATGAATAATGTCTGAGAAAAAAAAATGATAAAAGAGTACATAACCGAAGCCGTATATGAATGTTGGCACATCTTTGTACACGATTATATTTTAATTAACCATGTATAAATTAATGTTAAAGCTTATTTTCAGACACACATTCTTACTTTTTACACACAGATTTAATAAAAAAAAAATATTCTATCCGTATATAATATATCGTTTATAATTAATGTTTTTTTAGAGCATTGTATCCTAAATAAAAAAGTTCGGTCAGCCCTAGGGGCATTAGCAATGACTATGTCTAGTACTGTAAAGAAACTTTAATTCTATAAAATCTGTGACCCTGTAAAATAATAAAAATATAAGCATGCGTGATGCGCCCGCATGAGTACACGACTATCATTTTTTTTTTTCGAAAATAAATAATATAGAATGGAAAAAATGGTGACACTTTCTTTTTTATAGCATGGAATAAGCCGCAACAAATATGTAGTCTTTAACGGACTTTTCTAAGAAAGCACATATTTCATGTGTTTTCTTCGCTACACGTTTTACGGGATCTGACTTCGCTACTCTCCAAATAGACAAGCAGAATTTTGCTATTCGAATTTCAGCAATTAATTTTTTTCATGCACGAATTTCAACACAGACAAATAGCTGAAATTGGAATGTCAGGGTTACATATTTCTGGTTAGAAGCATCATGCAATTATACATCGGAACATAATTCTGTCAATTTTCTTAAACCAGATATATATATATATATATATATATATTCTTTTCCGAAAATTGAGGATAGGTATAAGATATGAATCTGATCAATGATTGATTGATGCTGTCGCAGTATAATCTGGGCGTGCGCGTGTGTTTAATTTCTATTCATGCGCACCCAAAGGTCTGGAAATTTAATAAAGGCTTGTCGGATCCAAGCAACAAGATGTCAAGATGCACCGAAATTTATATAAATATACAAAATCAGAAATTAATTTAACAATCTATACATTTTTTGAATAGAATTCGAAAACTGTCTATACTGATGACAAAATAATCGGTTATAGAGTCCACAACCGATGACCTGCTCATTAGTTTCAGAAAACTTGAACCAATGACATTTTCATCGGTTTTAGTCCAGCACGGCTTTTGATGCTTTCTGCACACTTTTTGAAACAACGAACGACTTAGATTAAAATACTGTTTGTAATCATTACACCCAAAAATTTCTCAAATTTGAACTGATGACATATCCATCGGTTTAATGTTAAAATATTTTTTCATTTATTTTTTATTTAATTAGAAAATGTTATAATTTATTTATTTTTTTATTAAAATATTAGAAATTTTTTTATAATTTTTTTAAAATTAGATATAATACCATATAATTTGATTTATTAGAAAGACTTAAACAAATAACCCGGATCAATATTTTTCAGATCGGATTTTTCATGGCTGTAAGAAAAATTTTAATATTTATTTGTGTGTTATTAGAAAAAAAAAATAAAAATGCTTTGAATCTGAATTATTGATCCCGGTTTCAAAGTCACTTCTAGATAAATATAGAAAATATTATGGTCTTTCTATTTTTGAAAAAATAAAATTTTTCAAAAGTTTAAAATACTTTTTGATTTTTGAGAAATGATTACATGTAACATGAAAAGTTTTTGAAATTTTTTATTTTTTCAAAAATAGAAAGATCATAATATTTTCTATATTTACCTAGAAGTGACTTTTGAACCAGGATAAATAATTCAAATTCAAAGCATTTTTTTTTTTCTAATAACACACAGAAATATTTTAATTTTTCTTACAGCCATGAAAAATCCGATCTGAAAAATATTGATCCGGATTATTTGTTTAAGTCTTTCTAATAAATCAAATTATACGGTATTCTATCTAATTTAAAAAATATATAAAAATATTTCTAATATTTTAATAAAATAATTAAATAAATTATAACATTTTCTAATTAAATAAAAAAAGAAATGAAAAATTATTTTAAATTAAAACCGATGGATATGTCATCAGTTCAAATTTGAGACATTTTTGGGTATAATGATTACGAATAATATTTTAATCTGAATCATTCGTTGTTTCAAAAAGTGTGCAGAAAGCATCAAAAATCGTGCTGGACTAAAACCGATGGAAATGTCATCGGTTCAAGCTTTCTGAAACTGATGAGCAGGTCATCGGTTTTGGACTCTGTAACCGATTATTTTGTTATTAGCATAGATAATTTTCGAATTATGTTAAAAAAATGTATAGATTGTTAAACTTAATTTCTGATTTTGTATATTTATAAAAATTTCGGCAAGATGTACAACAATACTGTATACACAATGTTAAGGATGCAAACATATGTTACATGAAATATTAAAAAAAAAAAAAAAGGTTGTGTGTTCAGTTAAACCTCAGCTGCTCAAGGAGTTTTAAGGAAATTACATAGACGGTAAATACTTGTTTTGGATTTCTAATAATTTGGATAATTTTTTTAACACAATACAACATCTCTATTGCAGCGCAGATCAAACAAAATCAGAAAAAGTCTTTCTTTTTTAAAGAGTTGGTACAACTAATACTATTTTTTGAGGTATCCACGAAATTGGACAATGGGATTAGATGGAGGTGGCCGGCATCGGGAGTGTTCGCTTGTGCATCAGCTTATGCAGGAATCCATCACACATGAGGTATATCATTGATACAGAGAACTATCTAGAAGTTGCGGGTGCCAATGAAGATAAAAATTTTCATCTGACTAATGTTGGATAACAAAATACTTACACAAAAGGTATTATTATAAGAAGAGGATGCAACATATAGACTGGATACTATCTGTGCAACTTGACAGACATCGAGACGAGAGCTCATCTCATGTGGGAGTATACCTTCTCATCATGATTCTGGAGATTCCCCATTGCACTGTTCGGCTTCGACACAACACTAATCAATTGTCATAGCATTGCTCAAGTATGGAATAGGGGTTGGAGCAACCTCTCTCCGAGGGAGAAATCGAATTGGAGTGTAGTCTGGACTACAGGGGCATGGGCATTATGGAGAGAGAGAAACAGGAGACTCTTCTCCACGAAAAGTCATCGGTGAATCTTTTAATAAATGATACAGCCATTGAAGTTGTTTTTTGGGTTGGATCGAGTGAGGAGAATTAGTGGGGGAAACTTCGCTAGTTGGTATTGTGTTATGCTGACAGCGAAAATTTCAATTTGATTTCTAATTAATCTCTACGAGAGGCTTGTAAATATTTGTAATTAATACTCTTTTTTTTATCTAATATATTTATTGGCGCTTCACCGCCAACCGTAAAACAAAAACACAACAGCTTTTACTTCATGTAGCATTCAATCCATTTTAATTATAGTAAATGGCATTTGAACCATTCGACCTGTTTTAATATTCGTGTGAACTAGATCAACACAAATATTAAAAGGCTCCCTGAATAATAGGTTGTAGCCGGATTAATTTGCTCTGTTTAAAATTACATGGCCGAGATGCGTGAACTTAAAAGATGCTCTTTTGAGTTATTGCAAACAATGCATGTGAAATATATCTTTTCTTTTAAAATTTAAAATTATTTGGTTTATAAAATGTAATACACTTTTGAGGAACTTCTTGCACTTTAAAAGTATTTATACAAAATATACAAGTTATTTATTATTATTTTATTGATTATAGAAAATTTTAAGTTAAAATATTTGTTAAATAAGTAAAAATGCAGTGTTAATATTTTTATTACTATTAACATAAATTATAAAAAGAATTATTAATCAGGCTTCTAATTTTTTTGTGTACAAAAATAAAATAGAGCATCCAAAATTCTTTATAATTTATTTTTCCAATGTTATTTCCGGAAACAGATAAAGTACAACAGAACCACTTGTCGAAATTAGATAAAATAATTTTACCACTTGTCGAAAATAAGATAAAATAAATTTGAGTCGGAGTTAGCAGCTTTTACTCTGTTGGGGCTCTGAAAGATTCCCTCTCTCATTTGTTCTTCCAACAAAAAGACAATGATATGCAAAAAAATATATATATATTAAAAAAATATTTTGATAATTGATTGCCACCGGCACCGTGGAGTTATATATCAAGTCATTAAAATTACATGGACGGTGTAGTGCGGCGTAATATTGTATGCAGTAAATTAAAATGCGTAGACGCGTCATATTTTTATTTTCAAAATTTGAATTTGAATTAAAATAGTAAACGTATTACAGATAAAAGTTTATTTCTTTTAGAAACTTTTTTAAATAAGTAAAGAATTAGTACTTTTAGATTCTGTTCGGCCTATAGACGGGAATGGATGTGGATTTGTGTTTTGAAAATTTTACTGTACGTGTGGAAAAAAAAATTCATTTGAATTTTTTTCTCACATGCACAGTAACGATGCCGAACAGGTGCTTAAATGTTTAGAATTATTAGATCAAGTAATTTCTACTTATCTAATAAAATAGTAATAAAATTTAAAAAGTTATGAAATTTGATCTACAAGTATATTTTTAAATGGAGATTATGTTGAATGATTTAGATTAATTATTTAGATTTTGAATATGGAGATATTAACTCATAGTCCAGACCAATATGCGTTATGCATAGTATCGTAGCCTCACTCATAAGTCTATACGTTTAATTTACTGCAAGGTACATGTAACAAAAAAAATAAAAAAATAGTGGATGAATCCACCAATTTTATATTGAAATTTTAAGTACCGGGATTGGTACCCAAAACAGGTACCAAAATCAAATGCGATAGTTCATACAACTGTTCCATACAGGATATCTTAACAACAGCTTAAAAACACATAAGAACAAACTCCAAAAACTTCAAAGATAGAATGGCCAACCTACACCTTCAAAAATCACAGACAAAATATTAAGGAGAAATTGTGAAAATACCACTCCAAAACCTTCAAATTGTGAAAATGCCACTCCAAACTTTGAAATTGTCAAATTACCATTCCAAAATTCATTAATTTGTAAAAATATCACTCTAAATAATTAATGATTATAATATCCTCGCTCGTCCATCGCTGACCCGACCCTCGCCCGTCGCAAGAGGCGCAAGAAGCAGTTTCCGGGCATGACTTCTCTCGCCCGCTTTCACATTCTTCGCAACCCCTCATCTTCCAACAAGCACCAGCACCATCAAACCCCCCTCCGCCACGCTCAGCCGCCATTCGGAACATGAGAAGAAGAGAAGGCAGGAGAAAGAAGAGGAGAAGAAGGGTATTTTAGTCATTAATTATTTGGAGTGGTATTTTTATAAATAAATGAAGTTTGGAGTGTTATTTTCACAATTTGAAGGTTTTGGAGTGGTATTTTCACAATTTTTCCAAATATTAACTAATCAAGCCAAAAGAACTAAGACAATCAAGCAAGTTCATCCCAATTAACTTGGTCTTCTCAATCAAGTCTTCTCCAGACATTGGGTTGCCAACACCAAAAACCGAAGTAGGAGATTTCTCGCGTGAGTCCTCGTGTGTCATGGACAAAAGAAGATCCACTACCTGAGCTGTATCCGGGCTGCTTTGTTCTTCTTCCAGAATTTAATCTGAGATATCCTTAAGTTAACATCAAAGGGAAGCATTAGGCTTAATTTAAGCAAATAATTAATAGACCTAGATTTACACTAAAAATGTGTTAATGAAATGATCTTAGATCCTATTGCCTTTGTTAGAAGGGGCTGAGTTTCATTGAAACAAACGCTATTTCTTTCCAACCAAATAATCCATAAAAGTCCCTCTTAGTAACTCTACTACTAAAAGCCAATCTTTCAATGGAATGGCTGTATCAAGAAGTCATAAATCATTCAAGGAATCATTAAAATTATTAAAAGAGGAAATCCAATTCCAAATTGATCTAATTTAAGAACAATGTATAAACAGATGATCAATTGTACTTTCAGGTTGATCACAAAATACACAAGTAGAGTATCTCCCCAGCCTCTTACTGATAAATTAATTTTTACTGAGAATCTTATCTCTTCTCTCAATCTCACCAACTAAAAAAAAAATTAATTTTCAAAAGAATGTGAGACTTCCAAATAATTTTGTAATCAAGTATGAGGTATTCCTCTAAATTCTAATCACTTGTAGAAATAATGCACTGTAAAATTATCATCTTTAGACAATCTCATGTAAAAATAATAATTAATCAGTACGTATTATTATACCCCCAAAACAAAAGAATTTGCTCTGTGCGCTCCTAAATACTTACGTACGAAATGGAATTTACTTGATAACTATGTATCTTAACAAATAATATTTATAAGCATAATGAGTAAAATTGTATAGACATGACAATATCTTATATTGTATGCATATTGTACGTGTAAAAAATGATATCAGATCAGATACGTTATTAGTTGTGATTTTTTACGGCGGTAAATAATATTTAATTATAGTCTCTTTACATTTTTTCCCTCTCTTCCTTACTTCTGTCCTTCCGTCCCTCCTTCCTTCCGTCCAAGTAGTAGTTCCATCCTTCCTTTTGGCCGCACCTCTGGATGCGGACGGCACCACAAGGGCGTCTGGAGGTGCCCGATCCCAAGTAGTATAAGAAGTAGTAGAAGTAGTATAAGAAGAATAAGTAGTATATGAATAAGTAGTATAAGAATAATATTTCAACACTCAATAAGCCTGCCCTTAAAACCTCGATTAAACTTGATCGATATAGGGTAGTTATTATTGTAGGTATGTTGATATATAGAATTGCTACTTTGAATTGTAGGTTGATATATAGAATTGATACTTTGAATTGTAGGCTGATATATAGAATTACTACTTTGAATAGTAGGTTGATATATAGAATTACTACTTGGAATAGTAGGTTGATATATAGAATAGAGACTTGGAAATGATTTACCTAAAAAGTGTAAAATTTAGTCTTCTAGCATATTTCAATATGTAGATCACGTTGAGCGGTTCGAATTGACTTTTTGAACTTCTAAAAATAAAAAATATGAGCGTGAAGTAAAACAAGACTCTTACTTCGCAACTTACCAAGCCCAACTCTCTCTCTCTCTATATATATAATATTACTTTTCTAATCACATATTTTCAGCGAAAACAAATTCAATTATGTTGGTATTTCGTTTTGATATAAAACTGAGATAATTAACTCCAGTGATGAAAGTTAGCAGTACTAGCTAGACATGCTCATATATATCATGCCCTTTTTATTTCATTAATTTTAATTTTTAATTTCCCGGCCATCCAATAAATGAGGGGATGATGAAATATGAATGGACTTTACCCAATAAAATGAAGCGATGGTGGATGCTTTTTGTGCATGGCATATATGATGTATGACAAATGCAAAAGTGATTCAAATATGTGGAACCCGCATGTTTCTCTCTTTGACTCTAGTTAAACATCAATTATATATCTCGTTCTTTTTTTTTCTACTTTAACCTAAGTGATTACATCACTTTGATTCCTATGCATATATTTGTTTGTCATGTTAGCTTTTTCTTTCATTAGTGCAAAATCTAGAATAATATATACCCTTTTTTTTTCTCGAAAATGTGTATTATTTGTTTGTTACATAGGGGTTGTTAAAAAATATTGATACATACAAAAATTATAAATTATAATTTATAGAGAGATTTAGATTTTTTTTTTCTGTCTCTATGATCTGCCCTGTAATATCTTATATTGTGGAGGATATATATGCAAAAGACTCAAAAGTAATTAGTCCCCTAGGTCATGGATGGAGTTTCTTTTATAAAAAGGAGGTAGGCAAAAGGTATAAAGTGAAGAGTAAAAAGATCTTTAGGGATTTAATGGATTTATGTTAATATTAAAGTAGAGATGTTAGTAGAATCATGGTCTATACTTTGGTCGACAACTTAGCCTTAACCACCATATATAACATGTAGCTTTTGGGATATTATTAGACACAGCGTTTTCAAGGTTTTACCTTTATTGCCTCAGTGGATTAGGATTGGAAAAAATGTGTCAATCAATTAATTATTTTAAATATTGCTAATGGTCACAGAGAAAAGTAAAAAATGTGCTAACTAATAGAACCGGATCACCTGCTTCATGTGGGTAGGAAATTTCTACCCCTAAAATCACTGACACCTGATTCTAGAATGGATTTTGATATTTAAATATTAAATATAATTTTGTTTCAAAACTCATATCAGATTCATGTGTCAATGACTTTAGGAACAGGAATTTTCCCACACATGGAAGCAGGAGATTCGATTCCCTATCTAATTAGTGGCGTGATAGAGAGGTCCTCCGAAAGTTGAGTGAGGTAGAGGTATTGAAGTTTAATTTAGGTTTTAGTTTACAAGTCTAGATTTCAATTTTAAAAAATTATATTATAGTTTACAAGTTCAAAATTTTAGTTTAAAAGCTCTACATTTTAGTTTACGTGCTTTAGTTTTTAATTTAAATCCACTAAATTTCAGTTTGTAAGTTTCAATTTCAACTTACATATACAAGCTTTATATTTAGTTCACAAACTTCAAATTTCTGTTTAATAGCTCTAAGTTTCAGTTTACATACTTCAATTATATCTATATTTACAAGCTTTTCATGTTTTATTTTAGAAGCTCTAGGTTTTTAGTTTTCAAGATTTTAAGTTCAAATTACAGACATTAAGATTCAGATCCTATTTCAAGAATTCTAAATTTCTCCGTTTAATATCCGATCCGTATTTATATCCGTTTAATATCTGATCCGTATTCGTATCCATTTAATATGTGATTCGTATTCGTATCTGTCTAATATCCGATCCGTATTTGTATCCGAAAAATAAAAGCTAATACGGATAAGATTTTACTACTATCTCCGTATCCGATCCGTTTGCATCCTAGTATAAACTGAACAAAAACATTATTAAAGTGAACAATAAAAATACGTAGTAATCATTGTAGCAATGAAACGAATGTATTTGTATATCACATGTTCGAATCCAATCTTAATCCTGCCGAATATGATTTTCCTAGAAAAATTAGTAACTTGAAACTTAATTGACAACGCAAATCACATGTATGTATTAATAACGCAAGGGACATTTCCGTAGTCCTTGCAAATCATATCATAATTAACAACGCAAGAGACATATTTCCCAGAGCCAGAGATGTCGTTTCATTTGCTTTTACACCATGGCCCATTGACACAGAGAGAGACAAGCCCACTAGCGGTACTACTGGATCTGATTTCTGAATCAACCAATGCTGGTATGGTATCCAGCGTAAGTTAGATGGATCTCATAAAACCTGGATAGAGAGAAAGAGAGAGAGAAGCCAGTAAGTAGTACCAGTAGAATCTCTCTCAGCTCCAATCAAACAAATTAAGCATTTCTTAGTGCTATCCCTGACCTTGAATGTCCAGTGAAAAGGACGCATCTTTTGCACTGCGTTCCGTATCTCTGCTATGCATCTGCTGCATGGTATGGGCGCTCTCTCTCTCTCTCTCTCTCTCTTGCATAGATTGATTGAATATATCATGTTATAATTATACTGGCCAGAATAGCAACAAAGTTTTCTATGGTACTTGTACTATTGGAAAGCAGTTTGGGTACGATGCTCATCGGGCTCAAGTTTGCATCTGATGAGTTAACGTTCCGTAGCTGTTTGATTCGTTTTAAGATCCATGTGCATGGATATTTAAGCGGACACACACGGATATTAAAGCTCTGTGCACATATTTTAAAGCAGATCAGATGGCTATGGAACTCATCGAACTCAGTTTGAGTCCAACGGACATCAGACCCAAACTGCTCTCGTACTATTGTATTCTTCTTCTTCTTCTTCTTAGGTATCTCTAGAGAGAATAAAATGAATTAGATAATAAAATACATCTCACAAATTTTTATATTTTGCGAGTAATATGTGGTCTATAATATATCTCGATTATTCAGGAGATTTCCAAATATTATAGTTTGTTTGATGAAAATTCAGTATTATAGTTTGTGCTCTCTATTCTTATTCTTATAGAAAGTAAACTTCTATTTTATCTTTGAGGAGAGATCTACTTACAACATGTTATAACATCCGTTTTTGTGATTTTTAAAGTCCGAATAGTCAATCCAAACCGTTCAACATGATCTCTATATTAAAATGTGTTTTGAGATCAAATTTTATAGTTATTTTGAATTTTTTTTTTTACTGTTTATTAAGTATTTTATAAAACTGTTATTTTCAGTGGTTCAAAATCACAAAACTGAATATTGTAACATGTTGTAACTTTCAAATGTTATAAGTAGATCTCTCATCTTCATCTTTAGCATGAATTTAAAATAATATTAGATTTATTTTTTTATCTCAAATTTGTTACTGTGTTGGTTCAGGGACCTGTTTGGAATGCTGGCAAGACTTGAACATATATAGATTATAGTCTGATTTTTCTCTCTTTATTTAAATCATGGAAAGGATAAAAATAAAGTCATATATTCTCCATTTTGAAATTTGAAAACTACCCCCCCCCCAAAAAAAAAAAAAAAACCCAACCACCCAAAGAAAAAAAAACAGCAAACACTCGCCAAAAAAAGAAAAAGAAATGCAGCATGACAACGAAATAATAGAATGAGGCCTGAAAATAAAGCTTCAAGTTGCAATCTCTAAATCCATTTTGAAAATGACAATTTTCTAAAAGACGTGGCTATCAAATTTCTACAGGAAGTAATCTAAGACGATTTCTATTCCAAGAGAAAAAAAAAACATGCAAAACGAGTAAAACGACACAGATCATATGCTTCAATTCATTATCAACCTGGGTTCAAAAATTCCAAAAGGTCAAGATCGCAGAAATATTTGATGAAAGAGACTGCAAAAGTAAGAATGATTTTAGGAATAGTAGTTCCTTCTTCAAGCAAAAGTAAATTATTTCAACTAATTTTGTTTTCCCGATTTTGCTCCAAAAAAAAGAAATACATGTTCAAGATAATTTTTTAATTAATTTTCACCGGCAATATACAAATTTAAAATTATATATTTATAGGTTTTAATAAAAAAGCATAAAAAATTTATTAGTATGCTCGGAATATATTCAAGATCGTACTTGTTGTGTTTGTAAAGATGAGACAAATAATTTTAATACATATTTAATTTAATATAAAATTTCAAACTAAGTATATATGTATATATTCACAAAATAAAATTATATCATATTGGGATTTTTTATGATTAATAAATTTACGGTTAAAATCCGAGAAGTTATATAAATAGGATGTATTTACGGTTAAAATCAGAGAGGCATGCGAATATGAAAATATCTATAAATGCCTTAAATGATATAGTAGTAGTGATAATGAAAGTTGATCGAAGGATTAACTTACAAATTGTGCAAAACCAAGAATGCCTACATTTCAAAAAAACTTACAAATTTAAGAATAACTAAATTGTAAATGTTTAAGACACAAAGTTCACAACCATCCCTTCTTCTAACATTCAAAAAAACAAAATGTTGCATGATGAATAATTGAAAGTAGAAAATTAATAAGATACAATACGAGTTTAAATACTGAAAAAAATATAAAAAAAAGTTACATCTGAAAGCGTCGGTTTTGAATCTCAATAGTATAGATCTGAAAGCATCGGTATTTCAATCTAGCAGATAAATTTTTCTATCGACATTGTAACTTCTTAAAAAGTTTCAAGAGTATAGATCGATTTCCAATTATCTCTTTTTGCAAAAATCTTTGGCAGATGCTGCCAGATATGTATTTATACTGAATATCAGAAGAAATACAAAAGTTTAGGAGCTGTTAGCCTCCTCCGTGATCTCCGCTAGGGGTGTTCATTGGGTCCGGTTTAGTCGGTTTTGAACCGAACTGAATTAGTTTGAATTAAATAGTTCGATTTTTTCGGTTTAATAATTCAATTCGATTTGAAAATTTTCAAAACCAAAATAACCAAATCGACCGAACTTTTATATATTATAAATTTGGTTCGGAGGCTCCGGTTTATTTCTTAATCAATTGCTTTAAATACTTAGGTTTATTACAAAACAATTGCTTTAAATAAAAAAATTAATATTTTTTTGTTTGAACCGAACAACCAAAATGAAACTTTAGTTCGGTTTGGTTTAGTTGAAATGCTAAATCGGTTTAGTTTGGTTCTATTTTTAAAACTGAATTATAACTTTGGTTTGCCTAGTTAGGTTTGGTATCAACTAAACCGAAACACTACAATCAATTCCAATTTACAAAACAACTTACAAACAATAACAAACCCACAGAACCCAAAAACAAAAATAGAACAGACAAATGAAAAGAAAGGAAATAATCAAAGTAGTGAATTGAAGCACTTCAGATCAGCAAAACATCGACCATAGATGCCCTTCCACCAGTATCCTTTCAACCAGTATTGGTGGCTGCCTCATTCCTCCACTAAACACACGTTCGTTTCTCTCCTTCCAAAAGGTCCATGTGATACAAACAAACCACATAATCCAAAGGGTCCAATGATCTCACAATATCACTTCTATATATTAATACAATTTGTTTTATAAAATAAGTGCAAACTGCTTGTTTAACTACAGAAACCTAAAAATACTCTTTCAAAAATCTCCACAGCTCCACACTGAATTCTAAAACCCAATAAATCTATACAACAGAAAAATAAAAAATTGCAGGGAAAAAATATATATATATATATATATTACCAAACAAACTGCTCCCTTGATTTCATCTACAAAAAAAAAAATCCACAAGTATGGGAGCATTCATTATTCTCTATCAGTTATTGCCGTAAAAGTCAAGGATACACGTGTACTATCATCAGATGAAGAAGCGATTCCGAGAGAAGAAATTGGCGGTCTCTCTCCCGTCAACTTGACTTGCATGAAGTCTTGAATTATTGCCGGTTTGCTAATCTGTTTTGAATCAACATCCAACTCACCCTTCAACATGCACAATGCCATTGTCATTGTGGGTCGTAATTTTGTGATATCTTGCGTACACAACAAGCCAACTTTTAGGAATCGGCATGCCTCTTCTTTGTCAAGGTCTTCATATAGACATGGATCGATGATGTTCTCAAGTTCACCACGCTGAAATAAAGACCATGTCTGCAAGAGCAGAAGCCCGTGTATCACTTCCTGGGACTGTGAGGGTAAAACCATCATCTCATTTTGAAAAAAAAAATGGTGTCTATAACTAGGGTTGTTCATCGGTTCGGTCAAAACCAAAATTTTATTCAGTTTATAAAAATATAACTGAACCAATAGAAATAAACTTATCAACTGAATTAAAACTGAGCCAAACTAACTGAACTGAATTTCGGTTTGTTTGATTGAATCGAAATAAGAAGATTAATAAAAAAATATAAACAGTTTTTTTTATTTTTTTTATTCTATTTATTGTCTCAAAGGAATTATTTATTTCAATACACATAATTGAATTAGGGTTGAGTGATTTTCATACTCAAGAAGAAAGAAAACGTTCATAATAATTTTTTTATAGGCTCAAAAGAATTATGCTCTTTGGTCAGTTCGGTTTAACCGGTTTAAAATTTTCTAAACCAAACCAAACCATACCAAACAATTAAATCGGTTTTAAAAAAAAAACGAACTGATCCATTTAACTGGAAAAACTGAACCATTCAATCCGATTTCTCTTGA
Source organism: Carex cristatella (assembly GCA_024447775.1). Taxonomy (NCBI): domain Eukaryota; kingdom Viridiplantae; phylum Streptophyta; class Magnoliopsida; order Poales; family Cyperaceae; genus Carex; species Carex cristatella. The sequence continues at coordinate 5,541,777 of JAJHPF010000018.1, forward strand.
TTCAGTTTCAAACCAATTAAACCGGAACCAATGAACACCCCTATCTATAACAAGACATCTTTTAGAAGACATCTGAGAAATGGCAAGTTGTTTTATCCCTTAAAAAACATTGATTGCCCTTCCCATGGCATATACAAATTTGACTCGCCTTAGCCATTCTTCTAAAACGGTCCAAATTACTCTTGCTTCCTCTCTCACCCGTGAATATGATAGGAATCAGAAGGGTATTTTAGGCATTTTTTAAAGCAAATGAGGGGGAATAATAATGTAAGGTTTGCAGGGTTTTGAAGACTATGCAGGATACCTCTGCATAGAAAGCCAAAGGGTTTTCTTTTTCCATTTTCATTTTGCAAGGATATTAGGATATATCTTGGCTTGTTACACAGTAGCACCTGCCAAAGCTGTTAAATAAGAAAAGGCAAGGGCATATTATATACCTTGTCTAGAAGTAATTGTTCCTCGTAAGGTAATTTCATGTTCGTGTTGGATCTCCCACTAACTATTTCCATCAAAAGCACCCCAAAACTGTAGACATCAGATTTTCTAGTTACTTGCCCTCTAATTGCATATTCAGGTGCCAAATAACCACTGGAAAAAAGGAAAACAAGAAAATGATTATTACAAAAAGAGTAATCTTTTTCCCAAAAGAATAAGGATTATTGGGCTTACAAGGAGCTATACAAACACATCCAACTTATTTTGACAAATTATGACAACTAATGTCAAAATTCGTCAAAATTAAAAAAAAAAAAAATTATAGATATGTTATTCATCAGAAGGGATTCAACCAACTTTTTCGCTCTTTCATTTTATTTTTCTCCTTTTGTTTCTCCTTAACTATGTTACAGTTGTTCCATAAATTGGAAGTCTTTCTCTCTCAAAAAAAAAAATAATAAAATAAAAAGAAAACAAAAAAAAACAGAACATGCGTGTAAAATCTTATTTATAGTTCATATACAGATTAAAGGGTATTGGATTTAATTGTGCTCATTGTCTCATTGAGCCCAGCAGGCAAACGAGTTCTAGAAAGGAAAATTACAGAAACCAGAGAATCCTATTTTAATAATTATCAATTTGGATTAAAGTAGGTCAGAATCTTACTTAACAATTGTTCTTATTCATTTCCAAAAGTATAAAATGTTGTAAGTCCTATTGTGCTTTCATTCTTTATTATTATTCATTCAATAATGAAACCTTTTTTGCAATTAAGCACCAGTCTATTGTTGTTTTTCTGATAAAAAATCCATCGCAATCTAAAAGGACTTGTTAATTATCATTTGTCTAAACAAATCTTCTTTTAATGGCCAAAAAGGTGTTACTAGTAAATTGTTTAGTTTGATTAATAAGTTAGTATCGAAGGATTTGAAATTAAGACCATACGAAGCAGAGATTGCGGAGTCAAATAAGGGTGAGTCAGGGAAGCACAATATATTAAGGGTTAACAAATACAAGACCGCTTTAAATTTTAGGAAGGATTTCACAAGTAGCCCTTGTAAAATGACAATATATTTCATATTCCACCTGCAGAACATGGAATATAACACATATATCCAGCATGTAACACACATAATACTCTGATAGCTTTGGAGGGGTATCCATGAAGTTTCAGGTTTCAAGTGGCAATACATGGTATTATGGGGTTTTCTACTTGCTCATGAAACTCGACTTCTTTTGGGCACTTCTATTTGTTTCATTGATATTCTTGTTTGAAGAAATTCTCAGTTAAAAGTCAGCATTAACCTTTACAGTGTAATTAATTCTTGAGATTACACTGAAATTACAAAACCCGTATTCATCCACTTGAGAAAAGAATGTCTACAATCTACACTCTACAAAACCCGTATTCATCAACTTGAGATTACACCAAGTCCTATACCAACTGCACTTGTTCCTATATCAACTCCTTCAAATTGCCCATTGTTTTATCAATCTCTTCCTAGATTTATCTTGATGATTATGTTATGATTTTAACTAGTATCAAACTTAGAAAACTACATAAAAATATTTCTGAAACAATTTTTTTTCTTGAGCCTATGATACCTTAAATAAAAATAATGTAATTTATGCTTGATACAAGAGTGAACTAAAAATATTTAAGTAATTTAAGATGGAAAATGCAAGAGACGTTTTAGCATATACCAATCTCACCTCAAACCCCTTTCTCCAAACAAACAACATGGATTGGATATATTTGATGTGACCCTTGAGATATCATCCAGAATTTCTAATACAAATTAAGATAATATGATGGTTAGATAATTTGAAACACTAGCAACAGGAGTAGGTTGCAGCATATTCTGATTTATGATATCAGCTAGATGCTTAAAGATTATTTACTAGTATTAAAAATTGAATTAGTTTTTAGTATGAATTTCCATTCAATTTTAGTAGTTCATTTTTCAAATTTTTCATTTTGGAGAATTCTCAATAATATATAGGTTTGAGATACTAAGAGAATTATATTTTCTATTTCTTTGAGAACTTAAATAGATATCGTCTGAAATTGAGTGGCCAAAACCCTCAGTGATTCTAGCATTACTTGTGTTCAATACATTAACGTGATCTGTTTGAGTCCAGTGACTGAGCTAAAGAATGGTGCAGATAAATTTCTTGTAATTATAAATTAAATTATCTCATGAGAAAGTCCAAGGTTTCTGTTCGTTAGTTGTTTTCCCTCTAGCCTCTACTCTTCTCTAAAGGGGCTTCAAGTTGACCAAATGAAAGATTTGTTTTAATAAATTAGCACTTCTTTTGTGAATAAATTTACACCGTGATACGGTGAATTAGAGAATTACTAAAAAAACTCGAGACAGGAATATTTTAACACTAACCATCGCCAAGCTATCTTATCATTACTTTAGCAGGATTGATTTTTCCTTTTCTTTTAGCTTACTTTTATACATTGCAGCAATAAATGTTATAGTAATTAAAAATGCTCAGTAAAAAATAATCAATAAATGATACTCACAATGTGCCTGCAACCCGGGTGCTTACATGGGTTGTGTTAGGTGGGAGGAGCCTCGCCAGCCCAAAATCCGATATTTTTGGGTTCAGATCCTTGTCTAATAGAATATTGCTTGCTTTGATATCTCGGTGTACAATGTGGGGATCCACTCCTTCATGCAGGAATGCCAGTCCCTTAGCAATGCCTAAACAAATGTTTACTCGTGTTCTCCAGTTAAAATGGATGTTGCTCTGGCCAGGTGACCTGGAACCTTAAATTGGAAAAAGAAAAAGGAATGCTAGTTAGTTGTTCATTTTTGAACTTCTTTTAGTTATGAAATAACTTGAAACAAACATAATTTATAATTTGCTAATTTGAGAATGGATAAAATAACTACTCAAACTAATAACAGAGAGAATTTCCTATCAACATGAACCTTCTCTCATTTTTATATTAATCATTTAACTTGCTGCATCATTTATTTTCTTAATTACAAGTCAAAACATGGAAATCAGACTGTCATCACAATTTAAATCCAAATTGGATTCCACTCGAGTTTTTGAATTGCAACTTACTTACCGAGAAGGGTTTGCGCAAGGCTGTTATTTTCAAGATAATTGTAGACTAGTATTCTATGGTCTCCCTCCACACAACATCCGTGGACTCTCACAAGATTCGCATGCACAATACCCGAAAGAACTTTAACCTCTGTAAAGAACTCTTTAACACCTTGTCTTGACTCAGTCGAAAGCACCTTCACAGCTACATCTCTTCCATCTTTTAACCTTCCCTAAACCATTTAGACTAACTTTAGAAGAACAAATAATTCACATATTATGGGCAACCAGACAAAAATTTCATGCGCATAGAGACCCTATACAACCATCAGTGTGCCTCAATTGTGAAACTGTTCGACTCAGACCGGCTTTTTTTAACCCAATTAAGCTGCAATGCTTGTTGCAAGAAAACAATGCACCCAGAAATCACGCAAGATAAAAAAAACAGATAAAGGGAATAATTAGACTTAAATAATTCATGTTTGGGTGTCTGATTTTTTAATAACCAACATTTAGACCAGTCAAGCATTCGAGCATCACTTAGCAACTATAAACACAAGTTAGAAAAAGACAAAGGAGAAGAGTACTCAATCTATATATTTGGTCACAACAGTGATCGTATTGTATGAGATCCACAGTACTAAAGAGTGGTCTGTCTATATATGTAATGTAATATTGCATATATAAAGGATCAGTAGCATTACCTTGTAGACAGAGCCAAAACCACCTTCTCCAATTTTACAAGAAAAATCAGACGTAGCTTTTCTCAGTTCCTTGTAAGAGTAAGTTGCTGTATTTCCAATACCCTCGATAACTAAAAACAAATTAATTTATTATTTTTTATCATATAATAATTTGTAGAGCAAACAAACTCATGCTAAAGTTCTTACACATGATTTTGATTCCCTTTAGTTTGACCTTAATGGTACATACCAGGAACTGCCATACTAGCCAGTCTGGAATGTCTGTGGGAGGTTGCAGGTTAGAAATCCAGAAGGGATAATTCTTTGTGGATATTTAATAGTTGGATGGCTTGACCTCCAACCTTTACTCAAAAAAAAAAAAAAAAAAAGTAATTTTTGTTCACTGATGCTGGTCTGGAAAACCCAATTTGGCTTCCGCATGCATTATCGGTTCCATACTGCAAAATATACTGTGATATGTACCTCTATTGGCATCAAATAGTTCCGGGTCACGAGAGTTTTTCCACTTGAGGAAAGAACAGAAGCAAGACATTAGTAACAAATTAGCTCCACCAGTGTTGCTCTCGTTGGATATGGTAAATATTCCTTTTGTCTCGCCAATCAAACAAGATTTGGATATCTTTTGAGTTTTCAAAACTTATCAACTTGTCCTGAAAGAAAAGAGAAACAAAAATCCAATCAGGCCACTGGATAATAAAATTGAATTGGTAAGTAATTCGGTGCTGGCCTTACCAGTACATAAATTACTAATTCGGTTACCCTTTTCTGAAGCTATTTAACCAATTTAAACCTTAGAAGGTCTCAATTAGCATCAAGTAAGTGTCAATTGAACAATTAACCACCTGACGTCTGGGTACTTGCATATTCTTTTATCTCATCATTTTAGTTGCAAAAATTACCAGTATTTTAAAACAACCTTTTTTCTACAATTCAAACTCAAATCCTCCTAGAAAACGTTAAAGAAAAAGAAAGAAATTAACTCGAAATAGAACTAGCTAGCAAAGGCGATCCAGAAGCAAAATCATCTCACAGAAAAACGAAGTAACAACAGAAACCAAACTATTCAACAACAGTAGATCAATCCTGCTGGATAAAGGAAAGACAGAAAGAAACTTACAGAAAAAAGTTGGATTCAAGTGAAATTCAGAGGCGGCACGTGTTTACGTGGGTAGTTGGAGAGTGATCGAAACTTTTCTCTCTCTCTCTTTCCTGATATTTTCCTTTTGACTTGTTACTAGGTTGGAAAGGGATTATATTAGTGGTGAAAACGGAGCGGATACGGAGCGGACTGGTAAAACCATATCATATCCACATTTCAGCGAGGGAATACGAATACGGATACGAACGAGGGAATACGAATACGGATACGAATAATAAATGAATATCAAAATGTAAAACCAAATTCACGTTAAACGGATACAGATACAGAGCAGATAATCCACGGATACGGATACGAATATGGATATAAAACAAATAATAGTCGGATAATTGAATTTTAAGATACAAATACTAATTAACAAAATTGAAATATGAAAATGAATAATTTTTGTTAGTTTATTTAAGTTTATAATTTAGATATATGAAAAATCATAATTGAATAGTTTAAGTTTTTTCGTTTCTTTATTCAATCAGCAGTCCAGATCTAAACTCTAAATGGCATTATAATATTGTTTAATTGATTTGGGTCAAGGAGCGAGAACTAGCTTTTCCAATGGAAAGTAAAAAGTGCACGGCCCGAATAAAAGAATCGAAAACTTGAGGTTCGTTTGAACCAATTGACGATTAAAGCAGCCCAATGCCCCGCGACATATAGAATTCCGGTTTATTTATCATTTGTCCCACAACATCAAAAGAAAAGTTTTGATTGCGCTGGAACCTCTATAAAGAAGCTGGGGAGGCTGACCATTGAATAGGACGGGTCCGACTCAGATAATGAGTAATGGATTCGGGTCCGGAAATTCTTAAATGGGTTTTAAATAATTTTAATTTAAAACACTGTTCGGATACATGTGGATATCCGATCCGTTTAAACATTGTTGTCCGAATCTGTATCCGTATCCGGATACTGTTGCAACTTTCTAAATATTATCCGAATCCGTATCTGGACTATCCGGATCCGTTTAAATTCGGATTCTGATTAAAGTGCATTCAGAGCCGGGTTTTGATGTTGTGGGACAAATGATAAATAATTGATTCTGATTATTGACCTTGGCGGGTTGAGTGAGTCAGCATTTGAAGTTCATTTTTCTCCAGTCCCCGAAAACTGGAGAGATCTGGTGCTTGACTTTAATGATTTTATCTATTTTGCTGGAGCCTAGCCGCCTGGGGCACACCATCAATCCTCTCCAGTTTGCTTTCCAATTTTCTCCAAAACCTTTCACATCAAAAACTTATATGATAATGACTATGAGTACAACCATGTAGCAAGTCAGAAGCACAGAGCTCACGAATTAGAAATTTTCTGCTTCATGATTCGAATGACCGACTACCACAAAAGAACATTCGAGAGGAGAGAACGGGCAACAACCAACAATAGTTCGCCAAACGCCCACACAATTTGGCGGGGCCCACATGGCTTCTTACAGCCAATGAGTGCATGAGATGGATCGAAATAGTCTGAATTTTTTTATAAAAATATATTATCTTGTATGAATTATTTTTGTTCTCTTGTATTATATTTGTATTACAATGTACGTGTACAATATTATATGTATATTATCTTGTATGAATTCTTATATTGTATTTTCATTACAATGTAAGTGTACGACATTAGTATATCTATATGTGTAGTTATGTGTTGTTTTTTAAATAAAAAAATAATATAATTAATAGTAATCTGTTATTGCACTCATACAAAATATTTTCAAATTATAATTAGAAATAGTAAAAAGGTATCTATATTTACTTGCTGGGAAGATACTTTTTTTCTACACATTATCTTCTTACCTTCATAATATTTTAGTGTGATATGCATCTTTATTATTATTGAATGGTAACAACATCTATTCATAAATTATTATATTAATTAAACAATCTAAAAAGATGATTATAGAGATATTCATTTGTTTTGTTTTCAGGTTTTGCACTTAAAAATAAATTATTTTGCCGAATGCTTGATATCACACAATATAAAAGAAATAAGTTATTGTGTATGTCTCTTTTTTTAAAAGGGTTCCGATATCTCATGTCTTTCATAGCTCATCATATTGTATTTTAGTTTTCAAAGTCCAAACTATCGATCTGAACCGCTCAACATGATATCAATACTAAAAATATGCTTGGGTTGAAATTTTATAATTTTTTCAAAAAAATTTTTTACTATTTTTTAAGATAGGTACAAAATCACTGTTTTTGGACCGTTCAAAAACAGTGATTTTTTACCTATCTAAAAATAGTAAAAAAAAAATCAAAAATTATAAAATTTCATCTCTAAGAATATTTTAGTATGGATATCATATTGAGCGATTCGGATCGACAAATTGGGCTTTGAAAATAAAGATAAAATATGAGATATGATGAGGTATGAAAGACATGAGGTATTGGAACCTCCTCTCTTTTTTTTACTAATTTGAAATTCTATAGAAAGATATGTATTACTAATTATTTAACATCGACTCCGTTGGTTTACAAAAAAATTAATGCACTTCTATTGTGCAAAATAAATTTGTTGTTGTCTTTACAAATTTGAATTTTAGTTAATAAATCTAACTGATAACGTTCCCTAAGTTGAGAATGTTACTTATTTTATGCAATGTTGTAAGATATTTTGATAACATTCTCTAAGTTGAGAATGTTACTTATTTTATGCAATTTTGTAATATATATTGATAACGTTCCCTAAGATGAGAATGTTACTTATTTTATGCAATGTTGTAAGATATTTTGATAACGTTCCCTAAGTTGATAATGTTACTTATTTTATGAAATGTTGTAAGATATTTTAACTTCTTATACAAAAAAAGTATAGTTACAAAATAATTAAATAAATGAAAAAAAAAAATGCAACCTCTTTACATATTATACAAAAAATGTATAGTTACAAAATAATTAAACAAATGAAAAAAAAACAATACAACGCTTTACATCTAGTATATGATTCTTTTGTGACTTGATTGTGCACTTCCATTTCATTTGTCTATGTTCAATGTTCTATGTAATTCATTTTTTCTATCAATTGTCTATTGCCATAATTTGTTAGCTCTATGCGGTCTAATTTAAAAGATCTATAATTTCTTAGCCCTATGCGGTCTAATCTATAAGACCCATAATTTCTTAGCTCTATGTTATAAACTATAATACATCTAATAAAATTTGAGCCCATATTAAATATTCTTTTGTGAGATTGTGCATTGTCTTTTCATTGTCTATATACTGTTATTTATTTCCTATCAACTGTCTATTGCCATAATTTCTAAGCTCTCTACGGTCTAATTTAAAAGACCCTTAATTTCTTAACCCTATGCGGTCTAATCTAAAAGACCCATAATTTCTTAGCTCTATATTATATACGGGAATATACCTAATAAAATTGGACCCATATTAAATATTCTTTTGTGGCTTGATTGTGCATTATCTTTTCATTGTCTATGTACTATGTTCAATGTTCAATGTTATTCATTTATTTCCTATCAATTGTCTACTGCCATAATTTCTTAGTTCTATGCGTCTAATCTAAAAGACCCATAATTTCTCGATCCTTATGCAGTCTAATCTAAAAGGCTCATAATTTCTTAGCTCCAAATTATATACGGTATAATATACCTAATAAAATTTGACACATATTAAATATTCTTTTGTGGCTTGATTGTGCATTATTTTTGTATTGTCTATGTACTATGTTCAATGTTCAATGTTGTTCATTTATTTACTATCAATCGTCTATCGCCATAATTTCTTAGCTCTACGCGGTCTAATCTAAAAGACCCATTATTTATTAGCTCTATATTATATACGGTATAATATACCTAATAAAATTTGACCCATATTAAATATTCTTTTGTGCCTTGATTGTGCATTATTTTTTTCATTGTCTATGTACTATATTCAATGTTCAATGTTGTTCATTTATTTCCTATCAATTGTCTATTGCCATAATTTCTTAATTAGCTCTATGTGGTCTAATGTAAAAGACCATTGAATGACTGGAGGGATCCAGCTTTGTTTAAAAAGGAAAGATAAGCCAACAGCACAATTATACGGACCGGTCACCAGTGTGAACCAGACCGGTTATGTAGCAGTCTTTTCTAATTAATGCTGAACCGGTATGGTTGAAGGCGCGTTGTCACTTCATTATCCACACTTCTTTAATGCGAGCTAAGAAATTCATCTAAGCCTGTTTTGACTTTGACTTGGCCTTACTCAGCGTCATAAACAAACTTTTTTTTCTTTAATCGGAGCATATGTGTGTGTTAATTAATTAATTAATTATCCTTCTTTACGGTTATTTTTCAATAGATAATTAATTACCGATTAATTTCTTTACAGCTCTCTCGACATTCAGTGTCCGCTTGCGTAATTTTTCCTCCATTAAGTTCAACATTCAGCGGTCAATTGAACCTTAATTCATTGTCAATCAATGTACAGCACAGTGGCATATGCTTCCATGCAAGTGTTTTTAGGTTTGATTCTTGCTAGCAGGATTTAGAGAGTGTGTCTACGGATTTATGTCAAAAAAAAAATTGGACATCCGTTGATGGATCCGCTAGATACACAACAAAGCACAATTTTTAAAGTTAAGCATCCTATGTAAAAGTGCTGGAAACATAGACGCAACTAGAATTTTTATTAGAAGTAGACAAAAAAAATTACTAATATAATTAGCAGTGGGTTACGAACTATCGTGATTTAATTAATTCAGATTGTAAATTATTCAAGAACAGACAAAAAGAAAATTCATGAATAAACAACAATTAAATTATAGATAAATCTATATCTAATTTTCAAAATCCAATGTGGTTTCGCCACCATTTAAAAAGAAGACGGATGAAATAGGGGACGGTCCTCTAGGTATCGAAATAAATTCGATATAATATCTAGCCAAAGTCGTTTGATTGACATCAAAATTATGCAAATATAGGGTGTCAATGGGTACGGTGCGGATCGGATGGAGGTATTTTCATACTCATACCCATTAAAATTAATCTTATCCATGCTCTATTCTTATCCGTTAATACTATCAAGTAAGAAAACGATAGTGGGTGAATAACGGATAATACTAATATAATAATTAATTTTATAATATTTTACAAATCAAAAATAAAAAAACAATTATATTTTTACAAACCATAGTTTACTCATTATATAAGATGAGTAGAACTAGGGTGCTCCTAAGTTCACCAAGTTCTCTTGTGAACTCAACTTTAAACTTATCGGAATGACTTCAAACGATGAATCCAAACCGTTGAAATTCTTCTATCGTACGAATGATGCGTCTACATGTGAAAATTTTAAAGTTTTGAATTAATTTAGTATAAAGTCAAGTGGTCAAAATTAGAAGGTTTATAAATTAAATTTAATGCATTCATTTTTTGAACCCCTTTTGACCACTTGACTCTATATAAAATTAATTTGAAATTTTAAAATTTCGCATGTAGACGCATCACTCGTAAGGTAGAAGGATTTCAACGGTTTGGATTTATTGTTTGAAGTTAATCCGATAGATTTTAGAGTTGAGTTCACAAAAAGTCTTGGTGAACTTAGGAGCACCCTAGTTCTACTCATATAAGATAACTATTTAAATTGTTTTGTCGCTCATTATAATTTTCTCTTGCAAAATTTGAATTTTGAAAATAAAATTGAGTCACAACCACGGTGAAAATTAATATGGAAATATAATTATGTACAAAATTAATTATACATATGAGTCGGATAATTAGCTAAAAAGGTATCATTGACACCTATCTATAAAATTTGTTTCAATCAGTGCGAGGATCGTTTCAAATTATTATTTTGCAGAAAGTCAATTCAAAATAAACCAGTGGACACTTTCAAGATGCAAGTTGTACAAAGTACATTGTGACATTATTGCATTGAAAATAATGCGCTTGGAATAGGAAGAAAGGCTGTTTATATGTTAGAGACATCGAAATAGAGAAAATTGGTTTAAGTCAACACACGTGTTCTTTCTTTTTTGGTTCGAATTCATATTTGACCGTTGCGTTGTTTCAACTGTTTCCTTTTAAATGATTCGCTGATCTTTGAGTGTATGATCTAATTAATGATAAAAGTACCATTAATGTTACAACTGTTTGCAGCAATCAAATGGGATGCAAAGGGACAAATGGTCTAATATGACACCAATAATAAAATAATATGGGATATATAGATCAATTCATACCTTCATTCTTATATTAAAATCAACGATTATGTATGAAAAATTGAAAGATCAAATTTGTGGGTTTTATGTGGTTTTGAAAGCAACTCGTTTTTATATTAAGCACATTGATCTTAATCCGTTAACGATTATGTATGAAAGATCAAATTTGTTCGGATGATTTTTTTCTGTGGTTTATCTATCTTGAAAACAACTCGTTCTAACTATATGATTTTTTTTCTTATATTAAGCACATTGATATCCTAATCTGCCAACGATTATGTATGAAAGATCAAATTTATGTGTATGATTTTTTTTCTATGGTTTATCTATCTTGAAAACAACTTGTTCTTATATTAAGCACATTGATCCTAATCCGTCAACGATTATGTATGAAAGATCAAATTTGTGTGAATGATTTTTTCTGTTGTTTATCTATCTTGAAAACAACTCGTTCTAACTGTATAAATTTTTCTTATATTAAGTATATTGATATTCTAATCCGCCAACGATTATGTCTGATCTTTCAAATTTGTGCATATGATTTTTTCTATGATTTATCTATCTTGAAAACAACTCATTCTTATGTTAAGCACATTGCTTATCTGTCAACAATTATGTATGAAAGATCAAATTTGTGTGTATGATTTTTTCTTTGATTTATCTATTTTGAAAACAACTCGTTTTAACCGTATGAATTTTTCTTTCGTCAGATTTACGTCTTTTCAAAATAATTAATTAAAGCATTGTTTCTAGTGATCAATGATAGGAGCACACATATTTGCCAGTCAACACAGCAATCCAATAAGTCAACAACTACTATGCCATTTCCAAATAGCCCCTAAGCTGAGTCCAGGCTTATCCCCCAAATTCAGGGATAAAGATATTGACAGAAATGTACCGATATTTCCATTAATAGAAAAAATAAAAAAATATTGATAATAGAGAAAGATTTTTTGAAACTTTAAAATACAGAAAAAACGTTATAACTTATAACATTCAGTTAATCTAATTATAATCGTAGAAAAAAAAATTGTAGCTTTCAGTTTTAACTGTTGTTGTTCTAAAATTATTTTTAACGAAAAAATAATGTAGATGGACGTTATAAACTATAACGTCCAGCTACATTTTTTTAATTTAATAATTATTAGCAATTAGATTAACAGGACATTATAGTTTATAATATCCAGCTACAGTGCTCTGGACGTTATAAAAAAAGGCAGAAATATATATCGACTTCACACAGTAGACAATTAATAGATATTCTTAAAAAAAGCAGACAATTAATGGAGGACTGCAGAGTAGGTCCGATGGACATTAGATATATTTTTAAGTTTGATAAGCTTCAGAATATTTTGATCTGTTTTAAGACTGTGCGATCTGTTTTAATATTCGTCGTGTTGTGTCATTTGTGTGCATCTTAAAGCGGATCGAATGGTTTTGGAATCATCACACTCAAAAGTAAGTCTGATGTCCATCAACTCTATTCTGTTCTTCTAATATAAAATGATAATTTATATGACTAACATGCAGTGTAAAATCAAAATATCTCTGTCAATATTTATACCCAAATTGAATCTAAGTGAACCACAAAAGGTCCAGTTATACAAAGATAACACAGTTGTTTGCCGAAATTTTTATTAATAAAAAAATAAATAAATAAATATCGGTTTTGGGGAAGGTTTTGCGGAGATTTTAAAAAGTAGAAAAAACGTGATTGTTTATAACGTCCTCTGGACGTTATAGACTACAAAAACTTGATTAGCAAAATTAGATTACCGCTAATTAACGCGTTAAAATATGACTAAATTTTTTAATGGTACCAATAATATTGATGTCTCGTGAATTATTTTTTTCGGTGTCTTTTTAAAGAAAAAAAAATGTCTCTATTTGCTTTCAAGGTAATCGAAAGGATCTCCTTCCTCGTGCTTATCATTACATGCACGAGAAAGAAAGAGAAAGAAACAGAAGAGATAATGTGCATACTATTTTTTTTTTCCTTTAATGGATAATTTATTTATATCATTTGCCTGAAAATAAATGGTTCTGATTATATATAAATTTAGAGGGAGAATATGGTGATTTACAATTCACATCAACTCAGTATGCTTTGTACAAAGATACGCGCTTAATAAATATCAAAACACATAAACTATTATTGTATTGAAATACATTAGATAAGTATACATTACAAACATTATAATCTCACTACATAGGTTTTCCAAACATTATAATCTCACTACATTACAAACATTACAAAGCACAATAGTTAATTCCGCTTTTCCAAACATTCTCGCAGCCTATATATTCAACCTATTTGGCTATTTCACCAAAAGTTTCTATTGAAACATATTCCAACAGGAATACACGCAAAACGCCATGATTTTTATTAATATCCAACGTTAAATAAAAAATGTCAAAAGTGTCCAGAGAATACTCAACCCAATTAATGAAAATTGATTGGTTTCTATTTTTATTAGAGGTTCTTAATTTTAATAGAAACCGGTCAATAATTATCTGATCTCTAATAAATCTATATATATGTGTTGAGAGTTATGAATTTTCATCACAAGTTAGTTACTCCTAAGATTTTAGTTAATAATCCCATTGTAAGTAAAATAACATGCATCATTCAACAACACAGCACCAAAAATTGGTCGTCAATAGATTACACATTAGACTACTATCTACACCTCTATACCCCTCTCTTTCTTTCTCGCTGTTCCCCTTTTTCTTTTCAAACATCAGTTCTGCCAATATATTTCTCAAGATAAATAAAAAATATTTAGCACTAAAATTCTTCAAATCAATCAATATCTCGGAGATTCGGATGATCCGGTCAGCACTGTCGTCAACGTCATTGCCGACGATGATGAAGTCCGAGGTGTCGCCACAGGTTTAATAAAGACGGTAGGTATCTTGCTCTGCATCCTTCTATTCTGTTCTTTGAGCAGCTCCTCCGCTGTCCACTCGAGTCGCTCGGCATTGGTCTCTTTCATTAGCTTCTTTCCTTGAAACATAACTGATTCAACGCATGTTTCGGTTAACACATCCTCTGCTGTTGATCCAGCACTGATTCCATTTCCCTGTGGTGAAAATAAAAGGTGTTAGAGAAATCAGCCTAGTAAAATGCAAATATCAGAAACTGCTGAGATATATTGGACAGATGAGGAACAAAAACAAATTAAGTTGGAAAAAGTATGAAATATTTGAATTCAGAAAGGTACCTGAATTCTGACGTAATTGTTTTTTCTGCTCTCACCAAAGGCCATCGCCACTGCTTGATCCACCTACATTACAAATCAATTTTTACATTAAATCCAAAAAATTCAAAAATTACTCTTGGAACCAATCCTTAATTGGTTGAGCTAGTTAATTCATTTCTGACAGATTTGAACTTACCACATCCGCCTGACAGGTTCCAGCAATACTAGCTGCATCTCTCACAAGGGCTCCACTACCACCAATTGACAAAACAAATACATCCTCTAACCCGTTAACAAAGGGGAATTCCTGCTTGTTATGCATCACATGAGTGATTCCCACAGTGGTTGGGTTCACAACCAAACCTGCATCCACAACCCGTATTCTCGTTTCCCCATCCACCGATCTCACCTCTTTATTCCCTCTCCCTCGACACACGGCAGCCTCGCACACATCCCGGATCTTAAAATCAAACCCGTCTGCCTCAACAGCATCTGCCCGGGAGAAAACAAACGGAGCACCAGTATTCAAATCATAACATGTTATGAGAACAGGCTTAGAAGCATCCTTAAGAGTCGCCTCTCCGCATACTTTTTCAAGTACTTTACTCTCCTTTTTAAATAAGCCCCCGAAAAGTGCTCGGGTTTTGGATTTTTCTAACCTGATTTTTCTGAGTATAAGAGAGGCATCTGAGGCCGAGAGGTTATTGGCAAACAGAAGAGAGGCAAGGAGTGCGCCGGATCCTGATCCAACAGCAAGGTCGAAGAAGTGGGAGATGGAGGCGGAAGGATCGCCGGAGAGGTGGCGGAGGGATGATTCGAGACGGATGAGAGAGGCGGCTGCGAGATCACCGGCGCCTCCGTCGATGGAGAGGATACGCACCTTTCCGGCGGGTGAGATTGCCGAAGGGGAGGAATTCCTCACTGGAGAGACACCGAAAAGGAACTGCGATTCTAAAATGGAGAAGATGTCTTGATACAGCTTGGGTGAGTCGAGTGAGGGGGAGGCGGCCATTGGAAGAGGTATTAAATTTGGACCGCTGGATTATCTGTTTACGACTTTTAATGGCTGTGATTCGTTTGATATGTTTGACTGAGATGGATAGGAGAAGGCGGGAGGCATCTTTTATAGGAGGGAGAGGAGATTAATAATAAATGTGCATGTCAGGAACCACTCGCGCGGGTCATTAAGTGTCAAACTAGTATTAGAACCCGGAGCAAAGAATAGAAGATACACCTTCTCACTTCTTTGTGGGCTCACATGTGAGTTCCCGTGTTTTTTTCTTACACCGCGTCTATTACTATAAAGCTCCCCGTACATCTTGCCCTTCATGTGCAATATTAAAATTGATTGTACCCAGAATACCCTTACTTTTCACTCATATTTTCGACAATTTGATATGTTTATAAACGCAAGAGTAGAGTAGCTGAGTATTCCGGGAGTGTCAAGGGTGCATATCCTCTGAGATATCTCAATTTTTGCGTGACCGACGTGTCCGGTGCCTATTCGGGAGAACGTAGGGGGCCAGTATTATTTGAGCTTTCAGATTCGTGTAGAACGTATTTTAACGATAAAGATATTCCAAAAAGTCCCGCAAAGTTTGAGATATCTCAGAGGATGCGAATTCGAGGGTCAAAAGGTTGAATTTGCATCCTCTGAGATATCTCAAACTTTGCGTGACTTTATGGAAAATCTCAACCGTTCAAATAGGTTCTACATGAATCTCAAAGCAAAAATAATACTGCCCCTGCGCTATCCCCGAATAGCCACCGGACACGTCGGTCACGCAAAAGATGAGATATCTCAGAGGATACAAGCTCCACAAGGTTAGGATGAGCAAAGTATGAAACAAGGGGTTTAACGGGACACGTGGCGAAAGGAGAAGTCGAAGAGAAGAGGTTTGACCGGTGGGAAAATCAACTGGCAAATAGCGACATGTGATTTTTTTAATATATCATGCTATTCCGTGACAAGTTACCGGACAACATACAGAACAAATTAGTTCTTAAAAAAAAAGAAACAGTGCAACAAGTTGATTGAATTATTTGCCTGGGTCGGAAGATAAGGATGCTTCGTGCCGTGTGTCTTTGTCGCCGTAATCAAACAAAACATAATAAACGACAACAATGACACTGATAATAAAATTAACCAATAAATATTACTAAAATAATTCAGAGAATCCATGAACAGCTCAGCTCATCAATTATTTTTCTAATTGCTTTATACATACTTCACACGAGGGGATGCTTATACGGTTCAAAAAGAAAATAATATCAATATAAAAATGAAAATATTATGTGGCTGATTGGTCAAAGGCTTCATGTATTGCGTGTGTTTTAGTTAGGGAACCATTTTTCATGCAATTGCCTTGCCTACCTTACAACTTTAATCATGACATAATTAAAGTGTTGATTGATTATTCCTTGTAGCAAGCTTCGGAACTTAGAAGCAAAGTAGCCTACTGTTATCATGTAAATGCATGTCAAGTGTTATGTTGAATATTTCATATGAATGATCATTTAATTTGCATGTCTAGAAGGATAATTTTCAAAATTTTGAACAAATATATTAATCGATCATAATTTATCAATCAACTTGATTATATGAACTAGTGTAAATTGTAATTTGAAGACAGAAATGTGTTTTTTTTTTTTTTTTTTTTTTTTTTTGAAATAGTGACTATCCGTGAGTATTCGCAAGGATAAACAATGATTATCCGTGAGGATGTACTGAGAGAAATGTGTTTTTTTTTTGTTAGCGATAGAAGTATCCACGACGATATACCAACAGAATCCATCGTATGGCTAAATTGCTTTTTTTTCGCAAAAGTGGATAACCACCTGTTTTTAATACTGCAGAAATTTAATAAAAACAGCGGTTTGAAAACCAGCTTAATAAATAGTAAAAAAATTCTAACAAATTCCAAGCACATTTTAATATAGATTGAACATCTAACGGTTTGTCTTTGTTGTTTGAACATCAAATACTAAAATATAACTCCAATAGCTACTAGTAGTAATTTAGCCATACTATATATATATTCTCTTTAAAACATTGAGCGATACAACTCGATATCAAAAAAAAGGAAGAAAAAAAATAGTACAGATATATATAGTTCTCACAAATAAAATCATCTGATGAAGAATTTTCATGGTCAATGAAAAAGTATGAATCTTTTTCTGAAGACAAGTTGTACACATACAAGTACATAATAAAATATAGTTACATTTGTTTCTCTCAAGAAAGAAGATATACACTACAGCAAAATTGGCCATCAACAACCAGTATATTATAGTTACGTTTGTAATTGAAAATTTTTGTACAGTCACTTCAATCACTACTAGAATTCGCACTTTTTCCGTGGGTCAAATTATGACTTTTTCCGACGGCGTACCCTTGGAACAAGCCCTGAAATCGTCATTTTTGTGGGTCACCCTCAGAAATACTACCGTCAGTAATAGCCTCGATGGAAATACCATTTTTCCTGACTTTTTCCATCGGCTGCCCTTGGAAAAACTATTTTCTGACTTTTTCCGTGAGCTTACCCTCAGAAGTACTACCGTCAGAAATACTTTGACATCCGGCCCATGAACTCATTATTTCCAAGGGCAATGTGTATGGGTCCCACTGTATTATTTCTGAGGGTAGCACATGTGGGACCCACCCTAGTATTTCCAAGGGCAGGATATGTGGGACCCAACATATTATTTCCAAGGGCAGCGTGTGTGGGTCCCACCGTAGTATTTCCAAGGGCAGCGTCTGTGGTCCCACCGTAGTATTTCCAAGGGCATCGTGTGTGGGACCCACCGTAGCATTTCCAAGGGCAGTGTGTGTAGCATTTCCAAGAGCAAATTGTATTCTTTTTACGTGAAAATACCCACGGAAATAACTTGAACGACATTGGACATTTAGGCTCTCATCTACAATCTTGCCTGTACCAATCAGGTACAATCCTCCAGGTACCAACCAGGTACTATATTACATTCCCCACTAATACCCATTGAAACATATAAACAGAAACACATTTTTAATGAGATATAAAGCAAGCATTAACATAACATATATAGTGTTCATACATCGAAAGGAATGCACTTGCATTTCAAACTATACCAAAATATGCATACCAGTTAACCAAAATATACCATATTGCCGTTGTAACCATATACAAAATGAAGACCCCTAATTACCCAAAATTCACAAGATAACTTATCCAAGTTTGTTCATTTGTTAGAACTGCTATTCTAATAATAAGCCCTAAAAGGTGCATTCTTTATGCACTACAAGGGATGGTTCCCATTGTAGGCAGAATACCCGCGCCATTGGCCCATTGTAGCTTCATTTCTGTGTACGTCATCTAATTCTGCATTAGCTTGACTTAAGAGTACTTGAAATTGAAGATTTTGTTGTATAGGAGAATCATTACCCTATTTGTATCACATAGAAAAGAAACAACATGTTAGTGCTGTGAATAAATTATTTTACATACTCCCCTCAAAATTCAGAATTTTGCACTATGAGCATTCAGAATCATGTAGAAGTTATGTTGAACTCCTAAGCATTGAATTCAAAATTCGGAATCATGTAGAAGCTACTGCCTGAGTTGGTTGAAGAAAAGGAGCTTGACCCTAAGCATTGAATTTGCAAGCACAAGTGTTATATTTTGGAGATGACAAAATCAGATATAATTTGTAATAATTAATTGAGTTTCTTAAGTTAAATGGCACCTGAAAATTAGATAAATTCCCAAAAAAAAACTTGCTGACTTTCCGAATTGTTTCTTTGACCCTAAGTTGAACAATGTGATTAAAATGACACCTGGAAGATAGTTTGTTGCAAGGTAATATATTAAGGTGCAACACGTGAGTTTGGAGCAAAAAGAAGAAAAAATTGCATGGCCATATATTGTTATTCATGTAACAAAGCATACATTTTCTACTTTTTCTAAATTGTAATACTTTCCGAAATAATCTGATTTGAAGTTCATATTGCCGAAAATTAGGATGGGTCTGACATAGTTTACTAGCTAGTCTAAGGCAACCTACTGGCACGTGAACAAATTAAAAAATCCTAAAGAACTCCTCAAGTATTCTAGTCAGTAAATAATGAAACCAGATTCTGACTATTAGAATAGATACCAAAGCTATGGTGACTAATTAAATGAAACCAGATTGTGACACCTGATTCCTAATTTAAAATATTAATTAGTTCTTTTTTTGTTTAATGACGGCAATTGCTGAGAGCTCATTACCTTCCAATACTCATTGCACAAGCAAGTCAACCCTTCCTCATAGCTGTATGGTATCTTTCACCTCCTCTTAATTGGTCGTCCAGATAAGGGAGTGTTGACATAAAAAACTCAACTAAAAAAAAAACAACCGATTGCAAGGACTGAAATGATAATACCTCATGAATAGCATCTTATGATTCTTAATACATGTTGAACCGTAGCACATGTTGCTTTTGCGCTATGCATTGATATGAACTTAGACTCACACTCAATCTAGTAGCATAGATGCAGAGGTATTAGTTATTTATTCTTTCTAACTTTTTAAATGTGGTTTTGGTATAAAATTTTATCATATTCTCACAATGTTTTAAAATCTGATTTTCAATACCCCTAGAAATAACTTCATTATCTACAAACACTGGTTCTTAATATCCAGTATCATTGAAGAGGGTATGTATGATGAAATTAAAATAGACATAAAGTTAACAATCAAGTGGAACTTTTTATGTAGCAATCTTTGCAACAACGAGGAGTGGACAATGCCACCTTCTCCGTTTAGAGGATGCTTGTGCCAAAAGAAAGTGACCTGTAAGGAATTACATGCACAAAAGAAAGAGAACAATGATTAATAATTACAAAATTATATCATTTTACAATTGCACAAAAGAAAGAGACTTGCAGTATAGAAGGGAGGTGCTTAAATAATTTCATTCTAGCAATTAGTCGAACAACTTGTAAGGAATAAAAAAGGTGTGTATTGTAATACTGCAAGTAGCTTACTTTAGACAACATAATTTGCCTGTTAAACCCTATATTAAGGAGTATTGACCCAAAAAAAGGACCTAAATTTGAAAAGTTAAACCCACGAATTGCAACAATTAAACCTTAAGAGAACATAAATTAAACTTTAAATAGGTACACACATTCAAATGGTGAAATAGGTACACTTATTCAAATTGACAAATAGGTACACAGAAATTATACCTCAAGGAGTATTCTTGACCGTCGACTCCAAGAATCGCGCGGAGGTCAGTGATGTAGGTAGATTGGCCGAGCCTACAAAGTTCAAGTCAGAGGGGGGAGGCGAAATGAGACAGGACGCGACATTAAAGTAGATCGGAATGAGAGGGAGAGAGGAGGTGGGTGAAGGGTTAGATGAAAATTTGGGGGGGAAATGAGAAGGAGAGAAAGGCGAGGGGTTTTTAGATCGAAATGAGAGGGAGAGAGGAGGTGAAATTGCGCCATGCGGTACTTGGATGAAAATTTGGGGGGAAATAAAAAATAGATCTGTCGCCAAACGAGTTCCAATACTCATCTGCCAAAAGAGATAGGAGTAGCTGCGATGGGCATCGGACCTGTTTTTAGGTTCAATTAGCTCTAACACCGTGCGATTAGCATCTAGATTAGTGAGCACGGAAATAGAAACATACATGCACGTATATTAATGTACTTAAAGCGGATCCTGATGCTATCGGATGGTCATTTTACCCATCAAATCAAAGTAGATCTAATGGCCATCGGACCTACAATGAATTCATGCTAAAAAGGAGGGAATGTAAAATGGCATATCGACAGATGAGTTCTGCCTTAAAGCAGTCTAGAAAACATAAGGGCAAGTCAAATTTCAGATGTGTGGTGCGCTGTACATAGTCTAAAATACTCTGTTCGGATCAAAATCAAATTGGCACAGTTACAGCTTCAAAATGAACGGAGCCAATTTCATTTTGTATTTCAATTCAAGTTTAATTGATTTATGAATTGAAATTTCTACAAATTAGTTTTTTTTAATATTTTAAAATATTTATGTTTGTAATTTTAATATTGAGAATTATATGTAATTAGACTATTGTATTATATGTAATTAGTGTGGTGATCAATAGAATATATATATGCTGTTGTATATGGCATATGGTTCAATTATAAATTTTTTTGGATGAAAATTAATATAATTGATATTATTAAAATTTATGTGACAATATAATTAATTCTTTGACATTGATATTTTAGTTTGAAATGATTGTGACTATTAAAATTTTTTATACAATCATGCATGATGCATCAATGACTTGTGCCATATAAGAATGTACATAGGACTTGAACTCTTGTTGTGTGGTGTTGTGAAGGAATGAATACGAACATCGGCATTTGGTCGATCGGCACCGTTAAAATGAATAATGTCACATTAATTTCACCATTATAAAATTTGATACAATTCGGGATCCGTTTACTAATCCATCCAAGCAAAACAATATAGCAACATCGCCCGGCTGTAAATAGTTTACGTTGGATCGAAGCTTACAACCGTCGAAACTTCGACACTTTTATGTTATTAATGTTCCATGTTATATCTTGATCATTTCAAAAAAAAAAATCGCATCCTTTAAATGTAGATCAACCGTTGATTACTCGTGCATAAATGAACGGTCCGCATTCTTTTTAACAATTTAATGCCATTAATAATAATAAAATTTACCAAAATTAATCATAGTAGACTTGACTTGGCCATACATACACAAAGAATTAATTTTTATATTTTTCACATATTTATTAATATTTATCTATGCACATGCATTACCAAACAGAAGTTAAAATAAATGGTAGCCGTTTGATGGTTGATGGATCATCCAGATGAGTTGGACTGATCATGTTACCTCAGTGATTTAAATCTCTGATTGGGTTGGTATACTTAGTAAATGCGATATAGAGAAGGGTTGTGAAGATAATATCCAAGCGGTGCTATTTTTATTTTTTGAATGATTGGATCTGATCTGTTCGTTTAACACTGCACAAATCAAATAAGCCCAAATAACTCTAACTACTGCGCTAGCCCGAATCTCAAAGCATCTGACAGCTCTTATCAAGCCGCATAGTTAGTATAGTGTATATCAGGTATTGGAGGCGATACAGACAAGGATTTTTAGTTGCATCTCAAAGCGGTGCCTCATTTTTGTGTTTCACATATATCTTAGATGGACGTCATCCGAACCGTTATTATATCATTACACATATCATAAAGGCCAAAATGACATGAACTACCGAGCTTGCCCGACTCTCAAATTTCTGAGAGAACATATCAAACTGTAGAGGCCAGGGCATGTACTCTAGGTATTGGAGGGGATGCTCACTCTACAGATAACAGGAGTAAAGAAGGTGAATTCGCATCCTCTGTGATATCTCAAACTTTGCGTGACTTTTTGGAATATCTTAATCGTTCAAATACGTTATGCACGAATCTCAAAGCTCAAATAAAACTGGCCCCCCTATGCTTCTCCGAATAGACACCGGACACGTAGGTCACGCAAAAATTGAGATATCTAAGAGCATACGGACCCAAAGAAGGTTGCGAGGACTTAGCATTTTTTCAAAAACCCAGACGACACTCCCTCTCCCTCCTCTTCTCCACCATCCCAGAGCCACCACTCCTTTCTCTAACCTAAATCGATCGGAGTCGCCGCCAATCTCGCCATCCCTCACTGTTTTGACAACCCTAGGTCGATCGGAGTCGCCGCCGATCTCGTCGCTCTAACACTCTTTCCTTAACCCTAAGTCGATCGCAACACCTCACCTCTGATTCCAACTCTGCCGCGGCCACCTCCACCTCAACCTCCATCATTGGCGAAACAAGGGTTCCTCCACCAGATCTTTCCTCTTCTTATCCTCACGGGGTTTGGCTATCGAAGGTGCTCACCCTTTTTTTTTTCAATTTTTTAGGGTAATGGCATCAAATTTGCCAAAAATTTCTCCTCACTGTGCAAACTTTTAAATACAATTATAAAAAATTGTCCTCACATATAATCACACCAGATAAGGAGGTGAAATGTCTAACATGCCCTTTAATTCACCGAACTATAGATGATAAAGGTGAAATTAAGAAATGTAGAAAGGAGCAGGGGCGATGCCCTTTAGAAATTGAGTATAGAAACAAAGGTGAGATTGAGAAATTGCAGAAATCATGTCATGTAGAAATCCATTGCCTTCTCAATTTCACACCTTTCTTGCACAACCCATGTCATGTAGAAAATCCATTATGCTTGAATTGTGAATTGTTCGCTTAGATTGGTCGCACATGTTGGTTGTTCGCTTAATTTGAATTGCTTGATTTGTTTGAGGGGTTGCTTGAATTGCTTATTAACTGATTTCTTATTTGAGGGGTTGCTTGAATTGCTTATTAACTGAATTGCTTAATTTGAATTGCTTGAATTGCTTATTAACTTGATTTGAACATGCACATCATATCAAGTTTCCCTTCTTTGTTGGGTACAGAGTGCATTAGGCCTTAACATCATATTAAAACCCTCATTATTATCATCTGCTAACTGATATACACCAAGTACACTATAAATGATGTATGTGCTTAATTTTTAGTTGAAGCTAAGTGCAAATATTTGATTCTCTTCCTTGCACCTCCTTTCTTTAATAATGCTATCGGGATACAATCAACTAGAGACGTACCTTTTTATTTTGTAATTGTAATGACCTGTCATTTGGACGTATGTTTTGTGATTCTAAACACAGGGTTGGTGCTGATTTTTATTGAAAGAGACGAGGGTATATTTGCCTATTCGGTTTTTATAATTGGAGCAAAATAATTAAATATTTATCGTTGTTATTAACCACTTTATTATTTTCTGTTTCAGATTCAGAATGACTAGGTATAAAGATGTCTCTTCATTTGAGCTAGTGCATTGTTGGAAATCCCCTAGACTCCATCCCCCGAATACCAGTACAATCGAGATAGAGCCGACCAATGAAACGTCTAGAGTACCGAAACAACCATCACCAGTTCAGACCAAGCCGCCAACTGACCCGTCGGCCCCGAAACAGCCACTAGTTCTGACCAATCTGCCAACAGACCCATCGGCCTCGAAACAACCACCAATTCAGACCAAGCTGCCAACAGACCAAGCCTTACGGTCCTTTTTATGAAATTGATGATGTGTGTGCTTTTCATGATTTGAGAAGAAGCAAGAGAATATGGAAAAATGTTAACAAGAATGGAGGCAAGCGAATCAAATACTTCCCTCAAAAGAAAAAGAAAAAAAGGCAAGACAATTAGTGAGTGCATGAATAGATTTTCAATTAGGGATGTGGGGATGGATTAGGCAAATGTTATATAGTTGACTTAGTTGTTTTTTGGTATCTAGATGAATTAGAGTATGTCCTGTATTATATGTTTTTGGTACTGATTTTGTGATGTTTATTGTTTGCTTGAAGACTCTTTTTAGTCAAGTACTGCTACAATTATAGGTTATCAATAGTGATGATATTACTAAATCAATATCTTAACTAAGTATTTTTCGTATTAATTAGGATGTGTTATATAAATTATTTTGTTTTAGTAATTACTGCACGTCAGTCTTGTATGATATTCTATGTTAATTGAATGTTCAACATTCAAAGGAATATCGCAATAAATAGAGATGCTTCTGTCTCCAGGAGCAAAACATTTCCAACGGTAACCTCACAGAAATAGTTATTATAACTATAAAATAATATTAACTGTATGAATGAAACATTTCCAAGCATAGTAGCCAAGTATTTCCGTGAATCTTGCTTATAAAATAATATAAATTTAATAACCAAAACATTTCCAAGGATAGCTCATGGAAATATTATGTGTTACAACTTCCAAAACATTTCCAAGAGCATGGGCTCAACTATTTCCATAGGCTATTAATAAAAAAATAGTATTTGGTTTGTTTGGCAGGTCATGGGTCATCCAGAAGTATTTCCAAGGGCAGAAATGTGACATTTCCAAGGGCAAGCAGCAGGGATTTCCATGTGCAATAATTTCCGTCGGCCTACCGTTGGAATTGTTCAAGTGTGTCAGAAAATAACATTATATTTCTGAGGGCCTCTTCTGCCCTTGGAAAAAGTTAATCCTGCGCACGGAAAAAGTGCAGATTCTAGTAGTGAATTATTTTGGCATTATCATAGATATTAATTGGATAAAATAAAAATAGCACTAGATGGTTGATAATAAACCTTCAATTTTTTTTTCGTGATGATGTATAACAGAACCGTGTCACCCCTTTTAAAATTTGGTGTGTTTTAAGAAAAAAATGTCATACATTTTTGTTGACGCGTGCTTTGTCTAGTGAAAACTTATTTTGCACAAAAAGTTTATCATAGGCAAACTTTAAACAAGCAACTCGTTCCGAAATCACTGGATGTGTGTGTGTGTGTGTGTGTGGGGGGGGGGGTATGTATATTTATCAGAAATTACGTATTTTCCATCTAAAATTTATAATATCAAATTATCCATTTAAATTTTAGAATCTCACAAATTTATCCAATTTATTGTTTTTTCTATTAAAAATTATTTTGAAATTATGAAGTTTTTATTTTATCATTTATCAAAAATACGTGTAAGAAATGTTATGTCTTCTAATTAGTCTGTTTGTAAGGATAAATAACTAATTGCGACGCACACAAGAATATAACTAAATCTCATCGTGCATACATTAGAAATAGATTTTTTTTTTTTTACATTAACGTGCTACACATTTTTTTTCAATAAAAGATAAATGTGTACTTTATAAATATAAAATTACTTTACAAAATAAGGCAATAAATTGGATAGAGTTGTAATATTTTTAAATTTAGAAGTATAAATATAATATTATGAATTCCAGAAGAAGAAAAATGCAATTTCAAGTTTTTTGAGAAATATACATGAAATTCCCCTATTTTAGTTTGATAGGCTGTATTTTTGCCGAATTTTTTTTACTTTTATCATCTTTAAAAATAAAAATTAAATAACTATGATTTGATCAGAATTTTACTTTTGACACGGCCGGCCACAGTTTGAAATTGCGGACGAAATGCTTTTTTTCCCCTTGCCAAATCAGCTTTGATAAAATGTGGGCCCCAATTTTTTTCGTACCAGTACTTCCTGAACTATGTTCCTGATTTGCTTAGACTGTCCTCTAAATATTTAGAGCACATTTTCCTCCAAGTAATGAATTGTGTGATCAACAAGATTGCCCTCTCCTCGATCCTCTGTATACTTGTTTTGTGTTATGGGATGAACTCCATCCATTCTCTATTTGGCAGTTTAATCCCTAAGACCCTAACTCCTAGTTTATTTCCCTATAGACCCATTGTGTAAGTGCACTTACAGAATAAGTGTTTGAAAGATTCAGAATTGACTCGGCAGAGCAGAGGCCGAGATAAAGAGAAAGTATGGAGGTTAATTCACTCTTATTTTTTTATATTTAAATATGATTTTCTATATAATTTATAGTAAAATGACAAGCAACTGCAAAATTAACTCTCATTCTCTACTTCAAAATTTTATATGATTGACCTCATATATATTTAACCCATAATTTGAATGTCTTGACTCTGACCCTGCAGCAGAGTATGCACATATACATTTGGCAGTTCAATTTTTTTTTCGTTGACTTTTTCCATGGACATGTGTATCGTGCTAAATTGTACTTACTATACTTCATTCAGAAAAATGTTTATTGAATAAATATGGAATAATAAAATGATATAATTTTATCAACAAAAATTTTATGTAGCGAATATAGAAATAAGTAAAAAAATTAAAATGTTGAAACTCTGTATAGTAAAAAAAATTAAAAGATTTCTACAAGTGATTACAAAAGAGTTAAATCATTTAAAAAATCCATTACAATTTTAGACGCATCAAACATATTTTTAACTAAGAAAAGAAGCTAAATAAAGAAGAAGAAATAAGCATGCATGCGCTCCTATCAAAATACATAAGAATTAAAGAAGTTAATCTTACGGTTTATTAATTAGTAATAGAGGTATATAACTAAACATTTTAAAATCTATCTATTTTCATGGAGTATAAATTATGTATAAATGTTTAAAAAAATTTGGCACCGGTTATCCCCATGCCAGCTCAATACTTCCGGAGAAATCTTGGGGCGTCAATTTTGAATCAGACGGTTAAAAACACTGCTTGAATCAGACAATTTAACAGTCAAAACCGATTAGCGTTCATGCATGGTTGGTGCATATATGAAAATGCGGCCAACAAATGACACACACCAAATTTAACCATCGCAAAATTTCTAGCAGCCAACTACTAACAGAGAGGAACAAATTGCTCCTCGCCGTTACATGGACACTTGGCATCATACAACATTCTCTTGAAATTAAAATGTGAAGAACTTGCGCCAACACTACACATGAGTACATGCAGTACGTACTCATGTTCCCTAAGCTGACCATGATATTGTCCTGATACATTGTCTCAAATCGCTTTGTTTTAGATCTAATCCCGTATGATTATATTCCGACATATCACATTGTGATATGTTTCTATGCTGCAGGTGTTCTCACATATGCTCACACGTGCAGCAACACCTTCCTGGAAACTCAGTTAGCCAACCAAAAACTTGAACTAGTTTTTTTTTTTCTTCTTAATTTTCTGAGTAATCTTTTCAGCTAGCATATAACTGAAAAGTGCTGTACCTGGGTACCCAGTGCCAGTACTGGTGGTGGTGGGTTAACCTTCACTGTCACCAGTTGCAGGACCATATATGCACCATGCTTTTGACATATTTCTATAGCCTGTACAGGTCGATTTTTTTTTATTGATTGGAGATTTTAGTGTTTCCACTTTTAGCTTGCCACCTGGAGTGAGTCGGTGGTAATCAATGGCGGAATTAATCAAGAAATTGAGAGAGAGAGAGGAGGGTTGGATAAATAAGCTTTATGTAATTTTATTTTTTGAGAAGAACACATAGTAATATTCTTTGTAAAATTTAAAATTTTAAATGTCAGAACTGTAAAATTTTCACTTAATTAGGGGTGGAGCTTAGCCTACCTTTCTCTCTCACAACGTAGTTACGCTCTTGGTATGAATCCATCTTTATTTTTAAAGTTAAAACAATCAATCTGAGCTGTGAAATATGATCTTTATATGAAAATGTGCTAATTAATTATCAAAATTTACATTTTTTTTTTACTATTTGTTTAGATAGGTAGAAAAATTATTACTTTTGGATAGTCCGGAATTTTTAAATCAAGTGATTTTCTACTATTTTAAAAATAATAATAAAAAGACTATAAAAATGGAAAAATGTAATCTCCAAAGTATATTTGATTATTTTCATACAAATATCATATGTAACTTCTCGAATCGACTGTTTGAACATTAAAAAAAAAATTGACCCATCGCATTGGCCAATCTGCAATATGCATATTACCATTATAGGGAATTCGGGTAGGTTTCTGAAATAGTGCGAACTTAGACAGACCAGATTTTCAGTCTAATTCAATAAAACTAAATGTATGTTTTGCTATCCTTTTTTTTTTTTTTTTCTTTTCTGTCTTATCAGAAAATGTATAGTTTTGAGTTATATACGAAACTAATTAATCATCTGCGTGTGTCTTTATCATTCAGATTGCACTACTTGATCATCGCACCTATCAGAACCTCTCTCATCCTGATGTGATCAGATCAAATATCAAATCAGATCAATGAGCAGAAATTTCGGACTCATATATTGATGCAGCCCAATAAAACTTCATATATATTATAATTTTATAATTAACTGTAAATCACGGTTCAAAATATTGTGACATGTTAGTACATTTCTGGCCATAGTCTAAATCTTTCTAGCTAAGAAGCTACAACTTTTCCTGGCCGAATCGTCTTTTGAAAAAATCATTTAATTAATTTAATAATTACATGTAAGGCAAGTTGTTGTTTCCTTTATTAAAAAAGAGAGAGATGCTAATTATTTTCGGGATAATTTTGTTAAAAGATCGCCTATAGACAAACAAAATTAACACTTAACACAAGTATAACTAACATTTGAAACCCACATGACATGGTATTAGGCTCTTAATTAGCTCTTACTTTAAAAATGTTAGCCTTACCCAATTCATTTTTTTTATTTAATAATTTTTTTCAGTGGGTTTTCACTGTATCACATCTGGCAGCCGCTGCCCGATTTCAAAAAAAAAAAAACAAGAAGAAGAAGAGTTTTCACTGTATCATTTCTAGCCTATGACTAAATTAAAGCGCTTTACTGGGTACGCAGCGGTGGATCAACTTTCATTGTCACTAGTGGCAAGATCAATCAAATCGATCAAGCATGCTTTGACATTTGTCCATTAATTATTATTTCTAGATGCTCTCCTCTTATTTCTTGTCATCTCCGGGTGCTAAGAAAATTAAGAACTACAACTAAGAAATCGATATTCGGCTGTCTTAATTTGTAAATAAAAACTAAGAAAACTAAAGAAATGAGTAGAAGTGTTTTAAAGTCCGAACAAAGGATTAAAATTCAGACAAAAGAGACTAAAGAATGTGATCTTAATCCATACTAAAAAACCGGTATTCAGCATAATTAAGCGGCTAAGAAAACAAAAATACAGATTAAGCCTTAACAAACCTTAATCTGTTGTTTCTAAACAGTAATTCAAACTTCGAATTCAATTAATTACCAATACTGAAACTTAATTTCAGATTGGGAACATGGCAAAATTAAAATAAACAACGCTAGCTACAAGCCTACAATCAGATTGGGAAAAATAATAAATAAAGTGTAACCCAGATTATGAACAATCTGAGAAATGAATATTAATTATATACATGTAATACAAAGGAACGATAACAAAATGTAAAAATAAGCGCAAGCTGTAAGAAAAAAAAAAACTAATAAGCACAAAAACGAAGGGCTAACAAAAAGAACCAATAAATCCTACCTAATTTTGTAAATATAATTTTTATTCAATAAAAACTTAAGATCGATTGTCTACTACATTATCTAAAAAATAAAATGAAAGAAAACTACGCCACTATAAGAAATTAGAAACTAAGGAATATTTTTTTTGTTTTAATAAATATGATATGTGGATCAAAATCCTACCCTATTATATAAATATCCCTACCTAATTAATTCCGCTTAATTAAAATATAATTTAGCCCATATTGATAGAATTTCAATTCGGCTATCACAATCAACAATTGGTTCATGATTACTATTTTTAAACAGGTATATCCTATTTCATGGAAAATGACTAAACCAGTCCACCAAATCTTAGTTCCTGTAGCGTTATGAATTTAATTAAAATATCTAGTTAGTTATTTGTAGAATTGGGAATTTTCTATAAAAACAGTACCATATATTAATTAAGAAGTTCCCCACACTTTTAAGATGAAAAATGCATTAGTTTGAAGGAAAAAAATCCATGCATCTACCAAATTAATTGTCTTGCATTTATTTGAAGAAGAGATAATGAGACAATTAATAGAGTGCATGTCCCCATCTTTGATCTGCACGAAAATGAGTTGCACAAATTTTGAGTAAGGATTTTAACAGAACAGTTTTGGCTTCATACAACTCACAGACTATAGAATTAAAAAGTACTGCATATGATTTGTGCTTTCTATGAAGCCAAAGATATTCTGTTAATATCTTTACCCCAAATTTTTAATATGGAGAATCTCAAGTCTGCATCTACTGTCATAAAAGGGAATAAGATTTGATCCAAATGGTTTTGGACAGACACCATCTAAAGACTCTAAAAATCATACGATTAAAATCCAAACAGTCAATCCGAACCGCTCAACATGATTTTCATATTAAAATGTGCTCAGAGACCAAATTTTATATATTTTTGAAAATTGTTTACTATTTTTTTAAATACGTACAGCATCACGTTTTTGAACCAAAAACAGTGATTTTGTACATATCTAAAAAAATATTAAATTTGGTGCTTGAGCACATTTTAATATGAAAATCATGTCAAGTGGTTCGGGTTGACTATTCGAACTTTAATCGTTCGATTTTTAAAAACTTTGGACAGTGTCCGGTCCAAAGCCATTTGGACCAAACCTATCCCGCCATAAAAAACGACACCACCTCCACTGATATAGTAATTACGCGGACCGTCTCATGAAAAAGCAAATAGTTCAAATCTACATATTTTGATTTTTTTAGGAGAGATTTCTTTTTCTTTTCTTTTTTGTAATTTGAGTCATCAAATTTGTCTTAGAATGGACCACGTTTAAAATACGACATGTCTCTAGTCTCTACCATGCATCACCTCTACGCCGGTGATGTGCAGCTGGGAATCTTTAGTGATTTTGAGGTGTTGCGAGTTGTGTCATAAGTTTTACTATATAAGTGCATCTTAGTGCAAGGGCCAAAATTTTATGCAATGTTAAAGGGGGGTGTGTGTTGGCAAATATCATTAATAAACGGTCAATACATCTTTGACCGCTGCAGAGATCATTGAATTGAACAGAGATCTAGAGTAGGACTGTAGGAGGCACTAACTATCCATACCGCTGGAAATTATAATTTTATATGCACGGAATACGGATGCACCGTGCGCATTGTGCCCCCACCATTTTGTCGTACCTGCAAGTACCTTTGTCGGCGCGATCTCATCTAAAAAAATCTTTTCAATAATTCATACATTCAATAATCAGCTCAAGCTCAACTGAGGGTTAAAGCAGAGGCATACCGCATACAATAGTAAGTAGGTTGTAAATTATTTCAATAAATTCATACATTCATCAGCTAAACTGAGGATTTAAACAGAACCTCCTCAGGACTGTACGATAGTAAGTAGGTTATAAACAAGCTGAGCCGACTGAACCAAAGTTAGATCAAAGTTGAGAATTGAAATCTGCTGAAATTCTGAATTCAGTCGTCCAACTTTTTCTATGCATGAATCTCGAAATAGCTGGAATCTAGTGTACACATTTCAAAACAGCAAAGTATGGATTTCAAGAACACAGTTCACAAATGAGAATTTCAACAGATTTGTTTTCCAAACTTGAACTCGTAACGTATCAGAATTAGTCAACCCAACTCAAGCTCGCTCATTAACAACTCGTTTATGTGTATAGATATAAAATTTTCTTTGATTTGATATTGTGAGCTACGTATAAATTATAAATTGAAAAAAAAAAATTCTCTTCTTGCAAAAAAAAAATTCTCTTCTTGCAACGATAGACAATGTATCCGAACGTACGTAGAGTTAATGTTTAGAAATTTATTAATTTGAAAAGTATGCATAAATTTTGAATCCGCTAATGCTTCCTAAAACCGTACAAATCAAGCGCAAATTATTAATTTTACTTTTGGACCTTTTGGTGATGTAACCAAAAAATAGTTGGACATAATAAAGTCTGATTTGTACTGTTCCCCAAATCAATGGTTAGGAGGAAAATGACATGCACAAAAAGGTGTTGATAATTGTCACAAATCTTTATTACGTAAGATATATAATGTAGCTATTCAGAAAATGTTAATGCAAACAAAATACCATATCAGTAGGCTGATATGCACAGTACACACTATTGTACCAAGAAATCTGTCGGTCCGAATTGTTTTGTTGCTAGCACAGATATTTTACAATATTACTTTATTACTTTATTATGTATAATATAATTTACCTGATTTTTTAGAACGAGGAAGGTTATGGTACTATGTAGAGGGCAGATTAATATTTTTTATTTTTTTAATTTAAATAATCAATCTAAACTGTTTAATATAATTTCTATAAAAAAATTATGACTAAATTTTACATTAGTAGAATTTTTACTAATTTTTAAATAGATAATAAATCACTAGTCTGAAATGATCAAGTGATTTTCTATATCTATCTAAAAATAATAGTAAAAATCCTAAAAAAATATAAAAAATTTGACATACAAGTGTATTTTTATATAGAGATCACATTGAACAGTTTAGATTTTGAAAATAAAAATATTAACCTATAGTACAGATTGGGGATCTAAAATAGTAACGGCATAACACGTGTCTGTCACATGTTGTGTTTCACGTGTCTCATGTCGTGACCATCTTTTAAAATTTTGGCATGGCACGGCACATCACGCGAAAGGTTCGGTTACGACACGTCACTTCACGGGAAATATCTGATCACAGCACGATACAACACGTAGTTACAAGAGTCATGTGTAATTAGGACCCGTTAGATCTTTATCGAATAGTGAATCTTGAAAAAAAACTAACTTAAATTATGAAAGAAATAATTAAACGTGACTGACGTGATCAGTCACATTTGAACACCTCAAGGCGTTACTAAGTACTGCAACCATCCTTTCAAAATTTGATCATGGCATAATATGTATTGAGAACCCTACCTAGTACCGACCAATATGAGCTATACATAGTACCGTAGCGTCACTCGTTTAGAATTTCTTTATATTATTATAATTAGTAATATATATGGGTGCTAATGAAAAATGTCCCAATAATTAAAAGCGCGGCAGCGACAGAGGAGCCGACGCTGAAGAGACAGATTCAGAGCTTTAAATTAGCACACGAGATGGATCAGTGTCAGCGAGCGACTGTGAGATTAAATGAATCATGCATGAAAATGATGATAAATGATATGATATATGTATATTGCTCAGTGCTAAATGCTAACAAGAGAACTATATATGCGGTCCATGCGGATACTGATAGCAGTAGCTTAATTACGCCAGCTTGGTCTAAGCTGGAACTGACAAGATAATATATATATAGATCTGTGTTCTCTGATTTCACTGTATGTGCTGGATCCTTTCTCCGTACCGCCGTGCCAACGTACGCCCGTACCTCATTGTATCTCGTTCTTGTAATTAATTTTTTTTTATAACTTGCTAGGTAGCGTTGGGAAATAATAATGTATATGGGAGATGTGGAACCTAGCTAGGGGCGTTTTAAATTATTTGGTAAATAAATTTCGTTTTTATCCAGCAGTATTTTGCCGACTAACTTTAAAAAATATATATATCAGGCTAGAAAAATAATTGCAAATATATACCTACTGGAGAAGAGAATTTGTGCTACTATATCTGGATGCAGGGCAAGTAAAATTAAAATGATGACCTCTATGAAAGAATTTAAAATGAACTAGATACCAAATTACTTTAAAGGTGTTGGTATTTTTCTCAAAAAACTTTAAAGGTATTAGTATTTTTTTAGTATTAAAGTAAGTAAATGAAGTAATATTGAATTAAAAAAAATCAAAATACCTTGATACACTGTATTAATAAGTAAAAATAGTGGCGGAGCCACTTTGAATCAAGAGTAAAAAATCGGACATAAGTTTATATATAATGAGATTATTGCCTACCTCTAAAGTCTAAATAATCCATAGTGTGAATTAATTAGTTAATTCATAACAGACTGCAGACTAGTCGTACTCGTAAAAAAATTTGTCTACCTTGATAAAAATTTTGGTAAACCCCCTGACTAACATAGTTAGGATAAAATAATAAAGCTAATTAAGATCTTTGATGGTTAAACTTTATTTTATCCATGAAAGTGTTATAATTTTATTCCATCTTATTTCTCAATAAAAAAAGCACTTCCATTAATGCATTAAAGTGTCTTAAACTACTTAAACTATCTACTTCATTAATTTATTTGTCAAACATATACATCGTGCATAGCTAGCTAGAATGATGCGTGACTGCATATTGAAATGGCCGCTTGCATTGATGTTTAGACCAATTGGGTATATTTTTGTTTGCATCTCCATAAAAAGTTCTTTGTAAAATTAAATTGTGCTCATGCTAGCTAGTGCCGTAAGAACATTCCATGAGAGAAACATAATGTGTTTTAATTAATCAGTAGATTAATTATTAAGAAGAAAGAAAAGAAAAAAGAATGCAGAGAACCTCAATCATACTAGCTAAGTAAAACAATACATCTCTTTCATGCATGCTTAG
Source organism: Carex cristatella (assembly GCA_024447775.1). Classification (NCBI taxonomy): domain Eukaryota; kingdom Viridiplantae; phylum Streptophyta; class Magnoliopsida; order Poales; family Cyperaceae; genus Carex; species Carex cristatella. Next base: position 5,577,413 of record JAJHPF010000018.1, read on the forward strand.
TTTCTTTATTTGTTTTTCATTTTATTAAGGATAACGCACTCATGCAAGTTGTTATCTTAATCTGGTGAGTGCGACTTTTAATTATCAAGGAAGAAAAGGAGACGTATGAACTCCTTCTAGAAAAAAAAAATAACAATAAAGTTAGCATCAATTTCGTTCCGTGTGCTGTCGCACATCACAACCATATATATACAGAGAGAGATGGACTATGGTACTCTACGCTATATCTTCATTTTAAAAATTCAAACATCCGATCCGAACCGTTAAATATGTTCTTCATATTCAAATGTGCTTGGAGACCAAATTTTATATTTTTTGGATTTTTTTTGCTATTTATTAAGCCACTTTGAAAATCTCAGATCCGCTGTGAACAGTAAAAAAACAGTAAAAATTTCTGGACTATCAAATCTGCGATTTTCAAAGTGGCTTAATAAATAGCAAAAAAATTCCAAAAAATGTAAAATTTGGTCTCCAAGCACATTTCAATATGAAGAACATGTTCAACATTCGGATCAGGTGTTTGGATTTTTAAAATGAAAATATAATGCCGTAGAGTATCAACCAATTTTACTCTATAGAGTACCATAGCCCAACTCTCTCTCTCTCTCTCTCTATATATATATATATATATATATGAGTAAAACTAGGGTGTTTACAAGTCTCTTTGTGAACTCAACTCTAAAACCTATCAAATCAACTTTAAACGATGAATCCAAACCGTTGAAATCCTTCTATCTAATTAGTGATGCGTCTACATGCAAAAATTTTAAAGATTTGAATTAATTTAGTATATTAGGTAGAAGGATTTCAACTGTTTGAATTTGTCGTTTGAAGTCAATTCAATAGGTTTTAGAGTTGAGTTCACAAAGAGGCTTGGTGAACTTAAGAGCACCCTAGTTCTACTATATATATATATATAGAGGAGGGTTCTAATGCCTGATCTTTTCATACCTCACCCATAACTCATGTTATATATCTCCATTTTTAAAGTCCAAACTATCGATCGGAACCATTCAACATGATATTCATGCTAAAATATGCTTGGGGATGAAATTTTATAATTTTTTTAATTTTTTTACTATTTTTTAAGATAGATACAAAATCACTGTTTTTTAACAGTCCAAATACAGTGATTTTGTACCTATCTTAAAAAATAGTAAAAAAATTGCAAAAATTAAAAAATTTCATCCCTAAGCATATTTTAGTATGAATATCACGTGGAACGGTTCAGATCAATAGTTTGGACTTTAAAAATGGAGATGTATAACATGAGGTATGGATGAGGTATGAAAAGATGAGGCATTGGAACCCTACTCATATATATATATAGAGAGAGAGAGAGAGAGAGAGAGTAAATCTAGGGTGTGACGTGCTCACTAAGAGGGTTTGGTGAGCACAACTCCAAAAATATATCGGATCGGCTTCAAATGACGAATCTAAACTGTTGAAATCTATGTACTTCGTGAGTGATGTATGTACATGCAAAATTTTGGAAGTTTCAAACTCATTTGCTATGAGGTCAAGCGGTCAAAGTAATGAATCTTTTAATAAGTTATTCTATTAGTTGTTTTATATTTTCATTTTTCATCATTATTTTGACCGCTTGACCTTGTAGCAAATGAAATCGAAACTTCCAAAATTTTGCATGTACATGCATCACTCACGAAGTATATGGATTTCAACGGTTTGGATTCGTCATTTGAAGCCGATCCGATGTGTTTTTGGAGTTGTGCTCACCAAACCCTCTTGGTGAGCACGTCACACCCTAGATTTACTCTCTCTCTCTCTCTCTCTATATATATATATACAGTTTAAAATGAACCGACAAGTCAAAAGAAAAGTTTCCCTAAAAAAAAATCAAAAGGGAGTTTTATCCGAGGATGGTACTCTATAGAGTGATAAAAACGTGTCGTGATCAAACTATCGAGAGGTGGTCACGGCACGTGAGTCACATCGTATTCAAATGTGCCGTGTTCAAACATGATTGGTCACGTTTAACTATTTTTTTTCAAAATTTATGTTAGTTTATTCAAGGTTATTTCTAATTACACGTGACTCATGTGATTACACGACGTGCCGTGCCAAATTTTCAAAAGATGACCACGACATGTGCCACATGTCACGGCACGTAACAGTCACACGTTCTGTGACATATAGAGCTGGCTCTGCCGTGCCACTTTTCTCACTCTAGTAGTAACCACTAATATAATAACATTTTTCATAGAAATCTTATATTTGATACTTAAACTGCAAAAAAAAGAAAATATTAAGTCTCATATATCAAATAAAATTGTTATCTATTTGTTTTCTACATGAATGAATTGTTGAAGTATTTTATTTTTTTATGGGCATTATAATTTTGAAAAAAATAGTACTCGAAATTATTCATATTAGTTGAAGCATTATGTATGGTAATTAGAATAAAAAATTAATGCAATTAAATCCGAATTTAATTCTCTGAAAAAACAGGTTGATTCAAGACATAATTTTAAATCCCAACTCAGCTAAGGACAGAATTTATTTGTGAGTCATGAGCAATTTGTTTTTGTTTTATTTCATTTGAAAAAAAAAGTGACAGAATTTTAATTTCCTACTCTCGAAGGAAAATATTTTAATAATCGATAATTGAAGGACAGTATTTTTTAAGTATCTATTATTTTTTTATTTTAATTTATCCTTCAACTGAAATTGGTACGAGACGGAATATATTATGTATATCTGTCCTTCCTATGTTTCGAAATTAACCTTTTAATATTTTTAGAAAATCAAATCGAAAATTTTCTTATAATATATGTTATTTCGGTTTTAGCATTCATATTTTTTTAATTTATTGTATTTAAGAATAGTAAAATAGCAGCATAAAATTTTCAGGCATTTAATTTTTTTTTATACATATATATTAATCGAGAAAAATTATTTGTTGTAGTTGTACAGCATAAAATATTGTGATCTTCATAAGAAAAATAAAAATAAAATAAAAGAACTAGACAACTATCCCTCTGCCCAAATGATTTTACAAAACTATGCTTGCTTAATCTACAATGGCATGGGTTACAACCGATATTTTTATTAATGAAAAATAAAATAAAGTAAATATCTCATTTTATTAGGAAATCGAAATATAGAAAAAACATAATTGATTATCCCGTCTTCCGGTTGGTATACAATTTTCCGTCCAGATTAATGATATGCTAATTTAAATCTTTAATCCCGTTAAGTAAGAAAAAAAAAACAAAAAACTTGGACGGGATAGATTATCCCGTCCAACAATATAGCAATATTTTTTTTGGGTTTTTTTATCCCATAAGAAAATAAAAAAAAAAATTGCTACAATGACGGACGTGATGATCTATCCCGTCCAGTTTTTTTTATCACTAATTAGAATAAAATTAACGGAACATGATGGTTTATTCTATCCAGCTATAGTATTAGACAGAAAAAACCATCCCGTTTTTTCTATATTTCAAGATCTCTTTTTGTAATATTATTGTATTTTATTTTCGATTAAGAAAAAAAAATAGGGGTTTCAATTGTATTATGGCATCATGACATCACCCTTTATAGTGCCTAGTAAATGTTTACATGTAAATTAATGAGAAATATTTGGGTAAACTATAATTGTGTTAAATTTTTAATTGACCGGAATAATCGGATAGACATGTCAGAATAAAAAAAATAGATAGTAGTTTCGAGGAAGGTGTCTCTTTCAATTTGTCGGAGAAGCATAAAATATGGGCTCAATTGAAGCATGAATCAAGATAAAATCATCAATTCAATTAGTTAGGTAAGGAAACAACACTACCTAGAATGGTTTTAAAAATTCAAAAGAACAAAAATAATAAAAAAAATTAGTAAAGCAAAAGGCTTTATCTCTAGGTGCCACGCGTCCCAAAAGAGGTGCATAATTTATGGGAAAAAAACATGTTTTTAATTAAGCCGCTCATGATGCTCAGATTGAAAGCTGGTGGGTTACTGATTAAGCTTAATTGGATAATTTATCTTCTGTGACACAATCCATGTGTGTGAATATGAAACTATTTGGATTGTTGTAATTATCAACATGATTTTTCTTTAAAGAAATTTGATCTTTAATATTTAAAAAATGAAAATACTAATCAAATCGTAATTTAACTACAAGAATGGAACACTATCCGCAATGGATTCTGTCAGTATACCCTCACGGATACTACCGTTGCTAATAGAAAAAATACATTTTTGTCAGTGTACCCTCGCGGATAGTCATTATTCTGTCTGCTTGCAAAATTAGTGAAAGAAATGAAAAATGTGTCATTCATGTTAGTCCAGTGTTTTTAATTGTCGATACATGTAACACATATGTGTATGTTGCTGCACTTAGAATGGCATGCAGTCTCATACATACGAAGTTCATATGTGGTCATTTAATACTCCATGCGGCTAAGAAAATAATTTGAGTTGGGGAGGTTGAAATCCTTGACCTATAGAATGTGGGAAGGAGAACAAACGTACCAGGCAAGATATAAATTAAGTTTATTTTATCTATATTTCTTTAACAATGCATAATAAAACTGTATATGTACTTTCGCATTCAAATCCGTATATGCAGTATGCACTGCCCTTCTACATGTATAAACAAAATCACATGTTAAAACACTCCATGTTAAATACTTACAACATAAATAGAGAATTGTATCTGACACAGTTGTTTAAGACAAATGTCTTCCGTATTAAAAAAAAAAATCATAAATTTAAATCTAAGAATTTATAAAAAAAAAAAAATCTTGATGACATAAACAATGTTATACATATTCAACGTAACTTTTTACAAAATGTAACAAACTCTTAAGACAAAATATGCTAAAATTCTCGATCTGTGCTTAATGTGCGTAGCGGTTGACGCTGATTTAGTTTTAAAAACAGTAGAAACAAACAGGATCAGCTACAAGAACATTGCCACAGAAGAATCTAATTAATCCATAATTTAGTTTTAAGCACAATTTTATCTATAGATGCATTCCTTCCTCCAAGAGACATGTTAGGAACAAGCCCTTTCTTTGAGGCTTCCAAAAGCATAGTTTGTTAGTTTAAATCACATGAAGCAAATGATTATATGGTACAAATGATTGGGATACCAACAACTTGATAAATTGTTGATCATATGCTTGATTTAGGTGATTAGCTTTGCTAAATAAACATATATATATATATATATATATATATATATATATATATATATATATATATATATATATATGTTAATTAATTTACTAGCTGTTTCCTAACAATATCACATGCATAATTTGTGTTTAGAGTTCTGTTGTTGACCAAATGATACAGGCTTAATTTATACCTTAATCATATGAGCAAACCGTGTAAAGAATTAATTAGCAAAAAAAATGGTTATGAGGTTAGGTTGAACATTTTTTATTTTTTATTGATTTTTGGTCAAAAAAATATCTATAACCCAACTATGAAGTGTCACCTCACTAAAAAATTAATTTTTATTATAGAAGTCACAGTCAAGTTTAATTAATATATTTAAGCTCCGACATTCTATTAAGCTCTCTTAATGAACAAGATCAAATACTGTAATAGATTTGATAATAAAAAAGGGTAAAAGAAACTCTTCTGAATTATAAAAGTTAAAATATATCCTTCTGATAACTAGATTAGCTTTTGAAAAATTACAAAAAAAAAATAGTTTAAACAAACATAAGATAGAAACTTAATTTACCAAAATGATAATTAAAAAGTAGTATAAGAACTGTAAAATTTCTCCACTATTATTCAACGACAAGAGTAAATAAACTCAAGCGTTTGAATTCAATTATAATATAATCTAAATACAAGTTATCTAAATTTTACAGAATTCACATACAATTTCATATCTAATTAGAAATTAAGGATTTAAATACATATCTATATCTATTCTTGTAGTGAAGGGTCGAATTCAGATTAATTAGATGTTATAGTTAAAAAAGAATTAATTTAGTAAAATGTACTTACGTATAACACTAATAAAAGTAATTATTTGATGAGATAAATAATGGCTTTAATTAAACTACTTTATATTAATGATGAGTATGGCTACTATATGACATCGATGTTATTTCGGGCGGTAGTGATACTAATTTCAAAATCTATTAAATAAATTTTAAACAACAAATTCAAATTGAATGGGTTATTTTTTAAGCACCAACTTAATCCGTAAGATGAATTCTTTTTTAAGATCCATATGTAGATTCGATAAACTATGAAATATATTTTTTTCAAATTAATATGAAAATTGATTCAATATATTCGAATTATATTATTGGATTTTATATATTTATTGAAAGGTTTGATAAACACTGAAGTCCGTTATTTTTTTCTTAAAAAGAAAACAATGCGGTAGCCGTTGGAAGCCTTTAGTCCTTGCAAAATAAACCGAAATTTTTATTAATAGAAAAATTAAGAAAAAAATATCGACAATAGAGAAGCAGTTCTCGAAAATTCGAAATTTTAACAAAAATGTGATGGTATATAGCGTCCTCTTAATCGAAATATAATTAGCGAAACAACGTTAAAAAAAAATGTATAGACATTATAATGGAGAACGTTCAGGTACAACATTCTGTTTTTTTTTTCACTGTTTCATTAATTAGCAGTAATCTAATTTTGCTTATTAAGACGTTGTTGTCTATAACGTTCAGAGCATCACGTTTTTCTTAGATATCGATTTTTTTAGAACTATTTCTCTATTGTGATATATATTTTTTTAATTTTCCTATTAATAAAATTTTCGGCAAAATAAAGCCCTCTTATTTACTCGATTATTCTATCCGTCAATTAGAAATTTAGAATGCCTCAGCCTCCGACAATAAATCATTTAAAAAATTATCACGACTAAGTTAGTTCGGTCTACCACGTGGCAAACCACTAACAAACAGTTCATCCCGCACGAGTGACAAGTGTTCGCAATGGCGCCTTCATTCTTTTCTCCCGCTATAAAAAAGAAACCTTTCCTCCTGTTCTTCACCACAAACTGCAACTTTAATACTTCGCATTTCACACAACCTACAAAGAGAGAAACGAGAAACCAAAATCCTTAAATCCACACAGACATAGCATCAAATCCTGTACAAAAATGGCATCAAACGCAGCATACTACGACACAGCCATGGACTCTCCTAAGCTTTGTCAAGATATCTTCTCCATTTTAGAGTCGCAATTCCTCTCCGGTGCCTTAAAACCCTCATTTCCGGCAGTCTACACAGCCGGGAAGGTGCGGATCCTCTCCATCGACGACAGTGCCGGGGACCTTGCCGCAGCCTCCCTCATCCACCTCGAATCTTCCCTCCGCCACCTTTCAGGCGACCCGTCCGCCACCCTCTCCCATTTCTTCGACCTTGCTGTTGGATCCGGGTCTGGTGCTCTCCTTGCCTCCCTTCTGTTTGCTAACAATCTCTCTGCTGAGAAGGCTTCTCTGCTTGTGTCTGAAATCCAATTAGAGAAATCCAAAACCCAAACCCGTTTCGGGAGGTTATTTAAAAAGGAGAGTAAAGTATTCAACAAAGTATTTGGAGAGGCAACTCTTAAGGATGCGTCTAAGCCTCTGCTTATAACATGTTATGATTTGAATACCGGTGCCCCGTTTGTTTTCTCCCGGGCGGATGCTGTTGAGGCAGACGGGTTTGATTTTAAGATCCGAGATGTGTGTGAGGCTGCCATATGTAAAAGGAAGGTGAGAAAAGAGGTGAAGTCTGTGGATGGGGAGACGAGAGTACGGGTCCTGGATGCGGGTGCAAGCTCAAACCCAACTGCAGTGGGGATCACTCATGTGATGCACAACAAGCAGGAGTTCCCCTTTGTTAATGGGTTGGAGGATGTATTTGTTTTGTCAATTGGTGGCAATGGAGCCTGTGTTAGTGATGCTGCCAGTGTTGCCAGAGCTTGTCAGGCAGATATGGTAAGTGAAAATATCTAATTGCTGATGCATTTAACTATTTAATCTCAATTGGGTGCATCATAAAATAAGAGAAAAATAAGTTATCATTGTTATGGTTGTGAGGGTATTTGTGGAATTTTGATTTTTGATGTTCTGAGTTCTGACTTATTTTGATTGACAATGTAGGTGGATCAGGCAGTCGCAATGGCATTTGGAGAGATGAGGAAGAGCAATTATTTCAGAGTTCAGGTACTTTCTTATAATTCAATTGCAAATATGTTGTTTTTTTTCCCAAAAGAACTGAGCGTTCTGATTTTCTGAACCTTGTAAATAAGCTGGTATAATGTCAAAGCTTTGTACTAGCGATTCAAAGAAACAAAGTGCAAACATTATTGTATTCTTTCTAACACTAACATTTCTGACAAAAATTTTAACAGGAAAATGGAATTAATGTTGGATCACCAGCAGAGGACATATTATCCGAAGCAAGCGTGGAGTCCGTCTTGTTTCAAGGAAAGAAGATGATGAAAGAAACGTATGCAGAACGGCTCGAATGGGCAGCCGGGCTGCTGCTCAAAGAACAACAAAGAAGACAGCAGAGCAAGATACCCACCGTTTTCATTAAACCAGCGGTAACGCCTCCCCGGACGTCATCATCATCAGCAATGACATTGACCACGCTTACGGGCTCTTCTGAATCCCCTAGATTTTGATCTAAAAATGCCCTGTACATCTTTTGATTCTTTGTTTTTCTTTTATTTATTTTTTTTATTTTTCTGGGAATTTTCTTAGCCCTTGTCATCGAGAGAGGGCACCGTCCCATAGGGAGACGGAGGAAGAGAAGAGCAGTAGTAGAGAATTAGTTAGATATCATGTTAAGGTCCTTTGAAACCGCCATGCATGAAAATGAGGATTTTACTTTTTAAAGAACTAAGCTACCGGTTTATTGAAGCAAATGACTATAGATTTGTTATATTTCATGTCCTCCAATTATGTTGCTCAAGAAATTAGCAAAACAGCAAATGAATATACGATACACTTTCAGAGGTTTCATTGTCGATAAGGATAACCGTGAACATTCTAGCAGATCTTTATAAAAGGGAAATAAATCTGCTGTTATTCCGATCCTACCTGTTCAAATTTTTCTAGTTACGTGCAAATCTCAACAAAATAAATTTTTCGTGCACGAATCTAAACGAAGATTAACGGTTGAGATCGGAATATAAAGGTTCTGAAGATTTATTCCGTATAAAAAATCATCGGCATTCCGCATTCAAGCGCCACTTCTTTTCTACAAAATTTTTTAAGACTGCTTGTGATAATTTGATAAAAATGATCTTCTTATCTGTATATTTAGTTTGTCCTTCTATTGTAAGAAGCGGGGATAATCGTTAATCGATGGGTATTATATCAAGTTCAGTCTGGTGTTCCATCAGTGTTCGATAGCATTAAGGTTTTTTTAAGGAACGCTAAAAAGGATTAAAAAAATTTAAGATCAATACCTAATTGTATTGATGCGTGCCGTCCGAACCACATCAGGAGTTCAAGACACTCTCACCATGGCTCCTACTTTTCGGGCCAGACTAGATATAGGCCGGACCCGGAGAGTTGGATCAGAGGGCCTAATGAAGCCCATTTTCGTATTCAATGCCCATAGAAAAGTTTACCGGACTAGATAGGCCTGGTATGTGATTCGATCACGTACTAGATTTATTTTGGAAAAATTCCCTGTGTACCCATCTAAATTTTTGAAATAGCCAATATTCCCATCAAACCATCATAATATCTAATATTCCCATACAAATTTAACATTCTTTCTTCTATCCCCATTAATTCATTTTACTTTTTATTTAATTATTTTAAAAATCTAATTGACCATTATGCCCCTCTGATTGTAACTTGACATTTCCATTAATGTTTAAACATAATTTTTGAGAAACGATGTTTAAACTGGATTGAATTTACATGTGAGGAAAGACCCTTTGTCTTGACGCCTATTTCCTCTCGCCAATCTTAATATTTCCTTCCTTTTTTTCGGTGCAAGAAAATCTGAATTTGACGATTTAGTTGAATCGGTGAAAGGCTCGGTGACTCTTCTCATTTGACGATTCAGTTGAATCTGTAAATTGTATTTCAGTTTTTTTATATGTATTTATTGAATTTCTGTTCAGTGTGATTTTTATATTCCAACTTTATGGAGCTCAATAAGTACACTGTGAGTTGCTCGATGACTTTCAATTTCTGCTCATGCTCGTATATGATTGTTGTTGGGAATTTGGTTGTTATTTGTATAGTCAATTTCAAGCATTCCATGATCTTGTAAGCATTTTAAAAGAAAATAAAACAAGGGATAATGATAGGGACCTAGTTGCAGTTTTTTTTGCATTTTGTTCTGACAGCTGAGTTGTTCAGGCTTTTGTAAACGCTTTTGTAAACTAATTCATTCGATACTAAGTTCTTTTGAGCGATTGTACCGGTTTATGGAAATTCAAAGACAACCAAGCCTCAAGTCTTGTATTGGTGTACCTGTACCGTACTGGTAGTGCACCAGTATCTAAACAATAGAAAAATAAAGAACCAAACAATGCTGGTGTTTGGGTGAATGAAGAGCAAACCTGAGAAATCTCATATATCCTAATTTTTTTACTTAACTACCCTTAAAGATTCATATGGTCCGCTTTGTTTGGAAATTGTTTCAGTATTGCAATGTAGCTTTTGAGAATTGAAATATGGAAATTATCTATTGGCACCAATAAGAGTTGATGAGCAAGTAAAAATGGGTGAAACAATATCAATTACTCAAGCAAGCATACCAAAGACACCGAGTCGGAGGATTTCTGTGCGCGTGAGATGTAGCTGCGTTAAGGAGTGAGATGACTTCGATGCACGAGATGACGGGGTCGGCAGAGGAGGAGCGGCACGGGGACCGCTTATGGCGATTTGTGTTTAGGAAAATATCGGTAGCGTAAAAGAGAATGACAGCATACTAAGAAGAAAGAACAAAAATTAAAAACACTGGACACCTTCGTTAAAAAACAAAGGGCATAATGGTCAATTAGGGTTTTAAAATAATTAAATAAAAAGTAAAATGAATTAATGAGGATAGATGAAAGAATGTTAAATTTGTATGGGGATATTGGATATTATGATGGTTTGATAGGAAAAATCAACTAAACTAGCCAATGGAGCAAAAAATCAATAAAAAATGGCCTACACCGGTTTCCCAAACCGGTGTAGAATTAAAGCCCTCTTCTGCACCGAACCCCGAAACCGGTGCAGAAAATTCCTAACCCGGTCGACCCATTTCCTCACCAAGCTGTGGACTCGCCACAGAAAATCCACAAAAAGCCCTACACCGGGTTGGGAATCCGGTGCGGCTTGGGTTAAATTTTTTTCCACTCGAGTCGCCTCTCTGTCTCCTCTCCTTTCCTCCTTTCTTCCTCCTTTCTTCCTCCTCTTTCTTCCTCCGAACTCCTCTCGTTTTTTTTTCTTTTATCCTCTCCAAATACTTCACTATTTTTTCATTTAATTGTTTCAAAATTCTTGTATCGTCCAAGAGAGTTTCCAAACTCTTTCGATCTACGATTTTAACAAGGTATTAATTTGGCCAAATTTTGTATCATATTTTTTTATAATTTTTAATTTTGGCCGAATTAAATTGAATAACTTATTTAATTGAGTTTGTTTAGTATATTTAGTCTTTTTTTTGTGTAATTTAGTGTTCAATTAGCAATTGGCCTCAATTTAGTGTATCTGTAGTATTAATTTGTGTAATTTAGTGTAATTTGTGAAATTTAGTATAATTAGTGTAATTCGTGTTATGTAGTATAACTTAGTATTAGTTTGTGTAATTTAGTATTAATTTGTGTTATGTAGTATAATTTGTGTAATTTAGTATAATTTAGTATAATTTGTGTAATTTAGTGTGATTTAGTGTGATTTAGTGTGATTTAGTGTAATTTAGTGTAATTTGTGTAATTTAGTATAATTTAGTGTAATTTGTGTAATTTAGTATAATTTGTGCTATGTTGTATAATTTAGTATAATTTTTGATAAATTTTCTAACAATACAATAATACATAATTCATAAATAGTTAAAATGTCATTCGAAATAACAATACAATAAAAGTGTCGTTGGAAATATTAAGAATACAATAAAAGTGTCATCATAATAATACAATAAGATATATTAAGAGTCATCAAGAGCGTCGAGTTGATGAAGCCGATGCACCTAACACAAAATGAAAACAATTTAGTTCAATTTAAAATAGATATCAAGCACATTGTTTGTCCATTGAATTTTTAAATTTTTATACCTGAACGTTTAGCTTTAGAAGTCTGTTGCCGAATCCTGGTAGGAGCCTCCATTTTGTCCATTGGCATGCACATTCGTTTGTGTTTTCTCCTACCCTTATTTATTTTGTTTGGATCTGGCCTTATGATGGGCCCGTGATACAATGGCAAATCCCGTGCATTTCCAAATCCCTTGAATTCTCCAGACCAGGTGTTTATATAATTTTGTAAGCTAAAATATGGACTTACATAGTCGTTATGATTTAAATTTCTGAAGAAGCAAACTGCAAGAACATGGTTACATGGGATGCCTGTTAATTGAGGTCTCTGACACACGCATGTAGGCATTCCTTCTGGAGAAAAGGTAACACTATACTTGATTTCGCCTCAAACACCCTACAATTTAAAAAAAAAAATCAGATTTCTTGCATTGATTTGAATTTAAAAAATAGTACATATATATGGCACTAAGGAATGGTTGACTTACCGTCTGAAGAAGTCCATCTTTATCGACAACCTCATAGTTGTTGTGGCCAGCATACATCGATCTGACTTCGTGCTTTCTTGCTTTTTCCCTACGACGATGTAAAAGCAGTGTAATGTTCAAGGAAAAATCCAATCCTGTAGCCTCCCACCCAAACGCGGCCTCCTGTCTATCTACAAACCAGTCGACGCACTTGTAAAATGTTTTCTCAACAAGTGCACACACAGGTAGTTGTCTGGCCACCTTGAAAACACTGTTTAGTACCTCAGAGCCATTAGATGTCATTATACCCCATCGATTAAGGACTCCATCATGCACTTGTGTCCACTTATGCAGAGCCAAAGGCTCTTCATCATTACTGGGATTTCGTTTACCAATTTTTATGATGTATTCGTGTGCTTTGGTATCTCTTTGCTTAATTATATCCATCCCCTCTTCAAATCTCCAAAAAAAAATTTTGCAACATATTTCTTGAAAACCAAGCGGAGCCACTTCTGAGGGAATTTTTTCCAAACATTTGCAGCAATATGCTGTGAATACAATCGGTGGACAGCTTCATTCTTTTTCTCGCACTATCCCAGACTGGGTGCCTCAAACACTCCTCGTATAGCAAGGTGCTGGTCCGAGAGAACACATATTTTTCCTAGACCGACAACATTAATACGCAACTAATTCATAAACCAACCCCAATTGGGGAGATCCTCCTCTTCACAAACTACAAATGCAAGTGGCAATAGTTGTTGCTCTGCATCATAAGCACAAGTCATAAAAAGTTTACCTTTGTATCTTCCGGATAGGAACCCGGCATCAACACTGATAACGGGTCGGAGATGAGGCCATGCTTGAATACACGGCCCAAATGCCCATGCAACTCGGTTGAAAATATTAATATTATACTTGTCCGATGGTTCATGTTCAAGTAGTTACAGTGTACCTGGGTTAGATGCTTTGATGGCACCCAAAAGCAATGGCAGCAGCTCGTAAACATATCAGCCATTGCAAGTTCCCTACCTCTCCACAACTTGTTATACGAGGGTGTTACTGTCCCAAATTTCACCTTTGCCTGACCGTTTTAATGCTTAACTCCATATTTTCTTGATAACCAGGTTTAATAATATCAGCAATTCTTCTGGCAGTCATTTGTGCATTATCCAACTTTTTAGCATTTCCAAAACATGTGTGAACATATGGGTTGGTGGAAATTGTTCATGCACCTGTTGGTACTGCCGTTGCATATAATTTCCATTTGCATTTAGGATATCTACATGCAACTCGATACTTGGTTTTGCTGTTGTTTAGGGTGTCTGGCTGTATATTTTGGGTATGTGAAAATCTCCAAGTTCTGATACTAGTTTGGCTTTGGATTCGAACATTTGACCTTCAGCAAATTTTTCATCTAATCTGGGGAGTTCCTTAAGAAATGCACGATTTGCGTATGGCATCGGCACATCATCGTGGAATGAGGAACATGGATGCCTAAGACCTCGATTGATGAATGGGATCGACTTGTGCACTCTTTCAATATTTCTTGGGCATTCATTTCAGCCTCATATTCGTTCATATCTGAGTCTTGACCTTCAACCGAATCATCATTATCAAAAGAACTTGTATCAGAACATACATTTGGGTCTGATTGCTCATTAGGGTCATCACTGGTCTGAACTACAGGTGTGTCTGTGGTTTCGGGTACATTGCCCGAGTAAGGATCAAAGTCGGTCTGAACCGACGGTGTGTTGCTCCCTCCAGGCAAACTATTTGGGCACGGATCATAACTGGTTTGGTTTGTACGCTGCTGCGCCTCAGCTACCAATTCTATAACCTTAAATCCGGCTACTTGAGGTGCAGTTTGTTTAATGACATCCCAAGTTTTCTCATTTTCTATCCGAAATAGAGAGAAATGGTACGATCTAGGTGGTCCAGTGTTCAAACGTGCCCTGATCGTCAATTTGACTCGACTCGGAAGCAATTCAAGTCCAACATATATTTGCCGTCTTACAACAGCAAAACTAGTAGAATTGGAAACGGTAAAGGTAAATGCAGCCCCTATGTCATAACCAACACCGGTTGGAGTGCTTTGGAGGTTACCCCCATAATACACATTGATCAATAGTAGAGACATTTTGCTGAAAAAAAAAACAAACACAAAATTAACTCTAATTATTTTTTAATATGAGTTAATTTACTGTTGTAAAAAACCTAGTTGTAAAAAAACTAGGTTCATATTTAGTGTTGTAAAAATATAAAATTTGGTGTTGTAAAAAAATATAAAATTAACTCTATTTATTTGTTGTAAAAAAATTCTTAAAAAAATATAAAATTTTGACCAAGCAATTCAAGAACCCCCCAGATTTCACAACACTAAATATTTAAATATTAGTTTCTAACTAAAAATTTTAAATATTTAAATATTTAAATATTAGTTTCTAACTAAAAATTTTGTGTTGTAAAATTAACTCTAAAAATTTTACAACACTAAAATTATTTTATAATTTTACAAAATTAACTCTAATTATTTTTTAATTTTACAACACTAAATATAAACCTATGAGCAAAAAAAAACTTACAATAATGATCAGAAGAAGCTGCTGAGCACAATGGCGGTGGCGATCTATTCGTATGGTAACTCTTCAAACTTGATTTAAAATGGTTAAAAAAATGAAAAAAAAAGAGAGAAAAACAAGTTACGGAGAGATCTGAAATGAGGGGAAGAAGAGTTATGCGCGAAGTTGGGGAAGAAGAAAATTTTGAGCTGCATCGGATTGCAAAACCAGTGTGCAAAATTCCGTGTAGTGGTTCGTGTGGCCACTGTGGCAGAGGAAAAATTGTCTGCACTGGTTTCCGAAACCGGTGTAAGAGGCCCCTCTTAAGCCACACCGGATTGGGAATCTAGTGTAGGCTATATTTCTCACTTTTCAATAAATTTGGCTGCTATATTAAATAAATTTATTATAATGTCTAAATAAATAAAAAAATCGGGACATTGGCTATTTCAAAAGTTTAGATGGGTATACTAGAAATTTTTCCATTTATTTTTGTATACATGCTTGTACTGTACTTATAAATTTAATGCTAGTCTACGGATCTTTTCATAATAAAAAAAATGCTCAAGTAATAAATTTACTTCTATCGAACTTGTTGGTCTATTTGTCAGTCATGCCCGCCACAATAACGACAATCAACCCAGTCATGTCTCATGTATAGCGACTGTTCCTTTTGGAAATTACCTCCCTCCTTCGTTTAATCACAGATCAGAAAAGGATCTGTGATTAAATGAAGGAGGAGGTAATTTCCAAAAGGAACAGTCGATCAGAAAATGAAGAGCCTACGGGGTCCTCCCTTTTAACAATTGAATCCTTGCTCAAGTGCTCACCCAGTCACGCACAATGTCAGAGGAAGAGGAGCAGCAGGCGCCTACGAGAGAGTGGTCAGAGTTGCGAGATCTCCCTCTTGCTACCATCGTAGGGCTCCTCCTCCCGACGCTCCGGGACCTCTTTTCCTTAGCCTCCGTCTGCCGCTCCTGGCGCTCTTTCCTCCGATCTCTCTCCCCCTCCCTCCTCCCTTCCCTTCCTCCTCTCCTTCTCACTCCCTCCTTTCGCCTCCTCACCCCTTCTATCCCTGCTCCCCCCTTCTCTTCTTCCCTCCTCACTCGCCCCTCTTCCCCCAACTCATACCGCTGTCTCTCCGTCTCCCACGGCCACCTCCTCCTCCTCCCCACCTCCCCTCCTCTACACCCATTACTTGATAACATTATCACTGGCTCCCGCATCATCCTCCCCCCTCTCCCCTCTGACCACCACCGCATCTCTCACTACTATGCAACCCTCACTGCCCCTCCCTCCTCCCCTTCTTCCCTCTTTTTACTGTTCTTCTCCAAAATTGCATTCCTCTCCTGTCACGTGTCATCTCCCGGCGCCACCTGGACTCGCCACTGCTTCTCCCCTGACATCTCGTTCATCACCCACGTAGTTCCTTTCAGAAACCGTCTCTTTGGCCTCAACGACCGCTCCAGGCTCTTGGAATTCCATCTCTCCTCTGATCAAACACATGCTGTGTGCTACACCAATGTGCACAGGCTCCCTCATGCTCCTCATGATATCGACAGGTGGCACTTCGGGCCGCAGCTAGTGTGCACCTCTGACCAGCTATTGCTTGTGCTCTTCCTTTTCAGCAAGGGGACAAATGCCTCAGTCCGGTTGCCTTTGCCGACACATGTTGCAAAAATTGAGGTATATAGTCTGGATTGGAAAAGAATGGAATGGGTGGAGGTGAAGAGATTGCAGGACTCTGCAATTTTTATAGATTGTGCTGGAAAGGCACCTGTCTTGTGTGAGAAACCAGAGAGATGGGGCGGAGAGAGCAATAGCCTGTACGTGGCTGGTCCTGGGTGGGATAAATGGAGAAGGTTTTCATTGGATGAAATGGCGGTTGATCGCATGCTTTTGCGCTTATCCAACAAACCTGCCCGATGGCCGTTGCCTACCTGGATCCACCCGAGCCTCTTCTATTGATTTAGTTTTTCTGGTAAAGGTATTTGACAATGCAAAGTTCAGGGGTTTTCTTGATATCTGAATTTTTAATGTTTAGTTTGATGAATGTTGCCATACTTTTGTTAATCAAACCATTGAAATTGTGCTGATCAATTATTGGAGATTATCTCGAAGGTTCTATATAATGTTCCCTATTGGTAGTTGATTCTGTTTATACATAACCGTACCCGGTCAAACTGGTTTAGTATGAGTCATATACATTACTACTGTACTAGATGAAGTAAAACAACATCAGAGCTCAACTGAATACTGAAATGAGTCCCCTAGAGGACTTGTATGAGTCTGGCATGTACCAGTCCTGTATCCTATGGGGAAGTTGTAACATTTTCTGCATACTATTTGGAGGCAAAAGTTTCACACAATTTCTTGATCTAGTTTCAAATTGTGAATTATAATGTTCATACAAGCACTTACTATACATCTCTCGAGTTTGAACAGGTTGAACTTTTAGTACCAGAGTGAAACTCTACGTTTCACAGATCTCAAACTAACTGAATTAGAAGTTCAAATATTA
Source organism: Carex cristatella (assembly GCA_024447775.1). Classification (NCBI taxonomy): domain Eukaryota; kingdom Viridiplantae; phylum Streptophyta; class Magnoliopsida; order Poales; family Cyperaceae; genus Carex; species Carex cristatella. Next base: position 5,595,157 of record JAJHPF010000018.1, read on the forward strand.
TCAAATAGACAAATACCAATCCGTGTTAGGTTTACTACCTAAATCCGGATTTCACGTTCAATTCCTTTTGAAGTGAGTCACAACAAACTCCTAATGTCAAAATTGCAAATGAAGTAATACCATATTATCTATTGCCTTACAGGTAATGAGATCAAAATTGCCAAAGGAACTCTGCCTCTGCACTACTACTGCAAGATGCTGATTGCTGAAGCTTTAAAGAGTTAATAATGTGGTTTGTAATATGAAGTCTAGATATGGGTTTCATTGTTAGTGTATTTTAGAAAAGCTATACATAAAACTATACAGTGTAGAAGTATTTGATTCTAATATAGGTCTATCGGCTATGTTTGAAAGAGAGATCAGCGCTGTGGAATAACGTGTTATTCTTTTATTACGATACTTGCAAACAATCTTTTTTTTTTTGTACAATTATTATAAAAAAATTGGTTGCTAGTGTTCTTTTTAAAATCATATTTACAATTAACAAATGATGTGAAACTGTTTGTATGGGGCTACTGCAGCTATTATTTCCTTTGTCTTCCCTTGTTGTGGTCACCGCTGTAAAATGAGAAAGCATATTAATTTGTTTCGGAATAAGTGTAGTGATTTTCAAACATTTGATATGATGTTCAGATATTAGGTGTACTGATGACGAGATTCATCTGTTGGTAGCTTAAAAAAAATTGTGGACGTCTTGTTTGCTATCGTGGGAGGAGCCTGATTCATTCCCAGATAAAAGATGATATTTTAAATTTAAATATTTAGACGGGTATAGGAGAAAGTGTGTTCTCACTATGAAAATTATCATAGATGTTCTATTGTATTCTGTGTTCTTCTTGTGGTTAATTACTGTAATTGAAGAATGTAAACAAAATGTTTGCAATATTTTGCATGGGATGTTCTATATTATCAAAACTTGTAGGTAGGCTTATAGAATTGTAATAAGAGGAGGTATTCACTTATATAATATAATGGTTACACTCTACATTTTCAAAGTTTTCAAAGTTCAAACGTAAGTAAAGCGACTCGACGCTTGAATGCGCAACTAGGATGCTGCTGAAAGAGCAACAAAGAAACAACAGAGCTAGATACCCAACGTTTCAATTAAACCAATGGATTGAATTCGGTCCAATGTCCGATTTGAGATTCGAGTGAAAAAACAAAACTTAAAAATACTCTGTGAATGTGAACGAGATTTACGAATCTCTATACAAATCTAACGATTCAGAGCAGATATCAAACTGAGTTTAATCCAATACTCATCTAACTCTTTTTGTTCTGAGTCCTAGGTTTTCTTTAAACCTGAGAAATTTATGTAAATAAAACACTTTTCTTTTATCAATATATTGTTGGCGAGAATTGTCGCTAATCTTAAAAAAATAAAACTCTTTGCTCCCCTATTATAAATGGTAGAAAGGTTTTTCTAAGACAGGCCAGAAAGTTCCGAACCACATCAGTACACCATGGCTCAATTTTGGGCCAGATAAGATATGGGCTGGGGAGTTGGATCATCGGGCCTATGATGCCCATAGAAAAGTTTGCTATTCCGTTATCGTATTTAATGCTCAAGTAATTAATTTACATAAATTGGAAGTTGTTAGTTTAAATTGAGTCTGATAATTGGTTAATTTAACGACTGAGAGGCTGATGAATCATACTTTAGATATGATAGATATTATTGCCCCTCTGACACAGAGATACCATTTCTCAGTTTTACTTGTGGGTTTTTAGTAGGGGTGAAAACGGAGCGATGGTAAAACTATATTCATATTAAGAGCGGATATCAGATATGTCAGACTGATACAGATGCAGATACAGGTTCGGATTAGACCGGATATTTATTAAAATAATTTAAAAATTTATAATATTTATCTAATTATAATGATGAATAATATAATTTTTTCATATAATATATCAAAATATATGATATATATCTACTATTCGGATACAAATAATTGAAACGTAAAATCATATCAGTATCCTTATCCACACGGATATTCGGATATCAAATATCCACATCTAAATTTCGAATATGGATCGAATACGAATCAGATATTATCCATACCATTTTCACCCCTAGCTTTTACTTTTTAGTAAGGATTTTTTTCTTGTGAAGTTTATAACAAAATTAATAATTATCAATCATTCCAACGCAAGTATGCAAATGTAATGTATTTCTGATTTCGTCACTAATTCGTGCACCAATATGTATAATATATATTGGAAGTTATAATAGATGTGGCAGTGATATATCAGAAATTTTTAATAATAGGGAAAAAATATCGACAATAGAAGCAATTTTCAAAATTTAATATCTAAGAAAAACGTGATAGTCTGGACGTTATAGACCACATCATCCCATTAATCGAAATATAGTTAGCGAAACAACGTAAAGCAAAAAAAGGTTGTGGAGTTATATTTGAGAACATTCAGGTACAACCTATAACGTTTTTTTCTTGCACTATTTCGTTAATTAGCAGTAATATGATTTTGCTAGTCAGGACGTTGTGGTCTATAATATCCAGAGGACGTTATAGACCATCACGTTTATTTTATATATTAAATTTCTAAAAACTACTTTTTCATTGTCCATATTTTTTTTTTCTGTTAATAAAAATTTGGGGTGATATATTGGTGGATGAACCAGGAACTAAATAACTGGGGATGAAACAAAGTAAAAAAAAATTCCTCTACTTTGTGTTTTGAGGGTATAAGTTTGGAAATTGCGATCTTTCAAAGAGTAGACAAGAAATTTTGTCTCCGTTGTGCAAATTGCAAAATCCAGACAATTTTGGTGGGTTCTATATGTGCATCTATGTATGCAAGACAAGCAATCGATTAGCCGTGATTTTATTAATATCCAACATTAAATAGAAATTGTCAAATATGTCTACAGAAGGTAGCTATTTATAAAAATGTCCAAACCGGTTAATTATTAATCGGCTCTTATTTTTTTAGAAACTAGTCAATAATTAGCCAGTCCTTAATTTTTTTTAGATAATTGATATATTAATTGCCCGAATTTAATATTAAGACGATTATTTGATAAAATTTGTTTATTGATTTATTATGATTTTGTTTTTTCGACTAAATTTATTACGATTTGTTAGTATGGTTTATATTTTGACATTTATAAGTATGATATAGTCATAATATAAGAGAAAGACGATATGCAAACAGAGATAATAAAAGTAAAATGACAAACAAAGATAATAAAATAGGAAATATAAATAGATAAACAGAGATAATACAAGCATAAAATGATAAACACAGTAGACCAAATATAAATCCCACAAAACAATAAAAGTAAAACTATTGTCTAACCAGAGGGGACCATCGCTCAGCTGGCTGTCCTCTAGTAGCTCTGTCGGATAACCTCTCTAGACCACTGGACGATGTGCAGTGGCAGCAACATTTGCCTCTCTGCTCAATCTGACTACAGTATCCCAGACATCCTCCTCCCCCAAAGTAGTAACTGACTGGGGTGTAGAGAAGATGGACGCTGTTAACCCAGTCTCAAAATCATGGTGCGTTTGTGACCCTCTACCGCTGGCCTCACCATCGTGTGTCATCTCCGTATGATATCGTTGGGCATTCGACTGTAGGGAATCCGCATTCACCAGTGATGGTAGTATACCCAAATTCTCCAGACTAAACACCGGCCCATCCTGCTCCATAGGGTCAAAATACGGAGGCTCGTGATGCGGTGGCGGTGACGGAGCCTTATAGTGCGGTGGCGATCGCGGTAGCGACATGCCAGTCGGACCTTATAAATATTTAGCAACATCATTTGCCCTGGATCTTGTTCTTATCAACCTCATTTGCTTTTATTTTTGTATTGAGGAACCTCATTTTCCCATGTTCTTGTACTTAAAAACTTCATTTATCATTGTTCTTGTCAATATCAACACTATTTGCATTAGTTTATGTGGTTAGCATCCTAATTTTCCCTTGCTCTTGTGCTAAGTAACACCATGTGCATCAGTTCTTGTGCTTAACAACCTCATTTATTATTGTTCTTATGCTTACCAACCTCATTTGTTTGATCTTGTACTTACCAACCTCTTTTGTCGTTGTTCTTGTGTTTAGCAACATAATTTGCCCTTGTTCTTGTAATTAACAACATCATTTGCATTAGTTCTTGTGCTTAACAACTTCATTTGTCATTATTTTTTATGCTTGGCAAGCTCATTTGTTGTTGTTCTTATCAACCACTTTGCTCTTGTTCATGTACATAGCAAGAGCATTTCCCAATGTTCTTGTCTCATTTACCCTTGTTCTTGTGCTTAGCAACCTCAGTTGTGGTTATTCTTGTGCTTAGCAACATCATTTGCCCATGATATCATTCTTATCAACCTTATTTCTCATTGTTATTGTCCTTATCAACATCATTTGAATTATTTCATGTACTTAGCAAACTCATTTGCCATTGTTCGTGTGCTTAGCAACCTTTTGCCCTTGTTCTTGTGTTAGGTGACATCATTTGCATTAGTTCTTGTGTTTAACAATCTCATTTGTCAATTTTCTTATGCTTAACAACCTCATTTATTGTTGTTCTTGTGCTTATCAAAAACCTTTTCCCTTGTTCTTGTGTTTAGCAAGCGCATTTGTCAATGTTCTTGTGTAAATAAAGACATTTGCCCTTGTTGTTGTGCTTAGCAACCTCATTTGTGGTTATTCTTGTGCTTAGCAGTATCATTTGCCCAACATCTTGTGCTTATCAACATCATTTGCATTTGTTTTTGTGTTTACCTCATTTGTTCTTGTTCTTGTGCTTAAAAACCACATTTGGAATTGTTCTTGTCATTATCAACATCATTTGCATTAGTTCATGTGCTCATCAACCTAATTTGCCCTTGTTGTTGTACTAAACAACATAATTTGCATTAGTTTTTTTGCTTAACAACATCATTTGTCATTGTTCTGATGCTTAGCAACCTCTTTATTGTTGTTATTGTACTTATCAACCACTTTTGCCCTTATTCTTGTGCTTAGCAAGCGCATTTGCTGATATTTTTATGCAAAGAAAGCTCATTTGCCATTGTTCTTGTTCCTGGCAACCTCATTTACGGTTGTTCTTATGCTTAGCAACATCATTTGCATTTGTTTTTGTGCTTAGGAACCTCATTTGCCCTTGTTATTGTGCTTAAAAACCTTATTTGTCATTGTTCTTGTGATTAGCAACATCATTTGCATTAGTTCATGTGCTTAGCAACCTCATTTGCCCTTATTCTTGTGCTTAGCAACTTAATTTTTCCTTGTTCTTGTGCTTAGCAAGCTCATTTGTTGTCGTTTTTATGCTTATGAACCTCATTTGTCATTGTTTTATAGTAAGTTCATTTGTTGTTGTTCTTGTCCAAAGAAAGATCATTTGCTCTTATTCTTGTGCTTAGCAACCTAATTTGCAGTTGTTCTTGTGGTTAGCAAATATCATTTGCCTTTGATCTTGTTCTTATCAACCTCATTTGGCATTATTATTGTGATTATAACATAATTTGAATAACTTCATTTTCATAGCCACCTCATTTGCCCTTGTTTATGTGCTTAACAACTTAATTTTTTCCTTGTTCTTATGATGAGCAACATCATTTGCATTAGTTCTCGTGCATGACAACCTCATTTGTCATTGTTTTTATACTTGCAATCTCATTTATTGTTGTTCTTGTGCTTATCAACTATTTTGCCCTTGTTATTGTGCTTAGTAAGCGCATTTACTGATCTTGTGCAAAGAAAGTTCATTTGCCCTTTTTCTATTGCTTAGCAACATCATTTCCCCTTGATCTTGTGCGTAACAATCTCATTTGCATGTGTTCTTGTGCTTAGGAACCTCATTTGACCTTGATCTTGTGCTTAACACCCTCATTTGTCGTTGTTCTTGTGCTTTGCAACATCATTTGCCCTTAATCTTGTGCTTATCAACCTCAATTGCATTTATTATTGTTCTTAGAACCTCATTTGCCCTTGTTCTTGTGCTTAATAGCCTCAATTGTCGTTATTCATATGCTTAGCAACCATGTTGTTGTTGTTATTGTGCTTATCAACATCTTTTGTCATTTTTCTTGTGCTTAGAAAGCACATCTGTCAATGTTCTTGTGCAAATAAAGAAAGCTCATTTGCCCTTGTTGTTGTGCTCAGCAACCTCATATGTGGTTGTTCTTGTATTAACAGCATCATTTGCCCATTATATTGTGCATAGGAACCTCAGTTGTCTTATTTCTTGTGCTTAGCAACTTCATTTCTAGTTGTTTTTGTGTTTAGCAATATCATTTGTATTTGTTCTTGGGCTCATTTGCCCTTGTTCTTGTACTTAGCAACCTCATTTGTCCTGTTCTTGTGCTTAGCAACATCATTTGCATTAGTTCTTGTGCTTAACAACCTCATTTGTCATAGTTTTTATGCTTAGCAAGCTCGATTGTTGTTATTCTTGTGCTTATCAACCACTTTTGCTCTTGTTCTTGTGCTTAGCAAGCGTATTTTCCAATGTTCTTGTGCAAAGAAAACTCATTTGCCCTTGTTCTAATGCTTAATAACCTCATTTGCAGTTGTTCTTGTGCTTAGCAACATCATTTTTCCTTGATCTTGTGCTTATCAACCTCATTTGCTATTATTTGACTTTGTTCTTGTGCTTAAAAACCTCATTTTTAATTGTTCTTGTGATTATCAACATCATTTGCAGTAGTTCACATTCTTGGCAACCTCATTTGCCCTTGTTCTTGTGCTTAGCAACCTAATTTGCCCGTGTTCTTATGATTAACAACATCATTTGCATTAGTTCTTATGCTTAACAATCTTATTTATCATTATTTTTATACTTAGCAAGCTCATTTGTCATTGTTCTTGTGCTTATCAACCACTTTTTCCCTTGTTCTTGTACTTAGCAACCACATTTTGTAATATTCATGTGCAAAGAAAGCTCATTTGCACTTGTTGTTGTGCTTAGCAATCTCATTTGCAGTTGTTCTTGTGCTTAGCCACCATATTTGCCCATGTTCTTGTGCTAAGCAATATCATTTGTATTATTTCTTGTACTTAACAACTTCATTTGTCGCTATTCTTATGCATAGGAACCTCATTTGTGATTGTTCTTCTACTTAACAACATCATTTGCTTTCGTTCTTGTGCTTAGCAACCTCATTTGCGGTTGTTCTTATGCTTATCAGCCTCTTTTGCCCTGGTTCTTGTACTTAGCAAGCGCATTTTAGAATGTTCTTGTGCAAAGAGAGTTCATTTGCCCTTGTTGTTGTGCTTAGCAACTTCATTTGTCGTTGTTCATGTGCTTCTTAACCACTTTTACCCTTATTCTTGTGCTTAGCAACATCATTTACACTTGTTCTTGTGCTTAACAACCTCATTTGTCGTTGTTCTTGTGCTTATTCTTGTACTTATAAACCTCATTGCATTTGTTCTTGTGCTTAGGAACCTTATTTGCCTTTGTTTGTGTGCTTAACAACATCAATTGCGGTTGTTCGTGTGCTTAATCTTTTGCCCTTGGTCTTGTGCTTAGGAACCTCATTTGCCCCTGTTCGTGTGCTTGACAACCTCAATTGTTGTTGTTCATATGCTTCTTTACCTCATTTGCCCTTGTTCTTATGCTTAGCAACATCATTTACACTTGTTCTTGTGCTTAACAACCTCATTTGTCATTATTCTTACGCTTTGCAACATAATTTGCCCTTGATCTTGTGTTTATGAACCTCATTTGCATTTGTTCTTGTGCTTAACCTCAATTACGGTTGTTCGTGTGCTTAACAACCTCTTTTGGCATTTGTCTTGTGCTTATGAACGTCATTCGCATTTCTTCATGTGCTTAGGAACCTTATTTGTCCCTGTTCGTGTGCTTGACAACCTCAATTGTCGTTGTTCACATGCTTCTTTACCTCTTTTGCCCTTGTTCATGTGCTTAGCAACATCATTTACACTTGTTCTTGTGCTTAACATCCTCATTTGACATTGTTCTCGCGCTTTGCAACATAATTTGCCCTTGATCTTGTGCTTATGAACCTCATTTACAAGATCAACGCCAATTGAGGTTGTTAAGCACACAAACAAGGGCAAATGAGGTTCCTAATCACAAGAATAAATGTAAATCAGGTTCATAAGCACAAGATCAAGGGCAAATTATGTTGAAAAGCGCAAGAACAACGACAAATGAGGTTGTTAAGCACAAGAACAAGTATAAATGATGTTGCTAAGCACAAGAACAAGGGCAAAACATGTTAACAAGCACATGAACAACGACTATTGAGGTTGTTAAGCAAACGAACAAGGGCAAATGGGGTTCCTAAGCACAAGAACAAATGCAAATGAGGTTCATAAGCACACGATCAATGCAAAAGAGGTTGTTAAGCACACGGACAACGCCAATTGAGGTTGTTAAGCAAACAAACAAGGGCAAATAAGTCTCCAAACCACAAGAACAAATGCAAATGAGGTTCATAAGAACAAGAACAATGGCAAATTATGTTGCAATGCGCAAGAAAAACGACAAATGAGGTTGTTATCCACAAGAACAAGTGTAAATGACGTTGTTAAGCACAAGAACAAGGGCAAAATAGGTTACGAAACATATGAACAACGACAATTGAGGTTGTTAAGCACATGAACAAGGGCAAAAGGGGCTCCTAAGCACAATAACAAATGAAAATGACGTTCATAAGCATAAGATCAAGGGCAAAAGAGATTCATAAGCAAACAAACAAAGGCAAATGAGGTTTCTAAGCAAAAGAACAAATGCAAATGTGGTTCATAAGAACAAGAACAATGACAAATTATGTTGTAATACGCAAGAACAACGACAAATGAGGTTCTTATCCACAAGAACAAGTGTAAATGATGTTGTTAAGCACAAGAACAAGGGCAAAAGAGGTTAAGAAACATATGAACAACGACAATTGAGGTTGTTAAGCACACAAATAAGGGCAAATGAGGTTCCTAAGCACAAGAACAAATGCAAATAAGGTTCATAAGCACAAGACCAAGGGTGAAAGAGATTGTTAGGCACACGAACAACGCCAATTGAGATTGTTAAGCATGCAAACAAGCGAAAATAAGGTTCCTAAGCACAAGAACAAATGTAAATGAGGTTCATAAGCACAAGATCAATGGCAAATTATGTTGCAAAGCCAAAGAACAACGAGAAATGAGGTTATTAAGCACAAGAACAATTGTAAATGATGTTGCTAACCACAAAAACCAGGGCAAAAGAGGTTAAGAAGCATATGAACAACGGTAATTGAGTTTGTTAAGTACACAAACAAGGGCAAATGAGGTTCCTTAGCACAAGAACAAATGCAAATGAGGTTCATAAGCACAAGATCAATGGCAAAAAAAGTTGTTAAGCACACGAACAACGCCAATTGAGGTTGTTAAGTACTCAAAGAAAGGGCAAATGAGGTTCCTAAGCACAAGATCAAATGCAAATGAGGTTCATAAGCACAAGATCAAGGGCAAGTTATGTTGCAAAACGCAAGAACAACGACAAATGAGGTTGTTATGCACAAGAACAAGTGTAAATGATGTTGCTAAGCACAAGAGCAAGGCAAAAGAGGTTAAGAAGCTTATGAACAACGACAATTAAGCGTGTTAAGCAAACGAACATGGGCAAATGAGGTTTCTAAGCACAAAAACAAATGCAAATGAGGTTCATCAGCACAGCATCAAGAGCAAGTTATGTTGCAGAGCGCAAGAACAACGACAAAATTAGGTTGTTAAGCACAAGAACAAGTATAAATGATGTTGCTCAGCACAAGAACAACGCCAAAGGGGGTTAAGAAGCATATGAACAACGACAATTGATGTTGTTAAGCTCACAAACAAGGAAAAATGAGGTTCTTAAGCACAAGAACAAATGCAAATGAGGTTCATAAGCAAAGGTTTAAGGGCAAGTTATGTTGCAAAGCGCAAGTACAACGACAAATGAGGTTGTTAAGCACTAGAACAAGTATAAATGATGTTGCTAAACACAAGAACAAGGGCAAAATATGTTAAGAATCATATGAACAACGATAATTGAGGTTGTTAAGCAAACGTACAGGGGCAAATTGTGTTCCTAAGCACAAGAACAAATTGAAATAAGGTTCATAAGCACAATATCAAAGGGCCCATTGTGTTGCAAAGCATAAGAACAACGACAAATGAGGTTGTGAAGCACAAGAACAAGTATAGAATGATGTTGCTCAGCACAAGAACAGGGCAAAAGATATTCAAAAGCATATGAACAACGACAGTTGAGGTTGTCAAGCAAACGAACAAAGGCAAATGAGGTTCGTAAGCACAAGAACAAAGGCAAATGAGGTTTATAAGCACAAGGCCAAAGGTAAAAGAGGTTGTTAAGCACACAAACAACCGCAATTGAGGTTGTTAAGCACACAAACTAGGGCAAATGAGGTTCCCAAGCACAAGAACAAATGCAAATGAAGTTCATAAGCACAAGATCAAGGGCAAATTATGTTGCAAAGCGCAAGAACAACGACAAATGAGGTTCTTAAGCACAAGAACAAGTGAAAATGATGTTGCTAAGCACAAGAACAAGAGTAAAAGATGTTAAGAAGCATATGAACAACGACAATTGAATTTTTTAAGCAAACGAACAAGGGCAAATGGGGTTCTTAAGCTCAAGAAAAAATGTAATTGAGGTTCATAAGCACAAGATCAAGGGCAAAAGAGGTTGTTAAGCATACGAACAACGCCAATTGTGGTTGTTATGTACACAAACAAGGGCAAATGAGGTTCCTAAGCACAAGAACAAATGCAAATGAGGTTCATAAGCACAAGATCAAGGGCAAATTATGCTGCAAAGCGCAAGAAAAACGTCAAATGAGGTTGTTAAGCACAAGAACAAGTGTAAATGATGTCAAACACAAGAACAAGGGAAAAAGAGGTTAAGAAGCATATCAACAACGACAATTGATGTTGTTCAGCACACGAACAAGGGTAAACGAGGTTCCTAACGACAAGAACAAATGCAAATGAGATTCATAAGCACAAATACAAGAGCAAAAGAAGTTTTTAAGCACACAAATAACGCCAATTGAGGTTGTTAAACACACAACAATGGAAAATGAGGTTCTTGAGTACAAGAAAAATTGCAAATGAGATTCATAATCACAAAAACAAATGCATATGAGGTTCATAAGCACAAGATGAAGGGCAAAAGAGATTGTTAAGCACATAAACAAAGGCAAATGAGGTTCGGAAGCATAAGATCAAGGTCAAATTATGTTGCAAAGGACAAGAACAACGACAAATGAGGTTGTTAAGCACAAGGACAAGTGGAAATGATGTTGCTAAGCACAAAAACAAGGGCAAAAGTGGTTAAGAAGCATATGAACAATGACAATTGAAGTTGTGAAGCACACGAACAATTGCAAATGAGGTTCATAAGCACAACATGAAGGGCAAAAAGAGGTTGTTAAGCACACGAACAACGCCAATTGAGGTTGTTAAGCACAAAAACATGGGCGAATGAGGTTCCTAAGCACAGGAACAAATTCAAATGAGGTTCATAAGCACAAGATCAAGGTCAAATTATGTTGCAAAGGACAAGAACAAAGACAAATGAGGTTGTTAAGCACAAGAACAAGTGTAAATGATGTTGCTAACCACAAGAACATGGCAAAAGAGGTTAAGAAGTATATGAACAACAATAATTGAGGTTGTAAGCACACGAACAAGGGCAAATGAGGTTCCTCAGAACAACAACAAATGCAAATGAGGTTCACAAGCATAATACCAAGGGCCAAAGTGGTTGTTAAGCGAACAAATAAGGGCAAATTAGGTTCCTAAGAACAAGAACAAATACAAATGAGATTCATAAGCAAAAGATCAAGGGCAAATTATGTTGCAAAGCACAAGAACAATGACAAATAAGGTTATTAAGCACAAGAACAATTGTAAATGATGTTGCTGACCACAAGAAGCATATGAACAACGACAATTGAAGTTGGTAAGGACACGAACAATGACAAATGAGTTTCCTAAGCACAATAACAAATACAAATGAGGTTCATAAGAACAAGATGAAGGGCACAAGAGGTTGTTAAGCACACGAACAACGCGAATTGAGGCTGTTAAGCACAAAAACAAGGGCAAATGATGTTCCTAAGAACAATATCATGGACAAATTATGTTGTAGAGCGCAAGAACAAAGACAAATGAGGTTGTTAAGCACAACAACAAGTGTAAATGTTGTTGCTAAGCTCAAGAACAAGGGCAAAAGAGAAGCATATGAACCATGACAATTGAGGTTGTGAAGCACACAAACAAGGGTAAATGAGGTTCGTAAGCACAAGAACAAAGGCAAATGAGGTTTATAAGCACAAGGCCAAGGGAAAAGAGGTTGTTATAAGCACACGAACAACCGCAATTGAGGTTGTTAAGCACACAAACAAGGGCAAATGAGGTTCCTAAGCATAAGAACAAATGCAAATGAGGTTCATGAGCACTAGATCATGGGAAAATTATTTTGAAAATCGCAAAAACAAGGACAAATGAGGTTGTTAAGCCCAAGAACAAGTGTAAATGATGTTGCTACACACAAGAGCAAGGCAATAGACGTGAAGAATCAAATGAACAACGGCAATTAAGGTTGTCAAGCAAACGAACAAGGGCAAATGGGGTTCCTAAGCACAATAATAAATGCAAATGAGGTTCATAAGCACAAGATGAAGGGTAAAAGAGATTGTTAAGCACAGAAACAAAGGCAAATGAGGTTCAGAAGCATAAGATCAAGGTCAAATTATGTTGCAAAGGACAAGAACAACGACAAATGAGGTTGTTAAGCACAACAACAAGTGCAAATAATGTTGCTATGCACAAGAAGAAGGGCAAAAGAGATGAAGAAGCATATGAACAACGACAATTCAGGTTGTTAAGCAGACGAACAAGGGCAAATGAGGTTCCTTGGCACAATAACAAACGCAAATGAGGTTCATCAGCACAAGAACAAGGGCGAAATAGGTTGTTAAGCACACGAACAACGCCAATTGAGGTTGTTAAGCACACAAACAAGGTAAAATGAGATTACTAAGCACAAGAACAAATGCATATGAGGTTCATAAGCACAAGATCAAGGGCAAAAGAGGTTGTTAAGCACACGAACAACACCAATTGAGATTGTTAAGCACACAAACAAGGGAAAATGAGGATCCTTAGCACGAGAACAAATGCAAATAAGGTTCGTAAGCATAAGATCATTGGCAAAAGAGGTTGTTAAGCACACGAACAACGCCAATTGAGGTTGTCAAGAAGCATATGAAGAACAACAATTGAGGTTGTTAAGCAAACGAATAAGGGCAAATGGTGTTCCTAAGCACAAGAATAAATGCAAATGCGGTTCATAAGCACAAGATCAATGGCAAAAGAGATTTCCCTTGTTCGTTTGCTTAACAACCTCAATTGCCGTTGTTCATATGTTTCTTAACCTCTTTTGCCCTGGTTCTTGTGCTTAGCAACATCATTTACACTTGTTCTTGTGGTTAACAACCTCTTTTGCCCTTGATCTTGCGCTTTGCAACATAACTTGCCTTTGATCTTGTGCTTATGAACCTCATTTCCATTTGTTATTGTGCTTAGGAACCTCTTTTGCCCTTGTTTGTGTGCTTTACAACCACAATTAGCGTCGTTCGTGTGCTTATGAACGTCATTTGCATTTGTTATTGTGCTTAGGAACCCCATTTGCCCTTGTTCGTTTGCTTGACAACCTCAATTGCCGTTGTTCATATGATTCTTCACGTCTATGGCCTTGCTCTTGTGTATAGCAACACCATTTACACTTGTTCTTGGGCTTAACAACCTCATTTGTCGTTATTTTTGCAAATTTCATAATAATTTTCCCATGATCTTGTGCTTATGAACCTCATTTGCACTTGTTCTTGTGCTAAGGAACCTCATTTGTCATTGTTTGTGTGCTTAACAACCTCAATTGCAGTTCTTCGTGTGCTTAACAACCTCTTTTACCCATGGCCTTGTGCTTATAAACCTCATTTGCCTTTGTTCTTGTGCTTACGAACCTCATTTGCCTTTGTTTGTTTGCTTGACAACATCAATTATCCTTGTTCATATGCTTCTTAACCTCTTTTCCCCGTGTCCTTAAGCTTAGCAACATTATTTACACTTGTTCTTGTGCTTAACAACCTCATTTGTCTTTGTTTTTGCGCTTATGAACCTCATTTGCATTTGTTCTAGTGCTTACGAACCTCATTTGCCCTTGTTTGTGTGCTTAACAACCTCAATTGGCGTCGTGCGTGTGCTTTACAACATCTTTTGCTCTTGATATTGTGCTTATGAACCTCATTTGCATTTGTTCTTGTGCTTTTGAACCTCATTTGCCCTTGTTTGTGTGCTTAACAACCTCTATTGTCGTTGTTCATATGCTTCTTAACCTATTTTGCCCTTGTTCTTGTACTTAGCAACTCCATTTACACTTGTTCTTGTGCTTGACAATTTCATTTGTCTTTGTTCTTGCGCTTTGCAACATAATTTGCCCTTGATCTTGTGCTTATGAACCTCATTCGTATTTGTTCTTGTACTTAGGAACCTCATTTGCCCTTATTTGTGTGCTTAACAACCTCAACTGGCATTGTTCGTGTTTTAACAACGTCTTTTGCCCTTGATATTGTGCTTATGAAACATTTCCATTTGTTATTGTTCTTAGGAACCTCATTTGCCCTTGTTGGTGTGCCTAACCACCTCAATTGTCGTTGTTCATATGCTTCTTATCCTCTTTTGCCCTTGTGCTTGTACTTGTGCTTAGCATCATTATTTGCACTTGTTGTTGTGCTTAACAACCTCATTTGTCGTTGTTCTTGCGCTTTGCAACATAATTTGCCCTTGATCTTGTGCTTATGAACCTCATTTGCATTTGTTCTTGTGCTTAGGAATCTCATTTTACCTTGTTTGTGTGCTTAACAACCTCAATTGGCGTTGTTCGTGTGCTTAACAACCTATTTCGCCCTTGTTCTTGTGCTGATGAACCTCATTTGCGTTTGTTATTGTGCCAAGGAACCTCATTTGCCCTTGTTCGTCTGCTTAACAACCTGAATTGTCGTTGTTCATATGCTTCTTCATCTCTTTTGCCCTCCTTCTTGTGCATAACAACATTATTTGCACTTGTTGTTGTGCTTAACAACCTCATTTGTCGTTGTTCTTGTCCTTTGCAACATAATTTAACCTTGATCTTATGCTTCCAAACCTCATTTGTCTTTGTTTCTGTGCTTAACAATCTCTTTTGCCTTTCATCTTGTGCTTATGAACCTCATTTGCATTTATTATTGTGCTTAGGAACCTCATTTGTCATTGTCCGTGTGCTTACCAACTTCAATTGTCGTTGTTCATATGCTTCTTGTGGTCAGCAACATTATTTACAATTGTTCTTGTGCTTAATAACCTTATTTGTCATTGTTCTTGTGCTTTGCAACATAATTTGCCCTTGATCTTTTGCTTATGAACCTCATTTGCATTTGTTCTTGTACTTAGGAACCTAATTTGCCCTTGTTTGTTTGCTTAACAACCAATTTGGCCCTTGGTATTATGCTTGTGAACCTCATTTGCATTTGTTGTTGTTCTTAGGAACCTCATTTGCCCTTGTTCGGGTGCTTACAACCTCAATTATTGTTGTTCATATACTTCTTAACCTCTTTTGCCATGTTCTTGTGGTTAGCAACATCATTTACACATGTTCTTGTGCTTAACAACCTCATTTGTCTTTGTTCTTGCGCTTTGCGGCATAATTTGCCATTAATCTTGTGCTTATGAACCTCATTTGAATTTGTTCTTGTGCTTAGGAACCTCATTTGCCCATGTTTTTGTGCTTAACAACCTCAATTGGCGTTGTTCGTGTGCTTAACAACCTCTTTTTGCCCTTCATGTTGTGCTTATGAACCTCATTTGTATTTCTTATTCTGCTAAGGAGCCTCATTTGCCATTGTTCGTGTGCTTCACAACTTCAATTGTCGTTGTTCATATGCTTCTTAACCACTTTTGCCCTTGTTCTTGTGCTTAGCAACTTCATTTACACTTGTTATTGTGCTTAACAATCTCATTTGTCGTTATTCTTGCGCTTTGCAACATAATTTGTTATTGTGCTTATGAACCTCGCAGTTGTTATTGTGCTTAGGAACCTAATTTGCCTTTGTTCGTGAGCTTAACCACCTCAATTGTCGTTGTTCATGCTTCTTAACATCATTTTTCCTTGTTCTTGTGCTTAGGAACATCATTTACACTTGTTCTTGTGCTTCGCAACCTCATTTGTCTTTGTTCTTGCGCTTTGCGGCATAAGTTGCCATTGATCTTGTGCTTATGAACCTCATTTGAATTTGTTCTTGTACTTAGGAACCTCATTCCATGTTTTTGTGCTTAACAATAACAACCTCAATTGGCGTTGTCGTGTGCTTAACAACCTCTTTTTGCCGTTCATGTTGTGCTTATGAGCTTCATTTGTATTTCTTATTGTGCTAAGGAACCTCATTTGCCATTGTTCGTGTACTTCACAACTTCAATTGTCGTTGTTCATATGTTTCTTAACTACTTTTGCTCTTGTTCTTGTGATTAGCAACTTCATTTACACTTGTTATTGTGCTTAACAATCTCATTTGTCGTTATTCTTGCGCTTTGCAACATGATTTGCCCTAGATGTTGTGCTTATGAACCTCATTTGCATTCGATATTGTGCTTAGGAACCTAATTTGCCCTTGTTTTTTCGTTTAACAACCTCAATTGGCGTTGTTCGTGTGCTACAACCACTTTGGCCCTTGGTATTATGCTTGTGCACCTGATTTGCATTTCTTGTTGCGCTTAGGAACCTCATTTGCCCGTGTTTGTGTACTTAATAACTTCAATTGTTGTTGTTCATATGCTTCTTAACCTCTTCTTAGGAACGTCATTTAAACTTGTTCTTGTGCTTAACAACCTCTTTTGCCCATGTTCTTGTGCTAGTGAACCTCATTTACATTTGTTCTAGTGCTTAGGAACGTCATTTGCCCTTGTTCGTTTGCTTAACAACCTCAATTGTCGTTGTTCATATGTTTCTTAACCTCTTTTGCCCTTGATATTGTGTTTATGAACCACATTTGCATTTGTTATTATGCTTAGCAATCTCATTTGCCCTCAATTGTTGTTGTTCATATGCTTCTTAACCTCTTTTGCCCTTGTTCTTGTGCTTAGCAACATCGTTTACATTTGTTCTTGTGCTTAACAACCTCATTTGTCATTGTTCTTGCGCTTTGCAACATAATTTGCCCTTGATATTGTGCTTATGAAACTCATTTGCATTTGTTCTTGTGCTTTGGAACCTCATTTGTCATTGTTTATGTGCTTAATATCCTCAATTGGCGTTGTTTGTGTGCTTAACAACCTCTTTTTCCCTTGATCCTGTGCTTATGAACCTCATTTGCATTTGCTGTTGTGCTTAGGAACCTCATTTGCCCTTGTTCGTGTGCTTAACAACTGCTATTGTCATTGTTCCTATGCTTCTTAACTTCTTTTGCCCTTGTTCTGGTGCTTATCAGCATCAATCACACTTGTTTTTGTGGTTAACAACCTCATTTGTCATTGTTCTTGCGCTTTGCAACATATTTTGCCCTTGATCTTGTGCTTAAGAACCTCATTTGCATTTGTTCTTGAGCTTAGGAATCTCATTTGCCTTTGTTTTTGTGTTTAACAACCTCAATTGGCGTTGTTCGTGTGCTTAACAACCTCTTTTTCCCTTGATCTTGTGCTTATGAACCTCATTTGCATTTGCTGTTGTGCTTGGGAACCTCATTTGCTCTTGTTCGTGTGCTTAACAACTGCTATTGTCATTGTTCCTATGGTTCTTAACCTCTTTTGCCCTTGTTCTTGTGCTTATCAGCATCAATCACACTTGTTTTTGTGGTTAACAACCTTATTTGTCATTGTTCTTGCGCTTTGCAACATATTTTGCCCTTGATCTTGTGCTTAAGAACCTCATTTGCATTTGTTCTTGAGCTTAGGAACCTCATTTGCCTTTGTTTTTTGTGTTTAATAACCTCTTTTGCCCTTCATGTTCTGCTTATGAACCTCATTTGTATTTGTTATTGAGGTGAGGAACCTCATTTGCCATTGTTCGTGTGCTTAACAACTTCAATTGTCGTTGTTCATATGCTTCTTAACCTCTTTTCCCTTGTTCTTGTGCTTAGCGACGTTATTTACACATGTTCTTGTGCTTAACAACCTCTTTTGCCCATGTTCTTGTGCCAGTGAACCTCATTTACTTTTGTTCTAGTGCTTAGGAACGTTATTTGCCCTTGTTCGTTTGCTTAACAACTTCAATTGTCGTTGTTCATATGCTTCTTAACTTCATTTGCCCTTGATATTGTGTTTATGAACCACATCTGCATTTGTTATTATGCTTAGCAATCTCATTTGCCCTTGTTCGTGCGCCTTGCAACATAATTTACCATTGATCTTGTGCTTATGAACCTCATTTACATTTGTAATTGTGCTTGCGAACCTCATTTGCCCTTGTTCGTGTGCTTAACAACCTCATTTGCCCTTGTTCATGTGCTTAACCACCTCAATTGTCATTATTCATATGTTTCTTAACCTCTTTTTCCCTTTTTCTTGTGCTTATTAACATCATTTACACTTGTTCTTGTGCTTAACAACCTCATTTTTCATTGTTCTTACGCTTTGCAACATAATTTTTCCTTGATATTGTGCTTTTGAACCTTATTTGCATTTGTTCTTGTGCTTAGGAACCTCATTTGCCCTTGTTTGTGTGCTTAACAACCTCAATTGGTGTTGTTCGTGTGCTTAACAATCTCTTTTTTCCCTTGATCATGTGCTTATGAACCTCATTTCCATTTGTTGTTGTGCTTAAGAAACTCATTTGCCCTTGGTCGTGTGCTTACAACCTCAATTATTGTTGTTCATATGCTTCTTAACCTATTTTGCCCTTGTTCTTGTGCTTAGCAACATTATTTACACTTGTTCTTGTGCTTAACAATCTCATTTGTCGTTGTTCTTGTGCTTTGCAACTAAGGCTGTCCAAAAAGCTCGTAGCTCGTGGCTCGCTCGTGACTCACATTTGACTCGATCAGTAACAGCTCGTTCGATAGTGGACCGGGCTGGCTCGATAACAGCTCGAGCCAAAATTAACGAGCTGAGCTAAGGCCTTAGCTCGGCTAGGCATCAATTTGTGAATTTGTATGAATTTGTGTGTATTTTATATTGTCAAGCTTGGTCAAGCTTGGTCCAGCTCGGTAAAAAACAGTTTGTAAAATTTATTTTCTTCTTAAAACAAGGTCCAACCAAACTCAGTGAGCCAGCTCGTGGCTCGTGAACTAGCTCGCGAGTTGGCTCGTCACGAGTTTGAGCTGTGATTTTAGCTCGTGAGTTGTTACCGAGCTGGCTCGCTAGCAGCTCGGTTCAGAATTAACGAGCTGAGCTAAGGGCCAGCTCAGCCCGAGCCAGCTCATTTACAGCCCTATTTGCAACATAATCTGCCCTTGATCCTGTCCTTATATACCTCATTTGCATTTGTTCTTGTGTTTAGGAATCTCATTTGCCCTTGTTGGTGTGCTTAACAACCTCAATTGGCGTTCTTCGTGTGCTTAACAACCTCTTGTGCCCTTCATGTTGTTCTTATGAACCTCATTTGCATTTGTTATTGTGCTTAGTAACCTCATTTGCCCTTGTTCGTCTGCTTAACCACCTCAATTGTCGTTGTTCATATGCTTCTTAACCTCTTTTGCCCTTGTGCTTAGCTTAGCTACATTATTTCAACTTGTTCTTGTGCTTAACAACCTTATTTGTCATTGTTGTTGCGCATTGCAACATAATTTTTCCTTGATCTTGTGCTTATGAACCATATTTGCAGTTGTTCTTGTGCATAGCAACCTCATTTGCCCTTGTTTGTATTCTTAATAACCTCAATTGGCGTTGTTCGTGTGCTTAACAACCTCTTTTGCCATTGATGCATGTGCTTAGCAACTTCAATTGTCATTGTTTCTGTGCTTAGCAACTTCATTTGCCCTTGTTTATGTACTTAACAATATCAATTGGCATTGTTCGTGTGCTTAGGAACCTCATTTGCGTTTGTTATTGTGCTTAGGAACCTCATTTGTCCTTGTTCGTGTGCTTAACAACCTCAATTTTCGTTGTTCATATGCATCTTAACCTCTTTTGCCCTTGTTCTTGTGCTCAACAACATTATTTACATTTGTACTTGTGCTTAATAACCTTATTTGTTGTTGTTCTTGCGCTTAGCAACATAATTTGCCCATGATCTTGTGCCTATGAATCTCATTTGCATTTGTTCTTGTGCTTAGGAACATCATTTGCGGTTGTTCGTGTGCTTAACAACCTCTTTTGTCCGTCTTGTGCTTATGAACCTCATTTGCATTTGTTTATGTGCTTAGTATCCTCATTTGCCCTTGTTCGGGTGCTTAACAACCTCTATTGTCGTTTTTCATTTGTTTGTTAACCTCTTTCGCCCTTGATCTTGTGCTTAGTAACATCATTTACACTTGTTCTTGTTCTTAACAACCTCATTTTTTTTTTTCTTGCGCTTTGCAACATAATTTGCCCTTGATCTTGTGCTTATGAAGCTCATTTGGATTTGTTCTTATTCTTAGGAACCTCCTTTGCCCCCCTTGTTTGTGTGCTTCACAACCTCAATTGGTGTTGTTCTTGTGCTTAACAACCTCTTTTGTCCTTGATATTGTGCTTATAAACTTCATTTGCATTTGTTATTGTGCTTAGGAACCTCATTTGCCCTTATTCGTGTACTTAACCACATCAATTGTCGTTGTTCATATGCTTCTTAACCTCTTTTTCCCCTGTTCTTGTGCTTAGCAACATCATTTACACTTGTTTTTGTGTTTAACAACCTCATTTGTCGTTGTTCTTGCGCTTTGCAACATAATTTGCCCTTCATCTTGTGCTTATGAAACTCATTTGCATTTGTTCTTGTGCTTAGGAACCTCATTTGCCATTGTTTGTGTGCTTCACAACCTCAATTGGCGTTGTTTGTGTGCTTAACAACCTCTTTTGCCCTAGATATTGTGCTTATGAACCTCATTTGCACTTTGTTATTGTGTTTAGGAACCTCATTTGCCCTTGTTCGTGTGCTTAACCACCTCTTGTCGTTGTTCATATGCTTCTTAGCATCTTTTTCCGTTGTTCTTGTGCTTAGCAACATCATTTACACTTGTTCTTGTGGTTAACAACCTCATTTGTCATTGTTCTTGCGCTTTGCAACAAAAAATTTCCTTGATCTTGTGCTTATGAACCATATTTGCATTTGGTCTTGTGCTAAGGAACCTCATTTGCCCTTGTTTGTGTGCTTAATAGGCGTTGTTCGTGTGTTTAACAACCTCTTTTGCCCTTGATATTGTGCTTATGAACCTCATTCGCATTTGTCTTTGTACTTAGCAACTTCATTTGCCCTTATTTCTTAACAACCTCAATTGCCATTGTTCGTGTGCTTATGAACCTCATTTGCATTTGTTCTTGTGCTTAGGAACCTCATTTGCCGTTGTTTGTGTTTTTAACAACTTCAATTGCTGTTGTTTGTGTGCTTAACACCCTCTTTTGTCCTTGGTATTGTGCTTATGAACCTCATTTGCATTTGTTCTTATGCTTAGGAACCTCATTTGCCCTTGTTTGTTCGCATAACAACCTCATTTGGCGGTGTTCGTGTGCTTAACAACCAGTTTGGCCCGTGGTATTATGCTTGTGAACCTCATTAGCATTTGTTGTTGTGCTTAGGAACCTCATTTGCCCTTGTTCGTGTGCTTACAACCTCAATTATTATTGTTCATATGCTTCTTAACCTCTTTTGCCTTGTTCTTGTGCTTAGCAACATAATTTACACTTGTTCTTGTGCTTAACAACCTTATTTGTCGTTGTTCTTGTGCTTTGCAAAATAATTTGCCCTTGATCTTGTGCTTATGAAATTCATTTGCATTTGTTCTTATGCTTAGGAACCTCATTTGCCATTGTTTGTGTGCTTCACAACCTCAATTGGCGTTGTTCGTGTGCTTAACAACCTCTTTTGCCCTTGATATTGTGCTTATGAACCTCATTTGCATTTGTTATTGTGCTTAGGAACCTCATTTGCCTTTGTTCGTGTGGTTAACCACCTCAATTGTCGTTGTTCATATGCTTCTGAACATCATTTTTCCTTGTTCGTGTGCTTAGCAACATTATTTACACTTGTTCTTGTGCTTAGCAACCTCATTTGTCTTTGTGCTTGCGCTTTGCGACATAATTTGCCATTAATCTTGTGCTTATGAATCTCATTTGAATTTGTTCTTGTGCTTAGGAACATCATTTGCCCTTGTTCGTGTGCCTACTTGTTGTTAGGAACCTCCTTTGCCCCCCTTTTGTGTGCTTCACAACCTCAATTGGCGTTGTTCGTGTGCTTGACAACCTCTTTTTCCCTTGATATTATGCTTATGAACCTCATTTGCATTTGCTATTGTGCTTAGGAATCTCATTTGCTCTTGTTCGTGTGCTTAACCGCCTCAATAGTCGTTGTTCATATGCTTCTTAACTTCTTTTTCCGTTGTTCTTGTGCTTAGCAACATCATTTACAATTGTTCTTGTGCTTAACCACCTCATTTGTCATTGTTCTTGCGCTTTGCAACATAATTTTTCCTTGATCTTCTGCTTTTGAACTTTATTTGCATTTGTTCTTGTGCTTAGGAACCTCATTTGCCCTTGTTCGTGTGCATAATAACCTCAAAAGGCATTGTTCGTGTGCTTAACAACCTCTTTTGCCCTTGATATTGTGCTTATGAACCTCATTTACATTTGTTCTTGTGCTTATCAACTTCATTTGCCCTTGTTTATGTACTTAACAACATCAATTGGCATTGTTCGTGTGCTTAGGAACCTCATTTGCATTTGTTATTGTACTTAGGAACCTCATCTGCCCTTGTTTGTGTGCTTAATAGGCGTTGTTCGTGTGTTTAACAACCTCTTTTGCCCTTGATATTTTGTTTATGAACCTCATTTGCATTTGTCTTTGTGTTAGCAACTTCATTTGCCCTTGTTTGTCTGCTTAACAACCTCAATTGCCATTGTTCATGTGCTTATGAACCTCATTTGCGTTTGTTATTGTGCTTAGGAACGTCATTTGCCCTTGTTCGTGTGCTTAACAACCTCAATTGTCGTTGTTCATATGCTTCTTAACCTTTTTTTCCCCTTGTTCTTGTGCTCGGCAACATTATTTACAATTGTTCTTGTGTTTAATAACCTTATTTGTCGTTGTTCTTCTGCTTTGCAACATAATTTACCATTGATCTTTTGCTTATGAACCTCATTTGCATTTGTTCTTGTGCTTAGGAACCACATTTGTCGTTGTTTGTGTTCTTAACAACTTCAATTGTTGTTGTTTGTGTGCTTAACACCCTCTTTTGTCCTTGGACTTGTGCTTATGAACCTCATTTGCATTTGTTCTTGTGCTTAGGAACCTCATTTGCCCTTGCTTGTTCGCTTAGCAACCTCATTTGGCAGTGTTCGTGTGCTTAACAACCACTTTGGCCCTTGGTATTATGCTTGTGAACCTCATTAGCATTTGTTGTTGTGCTTAGGAACCGCATTTGTCATTGTTTGTGTGCTTACAACCTCAATTATTATTGTTCATATGCTTCTTAACCTCTTTTGCCTTGTTCTTGTGCTTAGCAACATAATTTACACTTGTTCTTGTGCTTAACAACCTTATTTGTCGTTGTTCTTGCGCTTTGCAACATAATTTGCCCTTGATCTTGTGCTTATGAAACTCATTTGCATTTGTTCTTATACTTAGGAACCTCATTTTTCGTTGTTTGTGTGCATCACAACCTCAATTGGCGTTGTTCGTGTGCTTAACAACCTCTTTTTGCCTTGATATTGTGCTTATGAACCTCATTTGCATTTGTTATTGTGCTTAGGAACCTCATTTGCCTTTGTTCGTGTGGTTAACCACCTCAATTGTCGTTGTTCATATGCTTCTGAACATCATTTTTCCTTGTTCGTGTGCTTAACAACATTATTTACACTTGTTCTTGTGCTTAGCAACCTCATTTGTATTTGTGCTTGCGCTTTGCGACATAATTTGCCATTAACCTTGTGCTTATGAATCTCATTTGAATTTGTTCTTGTGCTTAGGAACATCATTTGCCCTTGTTTTTGTGCTTAACAACCTCAATTGGCGTTCTTCGTGTGCTTAACAACCTCTTTTGCCCTTCATGTTGTGCTTATGAATCTCATTTGTATTTGTTATTGTGCTTAGGAGCCTCATTTGCCAATGTTCGTGTGCTTAACAACTTCAATTGTCGTTGTTAATATGCTTCTGAACCACTGCTTAGCAACTTCATTTACACTTGTTATTGTTCTTAACAATCTCATTTGTCGTTGTTATTGCGCTTTGCAACATAATTTGCCCTAGATGTTTTGCTTATGAACCTCATTTGCATATGATCTTGTGCTTAGGAACCTCATTTGCCATTTTTTGTGTGTTTAACAACCTCAATTGGCACTGTTCATGTGCTTAACAAGCACTTTGGCCCTTGGTATTATGCTTGTACACCTGATTTGCATTTTTTGTTGCGCTTAGGAACCTCATTTGTCCGTGTTCGTGTGCTTAATAACTTCAATTGTTGTTGTTCATATGCTTCTTAACCTCTTTTGCCCTTGTTCTTGTGCTTAGCAACATCATTTACACTTGTTCTTGTGCTTAACAACCTCATTTGTCGTTGTTCTTGCGCCTTCCAACATAATTTGCCTTTGATATTGTGCATATGAAACTCATTTGCATTTGTTCTTGTGCTTAGGAACCTCATTTGCCACTCTTTGTGTGCTTAACATCCTCAATTGGCGTTGTTCGTGTGCTTAACAACCTCTTTTTCCCTTGATCTTGTGCTTATGAACCTCATTTGCATTTGTTGTTGTGCTTAGGAACCTCATTTGCCCTTGTTCGTGTGCTCTATTGTCGTTGTTCCTATGCTTCTTAACCTCTTTTGCCCTTGTTCTTGTGCTTATCAACATCATTCACAATTGTTCTTGTGGTTAACCACCTCATTTGTCGTTGTTCTTACGCTTTGCAACATATTTTGCCCTTGATCTGTTGCTTATGAACCTGATTTTCATTTGTTCTTGTGCTTAGGAACCTCATCTACCCTAGTTTTTGTGTTTAACAACCTCAATTGGCGTTGTTCGTGTGCTTAACAACCTCTTTTGCCCTTCATGTTCTGCTTATGAACCTCATTTGTATTTGTTATTGAGCTTAGGAACCACATTTGTCATTGTTCGTCTGCTTCACAACTTTAATTGTCGTTGTTCCTATGCTTCTTAATCTCTTTTCCCTTGTTCTTGTGCTTAGCAACATCATTTACAATTGTTCTTGTGCCTAATAATCTCATTTGCCGTTGTTCTTGTGCTTTGGAACATAATTTGCCCGTGATCATGTGCTTATGAACCTCATTTGCATTTGTTCTTGTGCTTAGGAACCGCATTTGCCATTGTTTGTGTGCTTAACAATCTCAATTGGTGTTGTTCATATGCTTAACAACCACTTGGGCCCTTTGTATTGTGCTTGTGAACCTCATTTGCATCTGTTGTTGTGCTTGGGAACCTCATTTGCCCTTGTTCGTGTGCTTAATAACTTCAATTGTTGTTGTTCATATGTTTTTTAACCTCTTTTGCCCTTGTTCTTGTGCTTAGCAACGTCATTTACACTTGTTCTTGTGCTTAACAATCTCTTTTGCCGTTTTTCTTGTGCTTTGGAACATATTTTGCCCTTGATCTTGTGCTTATGAAACTCATTTGCATTTGTTCTTGTGCTTAGGAACCTCATTTGCCATTGTTTGTGTACTTTAAAACATCAATTGGCGTTGTTTGTGTGCTTAACAACCACTTTTTCTCTTGATCTTGTGCTTATGAACCTCGTTTGCATTTGTTGTTGTGCTTAGGAACTTCATTTTCCCTTTTTCGTGTGCTTAACAACCTCTCTTGTCATTGTTCATAAGCTTCTTAACCTCTTTTGCCCTTGTTCTTGTGCTTAGCAACATCATTCACACTTGTTCTTGTGGTTAACAACCTCATTTGTCGTTGTTCTTGCACTTTGCAACATAATTTGCCCTTCATCTTGTGCTTATGAACCTCATTTGTATTTGTTCTTATTCTTAGGAACCTCCATTGCCCCCCTTGTTTTTGTGCTTAACAACCTCAATTGGCGTTGTTCGTATGCTTAATAACCTCTTTTGCCCTTGATATTGTGCTTATGAACCTCATTTGCATTTGTTATATTGCTTAGGAATCTCATTTGCCCTTGTTCGTGTGCTTAACCACCTCAATTGTCGTTGTTCATATGCTTCTTAACATCTTTTGCCCTTGTATGCTTAACAACGTCATTTGCACTTGTTCTTGTGCTTAACAACCTAATTTGTCGTTGTTCTTGCGATTTGCAACATAATTTGCCCTCTATCTTGTGCTTATGAAGCCCATTTGGAATTGTTCTTATACTTAGGAACCTTCTTTGCCCTTGTTTGTGTGATTAACAACCTCAATTGGTGTTGTTCGTGTGCTTAACAACCTCTTTTGCCCTTGATATTATGCTTATGAACCTCATTTGCATTTTATATTGTGCTTAGGAACCTCACTTGCCCTTGTTTTTGTGCTTAACAATCTCAATTAGCGTTGTTCGTGTACTTAACAACCTCTTTTGCCCTTCATGTTATGCTTATGAACCTCATTTGTATTTGTTATTATGTGTAGCAACCTCATTTGGCATTGTTCGTGTGCTTAACAACTTCAATTGTCGTTGTTCATATGCTTCTTAACCTCTTTTGCCCTTGTTCTTCCGCTTAGCAACGTCATTTACACTTGTTCTTGTGCTTGATAATCTCATTTGTCGTTGTTCTTGCGCTTTGCAACATAATTTGCCCTTGATCTTGTGCTTATGAACCTCATTTGCATTTGTTATTGTGCTTAGGAACCTCATTTGCCATTGTTTGTGCGCTTAACAACCTCAATTGGTATTATTCATGTGCTTAACAACCTCTTTTGCCCTTCATATTGTGCTTATGAACCGCATTTGCATTTGTTCTTTTGCTTAGGAACCTCATTTGCCCTTGTTCGTAAGCTTGACCACCTCAATTGTCGTTGTTCATATGCTTCTTAACCTCTTTTTCCCTTGTTCTTGTGCTTAGCAACATCATTTACACTTGTTCTTGTGCTTAATATCCTCATTTGTCTTTGTTCTTGCGCTTTGCAACATAATTTGCCCTAGATCTTGTGCTTATGAACCTCATTTGCCCTTGTTTGTGTGCTTAACAACCTTAATTGGCGTTGTTCATGCACTTAACAACCTCTTTTTCCCTTGATCTTGTGCTTATTAACCTCATTTGCATTTGTTGTTGTGCTTAGGA
Organism: Carex cristatella; assembly: GCA_024447775.1. Taxonomy (NCBI): domain Eukaryota; kingdom Viridiplantae; phylum Streptophyta; class Magnoliopsida; order Poales; family Cyperaceae; genus Carex; species Carex cristatella. The sequence continues at coordinate 5,622,528 of JAJHPF010000018.1, forward strand.
ACCTCATTTACCCTTGTTCGTGTGCTTACAACCTCAATTATTGTTGTTCATATGCTTCTTCACCTCTTCTGCCCTTGTTCTTGTGCTTAGCAACATCATTTACACTTGTTCTTGTACTTAACAACCACATTTGTCATTGTTCTTGCGCTTTGCAACATAATTTGCCCTTGATCTTGTGCTTATGAAACTCATTTGCATTTGTTCTTGTGCTTAGGAACCTCATTTGTCATTGTTTGTGTGCTTAACAACCTCAATTAGCGTTGTTCGTGTGCTTAATAACCTTTTTTGCCATTGATATTGTGCTTATGAACCTCATTTGCCTTTGTTATTGTGCTTAGGAATCTCATTTGCCGTTGTTCGTGTGCTTAACCACCTCAATTGTCGTTGTTCATTTGCTTCTTAACTTCCTTTTTCCCTTGTTCTTATGCTTAGCAACATCATTTACACTTGTTCTTGCACTTTGCAACATAATTTATCATTGATCTTGTGCTTATGAACCTCATTTGCATTTGTTATTTTGCTTAGAAACCTCATTTGCCCTTGTTTGTGTGCTTAACAACCTCAATTGACGTTGTTCGTGTGCTGAACAATATCTTTTTCCATTCATGTTGTGTTTATGAACATCATTTGTATTTGTTATTGTGCTTAGGAACCTCATTTGCCATTGTTTGTGTGCATAGCAACCTCAATTGTCATTGTTTATATGCTTCTTAACCTCTTTTGCCCTTGTTCTTGTACTGAGCAACATTATTTACATTGTACTTGTGACCTTATTTGTCGTCGTTCTTGCGTTTCGCAACATAATTTGACCTTGATCTTGTGCTTATGAACCTCATTTGCATTTGTTTTTATTCTTAAGAACCTCATTTGCCGTTGTTTGTGTGCTTAACAACCTCAATTGCGGTTGTTTGTGTGCTTAACAACCTATTTTGTCCTTGGTCTTGTGGTTATGAATCTCATTTGCATTTGTTCTTGTGCTTAGGAATCTCATTTGCCCTTGTTCGTGTGCTTAACAACCTCTATTGTCGTTGTTTATATGCTTCTTAACCTCTTTTTCCCTTGTTATTGTGGTTAGCAACATCATTTGCACTTGTTCTTGTGCTTAACAACCTCATTTGTCTTTGTTCTTGCGCTTTGCAACATAATTTGCCCTTGATCTTGTGCTTATGAACCTCATTTGCATTTGTTCTTGTGGCCTTGTTTTGGTACTTAACAACCTCAATTGGCGTTGTTCGTGTGCTTAACAACCTCTTTTGCCCTTCATGTTCTGCTTATGAACCTCATTTGTATTTGTTATGGAGCTTAGGAACCACATTTGCCATTGTTCGTGTGCTTAACAACTTCAATTGTCGTTGTTCATATGCTTCTTAACCTCTTTTCCCTTGTTCTTGTGCTTAGCAACGTCATTTACACTTGTTCTTGTGCTTAATAATCTCATTTGTCGTTGTTCTTGTGCTTTGCAACATAATTTGCCCGTGATCTTGTGCTTATGAACCTCATTTGCATTTGTTCTTGTACTTAGGAACCTCATTTGCCATTGTTTGTGTGCTTAGCAATCTCAATTGGCGTTGTTCATATGCTTAACAACCACTTGGGCCCTTTGTATTGTGCTTGTGAACCTCATTTGCATTTGTTGTTATGTTTGGAAACCTCATTTGACCTTGTTCGTGTGCTTAATAACTTCAATTGTTGTTGTTCATATGCTTTTTAACCTCTTTTGCCCTTGTTCTAGCAACATCATTTACACTTGTTCTTGTGCTTAACAATCTCATTTGTCGTTTTTCTTGTGCTTTTGAACATAATTTGCCCTTGATCTTGTGCTTATGAAACTCATTTGCATTTGTTCTTGTACTTAGGAACCTTATTTGACATTGTTTGTGTGTTTGAAAACCTCAATTGGCATTGTGTGTGTGCTTAACAACCTCTTTTTCCCTTGATCTTGTGCTTATGAACCTCATTTGCATTTGTTGTTGTGCTTAGAAACTTCACTGCCCTTGTTCGCATGCTTAACAACCTCTATTGTCGTTGTTCATAACCTTCTTAACCTTTTTTTCCCTTCTTCTTGTGCATAGCAACATCATTCACATTTGTTCTTCTGGTTAACAACCTCATTTGTCGTTGTTCTTGGTCTTTGCAACATAATTTGCCCTTCAACTTGTGCTTATGAACCTCATTTGTATTTGTTCTTATTGTTATGAACCTCCTTTGCCCCCCTTGTTTGTGTGCATAACAACCTCAATTGGCTTTTTTCGTGTGCTTAATAACCTCTTTTGCCCATGATATTATGCTTATAAACCTCATTTGAATTTGTTATATTGTTTAGGAACCTCATTTTCCCTTGTTCGTGTGCTTAACCACCTCAATTGTCGTTGTTCATATGCTTCTTAACCACTTTTACCCTTGTTCTTGTGCTGAGCAACGTCATTTACACTTGTTCTTGTGCTTAACAACCTCATTTGTCGTTATTCGTGTGCTTAGGAATCTTATTTGCGTTTGTTATTGTGTTTAGGAACCTCATTTGCCCTTGTTCATGTGCTTAACAACATCAATTGTCGTTGTTCATATGCTTCTTAACCTCTTTTGTCCTTGTTCTTGTGCTCTACAACATTATTTACACTTCTAATTGTGCTTAATAACCTTATTTGTCGTTGTTCTTGCCCTTTGCAACATAATTTGCCCTTGATCTTGTGCTTATGAACCTCATTTGGATTTGTTCTTGTGCTTAGGAACCACTTGGCCCTTGTTTGTGTGCTTGACAATCTCAATTGGTGTTGTTCGTGTGCTTAACAACCTCTTTTGCGCTTGATATTGTGCTTATGTACCTCATTTGCATTTGTTATTGTGTTTAGGAACCTCATTTGCCATTGTTCGTGTGCTTAACCACATCAATTGTCGTTTTTCATATGCTTCTTAACCTATTTTTCCCTTGTTCTTGTGCTTAGCAACATGATTTACACTTATTCTTGTGCTTAACAATCTCATGTGTCATTGTTCTTGCGTTTTGCAACATAATTTGCCCTAGTTCTTGTGCTTATGATACTCATTTGCATTTGTTATGGTGCTTAGGAACCTCATTTGCTCTTGTTCATCTGCTTCACCACCTCAATTGTCGTTGTTCATATGCTTCTTAACTTCTTTTTCCCTTGTTCTTGTGCTTAACAACCTCATTTGTCATTGTTCTGGCTCTTTGCAACATAATTTTTCCTTGATCTTGTGCTTATGAACCTTATTTGCATTTATTCTTGTGCTTAGGAACCTCATTTGCCCTTATTTTGTGCTTAACAACCTCAATTGGTGTTGTTCGTAGGCTTAACAACTTCTTTTCCCCTTGATCATGTGCTTCTGAACCACATTTGCATTCGTTGTTGTGCTTAGGAACCTCATTTGTCCTTGTTCATGTGCTTACAACCTCAATTATTTTTGTTTACATGCTTCTTATCAACATCATTTACAATTGTTCTTGTGCTTGTGCTTATCAATCTCATTTGTCGTTGTTCTTATGCTTTACAACATAATTTGCCCTTGATCTTGTGCTTATGAAACTCATTTCATTGGTTCTTGTGCTTAGGAACCTCATTTGCCATTGTTGGTGTGCTTAACAACCTTAATTGGTTTTGTTCGTGTGCTTAACAACCTCTTTTGCCCTTGATATTGTGCTTATGAACCTCATTTGCATTTGTTATTGTGCATAGGAACCTCATTTACCCTTGTTCGTGTGCTTAACTACCTCAATTGTCGTTGTTCATATGTTTTTTAACCTCTTTTTCCATTGATCTTTCTCTTAGCAACATCATTTACACTTGTTCTTGTGCTTAACAACCTCATTTGTCATTGTTCTTGCGCTTTGCAACATAATTTTTCCTTGATCTTGTGCTTGTGAACCTTATTTGCATTTGTTCTTATGCTAAGGAACTTCATATGCCCTTGTTTGTGTGCTTAATAATCTCAATTGGCGTTGTTCGTGTGCTTAACAACCTCTTTTGTCATTCATGTTGTGCTTATGAATCTCAATTGCATTTGTTATTGTGCTTAGCAACTTCATTTACCCTTGTTTGTGTGCTTAACAACCTCAATTGGCGTTGTTCGTGTGCTTAAGAACCTCATTTGCGTTTGTTATTGTGGTTAGGAACTACATTTGCCCTTGTTCGTATGCTTAACCACCTCAATTTTCGTTGTTCATATGCTTCTTAACCTCTTTTTTCATTGTTCTTTTGCTTAGCAACATCATTTACACTTGTTCTTGTGCTTAATAACCTCATTTTGTCTATGTTCTTGCACTTTGCAACATAATTTGCCCTTGATCTTGTGCTTATGAACCTCATTTGCATTTGTTATTGTGCTTATGAACCTCATTTGGCCTTGTTTTGGTACTTACCAACCTCAATTGGCGTTGTTCGTGTGCTTAACAACCTCTTTTGTCCTTCATGTTGTGCTTATGAACCTCATTTGTATTTGTTATTGTGCTTAGGAACCTCATTTGCCAATGTTCGGGTGCTTAACAACTTCAATTGTCGTTGTTCATATGCTTCTTAACCTCTTTTACCCTTGTTCTTGTGCTGAGCAACGTCATTTACACTTATTCTTATGCTTAACAACCTTATTTGTCGTTGTTCTTGCGTTTTGCAACATAATTTGCCCTTGATCTTGTGCTTATGAACCTTATTTGGAATTGTTCTTGTGCTTAGGAAGCACTTGGCCCTTGTTTGTGTGCTTAACAATCTCAATTGGTGTTGTTGGTGTGCTTAACAACCTATTTTGTCCTTGATATTGTGCTTATGAACCTCATTTGCATTTGTTATTGTGTTTAGGAACCTCATTTGCCATTGTCCGTGTGCTTAACCACATCAATTGTCGTTGTTCATCTGCTTCTTAACCTATTTTTCCCTTGTTCTTGTGCTTAGCAACATGATTTACACATATTCTTGTGCTTAACAATCTAATGTGTGTCGTTGTTCTTGCGCTTTACAACATAATTTGCCCTTGATCTTGTGCTTATGAACCTCATTTGCATTTGTTATGGTGCTTAGGAACCTCATGTGCTCTTGTTCATCTGCTTCACCACCTCAATTGTTGTTGTTCATATGCTTCTTAACTTTTTTTTCCCTTGTTCTTGTGCTTAACAACCTCATTTGTCATTGTTCTGGCTCTTTGCAACATAATTTTTCCTTGATCTTGTGCTTATGAACCTTATTTGCATTTGTTCTTGTGCTTAGGAACCTCATTTGCCCTTATTTTGTGCTTAACAACCTCAATTGGCGTTGTTCGTAGGCTTAACAACCTCTTTTCCCATTGATCATGTGCTTATGAACCTCATTAGCATTCGTGGTTGTGCTTAGGAACCTCATTTGCCCTTGTTCATGTGCTTACAACCTCAATTATTGTTGTTCATATGCTTCTTAACCTCTTTTGACCTTGTTCTTGTGCTTATCAACATCATTTACACTTGTTCTTGTGCTTGTGCTTAACAACCTCATTTCTCGTTGTTCTTACGCTTTGCAACATAATTTGCCCTTAATCTTGTGCTTATGAAACTCATTTCATTGGTTCTTGTGCTTAGGAACCTCATTTGCTATTGTTTGTGTGCTTAACAACCTTAATTGGTTTTGTTTGTGTGCTTAACAACCTCTTTTGCTCTCGATATTGTGCTTATGAACCTCATTTGCATTTGTTATTGTGCATAGGAACCTCATTTACCCTTGTTCGTGTGCTTAACTACCTCAATTGTCGTTGTTCATATGTTTTTTAACCTCTTTTCCCATTGATCTTTCTCTTAGCAACATCATTTACACTTGTTCTTGTGCTTAACAACCTCATTTGTCATTGTTCTTGCGCTTTGCAACATAATTTTTCCTTGATCTTGTGCTTGTGAACCTTATTTGCATTTGTTCTTATGCTAAGGAACTTCATATGCCCTTGTTTGTGTGCTTAATAATCTCAATTGGCGTTGTTCGTGTGCTTAACAACCTCTTTTGCCCTTCATGTTGTGCTTATGAATCTCATTTGCATTTGTTATTGTGCTTAGCAACTTCATTTACCCTTGTTTGTGTGTTTAACAACCTCAATTGGCGTTGTTCGTGTGCTTAAGAACCTCATTTGCGTTTGTTATTGTGGTTAGGAACCACATTTGCCCTTGTTCGTATGCTTAACCACCTCAATTTTCATTGTTCATATGCTTCTTAACCTCTTTTTCCATTGTTCTTTTGCTTAGCAACATCATTTACACTTGTTCTTGTGCTTAATAACCTCATTTTGTCTATGTTCTTGCACTTTGCAACATAATTTGCCCTTGATCTTGTGCTTATAAACCTCATTTGCATTTGTTATTGTGCTTATGAACCTCATTTGACCTTGTTTTGGTACTTACCAACCTCAATTGGCGTTGTTCGTTTGCTTAACAACCTCTTTTGTCCTTCATGTTGTGCTTATGAACCTCATTTGTATTTGTTATTGTGCTTAGGAACCACATTTGCCATTGTTCGGGTGCTTAACAACTTCAATTGTCGTTGTTCATATGCTTCTTAACCTCTTTTACCCTTGTTCTTGTGCTGAGCAACGTCATTTACACTTATTCTTAGGCTTAGCAACCTCATTTGTCGTTGTTCTTGCGTTTTGCAACATAATTTGCCCTTGATCTTGTGCTTATGAACCTTATTTGGAATTGTTCTTGTGCTTAGGAACCTCATTTGCCCTTGTTTGTGTGCTTAACAACCTCAATTGGTGTTGTTCGTGTGCTTAACAACCTCTTTTGCCCTTCATGTTGTGTTTATGAACATCATTTCTATTTGTTATTGTGCTTAGGAATCTCATTTGCCATTGTTCGTGTGCTTAACAACTTCAATTGTCGTTGTTCATATATTTCTTAACCTCTTTTGCCCTTGTTCTCGTGCTTAGCAACGTCATTTTCACTTCTTCTTGTGCTTAACAATCTCATTTGTCGTTTTTCTTGAGCTTTGCAACATAATTTGCCCTTGATCTTGTACTTATTAACCTTATTTGCATTTGTTCTTGTACTTAGGAACCTCATTTGCTATTGTTTGTGTGCTTAATAACCTCAATTGGCGTTGTTCGTGTGCTTAACAACCTCTTTTGCCCTTGATATTGTGCTTATGAACCTCATTTGCATTTGTTGTTGTCCTTAGGAACCTCATTTGCCCTTTTTCATGTGCTTACAACCTCAATTATTGTTGTTCATATGCTTCTTAAGCTCTTTTGACATTGTTCTTGTGCTTAGCAACATCATTTAACAACCTCATTTGTCGTTGTTCTTGAACTTTGCAACAGAATTTGACATTGATCTTGTGCTTATGAAACTCATTTGCATTTGTTCTTGTGCGAACATCATTTGCCATTGTTTGTGTACTTAACAAACTTAATTGGTGTTGTTCGTGTGCTTAAAAACCTCTTTTGCCTTTGATATTGTGCTTATGAACCTCATTTGCATTTGTTGTCATGCTTAGGAACCTAATTTGCCCTTGTTCGTGCGCTTAACCACCTTAATTGTCGTTGTTCATATGCTTCATAACCTCTTTTTCTCTTGTTCTTGTGCTTAGCAACATAATTTACGCTTGTTCTTGTCCTTAACAACCTTATTTGTCGTTGTTCTTCCGCTTTGCAACATAATTTTTCCTTGATCTTGTGCTTATGAACCTTATTTGCATTTGTTCTTGTGCTTAGGAACCTCATTTGTCATTTTTTGTATGCTTAATAACCTCAATTGGTGTTGTTCGTGTGCTTGACAACCTCTTTTGCCTTTGATATTGTGCTTATGAACCTCATTTGCATTTGTTGTTGTCCTGAGGAAACTCATTTGTCCTTGTTCGTGTGCTTAACCACCTCAATTGTCATTGTTCATATGTTTCTTAACCTGTTTTCCCCTTGTTCTTGTGCGTAGCAACATCATTTACACTTGTTCTTGTGCTTAACAACCTCTTTTGCCCTTGATCTTGTGCTTATAAACCTCATTTGCATTTGTTATTGTGCTTAGAAACCTCTTTTGCCCTTGTTTTTCGTGTTTAATAACCTCAATTGGCGTTGTTCGTGTGCTTAACAACCTCTTTTGCCCTTCATATTGTGCTTATGAACATCATTTGCATTTGTTATTGTGCTTAGGAATCTTATTTGTCATTGTTCGTGTGCTTAAGAACTTTAATTGTCGTTGTTCATATGATTCTTAACATCTTTTGTCATTGTTCTTCTGCTTAGCAACATCATTTACACTTGTTCTTGTGCTTAACAACCTCATTTGTCGTTGTTCTTGCGCATTGCAACATAATTTGCCTTTGATCTAGTGCTTATGAATCTCATTTGCATTTGTTATTGTGCTTAGAAACCTTTTTTGCCCTTGATCTTGTGTTTATTAATTCTCATTTTAAAATCTTCATATGCGATCGCATACCGTATATTCCGTATGCATTGACCTTTCACATACTGCATAGAGACTGCATTTAAAAATATTGATTAAAAGACAAAGCTTGCATCACTGCACTGAATTTACGATTCTAAAAAGTTCAAAAAAAAAAAACCTTGAAGTTCACCAGCCATAAGAGTGGCCAAAATCGTTCAGCAAGAAGAAATTAATTTTTTTTTAAGTTTTCTTAATTACTTAATTTTTTTCGAACATTAATTTCTTAACGAAAATTAAAATCACATTTTTTTGTCAATTTCTTTTTATCTGAAATCTTAATTCATGCACAGATCTCAAGACATTTCTACTTCTGAATTAAGCTTCCGAACTATGAACGAACTATGAATTAATGGTCCGGGTGCGTTGAAAATATAGTAGACAATAACTCGGCCATGTAACAGCAAAAGCAAAAAATAAAAGCCTAAATTAATGTTGAAAATAAAGAGAAATATAGGAGAATTGATCTCAGTCATCCATTCATCATTGATGATCAATTAGATTAGATAGATTAGAGAGATTAGAATTATTAAAGAACAGTACCAACGGTACACTGTACAGTACCAATAGAATTAGCCGTTAGAACCATTTGTATAAATAGAAAATATGTACACTGTAAACTGTCTTCTTCCTTCGTAATAACAGAAATTCGATAAATAACAATCTTCTCAGATTTATATTTGTCTCATAAATTTCAACATGGTATCGGAGCGATTCTGAAAATATGATAACAATACCCAATAATCCGATAAAACTCCAAGCTTCCGATATACTGAAAAAATCTGATAGTCAGAAATTTCAGAAATATACTGCTCTCTATTGATAACCTGATAAACCAATAAACAATAACCAAATATCAATACTGAAATCTCAAGATCTATACCAGAAAGATTCCATCGAATATCAAAAATCAACATACTAAAAGCCTCTACAAATTGTTTTTAGAGCTATTGGCCCAAATAAGAAGCATTTGTTTGTTTCCAAATCAAAATCGAAAAAAAAAACCCAAATCACATAACAGTAAATCATCTATTTTCGTTTTAAAAGAGAGGAGGAAACCAACCTATCTGAGAACCTCTCATCTCTTACATCATGATCCAAAGAAATACTCCAAACCAAAGCTTCGGTCCGGGTCAAAACCCTAACCTCAAGACTAAATCCGGAAAATGCTCCAACTGCAAAATAGGGAACCACACCCGTGACGATTGTTGGTTTCTCCATTCTCATCTCCGACCTAAGTGGTGGAAGGTGGCAGAGAAGAGAGATGATCGGACCGAAAGAGAGAATAGCGGAGAGGTGGAGGAAAGAAAAGAGGGGGAGCAGCGTGGTTTCTCCACTCTCTGTGCTGCTTGCTAATCAAAATAAAATTTCAAGCTCATGTGGTATTGTATCTTATCCTAAAAATTTTAATTTGTTTCACCAAATAATTCTTGATAGTGGTGCAACCAATCATATATTCGGAAATGAAAATTTCTTTACCAATATGAAATTGTCCGAAAATAACCAATATGTGGTAGTTGCAAATGGTATGAAGGAAAAAATAAATTGTGTAGGTGAAATTATTTTGTGCAACAAAAAAATTAGTAATGTTTTATTTTTAAAAAAATTTCCTCTAAACCTACTATCGATAAGACAATTTACACGAGATTTTAATTGTATTGCAATTTTTTCTTCAAAAAATGTTATATTTCAAGAACGGAAAACTGGAAATAAGATTTGTGAAGGATTTCTTGAAAATGGGCATTATTTTTTAGATCAAAAATCATTTTTTTTGTGCTATTACAAAATCTATAAATTGTGATATTTGGCATAAGAGACTTGGGCATCCTTCCGACAAAATTTTAAATAGTGTTTTAGATTTTCCAAATTCTAATTGTATTAATTGTGATATATGTAAGTTAGCAAAACAAACAAGACTTCCATTCTCACTTTCTAATACTAGAAGTGAAGCCCCGTTTGATTTGGTTCACTCCGATGTATGGGGTCCGGCCCCAATTAATTCGTATAATAGGTTTAAATATTTTGTTATATTCATTGATGATTTTTCTAAAGCTATATGGTTATATTTACTTAAATCAAAAGATGAAGTATTTAATTATTTTCGAGAATTTCTATGCCTTGTGGAAACTCAATTTAATGCTAAACTTAAAATTTTTAGATCGGATAATGGAACGGAATTTGTAAATAAAAATTTCACAACTCTTTTTAAAGAAACAAGAATTATACACCAAACTACATGCATAAACACTCCACAACAAAATGGAGTGTCCGAAAGGAAAAATAGACATTTATTAGAAATGACACGCGCATTATTATTTCAAAACAATGTTCTGAAAATATATTGGTCGGATGTCATCCTTTGTGCTACACATCTAATTAATAGGCTACCGAGTGTTACCTTAAAAAATAAAAGTCCAACCGAAATTTTATATCAAGAAAAAAAGAATCTTGATTATTTAAGAGTCTTTGGTTGCGTATGCTTTGTTAAAATTAAACGAAATGATAAGTTGGATTTTATTTCAACAAAAGTTATTTTTTTTGGGTATTCATCTACAAAAAAAGAGATATAAATGTTATGATCCAATAAATAAAAAAATATTTATATCTAGAGATGTAATATTTAATGAAGATGAACCATATTTTCAAAGGAATGAGATTACCAAAGATACTCATGATAATAACCAAATAAGGCCAGAAATGTCTCATTTGTATGACCTAGATTTTATACCGAATAGAGATAATGAAATTGAGACGAATATTTATGAAGATGAAACGATGATGATGATAATAATGATAACCATGATAATAATAACAATGATAATAATAATAATGAAGAAGAAGAAGAAAATACCATGGTACGAAGGTCCATAAGAATGCGCCAATCATCTATCAAACTTAGAGACTATATAACTTGTACGGTGCAATACCCTATACAAGACTTTGTATCATACCAAAATATTTCACCCGGGTACCATGCATTTCTTGTTTCTATTGAGAAAGAAAAAGAACCAAATAGTTACCAAGAGGCGATCACAAATCCGGTATGGTGCAGCCATGGAAGAAGAACTAAAAGCCCTTGAAAAAAATGAAACTTGGGTAATTGTTCCATTACCAAAAAATAAAAAACCCGTTGGTTGTAAATGGGTATACAAGACCAAGTTTAATAGCGATGGTTCCATCGAACGGTATAAAGCACGATTAGTAGCCAAAGGGTATACCCAAACCTATGGTATAAATTATAACGAAACATTTGCACCGGTGGCAAAGATGAATATCGTTAGAATTTTATTTTCGATTGCAGTAAATAATAATTGGAATTTATACCAAATGGATGTAAAAAATGCTTTTCTTCAAGGAACACTTGAAGAAGAGGTGTATATGACATTGCCACCGGACCATAAAATGCAAAATACTTCTAAGGGAAATTTTTGGAAATGCCACTCTAAAACTTGGAATTTGTCAAAATGCCACTCAGAAACCAATATTTGTCAAAATGTCATTAAAACTCAATGCCTATTTTAATTTTGTCATTAGTCTCAATTTAAAAATTCCAATCTTTCAAAATGACCAAACTGCCCCTGTTAGAATTTTTTTTTTTTAGAGAACCAACTTATCGAAATAAACCCAAACTACATCGACAATTTAAATTCCAATCTTTCAAAATGGCCAAACTGCCCCTGTCAGATTTTTTTTTTATAGAACCAACCTATCGAAATAAACCCAAACCACATCGACAATTTAAAAATTCCAATCTTTCAAAATGGCCAAACTGCACCTGTCAGATTTTTTTTTTTTAATAGAACCAACTTATCGAAAATTTTAAAATAATGTGCATGGAAAAAAATATTCAAAATATATAATAGATGTGGTTTGGGTAAAACGCACATTTTTAAAATAATCACGCCGAATGTATGAAAAACCACATCGACAGTGTGCATTATTTTAAAATTTTCGATAAGTTGGTTCTATAAAAAAAAAAAAAAATCTGACACAGTTTGGCCATTTTGAAAGATTGGAATTTTTAAATTGTCTGTGGTTTGGGTTTATTTCGATAGGTTGGTTCTCTAAAAAAAAAAATCTGACAGGGGCAGTTTGGTCATTTTGAAAGATTGGAATTTTTAAATTGAGACTAATGGCAAAATTAAAATAGGCATTGAGTTTTAATGGCATTTTGACAAATATTGGTTTCTGAGTGGCATTTTGACAAATTTCAAGTTTTAGAGTGGCATTTCAAAAAATTTCCCTATTTCTAATATAGTTTGTAGGCTAAATAAGTCAATCTACGGATTGAAGCAATCTCCTCGGGCATGGTATGGCAAACTTAGCTCATATTTATTATTATGTAATTTTAAAATTAGTAGTGCCGACCATTCATTGTTCACCAAAATTGAAGGAAAAAAATATAACCCTTGTGTTGGTATATGTTGATAACCTAATAATTACCGGAAATAATTTAGAGAAAATTAGAAAAATTAAATCACAATTGAAAGGAAAATTCGACATTCAAGACCTAGGGTACTTAAAATATTTTTTAGGAATAGAGGTAGTTTTTTCAAGTAAAGGTCTTTTTATTTCTCAACGAAAATATACCTTAGATTTGCTAAAAGAAACCGGTAAACTAGGTTGTAAACCGGCCTCTGCACCAATTGACACCAAATATAAACTAAATACCGAGGATGGTGAACCTTTAGAAGACATAATCCAATTTCAAAGACTTGTAGGAAAATTAATTTATCTTACGGTAACACGTCCTGACATTTCTTTTTCAGTAAGTCAAGTTAGTAAGTTTATGCATGCACCAAGAAAGCCTCATTTAGAGGCCACAATAGAATATTAAGATAATTAAAAAAGAATTCTGCAAAGGGTATAAAAATGACGAACAATAATTCTAATGACATATGTGGCTATTCCGATGCAGATTGGGCCGGTAGTTTTGATAGAAAATCCACCACCGGCTTTTGCACATTTGTAGGCAGGAATTTAGTTACATGGAAAAGCAAGAAGTAAAATGTCGTAGCTCGCTCAAGCGCGGAAGCGGAATATCGGGCCATGGCATCCACTGCAAGTGAATTAATATGGATCAAGCAATTGCTTAGAGACATGGGCATTGAATGTGATCAACGTATAAAGATGTATTGCAATAATAATTCCGCTCGGCATATCGCATCGAATCCGGTATTTCATGAGAGAACAAAACACATAGAAGTGGATTGCCACTTTATTAGGGAGAAAGTCCAAGCTAATGAAATAGAGACACCGTTTGTGCGAAGCAAAGAGTAATTAGCGGATGTGTTTACCAAAGGCTTGGATCCGACGCATTTTGATGATATCACTAGCAAGCTAGGATTGTATGACATATACGTTCCTAGCTTGAGGGGGAGTGTTGAAAATAAAGATAAATATAGGGGAATTGATTTCAGTCATCCATTCATCATTGATCAATTAGATTAGAGAGATTAGAATTATTAAAAAACAGTACCAACGGTACACTGTACAGTACCAATAGAATTAGCCGTTAGAACCATTTGTATAAATAGAAATATGTACACTGTAAACTGTCTTCTTCCTTCATAATAACAGAAATTCGATAAATAACAATCTTCTCAGATTCATATTTGTCTCATAAATTTCAACAATTAAGGTAATATTTTTCATTCGGTCAAGTGGGCTCCAGTAGTCCCATCATATCCCTTTTCAACCTTTCAATGGACCCTCCTCTCTTGCTTCGGAAGTAAGATGACTCTAATGTGATAAATCTGTTGTTAAACAGGAAATAAATCTGTTGTTATTCCAATGTGATAACAGGTCCTGTTATTTCGATATCTTGATCTTTGTTGAGATTTGCACATGAAAAGAAATTTTTCTTGAGATTCGTGCGTGAAATTTTTTGAATGCCTGAGATAGAAATAACAGGGTTCTGTTATCCCAATGGAATAACAGAAGATTCATTTCCCTCTAAACAGCCTTATTAAACAGATAAGTTTAATAAATAAATAAACAAATAAATATATTGTTGCATGTCCTTTTCATGTGTATTGAAATTCTGTCTGAACTTTTTCTCTGGTGGACCTTTTAGAATTTAGACAGTCTACTGTTCAGGAAACACATGCGCAAGGTGCATGGTGGATTCAGAATTTCTGTCATAATAAGATACTAATTGAGTTTAAATAATTAATTGGATTCAAATTTATTAATTTATTAGGAATAAAATTGCAACTAAGTCTCTCTAACTATAATTATTATAAAATTTGTTAAGATTCTTATTCACCATAGCATCAAGCTTATATGTTTTCTCAGTCAAAGCATCATTTGGAAATTGAAACATAAAAAGATCCGAAATTTTTATTAATAGGAAAATTTAGAAGAAAAAAAATATCGACAATAGAAAAATAGTTTTCAGAAATTCGATATATAAGAAAACGTGATGGTCTATAACCACAACATCTAAATTAGCAAAATCAAATTACAGCTAATTAACAAAACAATGCGAGAAAAAAAACTGAACGTTCTCAACTATAATGTCCACAACTTTTTTTAACGTTATTCCGCTAATCATATTTCGATTAATGGGACATTGTGGTCTATAACGTTCAGACCATTACGTTTTTCTTAGATATTGAATTTTCGAGAATTACTTCTCTATTATTGATATTTTTTTTATTAATAAAAATTTCGGTAAAAAGATACCTAGTTTATGTAACAAAAATTGTTAACTATATAAAATTCAGAAATCGCACCAAATGTTCACATCCATTTATGATAATTGATAACCACTTTTTTGTCCAGTTCTGAAAAGAACTTTCATTCAGCTTTTTTCTGATGTGGAATTATGCTTAACTGAAACAATAAAGAAAACAAGAAAAAGGGAGAATGTACTGTTTTTTATATAAGAAACAAAATAAAAAAGAAGATCAGATCTGTGAACTGTGCGGAGTGTGCCAACATATATGAGCACATTATTACTCTCTTGCAAATTTGCAATGTGAAAATTGATTATAAATCTCTTTACCTAAAACAAGCAAAGACAGGTAGCGAAACAATTACTGGTACATCCCAATAAATTAACAATTCAGTCCCTGGCGCGAACCGTTTCGAGAACTAATTAATTATTAAATAATTAATTTTATGTATATTCTTTTGAAACTTGAATTAATTATTAAATAATAGGAGAATTTTATGTATATTCTTTAAAACATTGACATTACATTTTTTTTTCTTCGAAAATCTGTGACATTATATTTACTATTTTGAATTTTAAAAACTCACAAATTTATCTACCTCGTTAGAAAAATGAAAAATATCCATGTAAGATAAAATGTTTTGTCGTCTGATTAATCAGTTTATGAGAGCACACAGTTCATTTATCACCTGTGTCACACACAAATGTTCATTTTTATACATGTGACGTGTGAGTTTGTATGTGCATCGTAGGTATGGAAATGAACCATTTAACCATGCAAACTGATTAATTAGAAGATTGAACATTTCTCTTACACATACTACATTTTTTTCTTTAAATAAATACTAAAATGAGAAATTTTATAAATTCAAAATGCGTTATAACTAAAAGGATAATAAATTGAATTAATTTGTGAGGTTTTGAAATTTAGAAAGTTATATATAATATTATAAATTTTATAACAAAAAGTACGTAATGTTAATTTTTTTTAGAATATGTATGAATTCCTTCTGTATAAAATATGCAAGCTGCGTAAGCTGGCCACCGACTTGTTTTAACTAGTGTTGTAAAAAACGGACTTAACGGCCGATTAATCGGCCGTTTAATCGGAAACGGCGGTCAAACCATTCCGAATACGCTTAAACGATGCCTGTTGGCGGAAAAAAACGATTAATCGGCCGTTTTTCCGATTAATCGGCCGTTTATTCCCGTTTTTTTTCCGTTTATTCCCGTTTTTTTCCATTTATTCCAGTGAATTTTTTTTATTTTTTATTTTATTATTGTGTGTGATAATAAGGTTTATAAATCATGCATTGTAGTTTTATTTGTGCTTGGATATTCATCCAATATTTTTTATATATGTTTTTTTTTCTTCTTGTTTACTTTGAAATTGATTAATTATTCTATTATTTATATACTATATATTTTTTTTTACTTACTAATATAATTTTTTCAATTAGTACGACATGTTTATTTATAAAATTATGTTATTATCATAAATTAAATTTAGTGATTTTATGTTGGAATGTTTTCTTTCTTTCAAATAATATGTTATTAGTATTTGAAAAAGCTTAATTCTCAAATTTATTTTTCATTAAATAAATGTGTTACTTAAACATGCAAAATGATTATGTGTTATGAAGAAATAAGCATAGTATCATCTTATAATAATAAAACTAACTTAAATTAAGTTTATTTGATAAGTTTAATGAGTTAAATAAATAATTTTTAATAAATTATGATATATATACATGAATTTAATAAAAACGTTAAATTGTCCGCATAATTCCGATTAATCGGCCGCATACCGATTAATCGCTTGGCGGTACCCCGTCCGTCCGACGACCGCATACCGTTATTTACAACACTGATCTATACATAACACACATTGATCCATATTTTTGGATCAATATCTTCATTTACGAAATGCAATAGTTAATGTGAACAGTTTAACGTGATCTTGATATAAAAGATACATGTGGACTAAAATTTCAATTTTGAATCAATTTTCTTTGCTATTTTTTAAATAGCTAGTTAGAAAATCACTACTTTTGAATGATTTTAGATCAAGTGATTTTCTACCAAACTAAAAAGTAGTAAAAAAAATTATAAATTTGATCTGCAAATACAATTTTATATGATGATCATGTTAAACTAGATCGATATTTTAAATTTTTGAATGTGCACTACGTTTAGTTCTGTAGCCTCGTTGTATTTTTTGTTTTTTCTAATACATTTTTCAGGGTATGAAATTAGTGTTTTTATCACCAGATACAAAACCACCATATAAATCTAGCATCCTATACGGTGTAAATTGGAATATGCACCAGGAGTAGCCTTCATTCTTTTCTTCTTTGAAAAATGCCGGGGAGTGTTGACTAAACAAGATCGCTTTATCATTTGCGGTCTGAATGCTACGAAAACTTGTGCAAATCTGCGATTGTATCTCGCCAAATTTTTGTTTCTTATTTTCTTTCTTGAAAGAGTATACTTTGACCCAAAAAAGAATTCTAAAATGGATGTTCTTTTCATCATGCCTGATTGATATTCGTCACATTTAGCCGTTAGTTAATATATATAATTGTCAATAATATTTTTTATGTATTTATGACAATGAGGATTCAAATGTTTTATGATTTTGTGCTCTAATATGCTCAACATTCTTTTATCTCTGTTTCAAAGTCTGAACAGTCAATCTGAATTACTCAACATGATCTTCATAATAAAATATTCTTTGAGATCAAATTTTATATTTCTTAAAAAAATTACTATTTTTTTATATGAGTACAATATCAACTTTTCACATAGTCTAGAATCTCCTTAAAATAATAATTTTTTATCTATCTAAAAAATAGTAAAAAAATCTAAAAAATATATAAATTTGGTCTCCAAGAATATTTTACTATGAAGATCGTGTTGAGAAGTTTGGATCGACTGTTTAAATTTTAAAAACGGAAATAAAGAATGTGGAGCATATTAGATCACAAAATCATGATGCATTTGAACCCTTCTCATTTATGACATGGTAATTTTTAAAACTATGTTTTTTCATTCCTTTTTAGTTCTTTGAATAACAAAAATAGTAACATTATATAGACTGTCCAGCTATAAATATGGTTGTGTTCATATCTTTTTCCAATACTTTAAATATGATTGCTTACTAAATTTTAAATCATATTAGATTGGACGAAATAGCAGGGTTTAGATATTCAAAACTTTATGATCCATATTTTATCCAAGATAATTAACAAAATTATTTGGAAGCTCAAATTTAACATAGCATTCGCAACTTTATGATCATAGTCATTCGATCTGCTTTCAGATTCGCGCACACTCAATCCGCATGAATTTTAAAGATGTCTTTAATTTAATCTAATACCCATTAAATCACTCTTAAATATTCCCTCAGACAAAGATGGAAAGACAATTAATGTAAAAGTCAAGATTGAAGTTCATAAATAATTCATTGTTAAAACCTTGAACATGTTTATTTGAATCAATGAATAAATAATTGTATCATTCCTTTGTAATTAAGCCGTCCTCGCTGTCTCATGATAATATATAAAAAAAATACAGTGGGGCAGTGTGCTTATAAAATACTCCTGACAATCATTGGGCACACTAAACCATAACATGCACAATATTTGTTCTTTGGATTCTTTATTTCGTTTACTACTAAGAGTCTAAGACCGATGACTATGAGGCTACCACACTTGATGGATTTAAACCAAACAGGGGCTTTCTGCTTGTAAAGTGGTGATTTAATCTAGCTCATAATTTAATTTTAAATATAAAAAGAAAATGGAACTTTCATGAGAAATATTAGGCCTTGTTCGACAGATATACTATTCACGTGAAAAAAACACTCAGTCAACTCCAGACTCATTCTCCTTAGTTGACCGAATAGGACCTGAGTAGAAAGGTTTTTAATGGATGTGTATTCAATTTTACTAAAAAATATTTTACTTACTGATTTTACTAAATTAAAAAAGCACAAATACCATACTACTACCGCAACATTGTAATAATAAATTAATATAATCATAAATATGAAATTATTTTTTTAATAACAATAAAGTTTATAAAAGATTATTCACACTTAATTTTTTTTTTTTTTTTTTTTTTTTCGTGTTAGTTAGCACCCCTTACATGTATGTCATGTTTGATTGTGAAATAAGAGATTTAATAAACTCTTTGCTCCGCATGGTGTCAAACTTGTGTAAAATAAGAGAAATAAATATATTAGGTTACTTCTACACCTGTAAAGTCCACTATTATAAATAAATATTCATTTCTCATTTTTTTCCCTCTTGCAAATGAATTAATTTAAGTCATAACTTAAAATTATCAAATGAGATATAAAATATGAAAAATAAGATAAAGTGGATAACTTAATCTTCATTAAATTTAAATTTAAGGAGCAATCAAACATGAACTTAGACTTAACTTTTTAAGTGAATATTCAACTAAATTTGTAACAGATGACCTAAGACTTAACTTAAAATAGTAAAGTAAGTTCCCAAATAAAGATAAATATCAATATTGTTAGGATGACACTCAAGCTTCCGGTCAAGCTCACGGGGCTGTATTTACTGTCATTCATCATATGAAAAACATGATCACATTTTTTTTTCATATATTCGGACTGATGAAGTGATGGATCTAAAATAAACTAGTCATTTTAGATAAAGTGATGCTTTTCAAAAAGCTCCTCTTATGTAATCTGTTCCATTCATTGTAGATCAGACGGTTCAGACATTAAAATTTAAAAAGCATGATCATGTTTATTTGAAGTGAATTATGAATAGCGCCGAAACGAATCCTCAGGTCGTGAGATTTTTTTTCTTCTTCTAAACAGCAAATTCATATCATCCGACTTAACTCAAATTTAGATGCACCGTCCGATTCACTTCAGCACGAATATTAAATAAATTCTTGCATTCCAGATCGGATTGGTTCGAATCTAAACTCAAAATTTGAGTTACTAATGAGGATCTGAACGAGTGCGTATCCTCTGAGATATCTGGTGCGACCAGTATTATTTGAGCCTTGAGATTCGTGCAGAACGAATTTGAACGATTGACATATTCCAAAAAAGTCACGCAAAATATGAGATATATCAGAGGATGAAAATTCGATCTGAACTCGGTTATGCCAATCCGATCGTTAGATTTTAATACAGAGCCTTTTACCATTAGTTCATGTCTAGTCCGCACGGCTCTTAAAGCAGATCGGATGGTCCAGATACATTAACTCAAAAGATTCCCTTTGTGTTAATGCAGAGGATGTTATGTTCCAGGTCTAGACAAGAACTTTCCTCTATTATTCCATCCCTTTATTATTTTATTAATAAAAATAAGCATCACCATTGTTTCGCTTGTATTCTTTAGTCTTTACTGACTGTGCCCCGTCTTTCTCAAGCTCAACTAAAAGCACTGACACGGAGATCAGCGGCATCCCTCTCTCTCTTTCTCTCTCTTGCTCTCACTCTGCTCGTGATCAAATTAGAAATCTCAGGTCGAAGTTCTACTGTGCTGATGGAGAAAGGGGATTCTTCTTCTTCAGCCTCTAGTGATCAGCAGGTTTTTTTTTTTCCATAATTCATGGGACTTTTTGTGATTATTGAAATTCTCTTAGAGCTGCTAAAATTGCAATTCTGTTAAGCTGGTCGAAGTTTTTGTTTATTGGATAGGGGATTACCGCGTTTTATTTTACTGGTAAAACCTTTTGAACTGTTCCTCGAGAAATCTCACCCAAGTTTTTTAAATACAATGGGGAAAAGTTATATGTAGTGGTCATTTTTTTTACTGAAATTTTTTTCGTTAATTGTCTATTCTTATGTGAATTTTTATTAGAGGGGTTTGGATCTGATTTGGGTAGGAATTCCTCAGTTTAATTCCTTTTTGGATTCTTTACCTGTAAGTAATTAACAGTAGCGATTCTTTTACTTTATTCTCTAGTCACTGTCCACTTGTCAATTATTTATTTGACTTAAATATACAGAAGACTTGCTTAAACAATTAGTTTTATTGATAATTTTACTTAACTTAGCAATCACCATATAGATTTAAATTCAAAATTCAATGGGACTTATATCCTATATAAATCTTGCAATATAATTGATGAGATGCAAACCGCGGGCTTAGTGCAGTGGCATGAGCCTCATCTCTCTAAGGAGAGATTGCGTGTTCATTCTCGAGAACAACATCTAAAAGATGTTGGGGTGTACCGGAGCCCTTTAAAAAAAAATGGTGAGATTTGTGCATGTTTCATTGTTCATCAGGCCAATCTTGTTTCAACAGTCTGGATTTGATGTCACTTGATAAGTTATTAGAGATATAAAAATTACAAAAATGATGAGAGATGACTTACGGATTTGAAATTATTGCTTATATACTGGTATTGGCCATAACTTACATGTCCAGTTGCATGCTCATAAACTTTTTTTCCTTTTTTGTTGTTCGAAGACCTTTTTGTCTCAATTTGAGAAATGTTGTTAATTTGTCACATAACTCTGTGTCTAGGGAACCCATCCTTTTTGAAAGCTTTTGTTGTATACTAAGTCCATTCTAAGATATTTGAAACATTGCAAAAAAAAAAAAAAATTTGGTTTCTCACATGACCCGTAGGCCTACATCAGTTCAACAAAACCTCTCAATTTTCCATCTCTAAACGTGAAATTTAATTCTGAGAAATTGCATCAGAGCAATTCATCTATCCTAAAATCTGGTCTTTGTATCTCCTTTCTTGTTCCAGCCATAGATTCTTCCTTGGTTTGCCAGCAGATGAGCCTTTTGAATCCATTGGTCCTCTCTTGAACTGTATAGCACTCTGAACTTGCCATCCATTTGCTTCTGTATCAACCATGCTTTCCAGATTTGATTGAAAGATCTCCAATCGTGGATTAAGGGTTGGCTGTGAAATAAAGAGTGTACAGTTTCAGTGGAGTCAGAAAAAACACAACCTTTCTCACATGGTACCTGTTGCATGAGTTTGTAAGCCTCAAGCACACACATTGCAAATTGAGTGATACAGAATTACATCAACAAGGCTCAAACTTTTTATTTCAATATGTTTGTGGAATTAGTCTTCAAATTTGAACCTTTTCTTATTCCATCTAGTCATAACTTTTTGAGTTCTCATGATATTTGATCCATTACATGTTTAATTTATTTGTTAAAGGCAAAGGCATTTGACCCAGAGGAAAGAACTATAACTACAGAAGCTACTGCACCTACTGCACTAAACCCGCGGAAGCCATTAAACCTCTCCTCTTTACAAATACCAAATCGAACTGTAGAAAACCAGATTGCCAATCTGCCCTCCTCTGCAAGAACCACCATTTCACCAAGCCCTAGTTCCTCAAGACACGGCCTGCCCCCGCGTCCATCCTCCACAAGGGCAAAACCATCTCTGCGAAGTATCCTTTCTTCAAAGAGCTTTATAGGAAGAAGCAGGTCCAGTAAGGAAGTTCAGGAGGGTCAGGATGGAGAAAGAACTATACTTATAATGCCGGGAGAACCCTCGTCTGAAGGGACCAAATCAGAAAAACCCTCAGGTTCTGGGATTCTTTCTTTTACTAGGGTTTTCTCTACTAAAAGAACACACTCTTTGCCTGTGACTCCTATTGGGAATTTGGTGCCCACTTTGAAGAACAGTCATGCTGTTGACCTTCCTGTTACTGATGTAAGGTTCTTTCTATTATTTGTTTAATGACTATGTTCTTATACTAAACATCAAACCTCACTATACTTGTACACCTAGAAATAAGAAATATAACAGATATTCTTTGTAAAGGTAGAAATATCCCACATGCACTTGCCAAAATATGAGAGATAGCACGTGCTTAATGATTTCTTTAAAATGCACAAATTTCCCTCTGCAGATTTGTGAGAAAGAAAAGGGGATTTTTGTATTATTGGAGATTTTGAGGGATGGCCAAGTTATCTTTTTTTTTTTTTCAACACCCACCATTTTAGGTTATAAATGTAACTTTATCTATTATTAAATTATTTTTTAACTTTAATGGAAGACTGAAGTGAAAAAGAAGATGAGGCGCTCATTTTCTGTTCCGGGAAATGTGAAAAATCCTGGTATCAGAAGGACGACTTCAGGGTTAGTTCGTGTTATACCAGTTACTCCTCGACCCATACCTGTAGAGGATGCCAATTCCACACAATCTGATGATATAGAAGAAACACCATCAAGTACTTTTTTGTTTCTTTATCCCATAATTTTCTCTGTAGTGCTTATATGTGTCACCAATTACCAAAGATATAATGGTTGATATCTTCCACCGCCAACTTGTAGTGCCATAGTTTTGGTCCAGAACAGCTTGCCATATTTTTATTCAGTGAGGCTACCTTAGTTCGATTTAGAGAGACTTGAAAAGGCTTTCACCAACACAAGCCAATAGAAAAGATAATATTAAAGTTTACGGTATTAATTGAAGCAAGAAAATACAGGGACCAAATTGTCCAACACATAGTTCCTGTATAATTTGCTATATATTGGTCATCAAGCTGATAGTATAGAAATTTTTTTGTCAGGTACAGAAGTCGATGATGGAGGAGAAGATATACCAGAAGAGGAGGCAGTATGCCGAATCTGTATGGTAGAACTCACTGAAGGAGGAGAAACCCTAAAAATGGAATGTAGTTGCAAGGGTGAGCTGGCATTAGCTCACCAGGAGTGCGCAATAAAGTGGTTTAGCATAAAAGGGAACAAGACTTGTGATATATGCAGGCAAGATGTACGCAACCTGCCGGTGACTTTGCTTCGCATACCAAATCCGCCAAATGGTATCAGGCATGCAAGGCACGGTGTTAACCAACAAAGTGAAGACAGTGGATACAGGTAATTTTTATTCTTAATATGTTTTCTATTTGTTACAAGGTACTTGCTCTCGATTTTAATGTTTGTGGCTGTTTGTCCCGAAAGGGGATTTGTTTTGTTACCATTCAGCAGCAATAAAACAATCAATGCATCATAATCAGAGTGTCTAACAAATCAACATTTTCAACTTTTTATAGAATACTGTCTGTACTAACTGTTATGAGTTAATAATAACCAAATATTATCATTCTGGGTCTTAAATAATAAGTAAAGAGAACCCAAATAGATGATATACACTTATTGTCAGGTTGCAGGATTTGCCATCCGATATTTCCTTCTAAACGATAATGATGATTACACTTTATAGGAAAAATCGGCTAAACATGCAAAATATTGTACATTTCCTGCCCCAGGGCTAAAAATCTGATAAAAACGCTTATTTATCTGGTATTGCGCTAATAGCATAATTATAGACTATAACATTCTGGATTCCGTACTTCATGGTTGGTTCCATCTAGGTCTAGGTGAGCAGACATACAAGTTTCATTCACAAAAACTTAAACACTAATCTTCGCCGATTTTATATCTAAAATCACTACAATATGTCCTTTTAGCAGTTCCCTTACAGAATGTTTATCTTGCTTCTATATTCTAACTTTCCTCTTTTTTCTTTTTTCGTTTTTCTTCTTTACTAAATTACATTTTTGAAATATGAAACAGCAGGGTATGGCAGGATGTGCCAATATTGATCATGGTTAGCATGCTCGCTTATTTTTGCTTCTTGGAGCAACTTCTGGTATGCAATCCATTTTTTGTGTTAAACAGGTATCTAAACTGTTACTGTAGTAAATTTGGAATGTGGTCCCTGAACTAAGGATGGAAAGCAACATAGTCATATGGTCATTTTTCTTAATAAACATATGTGCATTATTGGTGTGGCAGTTTAAGAAATAATGTATTTGTTACTTCTTTCATGTGTACTAATGTTAATTTGTTAATTTCTCATTTTAACCATTACTGCTCACTTTGGCTGGTTCCAAATTTTGACAAAAGCCAGTTGCACTTTAGATTAGTATCATGAGATGCTAAATTGGTCAAATCAATGGTATTATGCAAGAACTGCCTTTGCTTTATTTGATGGTCTATGGACCACACTAATCAAGTAAAATATTTCGGAGTAATTATATATTGATTTCTTCGACATTTCGAATGAAATAGGTTAGTGCTATGGATACAAGTGCTCTAGCAGTGTCTTTGCCTTTCTCGTGTGTTTTGGGGCTTCTCTCTTCTATGATTGCCTCCACCATGGGTAACACATTACCATCTCTCTCTCTCTCTCTCTCTCTCTCACACACACACACACACTGTTAGATTAGCCTGACAGTATATAGGTTTAATGCTGCTAATTTTGCCACTGGAATCTACCAGAATTTACAACGAGTAAATTTTGAGTCAATATGAAAAGGTGGGTATACTTAGCAATTGTTTCTCAACTTAACCTTGTTTCTAAAGATCAAGTGCTAGGTACAAAATATCAAGAAATGAGAGGTAGTTACCGCAAATAGGAGAAAAATCGGTGAAATATTTGATGTTACTTCCACTCTAGAAGATATTTTTGAATTTGCTTTGTTGACAGCCTGTTTAATTTTCAGTGAAGAAGAATTATATCTGGGCGTTTGCAGCATTTCAATTTGCCATTGTCATCATCTTTGCTCATATCTTCTACAATGTGGTATGCTCATTTAAGGAATTTTATATGTAAAACCTTTCAGTTTTCAGTCTGGATAACATACCACCACATATAGCATATAACAAGCTTATTTAGCCTGTATGCCAGTAGAGCTTGGGGAAGTGTTAGCCTTTTTTTAATATATTTGTTTCCATGTTGGGTTTCATTTCTAGCCTACCCCAACTTGTTTGGGACTAAAGGCTTTGTTGTTCTTATTGTTGTTGTTGTTGTTGACTTGTTATATTTGTTTCCATGTTCTTCCATTTATACTTGTATATAAATTTATCTCCTTGCATGGTTGTGTTGGTTACTGTTACTATATAACTATATTGATAAATCCAGTACCGGCATCTATGCACCAGTCCATGATATTTTATTGCTTAATACAATTAATATATGTCTTTGATTTCATGATTGTTAACACTACTCATTTCATTTGCAATTGCTTATTTTTTATTAAAATTTTAGCTTAGGGTAACACCAGTCCTGGCTGTACTTCTTTCATCATTTACCGGTTTTGGAATTGCAATCAGTACCAACTCCTTGTTGGTCGAGTGCATGAGGTGGAGATCAAGGCGAAATCAGATGCTCGCTCAACAGCAGCAGCAACAAGAATCTGATAATAGAAGCCGGGATGGAGGCACGGTGGGGACTGAAGAGGCTCTGGCCCCACCTGTTTGAGTTTACCTCATGACACAACCAGTAAATGCAGATGATACGGCATGATACCGTACCATATGGTATGGGAGATTGAAAAAGATCCCCCAAGTCTGTGAATTGATTTGAGAAGATAGTTTCTTTTTTAGCCCACGAATAAATCAATATTATAGTGTGCATCATTGGCTTTAGAATTAATTTTGACCCAAGTTCTTCTGCTTCAAGTTGTAAAATATGTAACAGAAAAAAATGTATGTCAAAGTTGTAGCATGTGCGTTGTATTATTATCTGTGAGGTTAATACTGTAAAAAGGAAAATACTTAAAAAAGGAATTCAAAGCCTTTTGTATTGATAGGCGATAAGTGCCACAAATAGTTAAAAGCAGTTCATAAGAAAATGCTATAGTTTTAAGCAGTAATTATGGAGCTCTCTAATAATAATAACAGTATCAGTATAATAGTTCAGTTTCTGGAGTCACTGTAGAGTGTAGACATTAGACAACCAAAGAAAATACCGACATATCTTGTCTCGGGTTAAACATTGTTTTGATTTCATGCGTATAAAAAAATAGAGTCAAATGAAAATGGCACATGACTCGTTGGGAAATAATATGATCTTCCATTTTTCAGTCCATACGCTTGTCTCCGTATTAACTTCCACACAATGAGCACCATATGTAAAATATTAAGTATTGATAATTTTAGAAACATGTATAGTCCTACCATTCAGTTTGAGTGATTTCCTACAGATATAGATATTTATGGTGCGGGAACAGTTTAAAAGATTTTGTTGGAGAAACAATTATTTATGTTAAAATATTTTCGTGCATAGAAATACTTCCATGCATATGCATAAATACTTTCATTTATAGGTATTAATATTTTACAGATTATGCAGCAACGATACGAATTATATAAGAAAATTATGCAGGGAAGATTCTCCATATTAGTTTTGGAAGTTATGTGCAAAGATAGGAATGCAGGGATAATCAACGTCCCCCAAATTAGTCTTAGCTCGTTCACAACTGTTAAGTAATTGGACCAGCTCAATATATACATATGTTATATGAGGAGAGATCCACTTACAACATATTACAATATTCGGTTTTGCGATTTTCAAAGTCCAAATAGTCGATCCAAGCCGTTCAACATGATCTCTATATTAAAATGTGCTTTGAGACCAAATTTTACATTTTTCTGAATTTATTACTATTTATTAAGTATTTTACAAAACTATTGTTTTGTAAAATACTTAGTAAAAAAATGTAAAATTTGATCTCAAAGTACATTTTAATGCAGAGATCATGTTGAACGGTTTCGATCGACTGTTTGGACTTTGAAAATTGCAAAATAAAATATTGTAACATGTTGTAAGATTCAAAATGTTGTAAGTAGATCCTTCCTCATGTTATATTTATTTTATAAATTTATAAGTCCAATATATAAACTTGATCTGGATAATCTAAAATATCTAAAACAAAAGTATAATTTTAATTTTACCTCTCTTTTTGTACTTGTATCTCAATTGTTAATAAACTCAACTACTCGAATCAATTCGTATTTAGATTAGATTTAAGTGTTGAATATTCATTCTTTATTTAAATTCAAGATTTCTTAAATTTATAACAAATCAAACTCAAATTAGCTTTTAAGTTCAAAACTACGGTTTGATCTGAGCTACAGCTAGATTCCATATAATTTTATAAATCAAACTCGTCGTGTGATTTCTACTTTTCA
Source organism: Carex cristatella (assembly GCA_024447775.1). Classification (NCBI taxonomy): domain Eukaryota; kingdom Viridiplantae; phylum Streptophyta; class Magnoliopsida; order Poales; family Cyperaceae; genus Carex; species Carex cristatella. The sequence continues at coordinate 5,650,565 of JAJHPF010000018.1, forward strand.
TCTACAGACTTCATGTGGTGGGTCAAATACCAGTAAATGATCCGGCACACTGTTGGATAAACCATACAAGTCACAGAAATTTGGAGAGATATGAAGACATCACATCACTCGATGACTCAACACTCATATCTCCTCGGAGAAAAGAAAGAGAGTGAGTGAGAAAGGCGACGATGGCCATGAGAGGATTACGTATCGTGAAAGGAATCTCGAGTTACCGGTACTGGACCTGCAGTAACTGGAGTTACATGAACCGGAATTGCAACCGCGAGTTCAGCTCGAGTACAATTCCACCACAATTAGAGGTCATCCAGCTCTTCTGCTTCCTATTTTTTTTTATATATATCTCTTTTATCTAATTGTTAATCTTGTCACGGTATATATAAAGTGTAGAGGGTTGGGTTCATAGGGCTTGGAAACATGGGATTTCATATGGCAACTAATCTAATAACAGCTGGATATAAGGTTGCAGTTCATGATATGTAAGTATATATACTCATTGTAGCTTTCCAATTTCATAATTCCAATATATATACTGTATTTATGTTAATTTTTGTTTATTCATTTGATTTCAAGTAATAGTTTGTTACCGTTATGATAAAAAAAGAAAATGAAAGCATTGAAAATAATATCCTTTTGACAGAAATGAGAATGCATTGAAGAAATTCTCAGAAAAGGGGATACCAGTAGCAGAAACTCCGTACCAGCTGTCCGAGTCCAGCGATGTTATAATTACAATGCTTCCTTCTTCCTCTCATGTAAGATGGCTTCTTGAATATTTTTATATTACCTACTAATCCTATTTTAATCTGCCAATTTAAAGCAGTAACATATCTGATCATATGGACAGAGGCGGAGAGAGTAAAGGCTATGGGAATCAATTGACCCTCATTTTTTCTTTCAAATTTTTTATATTTATATGTAATTTTCTATATAATTTATAATAAAATATTGTAGATAATGTAAATTGGCCTCCATTCATAGCATAAAAATTTTACATAATTGACCTCCATAACTTGAAGGTCTGGCTCTGCCCCTGTAGATGGGTACAAAGGACCTGACCAGCATGTTGGGTTGGCTTCTTTCTTTTTTTATTGATAAAAGTGGGGGACCCGCCGATTTCTATTGAAATCGAAAGTTAAAAGTAGATTATGTACCAAACAGCTGGTACAAGCTGCTAGTTTTTTCAAGTAGACCCTAATAAACTAATAATTACAGTTCTTTTACCACAAATGTTAAGGTGTAGTACTGGTTTTACCGAATGGTCAAAAGCAGTAGACTGTAAATCTGCATTAGCGTTTCTGTCTACTTAAAATGAACAATAATAAAGAGGAGATAGAGGGTTCACACGGTCACACCAAGTCAGTACTGGTCCAGTAGCTACAAAGTGCCCAAATCTTATACTATCTAGTATTATTACCTTTTCGATTTTATATTTTCATTATACTATTAATGATAATCTTCTTCTTCTTCTTCTTTTCCTTTTGAATGTTTTTCTTCTTTTTTTCGTAGGTTATGGAGGTCTTTACTGGCAGGAATGGCTTACTATGTCAAAGTGAAGTAAGGCCATGGCTATTTATTGATTCATCTACTATTGATCCACAAACTTCTAGAAGGATCTCTCGAGATGTTTCAAATTGCCATTTGAAAGAAAATAAAGGCAATTATTTTAATATTGAATGCAGTTTATTAAAATAAACTTGTCACTTTTGTTTCGTCTTAATTTCTTTCAGTTTTGGATTTTCCAATCCAGTCTTAAGAAAGAGTCTGGTATTGTTAGAACTATAATTGGAAAAATATAATAAAGTTCAAAGCCCTAATTTTCTGCGCTGGTATACCAGTACTGGTACAAAAAGCTGTTTACATTAACATATGATATTTATTTGCATTTTATATGATTTTTATATAATTTATTTTTCTATGTATGTAGGTTTTACAGAGAAACCTCTAGTGTTGGATGCACCTGTTTCAGGAGGGGTGCCAGCCGCTCAAGCTGGAACTCTTACCTTCATGGTGCTCCTTTCATTGATCTCTTATGTTATTTTTATCTTCTATCTGATTTTTGAAATTTGTATTTATACAGTACATGAATCAGTAGGTTGGTGGCTTAGAAGAGGCATACATAGCTGCAAAGCCATTGTTTCTTGCAATGGGAAAAAGGACAATATACTGTGGCGGTCCCGGCAATGGATCAGTATGTTCAAGAATAACAATTATAAATAACAACATCAATGTATAGTTCTGCAAATAAATAAAGGGGGGATTTCATGTATACCCCTCAAAAACAACGAAAATTATGTATTTCCCTTTCTAAAATTCATAATATCAGATTTACCCTTCTAGATTTCAAAAACCCACAAATTTACCCAATTTATTGATATTCTATTAAAACTCATTTTACCCTTTTATTAAAAATAAAAATTTAGTCAGTGTTCCATCTTCTGACTGATCGGTTTTCAAGGACAAATGGTTCATTTATCTACTTGTGACGCGTACACAGTGGCATTTACGCATATGATTGTGTGTGTTACAAGTAAGAAAATGACCCATTTGCTCTCAAAATCGACCAATTAGAAAACTAAACATTTCTCTTAGATAAGCTATATATTTTTTTATTAATGTAATAAAGGATAAAATGGGTACTTTATTAATTTAAAATGAGTTTTAAAGAAAAGTCAATAAATTGTGTAAATATGTGAGTCTCTAAAATTTAGAAGGGTAAATATTATATTATGAATTTTAGAGGGGGGATACGTAATTTCGAGATTTATTTAGGCATACATGAAATTCCTCCATAAATAAAACTCAAAAGTAAGCCTGAGTTTCATTCTTTTCCAGGTGGCAAAGATATGTAACAATCTGGCAATGGCTATAAGTATGATCGGTGTGTCAGAAGCTCTTTCTCTTGGTCAAAGCCTAGGAGTCGAAGCAAGTGTTTTGACAAATGTGTTCAATTCTTCAAGTGCCCGTTGCTGGAGTAGGTATAACCGTTCTATTCTTCCTTTTCTTTTATTTTGGTGCTACGAACACCAATGTCTTTAACATATTAACAAATAGTATTTACTTGTATTTGTGTGTAACACCATATCATTACAATAGTGTGATAGAAGATGAGCTAAAATTTGTCATATAAATAATAATCAACCTTCTTTATCCTCTAGGGAGGGATCGCAAATTGAACTTGTGATCAGTTGATCAAGTTCAGATGCAACTTTTCTCATTTCAAGGGCAATTTAGTTAAATATTTTGTTATAAATTGGTGTTGCTTGCAAACTAGTTGATTGACCAAATGAAGAATAAAAACTGACGATTTGTACCTTTATTCCGCCTTCTGTAAATATGGTAAATGTCTTTTTTAGTGCTAGTAACATTGGGCCAGGACATACTGGCACTAACCTTTAAGTATTATAAGCGGCCAGTATAGGGCAATAACAATGAATGTAGCAATTAAACAACAACATGGCAGATAATAACAGAAGAAAATGAATAATGTGTAGCCAATCGGAATGGAAACTTTCAGCTATTTCACAAATCAACAATGAAATTATCAAATACAGGTTTTGAATCAATTGGTTTTAATTGTTTTTAGATTGTTTATTTACTACGTACTTTTTCCATTTTTGGTAGCGACTCTTACAACCCAGTACCAGGAGTAATGCAAGGAGTACCTTCATCAAGGAATTATGAGGATGGCTTTACATCTAAACTCATGGTAGTGATGCGCGAAAGCTTTCTTTAAAGAAGTATTTATGCAACTGAGTGCTTTACTTTTTTGACATTTTAATATTGGATTTAATTCAGGCAAAAGACTTGGGATTGGCCACAGCTTCAGTGGCCGAGGTTGGTCGAAATTTCCCTCTAACTGCTGATGCTTATAATATGTGAGATAGATACCTTTTTATAAAAAGATACTCTCAGATTACTCTTTAAACTTTAAAACATCACATTTATGCAAGTTAAAAATAGTAAAAAGGATAAAGATTTCAGATGCCAGTACAACAAACAAGAAATTCCCCTGTACTGCCTTGGTTTCCCACTTTATCCTTCTTCTAAAATTCCCGAACTAACCACCACTCGATAAGAAATTGAGAAAAAGAAAAACAATGGTAATGAAATGGTACAGATTTTTAAACTTTTTAGTGAAAAAAAAAAGGAAAAGAAATATGTAGGAAAAAACCAGTAAGCACCAAATTTCTCATGCTTTGGATCTGTATATAGTAATGTTTCTCCTTTACTTTGTTCATGAAAAAAAAAAATGAATGAATCTTTCCTATAGATACCAGAAGTTATGTGAGGATGGACATGAATTGAAAGACTTCTCCTGTGTGTTTCGATATTGCTATGATGGAAAAGATGAGTAATATTTTGACTGTGATTCCGTTGAAGGTGCCAATGACAATGTATCAGGCAATATTTTGATTTGAGTTTGTTGAGTAACTCGAATTGACGTAACAAGTACAAGAGAACTTTGTATGATGTAAACGCATGCATTGATTATGAAATAAATTCTTTTTACTTTGGGAAAATGAATTCAAGTCGTAAGGATATTAACAATGCTGATTTAGCTTGATGCAACGCCCATAAAATAGAGTTAAAATGAAAAGGCATTTGACATGTGCACTGCGTCAAGAAATCAACGCTGTTAATATCCTTACCCAAATTCAAGGTATTCTCTTGCTAAATAAATTATAATAATTCAAGTAGAATAGCAGCGTTGTTGTTGTTGTTGTTTTTTTTTTTTTTTTTTTTTTTGATAAAGATTGGAGGTCAAGCTACCAAACTATTTAATACCTTTGTTATTATAACAAAAGATTTCTGCTACCTGAGTTTCGAACCCATGACCTCTCACATAGAAATCATGTATCTCAGCCACTAATAGCCGCGTTGTTAATTTATAGCACCCCATTTAGGAAAAATCCACAGTGGTTTGTGAAAAATAACCTACACTTTCTTATTTAGCAATGCATACAAATGATACAGAAGTGCTAACGGCCACAATTTTTGAAATAGCAAGAATTTCACCATATGGTACACTAGTCAATCAAACCGCAAACAAAAGAAATTTAAATTAACATGAATATATCTTGCTCAAACAGTTAAGAAGATGCTATCTCTAAACCAGTTAAGAAAGATAACAATTATTCTTACTTATCCTTTTCTTTTTCTTTTTTTTTATTAAAGGGTCCTGAATTATAATTGATATACACTAGTACCATAGTACGAATTAATATAAGCTTATTTATTTAGGTTTTATATTTATTTAGAGAATTAATTGTTTGAGTATAATTAGTCTAATCTATATATCGGTTAATGTGGCTGCTTTAAAAAATAATAGTATAACATATATATGCTAAATGTGGACAGACAGGGGGGAAAATTATTATATTCAGATTAATATATATATTCCACACCATGGGATGCTACATATTGTAAAGCATACATGCTCTCCTTCTTTGAATGTAAATTAAAAGATGAAGAACAATATTATTACTGGCATCAACAAGATTAGTGACTTGCCTGACGCTATTCTTACTCACATCCTCTCCTTTGTGAGTTCCAGAGAGGCTGTTCAGACATGCATCTTGCTCTAAAATTCAAGCCCTGATCAGTATTCTCTGTTTATGTTTATAGGCAAATTCTTCTGGATTTTGATTGTATTGGAACAATTTTTACTTAGTATTTCATTAGAGCTCAAATCAAAAGATCAAATTGACAAGTCAGTTCAACTGAGGGAAGTGAACTTTCCACGCCTTAAAAGATTAAAACTTAGTTTTGTAAGAGTCGATCCGCTCTGCTATATTCACAATTACTGAAGAACTTGGTTCTTGATTGTTGTTTTATTGGAAAGAATATGGTTATTCTGCCCCTAGACTTGTGTATTGAGGACAAATTTTATTGGAAAATATGGCATCTCTAGTTGATGCACGAATTGAATGCTCGAGTGTGCATGATGATGCTGGATTGAATTTGAGTGCTCAAGCCAAGGTAACATATCTTATCTTTACTTACTACTTGCATATAAACTATATATAATAGCCTGATTTTGACTGATACACATTTTTGGAGTGATCTATAGACTAATATATAAGATGTTTATGCAAGGGCGGAACTAGAAAATTTCAATAGGGGTGGCTGAAAATTAAAATGAAAAATATGTGGTAAGTGAGATTTGAACTCATGTCCTCTCAATTACAAAATAGAGCTCTAACCACTAGACTACAACTTAACATTTGTTATTTATTGAGAGGGGCTAGATTATATAAAATATTAAAAAAAAAATACATTTAATTTCAATATAAATAATTAAAATTTTAAAATTATAGGGGTGACTTAGCCACCTTTGATCAGGCTTGAGATCCGCCCATGTGTTTATGTCCCTTAGGAAGTTCTATATTTTATTATATTCTTATTATTCTTATACTATACTTGATTACGATTTTCGGCTTTGTTTTATGTTTTCTGTTTAAGAAGGTAATGAGGAAAGAAGTAATTCCTAATTGGCCAAACTTCATAAACTTGAAAAGTGTGCAACTTGGGGATATACATACAAGTAAACTCTTCAATTTAACAGTATTTTTCCTCCTCAACTCGCCAAATCTGAGACTCGGTTTGCAAGTATACCATGTAAGCTGTTTCCTTTCATCTCCTATTTCCTAGTAGTGTAGCATTGGAGTTCTTTGTTCCCCTTAATTTATAGCTAATGTACTAGCTAAATTAATAGAAGAAAAGAAAACAAAGTTCAAAAACATATAATATATATATACCAGTACAAACCAAACTTAAACATGGAATGATAGAATCGGTAATAATAATCAACTGAATTTAACTGCTGCTCCATATCTCTGAAACCAACTTGGAGTTGTATGAAAGAAAAGCCAAGCCAGGAGGAACAGAGAGATGCCCTGCCCCTGCGTGAGCACCTTGAGGTGGTTGAGATTGTAAATCTTTATAAGGTGATCAGTGAAGAAATAGTTGAGCAGCTAGTCAACAAATTGCTTGGACTAGTCAAGACTATTGGGAACACGTATCCTCTGCATTAACTCAGAAGGAAATCTTTCTCTTTTGAATTAATGCATCTCAACTATCTGATTTAAATAGAGTCAATCCGGCCATCTGATTTTAACACAGTGACCTTTTAATATTAGTGCGGATCTTAAAGCAGATCGGATGGTTGAAATTTCTTCTACTTCATTTGTTATCTATTATTTCAAATTGTTGAATGTTGATGAAAGAGGTAGGAATCAGAGATGTAGATGTCATCTGTTTGAGACAAGATATATGCATGTTAATTTAAATTTGTTTTGTTTGCGGTTTGATTGACTAGTGTACCATATGGAGAAATTCTTGCTATTTCAAAAACTTTTGTGGCCGTCAGCACTTTAGTATCATTTGTATGCATTGCTAAATAAGATAGTGTAGATTATTTTGCACTAATCACTGTGGATTTTGTTTCAAAATGGGGTGCTATAAATTAACAACGCTGCTATTCTGCTTGAATTATTATACTTTATTTAGAAAGAGAAATACCTTGAATTTGTTTGGGTAAGGTCCGTAAGGATATTGACTGCATTGATGTCAAATGCCTTTTCATTTTAACTCTATTTTATGTGTGTTGCATCAAGCTAAATCAGCGTTGTTAATATCCTTACAACTTGAATTCGTTTTCCCAAGTTGAAAGACTTTGTTTCATAATGAATGCATGCGTTTACATCATACAAAGTTCTCATGTACTTGTCACGTCAGTTTGAGTTATTAAACTAACCCAAATCAAAATATTGCCTGATACATTGTCATTGGCCACCTTCAACGGAATCACAGTCAAAATATTACTCATCTTTTCCATCATAGCAATATCGAAACACACAGGTGAAATCTTTCAATTCATGTCCATCCTCACATAACTTCTAGTATCTATAGGAAATATTCGTTCATTTTTTTTCATGAACAAAGTATAGGAAAAACAATCCTATATAGTATATACAGATCCAAAGCATGAGAGATTTGTTGTTTACCAGTTTATTCCTACATATTTCTTTTCCTTTCCTTTTTATTTTTTCTTTGCCACTAAAAAGTTTAAAAATCTATACCATTCCATTACCATTGTTTTCTCAATTTCTAAAGAAGTAAACATCACGTGTTGAATTCGAGTTAGATTCAAAATTAACAGAGAGAGCCACGAGCAACGAGCAACAAACATGCAACCCTGTCTACACCGCTGATATGAATCCACACCAACAACACTAATTGTGTTAGTCAACCAAAGAACTAAAGAATGATTTAGTACTTCTATTTTTCAGAAAAGAAAATCCAAATTGATGCAAGTAAAAATTCAAAGACTTAACTTTTGAGAAAGTTTAAGAACTAATTCCTCAATTATCCTTTACTAGATCTGGCATTGATTACTAGTTTTTTTTTTTTTTTTTTTTCATTTTTGAAACTTCTTTTACATGCTTCAAATTTGATAGGTACAGATTACCCAAGAGACCGCTTCTAGTGCCTTGTATGGTCCCACAACAATCAATGCATCCTCACAAGCTGCGCATAGCTGAGGTTAGTTCTTTGATGGCTGCACCAACAGCCTTACACACACACTGCTGTAAACATAATATTGAGTGCATCAAAGACTAAGTTTATACAAGATGCATCCCAGGAAAAGTAATTATATGAAGATCCATAATTGCAGTCTAAAAGAAAAAGGCTTGCAGCAAAGCTATTTTCAATAAGTACATGATCCAGCATGCAATCTGAGCTGTTTGATTTGAATTGCCGAGATTTAAGAAAATCTCCCCTAAAAAGCAACATTGAATTGGACTAAACGGCTCAGAATGTGTGCTGTGATTTTAGCCATAGTATGGCAGAAGATGCAGACCAATTCAATAGAACTCTCAAAATAAAGAGAACAGAGAACAAAAAGAAACTGCCAGTGGCACCAAGAACACACAGTTAGAAAAACCCAGGCACTTCCCCGGCCGCTGGAGCCAAATCATTCCTCCCAAATCTCTCTTCGTCAAAGAAAGTGGCACGCACAATTCTGCCACCAAAGAACCGGCCCTCTAAATCAACCAGGGCTTTTGTGGCCTCCTCAGATCTCTCAAACTGAATAAAAATTCTGACGGCCTCTTCAGAGGGGAAATTGGCTTCGGTTATTTCGAAAATGAGCACACGAGTCACCGTGCCATATTTTGCACACTCTGAAGCCACCTCATCCTCCAGCTCATCATCCACCTCTCCTGGCCCCACCTGACAGAAGCAAAGCAAGGATTTCAGTCTTATTTCTCCTAACATGCATGGCAAAACATACCAGACAAAGGCCAAATGAAACCCCTAGCATTGGTTTGTTACATATAATTTATACGCTCACTTTATAAGAGTACCAATTGCAACAAGTTACAGAAAAACTTTGTATATTGCCAGTTATAATTTGGTCCTGATCAATACCATGATTCCCAGGTTTAAACACATATTTTTCAAATTTTCTTGGAGGTACTCTAATAGTTCCTGTGTTTCTCCTGTTCCTTTGGGTATTTGATCGGCCCTCAACAAACACCTACTAATGAGCATACACCAAGGCCAATAAGCAACCAACGACAACAACAACAGTAATAATGGCAGTAATGCATATAATTATGGTGATAATAAACTATGATAATAACAATAATACTCATAATGACAGTAAAAACTATAATAATAACAGAAAATAACAAAAAACACAACTATAATAATAAAACTAAAATGCCTTAGCTTTCTACTAGTCACCTGAGGTAACTCTAATCAGGTCCAGGTTAAAAGAAATTTCCATTTTTTATATTAGGTGGTGCTTGGCAGAGGCCTAATTCAAATTTAAACCTTGAATAGGTGTTCAGCGAGGGCCGAGGATGGAATAAGGAATAGAGAATATAATGCTTTTCATTTTATTCCAAATCCTTTCAGCAAGTGGTATAGGCCCCCTATTCCAACCCAGTGAATATCTCTAATTCCAACACATCATTTCTATAGAATAAGATATCCCCCCTACTCAATGGAATATCTTATTCCATCCAGGTGGAAAAAGAGGGGCCTAAATGCAAGATTTAAGGGTCTGATTGCAAAAGTTCAGTCTATTAGTCTCCTTCAGCAATTATTTTTCCATTCATAAAAGAGTTCACCAAAAATAAACTTATAAATAATACGGATATAAATACAAAATTGAAAGTAGCAATAAATAAAGATTACCATATTCCGAAGCATGATGACCCGGGTTGGCACACCCTCAAAACTAGCACTCTTGGGCTTCTTCGACTCGCTGGCATTGACAATAACACCGGCCCGCCTGTCAGTCTTCTTGGCCATGAGCGGGGTAGTGATCCCCTGCTCTAGCTTTCCCAGGCCCTGCCCCTCCTTCCACCCCATCTTTGCCATCATCCTCTGAGCTGCTGTCATCTGGGCCCCTTTTTTCTCTCTCTCTCTCTCCCTCTCTGGTGATTTCTCCCTCTCTTTCCTCCCTCCCATCGCTGCTCTCCTCCTCCATGCCTCCTCCCCAGATATATTTTGGCTTTCTCTCTCCCTTTCCTTTTCCCTTTCCCTTTCCCTTTCCCTGTCTCTTTCTCTCTCCTCCTCTTCACGCCGCCGCCTCTCAACCTCCCTCTTCCTCTCTGCCTCAGCTGCAAGCCTCTTTTTCTCCCTCACGTAGTCTTCATAATCATTCGGTCTCGCTGGATCATACTCGTCAATGACTGAAGAGGTGACACCTACAAGAGCCGGCTGGTATGAAGTGGAATGAGGGGTAGTGTTGAGGTGTACTGGCTGCGCAATGGTGGTCTTGGGTTGGGATTGAACTAGGGTTTTGGGTCTGAGGGAATGGGGTGGTGCCAGAATGGTGGAAGGTTTGCGTAAGGTCGGTGGTGCCATTTTTGTACTGCTTGACCAGACAGACGAGGTGGTAGTTTTTTCCTCGTCGGCTGAGGAAGAAGGGGGAGGGAGGTCTCCATAGAGGCCGCCTAACATTTTTTATAGGTTTTTTATGTTTTGAAAAATGAAGCTGGAATAGGTTTCAAAGATTGTATTTCTATTCGCTAAACTGCAAGAAAGAGAAAGTAAAAGCAATTAAGAATCTTAGGTTAATCAACTATTCCTTAAGCAGGAACCAGGCAATTAGATATCGGTTTAACCATAATCCATTCATGAATTTATCTAAACATATAACCAAGCAAAATAGGAAAGAAACCAAAGCAAATAAGTTTCAGACCCCCAACAGCTAAGAACTGTTTACCATATTAGTATATTACACACCAGTAGATACCATAGACCATAACCAACTCAGGTTCTCAGTCCATATCTCATTTCAGTTTACTTTTAAAAATGCAAGGTCATCAAACGGCTCCAATCTCCACTAAAACTATAATACTACACAAAATCCATCGACTTTTGTTAAGTAGAAAAAAAAGACTCATTTAACAAAGAAAAAATCATTTTTTGAAGTTTTTTGTCCCAAGAAATAATATTTAATGTACTTGTCATAACAGCTACAAATTTTTTTTTCCCAAATCAAATTCTCGATAAAGCTGAGCAAGGAGATCAACACGCATAATCAGATCTCAATCAACATAGGTAGAGAGAAAGCATACAAAATTAAGAAGAAAAAAATTATGTACTGAGATCAAGCACATGATAATTGGCCAGTGGAAACACCAACCAACACCCACTCAACAATCTCATGTCAATTGAGCAAGGAGACCACTAATTTCTTAAACTCTAGCATTCAGTGATCGATTAATTTTCCAGCCAATTGTCCCTTGTCCGTGCAAAATAAACAAGGCATTCTTGCTCTGGTTCAAATCAAATTCCAATCAAGCTCTCGCAATCAAAACCATACCTCCACTAAATCAAACCAAATTTCAAATCAAACTACCAAATCTACTACCAAGTAGCGAACAGCTGCCTGCTTACGTAGAAACCGCACCCAAAACACAAAATTTTAGTGCCAAAGCGCGGAGATTCAACTCGGGCAGGGAAATTAGTTTGCTATAGTACCTTGAGGCGAGGAGGCGGCGTGACAGAGGCCACGAGGCGCAGAGGTGAAGAGGCGAAGCCGGCGCGAGAGAGAAGCAGTCTGAGAGCGGCAGCGAATAGAGGGGGGAAGATCAATCGGACTGTGAGAGAGGCGGACAGGCGGTGTGAGATTGATCCAACCAGAGCTGCTCAAACGGGCTGTTTAATGGACAGGAAAGAGCTGCTCAATGGCCCGTTCAATAACTGTTCAGACGAAAAGATTAATATGAACGTGAACCAAAAATGTGGGCTCGGTCCGTTTGTCTAACGGACGCGGGCCGTCATGTTCATTTAACACTCCTAGGCGGCCATATAGCTGTTTGGGACGGGGTGTTCAAATGATTTCGGTTTTCAACCGAATTGAAAAATTTCTGTTTAAATGGTTTGGTTTTCGTTTAAATTGATCGGTTTGGTTGAATTTTGAAATTATTTCGGTTTAGACTTTTTAAAGCCGACTAAACCGAACTGACCGAATTATATTAGTTCAAATATGATTTATATTTTGTTTGGTTTAATTATTGTTTCATTTCTTTCATTTTAGTTTAAATATTTTAGAACATTTATATTTTTTGTATGAAATTGAACAACTTATGTATAAGCATGTGTAAATTTCGTTAATAATAGTACTAATAGGTTTACTTCGGTTTGTTCGGTTCTGTTTTTGAAAACCAAACAAAAATTTAGTTAGGTTATTTTAGTTCAATTTTGACCGAACCAACAGTTCAAACACTCCTAGCTGGAGTGAGGCAAATTGTGAAAATTAGTCAGTTCTATTAGCCTGCCCAAATGCCCATACAGAATCAGACCAATAGTTTGGTTCCATATATTAAAAAAAACGATCAATTTTGTTACCGATATTTATTTTTTTATTTCTAAAACTAAAAAAATGGCAAATAAAATAGGTGCGTAAAAAGTGTAATGTAAAAAAAAAAAAGGAAAACGAGATAGGCGACTAGTGGGCTTTTCTCCAGTGCAAAAGCACCGCTGCCATTGATCCAACGCAACTACGCAATACAAGTTGCGTGACTCCAGACAAGTGGGCGGTGGGGACACTTTCGCGAATTCGCATCCTCGGAGATATCTCAAACTTTGCGTGATTTAAGAAAATCTTAACCGTTTAAATAGTTTTGCACGAATCTCAAAGTACAAATAATACCGGCCCCTGTGCTATCCCCGAATAGGCACCGAACACGTTGGTCACACAAAAACTGAGATATCTCAGAGGATACGCACTCCACTTTTGCTGGATCTGACTGACAAGAAAAAAGGCTGGGGCAATTGTTATGAGCATTTTCGGACATAGGTTGAGTAAATTGCTCATAATTTGTGACTCGCTCATAATTTATTTATTAATAACTCGTTCGTTAACTTAATGAGCCGAGTGTTAGCATACTCCAACTCGCTCATTGAGGAACTGTCACATCTAATACTGTCACATTTAATCTCAATTTCTTGAATTAAAATTAAAATTGAATAAATAAATAAAATCTCCTAACCTAAACTTACGCTCCAGACTCAATCCAAAAATTATAAGTGACGCTCCAGTGCTCTGCTGCAATAAGTTCTGGATTTGTATATTTTTTGGTTTGTGCTTGTTGTTTGTGAAAAGATAAAAATGACAAATGATTCTGCAATACTGTTTGTGCTTGTTGCTTGTATATTTATGGATTTGTATAATTTTGCAATACTGTTTAATACTTGTTTTTTTATTATTATTTTGATAATATAAATTTGTAGATATGTGACAAGAAGATAGCTGCAAGGATGTGACATGTAGGGCTGTGAGAACTGACAAGAAGACAGCTGTTTGATTTTGTTAAATTTATTTATGGACATTTTTATGTTAAATTATGTAATGTTTAATTAGATTGGATTGTGACAATCTGTTAAATTCTATAAGTGAAAATTAGTTTTTGATTTCTTAGCTTGCTCATAATTCGTGACTTACTCAGTTACTCATAACTCGCTCATTATCGCTCATTAACTAAATGAGCCAAGCATGAGCATACCCCAACTCGCTCATGCTCGCTCATTAATCAGCCCTACCGGATATAGCACAGTAACAATACTCGTGTTTTATTCGCGAATAAAATGTTTGATCGAATTTTTACCGAATAATTCTCGAATAAAATGCAAATCACAGATTATTCATGATAAAAACGCGAAAAAAAAAATTGGAAATTTTTTTTTGAGGGTTTGTTTTGGGATTTTTTTTTTATTCCTTGTTGTATCAAATCATTCTCCAATTATACCCGAACAATTGATTTGTCACTATGGGAGATAGTTAGTTTTTGTCTGGCTACACGAACGGTAACACGATCGAAAACCCAGAGAAATTCCAATGTGTGTGTTGGATTATCTCCAATTTCAGACCCGCATTCTTTGTTCTAAAATCTCAAGTGATCTCTCTCTCGTTGAATTTTCATCAATAGGTTCAGAGTTTGTATACATGCTAGCTAAGATATAGAAGATCCAAGTGGAATTAGTTATTCTGTGCTCTTTGTATACATGAATATGAGTAACGAAGCGTAATTCAAATGTTAAAATGTAAGTATAAGTTTGAACGTTTCGTTAATTAGTGAGGAAGGATAATAAGATCTTACTTTTTTTTTTCTTTCTTTTTTTAACTTCCGCATTTAACGTTCTAACTCTCTCTAAAATTCACAAGTTACTGTATGATAAACGGTACATGTGTTTGATTTTTGGGAGGGACTAGTTAAAAATAGAGGTATAAGTGAAACTCTTTTAATTGTTTACTCAGCCTGCATCGTATTTGATAAGGTTAGTATGATTAAAAACTTTTTTCGCTAACTTAACGGATGTGTGTATGGCAGTATGGGTGAGAAAAAAATTCATTAACTTGTTGAATAAGGGTCAATAAGAGCTATTCCATAAATTAAAGGGAGAATTTGCAGTGTGCATGTAAACTTATAAAATGATCAATTTCTCTGAGTAGACACTATAATATTCAGTATCTCCATAAAACTCAATTTTGTTTTCTATCCCATTTATTTATATAACATTTTATTTAGTTATTTTAAAAATTCAATTGACAAATATACTATTTCATTTTAAATGGAGATCTCCCTTAAATTTACAACAATATTGAATTAAATAGGAAATAATTTATGATCTCATAAAGAGGAGGGGTGCAATTACACTATAAATGGTGGCACATTTTGACACCATAATATCATACACTTATAAATTATTTTTGCGATTTCAAAGTCCAAACAATCAATCTAAACCGTTCAAAATTATCTCCGTATTAAAATGTGCTTGGAGACCAAATTTTTCTGGAATTTAGTATTTATTAAGATGTGTACAAAATTGTTGTTTTTAGACAATTCTGGACCATTGAAAAACA
Organism: Carex cristatella; assembly: GCA_024447775.1. Classification (NCBI taxonomy): domain Eukaryota; kingdom Viridiplantae; phylum Streptophyta; class Magnoliopsida; order Poales; family Cyperaceae; genus Carex; species Carex cristatella. The sequence continues at coordinate 5,665,956 of JAJHPF010000018.1, forward strand.
ATGATTTTCAAAAATTATAAAAAAATTATAAACAATTTCCAAAAAATATTAAATTTGATCTCCAAGCCATTTGAGACGGAGATGCCTCTCTAGAAGACATCGCCTGAGAAGGACCAGCTTCAAAAGAATTAAGATGACCTCACAATCGCCCTCGACATCAATATCCATACTAGGCGAAGCAGTATCTGCTCTTACTTATTTTTCGCGCGAGTTTTTAAAGAACCGATTAGTCCTGACATACTATATAAATAAATATTTTTCAAGCGCTACTATTACTCTCCGTCTCTCACAGCTTTAGTGGAATGGGCATAGCCTTAACTTGGTAAGGGGTGGGGTAAAATTTTTAATTACAAGGTAAATATATATTGAAAGTTAATTATATCAAAAATTTATGCATAATATTAGAGTATAGTAGAGTATAGTGATCAATTTATATAATACCATAATATTTTACTCTAAACTATATATGATGTTAATTACATCAAATTTTAATTTTATAATACTTATAACATTTTAGTCATTATTATATAAAAAATTGCATATAAGTACGTGAATTTTAAAAATGAATGTGAGTTAGTTATTCGACTCTCATTAATTCTCTAGATTCGCCTATGAACTTTCTCACTTAAGAGATGACCTACAGGGCTTGCATAACTTGTAGGACCTAGCTAAAGGGCAAAAGCCTAGTTTTTCTCACGAGAGGGTTCAAATGCATCATTTTTTTTAGCTCCGAGATGCTCCACATTATTTATTTCTGTTTTTAAAGTCTGAACATATTTTATTATTTATTCATAATAAAATATGCTTGGAGACCAAATTTTATATTTTTAAAAATATTTTTACTATTTTTTTAGATAGGTACAAAACCACTGTTTTAAGGAGATCCTTTTATGAATGTGAGTCATCAAAATCGTAGAAGAAAAAAATATATATACATGTGATAATAGTCATATCTTTTTAAATAGTCTTGTAACATGTGATGTCAGTCAATTGTACAAGACTTTGTACGAAAAAGATGAAGTAGATATAAGCACGAGTAGAACTAGGATGTTCTTAAATTCACCAATTTTCTCTGTAAACTCAACTCTAAAAGCTATCAGATTGGCTTTAAACGACGAATTCAAACCGTTAAAATCCATCTACCTTATAAGTCATGCGTCAATATACAAAAATTTAAAATTTTCGAACTAATTTCGTATGTAGTCAAGTGGTAAAAAAAACCAGTGAAAAAATTAATGTATTAAAATTAATTTATAAACTTTTTAATTTTAACCGCTTGATTTTATACTAAATTATTTAAAAATTTAAAAAATTGTGTATGTAGACACAATACTCGTAAGAATAGATTTCAGTAAGTTAAATTTGTTATTTAAAACCAATTCAATATGTTTTGAGAGTTTGAGTTCAAAAAAGACTCAGAGAAAATGCTATTTTCTGTTTTTTTTGTTTTGCCTTTGTCGGGCCATTTTAATAAAAATAGCCTTTTTGCATTTAGGCCCGTAGACAATATATAAATCTCAAGCCTACGCAATGTATCTATAAAATAAAATTAAGTTAAACCATATTTTATTAGTGTAGAATTGTAGATAATTTGGTGGCCAGTTGTTTATAAAAAAGTTTCTCCCGATGAAAATCTCCAGTAGGATAATTATCCTCTGCGGCGCTGGATCCCAGCGAACCAAATCGGTCCGTTCATTTAATTGAAAGGCCAGGATTAACTCTATTCAAATTCCTTGGCCGTACAGTTCTCGTTTCGAGTGCTGGACCTCACGTGACACCCGGTTCAAAGAGTCCGAGTTTTCTCTCTCTTTTATTTTTATTTTTTTAAATAACTTCTTTTTCTGGTTCTTGAAACTTTATTGTTTCTCCTTGTATTACTGAATTTAATTTTGAAGTCTTACCTTTTAAGTGTGTGTATTTGATGAATTCTAAACCCCAAATTTTAATTTAAAGTGTTTGATGAAATTTGATAACGAAATTATTAGATTTTTGTATCATTTTTAACTATCAATTGGACTTCACAACTCATTAACTTCTCACATCAGTAAATTTTCATGTAACCGTCATGCTCTTCATTCCAAATTTTTTAATTTGAACATAGCATAGTAGCTGAAATTAGTTTATCCAGCCCGTCAAATTAAATAACTTAATGACTGAAGAGTGAATCACAGTTGTTAGAAATAGATGCTGCAATTATGTTTGATTGGAACGAGCAATCACAATAGTTAGATGATCGTTAAGCCAAATAAGAGGTGACGTGTGATACGTGCTATCTGGAGTCGACAACCCATATGCTGAAAGTTGACTGATTGAGCTGAATTTCTTCTCCCTATCTCGGTTGATAGATCAAGATGACGGTGAAGGCTGGGTCTCTCCTTATCTCCCTAGATAAGTCGAGATGGTACTGCTGTTGGTGTCACACCTCGAGGCCCACGTGGCACGACAGGTGCTCCTGCCGTAGGCATACGGTTGCCCGTATACCTACTAGGCAATTATGATATGATTTAAAATGAAACATAACACGCAAACAAAACAAACAAATAACATATACAGATCTCAAATCCCAACTGGTCAGGTCACAGTATACAAAACCCGTATCTCGATGGATACGCATCACACAATGACATAGAGAATATATATATATACAACCAAAACATAACTATATACATAATCTCTAATGTCACCATACCGCATGAGCTATACAATGCGGTGAAACCCGGGGCCTACCGACCTCGTGCCTCTCTCGGATTCGCCAAACCTAACCCGAAAATTTTACCCAAAAAGGGGATGAGAATTGAATTCTCGGTGCGATAATTGCCACAAAAGAATCCCCTGGACTTGCAATCACGATTATATTCAAAATGAAACACAAATAAAATTCACATCCATTTATAACCATTTGTAAAAATGAATGAATGCATAAATCCGACAACATATATATCCAAATGAAATCACAATTCAGGAATTGCCAAGATGAAATTCAATCACACAATATTTGGTTCACTCGGTTTCAGAATATCGGGTAGTAACTACAGATGTTCCACCGATCTGGACCTTAATTCGTTCCCTCTCGTCTGTAGGGTTACAGACACCTACGAGACAGGCTGCGCCGCGGTAAAATCTTTTTCTCATGACACCCATCTCGTAGTTACGGGCCTAACTATTTAATTAAAAGTCTGGTTTCAATTCACATCCAGAAAATCCATATAAAGCCAATTGACTATCCAAACGCATTACCCCCTGGGTAATGCCTCCGATACACAAGTCACATATAACCACAATCATAATACAAGTCACTTACCCCTCGTCCCAACCGGTACTGGGAACTGCCGAGGGCCAGACGATCTAAAGCTTTAGAACACTGGGCGTCAAAGTCCCTGCAGAGACTCTGACAAATCCGGTTTCACCCCCTGGGTGACGTCATCACGGTGGATGACAATGATACCCTATCCACCAACCGATGGTGATATAAAGCACGGTGACTTTAATTCCAAAATCAGATCATTTAGATCAACACAATTTATAACCATACCAGCATGCAAGTCAATCAGATAAAACAATTCGAGTTTCACTTTATTTGGGCAATGCAATGCACATGCAACACAATCCGATATTGCAATTCAATCAATAATCAACATGTCAATCGAAACACGGTTTAATTCCGAATATAAAATATCAAACAAGTCCGAAATCCCGCACCTGAGTATGATGATCGTTAATAGATTCTAAAATCTGGACTTCCTACACGGGCCGAGTCATAATCCACACGGACCGTGTCGTACCCTACTCGACTCCCTACGCAGGCGCTGCACGGCCCGGACACCTTACCAAGTCTATTTAAAAGATACGCATAATCGTTATTTAACACTGTATGAATGGTGTATAACTAAGGCTAGTGCGATTACGGTTCGGTACTCATTCGATTTGGCTTAACAATACTCAACTTCCCATTTCGGATTACTAGGTTGCAGCCCGTAATGGGTCCGATTGCGGCCCGCAACAAGTAACAGAAAACCCTAATTCCTTTGGTTTCGATTCCGACCGGTCGACGCTCAATTCCGGTTAATCGGGGTTACTTACTGTATCACATTTCAAGGTATATGAAGCTATACGAGTATTCGACATAATTCATAACTCAAGTTTTAATACCAAAACCCTAATTCCAAATTCAAAGTCCAAAGGGTAGTTTAATCCAATAATACGAATCGAACGGTTTTAACGAATTATAACTCGATCAATTCTAATCAATTTGAATTTCACAAATAATCATCCCAAATTCCATACCAAACCTTAAATCACGATTCTCACTTTAAAAAGAATATCTATTCAATTCAACCCAATTCACTATACTAATCGAGTTATAATCGTTCGATTTACACCCGAATTCGAAATTCAAACGAAAATCAGAACAAATCGACTATTAGGGTTTTGCTAATTGAAAAGGAAAATATACCAATTTGAAGCTTTAGAATCGATCAAGGATCGTCAATTCCGTTCGAATCTCAATTTTCCGCGCTCAATTTCTCTCTCTCTCTCTCTCTCTTTTTCCCTTCTTTTCTCTTGCGCAACCCACCCCTCACTCAAATTTTTTTTCGGTTCCAGAGGGGGTACGGTTCAAAGAGATAATTATGACATAGTTTTGGCTTTTTGCTAATAAGTCCCTCCAAGTTTTTATTATTACACAAGGACTTAAATTATGCACATATAACCTTATATATATTTTTAATGCATATAAACCCTTTTATTATAATTGATTTTATATAAGAATGTTACATTTCTCCCCCCCTTAAAATAAAGTTCAGTCCGCTGAACTTAATTACGTACCTTAATTGTCGAATAATTCCGGATACTTCTCTCGAATGCTCTCTTCGAGCTCCCACGTCGCTTCCTTATCGGAATGGCGTCCCCATTTTACCAACACAAGTTTGATCACCTTACTTCGAAGCCGTTGCTCTTTTCGATCCAATATCTGCATTGGTTCTTCTTGATAGGTTAGATCATCTTGTACGTGCAAACCCGAATGATCAATACAATGCGACGGATCTCGCACATATCGGCGTAGCTGTGATACATGGAACACTGGATGAACCCGGTCCAGCGCTGGTGGTAGCGCAAGCTCGTATGCTACCGGCCCAACTCGTCGCAAAATCCGAAACGGCCCAATGTATCGGGGACTCAACTTGCCCGAAACACCAAATCGATGCACACCTCTAACAGGCGAAACTCGAAGCCATACATGATCACTTTCTTGGAACTCCAACGGTCTTCGATGAATATCAGCGTATTTCCTTTGTCTCTCTTGAGCCGACTTAAGCCGACTCAGAACCATCTTCGTTTTCTCAGCAATTTCCTCCAACATTTGCGGCCCTGTAGGTGAATATGTACTCGTTGGTCCCCACCACAGGAGTACGGCATTGTTGCCCCCGTCGGCGCCTCTTGCGGTGACATACCGATGCTTGCATGGTAACTGTTGTTATACGCAAACTCCACCAGATACAAATGATCAACCCATGAACCTTGTAAACTTAGCGCGCAGGAGCGCAACATGTCTTCCAGCGTCTGAATGGTACGCTCGGACTGACCGTCAGTTTGCGGATGGTGCGCTGTACTAAATCTCAATTTGGTACCCATAGCTTCTTGAAAGCTCTCCCAGAAATGAGAAGTGAACCGAGGATCTCGGTCAGAAATGATATTGCGCGAGCAGCCATGATACTTGAACTGATATTTTAGAAACAATTCCGCCAATTCTTGCCCGGATGTCTCAATTCGAAGCGGAATAAAATGCGCTAGCTTTGTTAAGCGATCCACAATCACCCAAACTGTATTATATCTTCCAACAGTTCTTGGAAATCCACTTACGAAATCCATTGTGATCGACTCGAATTTTCTTGTAGGTATTTCCAGCGGTCTTAGCAATCCTGCTTTTCTCCGCCGATCCGCTTTAACTTGCTGACATATTTGACATTTTTCAACATACTTTTGCACATCTCGCTTCATTTTCGGCCACCAAAAATACTTCTTTAAATCCTGATACATCTTTACTTCCCCTTGGATGGATAGTGTAACCCGAGTCATGCGCCTCCGATAAAATCAGATCTTTCAACTCCGAATTACTTGGTACACAAATACGGTCGTGAAACCGCAAGATGCCATCTTTTTGAACTTGAAACGGTGAATCAGCATTTGACTCGTAGTGCATTTTAAATTTCTGACATTTCGGATCATTTTGTTGTGCTGCACGAATTTGCTCATGTAACTCTGATCGGATCTCAACCGCTGCTAGTACAACTGATGTAATTGCGGGTGTACCCGCCTCAATTCCACCTCCAATACACTTAGATGCAATATCCAACGCAAATTCGCGTGATGCGCCAACATGTATTTCCAATCTGCGCATTTCCTCAAGAAGATGCGCTTCACTTGTAATCACTGACGCCAGGTTTACCTGACTCTTTCTGCTTAATGCATCTGCTACACTGTTCGCTTTTCCTGCATGATACTGATATCCAAGTCATAGTCTTTCATCAATTCTAACCACCGCCTTTGTCTCAAATTCAACTCTTTTTGCGTGAAAATGTATTTCAAACTTTGGTGATCTGTAAATATACGGCACCTCACGCCATACAGATAATGCCGCCAAATCTTCAGTGCAAATATCACCGCCGCTAACTCCAAGTCATGCGTCGGATAGTTTTGTTCGTGCGGTCGCAATTGCCGAGATGCGTAGGCAATTACATGATCATCTTGCATCAATACGCAACCCAAACCCGATCGAGATGCATCGGTATAAACCGTGTACTCTTTACCAGTAGTCGGCATAGCAAGGATGGGGCGGATACCACCGACTCTTTAATTCCTCAAAACTTTTATCTTGCGCGGTACCCCAATCGAATTTTACACCTTTATGCAACAATTTTGTAAGTGGTGCAGCTAATCGCGAAAACCCGAGTACAAATCTCCCGTAGTACCCGGCTAACCCCGAAAAGCTGCGAATTTCGATGAATCGTCTCTCGGCCTCTTCCAATCGTCACGGCCCGAATCTTTTCGGGATCCACCGCTAACCCTTTTCCAGAAACCACATGCCCCAAAAATGAAACTTCCTCCAACCAAAATTCACATTTTGAAAATTTTGCGAATAACTGATGTTCTCGCAATCTTTGCAAAACAATTCTTAAGTGTACCTCATGTTCCTCTCGCGAGCGCGAATATATCAGTATATCATCAATGAACACCACAACTGTCGAATCCAACAAATCATGAAACACGCGGTGCATCAAGTCCATGAACGCTGCCGGTGCGTTCGTCAGTCCAAACGGCATGACCAAGTATTCATAATGCCCGTACCTTGTACGGAATGCTGTCTTATCGACATCGCTCTGCCGAATCCTCAACTGATGATACCCTGTTCTCAGATCAATCTTTGAATATATCGAAGATCCCTGCAACTGATCAAACAAATCGTCAATCCGCGGTAACGGGTACTTGTTTTTAACGGTTACCTTGTTCAATTCGCGGTAATCAATACACAACCGCAAAGTTCCGTCTTTCTTCTTGACAAATAACACTGGCGCGCCCCACGGCGACGTCTTTGGGTCCGATAAATCCACTCTCCAACATATCTTCCAATTGCGCCTTGAGTTCTTTCGGTTCTGCTTGGTGCCATTCGATACGGCGCCTTTGAAATCGGTGTTGTGCCCGGTACCAATTCGATACCAAACTCCACTTCTCGCTCAGGTGGCAACCCCACAATCTCATCTGGAAACACATCCGAAAATTCTGATACCACCGGTATAGTGCTGATCTCTCGGAACCGCCACGGCCGCATAAACCACTTCTCCGCCAAGTAAGCATCACACCCCGATTCTAGTAAATGTTTCATCTCTACAAATTAAAATACACGGTGTTAGTTTCCCAATTTCTCTACAATTGAGTATGCAAGACATACCTCTCGAGTCGCGAAATGGATCCGACGATGCGGACAATCAATAGTAGCGGCGTGTCTCGTCAACCAATCCATACCCAATAACACGTCGTAACCGGTAATCTCCATTACCAACAAGTCCGCCTCGAACTCCCTCCCGTCTATCTTAATCTTTCGGTTTCGGCATAAGGTGATTTCTCGATCGGTTGAACCAAACGGGGTTTGAACATTTAAAACTTGATTACACGTCTCAATTGGCCAACTACACTTTTTCACCAACGCCCCCGACACAACGAATGACCGCACCCCGTATCAATCAAACAATACGCATCATGATCGGATATAGAGAGTATACCGTCATGACGTCGGTCAGCCATCTCTCCTGCCGATTGCGGCGTTGCGCGACGCTCCAGCCGATGTTAAGCGCATGCGCCGCCACCTCGCCGTCGTTCTTGCCGTGCGCGCGCCAGCCGCTAACCCCTGCTAACACCGCTGCCGGCGCTGCTAGCCCTAGCGCTAGCCCCGCCAAGCATGCGATGCGCCGCGCTCCGCGCCACGTCGGCGCGCCACGCCCAACGCTAGCCGACCCTCCCACACTACTAGCGCCTCGCATCCTCATAAGCGCATTCGGGCACTCCTTTGCCCAATGTCCCGCACTACCACACACGAAACAAGTATTAGCCTTGCGCCTACAATCAACCTCGTCGTGCGCTTGGTTGCACGATCGGCACCATTGCGAATGAACCACCGGTCTAAAACCCGGCGTAGAGGTCTGTCTGAATGGGGGTCTCGGCGCCATACTCGGCCGAGCGGGTCTAGCAAATGATGGTCCTCCCCTCGACCTCGACATCTGCCCACTCTGAGCTTCTTTCTGTTTCACATTCCTTTCAGCCACTTGCTCTTTCCTCCGCTTCCCATGCATCTCAATCTGTTCAGCGTGATCCATCATTGCTTGCAACTCCGTCGCCATCGGAGTATCCACGATCATAGAAATATGCCCATCCAACCCATCCAAGTATTGCCTATTATATCTTTCCCCATCATTTCTTATATCCGTAGCATAGCGCGACAAAGCCAGAAATTCACTATTGTATTCCACCACCGGACGCCCATCTTGCTTCAACTCCAAGAATTTTCTCCGCAGCGCTTCACGCTGTATATTGCTCGAAACCTCTTATTGAAGTTATGTTCGAACCATTCCCAAGGAATCCTCGCTTCATCCCCGTCATAATTTCGTCGGACTCCATCCCACTGAGAATCGAGCATCACTCTCCAGCCGCCGCTCAACTAACTCCACTTTATCTTCCTCGGGGGTACGGCATAAATTCAACTTTGCATTTATTTGCGCCGGCCATTCCTCGCCGCCGCATACCCGCCTGGTTCCATCATAACGCGGCGGATTCAAGCGCAAGAATGCATCATATAACCTTCCGAAATCTTCGGTGCACCCCGTGAGCTACCGGTGTTGCCTCCCCGCATCGTGCTTGGCGACCTCTCTCATAGGCCGCAATCAACCTGGGTCATCCAAGTCACGGTCTCTACCAGGCTCCTCCAGGCGCCACCGGCACCAACTGGACCAGGCCCCGGCTCGATCCACAACTGGCTCGATAACCAACTCCGGATTTGGTTCTGGATTCCTCCGAGGTCTGCCTCTGCCTCGACGTGTTTCCATTTTCTGAATAAACACAGTTAGTTTATAACATTCTATATTCTTTTCTTATTATACAATATTTGTATAGTCGCGACGACCCCATTAATACGCATATCACTCTCGTATCCAAACAAGTCTGGTTCAGGTTTTAAACCATGCTCTGATACCACCAAAGGAAGACCTGTCACACCTCGAGGCCCACGTGGCACGACAGGTGCTCCTGCCGTAGGCATACGGTTGCCCGTATACCTACTAGGCAATTATGATATGATTTAAAATGAAACATAACACGCAAACAAAACAAACAAATAACATATACAGATCTCAAATCCCAACTGGTCAGGTCACAGTATACAAAACCCGTATCTCGATGGATACGCATCACACAATGACATAGAGAATATATATATATACAACCAAAACATAACTATATACATAATCTCTAATGTCACCATACCAGACGAGCTATACAGCGGTGAAACCAGGGCCTACCGACCTCGTGCCTCTCTCGGATTCGCCAAACCGGAACCTGAAAATTTTACCCAAAAAGGGGATGAGAATTGAATTCTCAGTGCGATAATTGCCACAAAAGAATCCCTGGACTTGCAATCACAGATTATATTCAAAATGAAACACAAATAAAATTCACATCCATTTATAACCATTTGTAAAAATGAATGAATGCATAAATCCGACAACATATATATCCAAATGAAATCACAATTCAGGAATTGCCAAGATGAAATTCAATCACACAATATTTGGTTCACTCGGTTTCAGAATATCGGGTAGTAACTACAGATGTTCCACCGATCTGGACCTTAATTCGTTCCCTCTCGTCTGTAGGGTTACAGACACCTACAGACGGCTGCGCCAGGTAAAATCTTTTTCTCATGACACCCATCTGTAGTTACAGGCCTAACTATTTAATTAAAAGTCTGGTTTCAATTCACATCCAGAAAATCCATATAAAGCCAATTGACTATCCAAACGCATTACCCCCTGGGTAATGCCTCCGATACACAAGTCACATATAACCACAATCATAATACAAGTCACTTACCCCTCGTCCCAACCGGTGCTGGAACTGCGAGGGCCGACGATCTAAAGCTTTAGAACACCGGGGCGTCAAAGTCCCCGCGAGACTCGACAAATCCGGTTTCACCCCCTGGGTGACGTCATCACGGTGGATGACAATGATACCCTATCCACCAACCGATGGTGATATAAAGCACGGTGACTTTAATTCCAAAATCAGATCATTTAGATCAACACAATTTATAACCATACCAGCATGCAAGTCAATCAGATAAAACAATTCGAGTTTCACTTTATTTGGGCAATGCAATGCACATGCAACACAATCCGATATTGCAATTCAATCAATAATCAACATGTCAATCGAAACACAGTTTAATTCTGAATATAAAATATCAAACAAGTCCAGAAATCCCGCACCTGAGTATGATGATCGTTAATAGATTCTAAAATCTGGACTTCCTACACGGGCCGAGTCATAATCCACACGGACCGTGTCGTACCCTACTCGACTCCCTACGCAGGCGCTGCACGGCCCGGACACCTTACCAAGTCTATTTAAAAGATACGCATAATCGTTATTTAACACTGTATGAATGGTGTATAACTAAGGCTAGTGCGATTACGGTTCGGTACTCATTCGATTTGGCTTAACAATACTCAACTTCCCATTTCGGATTACTAGGTTGCAGCCCGTAATGGGTCCGATTGCGGCCCGCAACAAGTAACAGAAAACCCTAATTCCTTTGGTTTCGATTCCGACCGGTCGACGCTCAATTCCGGTTAATCGGGGTTACTTACTGTATCACATTTCAAGGTATATGAAGCTATACGAGTATTCGACATAATTCATAACTCAAGTTTTAATACCAAAACCCTAATTCCAAATTCAAAGTCCAAAGGGTAGTTTAATCCAATAATACGAATCGAACGGTTTTAACGAATTATAACTCGATCAATTCTAATCAATTTGAATTTCACAAATAATCATCCCAAATTCCATACCAAACCTTAAATCACGATTCTCACTTTAAAAAGAATATCTATTCAATTCAACCCAATTCACTATACTAATCGAGTTATAATCGTTCGATTTACACCCGAATTCGAAATTCAAACGAAAATCAGAACAAATCGACTATTAGGGTTTTGCTAATTGAAAAGGAAAATATACCAATTTGAAGCTTTAGAATCGATCAAGGATCGTCAATTCCGTTCGAATCTCAATTTTCCGCGCTCAATTTCTCTCTCTCTCTCTCTCTCTTTTTCCCTTCTTTTCTCTTGCGCAACCCACCCCTCACTCAAATTTTTTTTCGGTTCCAGAGGGGGTACGGTTCAAAGAGATAATTATGACATAGTTTTGGCTTTTTGCTAATAAGTCCCTCCAAGTTTTTATTATTACACAAGGACTTAAATTATGCACATATAACCTTATATATATTTTTAATGCATATAAACCCTTTTATTATAATTGATTTTATATAAGAATGTTACAGTTGGCTTACTGCGGGGTGCACACCAACTCAGTGAAGGAATCAGAACGAGGATGTGAGATATTCTAACTCTTCCCTATCGATATCTCTCTTAGTGTAGGTTTTGTGGGTAGAAAATTTGATCCCCTTTCTCAGAAAATCTGAGGTTTTTTATACCCAGATCTCTAACCGTCTCTCCACGGATTGATCGGAGAACGTGGGGACGGTTACGGAGATCGTGTTGCGGTTATCCCGCACATATCGGTACATGCCAATAAGTCGGCATATCGAAATCAATTATGAATTTCGGTTTCTGTTTAACTAGACTTGTTTTTCATATTCTGGGCTGACCTGCTAATCGTGAGGTCCGAGTCCCAGATGTTATTTAAGCCTAAATGTCATTTAGGACCTGTGTAACATGACCCTATCAACGTGTTTGTTGAGTTGGCACTTAATTTAATTAATGTATTTTATTAATTTAATTCTTTTATGAGCTAATTGTATATATAATAAAAAACAATTTATCGATCGAGATGTACTACGTGATTTATAATTTTGAGATTTATCTCTTTAATTGCTCTTTGTTATCAATACTGCTCTTTTATCTTTCAAATTTCACTCGATTCTCTCACTAATATTCTCAATTATCGATCTAACAAATATTCATGAGTGACTTAATTGTGACATCTTTTCAAATTCCCGTATTAGTGGTTCTGTTTCAACATGGACAAAACTATAGAAATTAGATTAAAAGTACTGAAGTATAAAAAGTACGTAGTGTGTGATTGCTTATATTTGAATTCAATTTCTCACAACCACAAATTGAAATTGTAACAACTGAGCTACAAACACACATTTAGTATTTTATGAGAGGACTAAATTATATTAATATAATGAGTAGAGCTAGGGTGCTCGTAGGTTTACCGAACACTTTGGTGAACATGAATCTAATGCCGTCAGATCTCTTTAAAGTTTGTACTATCATGGATCGCTGTGATGAGCGTGTGCACAGACGGAGGCAGAAACTTTCTCCGTTATTTTCTTTTCACTCCTCTCTTCTCTGGTTAGATCTCTCTCCTGTTCTCTCAACCCCACCCGCAGCCTACTCTCGTGTGTGCTGCCATCTCTCCTCATCGCAGTTGTGCCTCTCTTTTTCGAAGTCTCTCTCTCATCCGCGCCTCCTTTCACAAGCTTATCTTTAACCTAGGACTCCAATCTGTTTTGCGATTGCTTGTGATTTTGAAAACCCTAGATGCGCTTAACATCATATTCAGGTAACTATTGAAAGAGAAATTTGATAGATTTGTTTGTGCAGAATGAACATTTGAAAGAATTTATGATATATTTCAGTACCATTTGAAAGAATTTTTTTTTGTTTAATTCTGTAATTGCCAGAGATTGGGCCAAATTATGTGCCGCACCATAATGATGGTTATTGGATCTTAATTGCAAAATCAAGGGTAGATTGTGGCTATATTAGACCAAAATTGAAGCTTAAGACAAAGCAATTAATTGCACGTGTGATAATTAATTTGTGCTTAATTGTCTATGCGGGTCAATTGAGAACCCAGATATAACACGTTTGATTCATGTTTGGTCCAATTGAAGCTCTTGAAGAATGGGAAGCCAACTAATACTCAGATAGAGCACGTTCTATATTTTTATTTATCTTCTTCTAAAAATTGAAATTTGTTTTGCTCTTGTACCAACTGAAAGAGATTCATCTAAGTAGAAATTGCAAGTCTTCCTGTTTGAAGAAAACCATAATATGATTCTCTAGCTGTCTGAAAGCATTTGGAAAATTCATCTGAATAATTGGTCTATTAATAGAATGCACATGTGGATCAGGTGCAACACATAACTAATAACAGTTCTTGTTGACATTGGTACTTACATGTTTATGCTAGTGGGTGTTCTAAATTATTTTGGCAAAATTTCATGTATATTCTTGCAAAAATCTCAAAATTGAACTTCACAGTGGCCTTTTTTTTACTGCTCCAAAATAAACTTTAATTTTTTTATATTCTTTTACCAAGAGATGCATTGAGCATGAAATGAAATAATCCTAATTTATGCTTGACTAATTTATGCTTGAATAAGGGCAGTAATTAATGAGCCAAGACAAGCAATTTTATCTTTTTTGGGATTATTTTCTCTCCTGCTAGTCTTTAATAGTATAAATGGAGGTGATGATTTAAAAGAGTGAGGACTGGAATGGATATGAAACTTGTTATCTCAGCATGGATGCAGATTTAGTGCTATTTAAATTTGTCTTTGCTTAGGATGTGAAAAGCGGACCGTGGTGGCAATTTTATGAAGATGTAGGATATGTTTGTAATTCGTATTTTAAATGGGTTTGGGTCTTAAATGTAATTTGTTGATTATAATTAGTATTTCTGTACACTGATGACGATGATGTTTGATTTGTAAATTTTGTGTTGTAGGAATATAGTAGAAATATATAGGGACTATAGAGTTATAATTTCAGCTTTTATCTTTAATGGTAAATAGTGGAGTTGTAAACACTTTTTTTCTTTATTAATAAAAATTGTCCGTGAGCTAAGCTCTTTGGCCTTCATCAAAAACTAGTCAGAATTACTATTTAATTTACATCGGGTCTGTACCTTATTATTTGTTTTTGTTTGAAGTAGGCTTTCAATGCCCTTGTACTTTTTTTGGTCATTTCTGATGAATTGGTTGTGCGGTACCAGTGCACTTATTGGTATTGTTGCTAACATGTTCTTTTATGCATATCATAGATAATTATGGACATTATTGCTGCTGTCAGAACACAATATATATGCCTAATTAAAGCATGCATTTCCTTTATAATATGAAAACAGCATGTTACTTGATTTACTCAAAATTATTTTCCAACAAGAAAGACATTCATGGATATAGTTTACAGTGCATATTAGAAAGCACCTCAAGTTCTAATTCAAGGTTGGAAATCATGAAATTGCATAACTGGTACCGCTTGACTAAAAGAAAAATTAAAACATTCTAGACTAGAACATACTAACTAAATCAAACAGCTTCCCATCCTATTTTGATAGCCTACTTCCCTCAATTGCACATCAATTGAAAATTGGTACCGGTGAGACTGGTACTAGCACTTCAACTGCACACAATGAAGTTCTAATTCAAGGAATTGTAGCAAGATGAAAGACAAGAAATTGTATTTAGGTATAGCATTCATATTGCATTTAAATATTACTTTGAAGACTTTACAAAATATGACCCCACATTTAAGCTATTTCAAAATATAACCTTGTACCTTACCTATACCAAAATATAACCCTGTATCTTATCTATATCAAAATATAACCATGTATCTTACATATACCAAAATATAACACACAGTTAGCTTTACAAAATGACCCAAACTATGACCTAATCAACTGCTTGTCTCAACGGAAGTTGATTCCAACCCCACTTTCAGTTCTTCCTTGGAGAAATGCTATAAAAATAAATTAAGATGTGTTAGTGTGCCTGAAGAGTAATTGTACATATCAGCAAACATGTATGTCAAAAAAAAATGCATGCAATGAACCTGAGGAAAACTCCGAGCATTATGCCCTCCTTTCAAGTAAACTAGGGTGTAAAACTAAGAGCTTCTAACAGCTTGTGGACTGTTTCCTTTACCAGAATTGAAAATTTTAGTTCAAATTCCAGAAAAAATAAAAATAAAAATCACCTCTAAAACAAGTAAATTATAAAAGACCCTAAAAATAGAAGCATTATGCAACATAAATTGATTTATCAGGAAGGAGTTTAGTTTATAAACAAAATTGAACCTAATGCTAGGAATAAAAACAAAACAGAAATAGATAAAAAAAAATCATATGGAAATATTTTGTAAAGTTTGACTAACTAGTAGAAAATCACTATTTGAACTCACTATTTTAGTTTTTTGGTTCATTGAATTTGACGGGGCATATTGCAGATACAGATGTGAATAGTCTTTTCCCTTGCAAGAATTGAAAGAAATAGCTGACTTGTTGAATAGTCTTTTCTCTTGCAATACTGATGCCAAAACAGAATGTGCATGTATCACACCTTGTTAAACTTATTTTGTCATGTCCCTCCCTGCGTAATGTTAAATTATCACATCTCACTAATAATACATTTTGATTTGTACTGGTATGGTATATTCATTTATTTCAACAGTTAATATCATGATCCAATGTTTCTCGGATAGATTAGACAGTAGGAGTAAATATACTTCATAGTTATCATGCAACTAGATAATCATAAAAATGTTCTATTAATAGACAAATTATTCACATGAATTTTCCAAATAATTTTAGGCAGCTAGCGAACCATACCTATGGTTCTCTTCAAATAGCAAGGCTTGCAATTTCTACGTGTATATTTCTCTTTCAGTTGGTAGAAGAGCAAACTAAATTTCAATTTTAAGAGGAAGGTAAACAAAAATATGGAGTCAATAATTTTCTAGGACAATTCACGTACCTTCAACAGAAATTGAAATTGAGTGTTTTTTGTTTGGTCCGCATCATGCCTTCTTTATTGAGGTCAAAGAGAGAGGGGGATAGCTCGTGGAATCTAGGGTTTTCGAAATCAGGTGAAATCGCTAAACAGATTGGAGTCTTAGGTTAGAGCTAGGCTTGCGAAAGGAGGCGCAGAGGAGCGAACGACTACAAGGAGGAGAGGAGGCGGCGTAGAGGAGAGAGGTAGGCAGGGTTGGGACAAGGGAGCGGGAGTGAGATTTTGCAAGAGAAGACAGGAGCTAAAAAGAAAAATAACGGAGAAATTTGAGGAGCTAAATAACGGAGAAATTTTTAGTCTTCGTTCGTGCGCACGCTCATCAAGCGATCAAATCTACTCGAATCGTATAACAAATCCAACGGCATCATATTCATGTTCACCAAAGGGTTCGGTGAACCTGCGAGCACCCTAGTTCTACTCTAATATAATATAAAAAATTCAATAAAATTATGAAGATGACTAAGCACATTTTGACTTGGATGTAAATCTGTTTTCATGCTTCGTACTCTATTACCATCCAACGTGCTCGGCTTTCCTCTACTAATTTTCATGCACAAATTTTTTGTCTTATTTTTTTTTTCTGAAGTTGGAAGAGAAAAGAGTTTGAAATTTATACTGTAGAGTGAGCTAAAAGCAAAATAAATTTTGATCGAATTTTGTTTTAATTAATAAAATTGGAAGAATTTCGTATGAAAGAAAAAGACAGAAGAGGGCATGTCGGCCAGGAATGAAATTGGTAGAAAAGTCGATTTTGATGAAATTTCATCGCGGACCGTCAAATTAAACGAACGGTCCGATTTGGTGCGATGGAAGAGGTCCAGCATTGGAGACGATCGCAATCATCTCCAGTAAAATAACAAACGGAGGTGATTAATACAGCTCTATAATAATCTTTAGTTCTATTAAATTGCCCCGACCACCAAAACCAAAAAAAGAAAATAAAATAAAAAGGAAAAAACCTCCTTTTTCTCGACTCGTGTACTCCAACCCAACCCCGCCTCCACCCTCTCTCTGATCCATTCGAGGCCGCGTTGGATCTCTGAAGAGAAAGCTCGTTCTAGGGTTTTGCTTAGAGCTGGTGCCTTGTCACAGTCGTGCAACAGTCGAACCCTAGATCCGTGTAGGAGCGGATTTTAGGTTGAAGTTCTAAAATTTGGGGATTTTGCTCGCTTGATTTGCGATCTCTGGCAAGATGTTCTGGCGTATGACTGGGTTATCGACTGCCTCGCCAGTAAGTTCTCGAGCTATTACACTCTTGAAACTTTTGATTTTTTTTTCTCTGTCAGGCTAGATGTTTAAATTTTTTTGATACGTTTGACTAGCATAAGCATGTACTTCGCTTTGAATACTAGTAATCTTTACTTTTTCCTAAAAGTAACTAGTTATTTTTTGGGGTTTGCATCTTTAGTTGATGTCATCGGTGCTAAAACTTTTAGCACCGCCTCCCAATTGCCGCATATTGAATAGCTACCTCAACCTGTCTGTGGGTTGAAAGTGAATCGAGAGAGACACCAGGCTGCTGTGCTTTTATTGTAGTTATTATTTTTCTATCTGGCTTGGTGTATATGTTCCCAAATAAATAAAATCAGAAAACCTTATATGTGATTTTAACTTGTTTTGATCAAATGGTTAGCAACTTATTTTACAGCCTTAAACTTTGGTCTGGGGCTAAAATCTAGACGTTTTATGTTGAAAAGGGTCAATATGAGAAATCTCTTACTCATTTGACCACAATAATATTGACAAATCTTTTACTCATTTGACCACTATAGAATTATTGTTGTCCTTAATATGTAAGCGGGTAGCATGTGACCTTACTGACAAGAGAAATCCGATTATTACCACTGCTTTTTGCTTGACACTACAGATGAATTGCAAGATTTTATCCCCATAATGAAAAATAATGGCTTAAATGTCCTCTCCATAATCCATAACAGAGTTTTTTCCAAGGGGGTTGGCGATCAGTTGCCATAGTTAAAATAGTTTTGATCATAAAAGCTACTCTTTGCTTTTTGCACATTGAAACGGTGGGTTTATTGTCATGTGTTACAGGTGGATAGTATATTAGACAAGGAAAGCTTTACACTCGAAGAACTTCTTGATGAAGATGATGTTATTCAAGAATGCAAAGCTTTGAACACCCGTCTCATCAACTTGTACTGCCTCTCTCCATCTCTCTCATCCCCACCCTTGTGGGTGTGTCTGTGTACAATACAATACTTAATTAGCCAAATTCACGTGGTTTTCTTTGCTGCATTTGAAAAAGAGCACAGCACATTTTCTTAAGTTGTGAGCAACCAGTACTGTACGATTTACTTTGCAAAAAATGATAAACTGTATGTGACTTTTGCACCCTGAACTTTCTGTTTTTGTGTATATTATCCTCTTGTAACTGCCAGTTTGAAAGTTTGCGCTTAATCATTTATGTCTGATTTAGCTTATGCTACTTTTTTACTTGAAATAAAGTTTAATTATCATTATTGATAAATTGTTAGCATTTGAATATTCTTTACCCAGGCTATCTGATTGGATCATGTACAATTTATACAGCATGGCTTCCTTCGTGCTAACTATTGACATATCTTAGGGAATACAAAAAGAAGCTTGTTAAGACAAAACGCTGTATAACTCTATCGAAAATAGCTACATTACCAGGCATTATACAATTCATGCTGGTTGATCTTTTTTGTCATTTTATATTTTTTTTTAATCATGCAGTTTGAGAGATAGAGCACAAGTAGAGAAGCTACTTAGATACATTGTAGAAGAATCACCTGAAGATGCTGAGAAGAAGCAATCTTTCAAGTACTCTCCGCCAGCTGCCCATTTAATTTGATTTAATTAGATTTTATATTTCCCGTTGAGGTATAATATGCATAATTTTTCCCTCTGTCATGCAGGTTCCCTTTCATAGCTTGTGAGATATTCACCTGCGAGATTGATATCATTCTGAGAACCTTAGTAGAGGATGAAGAGGTTAAATTTTCATACTGATCATTTTTATTAGGACTGACTTCATGTATGCTGATGTAAATGTCAAAATATCAGATACAATTATGCAAAACAAGAAGTTTGCATAAATATTTACACAAGTGAAGAAAAATGCTTCATAGCTTTCAAAACTATCCCTTACAGAATGATCTTGATATTATTAGAAAGACAGGTGAGGGGTGGGGCATATTTTATCTTTTTAAGAGGGCAAATTAAGTATATCTCTTTCTGTATTGGATTTTTTGCAGGTTCATCATGAAATTGTTACTGTTATTTCATTAAATTCTACCTAACTCTTCATTTGCGGATTGAAATAATTCTGTCTAACCCTCCTTTTGTGGACTTGTTTGCAGCTGATGGATTTGTTATTCTCCTTTTTGAAGCCTGACCATACACACAGCGCTCTATTGTCTGGTTATTTCAGTAAGGTAATACATACACTATTTGATTGGCCTCGTGATGTTTAGGTCATAGTTTTTACTTCAGTCTTCCTTTCTTCTGGTGCCAGGTGGTGATATGCTTGATGATCCGCAAGGCAACCCCTCTAATGAACTATGTTCAGGTATTCATCTGAAATAATAACACATTTAACAAAAATACATTACTCACAGTGAACTCTGAAGTGAATATGTGAATTAATACTAGTTTGTACTTGAACATACAATCTTGATGATGCTAATTACATTCTGTCTTTGTTCAGGGACATCAAGAGATAATAAAACAACTTGTTGACCTCATTGGCATTACATCCATGATGGAGGCAAGCTTTTTAGAATATTTTAGTTCATATTGTGCTGTGCTATGCAAATAACACCCACTACCGGTCACGCTTTTAGACTCATCGTGATGGAAAAATTACATTTAAGCGCATATTTAAATATAATCAATCCTATTTAAAGCTATTCAGGTTAGCTGCTAAGGATCATAAAATGTCCACAGACATAACAGATTTTAGACTCATCGTGATGGAAAAATTATATTTAAGTGCATATTCAAATATAATCAATCCTATTTAAAGCTATTCAGGTTAGCTGCTAAGGATCATAAAATGTCCACAGACATAACAGATTTGACTCGACCAGTGATTTAGGTTCCATTGTTGAGTGTAATTTTGCGGATGACATGTAAATTTTAGTGGTATTTGTAAAATATGTTGGAGGGTGCCGTTTGAAGGCAAGTGAAGGTATTGCAAGTTTGCATCAGAGCCCTCATTAAGGAATTATTAAAGAATTATGTGCTGTCTTGAAAGAAATTCCAATATAGTTTGAATAAATTTAAAATAGTCCTTTCTTGTATGCCGAAGCAAGGCTTTTTTGCTTACAGTATCACAACAGTGATATAGGATTAATAACATATATTTTTGTAAAAAGCAACTGAATCTTTTTTTTTGATGAAAAACATTATAAATAAAATTAGGTTTTACCTTTTAGGACTTTTTTGGTTCTGATGACGGCATTGTAGGGACATGTATCCTTCTACTTGCATTGTCCTTGCCTCGTTGCAAATGTTAACAATATAAAGCTTTTTTTGCAATTTATGGACAATGTAAAGGTTTTTTATACTTTTTTCTTATATTTCGTGTGATTTCTGACATATTTTGGAAACAGGTATTGCTTAGATTAATTGGTGCTGATGAGACTATGTACACTGGCTCTTCTGAAACAATGAAATGGTTAGAAGAAACCAACGTGCTTGACTTGATTGTTGAAAAGTTCAGCTCTTCGGTATAGCCTTATCTCTCTATCTCTATCTCTTTATTAAAAACATAATCCTCCGTTTACATATTATTCAATTTAGTCTAATTTTTGTGTTATCTGCTTAAGAGGGGCTGTTGGCTAACA
Organism: Carex cristatella; assembly: GCA_024447775.1. Classification (NCBI taxonomy): domain Eukaryota; kingdom Viridiplantae; phylum Streptophyta; class Magnoliopsida; order Poales; family Cyperaceae; genus Carex; species Carex cristatella. The sequence continues at coordinate 5,687,379 of JAJHPF010000018.1, forward strand.
AACTAGAATAGTTGTCCAAATTTGCAGAAGGAAGTTGATCTTAATATCTGACAGAAGGGAACATTGTTTTAGTCTCTGAATATTGTATAAATTTGATTGTTCAATTGTATTTGCAACATTGATTGTCTCGGTCTCTACTCATTTAAGAGAGAACTATGTTCCTGGACCCAATATTGATGGTGATTTATCTGTACAGAGATGAATGCTTCTGCTGTTCTTCAATCAATTCTTATTTTTTTTTAATTGCATCTAAAAAATAGGAATCTCCTGAAGTGCATGCTAATGCAGCAGAGATACTCTGTGCAATAACCCGCTATGCGCCTCCAGCTCTTGCGTCCAAGATTTCCAGTCCAAGGTATATTTCTTTTACTGTTGATATGTGCAAGAATTTCATTTGCAACCAAAAGACCCAAATTTTAGCAACTACTCCAATGTCAGTATTTCCAGTCCAAGGTGTATTTCTCTTGTTACAATGGATAACTTATTGTAGATAAGGAGATGCTTGATTGAGGTTTTTTGGTTTATCTTAAAAGATTTTTCAGATCAAATCTATTGTTTTCGTTGATAATATCTTCCTGTTCGTATTTTTTTAAGTTCCATATCTGATTTTTCCTATGCTAACTTTTTTCAGTTTTGTGGGGAGATTGTTTCACCATGCTCTTGAAGAGTCCAGGCCTAAATCGGTACTGGTACACTCGCTGTCGGTTTGCATATCATTGCTAGATCCTAAGAGGCTCGCCTCGGCCTCTTACCAGGCATATAGAAGCAACCTCTCTCATGGTACAGTTGTTACTGCAAGCCCTGAGACGGTTGATGGGATGCTCAGTAGTCTAGGTATATTTTGTTTTGTAATTTTCCTCTCAATTTACAAATTAATTCAAGCTCTTATTTTGTTTGCAATTAGTATCTGAACATCAAACATTTTCGGGTTTAGAGCCAGCAGAGTGGCACTGAACTGACAAAGTCATCCGTGTATGAGCATGTCAAGAACAAGTTAAAATGTGGGCCAACTTCAGAAGATTATAAGAAAATAAAAAGATTGATATTTTCTTACTATGAAAACAGAAAAAGACGAGTGAACATAATATTTTTGCATTCAACTGAAATGGCTAGAAAATTACCAATTGGCTCTGCTACTTTAATACTTTTAAATGTTTTCTGGAATCTCAGGAGACTTGTTGAAGTTACTGGAGATCTCTTCGAATGAAAGCACCTTGCCTACAACATATGGTCACCTCCAACCTCCCTTCGGAAAACACCGTTTGAAAGTAAGCATACAAGTTTTGAACTAGCTTTTTTCTGAAGAAATTTTTTGTTCCTCTTTACAAACCTCAAAAACTGTGTATGTCTTTCCTAATGAGAAAAAAATCTTAATGTGCATTAGTGTATATTCATGATAATACTGGTATGGCAGGGATTATGTATGAGATGCTATTAATGTCTTCTCAGGAACATACAAGATGTTCTTTTGTTGTTTTCAATGTTTGCTTCCTAATTTGGTTTAAATAAAATGTTTCTCTATCAGGTTGTTGAGTTCATATCAGTTTTGTTGACAATCGGTAGTGAATCAGCCGAAAAGGAACTTGTTCAGCAGGAAGCAATTAAACGGGTCATCGATTTATTTTTTGAGTAAGAAATATTGATTTTGCTCCATCTATTTCTACCACCACCTCCTCTCTCTGCTTTATCAATCCTTCTCATTAAAAAGTCAAACACTAGTTTACTTGTTTGTTTATCATTTATTTGGTCACTTATTGATTAGCTGTTAAAAATGTAGGTACCCGTTCAACAATTTCCTACACCACCATGTAGAGAACATTCTGGTGTCGTGCTTAGAGAGCAACAAGAGCCTACTCATTGATCATGTCTTAGTTGACTGTAAACTTGTTGACAAAATTCTTAATTCAGAGAAGAATCCTACTATCTCAACTGACCCTTCGAAGGTTATAGATCTTTATCTGGCTCTTAAATGCAAATGTTATAATCAGGATAGGTTCGATATATTTTTCTTTGAAAAGCTGTTGCCCAAAAAGGTGTACCGTATTGTCTTTCTTGAACTTAACAATGAAGCATGCAAAATTTGTATGCCGTGTGCAATTATTCCTACTTTTGATACCTGAACTACCCTCATTTTCTTTTTGCTGCACAACTACAGGAGAACTGAGTTTATGGGTGTTTTTTCTCTTCTTTACAACAACAACAACAACAACCAAGCCTTTAGTCCCAAACAAATTGGGGTAGGCTAGAAATGAAATCCAATTGTGGTCACAAGATGAAGTAGATAGTCATAAAATAGTAATAGTAGTACTACTAATAGGAATAATGGTACCTCTAATAATAGTGATAATACTAATACTAATAACAAACTAACTATATCATGCCTACACTAGAGATCGTTGATGTCAAAGTCCTAAGCTCTACGCCCTGGACTCCAAGTCCTTAGTCTTATGGCCTAAAGCCTATAATACTACCCCTAAACACGCCTAAAACACTTTTTCCCAAGTCACGGGTTTTCTCATCTTTGAAAAGAAAAATAATTGAAAGTTTTGTGCCTGCTGTTCAATAGGTTCACAAAATTCTTGTTGTTAACATTTTATAGGAAACCACATCTGATCTTTCTCCTAAATTTTAGAATATCATATTACAATTTTATATATATATATATATATATATATATATATATATATATATTTCTTTTCAAATTTTAATTTAAAATGATTATTTGTGCAGCCAACAATACCGACAGAGGGAAAAGTACTTCCAAAGATAGGTAATAGTGGTCACATGACAAGAATTGCGAACAAGCTTGTCCAGTTATCCAATAGCAACAGTACTATTCAGACCCATTTACAGGTTTGTTTTCTCTTTCCCCTTTTATTTAAAAGAGCTCAAGTGAGACTATTTAGAGTGCTTATTTGTTCTTTTTTTATTTTTTCTCCGGGCTGAACAGGAGAACAGTGAGTGGTCAGAATGGCTGACTAATGTTTTGTTAAAGAAGAATGAACTAGAAAATGTTTATCAGTGGGCTTGCGGGTAAGTTTCTCCTTTTCAATATATTTTGTTTTTGTTTTTGTATAACTTGAGATGATTGCAATATAGTCTTCCCTGAAAATTTTGTTGTAACTTGTAATTATTTGTGTTTGAAGTAAGCAATTGAATCCTAGAAAACCTCAAAACTCTCTTTAAACGTGTAAGAGGCATGAAAGCTTATGTATTTAGTTTCAAAAACATGTAGAGTTATATATCACTATGTACTTAATTTGTCAAATGGCTGTTATATTTCCCAACAATAGACCCTTGACCTTATCCCAAAATACTGGCATTGGAACTCAATGCCTGGTATGTGTTTCGCAAAGCAAGACATCCTTTGAAGTGGTTTTTGCCCTTTGCTTTCTAACGAAATTGCGCAAGTAAAGCTTACATGCCATTGAGATACAAGCAATATCTTGGCATGTGTACAATTCAAGTTTGACCTAGTACCTTTCTTAGTATTTAAAATTCCTTTTTCAGACGACCAACATCATTGCATAATGTTGGGAGAGATAGCGATGAGGAGGACATGCGGGACCGTGACTATGATGTAGCGGCTCTTGCTAACAACCTCAGCCAGGCCTTCCGCTATGGCATCTATTCCAACGATGACATTGAGGAGGTCTCTTCTTTTCATCTTATTTTACTTTCTTGTGTTACCTTATTTTGCTCAACTTCTCTACCGATGGAGCTTAATCATGAAACCCTTTGTACCCGAGGGAGCTTTGCACTTGCTCTTAGTCAAGAACTTTTTTGGGAACTAAAATCTGCATTATATTTAGAATTATCATTTGTTTTTGGTGCCATCGTGTTAAGTGTATGCCTGTGTAACATGCGGTTTTTGGTTGATTCTTCCAGGGACAGGGGTCACTTGATAGAGATGACGAGGTTTGTTTCTTTGTTCATCTTTTGTATTAATTCTCCTTCTCTTTCATCTGTTTTACTTTTTTTTTTAATGGGGAATTGCGGAGGTGGCAATGGGTTTGAGTTGTGTTCTTGTGAGGTAAGCATCATCCGTTTTTGGGAATATAATTAGGGAGGAAGTTTCTGACATCTGACTGAATGGCACAAGATTGCAAGGGTGTCAAATTTATTTTGTTTTGGATAAGATATTAGATTTTGTTCTCTTTGGCATGTTTCTGAATGCAAACTAAAATCGATCAAAATAAATATTACCCGGGCTCAAGTAGGTTGGTTCTAACCTGAATGCTACAGTTGAAGAAGCCCTGACCAATTCCAATGTGTCAGTCTTAACCGTGTTTGGTTGACAAGTACCAAGGTTTACAATTGGGAGTTGTACATAACCCAATGCCAATAGAAGTACCAGTACAAGCCATTCCAGCAACACATATAAATTATTTCGGGCATTTATTGAAGTACTTTAGGAACTCATTACTGTTGTGGAAAGGATGGTACTGGTTTATTATATACCTGAACCTGAACCATTTGAGAACGAGTATTACTAAGGCAATTTGGCTTGGGCTTTACAGGCTGTATAAAATTTTGCATCTTATTATCAATTTTATTTTTTTTAATTATTTATCAGGATGTATATTTTGATGATGAATCAGCAGAGGTGGTGATATCCTCACTCCGTCTGAGCGATGATAATGACAGGTCTATGATCCCCTCTTCTTAAATTTACCCTGTTAACTGTGAAAAATGATGATGATAAACAAAATTAATCAGGGCTCTTTTTTTTTTATCCCTGCTTTCAGTTTTTCATTTGTGCCCCTGCAAGTTCATTAATATCATGCATACCCCAGCAAAACACAAATGGTACAGCCCTGCAAAAGATGCCTGATGGCCCCATTACTGTCCAACTCATTTTAATATTTCTTTGCATTAAGTGAGCCAGAATATAGGGGTAATTAGACATTGTTATGTAATGTAGATTTCTTGATAGTTTTTGCAGGGCCGCATCTAAATTATTTTCAAATAGAAATGATTTCCATACTGTGATATTACCATATTAACTCAAATAGCTGCAAAATGAGCTTAAGGAAAAGATATCATGCAGATATGTACACGTCTGCCCAAGTGAAATAAAAATGGAAAAAAAATGTTGCATTCTTTCTTTAACTATAAAAGCTTTATATAATTCTCAATGCTGACATTTTCTTCTTTTCATTTTTGAATGGCAACAGTGGTTCTTTATTCACAAACTCAAATTGGTTTGCATTTGAGGATGACCGGGGGGCAAACTCCCTCACTTCCCCTTCTGACAACACAGCTGATGCCCCGGTACAGATTGAAAATGAAGAGCAAGATAAAGAAGCAGAAGCAGCAGCAGCAGAAGAAGAAGAAGAAGAAGAAGAAGAAAAAGAAGATACTTCTGATGAGGTTGTTCTTGACCATAATGACAAAGTTGCCCCCCTCTTAGATGATGACATGGAGACCATCGTTTTGGGTAATGGCCCCACCAAAGAAACCAGTGAAGATGACTCTGTGATGCCTGAATCAACTTCCGTCGAACCTGAAGACAAATTGATTGTCTCGAACGGAGTTCTTGAAAATGAAACCATGAAAGAGGAAGTGGCGGAAGCCTCACCTGATCCTGGATCTAACAAGAAAGATGAAGTTGCTGATATAGAAAAGGAAGCATCTCCAAAGATGGAGCCGCAGGTGGGGAATGAAGTTTCAGCTTGAACCTTTTAGGTTTTGGTTCCCCAACTCAAGTTGTGGTAATCCATTTTGTGCCTTTGGAAGGAAAAGGCGAAATTTAGTAATTTTGGCTGTCTTTTGGATTAGTACTTGTACAAAAGCCTCTCTCCTAACCTTGTCATCACGGCGTCTTTATGTAGTTGTTTTCTTTTCTTTTTTCTTTTTCATTTTCCTTGGTAACTTCTTGACCAATTTTTAATTTTTGATATTTGTTTTTTTGGATTCACCTTTTTTTTATTATTATTATTAATTGGTGCCAGTCTTACTAGTGGGACAGTCAATTGTAGTGTTGTCTTATGAAAACAACTGATGCATTGGATAATAACTTGATGGAACACATAAATTTAGGGCCTCTATAATTTCAAGTTCTTAAGACTTTGATATTTGAATCCTTTTCAGTTCTGTATTAGTTCTGGGAAGTTTTTTTGTTTATTATGTTTGTTGGCATTGTAATTTTGTTGTCTAGTATGGAACATGGTAGAGACGTCCTAGCTGGTGCTTTTTCCATGACTCTTTTGAAATTGATAGTTTTAAGTTCATATCTGGCATATGATGCAATAAAGTCTTAATTTTAGTTTACACCTGATAAATATCGTCGATATACAATTTCATACTATATTTTGTGATTTACAGTGTCATAATTGAAGTCCATTTAACCGGTTTCACGCTATGAGAAAACAGTAGACTGTACACTAGTTCAATTGAAAGCAAAATGATTGTTAGAATTGCTACTATACATAGCTAGTGAAGCACAATCAGCAGCATTCCTCGCATCAAAATAGCAAGCTAGTAGTAGGGAATGACATTTATAACTCAGTGACTGTCTGATTATTTGAGACGATTTCGTTTAGGTTTTCTTTTATATCTTACTAAACATATGCGAGCAAACATGTATCTAGAATTCTAGATAGTACATCTAATTATTCAAAGCCTTGTATCGTTTCAAACTTTCAATAGTCTCGATTTGGTTCTACTTCTCTGAATATTAGGAAAAATGAATATGCAAGGAGATGAAGAAGACTTGAACGAACTTTGAACTCGAGTGGATCGTGATTCCCATATATGATAGTTTACTTATAGTGAAGGGAAATTACATGTTTTGATTTGTTTTACATGATTCAAGTCAGAACTTATGATCTTATCATAAATAAAAGAAAGTCATGCTTGGAAATTTGCTAGTAAGTTCTTTGATACAATGAGAAACAGCCTTGGTTTATTGGCTAAGATAATGGCCTCCGTGTTGGAAATTGCTGGTTCAAAATTCGGTTAAAATATTTCTTATGGATATTAAAAGGTGATCACCTTGTGACCACGATTGTGTTTCATTTCTAGCCTATTCCAACTTGTTGGAGACTTAAAGGTTTCGTTGCTGTTGTTATTGATATTAAAAGGTGATCTCCATCTTTTTTCGTAGGTTCAAAATCCGGAGGAGAATTTTTTATGGATATTTAATAGCTGAGTGGTTTGACTTCCAATCTTTACTCAAAAAAGTGATCTCCATCTTTTACGAGAAAAAGTTCCTTGATAACATGCTTAAAAGAGGAGCTCCGGTTGCACAATTTTAGGCATTGCATCTTAGGAGAACCACAACTGCTGAGATCTCAGTTAAAAACATTCTCCCAATTCCCAATGTAAAAACATTCTCCATCATGTCAGGATGTTCAGCAATATGGCGAGAGAGAAATAGTCGCATCTTCTGACAACTAACAAAAGGAAGGTGTGTGCTGGTAGATGAAACTGCCATGGAGGTTACTGAGTGGTGACAGGATTGCTAACAGGATATATACCAGTATCTAGGGGAGTATGGAACTTGTGCTTTTGGGATGTTATTGCCAATACAATTCTCTTACATTGGCATTTGAAACCTTTATTTTCTCTTTCATATGATATGTTAGTTGGCATTTCGCCATCTAAACTTAAAAATTAAGCGAAAAAGAAACAGAAACTCTGTGCTTCCAATATCTGGTTGTCAGATCAGCAATGAACTGTTCCTGTGAATACTAATTAACAATCAGATAATACTTACTTTGATGGAGCAGTCGGGTGAGTTTGAGCAAACTTAACAAAACCAAATATAAATCAGTGGACGACTTGTACTCTGAACTGGTTATTGCTCATTGCTGTACTAGCATTATATTTTGATTTTTGAACTTACAACTCGTGGATGGGGTTAAATTAAGCAAGCATAAGCTGAGCTCACACAAACTATGAGCAACACAAAACTAATCAATCCATAATATGAAAATGACTAGAAGACTGCACCTGATCTGACCTGAAACTTGAACTGCCTGGTCCAACAAAATGGCCTCATCTGACCTTGAAAAAATTAAGGACGACACTCAATCACAACTCCTTAATTTCATTGATATAATTACCCAAAATAACCTAAACTTGGACAGAAACCTGAACCCGACCCGCACTAAAACAATAAATTGGCCATGTACAACACAAGACCTGAAACAAGCTGAATATCCTAAGATCAAAGTTTGATCCAATGTCCTGAAATCAATTGATCTGAAGTTCTGAACCAACCCTGATTTGAACTGCCAATTTAACACATGGATGATTACTACGTTTCGGAATATTAAATGAAATGAAAAACTATCAGCCTTGTACCTAGAATCATACAGAGAACATGCTAGGTTTTTTAGTAGTTTGCATTTAGAAAAATAAGGAAAATTGAAAATACAACACCTTATTTCAAAGAGTCCAACCTCTATTATCTAGCCTCAATAAAAATAAATAGTGAGGAAAGAAGGAAAATACACAACTCCAAAACACGGAGCATTTGACACAAATTATGTGCTACCTTCAAGCTAAATAGCTAGCTAAGAGACATGAGAGACATCTTCTCTTCAATTGAGCAGTCAACATGGCATGAAGATCGGCATGCAGCCGGTATGAGAATAAGTCCGAGACATCTTTGATCTGCTGGGCCCGGAGCAGATTTCGTTGTGATTCTATACTCCACTGCCTCTTGCAGTATTATATTACCCTGCTTGTCTATACAATGAAACAACCCGAGGAAGTACCGGCCATCATTCACGCCAATCAGCATACGCCTATAGAGGAGCTTCTTCAGCTTGCTGACAAGTGGCGAACTGTTATTAGTCGACAGTTGGGTGTGTAATTCATCAATTTGTGCAACTTGTGCTTCTTCCATTTGTACCTGCTTTAAAGGACTCCCGAGGAGAAAACAATCAGGTGAGCAAAACTTTCTCATAATTATAAGAAGAGAATTCATTTATACCCCTCAAAATTCTCAAAATAGTTCATATACCCTTAAAAAAAAAGTCAAGTACAGTGTGGCTATATCCCTACAAAACATAGAAATACTGCACACGACACTACAAAACATGAGAAAACAACTACTCCTGGTATCAATACATCCTCACCTCACCGTTTATAGCTATGCATATCACGGAACAAAATGGATATGGGCAGGGGCGGAAATCAGGGGTAGGCACAAACTGGTAACAAAGAGTGCAATATAATTGATTTGTTACTATAGAATCTCAAGAGCTAGAGTACAAAATGCTAACAAGACTAAACGGACTGTACCGGTACCAGTTCAACTTACAACGCAAGACTAAACAGACTGTACCAGTACTGTTTTTAGGCATTGTACCAGTTCCAGTTTTACAAGATAAATAAGACTGCTTGCTGCCTCACTATTGCTTTCTAAATGCAAGTCTAAAAGGCAAAGATACGAAACTGTTAAATTAAACTAACATATTGTAACAATAAGAACGCTTGTTACTTTACATTCCTTCCAAAATTATTATGACATCAACCAACTCAGATGCGAAATTGTTAAGCCTATGATTTCAGTTCAAAGATAAACAGTATATTTATGCATATGCATCTCATCTTTCTTAAAGTTTTACAATTGCTAAAGCTACTAATCACGTAAAACATCAAGAGTAACTCATATTTTTATAGGATAACAAGAAATCAGTTAATAAGCAATTCAAATTAATCGAACAACCAACTTGAGCGACCAATCTAAGTGAACAATTCACAATTCAAGAATAATGGATTTTCTACATGACATGGGCTGTGCAAGAAAGGTGTGAAATTGAGAAGGCAATGGATTTCTACATGACATGATTTCTGTAATTTCTCTCAATTTCACCTTTGTTTCTATTCTCAATTTCTAAAAGGCATCGCCCCTGCCCCTTTCTACATTTCTTAATTTCACCTTTATCGTCTAAAGGGCGGTGAAATAAAGGGCATGTTAGAAATTTCACCTCTTTATCTGGTGAGATTCTACGTGAGAGCGGGCGACGCGATTCTCTCTCTGAGTACAAGGGATTTCTCTCTATTCTCTGACGAAGGAAAAAATTATTTTTTATTCTTCTCTCTGACTCGGAAGTAGCGAAATCCTTCTTTTATCTTTCGCCGAAATAGCGGGTACGGAGGCAGTGTTTATTGGGCCGTGTTATTTAAATTACTTTCTTTTGATTAGCTTGCTATTTAAGTTTTTCTGGGCCAGGGGTAAGCAACATATTAAATCAGGGGTAGACACAGGGCCGAAATTATACTGAGCTTAAAAAAAAAATTCAAATCCAGAGGCAAGAAAGTGGGCCTTTATGGATCCGCCCCTGGTAAGAGAAATGATTATGCATGTGACTATGTTAAGCATTAATTTGTGGTTTTATAGGGTTATTGATGTTGATCTAATTCTACCATACCAGTTTGATACTGACACGAGAACAAGCTGGACTGTTAAGAGCCTAGTATCAGAGATGGAGCTAGGGGATCGCCAGCAATGCCCCAGGCCACCCCTATTGTTTGTTTGAGAAGTCCTTACCTTAAAAATTACAACTACTACAAAAGCAAGCAACAGTCCATTGTTGCTACCATGGTTTGAAAAATCTATCTATTGCAATATTTTCTAAAACGACTAACCGTGTTTTGGGGTTAAGAACGCTTGAATCGAAAGAGACTCACCGTCTGAGTGACGCTGAATCTTCGGATTTGAATTCTTTTACAGATTCTTTCTTCGAAGGCAAAGCTGCGATGGTGAATGCGATTGCTTGATAATCGGAAGAGAGATTTGGGGTAGCTAAGTATGTTTTGTTAAATAAAACGAGGAGAAGATGGTCCTGTCAGGTGGGGCCCGATTGTTTATAAGCAAGCTCTTGACGGAAAAAATATATTCTTTTGGGCTGTATATTTAGAATAGGATCCGACTCCGCTACTCTCCGACTCACAGTCACAGAGGTTCTCCTGTTATTTAAATCTCAGCCGGTTATTTGTGTTGAGAGTCGTACATAAAAAAAACTAATAGTTAAGATTGAAATAAAATATCTTGTTCTCCTATTTGAAGAACAGGATCCTTTAAAATAGGGGGGTGAATGATCCGATTTTTTTAATAATCGAAATTAAATTAAAAAAATATCAAAAAAGAAGATTGACCTGATTTTTTTTTCAAAAGTAAGAAGACCGGGTGAAAATTTCCCGTCCTAGGGACGGAATAAATTTTAACGTCCTTCGTAATCTTAATCACCTCATAAGATAAGCACAGCAAACAAATAAAAAAAAAATGAAAGATGCGAAAATTTCACTCGTCCCTGAGGGATGCGAAAATTTCACCCATTCCTCACGGATGCGAAAATTTCATCCATTCCTCACGGATGCGAAAATTTCACCCATTCCTCATGGATGCGCAAATTTCACCCATTCCTCACGCGTGTTTAAAATTTAATGTCCCGACCTTCTCTCCTTTCTGTCTGCTCCTACGCCTGAGCTCGCTACGCCTCATCCCTCAGCGACAAAGACAGCGACTGAAGGGCCCGTTGGACGCACGCCAGCACCCGGACGGGAAAAAATATCACGTCCCTGTCCGCATTTTTGACGTTGTCTCTCGCCTCGCCTGATTTCACGGAATCAAGTAAATTTTTTTTTTTTAAATTTGAAATAAATTAGAATAAAATTCAGTAAATTAACAATAAGTATAGATTTAATTTGTTATCAAATGATTAATTGTACTTATGCCCCAATTTGTCGTCTTTCATCTTTTAATTAGGTAATTTTTTTTTAAAATCTGAAATGGATTAGTATAAAATTCAGTAAATTAACAATAAGTTTAGATTTAATTTATTATCAAATGATTAATTGTATTTAATTTTATTAATTTGGTAATTGTCTGATGCAATATGGTCCTGCGCATGCCTCACGAAAAGGGGCGTAACTTTTAATCCGTCCGTCGGATCGGGCTGAATTTTTGACAGGAACTCCACAGCCCAAAACCAGATCTGAAACAATCTATGATTCGTTTCGCCCATGTTACGGGTTCAGATTCGCGATCCGAGTCTTCCTTCATGGACTTTTGGACTTTTTTTTTTTTTTATAATTTTAGAGTTTTTAGGGTCTTTTATGTATTTTCTCTTTTTAGGGTTTGTATTTAAACAGACGTCATATCTTTTGGAGAAGTTAGTGAATTTTATCAGCTTTTCTTCTATCAAAGAATTGAGAATCTGTGTGATCTCAAAATCAAATCTCTTTTTTTCATTATTTTTTTTCAATTTCTCTATTGTTTTCGTGCATCATTGTCTTTTAGAAGAATTAATAAATTAGAGTTTAGGGTTTAGAAAAATTAATTATTTTAGGCTCATTTGATATGATAATTTTGATTGATCAAGTAATCATAACATTATATTGATTTATGTTAAATCAACCTTTTTAGTTCATTCATTTCGTACTTTTTAAATCATAAGTAATTTAATAATTTAGAATCTATTATGAAATTGATTCTATTATGAAATTATATAATTTACACCTCTTAATTTATTTATTCATGTGATTTTTAGAGTTAAAAGGTAGTTGTTTTATTTAGTAATTTATTTAATCATGTGATTGTTCAGTAAATTTAGATTGTTATTAATTCTAGAGTTATATGGAATTATTGCAAAATGTTATGCATGCAGATTTACTATGGATATGTCGTTATCAGCAAATAATTATAGTGATTTATTATGGATGCCGCACAACCAACATAAGGTTTCACGGATAAATGATGATGTAAGTTACTGAATAAATCATATAATATATTTTTTATAGAATGATATAAGTGTTTTTAAATTACAGTCTTTTATTTAAATCAATTTATATAACATTGACAGGATTACAGAGATATAGGGATGGAAGTTCGACATACCCAGACTGGGATTGTGTACCATGATCTTTGCAAACCATTCTTGCTAAGGCTCGGCTTGTATCAGGTGTCTCGAATGAAAAACCTAATCATCGATCGGTCACTTCTTGCTGGTCTCGTGGAGCAATGGAGACCAGAGACTCACAGTTTTCATCTTCCGTGGGAGAGATGACGATTACTCTTCAGGATGTTTCTTGTCTTTGGACGCTGTCGATCACGGAATATCCAAGTTGTCGATAAATTTCATATTTCACATCGTACCAAGATTGTTCACCAGTTACACTCAATGCAAATTGAGAACTAATACAATACCATACTCCATTTTTACCGTATTGCATTTCATCGCCAAAATGAATCCTCAATATTAGCATGATTAATTTTTTTAATCAACTAGCCTACAAAATAATAAATAAATCATGTTTAATTTATTGTTGCAAAAAAATTCTAATTAACTAATATATACAAAAAGTTACCTGTTTGAGATTTTCAGACTGCAGAACGACAGAGTATCGAGAAACTTTGAAACGAAAATCAACTTGCAGAAAAAATATACACCAACTATTAATAATATATATTGAAAATAATAAAATTTGTAATAGAGTAGAGACAGAGAGCTCAGAAGGGAAGGATGTTGGATATATAATGCTCTCGGATGGGTGAGAATTTCACATCCCTCAGGGATGGGTGAGAATTTCGCATCCCTCAGGGATGGGTAGAATTTCGCATCCCTCAGGAATGGTTAAGAATTTCGCATCCCTCATTTTTTTTTTTTGGTGGTTCGGTTTGTTAATTAGCGTTTAAGCCACGATAGATTGAGATTACCATGGACGTTAAAAAATTTTATACGGACGGAATAAATTCACCCGATTTTCTTACTTTTGAAAAAAAACCCAATCCAATGCCCTTTTTCGATATTTTATTTATTTATTTTCGATTATTAAAAAAATCGGGGTGAATGATACCCTTTTATCCCCGTATACGAAAAAATGAGCGTCGGTGAGATTTTTTTTTCATTAGCTTATTGAGTATGAATAAGAATAACAATTTCTTTTTATTATATTATCATTTCTCCTATAAAATAATTTAAAATAAATAAAATTACATATATAGGTATATATTTGTATGGAGATAATATAGTTTACTAAATTTTCCTAATACAAATTAATTGTATTTTTTTTTCTTGTTTTGAAAAATATTTTATCGAAATCACAAATTAAGATGTCAATGGCACTTTTTTATCCGTTTACTTGCACCATATTCGAAAAAACGGGTAAGGATAAAGATTTTTTTTGTTATCACAATGAATATGGGTATGAAAGTGCCTCCACCTGACCCGTACCGTACCCGTTGACACCTCTAATTTAGAATGAGTAGGTTAGATGTTTCACTTGTCCCTCCTATTTTTATCTATGTTTTCAAAGTCGATTCGAACTGCTTAATTATTTTTATATTAAAATGTGTTTGAAAATTAAATTTGGTGCTTAATAAGTGCAAAATTATTGTTTTTAAAAGATCGTAGACCATCCAAAAACAAAGATACCGTACATGTTTTAAAAAAATAGTAACTTTCTTTTTTACATGTAAAATTTTAACTTCAAATACTTCTAATATATAAGATCATGTTGAATAATTCGGATGTATTAGAGTCCTGCTCATTTTAGAATATACAATGGGCCAGCTATTAAAATTTATCTTTGGTTTTTATTTCTTTTATTTAATGGGGTTATGGGCTGGAGTATTAAAGATATAAATTTATCTCCGAAGAGGAATTAGTTAGAATACTTAAATAATTTTGATAATATTTTTAAATTAATTCAAATGAGGCTAAAAAAGGAAGTTAATTTATATTTGTGTTATTAGATTTATAGATAAGTATCGATTTAAATATTATTTGGTAATGCATTAAAAGCTGTTACTTTAAAAAACAATTAATTATTTAGATCACTTGATGAATGGTAAAAATATGTACCAAATCATGTTGGATAATATACATTGTACAGATCATGTATATAATGTTAATTTAAATTAAAATTTTATTCAGTTGTAATTAAAGTAAAAATCTGTAAATTTCAGCAAATTTTCCAAAACATAATTAGAAAAAAAAATTATATATTGCGAGATATGACATTATTAACTAACGTAAATTTTTCATAAATGAGTTAATTAATGAAAAATAAACATTAATTTTTGTCTAGATATATCTAGTAATAGCATTTCTATTATTCTTTCTGCCGCGAATTTCTCGCCAGCTCTCACTCTACACAGCTGATCTAGCGTCTCTTTCAGTAGTGATTCTACTATAATATTCTTTGTTTCAATTTTGAAAAAATATGTAATAATTTGTTGAAATTTCCAATATTATTTGTTTTAATTTTTTATTGTGTGAGTTTTCTCCGATATCTAAAAAACAAAATAAAAGAAAATTTTATTTGCTATTAAATAGTTTTTTAATTATGTTTAAGGATTTTTATCTAGTTTTTCAATTGTCTTTTTTTATGTCTGATAAGACAATCATAAATATCTTTATTAGGATGTGTGTGTAGGAGGGATCAAGTTACGCCACTTTTGAGTTACCACAAAGTTACAATTCTCATTTTCTATATTTTCAAAATTTAAATTGTCGATCCAAACCATTCAATATGATTATCTAAATAAAATGTGCTTTCAGATCAAATTTTATATTTTTTTGAATTTTTTATAATTTATTAAGATAGGTACAAAATTCAATGGTCTGAATTTGACTAGTTTTTGTAAAGTACTTAATAAATAGTAAAAAAAAATGTAAAATTTGATCTGCAAGTACATTTTATTGAGGAGATCATGTTGAACTGTTTAGATCGACGATTTGGGCTTTAAAAATTAGAAAATGAGGAGGGTAACTTTGTGGTAACTCAAAAGTGGTGTAATCGAATCCCTCCTCTTATATATATATATATATAGAGAGAGAGAGAGAGAGAGAGAGAGAGATGTTAGTGTTGTGATCTAGAAGCCAATCATAGGATGATTGTTTTCTAAGTTTTGTTTATGTAATTGAATGATTATGTTTATCATTTTGTTCCTTAAGTATTTTATTAATTATAGATCATTCAGGTTGAGGACTTGGAATTGTGGAACTCTATACATGTGTTAATAAATACTCTAAAGTGTCCCTAGTCTTGGTAATTAACAAGGGACATTAATTACCGGTATAAGATTAGCATTTGGATTAGATGATGATCATGTTTTGCAGATCATATGACAAGGAGTTGTCAATCTGATCAAATGGATACCTGATGGAGATCAGGAGATTGGACGTGACCAAAGTAAAACATTTAATATGGATTGTGTTTGTGTCATTAATGTTTTATTTGTGTCTGGAATTCTAAAGTATGAGATGATTGTTTCTCTCACATGAGAATATCTATTCGTGGATATTATTCAACGTTGTCCGTAACTGGCAATTATACATATTCTATCTCAGTATGTATTTCTTATGTGGAGGGATAGTAATTATCAAGAATACCAATGTCCCTCATATAATGAGCGATGATATCACTGGGCCCCTTGATGAAATAATACAAGTATGTGCACATATGATTAAGGAGTTAATTATAATTACTGAATTATTTCGGAATCAAGAAATGAGTAGATTTGCAAGGATGACACACTCCTACCTTGGATCTATTCATGATATCATGAGACATGGAATTGACACGAGGCAATTATTGCTTAGGGATCGTGATACAGTATGGTACTTATCATCTGTGTCATTTGGGTAATTACAATGCATATTGCTAGGTGCCGCTTGTAATTTATGGAATCGAAAAGAGTTTCAGATTCTATTGCCGAATGACATAGATCCCACAGGGTCACACCAATAAGGAATTAATTAGAAATGCTCCTTAATTTATTTGACATGTATGACATGACAAATAAATTGGTTTCTCCACTAAAACATGAGAAATATAATTATTTGGATAATTATATATGATACTACAATTAATTAGATTAATTGTATTTGATTAATTCAAACAAGGAAAGTGAAACTTGGCCCAATAAACAAAGCCTAATGGCTGTTGTTAATTATGGCTCATGTTTATTTAAAGAATTGTTTCCATAATTAAAAGTTAGCCCAAAATAGTTTACCACGTTTTCTGAAAGCTGCTGCGCAATGTTTCTTATTTGGGCCATATATTTCTAATAAGATATCCGTTTTTAGCGTTCTATATCTTTCTGGAAAGGTAATAGAAATAGAAAGGTAAAAGAAAGATTTATAACTTTTATTCAGAGAGAAAAATCTAATTCGAATTAGATCGTGGTAAAAAACGTGGTAGAACACGGAGTTAATTTTGGAAACAGAATTTTACATTCCTTATTTGCTATATATGCACTCTCTCTCATTCCTTTTGTGAGAAAATTCGTTTTGAGAGTTGAAGTTCTGCCAAAACTCTTTCTCTTTATTGTTTCTCTCTCATGTGTTGAGAACCTACAAACCCTAGAATCAAGATCTTGTTCTCTTGGAGGATAGGGATTAAGGAGCGACCAAATTACTACTCTCTAGCAAGAGGAAAGTTTGGTTTCTAATTAATTTCTTGGTGGATACCGTGGAGGGCTTCTACCTTGGACTCTCATCTTGGTACAAGGTGTTCAAGGTCACGCACACATCAACCACCAAGACGCTGCAAAGCATCAACCACCATTAGCATCGATCAACAAGGAGGTGGAGGCTACAACCTACATCTCAAGGATCTTCATTTCTTGTTTGGAGACAAGAAACTAAAGGTATGATGCTTATTGATTTGGAAATTGATTTTGGTTTGATTTTAGTCATACATAATGATCTTTTGGTACTTTTCTTGTCAAAATTTTTGAAATTCCGCTGTCTTAAGTACCATAAAAACCCAACAAGAGAGAGGTTGGCTAAACTCAAAACGTTTGTTCCTAGCCTCACGAACAAACGATTCGGTTCTCCGATTTTCAAAGTCCCAAACGGTCGATCCAAACCGACAGATGTTTAATCTATATTAAAATGTGTTTGGAGACCAAATTGTATAATTTTTGGAATTTTTTGACTATATAATAAGATGGTTTGAAAATCGTTGTTTTCAATGGTGCAGAATTTTAATAAAAACAACAATTTTCAAACCATCTTAATAAATAGTAAAAAAATTCCAAAAAATATAAAATTTGGTCTCTGAGCACATTTTAATATAGATTAAACATCTGTCAGTTTGGATCGACTGTTTGGACTTTGAAAATCGGAGAACCGAATCGTTTGTTCCTGAGGCTAAGAACAAACGTTTTGAGCTTAGCCAACATATATATATATATGTTGGCTATATATATATATATATATATATATATATATAGAGTAGAACTAGGGTGCTCGCAGGTTCACCGAACCCTTTGGTGGACAAGAATCTAATGCCATTAGATATCTTTAAAGTTTGTACTATCATGGATCGCTGTGATGAGCGTGTGCACAGACGGAGGCAGAAACTTTCTCCGTTATTTTCTTTTCACTCCTCTCTTCTCTGGTTAGATCTCTCTCCTGTTCTCTCAACCCCACCCACAGCCTACTCTCGTGTGCGCTGCCATCTCTCCTCATCGCAGTTGTGCCTCTCTTTCTCGAAGTCTCTCTCACATCCGCGCCTCCTTTCACAAGCTTATCTTTAACCTAGGACTCCAATCTGTTTTGCGATTGCTTGTGATTTTGAAAACCCTAGGTGCGCTTAACATCATATTCAGGTAACTATTGAAAGAGAAATTTGATAGATTTGTTTGTGCAGAATGAACATTTGAAAGAATTTATGATATATTTCAGTACCATTTGAAAGAATTTTTTTTTGTTTAATTCTGTAATTGCCAGAGATTGGGCCAAATTATGTGCCGCACCATAATGATGGTTATTGGATCTTAATTGCAAAATCAAGGGTAGATTGTGGCTATATTAGACCAAAATTGAAGCTTAAGACAAAGCAATTAATTGCACGTGTGATAATTAATTTGTGCTTAATTGTCTATGCGGGTCAATTGAGAACCCAGATATAACACGTTTGATTCATGTTTGGTCCAATTGAAGCTCTTGAAGAATGGGAAGCCAACTAATACTCAGATAGAGCACGTTCTATATTTTTATTTATCTTCTTCTAAAAATTGAAATTTGTTTTGCTCTTGTACCAACTGAAAGAGATTCATCTAAGTAGAAATTGCAAGTCTTCCTGTTTGAAGAAAACCATAATATGATTCTCTAGCTGTCTGAAAGCATTTGGAAAATTCATCTGAATAATTGGTCTATTAATAGAATGCACATGTGGATCAGGTGCAACACATAACTAATAACAGTTCTTGTTGACATTGGTACTTACATGTTTATGCTAGTGGGTGTTCTAAATTATTTTGGCAAAATTTCATGTATATTCTTGCAAAAATCTCAAAATTGAACTTCACAGTGGCCTTTTTTTTACTGCTCCAAAATAAACTTTAATTTTTTTATATTCTTTTACCAAGAGATGCATTGAGCATGAAATGAAATAATCCTAATTTATGCTTGACTAATTTATGCTTGAATAAGGGCAGTAATTAATGAGCCAAGACAAGCAATTTTATCTTTTTTGGGATTATTTTCTCTCCTGCTAGTCTTTAATAGTATAAATGGAGGTGATGATTTAAAAGAGTGAGGACTGGAATGGATATGAAACTTGTTATCTCAGCATGGATGCAGATTTAGTGCTATTTAAATTTGTGCTGCCGGATGTGAAAAGCGGACCGTGGTGGCAATTTTATGAAGATGTAGGATATGTTTGTAATTCGTATTTTAAATGGGTTTGGGTCTTAAATGTAATTTGTTGATTATAATTAGTATTTCTGTACACTGATGACGATGATGTTTGATTTGTAAATTTTGTGTTGTAGGAATATAGTAGAAATATATAGGGACTATAGAGTTATAATTTCAGCTTTTATCTTTAATGGTAAATAGTGGAGTTGTAAACACTTTTTTTCTTTATTAATAAAAATTGTCCGTGAGCTAAGCTCTTTGGCCTTCATCAAAAACTAGTCAGAATTACTATTTAATTTACATCGGGTCTGTACCTTATTATTTGTTTTTGTTTGAAGTAGGCTTTCAATGCCCTTGTACTTTTTTTGGTCATTTCTGATGAATTGGTTGTGCGGTACCAGTGCACTTATTGGTATTGTTGCTAACATGTTCTTTTATGCATATCATAGATAATTATGGACATTATTGCTGCTGTCAGAACACAATATATATGCCTAATTAAAGCATGCATTTCCTTTATAATATGAAAACAAGCATGTTACTTGATTTACTCAAAATTATTTTCCAACAAGAAAGACATTCATGGATATAGTTTACAGTGCATATTAGAAAGCACCTCAAGTTCTAATTCAAGGTTGGAAATCATGAAATTGCATAACTGGTACCGCTTGACTAAAAGAAAAATTAAAACATTCTAGACTAGAACATACTAACTAAATCAAACAGCTTCCCATCCTATTTTGATAGCCTACTTCCCTCAATTGCACATCAATTGAAAATTGGTACCGGTGAGACTGGTACTAGCACTTCAACTGCACACAATGAAGTTCTAATTCAAGGAATTGTAGCAAGATGAAAGACAAGAAATTGTATTTAGGTATAGCATTCATATTGCATTTAAATATTACTTTGAAGACTTTACAAAATATGACCCCACATTTAAGCTATTTCAAAATATAACCTTGTACCTTACCTATACCAAAATATAACCCTGTATCTTATCTATATCAAAATATAACCATGTATCTTACATATACCAAAATATAACACACAGTTAGCTTTACAAAATGACCCAAACTATGACCTAATCAACTGCTCGTCTCAACGGAAGTTGATTCCAACCCCACTTTCAGTTCTTCCTTGGAGAAACGCTATAAAAATAAATTAAGATGTGTTAGTGTGCCTGAAGAGTAATTGTACATATCAGCAAACATGTATGTCAAAAAAAAATGCATGTAATGAACCTGAGGAAAACTCCGAGCATTATGCCCTCCTTTCAAGTAAACTAGGGTGTAAAACTAAGAGCTTCTAACAGCTTATGGACTGTTTCCTTTACCAGAATTGAAAATTTTAGTTCAAATTCCAGAAAAAATAATAATAAAAATCACCTCTAAAACAAGTAAATTATAAAAGACCCTAAAAATAGAAGCATTATGCAACATAAATTGATTTATCAGGAAGGAGTTTAGTTTATAAACAAAATTGAACCTAATGCTAGGAATAAAAACAAAACAGAAATAGATAAAAAAAAATCATATGGAAATATTTTGTAAAGTTTGACTAACTAGTAGAAAATCACTATTTGAACTCACTATTTTAGTTTTTTGGTTCATTGAATTTGACGGGGCATATTGCAGATACAGATGTGAATAGTCTTTTCACTTGCAAGAATTGAAAGAAATAGCTGACTTGTTGAATAGTCTTTTCTCTTGCAATACTGATGCCAAAACAGAATGTGCATGTATCACACCTTGTTAAACTTATTTTGTCATGTCCCTCCCTGCGTAATGTTAATTTATCACATCTCACTAATAATACATTTTGATTTGTACTGGTATGGTATATTCATTTATTTCAACAGTTAATATCATGATCCAATGTTTCTCGGATAGATTAGACAGTAGGAGTAAATATACTTCATAGTTATCATGCAACTAGATAATCATAAAAATGTTCTATTAATAGACAAATTATTCACATGAATTTTCCAAATAATTTTAGGCAGCTAGCGAACCATACCTATGGTTCTCTTCAAATAGCAAGGCTTGCAATTTCTACGTGTATATTTCTCTTTCAGTTGGTAGAAGAGCAAACTAAATTTCAATTTTAAGAGGAAGGTAAACAAAATATGGAGTCAATAATTTTCTAGGACAATTCACGTACCTTCAACAGAAATTGAAATTGAGTGTTTTTTGTTTGGTCCGCATCATGCCTTCTTTATTGAGGTCAAAGAGAGAGGGGGATAGCTCGTGGAATCTAGGGTTTTTGAAATCAGGTGAAATCGCTAAACAGATTGGAGTCTTAGGTTAGAGCTAGGCTTGCGAAAGGAGGCGCGAGAGGAGCGAACGACTACAAGGAGGAGAGGAGGCGGCGTAGAGGAGAGAGGTAGGCAGGGTTGGGACAAGGGAGCGGGAGAGAGATTTTGCAAGAGAAGACAGGAGCTAAAAAGAAAAATAACGGAGAAATTTGAGGAGCTAAATAACGGAGAAATTTTTAGTCTTCGTTCGTGCGCACGCTCATCAAGCGATCAAATCTACTCGAATCGTATAACAAATCCAACGGCATCATATTCATGTTCACCAAAGGGTTCGGTGAACCTGCGAGCACCCTAGTTCTACTCTCTCTCTCTCTCTATATATATATATGCTTGACCAACTCTAATATGCTTGGAGACCAAATTTTACATTTTTTGAAATTTTTTTACTATTTATTAAGATAATTTGAAAATCGCTGTTTTTATTGAAATTCTGCACCATTAAAAAACAACGATTTTCAAACCATCTTAATAAATAGTAAAAAAATTCCAAAAAAATGTAAAATTTGGTCTCCAAGCACATTTTAATATAGATTAAACATCTGTCGGTTTGGATCGACCGTTTGGGCTTTGAAAATTGGAGAACCGAATCGTTTGTTCTTGAGGCTAGGAACAAATGTTTTGAGCTTAGCCAACCTCTATATATATATGAGGAGGGTTCCAATGCACCCAAATTTTCATGCTCCCATTTGCACTAATTTTTTTATATCCTTTATCTTCATTTTCAAAGTCCGAATAGTCGATCTGAACCGTTCAACACGATCATCATAATAAAATATGCTTGGAGACCAAATTTTATATTTTTTAGTATTTGTTTACTATTTTTTAAGATATGTACAAAATCACTTTATCGGATGGTCCAGAATCTCCTTAAAACAATAGTTTTGTACCTATCTTAAAAAATAGTAAACAAATTCCAAAAAAATATAAAATTTGATCTCCAAGCATATTTTATTATGATGATCATGTTTAACGGTTCGGATCGACTATTCGGACTTTGAAAATGAAGATAAAGGAGATAAACAAAAATGGATGCAAATATGAACATGAAATTTTGGGTGCATTGGTACCCTCCTCTCTCTCTCTCTCTATATATATATATATATTTAACTTGGTTTAAAAGATGGGTTCAAAATTTGTATTATATAATTTTGCAATCAAGTTAGATCATATTTTATCCTCATGTTTTTTTAATTTTTCTCACACTATTTTTATCTATAAAATGACAAAAATGTGATAAAAACATGCATCTCGAATGATGACACTGTGTGCAAAATAATGAAGAAGATAATATTTCTTTTCCGAATGTGCAACTCTAATATCATATTCATTCAATTAGTTTTTTTAATCACACGTAATTAAGTAAGTGTAAGTGAACATATTTAATCCACACATATTTTTTAAGACGAGTTTGATTTTATCTTGACACCATATATAAAAGCGATTTGAGCTCCAAGAACACGAAAAATAGAGGTGCAAACGGATCGGATAGTGTGGTAAAATTATATTCGTATTCGTTTTTATTTTTCAAATACGAATCGGATATCAAATATTCATATATATATAGAGAGAAAGAGAGTAGATCTAAAGTGCTCCTAGAACAAATAGTATTTTTAATTATATTTATTTGGCACGTAACCCGTTCAATTCACAAATATTGATGTGTCTATGGCTGACCAAGTCACATCAACGATATTATAGAAGTATCATTATAGATGTTATATATGTATCAAGTCACATCAACGATATTATAGATGTGTCTATGTGAAAATTAAATACACAAATTGTTACCATATATAGAAATAGAAGTATCATTATTGAAAAATAAAAAATATGTCACACCTTATAATATCGAATTTATGATCAGTATCCTACATGTAGCTACATATTATAAAATATCCTCGATATCAATGATACAATTATCAAATCAGATTAAACCACAATTATTGTAAACTTATTAACTGAACAATATTACTATATCATTTAAACACGTATAGTTTAGCAGCTTTAGCTACACATAAAAATAAAAATAAAGTTAAATTATTTGATATAATAACAAAAAATAATACTTTATGTGTAAAAAACTGCATGTTCGAAATCCAAAAAAAAATAAGTTTTTATAAATATTAAATAATTGAGTGATTTAACCTTTAATTTTTATCTAAAAAAACAAAGTTAATTCTAATTAATGTTTTCTCTCTTAGGAATTGAAGACTGGTGCTGGTATTGTAGCAGGGCACTCAAGTTTTTTTATTTTATTTGCTGTTTTAGTTTTCTAATTATTGTTCTCATCTTGGTTGGTACTAATGTAAGATTTTTTTTTTCCTACTATGATTAGGGGCATATCTAAGACATAATCAAAAGTGACTAAGTCGTCTCTGTGATTTCAAAATTTTAATTATAGATTTAGAAATTTAATTGATTTTTTTTTAAACATTTTATATAGAACAATCATCCTCAATAAATAATAAATGTTTTGTTGTAGCATAATAGATAAAACTCTATTTTGTAGTCGAGAGGTCTTGAGTTCAAATTCCACTCATCATAATTATGCAATTTAATTTTCAGTAATTCCTATCAAAATTTTCAATTCCGCCCCTGACTTTGATCAATGCATACCTATTGTATTGTCTAAGGACCTTCAGTAAAACAAAAATATATATTCACACGTCTGATGTACTTCCTTCCGAACATCCTAAATCACGGCATTCGTTTTTTTTTTTACAGATAAAATTCATAAAAACTTCGTAATATCCTATATTCCCTAAAAATTAATATATTTTCTTCCACGTAACATATGCCATTCTAATATATTTTCTTCCAAATATATTTGTCAATCTATTTTCGAGAATGTCAAATCAAATTTTTCCATCTGGTTCTGCTAAAATGCCAAATCATTTTTTTTCGAAAATAAATGAAGAAGCATGATAATTTCTTTAGTTACCCAGAAGTAGGACTGTCCAAAAAGCTCGTAGCTCATGGCTCGCTCGTGACTCACATCTGGCTTGATCGGTAACAGCTCGTTCGATAGTGGACCGAGCTGTTAACGAGCTGGCTCACTAACAGCTCAGGCCAAAATTAACGAGCTGAGCTTTTGTCCAGCTCGGCTAGGCATCATTTTGTGAATTTGTATGAATTTGTGTGTATTTTATACTGTCAAGCTCGGTCCAGCTCGATCCAGCTCGGTCCAAAAATGCTTGTAAAATTTATTTTTTTCTTAAAACAAAGTCCAACCAAACCCAGCGAACCAGCTCGTGAGCTGGCTCATCACAAGTTTGAGCTGAGATTTTAGCTCGCGAGCTGTTAACGAGCTGACTTGCTAACAGCTCGGTCCAGAATTAACGAGCTGAGCTTTTGTCCAGCTCGGCTCGAGCCAGCTCATTTACAGCCCTACCCAGAAGTGACCTTTAAACTGGAATTAATAACTCTAAGTCCAAACATTTTGGGACTCAAAAGTCCTTTATCAAGGCCCTTAACGGGTATTTGATTCAGTGGATCCGTAATGAACCGCACTTGCATGTTTGAATCAATAACTCACGTCCTGTAATTTTTGTTTTTGTTTTTTTAGTTAATTAGCATGTGTAAGGTTGTGATTTAGATTAACTGGACGCGATGGTTTATACGTCCATTGGACGTAGTAAATTATCACGTTCTTCTTATATTTTGAAGTTTTACAAAATCCTACTCTTATTTTAATATTAATTTATTTATTTTCCTATAAATAAAAAAATCGGCACATTTCCTGCCTACGAACTTTAATAAAAGAAAAAAAAAGGCATATCTCCTTAGTATTCTACTGGGAATTCTTGCTATTTCGTGACAGAAACAAAAAAATGTTATATTCCTCCACTTTTTCGTATTTGAAAATAATTATGATTTGTTTAGGAGGCAAAGAATGTGTTCTTGCAACAGAGAAGTTCAATGTTGTATTACGCCTAATCTATTTTTACTGTACGGGATATAAGTTCTATCGTAAAATCAGAACTTTGAAATTATAACGCATGCTGTTTGAGAGAAATGAGGATATATTCGTCAATCTAATTTTTAAAATAATTGAAGAAAATGCTAAATGAATAGATTAAAATAATTGAAGAAAATGCTAAATGTATAGAAGGAGATGGAAGAAAATATATTTTTTAATGGAGATAGAATTGAGAGTACGTCTGATGGGCAATTTAGAGTAGGTACGATTTCTGTTTCATGGGTGTAATGATCATTCCATATGTATTAAGATTCGTACGACATACATTAAAATTTGTGAAAGTTTGTTTCCATTTCTGTATGTATAAATCATAATGTTAATCATACGGTGTTAAAACTAATTAGACCTAAAAGTCGGTCCGACATCGAATCTACTTCTAGATAGGAGACATTATAATATTTTTGTTGGATGTTCATATTGACTATTTTAGAATTTTACACGGTACACTACAAATTTTTTCTTCCCACTTTATTTTCGTAAGATTAGAAGGGTAACGCCTCCATGGAATCGAGATCCAGTGATGTAATTTAATTTTTAGATTTTAAATCATGACTGTTCAATTCGAGATAAGCATGTGAGATGGAGCGCTGAATTTTAGATAGAGCACACATTCCGAAATAAATCGTACGAGATGGAACGTCGGATTCAAATCGGACAACCTCTATCTAATTTTTGGGCCGAAATTTTTTTTGACACCCTGCAAATTCGTTATTAATTAAAAACCATCCGGGACGGGTTATATAAAAAAATACCACTCCCGCAAAACCATTTCGCTCACCAGCCAAACTGGGTCCGCACAAGCCTTTTGCGCATTGGATCCGCGCAATAATTTTGCGCAACAAGGAATTCGCACAAGGGTTTGGCGCACCAATAGGTGCGCACGAAAATTGACATACTTGCACAGATTTTAATGTACTTAGTACGGATCTTGATGCAATCCGATGGTTGTTAGAAAATTGGGGTGCCGGTCAAAGACGCATTTTGACCTTTCCTTAGGACGCAGACCATTTGACAAAAGCTGTCACATCAATTTTTTTATTCAAAATCCAATTTTGTAAGGACCATCCGATTGCGTTAAGATCCGTGCTAAGTACATTAAAATCCGTGCAAGTATGTCAATTTTCGTGCTCACCTATTGGTGCGCCAAAGCCTTGTGTGAATTTCTTGGTGCGCAAAATTATTGTGCGGACCCGGTGCGGCAAATCATGGTGCGGACTCGATTTTGCTAGTGCGCGAAATAGTTTTGCGGGAGTGGTATTATTTTATATAAACTAACTTGAGTAGTTTTTAATTAATAACGAAATTGTAGCCGTCATTTTTATTCATGCCAAAAAATTTCTGAATTTCGCCAACTCTGCCCACGAAACTCAAATTCTGTCAAAAATGCCCAAACTGGCTATTAAATAGCCAGTTTTTGTAAAAAAATAGTTTTTTTTTTATATTTTTAAAAATCTGGACAGTCGATTTATAGTTTTTGAGTAATTTATATCAAATTCGCTTTGAATATTTCAAATATAATTTTGATGTATATGTTACGAATCGTTTGAAATTCTCATTTTTAAGACGGTTAATTAACAAAATCGCAATCGCAATAAATAAACAGAGATAATACAAATAAGATCATCACAATCGCAATAAAATTATTACATCATAATCACAAAAAGTACTGTATAAATTGTTGGTAATAAAAGATACATCACAATCGCAAAATAATTATTACAGACATTGAAATAATACTACTTCTCAGAACCAGTACGGAAGGTACAAGGAATAAAATTATCGTCCGAGTGCGGTTCGGTCGCGATGAGACGAAGAGACAGTCTTACCTAAGACGGCATTTTTCTTTCTTTTGACATCACCAGTACGAGTCGCACCAGGCGAAGAGATAGTCTTACTAGTATTTTTCTTTGAATTAATCGGATTGGTTTTTTGTAAATGCTTTCCTCAAAATCATCATCGTCATTAACTGGGATTGACCTACGGTATGCTAAATCCTTTTTACAGATACAGTCCTTTCCAATACAATTACTAAACCAAGGCGGAGGTTTCTTTTTTCCACCACCGGACGATTGATTTGGTGTGTTTTTGCTCATCGTTCTCGCCTAAAAAAAATCAATATCATAAACCAAAGATAACATAAATAAAGTCATACAAAGTATACAAGTAAATAACAAATAAATAAAATGAAGTTCACACAAATTACAAGTTCATATAATAAGTTCTCAAAACATACAAAACAATATTTCACAGTTACTATTATGTTCAACTATTTTTCTTGAAACGAAATCCCTTGAACAATTTAGACCCAAATGATGGCTTATTTGATGCCTTTGGTTGCGTATCAGATGGCGCTGCCTGGCTACTAGATGCCCTTGGCTGCCTAAAAGACGAGCTCCTTGTTTGTTGTACAAGAGCACTACTTGGCTCTACCTGCGCTCCAGATGGTGCTGCTTGGCTAATAGATGTCATTTCTATCCTGAGAGATAATCGCCTTGGTTGCTCTACATGTGCACCAAATGGATCTGCTGCAGTCCTAGACGACCCTGGCTGGCTAAAAGATGTTCTTGATAGCCTGAGAGATGACCTCCTTGGTTGGGTAACGGACGGCTCTGCATGGCTACCTGTGGCCTCTCCTGGCACTGAGAAGACCTCTCCCATTGCCTCGGCATACATAATGGATGCATCCAAGGAACTTGTGGCTGTGCTACGCCTTGACCCAGATGAACCTGTAAGAATTCGCTCATTTTGTTCCGCAGCTGCTGCATTTATTGCATCTGTATTTCATATATGTGTCATTTAAATCATGAAATTGTAATGATATATAAGATTTTGTAAGTGATATATACCTCTCTTACGTCGGTCGGTAGTTGAACGGCGAGCGGTATGCCCCTTTGGGCGACCACTCAACTCATCCATGGTCATTTTGAGTCGGGTGTGTTTTCTTCTGCCCTTTCTAATCCATTTCTTGTTAGGTATTATTCTAGGTCCATCGTAAAATGACCATTCATCTGCATTTCCATAAGGGTGAAACATACCATTCCAAGTACTGAGAAGATAGTTGACACTATACCAATCAGCAATAAACTGGTTCTCGTCCCAATTTCATTTTCGATAGACTGCTAACACATGAACACACGGAATAGATGTTAATTAGATACCTCTGCATGTGCACTCCATATTTCTACCGAGCCCACGAGTCACATGTTGGTTTTGTGTTATAAAAGTTATTTTTTGTTGATTACTTTTACATGTTAAGTTTATGAATTGGATGTTATATACATTTTGTTCCTTGAGTTTGATGTTTGACTTTAGAAGTGTTCAAAAAGACGCTCTTGGTCTTGAACCATAGAACTCTAAATCATAATAAACATAAACTCTAAAATGTTCACAATCTTGATATTTAGTATGGAACACTAATATATCGCAAAAGGATTGTCGTGTCAATTAAAGTACATTGTAGTTCTATAAATGTTGATAAAAGATTATCATTTAATAACACGAATGTATGGAAGGTTTCATACATTGAACAAGACCTAACAAATAAAACATTATATGGATTGTGTTTGTGTCATTAATGTTTTCATTGTGTCTACGAATTCTAAGATAAGAGACTGTATCTTTTTCACATGAGAAATATATAATGTGATTACTATTAAAAGTTGCTTATTGCAAGTGATAATAAAAATAGTAGTTCCTTGTATATGGCTTGTGCGGGAAAAAGTTATATGTCAATAGTATCATTGTCCCTCATTTATAATGAGTGATGATATTACTGGGCCCCTTGGTAGAGTAGAATTATAAATGCATGCAGTATAGTTGAAGCGTTGCCAACTATATATTTATAATTTACTCGAGAGATCAGGAAACGAATATATTACAAAGATGACACCGCCCTACTTTGTATGTTATTCATAATATCATGAGACAAGGAATAGACACAAGTAATGTTATTCATAACATTGCTATAGGATCGTGTTTTGTAAAAATGGTTACATTACATCTATGTTAATTGGGTGACTATAATGTGTAGCTAGAATACCGCTTATAGTTTGTGGTGATGAAATGATTTATACCACTACCAATTTAATATAGATCCTCAATAAAGGTCACACCAACTGAATAAGAAACAAGAAAGTTATTTATATTTTATATGGTGTGTGATATTTCATATGATATGAGATAAAACAAATGTGATAAAATATTAAAATAAAATGTTACATGTCGTAATAGTTTAGTGTAAATTAAATTAGATATGTGAATAATATTATTTGGTAAAATGTGATGTATATTACATAGCATAATATTGTGTCACATAAATATAATATTGTATATTACATTATTATTGTAACCCGAGCATTAATTAATTTAGAATTAAATATGTAATTGAGAGGCACACCATGAGGCATGATTAGCCATGGTGTGGTTGGCCACACAAAGATGATATACGATTGCATGTGACAAATGAGGGTAATTTGGTCTTATTCACTCCAAAGTTACCCTAGCTTTTCTCTATATATAGAGCACTCCACATGAGACTCTCATCCATCTTCTCTCTCCCCACTTTGTGGTGGCTACACACAAAAGAGCAAAAGTTCTCCCTCCTCTCTTGCATTAATTCTAGATCTATTAATTAGGTTAGCCATTTAATTAAGAAATTAATTTTGGAGGCTAACAAGGGGTTACTGACTTTACAAAAGCATAGATTAGTAGATCTCTAACAAGATCTAGAACTAATCCCTGTTTAGTTCAAGGTGAACACTTAGAGGCGACGGTGAGAAGGTTTCCAAGAGACCTAGAGAAAATCGACTTTTTCTAACTGTCAAATTGACATTTGACGAAAGGTATGAGATCTAAATCTTTTTCTTGATTTAGATGTATTTGCATAAATATAGATTAATGTAGTTAGTCTTGTATGCAAAATATTTGATTAGATGCTTGAGTAGAGTTAGCATAAAAGAGACGATCCGTTTTAGACGATTAAAAGGGATATAAAATTTTTGTTTTCACCCCTCTAAGCGTCATGAAATCCCTACAGCGTATACGAGAGACTTGGTAACGCCCAGACTTGGTAACGCCCAGACATGAAACATGCATCTATACTGATCACTGGTCTCAGGTATCGAAATGCTGCAATACATGGACCAAACGCCCAAGCTACTGCAACGAAGTGTTCAACACCTTGCATAATTGCACTTGTGCTTTCTCGGGATTCTTATCGCATATACCTGTTAGTAATTTTGGCAAGAAGCTGTATGAACCCTCCCAACTCCCGAATTGTCGTGCTATTGCAAGCTCACGACCTCTCCACAATCGGTTGTATCTCGGTTCACAGTTGTTGTATTTAACCCTCACACAGTTTGCGATTGATTGGATGCTCATAACCGGGTCCTTTTTAATAGAATCCACAATGATATTAGCAATGATGGACGCTGTAAGCATTGCATTGTATGTCCTTGCGTGATCAGTCCTGCATGTGTGAGGATTGTCTTGCTCTGTGATAACTCATGCATCCCCCTCACCCGTTGCTTGAGCTCTGAGTTTGAAACTGCACTCTTTAGCCTTACAAACCACAACCATTCGACTCATGTCGCTTTTTTTTTCCTTTGAACCTCCTGATTCTTATCAACGTGGTACTCATTTATCTTCTTATTTAGCTCATCTTTGTTTCTAAAATATAGCCCGGCTGCTAGCTCACTACTGTACTCTATCCGGGCACCGAAAAATCCGATATCAACTTCTTGAAAGCCAGATGTATCATTGAAGCACTCGAACGGGTGCGTGCTGGCCCGGCCATTGAATGGATTGATACGAACTGATCCTTCTCCGCCCCCTGAAGCACCCCCTGAAGCACCATCTTCACGTAAACTCTCCAAGTGGTTCGAATCCCATTCTCCTTCATATTCATCCGCTGTTTCCAGTGTATATTATGGAATTTCATTCATGTTTTCAAAATCCGACCCGGCACGCTCATCTGCTGGTACTGGTAACAGTCTGGGGTGAGTGTTGGGTTACGGACTGTCCAAACCCATTGATTAGCTTAAGCTGCGGAAAGAACGTAAAACAAAAGTTTTACTTCTAACTTAAGCCAAGGATTAAATGAGGTATGTCAGAATACTTTCCAAGGCGATCCACCTTCAGTATTCCTTCACATCAAAATCCAATTTAATTCTTTTACAGATCTACTCCATAATTGATTTCTAAAACTTTAACCTATTTACAAATTAAATAGATTAATATAACATATTTATACCTTGATCCAAATTCGAATTGGATTGCAGTTTGACTCACAATAGGAGCACCAGACGTCTGATGCCTCTATCGGTCGTCCACCAGGATCCACCAGAGCGCTGGCTTTCTACTGCCACTAATACTGACCAGCGGGATTCGCAAAAACACTATTCACCGAGAAAAGGACAAAATAAATATACCGCGACTTTCGCAAATATATTATTTCCTAATCCCGTAAACACTATTCACGGAAGGCGTGAAAACACTATTCACCGAGAAAAGGACAAAATAAATATACCGCGACTTTCGCAAATATATTATTTCCTAATCCTGTAAACACTATTCACGACAACCGTAAAAGCATTATTCACGGGAGGCGTGAAAACACTATTCACGAGGATCGTAAAAACCGACTTGCGTCTCACGCAAAATCAGATTCACGACATTTCGCGAAAACACTATTCACGACAACCGTAAAAACACTATTCACAACTCGTAAGATTATACGTGGATTACGTATATCTTTCTTTTCTAGCCCAACACTATTTGGGAGAGAAAAACCGAAAGTTCTAAAAGACCGACTTTCAGATAGATCAGACTTCGATCAGATTTTTGGAATGGATTTTTCTCTATCTCTACCCCTCTATTTATAGGCTTTTGAAATGGTCTAAATGACCAATATGCCCCTAGGGCAACATGGTATTTACCAAAATGCCATCGAGCCCATTAATCAATTGATTAGTTTGAGGTTTAGGCTTTAACTTTTGGGCTTTCTAATTAAAATTTATTTTTAACTTAGGCCCAAAATTCAAATGGGCTTTGAGCCCAAAATATTAATTCATAATTAATATTTGTAATCCACTTTATAATCGATCTGATCAGTTATAATTTCTTGCGACTGTTGTTTCGATAGCTTTTACAAAACGTGTCGTACACGCTTGTAAATTGAATATGTTTAAGCTTGTCATCTTTATGACACTTATATTAATTATACTTTTTATAATTAATATAAATATCTTATTATTAATTATAACTATCTATAATTAATTATAAGATTCTCTGATAAGTCTCATTTACGGTGTGACCCAATAGGATCTGTGTTATGTTGGTAAATAGAATTAAAACCATTTTAACTTCTATAATCATAGGAGGCATCTGACATCTACACTATGACCATCCAATTACACAGATGATGCTGTACTATACAATACCACGATCCAGTAAACTATTTTGTTCGTGTTAATTCTTATGTCTCACAGTATCAGATTAGTTTCAAGATAGGTGTGTGTCATCCTTGCAAACTTAATATTTTTTTGACCTTGAGCAGATTATCAAATATAATTACTCTGATAATTATACTGCTAGCAGATAATCTTACTCTATCAAGGAGCCCAGTGATACTATAACTCGTATAGAGATACGAGGGACAATAGTAATTTTGGTAAACCATCACTACCTCAGCTAAGCTATGTATACCGAAAAGCTACCATTATGACTGCGTTTTACCGACAGCGTTAGATAACAATCACACATACACATCTCTTAGTAGGAAAGATGAATACCTCATACTTTAGAACTTAACACTGAATGAAAACATTAATGACACGTACACAATTCCATTTAATGTTTCATTCGGGGTCTGTCTAATATCATGTTCCTAGAACATGTATCTATGTGATTAAAATGACATCTCATGACAATGGTCTGTAAAACTTAACCATCTTTTAATCCACATACTAACCTTGTAATGGTAAATTAGTGTTCCTGCTAATTACCTCGGTTAGAGACTCTTAAGAGTATTTATCATCTATATTATGAAGCTCTACAGTTTCAAGTCATGAACTCGAAATGATTCATAAATTCAATAATACTCAAGGAACAAAATAACAGTTTATTAATCACTCAATTCATGAATAAAGCTTTATGATAATTTATCGTATTATTGACTTCTAGATTATTACAAACTAACGGTGAGGTGGTAATTTTCTTAGTGGTGATTGAGGTAGTAACAATGGAATTCTGTTATGGATTGGTGGTTCGGGGGTTGGCTTGAAATATGGACCAACGGGGGTGTATGGTTCGGTATATGCAGTAACGGGGTTGTATGTGTCCATGTCTAGTAATGGGTGTGGTTCGAAACTTGGACCACCTGCGGTGTATGGGTCCATAACTGGTGCTGGGTGTGGTTGTAAACTTGGACCAGCGGTGGTGTATTGTTCTATGATTCGTTCTTGTCCATAGTTTGGTGCCGCCGAATTTTGTCCCGAACTACTCCCACCTTCGTCTTTTTTAATTCTTTTCACGTACAGTTCCATAAAAGAAAACCCTTGCTCCTTAAACTTGTTGCACAATTGACTCCAAAAAAGATCATTATCTATCGGAACTTGGATATACATTGGTCTGTTCATGGCTCGGGTTGCCAGCTTTAAGTCACATCGATTCAGGTTAAAACCCACACAATCATAAATTTGAGACTTCAAGCTCGAAAGTGAGGTACCCTCTTGAACCATAAAAGAATGCGATGGCGGTTTGGAGTAATAAGTTCCTTTTGGACCTTGCAGAAACTTTCCATTATATTATAAGTAACAAACAACGCTATGACCAACAAACTACATTGTGGTAAATGACAAACATCTATCAAGTAATCCATTTTTTATTCATAATTCACTGATAAATAATAGTAATAAAAATAAAACACTGTAGGTCATTACTATAGATCACTGTACAAAAATACTGTAGAACACTGTACAAAAATACTGTAGAATAATGTAGCAAAGTACTGTACGAACTGTTTAAAAATACAGTAGAACACTGTAGCTTCGCTTCCTCACGTCGTCTCTCCTCTTTTCTCTTCTCTTCCTCTTTTCTCTTTCTCTTCTCTTCCTCTTTTCTCTCTTCTCTCCTCTGTTCCTCGAGATATAAGGTCTGCCTGAATAAAACGTGAAAATCGGCTATTTAATAATCGGTTCCTAATTTTTATTAGGAACCAGCGGTATAGTGGATGGTTTCTAATAAAAATTAGGAACCGGCTATTAAATAGCCGGTTTGGACATTTTTGACATAATTTGAGTTTCGTGGACAGAGTTGGTGGAATTCAGCAAATTTTGGATATGAATAAAAATGACGGAAATTGTAGGGTGTCAAATTTTTTTTTTCAGATTTTTGGGTTACTTAGGATCCGGACCCCAGCCGCCTCCATGGGCATTGAATCAAAATCTGTCCGATGCTCAGTCAGATCCGTCCGATTAACGTTAAGATTAGTGTAACATAATTCTTTTTTATTATTTTTAATTCTGTTAATAAAAACTTCGGAAGAAAATTAGATCGAGACGGAGGTCTCTGTCTTCAATAGATCATACATACCTTTTCTTCGCCTCTAATCAAAACCCTAGTCGACGCCATGGACGAAGACGGAGGTCTCTGTTTTGATTTCGAAGGAAATCTCGACGCCTCCGCCCTTCCTTCTGCCGCTCCCTCTGCCGCGAACCTCTCGTTAGCCCCCTCTACAACCGCTCTAGTGCCTTCCTCCGGCGCAGATCCTACTACAATCGCTGCTCCTGGTGGAGGAGGTCGGAGGGGTAGCTTTAGACAAACCGTGTGTCGACACTGGCTTAGAGGGCTATGCATGAAAGGGGATCTATGCGGCTTTCTACATCAGTACGACAAGGCGCGCATGCCCGTCTGTCGGTTTTTTAGACTCTATGGTGAATGCCGCGAGCAGGATTGCGTCTACAAGCATTCCGAAGAAGATTTTAAGGAATGCAATATGTATGTTTTTTTTTTCTTTGAACTGTATGGTCTGATCATGTCGAATTGTTTGAAAATCTTTGGAAATTTCAAGTTTTTCGGATGGATCAAGTTCTGAGTAGTGTTGGACCAAACCCTATACTTGCACTTCCCGTTAATTGGGATATAATTTTTTTTCTCGTTAATGGAATCTCATGTTTTATTAGAAATTACTGGTTGTATGCGATTTTTTTTCTTTTTGTAACTTAACAACATTCAAGGGTAGGCATCTGTTTCCTTTAAATAGTTCTCGTTCTAGCATCATTTTTTTTTTGAAGAAAATAACTTTTGACCAATCACCTTTTAATTCCTTGCAATCATTGACATACAAAAGTACAAATTCCAAACTCCTGTTTGTATTAAATGTTTTCCTTTTTCTTTCAGGTATAAGATGGGATTCTGTCCAAATGGCCCTGACTGTCGTTACCGGCATGCAAAGCTACCAGGGCCTCCACCACCTGTTGAAGAAGTGTTTCAAAAGATTCAACAAATGTTCTCTTACAACTATGGTCCACAATCCCGCTTCTTTCCAAACAAAAACTCTAGTTTCAACAATAACACTGGCAGTAACAATAGCCACCATAACAACAATAACACAAATTTCCCGAATGGAGATAAGCCGCAACCAACTCAGGGCTCCCAAAATGCTATGCCTGTGGGCCAGCAACAGCAAACAGTGAATCAGACAAATCAGCAGACACCGCTGCAGCAGGGTGCTCAGAATGGAGTCCCGGGCCCATCAGTCAGAACTGCATCACCACTTCCTCAAGGTCCCTCTAGGTGTGTGCGGAGTTTTTAGAACTTGTTGGGTTTTGTACAGTGGAAAAAAAAAAAAAAAGGAAACATATAGTACTTTGATTGTATTGAAGTTGAACACTTGACTATTCTTTTTTTATTTATTTATTTAGTTGTTGTGGAGTTTATTTATCTTAGTCTAATTATTAAATAAATTCTTTAGTTAAGTCTATTATAGCATTTTATCCTTCTATTACCTTGTTTTTTTTTTTATACTTTTTTTTGTAAGATATGCAGGAACAACGCTATAATTTTTTGAACTTTTTTGGTTGAATTGGTGGGACCAATGTTATGATGCCTTTTTCGTTCTCTGTTATGGCAAATTAAAACTAGCCTTGTTGTATTAGGTGCAAGGGTGCCTCGTTGTTAATTAAAAACATGTACTGGAAAATACTTGTGAATTTGTTAGTTTTGAGTTTTAAGTGATTTCGGGTTGGTTTTAATATTTTTTCATTGAGGTAGGGTTTACAGCTTAATTCTGTTTCCCCCTTTTTAGGGTGTCTGCATTTAAGCAGTATTAATTCTAAGTTTCTGAAAAATGCTAAAAAACTTTAGCAGAAGGTACTGAAAGTCAGATCATGTACCAGTATGTCAATTGTGGTCTGTACTGATAGCAGTATGATAATTATTTCTATGCGGGGTTCAAAATACAAAAATATGTTATAGTTTGCAATATTTCTTACCCATATTACAAAGCGTATTGTATTATCAATCTGTTCATTGGTGTTTGGTTTGTACCAACTGACAGGCACAGTGCATTTGACTTCTGTTCTGATAACTAAAAGCATCTGGTAGTATTTTTAATGAATGAATCTTATACTGACACAAGTTGGTATCATTCCCTGTCTATGTTGGTACATGTGGGCTTGGGGCATTTCTACCATCATCCGTAATTTCAAGTTTGTACATGTGGGCCTTGTACCAGTATAGCACTGGTATGTACCTGATGATACCGACATGACTGGTTGGTTATGGTTTGATCCAATACCAGTTTAATTTGGTTGAACTAGTCTCGTACTGGTCAGTTCTGATACTAATGTGTGTGATCAGAATTTCAGCATACATGGTGGCATTTTTTATTAAGTAATTTACATTTGTTGCTTAATTGTACTAGCTTGATAGACTATTTTTCAAAATAACCTTGGGGATTCAAAATATTAATCTTATTTTTTTTTGTTGAAACTAAAAACCAGGTATTTCATAGTAAAGAGTTGTAATCGAGAAAACCTAGAAATATCTGTTCAACAAGGAGTGTGGGCCACTCAACGGAGCAATGAGGCAAAGCTAAATGAGGCTTTTGAATCCACAGATAATGTCATCTTGATTTTTTCTATCAACCGTACACGACATTTTCAGGTGAGTTTTCACTGCTTTTAATTGCAAAAGCACCATTATTTATCAGTATTTCCAAAAGCCATCCATGATTCGTCACAAACTTAAGAGAACCAACAATCATCTATTAAGAGAATATTAGAAGTGATACTTTCCATTTGTTAATAATTTGACTTGTTTTTACTGCTTGTGGACTCATGTTGGACTGACTATAATAGTTCTTATCCTCTAAAGTGAACGTTTTCCTTGTTACATCTTCTCTTTCATAGTTCGCATGGTTTCTAGATCCTCACCCAATCATTTTATTAATGAGAAGAGAACTGTGATAATCAAAGGATTATACATAGACCAATGTGCTAGGACCAAAATTGTCCAAGAAAATG
Organism: Carex cristatella; assembly: GCA_024447775.1. Classification (NCBI taxonomy): domain Eukaryota; kingdom Viridiplantae; phylum Streptophyta; class Magnoliopsida; order Poales; family Cyperaceae; genus Carex; species Carex cristatella. The sequence continues at coordinate 5,725,812 of JAJHPF010000018.1, forward strand.
ACTTAATAATGACAATAAAACACTCCAGTAGATCATTCCTTAATATTCAAAATGGTTGTTTCTCAAAATCATCAAAAAGCATGGGTATCTTCTGCAAATAAAGAAAGGACAGTGAGATTTTTTTTCCCACATAGGAGCTTGATGTGTAAATCCACTTTTTTTCTCATTTTCTTTTGTGGCTTTTGTGAGTTGAATGTTATGTTTTGCTAATTATTGGACCTAAAAGAGCATTTTACTGCCTATAGGCATATACCAGTAACCTTACATATAAAGTGGACTGGTAACTGTTCTTATTTCTTTCGTAATCCTTTTCATTTCTTGATCTAAAATGGAGATATTCACACTGTCCTAAAGACCTGGAAAATAATGTTTAACCCTCCCGCTTTGTGTATTCTTTGTAGTAGCTATTTTCTTACTTTTCGTTCCAGGGATAAATGGTGAGTATTCAGGCTAGTCTGTCATCCTGTAATAAATTCAGTAATTGAGTAGCGGTTCGGTGCTACTTCCTTAGGCTTCCTTTAACCTTAGTCTCTCTTAATCCAGCCGAACATAGATTCCTTTGATTGGATTAAAGTTTCTCCGTTGCTCAAATTCTTAAGTCAAGTCTGCCCCTCCTTAGTTGATCTGCCTCCTTTAGACTCCTTAACTTCTTTTCACGAGGGATAATACCCTTATAAGGGTTAGCTCCTTAGAGCCTCCTTAGCTTCTTTTCACACGTCCCTAGGTATGGGAGAAAAAAACGCCTCCTCTTTCCAGCCTGGATTGCCCGCTCTCTGGCAACCAAATCGCAAATCTGACGCCACGGACGGCTTCTTCTTGAGATGACCTCTACATCGACATCCACTTCTACTAGGTATTTCTCGTCCGCCAGCGCCCCACTCCTCCCCGCACCCCCACCCCCTAGTCCTACCCCCGCCCCCCTCCCCGCACGCACGCATTCAATACTTCATTTTTGTAAATGTTTGGTTTTATCTTATTTTCCCTTGAGGGTGTAATCGGATTATTGGTATGGTACCCCAGCTGCATTAGGGATGCTTTGTTGTTAATGCTTTTGGAGCAAAATATGAGATACGGTACTAAACTTTTGTTATAATGCTCTTTACTGTTAAGTTTGCTTGAAGCAATATTTAAATTTGGAACAGATTTATATATCTTATTCTGGTACTGGTAGTAGCGTCAATGTTTAACTTAGTTAGGATGAATTATTCTAATTAATTATTGTATGAATTAGGGCCTTAGAATCTTTTTTGCTGAAATATCATTTTTTTTAGGGGAAATTGTGAAAATGCCACTCCAAAACTTTCAAATTGTGAAAATGCCACTCCAAACTTTGAAATTGTGAAAATGCCACTCCAAACTTTGAAATTGTGAAAATGCCACTCCAAACTTCATTAATTTGTAAAAATGCCACTCCAAATAATTAATGACTAAAATACCCTCGCTCGTCCATCTCCACCTCCGCCCCTCCTCCCGCACCCTCTGCCGACCCGACCCTCGTCCGTCGAAAGAGTCGCAAGAAGCAGTTTCCGGGCATGATTCCCTTCGTCCGTCGCAAGAGGCGGAGATGGACGAGCGAGGGTATTTTAGTCATTAATTATTTGGAGTGGCATTTTTACAAATTAATGAAGTTTGGAGTGGCATTTTCACAATTTCAAAGTTTGGAGTGGCATTTTCACAATTCTCTTTTTTTTATGATGATTTATTATTGTGAAACATGCAAATTTATGTGAAGGATATAACTTGCTTTTTTATTTAATTATATTGCATATAAATTCGTGCAATATAAAAGCAGAAGTCTGTTGAAGGTCAAGCTCTTTTGATTCTATTAGAAAATTAACGTAAGGGTTATATTGGTCTTTTACATCCTTTCTCATATTGAGGCATTTTTTTAATTGCATTGATTTAACTTTCTTAATCCTTACATCTTACTGAACAATCGCTCCTTTGCAAGGATTGAATTTTTAACTGTATTGATCTTCTATCTTGTTTTGTGACGTCCCTACTATTGAGTGTTAACAATATTATCAATTTGCCTTGACTGACACTATTCATTGGTATATGTGATAAACGTCAGCCTTGTAAATTGGGGAAAGAAGCGAGCTGGTGCTATCTTTGGGTACTAGTAGTGAAGTTAATATTGCTGAAACAATTGATATAATCTTTTGTGTTTTATGATTTAATAGGGTTGCGGCAAAATGACATCACGGATAGGAGGATATGTTGGAGGAGGAAATTGGAAGTATGCACATGGTACTGCTCATTATGGTCGTAACTTCTCTGTGAAATGGCTTAAGGTAATTTGTAATTAGACTTTGATGCTTTTAAATTTTAATTTTTTTTTTATTTTAGTATAATTCTATTTACGGTGAGTATCTTCTATATTGTTCAATTTTTTTGTCTCATGCGATTTTCTTTTGTACCTAAATGGTGTCCTGTTGATAAAGGTCGACTTGTAACTCTAACAGGCTAGTTGCTAATGGTAAATTGATGTGTTGGATGTAAAACTTAGTTTCTTTTTATCTCACCCCTTAAATTTTTTTTGTCTGAAAAATTATGGTAATGAAGAAAGTTCGAACTCAGCATTTTGCAAATTTATGTTTGTTAGTATATCTTAAAGCACCTTGAAGCGTTAACATTTATAATTTATTAGCATTTCTTCTCATAACATTCTGATTTCATTAACTTTGTTTTTCTGTAGTTATGTGAATTGTCTTTCAACAAAACGCACCACCTGAGGAATCCATACAATGATAATTTACCTGTCAAGGTATGTCACATTTTTAACTGAAAATCGAAAGTGTACCTGTGCAACGATAATATATCCTCGTGTTGCATATTTTGTTTTTTCAACCTTTATAGAGAAGAACAGTGAACACTTTGCATCCATTCTTTGTTGTGCCATTGCAACTGGCCCTCAATATCTCGATAGCATGCAAATTAGAACCAATTCTCAGATTTGTATCTAAGGCCCAATCAATATAAATTGGGTGGGGTGTACTGACACCTTATTTGATGACCATGACATCATCATAATTTTTCGAGATTGAAAAACTAAAATTATGATGAATGACCAAACAATGTTCAAGTTACTCCAAAGTTGATACACAGTCTGTCGAAATGATTGAGAACACATGTTTAATACTACCTTTTTATTTTGAATTTTTTATTAATTATGGTTTCAGTTGGCAAGGTTGGCATTTGTAAATAACTTGAGTGTCAATATCAACCCCAACCACCCACACAATAGATAGTGTCAGTGAATATGTATTTGATAAAAATTTCAGAAGCTTGACCTTAAGGTCTGGTCCCAAGTTTGGAAGAAAAGGGAAGGGAATAAAATGAGGAGGTTTAGTTTGGTACCCTCCAAATTGGGAGGGAACTAATATTGAAAAAATGGATAGATGAATTCTCCTCATTTTCCTCCATTCACCTCCTGATATTTAAACTCAGGAGCAAGGTGAATATACCTCTTTCTCCCCTTTCCCTTCCCTTCCCTTCCCTTCCCTTCTCTTCCCTTCCTCCCAGTTCACCCTGTTTACCCAAACTAGGGAGCTGATATGCCCATTGTTTCCTGTCAATTGAATTTGGGATCCCACACCTTTAGGGCTGCAACAGATCTTTGTAGAATAAAGGCATTCTTGCTTTTAGTCTGACATTGATGCTTTGATCTGGTTTGAGAGTATCGTTTTTGTTTAAACATTTAAAATAATGGTGATTTTTTTTCCAAAGATTGATACCTTTTCCTTAGCTAACTTGTTCCTTTTTCTCCTTTTTAACATTCTTGCAGATAAGCCGGGACTGCCAAGAGTTGGAACCTTCTATTGGTGAACAGCTTGCTTCCCTTCTATATTTGGAGGCTGACAGTGAGCTCATGGTACTTGTCAATTTCTTTTGATTACTGGTGTCAGCAGTAGTTATACACAAGGGTTTTTTGCATCATAATATGTGACAATTATAGTTTTTTTGGCATGTTTTTTACATTCAGTTTGCTGTACAATAAAAAACATGATTAAATATCTTTATTAATATTGTTCTGTCATCATTATTAATACTATTACTGTATTATTGGCATTGTTGTCATTATCTAAAAGGCATTGAACGGTGTTTCAGGTGTTGCACTTCACTTTTAATCTTTATTAATATTGTTATATCATCATTATTAGCACTATTAGTGTATTATTGCCATTGTTGTCATTATCTAAAAGGCATTGCACGGTGTTTCAGGCAATGCTTGCAGAGGCTGAATTGAAGCGTGAAGAAGAGAAATCAAAAGGTGGGCCTACTAATGGCGAGTCTAAATCCGCTGCAGATAATAATAATCAAGATATCGTCTTATTTGATGATAATGACGAAGACGATGAAGAGGAAGAGTCTGACGAGGATGATGATCAGTTAGCGTCCCTGGGCCGTGGCCGTGCAGGTGCCAACATGCTGCCGTGGCAGCCCCACATGCCGCCACGGGGCCCAGCTGCCATGGGCATCCGCAGCTTTCCTCCAGCCATGATGGGCCCTTCTGATGGGTTCGGGTTTGGTCCTGCCAACGGGTTTGGTATGCCCGACATGTTTGGCATGCCAAGGTTCCCACCTTTTGGTGGGCCCAGGCCAGGGCCCAATTTTTTTCCTGGCATGCGGCCTGGCCAACCGGGGCCGCCTATGTTCCCCATGGGTGGAATGGGGGGGATGATGATGGGGCCAGGTGGTCGGGGGGGCCCATTCATGGGCCCTCCTGGTGGGATGCCCATGGGGGGCCCACTTGGTCGACCAAACCGGCCAATGGGTATGCCTCCTCAGGCCCTCCCCCAACCTAGTGGGGCTAACCGAGCAGGGAAGAGAGATCAATGGAAACCAGCAGCAGACCGGCAGGAGAGTGGACCAGAGAGGCGTGAACCAGATGCCGGCACTGATCATGAGACAGAGTATCAGCATGTAGGGAGGAATGAGTCAAGAGATGAAGGGAGTGAGAGCGAAGAGGAAGTGGGACCTAGACGGCAGAGGGAGGGCAAGAGAAGGCGGCGTGGATCTGATAGAGACTCACCCTCATGAGACCACTGCAACTAATCTAGTGCTGTTTGATATAGTCTATTTTTGGAACATTTACTTTGTAATGGATTGATTATGATGGCATTTCTGTTAGGATGGTTTAGTTTAGTTGTTTTTGGTCATGTGACATTCTCTGCCGTTTGTTTGATACGGTGTAAGTTACTAAGATATTTTATTGAAATAGGTAAACGTAAGGCTACAAATCTAATAACAATATTTAATCAGTAATCTAGGTGCAGTAAATTAATTGTACAGCAAACTGAATGTAAAGCTGCTTTCTTGTTTCTTAAACTTTTTTTCATTTTTTAATGGTCACTTGTCTCCTGTGGAAGATAAATTTTGTACCGGTGATATGAACCTTTCAGCTTACAATTTGCTACTTCATATGTTTGTAATATTGTTAGTAACAGTAATGTATAGAGAAGAGTCAAGTTTTGTTGATTATACAATTTGAGAAGAATCATCGATTTACATAGACTGAAAATATTCTATGCAAATTATAGCGAATGAAATGAAGAAAGAAATTCTAGTATGGGTTTTGCTTTTTGTCTGGTTTTATGATAAAATAACACGAGGCATAGAAAATAATCCTATTTAATTTTGTTAACAATGATTAGATGATAGAAGCTATGATAATTTACTCTCGAGTTATTTTTACATCACAGTAACAATTCGAAGACCTACATTACAAGATTTTTTTTTTCTTCCTTTTTTTCTTAGGCACGCCATACAAAGTTTCAAATTTAAAAGCGAAAAAAGTTTCAACAATCATTCCTGCGAGCTCGACCCTTATCTTCTTTTCCTCCTGTTTGCATCAAAACCTATTGCGACCAAATTATGGTTTGATCAGCATTGCCTTTTTAAACGCAACAAAACCATCTCTGCACCATAAAAGCAAAAGAAAAGAAATGATGAGCGATAGAATCATAGAACAACATTATTCTTATATATATCATGCAAAAAATGTTTTCCCTGTTCCTTTGTATCAATATACAAAAAAAAGAAGAATTATTAGCTGAAATTGTTGGTACCGGCGCCAAACTGGTATGCGCTTATACCTGCCTCAGCATGGCGTGATCATTTGAAGCTACAATAAAACAGTAATTCACTGAACAAGTATCCTCTGCAATTAACTCCAAAGGGAATCTTTTGAGTTAAATGAATTTCAACCGTTTAATTTAAACGGAGCCAATTCGGCTCTTGTCTTAAATATAGGGGGTCTTTCAATATTAGTGTAGATCTAGTCCGCATGAATTTTAAAATAGATCAGACGGTTGATACACATTAACTCAAAAGATTCCCTTCTAAGTTAATGCAGAGGATGTGAATTAGTAATTCACCCATAGAGGCCCAACTAAATGGAAAATTAAACCCGAAAAGAGAACACAAGTGTTCCAAGGTTCCCTGTTTGGTATGAGCTCGTACATTAGTTCTGAGCTTGGTAATACTTAAATTAAACCCCAGATTCAAAAATCATGATCATCTCTGTCATCAGAATCATGATCATTGTTATACACACTAGAGAGAGATAAAATTGGGGTGGGGGGAATCAGAGATCATACAGCCTTAGGAGAATAGTCGTAGCTGTCATCACGTTTTATACCGCCACCATTGTTGTTAGCACCGATGGTCTGTGTTGCGGGCCCCACTGTATTAGTTGCCGGTTTCTTTTCATCACGTGCTTTTTGGAAAATTACTGTAAAGCCCTCGGCTGAAGCAGGGTTGTTCACATCCCATTCCCCGAACTTTGGTAGGGGCCGGCCTTTGTCTTGCTACAAAAAGCATTGAAACAAAAAACACAATAAAATGTTAGAATATCACATACAATTGGCATTAATTGTTACTTCCAAAGAATTCTGGTAAAAATAATATAGTAATTTCTTCAGATACCACCAAGCAGAGGCGGATCCACCTATAATAAATGGGAGTCAATTGATCCTCATTTATTTTCAAATGTTTGTGTTTATTGATAAATTTCTATATAATTTAATGCTATGAAACTGTCAAATTGAATCCCATTCACAGCATAAAATTTTCTTATGTATTAACTCCATTAACGTTTGACTCTTATAGTCAGAAGGTCTGGCTCCGCCCCTGCCACCAAGTATAAAGTATCGTAGTACTGAATGCATCAGTACTACTTAAATTTGGGAATTTTATCAGATGTGTTGGTGCCAATGTTTTTATTGATAACAAAATCAAATAAGAAATCTTCTTTAATATAGAAATTGCCTCACAGAAAGAAAATTAAATCAACACAATTACAACTTGAAGTAGTTTACTGATTTATCAGAATAAAATTCCCAAACAAGTTTCATACAATTAGACAACTTACATGCCAGTGTCTATATATGTATGCTTTCTCAGAATATCTCTAAAATGAATCATTTATATACGGAACTAACATTTCCCAATTGGGAAGGAAGAAATCATATACGCAAATAACTATCATTCAATTGTATCTCGTTAAATTAAAACTAACTGAAGAGCTACTATACATGTCGTATCAATCATATATACATAATACATTCATATGAGAAGTTATGTAACTATGTTGGGTAACAGAGAAGGAAATTCCATATCCTTTTTTTATTGCACTACAAAAATTTAACAAAGAGACAAAAATTATCCTTATAACATGATCAAAACCGAACTCACACAGAAACCAACAAACACTAAAACTTAAAAACATAAAATAAAAAGCATGACCCTATAAAATCAAAGTTACACCTCTGAACAACAAAAAGAGAGAGAGAGAGAGAGAGAGCTTACAGACGCCATGGTTGCTCCTCCAAAGAGAGCCCCGAGAAATGTCAGACAGAGCTTGGGGGAGACAGGACAGAACAGGAGAGAAGGAGAGAGAGCGACAGAGAGAGAAAAGAAGCCAAAAATAGAAGAGAACGTCTGTTTATTCGCCGCGTGTCTCCACCTCATATTACCTGTTGTCTGTTTGTACGTTACGTTGTTCCCTCTCTTTATTTTCTCCATTACAAAGGCTTCCTCTTTTTCTCCATTCAAAATTAAAGCTACCTATTGCCTTTCTTCATTTCAACTTCTCTCTTTGTTTCTCTGTTTTTCAATTCAGACCGTTCGTTCGATTGTGATGCAGTTCAGATCCAATTGAGACCGTTCGATTGAGATGTATTTCTCTGAGATGTACCAGTTCATCCATTTTTTTTTTATTTTTTTGGAGCACACAAAAATATTTTTAAAATAAAGAGTTTATTAACGGTATATTTACAACCCACTAGTAGAAACTGGAGAAATGCTACTCAATTTTACACAAAGTCTAATTAAGATCATTAATTATAGCTATCCTTTAAATTTAATAGTTTATGGAACAATTGCTTAAAAATAATCAATGTTTGAAAGTTTTAAATTTTCTTTTGTTCAATTCATATAGAAAAACAACTGACATCAGAGCTACATGTGATCAGTGTGTAGCACTTGGCCCCGTGACCCATGGATTAATTTTTTTCAGAAGTTTCAGAAAAATATAAAAATACACTGGAGATTGAATATAATTATAAAATTAGGTCTCATTCAATCATTCTACTAACAATTTTAGCTCCGTCTTTGTCAAAACAATAGTAAATTAGTACCCCAAAAAAAAAAAACCTATGATAATTTTTGAGAACCCAACTATTATATTGCAATTTTATCATTTGTTTTAGCTTGTATATTACAATTTTAACCGAACCAAACCGAACTAGATAAAACAAAGTTATAATTCGGTTTCAAAAATAGAACTGAACCGATTTAGCATTGCAATCAGACCGAACCGAACCAAAGTATTATTTCAGTTTGTTCGTTTTCAAACCGAAATATATTATTTTTTTTGTTAAAACATTTGTTTTGTAATAAACCGAAGTATATTAAGAAATAAACGAAGTATTTAAAGCAATTGATTAAGAAATAAACTGGGGTTTTAAGAAATAAACCAGACCGGTCCGGACCAAATTCTTAATATATAAAAATTCGGTCAGTTCGGTTATTTCAGTTTTAAAAATCTCCGAACCGAAGTTATAATTCGGTTTTAAAAAGCAAACTGAACCGAACCATTAAATCGAAAAAACCAAACTGTTTAGTGTAAACTAATGCGGTTCGATTCAAAACTGACTAAACTGGACCCGGTGAACACCCTACTTGAACCAAAACTTAACTTTATACTCTTCTACCACCAAAATATTCCTCCTAGACAAGTAGGCTCACAACTCACAACTAATATTAACCACTCTTAAGCCCCACACTTTCTAATTTTGTGCTTGCCATTTCACTAACCAACGTCCCTAATAGCACCTATTTTATGTTACACATTTTGTTGAGCAACTACATAACCAGAGGTGACTAGCCGACAGAGACGAAACCACAAAATTAAGATAGAAAAAACTGAATAAATAAGTGTTATGTAATTTTATTTTATAAAGATGACTTATAATACATATTTCTTTATAAAATTTTAAATTTGTAAAAGATAAAACTGAATTTTTTTTAATGTGTATGGAGTTTTTGGCACTTTGTTTCCTCCATTTACTTCCGCCTTTGCTAGCCTACTCCTCAAATTGATTGTGTTCATAGTGTTGGAAACGAATGAAATCGAGTGAAGATGAGTGAAATAGGAAAAAATTTCACAACTCAGAATTGGTGAGGAATGGAGGCGACCACAGGGGTGACTTTAGGCGATTTTTTTGGCGATTGACAAGAGATGAAAAGAAGAAGACCTTATCCCGACAACTGGAGACGAGCACAACCCCAACCACCGAAAGCCCAACCTTACCTGCCCTTCTCCAAGCCAACCTACACCCAGGTTCTTCGCCGCCCTTCCCCAACAACCAAGATGGCTCATGGCAGTGGCACTTCACCGCCTTCAACACAACCATCTTCACCGACATCACAAACTTCCACAGTCTTCTATGTCTCTCCGCATAGCCCATATCGACTTCGGTTTCCGCCCTCACACACATTCCCTGAATGGAAAGGTCGTTGCTTCCATTGCTGCCGCACTGGTCATTCGGCGACCAAATGCCGTAACCCAAAAAGATGCGGCAAATGTTAGGCCTTTGGTCATATTGGATCAAGGTGTAAGCAAGATATTGTCGCACCACCGGCACCAACCATTGCACGTGCTAGGCCACAGGTCCCTTTTCAGCCAGAGCCAAAGTTTGATGAGGTGCTTACTGGTTCTTACCCTTACCGGTCTTTGGAGATGCCTAAGGAAAGGCCTATCCGGTTACATTGTTTCATTGCTCGTGATGCTGAATATTATGTAGAGATGGAGCGGCTTAAGCAGGCCGTTGTAATGCACACAAAGGGTTATCAATGGGACCTAACTGCTGATAACGTATGTGATTACGCTTGCCGCACAAACCTAGTTACTAAAGATGAGATTCAAGTGTCGGAATTAAGTGGGTCACTGTTCCTCATTATGCTACCAGACGGCCTCGCGCCGGAAACTTTTATTAACACTACTCCACAAGCAGCTTGGGATGAGGGCATATCTTTCCAACCTTGGTCTCCATTAGAAGAAGCAGCCATTAGTATACCGGCCTACAAGATTCTGTTTGCACTTGTAGGGGTTCCACCGCACCTTTTTAAGGAGAAATATGTAGCTCAGGCAATCTGCCGCTTTGGGGTGTTTCTAGGGTCTGTGGCACCTGAAAAAACCCTCTTCTTTGGCATCATGGATAGTAGGAGTAGGGGTGGATGATCTAACATTAGTGCCTCCTGAATTGGTCATACACGTAGGCGGTATGGTGCACACAGTTCAGGTACATGTTCTCGCATGGCAAAGAGGTCCAATATACTCAGCAGATGACATGCCTAAACATCCGAAGACATATACGCGCCCTCAACCACCACCATCTTCTTCTTCATCTTCTGACAATGACGCATCTCAGGATGATAGGGAGCTCGTACCAATTCACGTTTTGCGTGAAATGTGTCGAGGAAGAACAGCAGACTCTCTACCTCTGGAGCTTCGCCGGTTCGCCACCATGGAGGTCTTGGACATGGACTATCCACCAATAGCATCACAGCAATTGGCCACAACAGATCCAATTCTCAATTTTAATGTCTCGGATTCAACTCCACAAGATCAGGGGACTTCCCAGAATGTCCTGACTATACTACAACAGTCGCCGGTTTATTCGGGAATAAATAATATGACCGATGAGACAACGGGTCATAACACTATTGTTTCTGACCCAACAGAGGTTCAACCTGGCGATTCCTGCCACAACCATGTTGGGTTATGGACGGTCCAAACCGTTGATTAACTTAAGATGCGGAAAGAACGTAAAACAAAAATTTTACTTCTATCTTAAGTCAAGAATTAAACGAGGTATGTCAGAATACTTTCCAAGGCGATCCACCTTCAGTATTTTTTGGCATCAAAACCCGATTTAATCCTATTTACAGATCTACTCCATAATTGATTTCTAAACTTTAATCTACTTACAAATTAAATAGATTAATATAACATATTTATACCTTGATCCAAATTCCAATTGGATTGCAGCAGACCGAGAAGATCGAATCTGAGGAACGTCTTGCCTCGGAGTATCAGACGTCTGATACCTCTATCGGTCGTCCACCAGGAACCACCGGAGCGCCGGGCTTTCTACCGCGTAAATACCGACCGGCGAGATTCGCAAAAACACTATTCACGGGAGGCGTGAAAACACTATTCACGAGGATCGTAAAACCGACTGCGTCTCGCGCAAAATCAGATTCACGAAACTTCGCGAAAACACTATTCACGACAACCGCAACCGAGAAAGAGAGAAAATAGATTTATCGATCCAATCAGACTGATCAGTTCAGATATGAGTGAATTAGTAATTTTCTCTCTACCCTTACCTCTCTATTTATAGGAAAAATTAAGGAGGTTGGCCGATTACCAAAATACCCTTAATTTTTGGCCTATTTACAAGATTGCCATTATCAATGGCGGTTTCCAAAATATCAATCAAATTGATATTTTGCTCCATGCCGACACGGTTATAATAATAATAATATATATATATATATATATATATATATATATATATATATATATATATATATATATATATATATATATACAGAGTAGAACTAGGGTGCTCCTAAGTTCACCAAACTTCTTGTGAACTTGACTCTAAAACATATCGAATCGACTTTAAACGATGAATCCAAACCGTTGAAATCCTTCTACCTAATGAGTGATGCATCTACATGTGAAAATTTTAAAATTTCGAATTAATTTAATATAAAGTCAAGTGGTCAAAAATTTAAGGTTTATAAATTAATTTTAATGTATTAATTTTTTGGACTCCTTTGACCACTTGACTCTATATTAAATTAATTCGAAATTTAAAATTTTTCACATGTGGACGCATCAATCGTTAGGTAGAAAGATTTCAACGGTTTGGATTTATCGTTTAAAGTCGATTCGATATATTTTAGAGTCAAGTTCACAAGAGATTGGGTGAACTTACGAGCATCCTAGTTCTACTATATATATATATATATGTGTGTGTGTGTGTGTGTGTGTGTGTGTGTGTGTGTGTGTGTGTGTGTGTGTGTGTGTGTGTGTGTATGTATATTTGATTTTATTTTAATTTTAATTAAGGTTTTAATTTAATAATGGTTGTCAACCCAAATTCAAAATCATAATTAATATTTAAAATCTAAATCAAATATATATAATTGTTCTAAACAATTATATTTCTCAGGGTTCGGTTTCGGTACGATTTTATACAACGTATCGAATACGCTTATAAATTGACTGTTGTTTCTGCTTGTTATCTTATATGACATTTATAATTTAATTATATCACGTATAATTAATTATAACCATCTTAATATTAATTATAATCAATTTATAATTAATCAATAAGATTCTCTGATAAGTCTCCTTTGCGGTGTGACCCAATAGGATCTGTGTTATGTTGGTAAATAGAATTTAAAACCATTTTAACTTCTATAATCATAGGAGGCATCTGACATCTACACTATGACCATCCAATTACACGAGATGATCTTTGTACTATACAATACCACGATCCAGCTTAACTATTTTAGTCGTGTTAATTCTTATGTCTCGCAAGATCGAATCGGTTTCAAGGTGGATGCGTGTCATCCTTGCAAACTTAATCTTTTCCCGATCTTGAGCAGATTATCAAATATAACTACTCTTGTAATTATACTGCATGCAGATAATCCTACTCTATCAAGGAGCCCAGTGATACCGTAACTCGTATAGAGATACGAGGGACAATAGTACTTTTGTAAACCATCACTACCTCAGCTAAGCTATGTATACCGAAAAGCTACCGTTATGACTGCGTTTTACCGACAGAGTTAGGTAACAATCACACATACACATCTCTCAGTAGGAAAGATGAATACCTCATACTGTAGAACTTAACACTGAATGAAAATATTAATGACACGTACACAATTCCATTTAATGTTTCATTCGAGGTCTGTCAAATACCATGTTCCTATAACATGTATCTATGTGATTAAAATGACATCTCATGTCAATGGTCTGTAAAACTTGACCATCTTTTAATCCACATTCTAACCTTGTAACGATAAATTAGTGTTCCTGCTAATTACCTCTGTTAGAGACTTTTAAGAGTATTTATCATCTATATTATGAAGCTCTACAATTTCAAGTCATGAACCCGAAATGATTCATAAATTCAATAATACTCAAGGAACAAAATGACAGTTTATTAATCACTCAATTCATGAATAAAGCTTTATGATAATTTATCGTATTATTGACTTCTAAATTATTACAAACTAACAAACCAATCCTTCGAAGCCTCCACTATGGTGATTCAGTCACAAAAGGAAGTTGGAATTAAATCAAACAGGATTGTGACAGACAATATCTTTGCGGATAATTGTGTAATGGGGCCGACTAAAGGGATTCTACAGCGGTAACAATAGGGGACACATATCCCCAAACCACAGCTATTACGAGGCGAACATTCCAAATCTTTCTCCATAGGTGCAGGCACCTCAGAATTCGCACGGATTAGGAGAATTCCAAATTTGGGCCAAGGAAGGAAATCATAAAAATTTGAATATTTCTGACGGATCCCAAGGCAGCACGCGAGGCGGGATTATTGCTGAAAATGTAGCTCCAAGATCTCAGGGGTTACCAAAAGAAGGTCACGTGTCCAAGGAGAATCGGCATAATTTGATTTTTCAATCAAAAGGAAAATCTAAAATATCAGGCCTAATATCCGTAGGCCCATATGCAAGGAAATATAAATGGACCAGGTCGGTTACAAACAGTGCTCAAGTAACTAAGAAAATAATAGCAGCATCTAGTACCAAAAGAAAAAATGCTACTTACCCACCAGCAGGTCCATCAAAGAAGTCGGTACCCAAGCAAAAAGATAAGGACAAAGTAGAGCTGTTTAATTCAGAGGGGTTTTATGAGGTGAAGGTTCATTATGAGCACATTTCTAACCTGGCTATCGGCTGTGGCTTCGACAACAGTGCAATAGAAGAGGCGATTAAAACTGACAATGCCCAAAGGCAGGCACAGGTGGCTGTCCAAATCAATGCTCTCTCTACTGTTTCAGAAGAGGATGGCCCGAATCTTGCTAGATTTGAGTTGGACTCGAATGATGAGCTCACCTCTGAAGAAGAGGATGCCTAAATCACGGTTTCTGTGTAACTTTGTTGTTCTCTTAATTTTAAAATGTTAGACAAACTGAGAAAATTTAAAGTTTTATCTTGGAACTGTAGAGGATTGGAGAGGCTTGATAAATGTGATGTTGTTAAGAATGTAATTCGTCAGTCAAGATGTGATATTTGTTTGCTCCAAGAAACTAAATGCAATGAAGAAAATTTAAATTACTCTTATGTTCTACCTTCTTTTTTTTTAGAAGAATTGTGTGTTGATGAATGCAACTAACACAGCGAGGGGCCTTCTAATTGCTTGGAAGCACACATATCAATTGATTAGCTCATGGGGTTCAAGGCATACATGTTCTGCTTTGTTGCGGCAAACAAATTCGGGGGCTCTGGTTCTAATTACAAATGTGTATGGACCTTCAGTGGATGCTCTAAAACCGGCTTTTCTTGAGGAAATCAGGGGTGTGGCTAATTTGGCTCAGCATCCTTGGATTATTGGTGGTGATTATAATCTGGTTAGGTGGTTAATTGATCGTTCCGGGTGCCAACGAAGTTTCAGATTAATGGAGTTATTCAATGATCTAGTACATGATCTCCAACTGTACGATGTACCAATGTCAAATAGGCGTTTCACTTGGTGCAACAACAGACCAGATCCGACCCACTCAAAGATTGACAGAATACTGTTATCACCTGATATGGTGTTGCAGTTCACAATGGTTTCCCTCAAGGCTTTAGAGGTGCTGGCTTCCGATCACTCACCGTTACTTCTTTCATGCTGTAATGCGCAACAACAAAAAATTCCCTTTAAAATGGAATTATTTTGGTTGTCAAACCCACAGGCTACGGAAATTATAAATTCCACTTGGAATGAGATGGCGCAAACCCACCTTCTTGGCATCCAAAAATTCTCAGCTTACTGTCAGTTGGTCCATAAGAAACTAAGAATATGGCACTGTTCCAATTTTGACAAGATTGAACAACAGTTAGAATGTTTCAGGAAGACCTCACTATTCTTTGATTAAATCAAGGAAAAGGTCATTGCAGGGCTTTGAAAGGCGGTTTAGACTAATGGTGCGGGAGCAGGCTTACAAATTAGCTTGCATAATTGAATCCCGATGGAGGCATAGATCACACTACAAGTGGCTTAAATCTGGAGATAAAAACACCTGTTATTTTCATGCCATTGCTTCCTCAAAGCATAGAAAGAATAAGATAAGTTTTATCGTTAAGGAAGACCAAACCATAACTGATGAAACGGAAATTTTGAATGCATTCAGGGATCAAATGGAATCGCTGTTGGGTAAAGAGAATGTGGTTTGGTGGTTCAGTCCAGGGGCTTTATATCCGGAAAATTCTGACTTAAGTTCCTTTCACTCAGTGCGAAATTGAAGCGGCCGTACGGCAATTCCTTCAGTTGCACTGGTCAACAATAAAAGAGGTGTGCAGAATTTTACGGGATTTCTATGATCACTCATTGGATCTCTCCTGCATTAATCAAGCAAACATTATAATGATTCCGAAGAAGGACATCTCGGTCAAGGTTAGTGACTACCGGCCTATTAGTGTGATGAATGTTGTGCCTAAGTTGATTTCCAAATTGCTGGCAAATAGATTGCGTGGTTTACTACCAAATTTAATCTCTAACAAGCAAACTGCCTTTGTACATGGCCGGCAAATTACGGAAAATTTCAACTCAACATGGGAAATTCTCCACCATATTTCGATTAGTGGGAGACCGGCTTGTTTCATTAAAATTGATTTCGCAAAGGCATTTGATTCGGTGAATTGGCATTTTCTTACGAGCATTATGGAAGCACGGGGTTTTCCTCACCGGTGGATTCAGTGGATTCAGAATTTACTTCAAACGGCATCATCAGGAATTGTTATGAATGGGGAATATTCAGATTTTTTCTTTCACAAGAAGGGTCTGAGGCAAGGGGACCCTTTGTCCCCCATGCTTTTCGATATTGTAGTAGATGTACTGACTAGAATGATTGATGTCCTTAATCGGGAGGTTGAAGCACGCCTTTCTCGCAAGATTGACAAGGTGGTGATAATCCACCAATACGCGGATGATACCGCTTTAATTGCTAATTCTGAACCATGCACGATTATTACATTGAAGATTCTGCTTAGGTTATTCACTGCTATTTCGGGCCTGGATATTAATTATGATAAGAGTACTTGGATACCACTAAACATTGAGGATGATAAGTTGCCGGTAATAACATCGGTTCTAGGCTGCTCTCTTTCAAATTTCCCGATTAACTATTTGGGGTTGCCTTTGACTTTAAAACGTCCCGGTAAAGAATTATTTTTCCCTTTAATTGAAAGGATTGAATCTAAATTAGAAGGCTAGAAAGGTCGACTAATGTCAAGGGGAGGCCGCTTGCAACTCATGAATTCGGTGCTAAGCTGCATACCGATCTACTTCATGTCATCCTTTCTTTTACCGGTTTGGGTTATTAAGAGAATTGACAAAATTCGGAGGGATTTCCTATGGGGCAAATCAGATCAAAGAAGGGGGGTTTCTTTGATAAATTGGAAGTTGGTGTCTTCCGAAGAAATATGGAGGATTGGGTGCTGCTAATCTCAGTATTCGAAATAAAGCGTTGTTACTTAGGTGGTGGTGGTGCCTCTACAGATACTCAGAATCTCTATGGACCCAAACTGTGCTACCTCTGTACAATTTAGCGCCATCTCCCAACACACATAAAATTCTGATGAAGAAGGGCTCTTTCTTCTGGTTACAATTATTAAAAATTAGGCCGACATTTGATAGGTGTATTTCTTAGAAGGTGCCAAGGTGGCAAGTGGTGCATCTGTCTCTTATTGGTTTGATGCGTGGACATATCCGACAATGGCATCCCAAAGACAACCGGAATATTCAACAAGGAAATACTCTCTACAATTGGCATTGGAGTCTGGCATTTGCCAGTTTAATGCACCGCAGGGACATGGTGAGGATCAGATAGTGTGGAGGCCCTCAAATAATGGGGAATACTCGGCAAAATCTTTTTACCACACTGAAATATCTCCAGGAACCGCTACATGGCCTCATCGGTTTATCTGGCATTTAAAAATTCCACCAACTGTTAAAGTGTTTGGATATCTCTTGTTACAAGGAAGGATCCTTACACATAAGGTTATGTTTAATCGTGGAATACATTGCAACCCAAGGTGTGAATTATGCCCGCAGTGCTCCATGGAAACTGATGCACATCTGTTCATCCACTGTATTTTTGCTCAAAGGGTGTGGACAAAGATAAGTTCCTTACTGGGAATTAGACTTCTACACACAGCAGAAACGATACAGGCCACAATGGACAAATCATGGAGGGCTTGCCGGCAGAGATATAACAAGAAAGAGTGGGCTTTATACTTTTTTGCGGTTTGCTGGTTCCTATGGAGAGGAAGAAACAAGAAGATATTTGAGGGGGGAATTATTAACCCAAAACATATAGCTATCAGTGCCAGGAATGAGGCTCTCCTCTGGAGGAAGTTTTGTTGAATTATTTTTCTTTTTTCCTTGTTGTTTCTTATTTTTATAGTGAGATAATGCTCTGGATGTAATGGTGTTTACTGTTGTATTTCAACCTGATAGTCACTATCGGGGTTTTCAAAAAAGAAGATGAGTGAAATAGATTTCGAGCTCGTAAGAAATTAAATCGAATAGAATGTATTTATGATAAATGAATAATGCTAGCGTGTTATATGTAGTATAGTGACATGTCTTGCTACTTCTTCAAAAATTTATTGGATATATTTCAATGGCTAATCCAAACAGTCGAAACTAATTTACTACATAAGTAATGTATTTATATGTCAAAATTATAATGTTTTGAATTTATTTGATATAAAGTAAAGCGGTCAAAAAATAATTATTATAAATTAATTTTAATACATTTATTTTATTTTATTTTTTAACGCTTGACTTTATACTAAATGAAAGTAAAAATTTATAAATCTTATATGTAAATACATCACTCGTAGATCAGTTTCAACAGTTTGGATTTGTCGTTTGAAGTCTAGTCAATAGGTTTTTGAGAAAGTAGTACGACATGTCGCTATGCTACATATAGCATGCCAGCCTTTTCCATGATAAATAAAAACATATAAATGAATTTCGCTATTACACTCTACAAATGCAACAATAAAAATGATGAGAGCGGATTATATAATTATTGATATCATTATCAGCCATATACTCAAATTGTAAGAAAAGATTTGAATAAATATTTTTTTTCTAAATAAATATCTTTGATGATTCATTTTAATCTTAATATTTCCGTTGATAATGGTACACTTGTTGTCAATATTTTTATGAATGCAGGTACAGACTCTAAAAACAACAATTTAAGCCTATCAAAATTTGCACCAAATTAAATTAGGCCTATGTTTAGATTTTTTTAATTATTTGTAATTACAAATGATATTTGGGCATACAGTCTGATGAGTCCGACTCCGCTGCTCTCTAAATAGAAGAGCAGAATCTTGCTATTTCAATTACACCGTTAAATTTTTTCATGCACGAATCTCAACACATATTAGTGGTTGAGATTAGAATAGTAGAGCAACTGAGTCGGTTCTCTATTTGACAAATAAAACACTCTGAACTACTTTCTATTAAATACATTTGAGTAATTTCTTTCAAGTAATTATACAATTTAAAAAATACACATATTATTGTTTATCAAAATATTTGTTTTTTAAATAGTCGCATATTTAAAATTTAATATCCTTTAAAAATAATTTAAAAGTTCTAACCTATAATATAAGTTAGCTTTCAAGCGTGTATGGCTCTTCTTTTAAAGAAAAAGGAAAAAATTATGTTATTTACTATTATAAAAATCGGATATTCATATCTGTATCCATATCCGTTTAATATCTAATCCTTTGATCCGTATCCATACGAAAAATAAAAACGAATATGGATATGATTTTACCAATATCTGACCCGTTTGCACCCTGGTTTGCAGCGAGAGGTGTACAATAACTGCACGCGGTCACATTTATGGTCACTGCGGCCACATTTAATCCGCAATCAAAATTATAGATTGAGGAAGACCTTATGGGCATTAAACAGGCTTATATAACTTATATAAAGAATTTATTAGAAGGTATGGGTTTGTCGTATGTGAAATAATAAAAAAAAGAGGCAAGCAATGACTGACACCAAATTATGTACAGCAGACAGTAGTACAGGCAACACGCACCATTTCGTAATTAATTGTTCGTGTCTTGTGCCATTATTCTATTTCTATGGTTTGCTTCCATTAGTTTTCTCTTTTCAAGTCCTCTGTACACTGATCAGGACCTAACACATTTTTTTGTTCTCTTTTCCCAAAATAATGAAATATTATTATTTCCTACTTTTGTCAAAAATCAAAATTTCAGAAAAAAAAACTGGCTAAATGATCTTTTTTTTTAAAATGATATCCTTAAATTTTTGTAATAAAAAAATACATAACACAATATAACACAAGATAAGAACATTCTCCACTCTTTGATTTTACAAAAAGATACAATAAATAACTAAAATCAACAAAGTGTTGTGTCTATCAAAATCAAACTAAAAACATTATACATATTTTTTTTATTTAAATTTCTCCCTATGATTTTCTAATAAATTAAGTACAGAAATAATTTCATCTAAATTCTAAAGTAATCTTATTTAAAATTTATGTTCGAGCTCTTTAACTTTGTTGTATTATTAAAAGTGGCTTATGTAAAACAAACAAAGTATGAGTTACATATACTTGGTAATAAAATTTTCAAATCTTAGAGTGGCTTAGCACCTCCGCCATAACTATGGTTCGCTCCTGACGGTTACAATTGTTTGATCCGTATCAAGATTTGTACGCACTTGATACGCATGAATATTATATTTTTGTGTTAATCTTAATAATGATTGAACGATTATGACTGGACGCCATCCCCCCTCCCCCCCCCCCACCCACACACACACACACAAAATTTCCTTAACACATTGCATGTATATTATTTTGGCCAGATTAAATGTTTCATGAAAATGATTTTAACATTGAAATAATTTTGTTTCCGCCTCGTTCAGTGATGGATACACAATTCTAAATTATGTAGAAATTGTGTCTGTGAAAATTTCATCAATAATTAGACCTTGATAAATTAAAAAACAAACAAAAAATCATCACATTTTGTTGTCCAACAAATGACATATGTTTCCTTAATTGCTTTTACTGAAAAATACTAAATTTCTGATTGGAAAAAAA
The DNA here is from genome assembly GCA_024447775.1 of Carex cristatella. Lineage (NCBI taxonomy): Eukaryota > Viridiplantae > Streptophyta > Magnoliopsida > Poales > Cyperaceae > Carex > Carex cristatella. The sequence goes on from JAJHPF010000018.1 coordinate 5,746,745, forward strand.
CAAAAAACAAGTAGAAGTCAATCATACGAGATTCTCCGTTTTATCTGAATATTTTATTTTTTAAGCATTAATTAATCCAACATTAATTAAAATGGGTTCCACATCTCTTTTCCCATCTGTCTTCCATTTCCCTTTGCACCAACCCAGTATTCTCTGTTACATTTTCTGTGGCGGAGAACTTTGTTATACAATCAAGACAATCAGGCTTAATGCTTGTATCCTAAATCAAGGGTTCTATTTGGAAGTGGGTCCATTTGTCAGTGTTTAGCAACATAGTTATACTATAATAAACGAACAAAAAATCGTTAAATGGGCCACACAACTTTCCAAATGAATGAACTCCCTTTTGTAGGTTTCCAATATCCTTTATTAGCCAATTAGCCAATTAGCCTCCCAATTGCAGAGTTATGAAATAACTAAAATAAATCAAATTTAACTATTTTTTTAGAGATATTAATGTTTGATGTTGTTTTAGCAACTTACACATTAAAAGAAAACTTTCTATTTAATTTTATCACGCTACGCTGACAGAGATTAGAAATTTGTATATTCACAATATTCATAAAATATGTTATTCTTAGAAAATGAAGTCAGAAGAACACAGAAAAAATAACTATTTTTTTCAATATATAATTTTAATTTTTGACGAAATTTTTTTGAATCTCATTAGGTAATGGTAATTATGTTTTGTCTAAGCCAATATACATTTTTATAAAATTTATCATGAATATTTAGATTACTAATTTTAATTTGTTCCACTCAAGTTTACTAAATATGAGAAGGGTTCAAATGCACCATTATTTTGTGCTCCAATATGTTCCACATTATTTATCACAATTTTCAAAGTCCGAACAATCGATCTGAACCACTCAACATGATCTTCATAATAAAATATACTTGGAGATCAAATTTTATATTTTTTTTAAATTTTTTTTTATAAGTACAATATCACTTTATCGAATGGTCCAGAATATTCTTAAAACAGTGATTTTGTATCTATCTAAAAATATTCTAAAAAATATAAAATTTGATTTACAAGCATATTTTGTTATGAAAATCATATTGAGTAGTTTGAATCGATTGTTCGGACTTTAAAAACAGAGAAAAAAAATATGATACATATTGAAGCACAAAAATGATAGTGCATTTTGAACCTTCTTCAAATTCGAAATACATTGCATAAATTGGATGATTATTGTACGCGAGAAAATAACAGAGAACTTCTCGTTCGCTCTTTCTCTCAGGAAAAAATCGTTCTCCCTTTCTCTTTGGTAAATAATATATAGAGAATTACGAAGCCTCTCTCTCTCTCTATCGAAAGAAGAGAGCAGTAGCAGCAGCAGCACTGTCGGGCTTCTTTTTCTCCTACCTCACCTTCTTCTTCTTGTCCTTCAATCCATTTGTATACTCTCTACGCACGTGAAAAGGAGAGAAATAGAGATGTAATTTTTGCACTATTTCTGAGCTCTCATTCTCTCCTGTCCTCTTTTCAGACCTTGGGCTTCTACTATTTGGAAAGGCTGTAACCCTTTCCCCTTTCGATTCTTCTTTCCTGCTTTGCTTTTAAGCTAACGAATTGTCTGTATGTGTCTTTTTTCTTCTCTACTTTTCCTTTTTCTTCCTTTTCTTCTTTCTTACTGTAAGTGGTATATTTGTTGGTGATTTTAGTATCAAAAATAGAAAACCCAATTCGAGGTATACCACATTGTTCTCAAAAAGAGAAAACCCAATCAGGCATAAATGCTGGAATTTATTCTCAATTGCTTTTGTTCGAAGCAAAAAAATTTGTCCATGGCGAGAAAAAGGAAGCCTTTTTCAAAGTGTTATTTTAATGAATTTCTAGATTCTCTCCCTTTGACTCGTGAAGCTGCATGCATTTATAATCTATTGTGGGATTTCTGACTATTCCTTTTACTTATTCTAAAAAAAAATAACATATCTATTTTGCTTCGCACAGGTAGCATGGGGTGCGTTGCCTCTAAAGTAGAAGATGAAGAGGCAGTGAGGAGGTGCAAGGAGAGAAAGAAGCTAATTAAGCAGCTTCTGACATGTAGGGCCCACCTGGCAGCTGCCCATTTTGCGTACCTGAGATCCTTGCGCGACACAGGTTCAGCTCTTCGACAATTTGCTGAGGTAGAATCACCTGTGGACCCCACAAAAACCCCACCTTCACACCTCCTGGCACCACGTTCGCCACCCTCTTTACCCCCTTCACCTCCGCCTCCCCCACAATTTAGCCCAATTGTACTCAAATTCAATCGACAAATGCCGGACAATTGCACCCGAGATAACTACAGTGAGATAGATAGTGAGACGGAGAGTTGCGTTACGCCTCGTCCGCCGCCGCCGCCTCCTGGAGTGGATTGGAAACTATGCGACCCGTTTGATTCTCCCGTAACCCTAAATTCCTCATCTGTTTTGTTGAAAAGCAGTACTTTGATCAATTGTAGTAAAAAGGATTTGGATGATGAATATTGGGATGAGACAAACACAGATTTTGAAGAGGATGAAAAGGTGGATAGATTTGCAAGCGAGATGAGGAAGGAGAAGGTTTTAGGGACAGAATCGAGGGAGGATAACATTTCTCAGGCCAGCTGGCAGACAAAGGAGTCTGATGGGGAACCAATGGTGTTGTGGAGGAATAAAAAGAGTTTGATAGAAATTGTGAAGGAGATTGATGAGCATTTTCTAAAGGCTGCTGCAAGTGGCCATGATGTGGTGTCTTTTTTGGAGATGGATAGTGGCCGACTTCAGCATCGGGAAATTGATGGGAAGAAAGGTATGTTTATTTAAGAGAAAGAACTATACTACACATCTTAAATTCATAGGAGAAGAAAATTTTATCTTGCAATGACATGCAGCATTATTTAAAACTTCGCTTTGCATGGAGTGTTGGATCAAGATCTGCAGTTTATGCGGGTATATAAAAGTATCTACTGAAAGGGTGCCGTTTAGTTGCTTTCTAGTACTTTGCAGTTAACTTGATTAGTAATATAACCAAACAAATTGCAAACAATATAATGAATTATCTAGTATATTGGTATCATGCCACGTGTGTTATTCATCTGTATTATCACCTTCTGATGGATTATGAAAATAAGTGATTTTTTTTACTCAATGTATGTCATATCAGCTGCATGTTTTATAATTTTAAGGTTAAATGCACATCGTTGTTTTTAACAAAGACAAATTTTGATCTTGCAGGGAAAAAATTGAAGTCAGCAAAAGTGTTTAGTACGCTATCTTTTAACCGTTCTTTCAAATTTGCACCAGCTAATAGCATCGACAAATCTTTCCGGAATTCAAACTCTAATAGTTACAGCCATGGAAATACTTTATACAAGATCCTTGAAGAGGAGCAAAGACTATACAAACTAGTCATGGTAAACCATAACATTTCACAGTTACCGAAGTATATAATTTTCCTTTTATCTGAAACTTTAGCTCAATAAAGAATTAATTGTGCAAAAAAACCTTGACTACGATCCCCATCGTAGCCCAAATTAACCTCCATTTACCCAATGCGAACAAATAATAAATCTCTCTCGACAACATTGGAATGTTAGCAAAAAAATTGGCCTATAGTTAATTATTTCACAAGTACCCAAAGTACCCCCTTGACCAATCAAATGTGCAATGTGTTGTAGGATGAAGAGCAGACCAAATTTTCGTACCAAAAATTTTACTCAGAACTGCAGAAGCTTGAGGTAGGAAATCATGATTTGGTCCAAGCTGAGAAAATGAGAGAGAAAATCGACGAACTACAGATCCGTAAAGTTTCTTTGCAAGAGGCGGTGAACGAGACCTCTATGTCAATTGTGGTGCTAAGAGATGAGGAATTGTTTCCTCAATTGATCGAGCTCTCTGCTGGGTATATTTGAGATTTATAAGATAATTTTCTGTAAATTTTATCATAGTGAAGACTATATTGTACCAGTCACTTATTTGCAATTGTCCCCAAGTTTCATCCAATTATGCCCCAATTAGACCCAAATTGTAACCCTAATTTTGCAACAGATACAGACTAAATCCAAGTTAGCCTTAACTAATTTGGATTGTGCAATTTATCCTTAATCTAGCCAAATGTGGCCTCATTTTTTGATAGATCATATTACATAGCCAACTTGGCCTCAACTCATTGTTTCTTTTTCATATCCAAGTCTTGCGCACATGTGGAGAGAGATGTGTGAGTGCCACCAGGTCCAAACCCATGTGGCCCAAAAAGCACTTCTCCTTGAAAACCGTCCAGGAAGTGACCCGACAACTGACCCGCACCGTGAGGCTGCACGTCAGCTTGAAACGGAGGTTGCCAACTGGCATCTCTCCTTCTCCAACCTTGTTTCTACTCAGAGAGCATACATTCAAACACTTTACAAGTGGGTACAACTCAATGATGGTTTGCCAGACCCGGTTGGGTTCATGAGTCCTGGCATTGGGTTCCGTGCTCTCTGCGAGGATCTGAATCGTGTGTTTGATCAGCTACCAGAGAAGGTACTGATTCCAAGAATTAATGAATAGTTGTGCTGTACCTGTTCCCAGTGATTCACAGCAGTTTTGGTGGCCAAACCCCGTTTTTCTCACCTTCCCACTGACTATCACACAAGAACACTCAAAAACCCACTCATCGTAACAGTAATAATTGGTGATACGTGTTCAATATTTTTACTGATTTTGTCCAAAATGGTACCAAAAGAAATTAAGGGCTGGCTAAATTTTTGAAAATAAACAAAACATGTTGAAAGCACAGAATATGTTAAAAAAATATATATGATTCTTGGGTTTTGGGTTTTGTATTTTTCTAATTAATAATTTTTATCTTTTATCTAATCAGCCAGCAGCAGACTCCATCAAGAACTTTTTATCTGTAATACATTCGGTAGTATTACAACAAGCTGAGGAAAGACGACTCAAGAAGAGATCTGACCTTTATGAGGCCAAGCTAGAGAAAAAGCTTGCCTCGCTCGGGCATAGTGACAAAGACGGTCCAGGTACAGCCATAGCGGGTCAGGATCCATTATTCAAGGAGGCAAAGCTTGAGTCTTTTAAGAAACGGGTCGAAGAAGAGAAAGTGAAGTATCTGAATTCGATCCAGGTGAGCAGAGCAATGACTGTAAACAACTTGCAAACGGGTTTGCCAAATGTGTTTCAGGGCTTAACAGGTTTTGCTAGAGTTTGTGTGCAAGCATTTGAAGGTATTAATGGGTCGGGTGGTGCTGCCATTGTTACCCCGTCATGAAGCATTCATCCCTTATGTAATAAATTGAATCTTGGCTGGTGTAATTGGTGATTCTTCTTTGGACTTGATTTGTAAATGGTTAATTTACAGTCAAAATTTTTTTTACCTACATGATATATTTGCCTTCTTACAATTTCATAATTGACAAGGTGATTAGTATTTCAGTCCCAACAACTCTGTAACTCACTGACAGCACTGAAAAAATTAGAAAGTAAAACAAAAGACTGGACACCTCCGGTAATTCTTCATGTGAGTCCGAACTGAATCTCTCTTCCTCCTTTTTTGATATAATTCGGAAAAAATATTTTTCTATAATATAGTCCTATATAAAAATAGTAAATGTGTAGAAAAAGAAAATCTAAAACTAGTAAATTTCACGGATAATATGAATATAAATGTGTACTATTGAAAAAGGAAATCTGTAAATAATACGAGTATCAGATGAATTGTACATAGCACCTTTTCAATTGATCAGTGACTGAGTAAAGTTTTTCGCAGATCCTTTTTTTCACCAATTACACCACCTTTTTTTTTCGCAGATCCGTTAATTACGGACGTCCTCGATAAAACACAAGCAAATGACAATAATTCCGTCTATCAAAGATGTGCTTGCTCGTCGATTTCCACAAAAGAAAATGCCGATTTTTTTATTAATTGAAATTAAATAAAAAAATATATCGTTTAAGATGAAAGGTTTGTAGAAAATTCGAAAAATGAATAGAACGGGTCAGTTTAACCCGTCTCACTTAATCCGTCCATCTAACCATCTAAACAAACAAAACAAATTAAGCAGCAAAAAAAAAAAAAAAATCATGGACAGGTTCAACCATCTGTCCAGTAAAAAAAAAAAAAGAATAGTTCAAGACGGGTTAAACCATCCCGTCTGGCACCAAAAAAAAAAACCACAGAATTTGCAAGACTTGTTCACTTCCGGGACTGAATAATCGGTAATCATCTTGTGATTTTTTCTTTTTTGGGTGCCAGACAGATTGGTTTAACCAGTTTCGGATTTTTTTTTTCTGCTTTGTTTAAATGTTTAGATAGACGGATTAAGTGAGACGGGATAAACCGACCCATTCTACTCATTTTTCATAGAGATTTTTTTTTTTATTTAATTTTGATTATTAAAAAAATCGGAAAGAAAATGGTGCTACTCAGGCTGAGTAACTCAGCTGAAGCAAGTAGCAAACACCAATGCCCAAGGGCTTTTACTGTAAAAAAAAAAGTAGCAAACACGAACTTTTATCTTCATATGAGAAGCACTCTGACAATCAGAGCATATAAGATTAAAAATCCAGTCAAAAGCAATATAGTTTTAACATTCCAATCTAATACTTGTATTTTGCTGAATCTTTTTCATTTTCTTGAGATGGTAGGTATCAAAAGTTGAAACCCCATAATATTATGAATCATTAACTATGTGAAGTGCATCGCTCCCTCATCAACATGTGGAAATGTTCTCAAGAAAGTACTTGCAACAGTTTTAAGGTTATACAGGTATTACAAAGTATACCTAAAGCCTATCACAAAAATCAAAACAAACTCGCAACCTTGATTCTAAGACACTATTTATACAAAGCGTTCACGAGCTTTTTGAAACATCATTTTTTAAAGATCTACCTCCTCATCGTACCAGGGCAAAACTCCCACTCAGTGAAGCCTTGTCAGTTCCTCAACTCTCTTACAGAGCTCCTCAACTTGGACCCCCATAGCCTTTGACACCTCCTCCATCTTCACCCGGTTTAAATCTAAGAATGACTCGATCAAATCCCCATCCAGAAAATTTCTCGCATCAGCCGTCTTTTTCTCATTGTAGAAACTCCTCCACTGCTCATGGCTTAGCCCACCAACTCCTTTGATCACCTTGACCAGATTCCCCTGCAACTTCTCAAGAAAAAGATACTGGTCATGAGGTAGAGATGCTACGATGCCAATGACACCATTGACAGTGCCAAAGATGACTGTGGGGATGATGGCGCCGGTGTCAGAGTCAGGAAGGCGCATGACAAGAGAGCCATGACGGAAACGGTTAACAAATTCACCGAGGTGGAACTCACCGAGGACCTCAAGCCGGCCCCTCTCCTCGTCAGTAGCAGCATCGCTGTTTTTGCGAACTGTGAAAAGGTTGAAGTTGTTCTCAGCGCCTAGGTACACGTCATCGTCAAGAATTTCAACAGCAGTCATCCAGTTCGCATTGTAGTCGCGAGCCAGCTCCTCTATTGCACCTTCCTCATGCTATTTAGCATAACATTTTGAAACAAGAAAACTAGCATTTAGCATTAAGAATAATATTTACTCAAAGACAGAAAAACACCAGTATGCACAGTTAATTACTAAATAACAGTATAGCCAGATCACTGAGAGTTGCAAAAGGAAACAAATTCCACAGGAAATAGCACCACAATGTACATTATATTTGTTAATGCCATACCAATTCCAATGCGAGGTTTCAGGAAAAATAACACCATATAATGCATTAGTGCATTTCAGGTGCTTTCACTTGTTTCATGATGTGTTGGTATTCAAAAAGGGAGACTGCAGATACACTCAAATGATACCAAAACTACTGATTAAGATGTAAATGGGTTTAGATTTGTAATGAACTTCCATAAATACAGCCCCATACCTTATAAACCAACAATGAAATAGACTTCATCAAATCTCCAACAACAATGAAATCGCCACGGGTCTGAACATACAATGCTAATATGTGGCCGTGGTGTCCACATTCAGACTGCAGCTCATGAGACCCATCTTCTCTGGGAGCCCACTTATACAGCTGGATTTTCTGGTTTATGGCTGCGAGCAATTTCCCATTGAACGAATTCAGAGAGTAGACAGCACCTTTGGTTTCTTTTTCAGCAAGCAGTTGTAGCTTTCCATCTTCTACAGCAAATATCAAAATGCGTCCCTACAGAAGTTGATTGCATGTAAGATAGTTTGCCCGTATCCATTCCAAGTCATTTAGCAAAATGGTCAGTTATAGTCCAGACCTTCATTGCTTGTATCAATTCGGAAATTCATTGTTAACATTTGCCTTCTTTTGTAGGGTGCCACGTAAGACAGATTTTGGCCAGTACAACATCCAGGGTATAGGTGGACAATTTACTAAACAACAATGGATATCTTAAAGGTTTCACCTAAAAACCTCACAATGTTGTCAACTATCAAGTATAAGCCTTGCTTGCCTTTGTAGCAAAGTGCATTTTTTATACACTCCATCTCTCCAACCACATTTTTTATACACCCCTTAGAATCACACTGAAATAACAAACTGGAACCTGTTAAAGAAAAAATTGGAAGCGAAGTACCCAGATAATGTTTTCATAGTGTACGAGGTGTGCCTTTTTCCCTGTAGTAAATTAAAGTAGCACAATATATGGATATCACATCAAAACTAATCACCTTGGTTGGTTCATTTTCTTCTGGGAGTACATACGCCGTGCCGATACAGTAGTACACATTGCTGTCCTCGGCGAAAGAACAGCTAAGAACAGAGCAAGCATATTCATATGCATCAAGCCCATAGGTTGAGATTATGTCAAATGACTGGTCATCTAACAACCGAACAAAATGCATCTCCGTATCTTCAGTGCTTGCTGGCCGCAACGAGCAGATCGCAAAGGTGCGAGATTTTTCCTGGTGGCAGATTCGCCGTGCATGCTCCCCAAGCGGAATCGTGCGTATATGGAGCTTTTGAATGTCGTCTATGGTGCCAATCGACAGCTCTCCTTCTTTTGCTATTGCCAAGCTGATGTTGTTGAACCAAATAAGAAATTAATTAGAACTTTGTGAAATTTGCAAGGAAGCCCTTACAATTACAAAATTTAAGCCTCTTACAACTCGATCCCCAGCGCTACTTTTCCAACTAAGTAGCACAACTGACACCATGAGAATATAAAAACAGAATATAGTGCTCTCACTGTTATGTGCTCTTGAAAATACAGAGGCAGTATATTTAGCAACAATTTTAGTCATACTTTTCCACAAAAATTCTTCCATTTCTCTCGAAGTACTAACTGAATTAAATACCAGCTAATGTAATGCACTTAAAATCAGTGCAAGGACTTTGCAAGTAACAAAAGTGCAGCGGCTTTCTGCAAATTTCTTGTTAACTTGGGGGCTTTCTGGACATGTTGGTACTGTGTTAAAGTATATACCTGTCAGGGAAAGCAGCCGTGTTAAAAGGGCACATGTGGCTGACTTCCTTGAGATTGACATTGCTATAAAGTATTTTCTTGTTGCTGCTATAAATGACAGTTGGACGATCTGATGCAGCAAAAACATGTGTTGTATCTTTCGAGGAGAAGGTACGGAGGCTGATAGGCTGTGTACCAAGAGAAACCTTCTTTCTATCAGCCAATGCACCAGTGCTGGTGTTCAGTTGGAAGCTAAACAGGTGACCATCTCCAAGTGCACATAGCAAATATGGTATCTGGATCCAAAAGGAACGCAAGTATATTAGTAGACATGTGATTACATTACAAGGTAATATACCCAAACAAAAATAAGGATAAGCCCATAATTCATATAAAATTGGTTTCTTCCTTTGAGAGTTGGGAGGAAAATCCAGGTAACTTCATTACTTTGCTAAGAGGATAATACCTTGTTACAAATTGAGAACAAGGGCACACCAAGGCAGAAGGCCCATATTACAAGAACATACCAGCCCTGACTGATACTGATTTGTTGATAGTGTACCTTCATTGACAAACTTCTATGTACTTGGTTTGCTTTGTTTCAGGAAATTGAATGCAGGTGTTTATATTACTTTGTTTCCATGTATTTTTTATTTTTTTTATAAGACCCAAGATACCAAAGGCATTCAGTAAACCCAGTCTCTATGACCATTTACAAGAACCAATAAGCACACAATACAACAAAGCAGGGGACAGAAATGCCATTCATCAGGGGAGGAGAGAAAGGGGATAGGAAAACATACCCCTTCAAAGGCACACAGAAGAACAGAACGAGGGATGATCTCTCCACCTAAACTCTCTTTTTTCAATGACTCAAGCCCAGGGAGAGAGAAAATTCTGACACTTATATCAGTCCACATGCCAACTGCTGCTATAGAGCTATGAATTGACTTTTCACCAATCGGGTTTATGTCAATGCAGGATATCTCGTACTCAAGCTGGATGTGCTTCACTTCAACTAATTTTGATTGCCTGACTTCAATGTATACAAGATTACCCCCACCAGTTGCTAGTAAAACCTACAAGTTTGCAAGAAAATAAGAAATTACAGATAAAAAGTTAATGCACTTTTGAATCAAATATCATAGATTTGAATTTTGAATTGTCACATTAACATCTGCCAAATTAAAAGGATTAGAAAATATCAACTAACAGCCAAATGATCTGGGAACAGACTACAAACTAAAGTGAGCAGGACCATGCCAATCAGTACCAACTTGAACTAGGTGTTATGCTAATACTTGGGAAGGGAAAATCATCACAAACATCAAGTGTTCTGTGGTGTTAGGTACTTCTAAGCATGATGCTTAGTTTTGGTATTATGACTTGATTAAGTCTAATGCATTAGTCAGCTCCAATGACAGGACATAAGATACTATACATTATACAACAAAAGGCATCTTTTCTATTCACCATGAAAGATTATTTACCTGAGAAGAATTAGCTGTTGCAACATTTACAGAGAAACCAGCTGGTGCATTCCACTGATCAAGCAACTCACGGGAAGTAGAGCTCACTAATCGTACTGCATTGCTAGTAACCTACTCATAACAAAAAAATAATGATTAACATAAATATCGCATAGCACAACTCAAAATCAATCTCACACTATGCTACCAGAGAGTTTACCAACCTACACCACTATGTTCCTGTAGTTTCTGGTTTCTCTACTTTCAAATCACAGCAGTGATTTCTCACTTGTGTTTCTTAATATATTTTGGATGAGGTAGCCTAAAATAAGTTAAATTTACTGAATATTTCATAATTTCTTCATATTGACAATACCATTACGATTTCTTCCATTGCCTATTTTTAATGTTCTATTTATGTTTCTGCTAGAAAAATAACACCAAATTAAAGATACTGGTAACTGGTCTTGTTATAAAATGGCGAAGAAAAATAGTCAAATTATGACCTGAAAATTTATCAATTTTACAACCTGCTTTGACAAAACAATACGAAATAGAAAAGAGCCAAGTTGCTTCAAACCTGGACAAGTTGGTCATTGATGGCATTCTGGCAGTAGAGAGTCTGAGTCTGTGCATCAAACCCTTCGATCTCAGTCTCCTCCAGCTCATCTTCCATATTCATTGCGAGAAAGCGTGTCTCAGTAATGAAGCTCACGACCAAGAAAGTGTCATATGGGTCATGAGTAGATGATTTTAGAGACCACAACCCCTTTATCCCTTCAAGCTCTACAGCTGCCTGGTTTTTCGTACGTGAAACATTTTTTTTAGAATGATATACTAGTCAATAAATTTCATAAGCAAACTTCCAAATATATCCAATATATCATGCCCATTGATGACAATGACCAGCAACACTTTTTTTATTCACTCTTAATGTAAATATACTTCCAGAGTTTCAGCAGGAGGTAGGGGCAAGTGTTTTTTATGCTTGCTCTTTTTTACTTTGTTTAGCAGTAAAGATATTTTCAGTTTTTATGAGTAGCCACCAAATTACCTCTTTCTAAAACCCCCAATCTACGATTTATGATTAGCAGTACCTGTTCATTGATCCCTATACCATTCCGCACAACACGAAGAGAGCCATCCTTGTAAGCTCCAGAGCAAGTGACGACTTGTCCTTGTCCTTGTCTCTCCAGATCGACAACACAGAAATCAGTGATGGGGCCCAGATTGACATACCTTTCTAGCACCTCGACATAAGAACCTTTTGTATCCGGTTGGAGATTCAATTTTATTAACTGTCATGTGAGAAACGGTATAGAGAAAGAGAGAGATGTCTCAGTTCCTGGCTGCCAGTTTATAACACAAACAAAGAACATGGAAAATAATAGTGATTGTACAGGGTATGGCTTTTACATGATAAACGTTGTTTTATACATGACGTTTTTAACTTAATTTATGTTCATATGTACAAACTTATTTTTTTCGCTTCTTTTTCCAATTTCGTAGTTTTTTACATTTCTTCAAATTGCTAATGCTGAAACTAAAAGGTGCCCTGTACCACTAGGTGCAGTTACCAGTACTAACAAGTCAGCACAGTAATCCTCAAAATGTATACTTTTGGTAAGGCAATAACCATCAAGCTAGGTATATTACTGCAAATGATATTTGACCAATGGATGACAAGCAAAGATAATGTATCACGTTAAAAAAAACAAAAACCTGAGAATCCCCATAGCTTGAACCAACATAAACAACGGCATTGTCAAGATAGGAAATAGTTGATGCTACTGATGTCTCCCCGAGATTCTCAATTTTAAGTCCAGTCACCCTTTTGTAAGTGAGAAAATGCAAAACAAGATGAGAAACTTATCTATATCATTCTAAACTATTAATGAAGTCAGTCATCTCATTATAAATGCATACCTTTCTTTCTCATGGATGATTACAAGCAAATGGAGAAGTCCAGTATGGTCACTGAGCAAGTACCTAGAACCATCTAAATCAACTCTCCCATATGCTCTTATAATTGACTGCACAGAACCAAAATGAAAGAGCAAATATCAGAACTTAGCCAAGTATCAAATACAAATTAGCTAGCTGAAGTCAGATTTGGAATGCACATTAAATAAAAGCCCTACTTTCTTAAGAATTCCATTATGACTTGGGTTCATTTTATCCTAATCCATCCACAAAGCATAATTTTTGTTTGATACAAGTAAAGCCAACTCTAGGTCTTAAGATCAAATAATTACCCAACTAAACATATATCTAAATGAGAGGGTACAAATAAGAGTACGTACTGGTCTTATTGGTATAGCTTTAAAAGCAGAAGCACTACAATAAACAATTGTCTCCTCCCCGATAATGATCACACCTCCCAAAGGCAGAGGTACAGGTATAAGCAAACCAGCCCCATTATCAAGGTTGCTTTGAGACCATGGCCCCTCCCCAAAATCTTTATCCTTCAAGGAGACCTCGTATGTCTTCACATGGCGGGCATCTTTGTTGTCCTAAAATGGCAAAAAAAGGAGTGTTAGATTCAAAGAAGAAAGTAACACCAGCATAACTTAGCAGGGGCAGAGATACATAGATACAATGGGGGTCAATCGACCCCCATTTTTTTTTTCAAAAAGCAGCAGTTATATATGTTTTTCTTATATATTTTATGGTAAAATGCTCTGGGTACTACAAAATGACCCCCATATTTTTTGTGAAAAGTTTATATTATTGACCCCCATTATTTTTTTCAAAGAAAGTTATTGCACACTGTATAATTTGGGGAACTCTAGCATTTCATATTATTTTTCTCCAACAGTTAGCATTTCACGTGTGACTCTCCATTTCTCCCACTCTCAATCTCTCTCCCAGACTAAGAATTACCCCAAAAATTGACCCCCATTAACCAAATTTCTGCCTCCGCTCACTTAGGAAGCATTTTACTTTTTCGACGTGTCAAATGCATTGGGAGTTTGATTTTGTATCCATTCAAAACTCACAATTTCCTTGGATACCCTTTTATAAGGAAGGTACCAAGCATAACCCTGAAAAACAAACACATGCCATGTATGCCCCTACATGTAGTTCATACTAAGTCTCAACCAGAAAAAAAAAATGCCCAAACTCCCTCACACTTTACTCTCCGTTGCTAGAAAATAGAACAAAAGCTAGGATAGTTCGCACATTTTCTTTTGAGCACAGTTAAAGAAGAACCAATACAATGTGATAACTTGTGTTGAATGCACGACATATTTCTAATTTAATGATGGCACACATGACAATTTAAGGTCGACAAAGTTGCTGGCATATTGTAGTTTTTGACATACATCAATCTCCTGAGACTAAACCTGTATAAAATTAGCCATAAAAGTATCTGTACCTGGTAAAGAACCCCAATGGTAGGTTTTGAGCAACCATAAAGAAATTTTATGTCCAAAACTTGGAGCTCCTCAAGCCTAAAAAGTAGAAAAGACATGCAGGCAAAAATTTGTAATTACAAAGCATTTCTCATAACAAAGCTTGAATCAGTTAGGTGTTGCAGTACCTGATGTTAAATGCTTCCTTAAGTTGTCCTTTATTGTCAAATGGAATAACCTGAAAAACAATAACAGAAAATTTAGCATTCAGCATCAAAGCAAATTATTTAATAACAAAAAATAAAATATAATGAACTTGAGTTGAAATAGTAATTTCATAATTACCTTGAACAAGCCATCATACAAATGGAGTCCGATAAGCCGACAGTCAGGATCAATAATCCCAATCTATAAAACAAATATGAAACTGTGATTCAATAAAAAAAAAAAATAATCTAATTTTTTTAAATATCCAAAATTCTATACAAAACCAGAAAGAAAATATATAAGGATTCATACTACCTGGCCATTATCTGTGGGCCGACCTATTCGATCAGAAACATCACCCATGGCTCTGTATTTTAGTAAATACTCCCATCAAGTGCCGATACATTAGGAATAACATGCTAAATATAAACTGCAATAATGAAAAAGAAAATTTCTCTGACCTTGTGATAAGATCTGACGACTCTGCATCCCACTGAAGCACACAAAACTTGTACCTTTGTGTAGCAATGAAAAGAAAGTCTTGAGCTTCATTCTAGAGAGTGAGAGAGAGAGAGATTAGGGGAGGATAAAATACGACAATAAGTTTTGAATAATTGTTAACATTTGCTGAAAAATGAGAGAGTGCACATGAGGACGAAAGAGCTCCAATGTTGCAATCCTTCCATAAATTGGCACATCCAACATGGGCTGAAATTAAATACAATATTTATGAACTTGTATGATAAAAAAAACAGGCGATAAAAGAAATATCATCAACAATAGGTACATAATCAATATATTTCCTCCAAAGATTATAAGTTGATCAATAAAACTGACAAAAGCTACATCTAATAACCAGACTAAGGGCTTTGAGTCTAATACGGACTTAAGATACAAGAACCTTCCCAATTATCCCCCATTAAAACCATCACAGTATTTTCATACTGCAAAATCATATTATGAAAGCTGCATAGATACCAAGCACATCCTGGCTTAGTGCTTAAATAAAGTATTTTTGTATGGTGAACCTTTAAAAAAAAAATGTATTGTGTATGGTGAGACTTGATCGAGGATTTAAAAATCCCAACTTGTCAAGAGAAAGGTACTGACCTGAAGGCCATGAGGTGTAAGCAAATGGATCTCGATGCGAGTGCATTTGCTGCAAGAAATAACAGAAATTCAGACAAGAAAATATTAAGAAGAAGTGTGGTAACAAAAAACAGACCTCTTTTCCAATGTTATAAAGTAAGGTTGTATCAAGTAAAAGGCAACATGTAATACATAACACATGAACTTCCAGTTCATCTTTGCATATGTTCAGACAGTTAATTCATATTAAGTTAACCAAAAAAGTTCGTTCTTATTATCATTAGCAATGCTTTCAGGAAGGTACATAAAATGAGCCCTCTAGTGCAAACAGCACCATCTCAATAGTTCATCTAAATACATCAAAGTCCAGTGAAAAAAGATAGGTAAGAGCTTTTGACCAATTAAACATGTATTGAAAGAAACTTAAATTGCAATGCCAGAGAGCCACAGATTTCATCACTAGTCTAATTAGGAAAAAAAAAAAAACTGAGAAAGCAATAGTCTAAGAACATACATACAGAGACAAAAGGATTATACAAGAGAAAGCCAACTCATAGCAAGAAGATAAATTGGTAATGCAAAAACATAGAACTAATAAAAAAAACACACAACTGGCATCCTACACAGTTCCAGTAAATGCAAGTTTTCAAAATACATGCAATGTTAAAAAAAAAAAAAAAAAAGAGGAGCTTCCCCCAATTCACTGGAAATCAGGAGTGCAATTGCAAATCCAGATATACATTTATTCCCACTTAACAGCCCGAAGGAACAGTGTTATCCAGATCCAGAAACCCTAAACGTAAATTAGTAAAGGAAAATAGCTTTATTTGCAAAACATACGCGATGATGAGGTTAAGCTGGTTGGGGGCGGTGAAGTTACCGACGCAGGAGTGCGTCACGTTTGTGGGCTTATGCGCCGTGACCACGTAGTTCCAGACGCTCATCTTTGCGCCTTCTCTCTCGGAGAATCGAAACCCTAACTAACTCTTCGAGGAGAAACAAGAGAGACAGATGGAGGGAAGCCCTGAAAGCACTGGAAAATATAGAGAGGGAAGGGTTTCTCTGCTCTGGAGAATTAGAGAGAGGGCTGTGAACCAAAACCAGTTCTACTGAATAGTTGGGAGTCGATTATACTCACTGATCATTGGGCCCCACTATGATGGTCTAAAAGAACAGGTGTTTGTGAACTTTATAATGACATGAGAGCTGTTTTGAGAACCAAGATGGCACAGATGGGCTAGGTTTACCCAGTCACTAGTTTAATTGGGCCAGGCCTTATCTGCTTATCTTAATTGGGTTGTAACAATTAGGCACAAATGAATGTAGTAGGGACTAAATATTTAAAATATTGAAAAATAAAGGA
The DNA here is from genome assembly GCA_024447775.1 of Carex cristatella. Taxonomy (NCBI): domain Eukaryota; kingdom Viridiplantae; phylum Streptophyta; class Magnoliopsida; order Poales; family Cyperaceae; genus Carex; species Carex cristatella. The sequence goes on from JAJHPF010000018.1 coordinate 5,763,604, forward strand.
CCATCCATCTTGGCCCAATTGTAAATATACAGGCGTCGTTGTCATGGTTGATAGTCATTCAACCGAAATTTTTATTAATAATAATAAGAAAATAAATAAATAAATAAATATCGGTTTGGGGAAGGTTTTGCAAAGAATTTGAAAAGTAGGAAAAACGTGATTGCTTATAACGTTCTCTGGACATTAGACCACAACGGCCTCAACGGCCTGATTAGAAAAATTAGATTACCGCTAATTAACGCGTTTAAAAAAAAATATGGTCATTATGGACAATAACGGCCAACTAAAGTGTTTTTTTCGATCATACCGTTATAGAACTGAAGTAAGAAAAAAAATATAGCTGACTGTTATCGTCCACAACGGCCAGCTACAATGTTTTTTTAGTTAATTAGTGAATATTCAATCAGATTAATTGGTCGTTATAGTTTATAACGCCCAGCTACGTACAGTATCCTGGACGTTATAAACTATAACGTTTTTCTTAAATTTCGAAATTTATCGAAATCACTCCTGATCATTGTAGTTATTTTTATTTTATTTTTTCTATTAATAAAAAAAAATCGGTCCAATACATAGCTAGCTGCACATGGTTTAAGATCTTACTAACAAAACACATCCTTTAATTTGTTTTTCCTTTTTTGTAATTTTTCTTAATTTTCAGTATGTCAGTAACTTTGGCTGATGCATGCTCTCCAGACTGATAATTACTTATGCATAATTAGCACACGATACCAGCATATTATGAAGGATCTAATTTCCAATCTACTAGTGTGAATTCGGATCAGAATCTGCTCCTTTTCTTTAGAAAAGGAGCACTCTTCTATTTTTAAATCCGGATCGTTCAAAATTCATCGTACGGTCTCGATTAAATCTGAATTATTTTAATAAATTAAATTGATTTGAAAATGAAAAGTAATCGAGACCGTATGATGAATTTTAAACGATCTGAATTTGAAAATAGGAGGGTGCTCCTTTTCTTTAGAAAAGGAGCAGATTCTGATCCTGTGAATTCATATCTTACGAAGAGAGGGAGAGAGAGAGGGGCTTGAGTGGCAGTCAATCGGTGGGGCTAAAATGCAAAGCTTTTGGTGGGATCAGCCAAAGATATGACATAAATAGAGGAATGAGTAGAACTAGATATATTAGATAAGAGAAAAATAAAAGAAAGGTAGATGCCCATACTGTCAATTTGGCAATATGGTGCTTTGATAGTTTGATACCTCTACTTGGGAATTATTTTGTTGAAGCCAAAGAAAAAAACACTAGTATTATTATTATTCGTGTATTACGCAAGATGGGACTAGAAAAGTAAAGTGCATGTGAGAGAGGCGTCACAAATTCACAACCCAATAATAGCTTGAGGAAAAGGGTGTGGTCTTTATTGAAAGTCTAGCTTTACAAAGGTTGAATATATATATGAGTAGCACTAGCGTGCTCCTAAGTTCACCAAATCTCTTGTGAACTTGACTCTAAAATATATCGAATCGACTTTAAACAATAAATTCAAACCGTTGAAATCCTTCTACCTAATGAGTGATGCGTTTACATGTGAAAATTTTAAAGTTTTGAATTAATTTAATATAGAGTCAAGTGGTCAAAAGTTTAAAGTTTATAAATTAATTTTAATGCATTCATTTTTTGGACTTCTTTGACCACTTGACACTATATTAAACTAATTCGAAATTTTAAAATTTTTACATGTAGACGCATCAATCATTAGGCAGAAGGATTTCAACAGTTTGGATTCATCGTTTAAAGTCGATTCGATATATTTTAGAGTCAAGTTCACAAGAGGTTGGATGAACTTAGGAGCACCCTAGTTCTACTCATATATATATATAAGAGAGAGAGTAAATCTAGCGTGTGACGTACTCACCAAGAGGGTTTGGTGAGCACAACTCCAAAAATACATCGGATCGGCTTCAAATGACGAATCCAAACCGTTGAAATCCATGTACTTCGTAAGTGATGCATGTATATGCAAAATTTTGGAAGTTTCGAATTCTTTTGCTACGAGCTCAAGAGGTCAAAGTAATGATGAAAAATGAATATATAAAACAACTAATATAATAATTTATTAAAAGATTCATTACTTTGACCGCTTGACCTCGTAGCAAATGAATTCGAAACTTCCAAAATTTTGCATGTACATACATCACTCACGAAGTACATGGATTTCAACGGTTTGGATTCGTCATTTGAAGCCAATCCGATGTATTTTTGGAGTTGTGCTCACCAAACCCTCTTAGTGAGCACGTCACACCCTAGATTTACTATATATATATATATATATAGAGAGAGAGAGAGAGAGAGAGTTGGGCTATTATGCATTGCAATATATATAGGCCCTCTCGTACATTGCACTATAAATCGTTGCATTCAAAGTCCAAACAGCCGATCCAAACCGTTCAATTTGTTATCTATATTAGTATGTGTTTGGAGACCAAATTTTACATTTTTTGAAAAAAATTTACTATTTTTTTAGATTTATTGAAAATCGTTGTTTTTTATGGTCCAGATTTGTCTGAAAAATAGCGATTTTCAATAAATCTAAAAAATAGTAAAAATTTTCCAAAAAATATAAAATTTGGTCTCCAAACACATATTAATATGGAGAATAAGTTGAACTATTTGGATCGGCTGTTTTGACTTTGAATCCGACGATTTATAATCTGATGTACAAGGGGACCTATACATTGCAATGTACCGTTGCCCATCTCTCTCTCTCTCTATATATATAGAGAGAGAGAGAGAGTAAGCTCAAAACGTTTGTTCCTAGTCTCCGAAACAAATGATTCGGTTTTTTTATTTTCAAAATCCAAACAATCGATCCAAACCGTTATATGTTCAACTTGTATTAAAATGTGCTTGGAGACCAAATTTTACATTTTTTGAAATTTTTTTACTATTCATTAAGATGGTTTGAAAGTTGTTTTTCTTCAATGGTGCAAAAGTTTAATAAAATCAGTGATTTTCAAACCATCTTAATAAATAGTAAAAAAAATTCTCAAAAAATGTAAAATTTGGTCTCCAAACACATTTTTAATATAGATTGAACATCTATAAGTAATGATTTGGATCGACTATTTGGACTTTGAAATTTAGACCAACTGAATCGTTTGTTCTGGAGGCTAAAAACAAACATTTTGAACTTAGCCATACTATCTATCTATCTATCTATCTATCTATATATTTTTAAAAATGGGGACATATATCACATGGGTGGGGATCCGAATGTGAATGCGTCAAACAAATTTCTGAAAATGTGTGGGGCTGTGTGGCAATGCTGACACAAATTATCCTTTCCTCTGAAAGGATCAATTCATTCTTGGATGTTAGCCAGAAAGAGAGAGGTCAGGTCACTCTGTTGCCTAATTTCTTTTGAATTCTAGCAAATATACTTTAGAGCCATTTACATCTGGTTGAAGCTAGGGATTTAAAAATTCAGGGCATGCCCAGATACGTTATGATTCGGGATGATTCTGTCATGGTACAGGTGTATCGGTTACGTACCGTGACTATTCACATGGCGTGACTACTTTTTGAAAATTTGACATGGCACGACACGCGAAATATCCAGTCACAGCACGGCACCGCGAGTCACATGTAATTAAAACTGTTAGATATTGATTGAAAGATAAATATTGAAAAAACTAACATAAATTATGAAAAAAAAAAAATAGTTATATTTGACTGGTCACGTTAGTCACATTTGGACACGTCACGTGTAATCATGACATGCCTTAGTCACTGTGTGACTAACGTACCGTGACCATCCTTTCAAATTTAATCACGACACGATCCGAAAGTATAAATCTGACTTGATCACAACACGACACATAATCAAAATCATAGTGTAACTAATCACAATGCGACACGTCACGTATTAAGAACCCTAGTTGAATCTGTTAAGACTTTAAACTATTTTCAATTAACAAAGCTACTTCAACATTTAATAGGACTTAGTCCTAACCCGGAACAATGTTACAAAACAATACTATTTTACCTTTTTAGGGTTTTACCAAATCATTTAAAACCCTTGCTAATTATGAGGCAACTGAGGACTACCTACCCAGTAGGGAATTCAGATCCAGTGAAGTAACTTAATTTTTTAGTTTTAAATCGGGACAGTCTGATTTGAATCCAAAACAATCTATTCGATCCAGTGTGCACACATTTTGAGAATGAATTTGAATCTCAAAACGATTGCAAACGACATATTCAAATCGGACGGTCGCGATCCAAAACTCCAAAATTGGGTTACTTTAGGGAATCTGGGCCCCCGAGTAGAAAGGTAAAAAAGCCGTGTCATAATAAGTATGTCAACCTCACAACATGGGACACACAAGCTGCAACACAGCATCACACATTATTATTAAAACCGTTAGATATAAATCAAATAGTAAATTTTAAATAAATTAATTTAAATTACAAAAAAATATTAAAAGTAAACAGGCGTGACAAATGCATAGAAATGACACATGTAATCACGTCGTAACTAACATGACTGTTGTCCAAATTTAATCACAACAATGCGCATAAAAATCTTATTTGACCACAACACATGACTCAAGTCACGTCATAACATAGCACGACACATATTTATATCCCTACCATAACGCAAACTAATTGGTGCATTCTATGCAATACCAACAGGAAGTATATTTTTTTTCTCAGCCACATCTGACGTTCATAGCAGGACAAGATGAGCAGAAAAACAATACAGAAGCTATGGAAAGAAAACAACAAAAATAAAAAGCAAGGTTGATTTTGGAAATAGGGAAAGATTAATTGCACGTTCTACATTCACAAGATTAGTAGAGATAAGTGCTAAAGGTATTACAACCAAGAAATATAAACCTAATAAGTAGGTAATTACTATATTTGACATGATTATTAGGCACAGAGCATCAACTTAGATTCAAACTTGCCTACCTAACTAAAATATCTGCCCGAGTGCCCGTCACTGAGGGACTCCATATGACACCGTGTTCTTTTTGTGCCCCTATTCCTAGAAATCTAGTGTCCCAACAGAAGCAATCCCACTGCTCAAGTTTTGTGTGTCATTTCGGCTGTTGTAACTGTCACAGGTTGCAAGTCTTTTTGTGGGTCCTGCTTGTAAGAGGTCGAGGCCTTGTCGGCCCATCTGCTGCACCTCTTGCGGCGACAATATCTTTATGCTCGACACATTGTTAACAAACTCCCTGCAATAAAATTGAACAGCAAAAATAATGGTTACAATTAAATTGAGGTCTTATATAAAATCCAGATAGATGATTATTTAGCTAACACGCTGAGTACTCATTCGTCAAGTCTCAGGGAGAAAAAACATTTTGATCATTTGATGAAAAGACCCAGAACAGATAAACCAATACAACCCAAATTCTCAGTGGTATCAACACGTGCGTGCAGAGAGAGAGAGAGGCTCTTCCAAGAATACAATCTAGTAGCAGGCTACATGTCTCGCAAACCAAATGAATCAACAGAGAACCAAAAGAGAGAAATCTAGAGAGAGAAAAGGGGTACTTACTGCCAGGGGTCGTCGCCGAGGAGGAGGACATCCTCCTCGCGGTCGACAAATACAAGCTGCCAGCCTGATCTCATCGGGTTCTCCAACACCCCGTCTTCCAGCCCAAACATTCTCCCCAACTCCCTCTTCAATTCGACATAATCACTAAATCGAGTTATGTCTAACGATCTCCCGTATGTTCCCGACTTGTACACCTACCATCAATTCATAAAATCATAACATGTTAGCTTGTGCTTGGTCTAGAAAAGTAAGTTGTTCTTTTCTTTCTTCTTAAAAAAAAGTAAAACAAACCTTAACAAATGTTCCATCCACTGGGTTGACTTGATCCATATTCTCGTGAGTGGATAAGAACCCTGATTCCTCCAAGCAACCCGTGCCAGCCAAAGCTTGGTTCAAAGTGAAGTCATCTTGTGTGGAACTCAAGAAGTCACAAGTTGAGAATGGCACATGATTTGGGTCAATACTATCGTCATGGTTTATACCATTTCTCAGACTTGTCAGAGCACTTTCTCCCAATAGAGAAGATGAGTTTATGTTAGTTCCGAAAGAACTGTTGTTTTGTTGGTCCATGGATGGAAGCACTGATTCCAAGGTGGTATCCAATTGCTCTATCGGGTTCATGGATGGATATCCAGACTCCAACGTAACCCGTTTCAATGACCAAGGGCTTGAAATGGGTACAGGTGTTGCCTTTGGCATCTCTTGAGAGAATACCGGTAGTGCATTCAAATGTGAGTCTGAATAATTTTGGGTCTCAGCAAATGTTGGTAGCATGCCTGAAATGGGAGGTTTCTGGTCAAGCTCTTGCTCTCGTGAGATTTGAGATTGCATGAACTGAATTTGGTTTTGTAAGTACGCTTGTGGCAGTTGCACTTGCGACACTATATGGCTCGACAAAAATGGGCCCTGGCTATTATTACTTTGGTCCAGAGAATGTGACTGGAACTGAAGCATTGAAGGAGAGAGATGTTTTGCAGGACCTGGAGTTGCTGCAAGTGCTGCTGTGTTAATTGGTTGGTAACGGTCTGGTTGGAGGCCAAGCATTGAGCTGTCAAGCCGTGGCTGGATGTTATATGAAGGTAAGTTCATTCCTTGAAAATTAAGAGACTGGAAACCAGGGTTACCACAATCTCGAAGCCACATTAGTGGAGACGTGAAACCAAGGGCACTTTCGTCTTTTCCACCTACAAAATACAAATATGAAAGCTAAGCAGCTAGAAATGAAGAACAAAACATAGAGCAAGCGGTCAAGAGAGAGATATTGGGGCCATATACCACTGGTAAACTACCTGATACTGAGGTATGTTGCATACATGCAAATGGTGGAGCAAATGCTCATTTACTTCTGTTGTCTTCGAAAAACCACAAATTAAGTACAAAAATATACTAATATAGAATATTATAGGATACCAAGGAAAGAAGGCAATCCAGGGGGCCAGGGGCGTTTTAGTCGAAGGGAAAAAGGTGAAGGGTACATTGGGAATGTTGTCAGAGGTTCAATTTCCCAAAGGGACACTCTTGGCTGCCTCTCACCAGCCGTTGATTCATCCCATCCAACCTGTGTTGAAGAAATAAATATAATACACGTATGTTATTAAGTATACATCCCAAAACTCAAGAAATTCAAAATAATTTGATAAGAAACAATAGATTACTTATTATAATTATACAAGTATCATAATCTTATCTATTATCAGTACGTACTACAAAAGAATAAGTACCTTAACGGAACGCCAATGTGAGTTGGGCCAACGGACAGGGTCAAGGTCGCTTATCCCTGTAATTGTGCCCATGTATCTACAAAAATTTAATAACATGTAAAAGTATAGATATTCTAAAAAATGACATCACCTGTGAATGTATAAATAAAGATGAAGAAACTTTAAAGACATACCGGCGAACACTCGACTCCTCAGTCTCAAAAAGCATCCGAAACCGCATTCCAACAGAGATACGGGTATGGTATACTGCCTTGACATACTTTGCAAGAGGTATCACAAATTCACATGGGCTAGCCCTGTTGGTAATAAACTTCAGTATCAATCAAAATAAAATGTTTGAGGCATTGCTCAGAAAATAACAAATATTGGAAATGAATCAGGGGAACATTTTTGTGGCATTAAACTCAACTAAATCATATTTGACGTCTCCCGGACACCAACATACATCAGAGTTTGTATTCATGCACACCCGTTAGATAGTGTGAGACAAAGGAATGTTCTTTTACTGTTAACAAGTTTGTGCATCAACCTAGCAAGCTCTTCTTTTGGAAAACAAATCTGAAGTGAAGTTGGGAATTGGTCTCACAGTTTTGACGAACTTGTTTAGGTTAAACCTTTTTTATTTTATAATATAGTAACCAAAGAATTTGGATAGTAGGGCATTTGTTCTGATGGTTGACAACTGTTGCAAAATATGAAAAATATCGATTCTCTGAAAATAATATGGTATCTTTGCATAATATGTGCGAACCAAAGACATAAAAAACAGTGATATCCTTGGTTAAGACTGTGGTACCAACCTAGGGTTGTAGAAGATGGTGAACCGACTATTTGTAGCAGCTGCATGAGCTGCAGCAGCAAGTAATCCAATATGCATACTGTCACTTGACAAAACAGAAGAAGGCATCACAGTCTGTGGCCGATTTGCACGCCTAATCCCCAGTAGAAGCTGATTATTGTCGTTCCTATGCAAATAAAGGAAAGCTTATACATTAGCTAACGGCAATTAAATTCTGATTATCATCGACAGCCCTTTGTGGGGAAAAAAATATTCCACACTAAATTATACAAAACTTCACAGATTTACTATTGCTCCCACGAGAAAAATCATATATCTTCCCCACCCTTCCATTTTAAAAATTAAACCAACCCCCCGCCCCCCCCCCCCAATATGTACTTCCCACAAAATAACGGAACTCCACCTAGAGCACCTCCAGGGTCCAAGGTAGGGTCCATGGAATGTTTTTTTAGGTTCAACTCAATATATATATAAAAAAAAAAAACTCAATGAGGTACTACCAGATAAAAAGCACAGAATCTCCAGCAACAAGTCTTTTTGCACTCACAAACACACTCCAACCAGTTGTCAGGAGGTGCCTCTTTGGCTGACCTGCCTCAAACAATCAAATATAACAAGTCAGAAATGTAGTTCTCTATTTTTAAATACAATGTAGTATTATGGTTAGCCAGCAGTAACAACCAGGCAATCAGAAGGTAAATTAAATCTAACCACGAAAGATGTGGCGAAACTTCCACTCATTCCCATGCAAGTCCTTCGCAACAAGCTCTTGTGCTGGTGGCTGTTGAGAAAAATCCTATAAAAACCAAAACAAAATCTAATTAGTTAAAAGAAACTTAGAAAGAGAAAAATGCTCCTTGTTGTATGAACCAGGTCCCCAAATATTTTTACGTGTGCTTACAAACATGTAAATGAAATTAACATCACAATAAGCAAATGCACAAATTACCCACCTCCTCATTTCATATCTACTCAGGTTAAAAAAAAGGGGATAAAAATGAGGTTATGTGTAAAAGAAAAGAAGGACGACAAATAAAAAGAGTGGAGAATTAATCCACATGTTTTGTTAGCTACTGTTTTATAGAGAAACAAAAGTTCAACACAATTGCTAGTGATCTAGGGATATTGATATGTAGACATCCCAACGAAACAAAAATTGTAGAATATGGAATTAAATTTAACATACCAACGGAGGAAAAACCTTTTCGGCTGCCCGTCTTGGTACTGAGAAACCACCATGTGTGCTTGTGTCACTTGCCGTCAACGTTTTACAAAAATAATTTGTTGGTTGTTTGCTCAGCGTGCCTAATTCAGTCGGAAGGTATGGATCCTTGAGCTCTTGCTGATATGAAACAAGAAAAAAATAGATTAAACTTAAACATACAACCGAGTAAATGTAGGCTTCTCCAAATATGAGCAAGCACACAATTGCCCTATTTTTTTTTTAAAAAAGGGCTCCCGTTACCCCAGACATTTATTTCTTTTTAGATGCCTCTTGCAGGAATTGAACCTGTGTCGCTCAGTAGAGAGGCGAGGCCCGTAACCATTGCTACACCCTAATAATCCTTTCCAGTAAGCTCAACTAAGCCCCAACTTATTATTAGTCAAACCTAACAAATATCAAAATGCTGAGAAAATGTTTACTGGGTTAAGAGGTTGCAATGTCATTTGTGCATAGACCTCATCAGTCTCTACATCAGCCTACAAAGAGTCAAGCATCATCAATGTTACAATGATTAGGATGCAAAAATTGAGAGAATCAAGTTTAGTAAACATTGACATCAAATCACTTACGTGCATAGTGAGATTATGCAATTGGCATATGAGCTGAGGTGGCAAGCTAGGATAATTCGGGATTTGTGCATCGATTTCCTTATTTGTAGAAGCAGATACCTTCAAATAACAAACAAACATATTTAACGTCTCCTATTCCTTGAATCCATACGAAAACCAATACAAATGACAAAAGTTTCAAAATAGTATGAACAAAATCTAAAATCATTATGATGTGCATGTCCTATTATTTTTGTTTTGTCTAATAAACCAAATCGTGGGTTGGTGATTAAAACTTATAAGTATGCATGGCATGGCATGGTATCAGGTGCACATTGCAAAACTTTAAGATAATTTTCAGGAAATCTTCGACACTCATAGCAGGCACAATGCTAAACGAATGAAAAGGAAGGTTGCAATTCGCATTTGGAGGTGGTTATCAGACCTACCTATATTATCTTTAGTGATTACTGTGCTCAATTAGACCTGCCTATTTGTGGCACTTCAGTTGTTTCCCAAAAAAAATAGAAGTTAAATGTACCTGTTCACTGTGTCCTTGTGGAAAATATACAACACGGGTCCCGATGGCAGGGAGAGACACAAGGGGCCCAGCACATGCATGCCATAGTTCTGAATTCAGACACTTTGGCTCTTGCTCTCCTAACATTATTCATCAAAAAAAAAAAATCATATTAGGAAATAGTCAAATAAACAAAAAAAAAATTGTGTCTTAACCCGAAGAAAATCTTTACTCGTTATACAGAACTTCATGTTTAACCCAGAAAATTCTTCAGTCATCACTATACCCTGCTATCCCTTGTACGCCTCATTTCCCATTTTTTTCAACACCCCCCCCCACCACACACACACACAAACAACAGAGAGAGAGAGAGAGAGAGAGAGAGAGTGAGCTTCTGAGTCTTGTTATGTCTGTAGAGAAAAGGCATACAAAGAGAGGGGTAGTTTGGGTATTCTTTTAATGAAAATGGTGGATCTGAGGAGGGAGGAAGATAGTTCTTTATATCTCAAAAGACTAGGCCCACACATGGCATTAACCAATGATTAACTAAACAACACACCACAAGATTAACATGAATGAAAGTGTTCAGGGTAGTACATGGCATTCCAATATGCTTATTTTGATCTTCAATGGGGAGGAAGAAAGTTGGGAATAAAGGCCTTAATCCCCAAAGTAGATTATTTATTCCGAGCTATAATTTTGGTTGGTACTTGGAATAAAAAAAAGTAATGATTTTTGGTGTTCTTTCTTCCTCTAGAATAAAGCTAATTCTTAATCTACACATAAAGTTTGACTAGAAACTATCAAATTCTCCTTTATTCCTCGAACTAAACAGGTGTTATCTGTCTAGATTCCAACCAATTTCCTCATATACCCATGCGGTAAGAGTTCATAAGACATCCCACATATGCACGAACCAAGCGTACTAAAGACAAATAATGAAGTTAAATTATAAATGACAACCAACAAATGAAGGATTTGCACAAAAGCACTAAACAGTACCGTTCAACAACACTTGTGTGTACCTATAATGACCATGGTCGGTAAAGAAACCAAATCTGAACTACATAAAAAGGCGCGTAACATTTTTATGGATTTATCTCTGATTCAATTTCTCTTGTTTTTCATAATTATTTTTTCCCCCAGTCGACAGCGATTGACAGCATAAATTATTTGGAAAGAGAAAATATAATAAGAATTACGGACAAAAGCAAGCTAGCCCCTCAAAAAAAAAGGTAAAAGAAAAAACTTGGTACAGTTTTCTCTTGAAATAGACTCAAAATGCAAACTTTCAAGCAAATGACAAAAACCTCACCTTCTTGGGTCTGATTCAAAAGACCTGATGGAGATAGCTTCATATTTTGCCACTAAAAAACGAACTTCGCATACGCAAAAGCTGAAGTCTGATTTTACGTCCAATTTCTCAAGCAATTCCTGTGGCTTTGATCACAGTTCTTCCAAAATTGATAGATTATTGGTTCAATCTTTGTCCTAGGATCTATTTTCTCTTTACCCGCGCAATAGAATACTTCAAACAATCACGAGGCTTAGTTCATAGGAGTACCAAAACAAAAGCACAGAAAACCCACAAAAATATACTTTAAAGTAGCACGATCAGAGCTCAAGGACCCCAAAAATAGTATATATCATTCAGATCTCAACTCAGAAGTGGTAGTGACAGTTCTCCTCTTTTGATTTCTAGCCTCAGCTTCAGCAAAGAAAGCAACTTTTCAGTAGTTCTTTCGGCTGAAAGCAACTCACGAAATTTTAACAACTCTGTGTGTGGGCAGCTAACGAAGCAAAGCGAAGCGAAGCTAAGAGACAGAAGAGAAGAACAGAGGCTGAGGCATCTTTAGCTACAGTGCTTCTAAATGGTGAGCATAGATATCGGATGTAGAACTAAAAATGAAATGAGATAGGTCTCTTAGAGAGAGAGAAGAGAGAGAAGCTTTTGTCTCGGGGTTTTAACCGCACGAGCGTACGAGCGGTGCTCGCTCTCTCTCTCTCTCTCTCCCACACTCAGTCTCTCTGTTTCTTATTTTTTTAATTATTTTAATGGAGTATGTTATTATATAAATATATATATATATATATATATATATATATATATAGAAAGAAAAATGGAAAAGGGCTGCTAAGGAGCGCACCAAGAAAAAACAAATTTGTTCACCGTTATGAGAAAAAAGTAAATAAATATATAAGTTGTTAAACCATTAAAGAGATTTGTACTGGTCAAACAAGCTAGACTATATGCTAAAATTTACATGATAATGAAAAAAAATGTATTAGCAAAACAGAACATATATACTGAATAAAAGGAAAGTTCTGAGATAAGTATTTTAAAGGAGAATCAATCTGGACCGTCCGATGGATATTTAATGATGTGCAGTTTTTATATAAAGCTGGTACGAAACTCTGATTGCGTCTGATTTAAGTTTGAGTTCCGTATTTTTATAATGATGGCGCAGTTCTGTGATGTTTAAAATCAAAAGGTGTTAAGATTGAATTGATAGAAAAAATTTATCCATAGAAATTATAAAATACATCGTATTATATAATATGGCGCAGTTATGTGATGTCGTATTATATAATATGGCGCAGTTATGTGATGTTTAAAATCAAAAGGTGTTAAGATTGAATTGATAGAAAAATTCTATCCACAGAAACAGAAAGAAGTGCATCGTTTTCAATAAATAGAGTAATATCGGAGCCATTGAGTGTGATCTATATTTATGGATCAGAGGTATTGATTTAGATTCATGTTTTGTTTTTTTTCAACGTTTATTACAACTTTTATTATGAAAACGAAGTACTCTTTCTGTTTTCGTACATCTCAATTTTATAATTTCTATGAATAGACCGAATTGATCCATCAATTATTTTAAGGGAAAATTGGTTATTTGCCACTCTAAAACTTTCAAATCTGAAAAATGTCATCACAAAACTATAAATATGAAAAATACCACTCTAAACTTAGTTAATTCTTAAATTTGCCACAAATACATAATTTTTATATTTTTTTATTAAAATTTAATTGAAAAATATAGTTTTGAGATGCGTATTTCTATATTTCCCTATATACCTTTCAGACTCCTCGTTATATGTATCTTAAAACTGTATTTTTCAGTTGATTTTAAAAAATATATATATAAAAATTGTGTATTTGTGGCAAATTTAAGAAATAACTAAGTTTAGAGTGACCATTTTCAGAGTTATAATTCCGTGATGGTATTTTTCAAATTTAAAAATTTTAGAGTGACAAATAACCAATTTTTCCTTATTTTAAATTCATGCCCCATGACCGTGATATGGACAGCGTTTGAGAATTGGGTTTATTCCATCCAGTTATAGAAAACTTTGCATTCCAGCTCTGCAATAATGTAATTATCTAAAAGTTTAATATAGAGCATCAACTTTTCTTTTAGTAAATTAAGATAATATTTTTTTGTGTCAAAAATCACATGTTCAGAACTTAATTAAACACGTATCTATTTAAAAAGAAAGCATTACGGTCATTTTTGGGCGTGTGTGTCTACTTAACTGTCATTTTAAATTTATTGTGACGTTTACATAGAAGGTCAAAGATATGATAAAATATATAAAAAATATTTTTTTTTTGAGATTCGTGCCAGATTAAAACCGACGACTCAACTTTCATTCTACACGGTCATGTATTGCACTGGATCTGAATTCCAGTAATAATTGTAAATTACCAAAATTCCATACATAATTTGCTAACTTATTTTAGAACATAGACATATTAATCCAAGAAATTGGGTCTTGACTAAAGGATATTTGACAATTTTATCCAAATTTGGATCCAAACCGTCTAAATTTGAATTAAGTTAAGACGCAAATGATTTAGAATTTAGTAAATCTAAACAGTCCACGTAAATTTTACTTACGATGATCACTGACTTTAAATAAAACTTTATCTTCAAAGTCCTTCAAACCAAAACCCTCCTTTAAAAAAAGTCCACATCCCATCATATACTAAAAATACTCTCACTTAGGAGTGGCAAAAAAAGCTCGTATCTCGTGGTTCGATAGTGACTCACTCGCTAACGTTATTGAACCGAGCTGTTAACGAGCCAGCTCGCCACTAGTTTGGTCCAGAATTAATGAGTTCAAGCTGAAACCTAGCTTGCTCGCCAGCTCGCGAGCTAGCTTGGCTAGACATCATTTTGTGAATTTGTATGAATTTGTGTGCATTTTATACTGTCCAGCTCAGTTCAAAAAGTTTGTATAATTTATTTGTTCTTAAAAAAATCCAGCCAGACCCAGTTCGTCAGCTCGTGATGATTTCAAACTGATATTTTAACTCGAACCCTAAAGTCAGTTTGCTCGCGATTCAGATGAACCAACTCGAACCCTAAAGTCAGTTTGCTCGTGACTCAGACGAACCAGCTAGTAATAAATTCAAGCTAACTCCAACTCGTGATGAGGCAGTTGATTGCGACTGCTACTCTCAATTTGATATCTATTTAGAATATAGAGGTTAGTTTTTAAGATTTGTGTCAGATTAATGATTCAGATTTCCTTCCACAGTCCACACTGGTAGGTAAGTTATTGCACTGGATCTGAATTCCCCGTGAAACTCGCTCCGCTACACTTGAAAACAAAAAACAAAAAGAGAGATTTGGTACAATTAGACAAACACTAGTTTATATGTTGACCAAGAACCTTCAAAACGGCTCCTCCAACTATAAAAAATTAAAGTTTCTCCACAAGAAATAACAAAAGTAAACATATTTTTTTCCTCCACTATCATTGAAAAAAACAAGGACCACATTGACTTGGAGTCGGCGAACAATGGTCCCTTGCACCCTTTTTCTAATTTTCCTTCTAAGCATTCAAATTTAAATATCTCTTTGGTTCACTTTGTAGTTGTAAACAAAATCCGGTTTGAAATGTGGATCCGACTCCGCTGTTCTGGAGAGCAGGATCCTGAATTTTTTCATACACGAATCTCAACACAAATAAATGGCTGAAATTGGAACAATAGAATCTTGCTCCCCTATTTGGAGAGCAGCGGAGTCGGATACTAAAAATGCACATCTTTTTCTACGAATAATTAGATGCGCTCTACCAAACATTATCTTTTGAGTATGGAACCAGCAAAATGAAATCTAAGATGGTGAATTTTTTTCTCTAGATAAGACTTTTCATATCAAAATTCTAGGATTGGATGGAGCAGAATTTTTAGAATAATATATAATTATATAATTATTTTTTAACATAAATATAAACATGACAAAAAGAAGCATAATTTGAAAAAAAAAAAAAATTGAGCCAATTCTGAATTCATGTGGCTCCGTCACTAATCTATTCTATTCAGCCCTATTTGAAATTTACTGTACGTGCGGAAAAAAAAATTCACTCACATTATTTCAGCCATTCAAAACTTTTCATCCCCGTTCCTTTTAGACAGCCAAACAGACCCTTCGTTCATGGTTAGAATTATCGTACAGGATTTGGGCATTAATTATTTCAAGTAGGCTCTTAGTTAAGTCATGTCATGATTTTATGTGACCTTAATTAATGGTGACAAAAAAGAGGAATATTACTTTCAAGGATAATCAGCAAGTGTGTGATTTGGAAAAGATAAGATACACATGCTACCGGCAAGACATAGACATTGCAAATTGATCAGCACAATCACAAAAAAGTACATGTCAAATTAAATTTATATTGACTATTAGAAACATGTATTAAAAGCAAATCAAGGGCCACACCCTTATTTAGATTTGAATTATCAAATGAAATAGACGAGGAATCAAGTTGCAACAAAATTACAACAACGGTTTTTTTCATTTTTAAAGTCCAAATCGGCGATCCAAACCGTTCAACGTGATTATCTAAATAAAATGTGCTTCCAGATTAAATTTTACATTTTTTTTAATTTTTTACTATTTATTAAGTATTTTACAAAAACTAGTCAAATTCAGACCATTGAATTTTGTACCCATCTTAATAAATAGTAAAACAATTAAAAAAAATGTAAAATTTGATCTGAAAGCATATTTTATTCAAATAATCATGTTGAACGGTTTGGATTGATGATTTGGACTTTGAAAATAAAAAAAACCGTTGTTGTAACTGTTCGCTCGAAAGCGTGTAGGCTTTTAAATACCTATAACACCTAAAATCTGTTGCAAGCGTACAACTGAAGTTGGGTATAGAAGGGTATCGTATCTATAGGGACGGTAAGAAAATAACTGGACTCTACTTAAATCTACTAAAATTCTAGAAGTGAAAGAGAGTTGTTTGGTGGTTGTTTCTATCAAACTACTGATCAATAACAATATTAAAACAGTAAAAGAAGATTTAAATTTTATTTTTAATTAATAAAAAGGTGTTTCCAGAGTTTCAGATTTCATTTCTGTTTTAGCCCCGAGTAATACGGCCCGTATAGAACCCTATACGGTCCATACGGACCACCGAGTTAATGTTGCAGTCACTGTTTCTGTGTTGATACTAATGTCTAGGGTTTCTATCGACCAGATCTAAATTCCTTACCTCAGCTGTCGCAATTTTGGCTTAAAACCCGATCACCGGACTCAACTACTCCCCTCTTAGATGCCTTAAATCTCAATTTTCGCTTTTTGGCCTAATTTATCTAAGTTACTTATTGGTTTACTAAAAGTATCCAAGGACTTTCGCTTCAAGGAAAGTTTCGCCTTTCGGGTACTCCTTAGTTTCACCTTTCGGGTCACAAACCTACTTCATATACTTTATTTGGTAGGATTGAATATCATAGACTTGGCTCCTAACAATTAGACGTGCGCATTCATCTAACGGGATGACTAATCAAATTCAATCAATCACAAACAAAGCAATCAAAATACTACTCAATCAAAGTAAAAACACAATATTCAACACCTAATCCAAGTAACATGCAAGCAAAACCAAATTAGAAACTACATCTTAACCCTAAAAACTAAAAGTTTAGCCAATCATGTTCTCGAAATAATACAAATCAAGAATAATAAAAGAGTTCATGGTAAAACTATGAAAAATAGCGAAGATCTGTTGCAAGAACTTCTCTTCTTCTTCTCCAAGTTTTTCCTTGTCTCCCAAGCACCAAGAATGAGTTAGAATGAGAATGGATCCCCTCTCAGATCTGGAATATCTTCTTTAATGCCCAAAATCTCGTATTGAAAACATTCCTTTTCGGCCTCCCCAGCTGTCTCTGTTTCCAATTCCAGCCTGGGTTTCCGAAATAGCTTGTACAGTCCGTATAGAATTCTATACGGATCGTATACCCGTGCCTTGAGTTGGAGAATTGTCGCCTCTGTTGTGGAGCCTTCTGTGAGGTTGGGAAAATCTTATACGGGCCGTACGGAATCTATACGGACCGTACGGAAACTATACGGGCCGTACGGAAACTATACGGGCCGTACGGAAACTATACAGGCCGTACAGATTCTATACGGGCCGTATAGAAAGGTGTCAGCTCCAGAATTTCGTCCGTTTCTTGCAAAATAAGAAATAAAACATAGCAGTACCACATTCTATTGATATTTAAATGAAAAATCCACATTTTCAGGCTTTAAGGCACGAGTTTCGGTGTAAATTGGAGTCGCAATATAGGCAAAATAGAGAGACATCAGTAACTTTGTTGTAACTCAAAATTGTTGTAACCTGATCCCTCCTCAATGAAATAACCAATGTATTAAAATTCAGTTTATTCGGCAAAATATTTGTATTCAGTTGTAATCCGCATAGAAAATTTGTATTCGGTCAAATATTTGGTTTCGCATATTCAACAGCATATTCGGCCGAATATTCGGTATTCAGTTCCGCATATTCGGTCGCATATTCAGCCTCTGATGTAAAGTCAATCATTTATTAGATACTTTCTTAATTTGCATACAAATTAATATGAATTCTTTTTTTAAAATTCGCATACATAATTTCGAACAAAAATCCGAACTATGAAGTGGCATTCCGTATAAAAACCGAATATTAAAACACTTAGCGAATGCATAAATATCTAGCACGTGCAGTTAAGTATTAGCGGTTCTGGTTGTAAAGTTTGTGCGCTCCATAAAGTCAAAATTGTAAAGTTGGCTTGCTAGTGATTTTACACTGTAATCAGATCGATAATTTCAAATTCATAACTTATTTTGACAATTTTTTATACAGTTTAATTGCATGAGAAATGCAAGGTTGCTTTCCATCAGTGGCTAAATCATTCAAGAAAGTTCAGTGAAAGAAAGGAGAAATCTGAATAGCGTTAGATTAGATTTGTACAGGAGATTAGGGACACCACTTTTGATTATGTAGAAATTCACGCTAATATATTTCCACGTAGTTTATTTGTCCCCACAACTCACAACATCGCATCAATATGAGCAGCGTTTTAAAATGAAGTTTTGTTTCTGCATGCGAAAAGCCACTGCATATAGAGATGTTTATTGGGTCTAGTTTAGTTGGTTTTGAATCAAACCGAATTAGTTTAAATTAAATGGTTCGTTTTTTTTTTTATTTAATGATTTGGTTCAGTTTATTTTTTTAAACCGTATTATAACTTTAGTTCAATTCGGTTTGAAAATTTTCCAAACCGAACTGACCGAAGTTTTATATATTATGAATTTGGTCCGGACCGCCCCGGTTAATTTCTTAATATCCCGGTTTATTTCGTAATCAATTGATTTAAATACTTTAGTTTATTTCTTAATATACTCTGGTTTATTACAAAACAATTGCTTTAAATAAAAAATAATATATTTCGATTTGAACCGAACAAACCGAAATAAAACTTTGGCTCGGGTCAATTAATTTGCAGTGCTAAATTGGTTCAGTCCAGTTCGGTTCTATTTTTGAAACTTAATTATAACTTTGGTTTGCGTAGAACTGATGAGCACCCCTAACTGCATACCGTACATGTGGGTTTTAATATTTTTTATATTACTTTAATAAATATCGAATCTAATCCGAATCCGTATCTGTATCCGTCTGATATATCTGATATCCGCTACGTATTCGTATCCGAAAAATAAAAATAAAATATGAATATAATTTTACCACTATATCCACTACGTTTTCACCGCTAGTTCTAGTCAGATATCTAACTTCATATTTTTCACGCAGCATCTTCCCTTAAAATTTCTAGCATCTTCCCTTTAGATCAAATTAATATTAAAGAATCCGATTATTAAAAATTAAATAAATACCTAAATAACTTCAAATTGAGTCAAATTAATACATAACATAACAAAATGGCAGCAAATATATTAGAAATTTTAATTTTTAATCTAGATCGTTATTAAATAACCATGAAATTGAATGTGCACTAAAAAATTTCCCTTAGTTTTTCTATACCCTTCAATTTATATTATTTCTCCCTCTAGGTACTTTTGCTATTAGCCTCTGAATTCATCAAAACATTTTTTTAATTGTTTTTAGTAAAAATTGGAAGTCAGATCACCCAACTATTTGATATCCACAAAAAATTGTTCATTCCGAATTTTGAGCCTGCAATATTGCACATAAAGAATATTACCTTTCTCACTAAATCAAAGATTGATTCTCATATTTTTCTTAATTATTTACCCTTCAAACTGACCACACGAGGTTAATAATGTTTTATATCTTGTAGAAACCTATTGTTAGTTGTAGATTTAACAAAACATGACAAAAATGCTCTCCCCTACTGTTTTTAATTTTGTTCCTTCTCTTTTTACCATAAATTATTTTTTCCGTCTTTATAAATATTCTAGGAAGTCATTTATTTTATAATCCATAATATAATTATAAAGTTGATAGTACCAGAAATTTCTAAACAAATATTTTTTCCTTCCACTTCCCAGATGTGAATATTGAATTTGAAAATGTAATTTTCTTTAAGAGTAACGATATATATATATATATATATATATATATATATATAAAAGTAGGACACACATAGTTTTTTAAAAAATAATAAGAAGAATTTTCAGGAAAAAAAAATAAGAATTCAAGAATCTAGAAAAAATAATTATAATTTTCATATTTTTATGTGCAAGGTAAGGTGCATATAGAGACAAACTTTCTCATTCAAAGATTAAGATTGATCGTGATTGACTAAACCTCGATATTAATAAATAAACATAGGCGAATAAATTAAGATACATCAATTATTTATTAATATTTCTCAGGTGTTTTCCAAATAAACTAAAAAAAAAAAATTACGTATTATTCCTTTCTACACCTTCTCTACGTCTTATAAAAAAAAATACATCGTTTTCTCGTACGTCTACATCTGTAGCTTTTCAATACATGGACCTCTTTATCTAAGTTTGGAATGTGAGAAATAATTTGATTTGCCTATCATTGATTCATTATTAATTAGTCAACTAGGTTGTGTGCACATAAATGTTACCAATTGGAATTTTCTTGGTATATATTTTGTTTTCAATTATTTTATCTAGATGCCCAATTTTTTTTAAAAATGCACCAGACAATAAGCTGAATATCACTGCAGGAGTGTCAACAGGTACGATACAGGTAGGCTTAAAAAAAATTCATACCCATATCCGTTAAGTTACATATTTTTTTATTCTTATCACCACCTATTAAGATAAAAAAAAAATCTTATTATATGATTTAGGTCAAGTAAACAAATAAAAAGATATCGTAGCGGTGTTAGTATGAATTTAAGCTCACTAAAATAATTTATTATTTAATCAATGCTTTAGTTTTATATATGAGGAGATTGAAATTAAAAAATTAAAATGTTATTCCAAATTAATTTTTTTTTTATACGAGAAGTATGAAAATTTTAAATTTTAAAATGCAAACGTTTAATTGGTTTCTCGTGCAGAATCTGATTGATGAATTAAATTTGTTAATTGAAATCAGTCCAACGATTAAATTTGTTATTTGAAATCAATCCAACGATTAAATTTGTTATTTGAAATCAATCCAACGATCTATATAATTCATCAATTATCTTGTTGGTGAGGGTGATTATAATGATTTTACCTCTGAAATTATTTGAAGCAGTTCATATTGTACCAAAGAAATCTACATATATAAGAGCAACATTTGATTTCTTTTAAATTATACAAATATAAATAAATATGCACCCACTAATATTATATTAATTAATTTGATTTATGTATAAAAAAATTAAAAATCAACTACTGGTGGCACTAATGCAGAATTCATATGTTTTGACAAGTTTCTATTAAAAACGAAATCATATTAATTTAAATTATTTATATTTGTCAGCTATCTTGCTACATATATATTTTCCTAGTAATTTCCAGATATCATACTATATAATATACATATAATTCAAAATTAATTATTCTTTCACGACTCTCATATCTATATATTCTTTGAGGTTTGAATTTGGCTCCATTAACCAAATTTCGGGTTAGATAAATATTTGATGAAAGAGTTAAAATGTCACATTTTTTTTTAGAAAAATAAGGATCTAGTTCTTATTTGTTTTATTAATAACATAAAAAAGGTTACACACAAGTGTCAGAGATTTAAAGAACAACAAAACATAAAACTTTTCTGTAATTAGTGCAAAAAAGTCCACTGATCTTGAACTTTTGCAATCAGGTCCTGCACTTTCTTGAATTGATCTCTAAAAATTCGAGCACAATGCTCTCTCCAACATAAGAACAAAATGCGTCATTATTTTTGAAGTCCAAATTATCGATCTGAATAGCTCGACGTGATGTACATATTAAAATATACTTGGAGATCAAATTTTATATTTTTTTTAGAATTTTTTTACTATTATTTTAGATAAGTACAAAATTATTGTTTTTAAGTAGTCCAGAGAATATATAGATCTGAGAGTTTTCTCTTTCAGATTCCGAACATGTGATCTTCCACACAAAAAATAATGTCTTTGTCGCTAAATCAAAAACTGATTCTCAAATTTTATTTGTATATTGATTTGAAACACTAAAAATTGAATTTTATATGATTAGATAAAGATAATGTTTTGATTAATCTGATCGCATGATATCTATTGCTGACTAAAATTTGATATCTTCTTATTTTTATTTCTGACAGCATAGGCTCAGGGGTGTTTATCGGTTCGGTTTGGATCAGTTGAACCAACTGAACTAGGCAAATAAAAATTATAATCCGGTTTAAAAAGTAGAACTGAACCGAATCAATTTAGCCTTGCAACCGAACTAAACCGAACTAAAGTTTTATTTCGGTTCAAACCGAAAAATATTAATTTTTTATTTAAAGCAATTGTTTTGTAATAAATCGAATTATATTAAGAAATAAACTGGGGTATGAAGAAATAAACCGGGATATTAAAAAAGTATTTAAAGCAATTGATTAAGAAAAAACCGGGGTATTAAGAAATAAACCGGGCAAGTCCGGACCAAATTCATAATATATAAAAGTTCGGTTGATTAGGTTATTTTGATTTTGAAAATCTCCAAACTGAAACGAACCGAAGTCATAATTAGGTTTTAAAAAGCAAACCATATTGAAGCATTAAAACGAAAAAAAAACGAATTGTTTAATCCAAACTAATTTGGTTCAGTTTAAAACCGACTAAACCGGACCCAACGAACACCCCTAAGCATAGCGGGTGTGTTTGGATGGGTAAAGAATAGCTACTATTCCGGATTAGCACTATTCCGAGTTACTATCCGGCATTTAGGTGTGTTTGGATTAGCGAATAGTCACTATTTTTTGTCTGTCTTTTGTGGGATAGCCCACTATTCTACTATTCCTACAAAATGTTAGAATAGCTACTATTCTAAAATTGAGGATAACTCCATCCTTGTTACTATTCTTGATTCATCCAAACACACCCAGCATGTATAGTTGACTAAATTCATATGGTTTGGTGTAATGTTTATACATACTATTTTTCAAAAATGAAGCACACCTATATAAACCTTTCAAATATGACTTTATAATGAGTCAATGACATTATTATTTTTAGCGAAAATTTTCTAAAGAACTATATTGAGTTCGCAACTTTTGAATTTTATTAGAATACACATCCGCATGTCAATCCGCATATATACATGCATATTGAAAACCACATGCATTATATATACACCAAGTTCAACCTATATTAAATATGTCTTGGACCTGTTCAAAAATATTTCACTTCCTCGTATAATTTTAATTCATTGGTAGAAGAATAAAAATTCCGATGGCACTATGTTAAATCAATTTGTTTGCCACATTGACAATTAAGAGTAAAGTTTTATCTTTTAGGAACTGTTCGGCGGATACATGGATTTGGGCATGGGCACAAAAATTGAACTGAAAATCATGGTTCGCGTGGGAAAAAAAAATCAGTTGAACTGAATTTTTCTTTTCCCGCAAAAATAGTAATCTGGCCGAACAAGCCCTTAGTGTGATTTGATTTTTGAAAAATAACACGAGGTTAGCATTGTTTTTGAATTAGTAACTACTTTACGTTTGGATAGGTGAAGAATAGTTACTAATCCGGATTAGCACTATTCCGAGCTACTATTCTACGTTTGCCTTTTGTGGGTTTTCTCACTATTCTACTAACCCAACAAAATATTAAATTATCTACTATTCTCAATCTTGAGATTGGCTCTATTCCTTGATTCATCCAAACGATAAGATTAATATAACTATTTATGAAGTTAGCGTTGTTCTTACTATTCCATTCAAACAATGGAATAAAGCTAACTCTAAATTAGCACTATTCTTACTATTTTCGGAATTGCATCCAAAAACACTAAATAATATATTATTTCAATTGAATTTCAGAAATTCAACGTGTTCAAAACTTGTCTGAGAATTTCAGAAATTCATAAATACTTTTCCCGTAATATCTTAATCAAATATCAAAATTTCTACTATTAAGCCTACGGGTCTTTCCCCTAAAAAAAATCTACTATTAGTTACAAGTGCTTCAGACTTGAAATATCAGCATTTAATCTAATAACAAAAAAAAAACGTCTTTCAGAGAAACAGATTACGGGTTCGAATTATATGTGAGACTGTGACATTAGAATTTTAAAGACAAAATTTGGAGAGAAATCATGTAAACTTTGCGGCTGGTGTACATATAACATATTTATAACCTCTCTTTGAAAATAAATAAATTTGGAAGGACCACGTTATAACTATAGTTGGTAGTATTATTGTATTAGATGTCCCTCTCAATCTGCACCACTTTGGGAAAAGGGGCACCCCTTTGCGGAAAACTCACAAAGGGGCACGCAAATTTTTGGTGCCTTTTTTTTAATTGTGACAAGACCAATGTAATTTAGAAATTAAAGTATTTGGTTCGAACTTCGAATTTGTTTTTGAGGCCATATATTTTTTGGTGTTTTGTTTTATGTACTTAGCTACGTAGTTCATATATATATAGCTGTTAAACCAATCAAGTAAACAATTGGAATTTGTAATGCAATCTCATAAGTCATAATCAATGATTAATGCAACACAATTAAGTTGATTTTAAATTATGTCTTTGAGACAATTGTTTGGTCAGATAAAAGACACTCCGAGTTAATATTAATTGAATATCTGGTAATAATTCAACAAATTTGGTGATATTTCGACGATAGTTCGGTGCACTTTGACAATAATCTGACGAACTTTAATTTGATGATAGTTTGGTCAGATAAACGTTGTTTTGATTAACTCTTGACGATAGTTCATTAAATGTGTGCTCCAGAATCAGAGGAAATTCTTTATTAAAGGGAAGGAAGGAGACAGCGATGGGGAGGCGAACTCTTCGAACAGTAAAATCTACATTCTGATTTGGAGGTGACAAATTCATCAAAATCTACGTGATGTTTTTCTCCAAACAGTACTTGTTTCTTCTCTGATTTCTTTTTTTTTGGAGCAGATAAGCTCATCTGGTCAGTCCTGATTTCGTGAGCTCTCACTTCCACACAGTAAATTTGTCGTTCTCTTCCTTTGCATCTACCGTCTGAAGCACAATCTAAGACAGATTTAAAGGAGGCAAGTCTCCTCTATAGCAAAAAAAAAATATTATAAATATTATGCATAATTTCTGCTACTTCAATAATATTCTTTAGTTTGTTCCTCTATTAATGAAGTATGTGTTTAATCAAAACAACAAATATGTCTCGTTTTAAAAAAATATATCTTTTTATATATTATTGTTATTAAATTATGTTCTCATAATAATTAAATTTCTGATTCCGCTTCTAATTTTAACAACTAAGCATTGTTTTAATATTCGGTATGCAGAACCGTATGCGGCCGTATAATCGAATTTTTATTCGAATTTATATATGCAGATTTTAAAATGAGAATTCATATTAAGTTGTATGCATAAGAAAGTATCTAATACTTTACATCAGAGAATGAATATGCGACTGAATATGCGGCCGAATATGCAGAACCGAATACCGAATATGCAGATATGCGGCCGAATATTCAAAACTAAATATTGGACCGAATACTTATTTTCTATGCGGACTCCAACCGAATATGAATATTCAGCCGAATAGACCGAATTTTAAAACACTACAACTAAGAAAGGCACGACGTTATATTAAAAGTAAGCAAATATTTAATATGAACTAGCTGCTACTTACAAATACGGCAGGATGTGGTTAATTAATGTGCTATTAACTGGATCTACAAACCTAAATAAGTTAAGTTTTTATTCAATTTGGCACGCCTAAGGAAAGTTTGATGTGATGGTAACGAAAGGAAAGAGAGCTACAACCCCAAAAGGGAAAGCAAAATTTATATAGGCAATGAATTAAGCATCTCGGTGCATCTATGTGGGGCTATGCCTAAGATATCATTTTACAAGTACCAATATAAACGACCAGTTTTTTTTTTTCTTTTTCACAGAAAGAAATGATGATCTAATGCTATGAATTTCAATATTCATAAATTTTGCACCTGTTTTTTTAGAACATTGTTTTTCGCCGCTAAATCAAATGTTGTTTCTTTAAATATTCATAAAATGTTCGTGACTCGTATCTTGTTCGGAATCAGCTTCGGTTCGACTCACCAACATCTCGAGCTGAAACTGACTCGAGTTAACCGACATGGTTGACTCACGAGTTGAATCCGAGTTAACCCCAAGTCACTCGAGTCAGTATAATTTGATAATTTGTAGAATTTTTTTTTATGTCATTTGAGTTGTGAAATCAAGAACAAGTTGGACTTCTCTCTGAAAAAATATACATGTTTCATATAAGAACAAGTTTGCCAACTGTAAAAAAATAAATGGTTATTTCTTAATTAACCATTTGTTGATTTCATCAATTTTTCTCTCAATTTATTACAAATAAAAACAGTAAATTCAAATCTTTCTATTTTTTTATTTTCAATTTTCGGCCCCTAGGGAAATAGGTTGATTGAGGCAATTTTTTTAATAAATGATGCACAGAATTAATGAACATGAGATGTTTAGAAAGTATACTACCTAGGCCTATACTAATATTATCATTAATTATATCTATAGCCAAACTCTAGGCTTGGTAATTATTGACCAATTCATTATCCGACTTGTATGTGTATGGAATGACTTGATGGGCATCGGACCTACTTTAGTTCGACAGGTTTAATCACCGTTTAATATTATTTAAAATTCGTATGCAGTGCTTTAAATTTCGTGTAATTTGCTTCGATTTTCGTGCGCACAGATCTTGAGATAGATCGGACGGTCAAAGGCTTGTTGAACCTAATAGTAGGTCCGATGGGCATCGGGCCTACTTCGTTCTCGTATGGAATAGATATGCTGTTATTGGAACCTGTTGTTCCAATTCCAACCGTTCATCTTTGTTGAGATTCGTGCATGAAAAAACTAATTTTGTTGAGATTTGCGAATGGAAAAGTTTGAACGGTTAAAATCAGAATAACATATTTCTTTTGTTCCCAGAGAATAACAATTGATTAATGCAGAGTATTTTATATTCGGAGCATTTTAATTCGCTTACAAGTTAATTGTTTAGAGATTCGTGCATAACCATCTAATTATTATTTTTAAGAAAAAAAACTATTTCTTATCTTTAAATATATACACTAAATAATTATTCAGATTTAAAAGTCAGAGTCTCCTATAATACAAAAGAGACATTGACTAGTTCTTGAAATACATAACATCACTATATATAAATATATAAATGAATATCTAGTTTAAATTAAATCTAAAATGTTAGTACATGAAATAATATGGCTTCTTGAAGATAACTTTAATTATCTCCTCACTGTCAACAGGAAGTGTTTTAATCACTCAAAAAAAAAACACAATCCATACCGGTTCGAATTGACCCGTCGGTACCCGCTCCAATAAGGCGATAAAGGATAAAATAACCTAATAACCTAACTAATAAAGGTCCATGTGGTACCTCGTTCTATGATTAGTAGAGAACTAGACAGTAGAGAGGGATCTAGCTCCTTACAACCTCATCAAAACCAGCTACAAAAGGGAAAATTAATCTCCCACATGCAAAGAACAATCAAAATATAGTGACCATGAGGCAAACTCTTGACCTAATCCCTCCCCCACTCTTTTTTATCAACAAACCAACTCTCCAATTTCAATACAAATGGAGGAATTCATAAATAGGTGTATTATATATAGAGAGAGAGAGGGGGGAGGAGGAATCCACTTACACTATTTTTTAGTGACACAAAATTATACCATCTATTTTTAAAGTTCAAACAGTCAATTCAAAAATTTAATGACCTGAAAACAATAATTTTGTAAAATACTTAATAAATAGTAAAAAAATTTATAGAAAATGTAAAATTTGGTCTCCAAGTACATTTTAATATGGAAATCGTGTTGAGTAGTTTGAATTGACTGTTTGGACTTTGAAAATTTTAAAAAGAAATGACGTAATTTAGTGTCACAAAAAAATAGTGTAAGTAGATTTCTTCTCTCTATATGTATATATATTTGTTGCCTCCAATCACTTTAAAGTTTGTAAACATGAAAATTTGTGAATTCCATCTATTAAATTAATTTTACAGATAACAACTTAGCTCTGCACATTATTCGGAGGATTTGGAACGGAATGGATGTGTCCAGTGATTTAAAATGGAGAGGAATATGGTGTGCCTCCCTAATTGACGCCCTTGGCAATGAGAGCATAGGTGGTCACACCAAAGGAAAAAAATGCATGTGGAGGCTATATAATTATATATGCATTGACGTGACAACAATTTCAATTAGAATTTCAAGGTAAAAAAAGCTCAAAAAGGGATTTCATGTGATTCGTCAAAAGTAGTTGAAAGAAAGAGAAAAACAAATGTAAAGAGAATCAATGATGATTCCTTACCTCAAATTTTTTTTTATAATATGACAATATGAAAACGGGAAATAAGAGAAAGTGTCTAAATTGCGTCAGATTTGTAAGTTATGAAAATAATAGGTCAACTATATAAATTTTCATACAATTTTACTATATTTATATTCATAGTATTTTACTTTAAATTATATAAAAAATCATGTATAATTGCACCCTTCAATATATATCGATATGCCCCTGCATACGTATAATATAAAAAATATATATAATAACTATAATTAATTAACTATTTTAATTATATATAAATTTTTATAATAAATTCTGTATAAAATTATCTCAACATCACAGAATATTATCTAATTATATAAACGAATAAAAAATTATTGTATATAATTTTATATTCATAAATTATCCTATAGAGTATTTGGTATAAAATAGCTCTTACCAAATATAATTTACAGAATTTGTTTTAGTTATCGGCACTTTTACATGATAAATCTATGAAAAAAAATCTTACCCATAATTATCGTAGCAACTATATACAAATAAATCATATCTTCAAAAAAAAATATTAACACTCCTAACTCGTTTTACAAAGAGAAAATATAATTTATTAACTATATTTTTAAACGATCAATCAAAGGTAAGAAGTAAATAAGTAACGCAATTATGTTAGTACGATCTGTCATATATCTTGCCTATAAAAAATAATAAGGTTTAAGACATGCTTTTTGGAAATTTTATAATTTCCAAAATTTGTCATATATCCATACTAAAATATGTTCGGAATAAAATTTTATAATTTTTTAAAAAAATTTACTGTTTTTTTAAATAGGATAAAAATCACAGTTATCGAATAGTTCAAAAACAATGATTTTGTACCTATCTTAAAAAATATTAAAAAATTCCAAAAATTATAAAATTTCATCCCGAGCATATTTTAGTATGAATATCACGTTGAACGGTTCAGATCAATAGTTTTAACTTTGAAAATGAAAATATAAGAATGCGGTATGATGAGATATTAAAGACATAAAGTATTGGAACCCTCCTAAAAAAAGTAATAAGGTTTAAGACATACTTAACCATTCATTGAACTTTTGAAATGTTTAATTAATGGTCTCCATGCATAATTAGATAAAGAAACTCAAATTATACAAATTGTCTATATGTTTGAAAGTCCATCCAAAACCTTTTCGCGATTTGATGTTTTTATAAGTTGATTTAAAATATAATGTGAAAAATGTTGAATACTTTCATTGTAAAAAAAATGACCCCTTGAAAATACTTACGAAGTTGAAACCACGTGTAATCCAAATCTCTCATGAAATAATGGAATCTTTTAAAAAAGTTTCAAATTTTGGCAGTTACTTTCTTGTAACATGACAAATAGTACTCACACGTGTGAATTGAGAATTTATGTCATGACACACATTTACAACCATTATTCACAAATAAAAGAAAAAAAAAAGTCAATGCTGTTTTTTGAACAAACAAATTATAAATTTTACTACAGTTCTTGCCGTTTAAAAAATATCCCATTTTCATACCTATTTAATAAATAAATATAAATAATACAACATGTGATTTAATCTATTAAGATAGCTATTTTAACTTCACGCAGAGCACAATTAATAAAAACAAGATAAAAAAAATACACCTATAAAACTGGTGCACTATGTAAAGCCAATACCTCTGGGAATCGGATCACATGCCTCGTGAGGACAATAAATTTTTATCCCTATAGTCATCCGAGGTGAATTTTGATATTTAAATATTGAATATAGTTTTGTTTCGAATCTACTTCGGATCCACACGTCAGTGACTTTAGAAACAAAAATTTTCTTCCATATGAGGCAGGAGATTCGATTCTCTATCAATATTTTTATCCATCTCCATGATCACGTCAAGCTGTCACAGGCAAGTTTTTATAGCATCAATGGAGAGCAGCTGCAATATTGTTTACGAGAAACATGAAATACAATTGATATTCCTCTACATGTTTTGAAATCCCTAGTACAAATAATAAATAGTATGGATAGCAACCCTTTTTCAAGGTTAATTAAGAATGCATGACAAATGTGGCAACCTTGAAATTAATTTTGCAGTATCATATGCTAATTAATCAAGGTTATTTATGACTAATCATAAAGCATAAGACAAAATAATGCTTAGTAATAGAATCCAGTGACAATCACATTCCATTCCAAATCTTGTCTTTATTTTTGTATAATTAGATATGAGTCTAATCTTGGGTTATTCTTGGGACCACAATTAATGAAAAGGATTGGCATGAACAAAACTAGATAATACCAAAAAGATCAGGTAGGTTTGATAGATGCAACCTCCAACTTTAGCCCTTTTGCAATTTTTATTTGTGGCATTTTGTGTGTCATAATACATATTATGTACAATTTTGATTTTTTAAATTAACATTATACGAGGGTTTAAATGCTTCTTCCATCATGCATCTATTTTTTAAACGCTAATAACTTTAAATTTAAAACTCAAATATTAAAATAAAACCGATATATTTGATCTATATCATTTTCTCCATGTACATATAAAAAAATTACGATATTTTGACTTTGTTTTGATCAATATCAAGAGCTTGTAAAAATACATCGATATTGATAAATTCTGAACGTTGATTTTTCAACTTATTGATTCATATAAAAAAAGACCGAAAAATGATAATTTTTTTTTATGTGCATGTAAAGAAAATAATTATAGATCACATCTAATAGTTTTATTTTGACATATAAGTTTATAAATTTTTGTTATTAGAAAATTTAAAAAATAGAAGCATAACGAAGACATTTAAACCCTCCTCTTAATATTAATTACAATAGACATGTTTTAATATTGAGAAACCTATTGCTTGAAAGAACAATATTCAGAATAGTGTTGTTAATTTGTAATATGAAAAAGGTGCTTCCAGAACAGCAAAAGTTTAAATGATG
This sequence comes from Carex cristatella, assembly GCA_024447775.1. NCBI lineage: Eukaryota > Viridiplantae > Streptophyta > Magnoliopsida > Poales > Cyperaceae > Carex > Carex cristatella. The sequence goes on from JAJHPF010000018.1 coordinate 5,795,122, forward strand.
CATAGTAATTATAAAAAAAATTTATATAGTTTTTTAGTGACCTTATTGCTTAGTCATACCAAAGTGCAGTAGAAAATCATAATATTTTTTTTTTATATATTTTGAAAGAATAATAAAAGATGTCAGAACAACTAGTGTACATCACATACTATCAGTCTATGTCTATCAAAGTAGTTTTGCATTAAATATCTCCCCTCTTTTTTTGGACTATAATTAAATAAAAGGGTCTTCTTCAAGATAACCGATCACCTGTCTCTATGTGAGCTGCAAATCTCTGCATCTAAAGTCACTACCGGATGAGTCCAGAATTCTAAAATAAATTTTGACATTTAAATATTGAATATAGTTTTGTCCCGGATCTACTCAGCAGTGACTCTAGCAGTGACTCGGCAGTGACATTTAAAAAAGTGAGGCAGGAGATTTGATTCCACTAAATAGTATATACAGTTGTCAGAGTAGCAACAAATTAATTCATATATTTCTCAGAAGATTGCACAAATCTATGCCACAGAAGATCTAAACCCTCTAATATAACGATAAGCATCAAGGCACTTAAATTAATACCTAAACCTAAAGATGCAAACCTACCAAGTAAAATCTATTAGAGAGGGACAGAGATTATGATTAGTGATGAATCAATGTCCCTTGGAGCCCTTTCATTTTTTTTTAACAATTATTACAAGGCAAAGTTCATGCTTTAAAAGCAAAGTTCAAGCCATGTGTTTTTGACGAATTGTTTGTGGGGAAAGGGAACAAATTTTAATTATGCTTCCTATTCTCATCCTTTGATCACATCTAAGGAGGCAAAAGGGGAAAAATATTCTCTGCCCATTACAATTTGATTTTGTGAATTGTACCGTTTTGATTGTTTATGATGTTTTCAGCCTTATTTCATTATGAGTCCAGCCTCTTTGTACCCTATATATGTGGCTATAACAGTTAATTTGATCATATTTGAATGGTACATAAATTCAAGAAGAATTGAATTACCTACTATATCTTATTCTATTTTATTACATCTTGTTTGACGATTTAAGTCATAATTTAAATTAATTTGTTTAGATGACAATGGATCTTACACATAGAGCAAATATGAACTTATTCCGCTATAACTTCATCATATTTCTATTTTACTTCTTATTTACCAGCTTAAATATGAAATAAAAAATCTACTTCACCTCTTATTTAATTTTTGTGTCCAAATTATAATTATTTAAAATTTAGCTTTCATTGCACATATTTGACTCAAGAATTGAAGCTCCACAAAAGTGCCAACAATCTTACAAAAAAAAAAGGGCATTAATTTAAGAGAAAAACATATTTACTTTCTCCTGCTAGAGTTTCTACAGGATTTCAGAATTATTATCTGATTTGAAAGATCTATCCGATTTAATCCAATTTGAATTGATTCCATAATTTTGATTTTGTCAAATTAATCTAAACTGTTCAGAGGACTTGAAATCAAACAACCTGAAAGATTTAAAAATAATATGAAGTTGGGATGACATGTAGTTTGAACCAAATGATCTGAATCCAAGTAAATCCGAATTTAAAATAATTCAGACCCGAAGCAATTTAAACGTGTAGTTTGAACCAAATTCAAGGAATTTTTTTTATTTATAGAAATTATTAAATTGAGATGTATGAAAATATAAAGAGTATCTCGTTTTCAATAAATATAGAAATATCTGACCAATTGAGTCCGATTCAAAATTTTGGATCAGACTCACCGGTCCAGATTCACTGTTTTTTCTTCTTCTTTTTTAAACAACAGAAAAGGAGAATATGGGTGCCACATTTAATCACGTCAGAAGTGGAGTGGGCTGGACTCATAGAGTCTGATCCAATTTTTTTGAAAAAAAAAATCGGTCATTTTCACTATTTTTGTGGAATTAAAAAAAACAACTTGAATTAGATCCAGTGAAACAGATTCAATTCTAACCTTATTTTTTTGTAGAAGCCATATTTCAAATTTTCCCATCAGTGTCTAATTTAAATTAAAAAAGACAAAAAAATAATAGTGGATCTGAATTATTGAGTCATATCCAAAATTTTGGATTAAACTCAATAAGTCAGATCTTTCTATATTTGTTGAAAACAAAATACTCTTTCTATTTCTCTATATCTCAATTTAATAATTTCTATAAGTAATAAATTATCAAATTCAAATGACCCCAGAGCTGACATTGGTCAAGCTGAATCCTGCCTAATCCAATCAACTGTCACCTCTACTTTTTGCATGAAGGACTGTAATTTTTTTTTAAAAATAAATGGATATCATGATCATCCCTTTCAGTAAGGATTCAGCAAAGATTTCATTTTTTTCACTGATTGTAAAAAAATCAGGAATATTGTTAATTTTGTAACAATAATATCTATTTAATTATTGAGTGGTGATTCTTTGACAATTGAGTAACTTGATGGTATTTACATTCATAAAAAAAATACTTATGATTTTGAATTCCAACAATTAAAATATAATCTATACACATGGTAGAAGAAGAGAGGGAAGAGAGGGAAAGAAAATCCACAATTTATTTTTGTTTGGTAAAATAATTAATGGAATGATAAGGTTAGCAGAGATTAGGGGTGTTTGGATGAATAGTAAAGGATGGGAAGGAACGGAATGGAAAGAAATTTTTTTCTCGAATCGTTTTTGGTTAATAAAATTATAGCGGAGGTGAGGAATATAGGAGGAGAAAGGCTTAATTTTGTATATTTAAAATTAATATAATTATTTTGTTTTTCAATTTAAAGTGTAACAAATGAAATTTTTTTAGTGCAAATATTATTATAGAAAAAGACATAAATGTCCAATCCTATATTTCTTGCCTATATAATATGGGTCCAACCCATACTTGATCAGTAATTAAAAAGCAAGGGAGGTCAAGATGAAGGAGAGGAAAAGAAATGGAAAAGATTGTTTCTTGCCTAAGGCTGTACAAAAAATTCGTAGTTCGTGATTCGATTCGAGTTTGATTTGAAAAAGTTCGTAAAAAATTCGATTCGAAATAGTTCGAAATTAATTCAAACCAAACTCAAATTAGACCTGGTTTGTTCGAAATAAGTTCGCAAACTCTTCTAGTTCGAATCTCAAAGTAACATGAACCGTTAATTTCCACTAATGACTCATGTTCGCTGATGACTTAAAAGTTAAAACATAAAGCCGTCTAGCCATAAGTTATAACGTGTAAGTCGTAACTCTTGCTCTCAGTTCTAAAACTCTAGATGACTTTCACCTCTCGCTCTCAGCAATTACGATCACTCTTCCTTATCGTAAAAAAGTTTGTAAAAGATTCGAAATTGAGTTCGTAAAAAGTTCAATTCGAAATTATTCAAACTAAACCTAGTTCGAAATTAATTCAAATCAAACTCAAACTAGAGTAAGTTCGATTCGATTCGATTCGTTTGCAACTCTATTCTTGCCTATATATTACGAGGAAGATTTGGACTGAGTAGTTTTTAATTCATATAGTATAGAAACAATAGAGTCAAAACATGGTTGTATATAACTCATACATTGCATGAATTAGATACGAAAATGAATATCCGTGTGGATACGGATACAAATACGATTTTGAATTTTAATTATTCGTATTCAAATAATAGATATAAACCATATAGTTTAATATATGTTATGAAAATATTCACGTATATGTCTACAAATATCCGACATCCGATCCGTATCGGTACGCATCCATTTAATATCCGATCTATATCTGTATCCGAAAAATAAAAGCAGATATGGTTTTACCACTATCCAATCCGTTTGCACCTCTAATATTGGTATTGTAATTTTGTAAAATAACTATAATTGGTAAAAAAAAAATTGTAATTTTGCCACTTGCTCGAATTTAAATTGATAATTATTCATCATTTGGATTAGTTTCGAGGTGCTAGAAAACCAAGCTATCAAGCTAAGTCCAGCTCGTTCAAAAGTAGTTCGCAAACTGAACCGGTCAGACATATGTGTGCACATGAATATTATGAATTTTCTTATTAAGCTTGATCTGAACTTTGTCCATTTTTCGAGCCTATTTTATGTAAACAAATATTCGGTCGCAATTATTTATTTTTAGTTTTCAATCTATACCATACCATCGAATTGGAATCAGACTCTGTTATTATTTTTTTTTAGAGAAAAATAGAATTCTACTTTTCCGATTCTAACTATTCAAATTTGTTGAGATTTATACATGAAAAAATTTCTTTATCAAAATACGCAAATTAAAATTTTTGAATGATTAAAATCGGAAAAGCATAACCCTGCTTTTCTCAAAGTCGGATCCATTCAAATTGAGTTACACTCTCAGTGTAAATTTTAATGGGGCGGTCGAACAAATCAACTTTTTTGATACGAAGAGGAAAAAAATCAGAAACTTCTAGAAAAAAAAACCTTTTGAGTTGAAATTTTGATAAAGCAAAATAATGACGCAGTCAGATGCACTACCTCCACTTAAACAAAAATTAACTTTTTAAAAATGTTCATAAGCAAAAGATACAAGACTTTGAACAAAACAAATAAACTTTTCAGTTATTTTCCTTAATTTTTTATATCTTAAGTTGGTGACATCATAAGCAAGAATTGAACATTGTTTTATAGAAATTTCTAGAAATAGAAAAGCCATTTAAATATATTGTTTTTAAAATCGCTTCGAAGAAGCAAAAATGAATTCCTCAACTGGCATGTCAACAAAAAAATATTCTGAACTGGCAAATTTATTATTTCAATAAACAATAGTGCTCTAACAAAAATAATGCAATTTTAAAGAACGAAAACATAAATAAATAAAGAATCAACTTTTGAATAGTGACTAAGATAACATTCTCCATATAAAATAAAACGTTACATATTTGAAGTGGGTTAAAAGCTTGTTTGTGGATATATAATAATATAAACTGCAATTAACAGATAAGATTGTTGCATTAAAAAAATGCAACTCCAATGAACGAAAGTAAAAAATGAAGAAGTGGTGTTTGATCTAGTGATTAAGATAATATTTTTTATACAAAATATTACATGTTTGAAACTCTGACTGAAAAATCACTTTGAATAGGTAAAATTAGAAGACTTTGACCTTATTTTTATCTTAAAATAATTTAAGAAATTAAAAAATAAAATAAGGATGGAAATTATAACATATGGGCCACCCGAGAAAGGCTAATTTTGAACCGAAATATTTATTAATATCCAATTTTTTTTTTCAAAATCTTGTCAAGCAGAGTGTAGATTTTGAATTTTTTTTTATATATTAATAAAAATTTCGGAATTTTGAACGTGGTAAGAAGCAATATTGAATTAGATTTGTGCAAATGGGACAACTTTTTATTCTTTTCCAATTTCACTTGAATTTTCCACTAACATGGGGAAAATCTTATGGAGATTTTGGGTTTTGATGCTTTAATTGGAGACCCCACTAATAAAACAAAGAATGTAGGTGCTTAGGAGGCCCCACTTCTCTAGAATAATTGAAGCTACTATTTCATTTTGCTCCCTTCAATTTTTGTAAATTTACAATCATGCTAAATCAAAATATTCGGGGGAAAAAATTTGTGGTACTTGTATTCAGCGTAAAAAGTTTTAAAAATATGATTTGTGATGCTGAACATATAATTGTTTATTAAATGAGGTTAATTTAAATTAGCGAATTGGTTAAACTAGGGTAATATTTAGACTAATGACATATAATATTAGAAGAAGAAATCATGATGAATTTGTAAAAGGTCAAACGGCTAATTGTTTAATTGATTACTTAATTTCAATTTAAAGAGAGTAATGTGTTTGATTAAGAAATATTATAATTTTATATATAGACTTAATATTTTCAGTTAAATATTTTCTGATGCTATTATTTTTTCTAACAATGTATGACTATGTCCAAATTACATAAAAAAGATATATTGTTTTAAACATGAGAACAAACTGCTGTAACCACCTGGAATAAAAAGTATGGATACATATTTGCAATTTTTTTTTTTAAACAAAGTGATATCTATGAAAATAATTCAAAGGAGAAATAATTTTCCATATAAATCTTTTTAAACCAAGGATGGAGTCAGACTTTTGAACAATTGGTATCAAACACACATTAGGAGTCAATTCAAGCAGAGCCAGACTTTTAAACTATTGGAATCAAACATACAACAGAAGTCAATTATATAAAATTTTCATGCAAAAAATGAGAGTCAATTTACAGTACTATTTCACTCTAAATTATATATAAATACAAAATTTAAAAGGAAAGAAAAATGGAGATCAATTCAATATGGAGATAACTATGTAATAACTATGTTTTAATTAATGTGAAATAAAGTGGACGAATAAGGAAATAACACATATCATCATTTTCATAAGATCTAAAAGTCAAAGTTTTATACCTTGTCAACTCTTATCTTATTTTATTGTCAAAACTGACGGATAAATATTTCAGATTGTTTACATCAAATAAATATATTTTAACATAACTAATTAGTCTATCACCTATATTTTACAATACCTAATTCAATTGAGATGCATGCATGACTTGGTTTGATTAAATACAATCATACAAAGTGCTTCTCTCTGTTTTTAAAATGATACTTCCGTCTAATATAATAAACAATTCATACCCGGTATTATGGGCAAGTGAGAATGATGTGGCTCACTCAGATCACAAATTTTAAAATTATTAACTGAGAAACATACATGGTTATAATTATATACTCATATCTAAACGGGCCCGGTCACAACATGGTTTGTGCCTTAAAATTCGGATATCTTTATTTACATGAATTAAGAGATTGTTGGCACTACACACAACTGCTTCCTTATTATACGGTAGAATTTATTGAAGGCAATTATTTAGTTTACATATAAGATATACTATAACACATTAACACACCATGGATCATCATCCAGAACTCTCTCTTTTTTTTTTTTTAATTATTTGATACTTTTCTAGCAGTTTACATTCTAACAACATATCAAATGTTACAAAGATTTTAAATATAAAAATAAACAAGTTTTTTTAATTTAATGTTTAATATATAACACACAAAATTACATACTAATATTTTGAACTAGCAGAGAAATGGGAGGTAGCACAGTTGGCTAGAAGAAAAATCTTAGGATTGTTAGTTACCTAAAAGTCGAGAGTTCGATTCTCCTTCACGACTCCGCAGCTTCTGCGAAGATTTTCAGAGATTGAGATATGAGACTATATCTATACTTAGAGAGATGAACTGTTTGGTTTGAAGAAAAACTATTCAGGACTTTTTATAATTAAATAAGACATGCTTGATCTAGTTTTTTAAAGTGATACATTAATTTGAATGTTATCGCATAAAAGCATTGTAATTACTATTTTTAGTTGTTTTGATTTTCTCTTTTGTCTAATACTGTATAAAAATGTAAGAAACAACAAAACCCTAGGATAGTTGATTTTCACTCATTTCAAATGTTTAAATATTACATGGACTCATATTTCGTTAATAACAAGAATATACCTTTTACTTTTGTGAAACTAATTTGGAATAGTTTATTTTTCATGAAAACTCACAAATGGTTCATTTTTTCTCACTTGATTTTTATAGCAGTTACAGTTATTTAGGAGGCAACAAAAAGTGTAAAAATAAAATAAGAAGTGTGTGAGTGAGGAAAATAAAGTAATGATCTACATTTTACATGTGTGACAATTACCCTATTGTGTGATTCATTTTTCTATTAATTATTTTCGAAGCAAAAAGTTCTTTAAAAATAGTTTCTGCAACAATCATAAAAAAAATATCTTTTATATTAAAGAAGAAACTGATTTAAAAAATGGAAATTTATACAAAATAACAATTTAGTATTGGCGCACTATATGAGTTATATTTGTGAGGAAATTGAAACCTGGTATGAAATTTACTGTTCTGTATATATACATCAATAAAATAATAGTCTAAGATATATAAATATAGTTACAACCTTAAACATAATTTTTAAGCTTAAGAAAAGTACTATTACTATTTTTTCTTTATGGTGATTCTGGACATTATTTTTTTTTAAATACATCAGTGTATGTATTAGAATGTAATGCTTTATTTTTGTTTCCAAAATGCAATCTTTACGCTCATTAAAAAAATCCTTTAGTTTAGTCAATCTGCATGTAATACAAAAAAAATAAGTACAATTTGATAATAAAAGAAAAAAAAAAACAGAAAACATATTCATGAAACATAACATTTTTTTTTTTTTTTTTTGCAAATAATCATAAGATAGCTAGGTAGGAACTTTTAAGGGATCCGACTCCGCTGCTCTCCAAATTGGAGAGCAGGACCTGTTATTTCAAATCTAACTATTTAATTTTTTTTCATGCACAAATTTCAACATAGATGAACAGTTAAATTTGGAATAGTAGGATCCTGCTCTCATATATGGAGAGCAGCAGAGTAGGTTCCACTTTTAAGATATTCATAAGGTGGAGATATAAATGTTGGTGGTATTAAATGTGGATCAAAATCTGTTGTAATCCGAAACTAGTGAACAATGATATTAAAATTCCTGCAATTTAAATTCAGCCATCGAAATATTTCGAAATGCGTGTACGGAAAAAATAGATGTTTCGATAGCGTTCTCGAAAATGTTCGACTGCTAGATTCGAACTGTTCACTGCATTCGGGATTGCAGCAGATTTATTTTCATTAAATGTAAGGCTCATGCAAAATAATAAAATATGTAATGCACCAAAAAGAGTATATAAATATGAATGGTTGTGGGTATAGACAGAGTTATGGCGAAGACAATGTCCACATCTCCAAATGCCAATTATAAAATTGCACATTATTTTCATGAACAGTTCCTTTTGTTTAATAATTTAGAACCCACATAGAAAAACACAAACTCCTCTCTTGGACTAAATACTATTTCTCAGGTGCCCAATTTGTCCGTTGGAGCGATCTAAGCATGGGACCTGTTCAAACGCATAGCATGAAGCCTACTTTGGTTCATTTTTTTTATTTTAATTCAAAGATCAATTTGACTGAATGTTTTGAGGACTAAGTTGGTTTTTTGAAGAATTTATGGACTAAAAATTAAATAATTCCTTTTATTTTTTTATTTTGACAATTTCAATTGAATCTAGTTAATGTCATTGGAGTTGTAATTTCAGTCTAAATTATAACGAGTAAGTTTTTGCAATTTCAAAGTCTGAACAGTCGATCTGAACCGTTCACCCTGATCTCCATATTAAAATTTGCTTGGAAAATTCTATTATATTTTTTTAAATACTTTTACTATTTTTTAGATAAATACAAAATCACTATTTTAGATAGTCAAAAATCAACTGAAAACTAAATAGTGACTTTGTACCTATTTTTAAAAAATAGTAATATTTAAAAATATATATATAAAATTTGGTCTCCAATCACATTTTAATATGAAAAACATGCTGAGTATTTCAGATTGATTGTTTGCACTTTAAAATTACAAAAATTGACACATTATAGTTTAGGCTAAAATTATAACGCTATAATATTAGCCGGACTCATTTCAATTATAGTATTTATCAAAAATATGAATGGAGTTATTTTTTTCAATCTTATGGTGAGTTGAGATCCAGTCCTGCTTTCTATTTGTTTCAAGATCTGTGCAAATTTAATCTCAAAAAAATCTCCCTACAAATCCACAATATTAATCTGTACAAAAAAAACATCTTATAGAGAATCAGGGCAGTCCGAAGGACATCAAATCAAATTCGGTTAAAAACTTAAAACTCTCAGTCAGTGTCATTTGATCAATATCAGTATCTAACAGACAATTTTAAAATTTGTGTAGATCAAATATGCATAAATCTTGATGCGAATGACTCCAATCAGATATCTGATCAAATTTAATCTGAGAGCAATTTGGGTCCGATGCCCATCGGACTCAAACTAAGTTCGATGGGTTCTTTAACCGTCCGATTAAGATGTGTGTGTGGTTTTAATATCCGTACGCGTTTGCTTTAATAATCATGCGCACGGATCTTAAAGTAGATCGGACAGTTATGGAGCCCATCGGACCCAAATTTGAGTCTGATGGGCATCGGACCCAAACTGCTCTCCGAATCGCCGTCCACTCACCGGTTTAGAGCAGCACTCCTTTATAATTGCATAATAAAAATGGTGAAGAAATAGACATTATGTTCAAAAACAAAGAATTCAACAGTAAAAAAAAATTATCTGTTACTTGAGAATAATGTGGTCCAATCCGATTCATCTAACAGGACATGTATACTGTATACAGATTGCAACTTTCTCCTGCACCGACACTACATTTGCATTAAGATTCACGCTCACTTTGATCAATAATTCTATAAAATTTAAACAATGAATAGGCAATCAGCTTCTAACAAGATACTGCATATCTATTTTTTTTATGTTCTAAATATCTATCTGTATAATTAATTGCGACGAATGTGGGTGGTGGATTTTGTTTGTTTATTTTTATTACATTCAACTATTCAAGTAAACCTCCAAAAGTAACTAGCATGTTTGTTTGGAAAATGGGCCGTATAATGTACTGTCTACTTTTATCCACTTTGGGAAAAATTAATTGGCAAAAGAAGGCCCAAACCAATTTCCTGGTGACTTTTTTGAGCTTATTATTATTATTATTATTATTATTATTATTATGAGTAGAATTATGGTGTTTCTAAGTTTACCAAATCTCTTTGTGAACTCAACTCTAAAATCTATCAGATTGGTTTCAAACGTTGAAATTCTTCTACCTTACGAGTGATGCATCTGAATGCGAAAATTTTAAAATTTTAAATTAATTTTGTATAGAGTCAAGTGGTTAAAAGGCATCCAAAAAATGAATGCATCCAAATTAATTTATAAATTTTATAATTTCTTGGCATGGGATTGGGAGATAAAGCAACACAAGTGATACATATAATAACGAATACAGATACAAATTAACATAAAAGTTCATATCAGTGGGGTGGAATTGCTGAAGCATAAAAGGCAAAAAATAAACTAGCAGGATTTAAATAGTCTTAGAAAAAAAGGTCTTTGTAATAATTTTTTTGGGTAATATAACTGAGTTATTCAGTCTTTCTTTAAAAAATAAAATTCTTAATATATTTGTTTGGAAGATTTAAAATTCACATAAATTCACGTACAGAATCATTTTTTTTTTTTTTGCCTTTAACAAATATGTTTATATGTAACATAGAATGGATATCAAAATGTGTAATTATAATTTTTTTCTCAGTAGTCAGATTCTTGCAAAACTGATCACCACTAATATTCAATTGTTTCATCGGATGATCAATCTATTTAAAAATTTCACTAAATTAATGCATGATCTAATTACATCAAGGATAATATATCTATTTTTTTTTTTTTTTTTGAATTTGCTAACTGTGACGCGCTGTGAAATGAGTTTATTATAATAGATATAATAAAATCGTGTTTTGCAATTAGAACACAAACAATCTATAATCCATAAATTCAAAATAAAATAGCAAACATAATTTAAATCTTATAGTTCTCGAGTGATGACATCATTAAGCGGAAGCTTAAATACTGATCATTAATAATTTTTCTCGAACGTGATGATGGAGACCTTAGAGTTTCAATTAAGCCACGTCAGTAATAAATGAAAAATAAGAAATAATTTAAACTAATTATTTAACAATGTGGAGTTTATAAATAATTTTTAATAAAAAAAAGTTCTAAATAATAAAATTTTCAGATTAAAAACTCTCGTGATACTATAAATATAATTTAAATTTATAGATGCTCTAAATCCCGAAATTTTTATAAATATACAAAATCAGAAATTAATTTAACAATCTATACTTTTTTGAACGGAATTCGAAAACTGTCTATAACGATGACAAAATAATCGGTTACAGAGCCCAAAACCGATGACCTACTAATCGGTTTCAGAAAGCTTGAACAGATGACAGTGTCATCGGTTTTAGTCCAGCACGGTTTTTGATGCTTTCTGCACATTTTTTGAAACAACGAACGACTCAGATTAAAATACTGTTTGTAATCATTACACTTTGTGCAAAATATTCTTGAACCGATGACATTTCCATCGGTTTTAATTTAAAATAAATTTTCATTTTTTTATTTAATTAGAAAATGTTATAATTTATTTATTTATTTTATTAAAATATTAGAAATTTTATATATTTTTTTTGAAATTAGATAGAATACCATATAATTTGATTTATTAGAAAGACTTAAACAAATAACTCCGATCAATATTTTTCAGAACGGATTTTTCATGGCTGTAAGAAAAATTAAAATATTTCTTTGTGTGTTATTAGAAAAAAATAAAAATACTTTGAATCTGAATTATTGATTCCGGTTCAAAAGTCACTTCTAGGTAAATATAGAAAATATTATTGTCTTTCTATTTTTAAAAAAAATCAAGAGAAAAATGTAATCGGCAAAATTTTCTCAAATTTTGATTTTTTTTTTAAATAGAAAGACAAACAATTAGTCTTCGTGGTCATATTTGGGCTCTAAATCATTGGGTAGTTTGTACACAAACAATCAGTCTTCGTGGTCATACTTGGGCTTTTTTTGCTGATATATACGACCTTCATGGTATTTATAGCAATATTTATTTCTCAGAATAGAGCCCAAAATGTCTTGTCCAATTCCAAAATGACAGTTCAGATTCGGTGCACAACGAGTCACGACATATGACCACGGTGCATATGTCATATCATGCCGTGACATAATGTTTGACAAGCCTCTATTTAATAAATTGCTCTTTTCTGATTCTAAACTTTGCTGAAATATATTTGAATCTTTGCTCGGAGACAAGAAAGAAAATCAGGAAGAAAAAAGTTCACATTTTTGTTGCCTCGTTGTACGAACGAGAATCTAATTATTTTAACTAAAATCTTCTCTGAAAAAAGAAGTATAAGTTTAAAAATCAAGTTATCCACAAAAAAAAAATTATACATGAAAGAGGTTGACTAGGATGCTTCATGGAGTAAATTACGTTTGTACTCTATGCTATATTTTTATTTCCAAAGTTCAAATAGCCGATCTGAACTGCTCAACATGTTCTCCATATTGAAATGTGCTTGGAGACCAAATTTTACATTTTTTGAAATTTTTTTACTATTTATTAAGCCACTTTGAAAATCGCTGATCCGATGGTCTAGAATTTTTTTATTGTTCACAGTGGATCAACGATTTTCAAAGTGGTTTAATAAATAGTAAAAAAAATTAAAAAAAAAATATAAAATTTGGTCTCCAAGCACATTCCAATATAGAGATCATGTTGAGCAGTTCGAATCAGTTGTTTGAATTTTCAAAATGAAAATATAGTGCCATGAAATAAAAACTTATTTTACTCCATGAAGCACCGTAGGCCAGCTCTATATGAAGAGCATTATCATCAAAATTTGGTAAAACTGACTATACACTCATAAAAATTTTGCTATTTGAATAATTCCCCAAAATATATTTTTCTTAATCAATGAAAATATCAGTTTCCACTAACTTTCACAAAAAAAAAAATCCCCATAATATATTTGAAGTTAACAAAACTATCATCAAAATTTAAGATAATTTTCTATGTACCCTCATGTCTTGTGTATATTTTCTTGTTTATCTTTAGAGATTTAAATTTATCTTATATACTATCAATTCTTGCAAATCTTTCTTATTTATCCCTCAACTATTAACATTAATGTGTCAGCATTAAGTGCATAATATTAACTTTGTAATTCTTAATTAGAGGTAAACTAAAGTCTTTGAATAATTTAAGTAGAGTTACATGAGATTAATTATATGAGGATTTAATAAGAAAGAGTTGTGAGACAAATAAGATAAATTTAAGTTTTTAAAATAAAAAAGGGTTAATTTTCTATGTACCCTTCAAAAAGTCTTTGGTTTCTTATTTACCCTTCAAGTTTTCAATATATCTTATTTAACCTCCAACTCTAACAAATCATTCTTATTTGAAATCAAGCAACAAACAATTTATTATTTCCGATTATGCCCATCTCTCTCCAACTATGTTCCTTTTCAAATTTAAAAGTTCAGTTATTTAACAAGACTATGTACTCTAATGGCTTCTCGTTCAATTTTCTTTCAACTTCTAATATCACAGGACTTCTCATTTAGTGCTTTCTAATTATTTAACTAAATAATTTAAAGCGGTCTTGTCTCCCTAACCAGATAAAACTTATTTGAAATTTCAATTCATCTGATCACTTGTGCGCTAATAAATTAATTTGGCAACTTCAAACATGGCATTCAATTTAGCTTGATTTAAAGCCCATAGACCCTAAAGCCTAAAGCCCGTTAAATAGTACACAAAATCTATTACAGAGTATTGTAGTTTAAGCTTTAGTACGTAGTTCATATACATATTATTGTCCAGTCCAGTGGTGCCATCAAATCAAATATGGACAATTCAATGAATCTGTTCAGTTAGAGCTTATAAAGAGTACACAAAACTAGGATTCAGTACTCGGTATCAAATTTGTTTGGCTTGAATGGAGTCTTGATTCGACTGTTCTGATTGTCCGCTTTGAATGATTGTAGTTAATGAATTAGAAAGTTACTAGAGAAATAGATGAGAAGTCTTTTGTTATTAGAATTTGAAAAAGAAATTAACGAGAAGCCATTAGAGTACATAGTGGGAGTGGGAGACAGAGGGGTATAGTCGGAAATAACAAATTATTCACTATCTGATTTTAATCCAAACAACTCAAGAGATAAATATAAAAGGTTTGTGAGAGTTGGAGGTTAAATAAGATATAATGAAAACTTAAAGGGTAAATAAGAAATCAAAGAGTTTTTGAAGAGTACATACAAAATTAACCCTAAAAAAAAACTGTACAAGTTACGAGCGATAAAAATAGAATTATGCCTTAAAATTTCAAAACAAATTATCCTTCTTTTTTTTTTTTTTCCTTTTTGACCACTTGTTTCAAATAAAACAAAATTCAAAGTTCCAACTCCATGACGAGACACCCTATTATTTCTTCTAGCTTTCACATAAATTACAGTTAGAATTTCAGAATGATAGATGATAGATTAGTAGCAGAATCAGAAAAAAAAAAAATCTCAAGTGGGGGACTTGCCTACCAATGTACCATGCACTAAAAAATAAACCCATGATTTGTTCATAGATGTATCATGTATGTCACCTATGCCTCTCACCAATAAGGCAATAACTGAGAATTCGGATGAGGTAAGGTATCTCATACTCTTATCAAGTTATCAACCAATGTACCATTCCCAAAATAAATACCCATAAATTTGTACCAACTTTAAAAGTGAATTTTCAATATTTTAAATAAGCTCCGAGATCTTTATGATTGGGCTGAGACTATTTATTTTTTTGTAGTTCTGCAGGGAATACTGACTCAATAACTGATGAAGAGGGTTCCAATGCACCCAAAATTTCATGCTTCTATTTGCTTCCAATATTTTATTTTCATTTTCAAAGTCCGAACAATCGATCTGAACCGATCAACATGACCTTCATAATAAAATATGTTTGGAGACCAAATTTTATATTTTTTTTGGAATTTTTTTACTATTTTTTAAGATAGGTACAAAATCACTTTATCGGATGGTCCAGAATCTCCTTAAAATAATGATTTTGTACCTATCTTAAAAAATAGTAAACAAATTTCAAAAAATATAAAATTTGGTCTCCAAGCATATTTTATTATGAAGATCATGTTGAACGGTTCGGATCGACTATTTGGACTTTCTAAATGAAGATGAAGGAGATAAAGAATTAGAAGCAAATGAGAGCATAGAGATTTAAGTGTATTGGAACCCTCCTCATAACTGATATATGCCTCTAAACTCTAAAGACCTTAAGAGGTTTATTTCACCATAGATCCATAGTTGATTTGATATTGTACTGTGTAAAAAAATATAAAATTTAATCTCCAAGTATATTTTATTATGAAGATCATGTTGAGCTGTTTGGATCGACTGTTCAAACTTTGATAAAGGAACTGGAGTATGGAGCATATTGGAGTACAAAATTATGGTGCATTTAAACGCTCCTCATATTAAATACGGGTGTTATACTGTCAAGGGTAATTTGGTCGAATATGATTTTTAGAAATTTTTATTACAATTTAACTAGCTTCAAATATTATATGGGGATATATCTAAGTTCTTGATATTTGGATGGATAAAAAAAATTAAATTTGAATTTTTAATAAGAAATATTCAAATGACAATTATTTGATAGGTATACACCCAATTCCGCTCCTTAAAAAATTAATTTTATTAAGGGTTCGAGAGATAGCAAGAATAACAATTTGATTTCTTTTCTTTTTATTTTGTAAAAATATTAAAATAAGGTGCCGTGTAATTGAAGAAGAAAATAAAATTAAAGCAAAAATGTGAAAAGCACAACTATATGAAACTTGAACTAAATTCACAAATGCTACTTGTTTGTATGGAATAGACAGAGAAAGAAAAGGCAAAAGGGAAATTACTGAGGTATACATTTGACGTGTATAAGTATAATAATTGATTTTTTTTTTTATAAAATAATAATTGATTTTTTTTAATAAAATAATAATTGATTTTTTTAATAAAATATTATTCTTCTAAAATATTGTTATCTTGTGTACCCCACTTTCTGTCCCTTCTCCTTTCCTCACTGAATAATCATGTTCACGGTTAGATTAATTTAAGCATCAATTTGTAATATCATTTAGTGAGTATAACTAAGGTGTTCTTAAACTCACCGAGTTTCTTTGTGGGAAAAATCTATTGAGTTAGCTTCAAACGACAAATTTATTTGTTTGTTGATTTGAAAAAAAAAGAGAGGATACATTATGAAATTTTTCCTAAAAAAATAAATGAATTACTTGAAAATTTTGATTTTATAGAACGGTCGGTTCCTTGAAAGGAGTTTGAATTCTTTGAAGTGTTTCATATTCTAAGTTCGGATCTTAACTGTCTGATCAGAATCTGAATCAATTCAGACCGAGATAAAATGCAAGTCCTTTTAGTATTTGTGCCAAAGTACACAAGGTCTGGACCTAAACTCAAAATTTGAGTTACTTTAGGTGATACCGTGATATACATTCACGCCAAAAAAACAGGATCATTGATTTAATTATTTTAGAAGTGCTTAAATCAATCAAATTAATGATTTGAGTAGAATTAGAGTGTTTCTAAGTTCAGCAAGTTCTTCTGTGAACTCCACTCTAAAATCTATCGGATTAGCTTTAAACGACGAATCTAAACAGTTGAAATTCTTCTACCTTACGAGTGATGCGTCTACGTACGAAACTTTTAAAATTTTAAAATAATTTTGTATAAAGTCAAGTGGTCAAAAGATGTCTAAAAAATGAATGCATTAAAATTAATTTATAAACCTTCTAATTTTGACCACTTGATTTTATACTAAATTAATTTGAAACTTTTAATTTTTTATATGTAGACGCATTACTCGTAAGGTAGAAGGATTTTAACAATTTGAATCAGTCGTTTAAATCCAATCTAATAGGATTTAAAATTGAGTTTACAAAAAAGTTAGTGAACATAGGAACACCCTAGTTTTACTCCAGGACAACCATTTTTAGTTCAATTTCCGTACCCGTATCTATTCTCAATGGCCTGCCGAACAGACCCTAATGATCTTGTTGCTTCTATGACATCAAAATACCACTTCCATCTATCTATTTCCTATATTAGTTTTAATTAATATTTACAAATAAAAAATTATGGCGTTAATTCCAACCAACATTATGTCATGTCCAAAAAGGGGATGGCAAGTTGGCAACCCTAGCTGCCATCATGTCACTCACATGTTTCTCTCTCAAACTATAATTTTCTATTTTCAAATCATGATGCCAAGTTGTGTGTACTTCTTGTTTACTAGTGTTTTATAATTGAGCTCCCTTCAGAATCAAGGGACAGAGACATTTGATTAGAAGAAATCCATCTTTTTAAAACATAACAAGAAATCCAGGTTGCTTGATTATTACAAAGGTTAGCGTATATTGGCCCGCGTTATAAATTCAAATCATCGATTTAAAAATTATAATGATTGATCTGAATAGTCCAATATGGTATTTATATAAATATGTACTTGTAAACTAAAATTTATATTTTAAAAAAAAAAATTTACTATATTTTTAAATAGATAAAAAATTTCTTAATATGAAAATTCTGAACCATTAAAAAACAATAATATTCTATCCATATAAAAACATCTAAAAAAAATATAAAATTTAGTTTTCAATATATATTCATATGAAAACTATGCTGAACAGTTTGAATCGACTGTTAAAATTTTAAAATAAAAAATATTGAATTATAGTACGAACCAATTCACACTACGCATAGTACCAATAGCCTCACTATATAATGATAGTTACTGGAATGAGATATTTTTCAATTGATAATAAATACCGATCATTAAATGGGAGAATTGCTCTTACATGGCAATCCATCTTAATTAAATAAATTGCAACCGCGTCTTATATTTTATTTTGGAAATAAGACATGGGTCAAGTCCTAACTGCAAACACTTATCTTAGATGAAAAGAGTTTAAATGTGTCTATTTGTTAATTTTTCTAATTTTTTATGTCAAAATAAATTATTAGATTATTAGATGTTATCTATATTTTTAAATGAATCAATAAATTAAAAAAGTTTAATGTTCAGAAGTTGAAATATCATAATTTTTTTTTATTATGTGCATATAGTGTATGTTTACTATAGAAAACACATTAGACCATATGAACATGATATATATATATATATATATATATATATATATATATATATATATTATGATTACTTGCGAATTTGGTAATCATCGACCATTTAGCAACAGTTTAAAATTATAATTGAACTTTTGGACGTGCTTGTGTGACATTAATATGATCATGATGTTTCTATACGGTAACGGTGACAATTTTACTCGAGATTAATATTTCACAAATTTAATTGATCTTACAATAATATTTCTCAAAACATATAAACAAAATTGGAATTCTTACTACAAGTACACAAATAATAACTTATAAGGAGGGCCGATATGTATAAAAACTCTAAGAAAAATGACAATTCAATTATAATTTTTCTTTCAGATATAAGGCCTTATTTCAAATTTTTCTTTCAGATTATACTTCCAGTTCCATGTTATTCTAAAAAAAAGTATAAGATTATACTTGATATCAAAATAATTATAAAATTGTCTCCTAAAATTTTTTCCCACTCTAAAAATTTTAGCTCCGCCCTGTATACATTTCGTATATAGCAAAAATATAAATACAAATTTTTGTATATGATTAATTAATATGGAAAATTGGAAGGTTCGTATGACAAATATGCAAGAGAACCCTGTTTTTCTTCTTATTACCCAAATATCCAATAGACAGTATATAAGTTTTCCATTGTCTTTGCCCTCATACCACTATACCAGCACACAAACCCACCCACCCACACACTAACACACACACACAAAAGAAGCTGGAGAGAGCGCCAGAACTTGAAGAATATATATATAATCAAGGATTTTATAACCTTCTGGTGATCAATATCCAAGAAATGGACGAGTCATGGCGCAGGAGGCGGCCCGCAATCCAGCCTCACCAGGTTACTGACTACCTTGCCCCACACGACTTTCGCGACGTGTTCGGTGGGCCACCGCGCTCTGTCCTTCTTCGCCACTTCTCTCCTTCTGCTCAGCATGCTCATAGCGGGTTCCGGATCACAAAACGAGAGGACAATTCACCTTACAACACAGTTACTACTTGTAAACCGGAATTTGTATCAACAATCCGCTGTGGTCGTAACGGGTTTCGTGTCACTAAAAGAGAGGTCGAAACGGAAACGGCTAACAAGACAGATTTTTATAAGCTTGGCCTTGCAAGTGCAACATCATCCTGTTACGGTGATAACGACGGATTTCAAGTCAAGAAGAAAGAGGAACACCTGCCTTATGGCAAGGGACCACATGGCAGGTCTGAGGTTATGAAAAGAGAGGAGTGTTCTTTCATACCAGTTGTTCACAAGCAGGACGACCTATCGACAGTCCGTGATGATCATAACGATTTTCGGGTCATGGAAAGAGAAGACGACTCATTGTACAACACCAAGTCAAATTTAAATTATCCAACAACAAATTATGCGCGTAACGGGTTTCGGGTCATGAAAAGTGAGGTTCATGATATGTTCTCTGAAAATGGTGTTTATAGTCCGATATCCGGTCAGCATCCAACAACTTGGAGTACTGGTAATAATAAATTTCAGGCACTGATCAGTGAGGAGGGGTTCTATGACGACATATTTGGGTCGGTTAGTGTGGATAGCAATGCGGGTTTGAGGATGTCAAGGTCGAGATCCATTTCCAAGTCCGAATCCGAATCAACAGCTGTCAGCTGCTGTGAGGATGGATTCTTGGCAAATGCTGGATATGGTGATGAAGGTGATCCAGTGCTTGCTTCTTTTGCTTCTAAACTAAGGTTAGTTTTACTTAATCATCATATAATATTGTTATGTTCTACAAACTTAAATGACCCAATAGAAAATGTAACATTACTGTGATTAATTTTTACGCAAATTTTTATCCAATTTAGAGGTTATGCATCTCAAGATTTTGACACTATTGGGTACATTTCTAATTTGATAAGATTAGAGGGCTTATTTAGAAAAATGTTCTTGCCAAGTTTGCATGCCTGTACCTTTTTTTTTTTTCTGGATAAAGGTTCTCTACTGAATCATGAGATGAGACAACCAACATATAAAACACAACTAAGGATATGTCAAGGATCCTCAAGATAACCTTTTTTTTTTTTTAATCAATGCAAATTAATAAAGTAACATAAGTGAGAGTGTGAGACCATTAATTCTAGCTTTAAAAAGGTAAGGTTCAAGCTTTTGAAGCAGTACATATGTTTCTGTTTGTGGGAAGTTTTAAAATTTTATTAAGTTATCACGTGGTTTAGTTCAAGTTTTGCATAAAACAGGAAAAGAAAAAGTTTTTTTTTTTGCCATTTAAAACAAAAAAAAGTAATTAGTCAATAATTTTTTTTGAGTGATGATTAGTCAATAAATCAATGGAATGATAACATCATTTCCTATTAATGTGTCCCCTCCACTTAATTCCCTCCTCTCACATCCTTTTCACCTCTTGTCTAAAATACTGTATTATTTTGTATTTATTTTCAGAACATGACAAATTCGAAGAAGAAATTTTGATAGGAAAAAGATGATAATAATAACTACTGTTACTATCATTATTATTATTATTATTATTGCTATATATATTATGATGGATGGAAGCCACCCAACAATATTTCCAATGTTTTATATATTATGATGAATGGATTCTTACAAGTATTTTTTTTAGATAAAAAAATGGGCTCAAGCGTTCCAACTTTAAATATTTATAAAAAAAATCTCCAGTCAAATTTTGAATGCACGTCATCCACTAAATAACCACTGTTTTCACTTATTAAATCAAAATCTGATTATTATGATGAATGAGCTCTGTTGGCAGTGCTTCTTACAGCATATGAGAAATTGCTTTTTATTAAGATTCATATAATTGGTTTTTAGTACACCATGATAAAAGCAGCAATAACAAACTTTAAAACATGCAATAACATGGTAGGGTAAGGCATTCTAAAAAGTTCCCCTTATTATTTTTCTAAACAGATGGTCGGACTATAGTACCAACATACAAAAGCGACTTTACACTTGTATAATTAAAGGAAACCAATAATAAAATTGGCTTGGTACATGCACAGTGTTTCTTAATGTCAGTGTGTGGATGTGTGTAAAATATTCTTATCAAGTTATTTGTACGTTTATATGAATATGTCTATTTTCTTAAGCTTTGTTTTATTATAAAATACACTGAATGTACATGTTTAGATGCATACACTGTCACTGTGATTAGTTACTAATATGCAATTATCTCATAAAACAGACCAATTACAATTCCATCAAAGCGCTACGACTCCTCGCCGCCTTCAACCATCTCGGAAGGAGACAGTCACAGCGCTCTCCGGTATGCGGGCCCAGCATGCCCGCCTTCCCTTTCACACATTTCAGGGAGAGTTGCTACCAATTCAAATCATCCTAATACCACAAATAAAAGCCGGTGCACTGCCAGTAGCTTCTGTTGCTTCACACCACCTGAGACTCTCAGCCTAGATCCGAGCTTTCGGATGAGCTTCAAGAAACCGGCTTCTCCAGAGGACAACTCACCTCCATCGGTTATTTCATTGCCGGTGCCATACAAGGTCAAAAAGATCGAGAAGAAGGTTGTGTTAGAGATAAGTGATGATGTGAAAACTGAAGAACAAAACTTCGGATCGGAGGTAAGCGCAGCTCTGGATGAAGCCATTGCATGGGCTAAAGAAAGGTTCATGAAGCCCGATGACACGATTGAGGGTAAGAGTGATGATTTTGTTTATTTCAAGGACTGGAATGCAACAAAACAAAAATACTCTGCAGATTGCCATGAGAGGTAGGAGCTGGAAGTGAACTTTTGCTTGTGGTGTGTATAAGAGTGGGACAATTTTGTGTGCTTGCTTTGTTGTACTCTTTCCTTTTTCAGCTTGTTCTTTGTGAAGTTGTTAAAGAAAAAAAAAAAGCCAAGGTGCAAATTGCTCCCTTGTGGGGTAACCGGGCAACCTATAAAGAAATGTACAATATTTTTCAATTGATATTCTAAAACTTGAAGATAAGCTTCCTATATGATTATCTGAAATCAGAGACGGAACCAAAAAATTTAGATAAGAATATAGAGGCTAAACATAATTTTTTTTTTAAAAGAGGCTCATTGATATGAAAATATAATTACAGGAACCAAGAGTATTATAGCCTTTCTCAAAACACAAAACAACCCACTAATCTGGGGAACAACAGAACATATAAGCAAAGAGAAGCATGCACACTAAACTAAACAGCCAAGTTTGAGATGTTGCTAGTTTCCAAAAAAACACCAAATGAGCAAGAACTTGGCCAGGCTAAACATAAAATAAATATGTGACAAGGGAAATTTGAATTAAGTCTCCACAATCATAATGTAGAATTCTAACCATTAGACTACAAGCACATATATGAAATTTTATGGGAGGGCAGATGTAAAAAACTTGAAAGAAAAAAATTCAATTAAATATTAATATACACAATTAAAAAATTTAAAACCATAGAATGGCAAAGCATCTTTGGTTGCATTAAAATCTGCCCCTATCAGAAACATATAACTATCCAAAACAAAATGTGACAAAGCATAAGAAACAAACAGGGAGAAATCTGGATATTTCTCACTATAAAATACATGCTAAATGCAGAAATACCCAGCGAATCAACACTAACAAATTAACAAATGATGGAACGCGTGGTAAAGGATTTGAGTTCGTGGACCAAGAAATTTGAAACAAAATTAAACATATGAAATCAAATAAATAAATATATATAAAGGCCTCTATCTCACAATTCATAGTTTTTATTGCATACAGCCCCAAGAAAGAAAGGCCACAATCTTTGATCTCAATTTGAATAAAAGCAGATCGGTAAGAGAAGCTAGTAACTTCAGCTAGACTTGATGTTGCTAACAAAACTAGATTTTTCAATTTCCGTGTGACTTGCACAGTTCCAAAAAAGAAAGAAATTTCTAAATCATAATAAATAAAGGAAAATTTCTCCATTTTCGGGTTATTTTGTTCTCCTAATAGCTCGATCAGTTAGGTCAATGAGTGCTGATCGAGACCGCAAGACATCCTCGTCATCACTGTCAGGGAGAGCCTCAATGGCTTCCTTGGCACGATTGGCATGCTCCTCTGCCAACTGTCGAGCTTTCTCTATCCCTCTGCTCTTCCCCAAGTATTCTAAGGCCTATTCAATGTTTGATATGTTACTTGAACAAAATTCATATGAACCAGTACAAGCTCGATAAGATAAACAAATGTGGGAACACCAAACCAGGGCCAGATTAAGGCCTATTCAATGTTTGATATGTTACTTGAACAAAATTCATATGCAACATTACAAGCCTGATAAGATCAACATATGTAGGAACACCAAGCCAGGGGCACGGATTCAAACATGAAGGCAGGCATTTGTTAGGTACATGGTATATGAGGTACACAGAAATCGTAAAATGAATTAGATATACTGTGATAGTATATCTTTTGAGTTAGCAGAGCATGCTGGATCTAATACAGCATATCCATCAATAAAAATATCTACAAAAAATATTTTAAACAAGCACCTGTATTAATTTATACCTGTGCATATGCAATAACTTTGATGGCCAAATCATCTGATCTTTGAGTACTTATTTTTTGGAAAAAAATTGTATGCTATGCATATGCAATAATTTGGGATGAAATGAGAACTGTGATAATGCTCACCATGTCAACATCAGCTGGATCATCAAAGCCTCGATCAACAACTTCAACAAGTTGAGGGAATTCTTCCATTGCATATAGTATAGGAGCAGTTACAATTCCCTTTACCAAAATTTCTTTAGTTAGTTTCTTAATATTATAAGAGTTCTTTAGTTTGATATAGCAAAATAATGGTATCCATCTGATCAGGTCAGGCAGCGGCAAAAAATGGTACATGCTACCTGCTTTTTGCATTTGTCAGCACCGCTAAGAGATCTTTTATTCTATTTTCTATTTTGGTCTTGCATTTTAGCTGCTTCCTTTTCCCTTTCACTGATTTGCCCAGGCTTCCATAAAATACCAAAATATAGCCTCACATTCTACCCAACAAGGAACTAAATATGAGGCTTCTGTATAATTTTAATTCTATTGGTAAGGCACACAGGTCCTAGTTCAAATTTTGTGATGCTATTTTTTCATCTTCATTGTTATCTTTTAATTGTACCATGTCTCACTCTGGTACGGTACAGATAAAAATTGGCAAGGTTTGCAAGTTGCAACCCTGATTATAAAGTGAGTAACAGTCCGTCATTTTTCTTTTTAATATTAAAGCTTAATAATGCTTGAGCTAAAATAGTGAGCTTACATGTCGTATGTCAGACAAGACACCCTTTCCAAGCACATCCTTGTTGCCAGTGAAGTCTAGTATATCGTCAGTTAACTGGTATGCCAGTCCCTGTTATGCCTTCAACCCAATTAGATAGACAATACTATGCGCGCGCGCGCGCGCACACACACGTATGGTGTACAACATCTTAGAAGCGATGCTTTCTTATATATCCCTATTTTATCAAAATCAATTATTCACTTCATACTGCTGACTTAATAAGCCCTCTTCATCCTTAGGCAGTAAAGCATGTACTTCTTTGTTTCATATAATATGTCATATAGTGCATCAAAGATAAGTTCATCTAATAAGGCCTTAACCAAATTATTCGGGTTGGGCCGAAGCATATCAACAATTATTTGCATTGAAAAGAAGTGGACACACTAACCAAATTACGGCCATATTCATAAGCAAGCATAGATACTTCAGCAGTTTGACCAGCAAGAATTGCAACTGATTTGCAACTGTTTGAAATCAATGAAGCTGTCTTGCAGTACGTCTTCTCCAAGTAGTATTCCATACTATACTACCAAACACAGGAACCATTTTGATATTAGACCCTAGAGACTTTGAGGTTGTTTTAATCAATAATAAGTAATAAAATTCAACTTCAGAATTTATTTTTTCTTTCCTTTTTCTTTTCTTTTAAAGAGGGGAAGGAGAGAGAAGTGGTTCAGCAATAGTTTACCTACGCCGCTGCTCAGATGTTGTTGCCATTTGCATAGTTTCACCAGTGACTAGGTTTTCTACTACTTTCGCTATTAGCCCTACAACCTATAATTAAATATAGTAATTCAAGTATAGTTAAAAGACATAAGACAACAAAAATCTAGACATCATGGAAAAAAACAAAACAGTATCTGAGAAAGAAACTTGTTCATATTTCTGATCTCTCAAAGTATATCAAATGAAGTGATGCCCTATCTCCTTTAGGTACTCCCTTTCAACCCCCGTGTCAGCCTTAGATGAAACCGAGTTTTGGACCCACATCTCTCAGATATTGAAGTATAAAAATAATTGAGTACCTCAGTATTTTTCAGATCAGCAAGCGCAACACAAGCCTTTGATAGGAGGAAATCACCAGCCAGAACTGCAAGCTGCACAATATAGGAAAAAATTATTTTGATGCTTTTAAAAGACTAAGAGGTAGCAATAACAAGGTAAATACCATTTTTTTTTATCTATAACAAAAGAAAAATAATTCCACCCATACCATCAATCTCATCAAATTTTGATTTATACCAGGATCACTTTTTATTCAGCGGTTGAAATATGTGTTATCATTTCAACAAATACCAGCTCTCTCATAACTCAGATTTTAAAAACTGAATAATTCAGCGGTCAAACCGTTTCTGCCGCTGCATAATTCAGCGGTCCTGGTATAAAATCGAAATTGCTGAGATTGACGGAATGGGTGGAATTCTCTCTTCTTCTTTTTTAATGCTACCGATGACAAAAATCAGAGGCGAGTACCTTGTTCCCCATGATAAAGTTCAAGGATTCAACACCACGCCTTTTATCAGCGTCATCCAGTACATCATCGTGAAGTAGGCTTGCCACCTGAAACAGATACACCAAAAACGCGTTCGAGTAATTAATTTTTTTTCTTTATTTTTCTTTTTTCTTCTATCTTTTGTGACAAAAAAAGGACGATCAATTTGTACTATTTGCATGAAAACCCTAAATCTAACATCAGGAATTGAATGCACTTGGTATTAAGCAATAAAGAACTAGTAGAACTAGGGTGCTCCTAAGTTCACCCAACCTCTTGTGAACTTGACTCTAAAATATATCGAATCGACTTTAAACGATGAATCCAAACCGTTGAAATCCTTCTACCTAATGATTGATGCGTCTACATGTGAAAATTTTAAAGTTTTGAATTAATTTAATATAGAGTCAAGTGGTCAAAGGAGTCCAAAAAATGAATGCATTAAAATTAATTTATAAACCTTAAACTTTTGACCACTTGACTCTATATTAAATTAATTCGAAACTTTAAAATTTTCACATGTAGACGCATCACTCATTAGGTAGAAGGGTTTCAACGGTTTGGATTCATCATTTAAAGTCGATTCGATATATTTTAGAGTCAAGTTCACAAGAGGTTTGGTGAACTTAGGAGCACCCTAGTTCTACTCATAAAGAACTACCATCATTCCCATATACAAAATTCAATATAAAGCAATCCTATACTTGAATGGAATAATTCTGTTTCGTAATTTCTTAAGGTCGGTGGTTTCTCTGTGGCTTGCAAATACTGAAAATCAGAGTGTTTTTTCCTAGTAAAATGAAAAATTGAAAATTACTCTGTGAAAAAACTGACATGGATCATTTCAGTAATTTTGGCTATATTCTGCTGCCGTGCTCGCAGCCCTTCTGATAGGGTGTTAAATACTCCTTCAGCAGTGGATTGAGATATCGGCATATTTAATGCTGAAGCCATGAGCAACAAAACCTAATTTTTTATCGAACAATTACAATTAGAAGGAATCCTTTTTGGGTAAGAAGTAAGCTAATTGACTTATGCACTGCAAGAGATTTGATTAAGTGTGTTATAAGGTAAGGTTGCTTTTCTAAGATGCAATATATCACAAAAAAAAAAAAAAAACATATTCTTCTTCAACAAACTGAGATTACAAAGACATGAACCAAATAGCAATTCAATACAACATCAGTGGGAAATAGAAAAATAACTGTCCCAAAAAATCTTACTGTGGGTCGGAATTTTTTCCCTTCGGCTCGCTCAAAAAAATATTTTGCGGCAGATGCTAGCTTGGGGGCCTGAAAGTGTTATGTTTGAATATCGTAAGCACAATATACCAGTATTGTAATGCCTGATTTACTTTTTTGAATTATGTGTAATTAGCATCAAAAGTTATTGTTTATAATATAGAGAAGCCCGGACAGCCTCAAGTAAACAATTCAAGGTAAGAAAATCAATGTAAACAAAACTGGACCCAACAGTACCCAACCAGTATCAACCAAAATTTAAGCAGTTAGCACACCAGTATGACCAACATACCTTTTTGTGAACTTCTTCAGCAACCTGTTCACGAAGGTTCTTTGCAATGAGAGATATCTCATCAGCCACTAGAGAGAAGGGATCCTCCTATGACAGTCATTTAAAGTATAACACTAAATTTCATGGAGAAAAGATTTCTACAATACATGTAAATTAATAGTGTGTACCACTGATCTGAAGCTCCTGTGGGGGTGAGCCTGATAACTGACGTCATGCAATCCACACAAAATATGGCGGCTATAATGTACCTAAGCATAAAGGAGAAATAAAAGAGCACATAAACATATACAACAACAACAAGCCTTTAGTCCCAAACAAGTTGGGGAAATTGTCACAAATTAAGTGCAATCAGTGGATAAATAGAATAAAAAACTGATAGCTCAATTAGTGCAATCAATTAGCAAATTTCTGCTCTATAACTATATACTGAAGGAATCTTAGAAAATTAATCAGAAATGCTACCAAGTTGATTTGTTTATGAATGTGGACTGCTACAACTCACAGGGGCAAAACCGCAAAAGTTTGACTTCACTGACATATTCTTCTAGGTACTAATTTGACCTGACCTTCTTTTGAGCCTATTTTCCATTTAGTGATTGATGAAATAACAATTGAATTCAACACAATCATCCTCTTTCCCAAACTTGAGTAACTAAATATAATGATAAAACAATCCAAGCACATGCCTTTGACCATAGACCTAGACAACTACAGTCAGCTAAGTTGATTTTTTAATCAGAGATCAGCTGTGTACTCGGCAAACTATTAATTCAGCTTAACCATAGTTTGATACAAACTTTCTATACAAGAAATCCAAAACAAGTCTGAGTAATGCAGATGAAGTACTACCGCAATTTGATTGGCGATCCATATAAGCATATTATAAGAATCTCGTGACCAAAAACAAGTAAATTTCAAAGGCATGCACCTTAGGTCGAGTTTCCAATTGATTGATCCCGACAAGAGCCTGAGAGTAGAACCTCTGCGCACAGCGGCCATGCTCGTAAAATCTTTCTAGTTTCCTAGCTAGATACCACCTAGAGTACATCCTCCAAGCCACCCGAGAAACGCCTAGATCTAAGAATCGATCACGCGGTGCGATTTTGACTTGAAAATGGAGGGAAGGAGAAGAGAAGCGAGAGAGAGACAACAGCGGTGTTTGGTCTCTCCAAAAAAAAATTTGCGCTGTTGTCTGCGAACCCCACCGCAAAAGAGAAGCGAAGGCAAAACACAAAAGGGTTTT
Organism: Carex cristatella; assembly: GCA_024447775.1. Taxonomy (NCBI): domain Eukaryota; kingdom Viridiplantae; phylum Streptophyta; class Magnoliopsida; order Poales; family Cyperaceae; genus Carex; species Carex cristatella. The sequence continues at coordinate 5,824,378 of JAJHPF010000018.1, forward strand.
ATTGTCAGATCGACTCCAATTCTTGCTGTACTGGAGATGTCCAGCCGTTGGATTCCCAATTCTGACCGGCTTTTGGGAACTTTGGGCTGTTCGGCAACCAGCATTGAAAATGAAGGATTGAGAGCTCCAACAGCATTAAAGAACTGATGTTTAGTTGTTTTAATTCGGAAATAAAAGTTAAGAAAACTAAAGAAAGAGGTGGAAGTATTTTAAGATTCTGACAAAGAATTAAGATTCAGACAAAAAAAGACTGAAGAAAGTGATCTTAATCCGCGTTAAAAAACCAGTGATCAACATGATTAAATAGCTAAGAAAGCTAAAGGAAGCGGATTAAATTTTAAGAAGAGTTAGTCCGTTGTTGTCGAATAGCCCCTTTGTTTTCATGCACGGTGCTCCGATGCATGCGATTTTTCAACCAGTGTATGAATGCAATCCTAATTTGTCTTTCGACGTCATAGTGTTCCATTAAATTTAAGTGGGACTAACAAACACTTGTTCAGTAAAATCAAATTAAGAAAATATATTAAGGAGGTAAAATGATGGTAAGAGAGTTTCATTCAAGAAAAATTGTGTCTTAAGAAATGAGACAAGAGAACATGAACTTAGAAATTCAGATAAAAAGAACAAAAATTAATCATCGTTCAAACGGATTAAGGTTCTAAAAAATCTAAAGTCTAAGAAGTCCTAAGAAGGAATTGTTGAACACCCACTCAGTATATAGTTAAAAAAAAAAACGAACTTCAAATTTAGTTTGCTTTTTTGACTTTTTTTTTAATTGAAAAGGATAGATTTGTGTAACCATTTGTACAGAAATTAAAACCGAATTTCGATTTCTGAGAATTTCATCTTTGGTAAGGATAGTTTCTCTAAAAAAAACTTTGTAATCTAGTTGGTTTTTTATTTTTTATTTTTTTGTGATGGTTTTTAAAAAAATAAAATCCACTCGATCCGTCCTCGTGGATCATGCATAATTACCTTTTTATCCCGTGTCTGAAGCAAAATTAAATCATAACATAGTACGAATCTCTATTATAGATGTCTTGATCCGTCAATAATTGTAACTAAAAGATGAAATTTTGGATCGAATATCAGTTCTTATGTCAAATAGTTTGACTTCTTTTGATTTTATGCATCATTTTGATGTTATTTATTTGTATAAATCTAAATTTATTTAGATATGTACTCGCCACAAGTTCATTTAGTCTGTCTTCTTTTGGTCCTGATTTCTTTCCATTTTTTAAATATCATTTAAGATATTTTTTTTATTATTTGATAATTGATTGGTCATGTCTTCATTTATTCCATTTTTTATACATATAAGGAATGTTATTTGTCATTTAATTATCTCGTTCGAGTAAATATGATTTTATTCTCTAACATAGATACACATATGCATATAAATTCTAGAGTGATGACAACCCTTGTAACAATAATAAGGGTCATAATATGACAACATATCAGGTCATAACATGACAATATCAAATAATATAACTTATTTTGATATATATATATTTTTTATCTTGTTTCTCCGTTAAGCAACATAAAAAAAATGTTATGTATCAGTAAAAAGAAAGCTCGCATGTATGTTATTTAAGAATGAGTTTTTACATTTGTACGAGAATATGTTGGTCTATTTAAAAAAAAATATGTTAATTTTTTTTTATTCTCTTATAATATATTCTCGTTGCAACGCACTACTAGTTTAAATTACTACCATTTCTCATGAGAAGATCCTCTGGCATCAGACAAGTTCGTTTTAATTAGATTATAATTTATACTAGGGAGTTTTGGTTGTCTTCATTTGTAGATAGAAACTAAAGGGTCTTAATTAATGGATAAATACGTTTAAGTCCGAATACTGATTAAAGAGAAGGAATCTAATCTAAATTTTTTCAATGTCAGATCGGTGTCAATTAAATCAAATCTCAAATAATTATTTAAAATTTTGTAAATTACGAAACTAATTGATTGGATATACTATCCATAATTCCATATCATACATTACATGCATATAATAATTTACATTATTTTGTTATGCATCAACAACCATCAAAATTAACGGACCATTTTTTTTGGGTGATTTAACTGCTTTTCTTAATGGCTATCGAAGTAAGGTCAAAATCTTATAATTTTCACAGGTGTGCAGTTGAAAAAAAAAAAAAAAAATCTAACAATTTAAATTTATTAATTTAAGAATAATTATTTTCATCTCCGCGCTACAGTACCCGCACTGTACATTAAAGGCATGATGTACTATGGTCCCCACTAATTACTTAGTCCCTCTATTTTCAGTCTCCACACTCGTCCAGCATCAGGTTTTATAAATATAAATACTTGCAAAATAAAAAATTGATACTTACAAAATAAGATATCAATACTTGTGGCGTCACTTGATATGATCACCCCCCTTTTTCAGTCCCTAATGGTCCCCGTGTCAACTTTTCTCAAATGAAGTAATGTGGACCCTGCATTCCTACATCAACCTTCCATAATCGTCCATACGTCAATTTTCTTCTAACAAACATAGTTGACCACGTAGATATAAATACTTCAGTGCATAAATATAAATCCTTGTATTACTTGATATTAATACTTTCAGATGTTATATAGTGTAATATATTCATATGTAAAAAGCACTTGCAACATTTCTCTAACAAAAATAGTTGACCACATAGGTATAAATATTTGGAGTACTTGATATTAATACTTTCAGATATCATATAGTGTCATGTGCAAAAAATACTGCAAGTGTAGGTATAAATACTTGTTTGACGACGAGCTCGAAAGTATGTCATCATGGATCTCGTTTGAAAGAGAAAATTGTGTAGAAGACGTTAATGGTTTTAGATTTGTAAATTCCTCACAGATCGTCTGAAATATGGACGAAAACGAACGGAGAAAAAAAAAACCCACCTCTAAAAACGTGTATGGTTCCCCATCTAGTTTGAGTGGTCCCCACCATGCATTTATGGCGCGGGTACGTTTGAGAAATACAGATGGGAAAATAATTATTTACGTAAAAGTTGTTCATCTCACAGATATAAATACTTTAGTTCATATGTATAAATACTTCCGTGTATAGATATTAATACTTTAGGAAAAAAATTCAGTCCTGCAGATTTTGTGGTCCCTCCAGTTGTTATGACAATTATGGAAGTTATGGTGCGAGTAATGTAGCGCGGGTACTGATATGAGCTTCCTTAATTTAAACATGAATTATAAAAAATATTGTTGAGCGCCAATGATTGTTGATTATATCAAGTATTATCGTTGAAAGCACAAAATTTTAGATAGGTAATAAATTAAAGAGGAGAATTTCAATTTCTCGTGTCTTTCATATCTTATCATATCTCATTTTTATATCTTTATTTTCAAAATTAAAACTATTGAATTGAACCGCTCAATGTGATATCCACACTAAAATATGTCCGGGAATAAATTTTAGAATTTTTTAATATTTTTTAAGATAAATACAAAATCATTGTTTTTAGAGTGTTCGATAACAATGATTTTCAACCTATCTAAAAAAACAGTAAAAAGTTTCTAAAAATTATAAAATTTCATCTCAAATATATTTTAGTATTAATATCACGTTGAGTGATTCAGATCGATAATTTGAACTTTGAAAATAAAAATATAAAAAATGAGTATGATTGGATATAAAAGATATAAAATGTTGAAACCCTCTTCAAAATTAAACAGTGAAAATGTAAATTATGAAAATTTTAAGGTGATATCAATAATCGAGCAGTATAACACGTACACAAAATTCAATTGCTCGTGTACGCGCCACCGCCGCATGACTACATGAGCCACCAATTTCGTATGATTAGTTCACAATAGGAAACGGACACCTCCATTGTTACAAACTGGAGAGAAGTCGACTATATAGGGCGGCGGCCCTGCTGAGGGTGCATATCTTCTGAGATATCTCAATTTTTGCGTGACCGATGTGTTCGGTGCCTATTCGGGGAACCGTAGGGGGCCAGTATTATTTGAGCTTTGAGATTTGCGCAGAATGTATTTTAACGATTGAGATATTCCAAAAAGTCACGCAAAGTTTGAGATATATCAGAGGATGTGAATTCCCCTGCTGACGTCGTGTCAGTTGCCTCCTCCATGAATTGAATGCGGATAAACGGGTACGTTACGTACGAAGACAATTACTTTTATTTAATTTCTCGGCCCAATATGCAGCCCAAATAGGCCCAGTATAAGCACCGCCTAATTGTCCTCCGGAGATCTCAAGGAGTTCTTCTCATCCAATCAGAAATCTTATCGCGTTAAATTGACAAGCCCAAAGATCTCCACGTGGACCTCAAGGGTTGCTGCTCCAATGACGTCAACTCTCCTCTAGAATTCTGTAAGAATAAATGGCTGAGAATTTTCAAGTTTTGATAAATTAAATTGGGTTTTTTTTTTTACTTTTGAGGTTATAAAATGAAATTAATATAATTAGTGTAATTTGAATTATCATTTGAATAAATGTTATTTTTAAAATAATGGATGGGTCTATTAGGATTCATTTATAAATTAAAAAGTATCTATACAAATGGATTTTAAAACTAACAAACTCTTCATAAAAAGACCTAAAGGACCTAAACAACACATTCTACCGTTAAAAAAAGTTACATCTAACATAACAATCGTGGGCTTTACATTAACGTCGTTAATATAGTAACAATCATGTCATATTATAACATACGATCTAAAGCATACCTTTCAAATTTTAGAGGAATATTAAAGATCTTCTTAAAAAGTCACATCATGTCATAGACATTTTAATCCAATTGATAAAAAAATAAATTACATATCATAACTGTGCTATTGGTTTTGATAAAATCGGGTTTTGAGGTTATAAAATGAAATTAATATAATTAGTGTAATTTAAATTATCATTTGAATAAAATTATTTTTAAAATAATGGATGAGTTTAATAGGATTTATTTATAAATTAAAAACTATACATACAACGATGTAATTATTGGTTAAAACTAACAAATTCATAAAATACCTAAATAACACAACAACACAACGGTACATTCTACTGTTTAAAAAAAAGTTACATGTAACATAACAATCGTCAGCTTTACATTCATTACCATAGTTACAGTCATGTCATATTATAACATCCGATCTAAACCATACCTTTCAAATTTCACACGAATATTAAAAATCTTCTTAAAAAATCACATCATGTCATACACATTTTAATCCAATTAATAAAAAATAAATTACATATCATAATTGTGCTATTGTTAAAGCTATAAAAACATGCATGGACTACAAAAATAACATTTAATCTCAAAATCACATAAACACAATAGAACTTAATAATAAAATGTCAGTGGAATTTTTAAAATTATGCCACGAAAAGCTTGCTAACAAATATCTGAATGATTTTTCTTACAAGTTATGCGTATTTATATTCCTGAAAATTGAAGATAACAAACAAATTATTATTGATGATAAAAATGATCTGAATACATATATATGTATGAATGTTTTTATAATTAGTACGTATAAGTTCAAATCTGAAATTTTTTGTTAATTTACCTTGTAAAATATTCACATTATTGTTTCCTTAATCTGACTTTTCTATTGACCAAATAGAAAATGTTATCTCGTCTAAAATTGCAAAGCTGATAAAGAATTCCAGAGAAATTCTAGAGGAGCATTGTAGCGTACTCAACCTCCTAAAACCCCATCCCTTCTTTCCCACCATACACTACTCACCAAAACAAAAACAAAATAAAATTTCGCAGAAATGAAACACGAAGGAATCAAGCCCAGGCACTCAATCTCTCTCTTCAAAAATTTTAATCCACAAGTTGCCTGTTTCTAACAAGGCCGCCATTTTTCTCCAGTCTCCACCACCACTCACTATCTCTCTCTCTCGCGCGCGCGCGCTCTCTCTCTCCCCGTACAACAGGAATGAGCTAACTTCTCATTCATATTGCAATAGAGGCCTTTTCGTTCGAATTGCTCAATCTGCGCCAACCCTGGATGAAATTTTAAAATTTGGTGCATGATTTAGTGGAAGTCATTTCTCCATTAGAACGCGAAGTTGATCTCTTTGACCCTTTTTTATGCAAGTTGAAAGAAATAACCTGTAAGATATATAAAATTGATGGCTTCTCCAGCTTCCCTAGCTTCACTGGGAAGCGTGAGGCCAAGCCCATCAGGAATTTTTGATGTTGGGCCCTCGAATGGAGCTGTACAAAGAAACCGGCTCGTGTCTCGGGTCAGTTTCACTACTCTATATGCGAGATGGTCGTATTCCCGTGGCGGCGTGTGCAATTGTATGGTTAGTACTGGCTTGGTTGAAGATAGTGGAATTAAGGTTTCTTCAAATTCTGATTTAAGAGAAACTAGCAATGGTAATACTAGTACTAGTACCAGTACCAGTAGCAGTAGCAGTAACCACAGTGGTTCAAGTAATGCAAACTTTGGCTTAAAGCCAGCTCCTAAACCAGCATTAATACGGCCTAGTGCTCCGGCTCCTGTGCCACCACAAAGACGGCCCGAATTGGATCGAACAAAATTGGCTCTCTCGTTAGATGAGGCACTGGAAAAGGTTGAAAAGCTCGAAATGAATCCTCCCCCAGCTCAGCCTGTTACGAGAGAAGTCAGAAATAATTCAAGGAACAATGTTTCTTATCGACCAGGTTCCAGCCAAAGGGGTGTCAATACTCCTGTGAAAAACCCAAATGCGTTTAAGAGTGTGTGGAAAAAGGGGGAATCAGTTGCCCCTGTGCAACAAAAGGTTGTGAAGGAAGCTCCGAAAGTTGAGATCAGGAGAGAGGTTCAGATAGAACAATTACCAGAAAAAGAGAAAGAGGAAGAGGAAGAGGAAGAGAAAGAGAAAAAAACTAAAACTACTATGACGGAGATCCCAAAAGCTGAACATATTTCTGCCACCACCTCTTCCTCTTCGGCAAAACTACCACCCATGGTTTCTCCAATGCGACCTCAAGTCATACCAAAATTACAATCAAGACCATCAGTCGCCCCCCCTGCCCCCCCTGCCCCCCCTGCCCCCCCTGCCCCCCCTGCTCGCCCTGCTCCCCCAGTGGCACCAATACAGGTACAAAAACCAGATGTCCCGAAAGAGCGCAAGGGGCCAATACTCATTGACAAGTATGCAGCCAAAAGACCAGTGGCTGATCCCCTTGATCCAGCTGAAGAACAGTCGGTACTTTCTACCACACCAGCAAAGGGGCCGCAGAAATTCAGACGGGCCCCAGCTGAACAAACCCGCTGGAAATCAGATGAGAAAGGCCGCGGGGGCCGCAGGCAATTCCAGGACGACGTAGATATGAACGAAGGAACGCCAGCTAAGCGCAGGGCCCGCCGGAGGAGGAGGACGACGTACAGGGAGGCTATGGAGCAGGAGGAAGAGGAGGAGGAGCCAGTCAGGGCCGAGATAATAGAGGTGGGAGAGGAGGGGATGCCATTGGATCAGTTGGCAGAGAGCTTGGCGGTGACAAGGATGGATTTGTTGCATTTTATGTATATTCGGGGAATCAAGGGTGAGGTTTTGAGCAAGGACGTGGTGAAGTTGCTGTGCAGGGAGTATGGGGTGGAGGTTTTGGATGCAGGATCAAGATTGACAGAGATGGCCAAGAAGAAGGAGGTGTTGGATGAAGAGGATTTGGATTCGTTGGAGACGCGGCCGCCGGTTGTTACCATCATGGGTCATGTTGATCATGGCAAGGTGGGTCATGGTGTGATATGCTGACAACATTGCATTTTTTTTTTGGATATAGTATAGTTTGTCAACTATTATTTAGGGATGTGAGATTTAATTGAGGCTCAGGAAAGCAAAGGTATCTCCGAATTACCCTAATAAGGAAGGTAATATAGGTGACAGGGAGCAGGAGTGCTTATACTTCTGTAGGTTCAGGTGCCTGTTGTAACTGCTGCTATATGTTGGCGTCAGGGTAGTATTGTAATTCTTGGTACAGTACCTAAAAAGGTGTTGTCTTGATGACCCTTTGGACCTAGTCTATGCATGCATGCATGCTCTGATTAGAAACAATTGTTTTGGTCATGAGAAATTCAACATGCATCTCTAGCAAGACCAGTTTGAGTCCGAAAAGCAATTGATGTGGTATCTATGCCCAGCTGTTAACTTTTCAGGGTTGAGCATTCACACAGAGGATGTATATAGCATATGTATATACCAAATACAAAATCAATATGCATTTCTAATTAGTCTAATAATTTTCTTTGCCTTTTTTTTGTGTGTGCGCAGACTACTCTCTTGGATTATATCCGCAAGAGCAAGGTACTTATGTCTACTCAACATGACAGAAAATTTATTTTTTTCTTTATTAATATTTCATTCATTTAAGAGACATTTATGCTGAAAGTAGAGATTTGTAGGTGGTGGCATCTGAGGCAGGTGGAATTACACAGGGTATTGGTGCATATACAGTTCTTGTACCAGTTGATGGTCAACAACAGCCTTGTGTATTTCTTGACACACCAGGCCATGCGGTACATACCACAGAAACTTATATTTATATCCTTCTTTATTTTTACACCTTATTTTTCAAAATTACAGGTACCTCCAAAACTACATTTGATGTCTACTGTTAAATAATGTGGTGTATTGACAGCTGTCAGCTAGGGCAAAAAGACTAAAGCATATGAAAAGTTTATTCCCAATGGGTTTCAATGAACATAAATTATTAAGCAGATGGGATTTTAGATATACTCCTAAATTGACCCAACTTAAAAACACATGCTAAGAAAAGGAGGATCAAGTACTGTTTTTCTTCTGCAAGCTTAATCCTAATCAGCTTCTCTAGTGAGCTGATATTATGTCATAAGAAAACGTGTTCAGTATCAAAAGCTAAACTGTGTAAATGATGATGGCTATATTTAATACTATTTTTTGAATCACCTGAAGAATTGGTAGGATTACATGTTTATTTGTAATGGTGAATTTTTCTACATTTTTTTCATTGTTTATTTAGTAGCAAAAGTTATAGTAGTTTTGTCTTTTTTCTCTGACAGGCTTTTGGGGCAATGAGAGCTAGGGGAGCAAGGGTGACAGATATTGCAATAATAGTCGTTGCTGCTGACGATGGGGTCCAGCCGCAGACTCAGGAGGCCATTGCTCACGCCAAAGCTGCTAAAGTACCAATTATCATTGCTATTAATAAGGTATCCTGATATTTCACCAGCTTATCTTAATCATGCCAAAAACAAGATAAATAAAATACAATAGAAAAGTCAATTGAAGCAAAAAACAAATTACAAAAACCACAGTTGAATTATTGCTACTCATATTTCAATTTTACTTTTCAGATTGATAGAGAAGGGGCTAGTGCTGACAAGGTAATGCAAGAGCTTGCAAACATTGGAGTAGTACCGGAAGCTTGGGGTGGAGATGTGCCTATGGTTAAGGTTTGGTTTAGTCAAAATATTCTGAAAAAAAAATAGTGTTGGAAGTTTGTAAGTCATCGACTAATTCATGTGGTGTTTAACAATTTAAAATTCAGATTAGCGCTCTCAAGGGGGAGAACATAGATGAATTATTAGAGACTGTCATGCTAGTTGCTGAGGTATGTAGTTATCACAATTTGCTTCTTTTCAAGAACCATACAATGCTGCAGCCTTAAATCATTGTACTGTAGTATAAAATAAATCAAGTGATAGATTTTATCACAATATTTCAGATAAAATGAAGAGATAATGTTTTAAATAAATATCTTTGTGATTGTATCTTATTTAATTACCCCATGAACTTTCTTCATTTGACTGCAAGGAATTTCTTAAGATATTAATTGGAAAAGGTTCCCTATTTTGCTCATTTATTATTTAAGACACTCAAAGCTATTGCATGACATTTTTTTGTTTTTTTTGTCAAAATTTTGTTTGAAGTTACAAGAGCTAAAAGCAAATCCTCATAGAAATGCAAAAGGTACTGTGATAGAGGCTGGGCTTGACAAGGCGAAGGGACCTGTTGTCACACTAATTGTGCAAAATGGCACTCTTAAAAGAGGAAATCTTGTTGTTTGTGGAGAAGCCTTTGGAAAGGTCTGTTTAATGCCTCATGTTAAATTTTTTAATTCTCAAAGAATATGAAAAAGGAGAGAAGTGAAAGGAGGTTTATTCAGAGATCATATGAAGACTTTGAAATTAACAGGTACGGGCTATGTTTGACGACAGAGGAAACCGAGTTGACGAGGCAGGACCATCTTATGCTGTTCAGGTACTCAGACTGAGTCTCTTCAATGGGATTGTAAAAAATAAAATGACATTTGTACCTTATTTTGTTATAAAATGCACGGATCAACTCCCAGTTTTGGGAGGTCTGGGTGTCATGAGGATGTTTTTGAATTTAGTTTATGACTGGTTTCTAGTTTGTACCCCTCTGAAACCTAATAGTTTCTAGTATTATATCTATTTCGAAGAAAGAAGAAAAAAGTAAAAGCACTTCTATAAGTTGCTAGTATTTTATCTACTCCTCGTTCCTCCATGACCCTCTCTACATTGGCAAGAAAAGAGGAGGCTAGTGTTGGTAAAATTCAAAAGATTAGGACTTGCGAGGAAATCATGGTATTTTTATGTTTTATAAGATTATGTCAAAAGAGCCCATGACATACATAAAATGATGCATACGGAGGTTCTCTAAGGTAAACATGATGTATTGCTAAAACATAATTATGCCATTTTTCTTATCTATTTGTTTGTTAGGTAATTGGTCTGAGTAATGTACCAGTAGCCGGAGATGAATTTGAGGTGGTGGATTCGCTGGACGTCGCGCGGGACAGGGCCAAGGAGTCAGCCGAGGAATTGAGGATCCAACGGATGACCGATAAGATTGGGGAAGTCAAGGGCAGCCTCTCAGCATTCGCCGCCCAAGTTTTGGGCGACAAGCAACAGGGGCTCGATAGACACCAACTCAATATTGTTCTCAAAGTAGATGTTCAGGTATGTGTGTGTGTAAAAATGCCCCCCTGCCCCTGTCACTCACAAGTCCGGGTCCTCTGAAGTGACTCAAATTTTGAGTTTAGATCCAGACCATCTGATCAGAATCCTGACAAATCCGGCTCGAGGTGCAATGCACGGGCCTCTTTAATATTTGTACCAAAGCAAATCTGATGGTCCGGATCTTAATTCAAAATTTGAGTTAACTTTAGGTGATATGAATTCGTCACTCCCTCTTTCTATGTACCAATAATTTTCTCGAACAAATATATTAGTTGTTAATGAAGCTGTGTATTTCTAGGGTTCCATTGAGGCCATAAGGCACGCAGTTCGGGGCCTCCCTCAAAGTAATGTAGATTTAAAATTTGTGCTCCAAGCACCTGGTGATGTGGCAACCAGTGATGTTGACCTGGCGCTTACCACTGAGTCGGTCGTATTAGGATTCAATGTAAAGGTGCCTGGACCTGTTAAAACTTATGCAGAGAAAAACAATGTGGAGATACGGGTCTACCGGGTCATATATGATATGATAGATGGATTACGAAATGCCATGGAAGGTCTCTTAGAGCCTGCTGAGGTAAAAAGTGCACTTGCTATACCTGATGCAAATTTTCCTTTTCATTTGCAAAACTTAATGTATATTATTCCTGAATTTTTTTTTTCCTGTCCTCCTTGCTGTCCTTACTTAATTGAAAAACATCATATTGTTGAGTAAGGATCGTTATTTCCTAGGAAAAGAAGATGGCCAAAGATATCTGTAATACACGTGTTCACTTGCAGAACAAGTAAATTACACAAATGGCCCTTAAAGTAACATTCATTTTCCACTATGATCCTTAAAAGTATAAAATGGACTGTTGATTCATAAAGTTTTTGTTGTACCAAATTGGTCCTACCTTCAAAAAGAATAATTTTTTTTTGTCATGTCGGTGTTATTCAGCATTGCAAATAATGTTGATGTAGTCACAGCAACAATGCAAATATGGTACTAACATTAATTAGGCATTACATATCAATCAAATGGAAACTAGTTTTGACATGCGTCATTATAAATTAATTAAAAAGAGCGTTTATGTACATCCTCATCTTGGATATTATCATGACACAGATGCTAATGTGAATTAACATCTAGTATTTTATAATACCAGCAGCTTCGATTTTGTACAAATTGAGAACTTCAAGGATCAATATGATACTTTCGAATCTTTTAGGACCAAATGGAAAACAATGAATACTGTAAAAGGACCATTTGTGTCATTACTCTTGCACTAGTATTATCATTCATTTGCTTATAATTTTACCATTTCATTTTGCACAAGTTATTCATTCATGGAGTACATACCATTGCTTTATCATACCAAGTGGGTCACTTCTTTACATGGTCATAGTTAGTCTCTCTTTTTTTGTGTCCCGGAGGTTTGCATAGTTTATGTGTTCTATTTCATGGATTCGAAGTTGGTTGAGTTTTATTTTGGTAATTTTATATTTGAGGAGCTTATTCTTACAATTTGCTGTGTCACCAGGAGCAAATACCCATAGGTATGGCGGAGGTGCAAGCAGTATTTACCAGAGGCAGTGGTAAGGCTGCAGGATGCATGATTACTGAGGGAAAAGTCATGAAAGATTGTGATATACATGTAATACGAAATGAGGAAACAATTCACACAGGAAAGATCAACTCATTGAGGCGGGTTAAAGAAGATGTGAAGGAGGTTAGTATTTTTCTCACATTCAAAGTCCTTTTTTTCAAGTGTCTACTTGTGTTTGAGCCATTTGATATATGTTTTGCCACCTAATTGGTGTTGTATGATTGATTTTGATGAAAGACAAGTTAATGTACCTCATAAATATGCAACATGTTTTTACCACCTAGAAGAACCATTTTTTTTTTCGGTATCTTTCTTTTATCCAGGAACCTGAACCTCGTTTCTTGATCATTGATACATTTTGACTCCTTTCTCTCTCTCTTCAATAGATGACCGTTGGACTAGAATGTGGTATCGGAGTCGATGACTTTAACGAGTGGGAAGAAGGAGATATAATTGAGGCCTTCAGCACCGTCAAAAAGCAAAGAACTCTTGAGGAAGCCTCGGCAAACGTTGAAGCTGCTTTAGTTCAAGCTGGTCTGAAATGATACATCTAAACAAAGAAATGACTGAAGAGTCGCGGGTTGCAAAATCTCGACGGAGTGTAGAATGAATTGATCCTCTTCTGGTCAGTGCTTTGAGATGACACTCCAAGGTGGTTGAGATTTACAATTGAACATAATTTTTTGGTTCTGGTATTTATAGTGATGGATCCAGATGTAGTTATGTAAGTAGATTTTTTGCCCTTTTTTTAGTTTTCTGTTTTTATTTACATTCTTTATTTGGGGGTAAAGAAGTAACTTAATGGTAAAATAAAATTTCATAATTTGTACCCTTTAATAATTTTTAATTCTTTTGGATATCACAGTTTAAATTTGTCTTTTAATCATGCTTGTATACGAAAAAGGTGTAAAGAACACGCTAATTTTTTGTTCTTTTCTCTCTGTCAACATATACATAGATGAGGAAAGAAGTTGCCAAGTTTTATCTATGATGATTACTCTTATTTCGATTCTAATTATATTCAAATACTCGGAAATAAACCACATAACATTATTATTGTAATCATAATTATTTCAAGGAATAGGATTGGTCCGGATCTAAACTAAGAAATTGGATTACTTTAGAGGATCCGGATCCGTAAGAAGGAGAGGTCATCTCTAAAATTGGGATCCAAATTGGAGGGGAATGCTTTATAAAAATTTGTTTACTCTTTTTTTTTTCTTTCTCTGCATCTGTCTTCTGTTAAGAAATACCTTATACAAGCCGGCTACCTCTCTTCTCTGAATTCGGATTCTCTAACATAACTCAAATTTGTACTATTACTAATAGTGTTCTTGATAGTAATTTACTATCAGTAATGTAATTGTGGTTTTACTTGTACTAATTAGTTATTTCCCTTTATTATGTTGTCTTTTGATTAGGTGCTGTGATACGAACTCTTCCTGCTATTATGGCTCTCTGGTACTTGTGTAGTGCCAGTTTTTGTAACAAAGACAATTATTGTTTCGTAATGAAACTTGTGGGAATATCCACTTTTATCAAAAAAAAAAAAAACTCAAATTATAAGTTTGAATCCGTATCGTTTGATCATAATTTGTACAAATATTAGAGCCCCGCAAATTCCAATATGAATCGGATTAGTCTGGATCCAAACTTAAGTTTGAGTTACCTTGAAGGATATGGGCCCCTCTTCTCTCCTCTCTTCGCATGACGGTTTTCTAAATTTTAAAGTCATATTTAGCGGAACATAAACGAAAAATTAGATCCTTACTATTTATGGAATCAAACATGAATAACTTAATTTTACATAAGTCTGAATAGTTATAAAGTCTATCTGTTCTAAAAAATAAGTTTTCTCTCTAAGTCCTGATCATTGTCATTGTCATTGTAGTTATAATACGGCAAATTCTGGAATGGACCGCGATGCATAACATACTCACTCTTAATTTTATTTTCTTCTATTATATTTAAATTGTATTCGTCAAAATAAAATTATTGAGTAATAAAAGACAAGTTTTATATTTTACAGGATGACAAAAGAATAATCTTAATTATATTGACCATCCTATCAAAATTTTAAATAAAAAAAATAATTACTTATAAAAAAATTATTTCCTCAATAACTCATTGTTTATCGATTTATTCTTTCTTTTGGTAAAGAGTCTAAAGACAACACATGCAAAATTTTCAATATGATCTATGATTTTTTTTGTTATGGTCTTATGATGGAGAATGAAGCCATATTTGATGAATTTGTATGTAAAATTATGTCATAAAGTGCCTGTTCGGCTGGGTAGGATTTAGCTTCCTTAACGCTCCTTAGCTTCTAAATCCGCATTAATCTGTCCGAACAGCTGCTCCTTGAGCAGGATCAAGATGTCTTCCTTAGCACAAACTCTTAATCCAAGGGATCCCTTCCTTAAGAATTTTGCCTCCTTTAGACCTCCTCAAGAAGCCAAAAAGGTATTTTTTCTGGACAATTATGTCCCCAGCAAGAGGCCTCCTTAAAGCCCTTCACATTTATTTATTATTTTCTATTGTCTCCTCCCTCTCTCCTGGGCACACTTACCTAGGCACGAAAAATAAAAGAACTTGTTCTCTCCGACGGAGATTGACGGTTCGCCGAACAATATTCAAATCCGACGCATCACAGCTGTTCTCCTCGAGACGCTCTTTCTATTGACATCCCATTTATTCATAGGTATTTTTTCTTTTGTTTGATAGTTTTTTTCATCTGATTTTCTCAAAATGTAAATTATCTTTGATATGATTTTCAATTTTGCTTTTCCTCAAACGACACTTAAGAAATTTCACATTTTTTTCTACTAAGAAGTTTCACTTTTTTCATTCTTTTGTTTTGACCTACAAGTACCGATTTTTTCTGAAAGAGAGTTTGGGCATAAATAGGGTTTTGAACTTAAGAGCTCTGTGTAAATAGACGGGTACAAACCACTATGTATTTTCTTGAGTAATTTTTATTAATGCTTGATTGCACCTGTAGAGCACTCAATTTGGAGTATAGCACTCAATTTGGTTAATTAAATGCTTAATTGAACAATTAAATTTCTGTTGGATAAAAATCTATGTTGGATATTTGGAAGTAATTGACCATATAAGTGAATGCATGTGTTTGGATATTTAAAAGTAATTTTTTTGTCTCTGGCTTAATTGTACCGGTCAGAATCAATACTGTACCCGTAAGAGTATGGTACAGTTTTACTCCAATTTGCAATATATTTAGAATGTTCCGAAACAAACTCAGTTTATATAATTTAGCCCTTGTGCATATCAGGTATGTTCAGATCAGTAGGCTCAAGTATGTGAGTTTAATAACTCGGTCATGTTCAAAGACTATACATATCCTCTCTTCATAATTTGGTAATAAGGTCCTTAGTTTTTTTTTTTTTTTTTATCATTTTTAAAAATCTATCAAAACAAGAAAACAGCCTATTGAATCTTATACCTTGCATTCACAGCCACTAGGCATTGGTACTGGAATCAAGCAAAGCACATATCAATTAGCACAGAGAAAGGGTAAAATGAGGGATTTAAAAAAGTACTTAATAATTTTCTTGAAACTTATTCTAATATATTTATTATACAAGTAATTGTTAATTTTGTTTGTTTTGTTTCTTAGGTAACATGGATAATTTTAATTTCAAGGAGCTTAAGAATTTTTTGGATGATGATGATGAGTCGTGGATTTTTATGAATAATATACTTCCAAGTATCACATTTGGAAGTTCATCGTCATCTTCCACACAAGATCAAGATAAGAGGAGAATGTCGGATGTTGAATATATAAACGACATACTTATTCAGAATGTAGTTTTATATTTGCATAGTTAACAGTGTTGTAGTTTTATATATTTTTTTAAAATGTTTATTCAAAATCTCATATTATTGATATGAGATTTTTTTTTTCTAACATGGTCAAACTCCCGTGTGACTAAAAAAGTTTTTTTTTCTTAACATTATTGGCATGCGCATGTGTTTTATCAGTGTTTTTAAGGATGACCGATACAGTTATAGTCCATGGCCCGTACAACTGTAATGGTAATTTTAATCAGCGTCTTTTGTTGGTAAAAAAAAATCTAGTTTGTTTGACCTAACACATTAATTATATTTGACTTATCTAACATGATTCTGTTTCTGTCTTTGGAGAAAAAAAATTATATAAACCATGGTCACATTAAACACATATTAATTTTAATGAAATATATTAATTACTTTTAACTAAAATTATAAGTCAATTTGATTGATCAATCATATCATATGACAACAATAACATGCAGGGGTAAATTGGTCTTTCACTTCTCATATATATATTTTTATTCAAATATATACTACAATCTTAATCTTTGTTATTTGCCGAACACAAACTCCTTAGTGCTCCTTAAATTCTTAATTCTTCATCTCTTAATCCATGTTGCCGAACAGGACCAAAAAAATATTTATTTTTGTTTGATTAATAAAAGAAAAAAAGAAAAAGAAAGAATAGTATTATAATGAGTGAGTCTGTCATGGTCTCATGGATCGTGGTCCATTCCAGAATTTGCCTAAAATTAATTATATATATAATCTCAAACCGTGAGGCCCATCTCTACAGTAATAGGAGGGCAAAGTTGTAAAATCGACCGATATTGTTTTTGGGACCGTAGATTTTGATCCGACGGTTGAAATTTCTTCATCCAATGAAAACAGAAACACCTACGAGCTGGAGACTGGAGAGGAAGTAACCTTCTAAAACCCTAGCACGCCCCATCTCCTGTGCCCCTCAAACTTCACCGTGTAAGAGGAACTCTCTCTCTCTCTCTCTCTCATACCTTGGCAGAGGCTGGCAGGTGGATCTCTCTCTCTCCCACACATACACATGCGTGCACACACCCGGTATCGGTGTTCTATTTTTTGATTTTGGGTATTTAGGGAGGTATTTGAGTTTCAGGGTTACTGATTTAGTTGTCTGGTTGAGGAATTTCGTGATCATATTTTGTTCAGTTATTAATCCCTCAAAGGACAAAAGAATATCTCTCAGAAGTATCTCTATTTCTCAAGATAACTTAGTTTGTTTCTTGGTTGCAATTGGTACCAACTCTTAAGAATATAGTTCGCTTCTAACTTCAAAAGCAGAGTTTCTAGTTATTAGTTGTCCGTTTTAATTATCTGATCAATATTTCTGAATCTGTTGATACATTTTTAATTTATTATCTGATTTATTGTCTAATTATGATATTGAAATCTTAACTTTTTTATAATTTTATTGCCAGATTCTTTTTTTTTTTTTGCAATTTAAAGTGTAAAAATGGACAAGGGAAGTGAAAACTCCAATGGACAGGTGCTTGGATGGATTTATCTACAATGTTGTTATTTTTTTATTATAATCAGTTCTTTGTTCATCTACAATATTGTTATTTTTGTTGTATTTTAGGTTGCAGTTGCACCTGTTGTGAGGCGTAAAGAGAAGTATGCAAATAATGGTTTGATTTCTCTAGTTCCTCATAAATCTGGCACCATTTTTTGCTTTTTACACAATTTTTTGAAACATTCCTTTCAACGAACGTGATGGGTTTATCAATCAAAATAAATCCTTTCTGTTTAATACATTTACATTGTAAAGATTTTTTTCCAGCATTTATGCCCCACATTTTAATTCCAAGCAGTTTATAGAATCAGTCTGCGTATAAAAGTTCCTATTCGGGAAGACCTATGTAACAAAAAACGTGTTAAGCACAAGTGTTATAAGTTACAATTCACCAAGTGTTGAATTTCGCTAAATGCATTAACCTTACTAGAATTTTTAAATGACCCTTCTGTTATTATGCACTAAAAAAATAGGGAAGAGGGAAGCAGCGGAAGCACTTGAAAAGACGATAAGTGCTAAAAAGCAGAAGGTTGAAGCAGAGGTTAAAAAGGTGCAGGCGCCACCTCCTAAGGAGGAAGAATCTACTAGCACAGAGGAAGATACATACTCAGAATCTGAGGAAGAAGAGGTATCAATGCCAAATCCTAATTTGGTGTACTAAAAACCACACCGAGTGTTCCATTTGGGTCAAACTTAATCTTGGATTTGTGTTTTTGTCAAAGCAGAATGTTGAAGCAGAGGTTAAAAAGGTGCAGGCGCCACCTCCTAAGGAGGAAGAATCTACTAGCACAGAGGAAGATACGTACTCAGAATCTGAGGAAGAAGAGGTATCAATGCCAAATCCTAATTTGGTGTACTAAACCACACTGAGTGTTCCATTTGGGTCAAACTTAATCTTGGATTTGTGTTTTTATCAAAGCAGAAGGTTGAAGCAGAGGTTAAAAAGGTGCAGGTGCCACCTCCTAAGGAGGAAGAATCTACTAGCACAGAGGAAGATACATACTCAGAATCTGAGGAAGAAGAGGTATCAATGCCAAATCCTAATTTGGGGTACTAAAAACCACACCGAGTGTTCCATTTGGGTTAAACTTAATCTTGGATTTGTGTTTTTATCAAAGCAGAAGGTTGAAGCAGAGGTTAAAAAGGTGCAGGCACCACCTCCTAAGGAGGAAGAATCTACTAGCACAGAGGAAGATACATACTCAGAATCTGAGGAAGAAGAGGTATCAGTGCCAAATCCTAATTTTGTGTACTAAAAACCACACCGAGTGTTCCATTTGGGTCAAACTTAATCTTGGATTTGTGTTTTTGTCAATGCAGAAGGTTGAAGCAGAGGTTAAAAAGGTGCAGGCGCCACCTCATAAGGAGGAAGATACATACTCAGAATCTGAGGAAGAAGAGGTATCAATGCCAAATCTAATTATGTGTACTATAAACCACACCGAGTGTTCCATTTGGGTCAAACTTAATCTGTGATTTGTGTTTTTGTCAATGCGGAAGGCTGAAGCAGAGGTTAAAAAGGTGCAGGCGCGACCTCATAAGGAGGAAGAATATACTAGCACAGAGGAAGATACGTACTCAGAATCTGAGGAAGAAGAGGTATCAATGCCAAATCCTAATTTTATGTACTAAAAACCACGCTGAGTGTTCCATTTGGGTCGAACTTAATCTTGGATTTGTGTTTTTGTCAATGCAGAAGGTTGAAGCAGAGGTTAAAAAGGTGCAGGCGCTGCCTCATAAGGAGGAAGATACATACTCAGAATCTGAGGAAGAAGAGGTATCAATGCCAAATCTAATTATGTGTACTATAAACCACACCGAGTGTTCCATTTGGGTCAAACTTAATCTGTGATTTTTGTTTTTGTCAATGCAGAAGGCTGAAGCAGAGGTTAAAAAGGTGCAGGCCCCACCTCATAAGGAGGAAGAATATACTAGCACAGAGGAAGATACGTACTCAGAATCTGAGGAAGAAGAGGTATCAATGCCAAATCCTAATTTTGTGTACTAAAAACCACACTGAGTGTTCCATTTGGGGCATACTTAATCTGCGATTTGTGTTTTTGTCAATGCAGAAGGTTGAAGCAGAGGTTAAAAAGGTGCAGGCACCACCTCCTAAGGAGGAAGAATGTACTAGCACAGAGGAAGATATATACTCAGAATCTAAGGAAGAAGAGGTATCAATGCCATATCCTAATTTTGTGTACTAAAAACTACACTGAGTGTTCCATTTGGGGCATACTTAATCTGCGATTTGTGTTTTTGTCAATGCAGAAGGTTGAAGCAGAGGTTAAAAAGGTGCAGGCGCCACCTCCTGAGGAGGAAGAATCTACTAGCACAGAGGAAGATACATACTCAGAATCTAAGGAAGAAGGGGTATCAATGCAGCCTCAAACACCTATTGGGAATCAAATTGAGCGTGGAGTGACTTGGATATTTGTTGGAAACTTGCCACCCAAAGTTGATGAAGATGATATGTATGTTCTTATTTAAGTAAAAGTATTGTAATGCAATATTGTGAACCTAGAAATTCTCCCCTCTAAGTCATTGCAAATTTTGTCGAGCTCTTCAAGGCATTTCCTGTAAAAATCACCCAATTGGAGTATGTCTGCCTCTAAACTAAGCAAGTGATGACCTAGTGAAGTGGAGTGACAACCAATGAATAAAATAATGCAACTCACGTGTCAACCAATCCATTCTATTAAAGCATCAACCTATGTAGAGTCCAGTGTTAACCTATGTGGGTAATTGTAATTTTTGCAGTAATTTTTCCATTATTCATTGATCATATTTGCAAAAGGAAAAGAAAAAATCAACACCATTCTAATTTCACTTATTCAATGAAAATAAAAACAAAAATTGGTTTTTATGATTCGATGCGTGCCATAGTTTCCATAAGTGTTGCATTGAACTTCTTTCGCAGGTCAACTTGTTTTTTGTAGGTATACAGAGGAATTTATGCATAGTTTGATTGATCGATACACAATAGTTACTTATATGAATTTTCTCTCTTATGGAAATTATAGAGCTGATTTATTTAAAGAGGTTGGAGAGGTCATTGAAGTGAAAATCGCTAGATGGAAGCTGCTAAAAGATAACAAAGGATATTGTCATGTGGCATTTGCCACTGAAGAAGCTGCTAAAAGAGTAACCTAATTAACTTGTTTAATTATAAAAGATTTAATTGAGCCAAAGAACTTGTTTATTGATTAGTGACTTGGGCTTATACAGAGCCTTTACATTCTTGCACATAAGTCCCTAGACTTCTCTATAACCCTAACAAAGATACAATTCTTAACAATTGTTATAGAAAACTTGACCTGTATAATTTTATATAATAATCTTATGAGAAATAAAACAGCCTGGAACAAAAGGTACAATGAATTTTGGATGGTCAGCAACCAACTGTTATGTCTTCTCATGGGGCCAATAGCACTTAATATTTCTCAATTTTCCAACTTCTCCAAATGGTATATCAGGGTGGAGGCACGCGTATCTATTAGGCATATATTTCATCAACTTCCAACTACATTCACGTTATATCAGGGTAACTGGTATATATAGTAGGCATATATTTTGTTAGATACCGTCTGTTTCCAATTTTCCATCCGATTCTGTTAACCCATATAAATGAGCGCAAAGTAAAGTAAATTTGGCACATGATTTTTTTTGTTGTTGAGGTAAATGACCGAAGAGGTAATTGTTGCTTAACATGTTTGTCCTGAATTGCTTGTAGGCGCTTGAAATGAATCAGCAAGAGTTCATGGGTTTTGAACTCAGAGTTCAGTTGGCCAAGCCAAGGTTCCATTGTGAATTTAATGAGAAAGAGGTAATGTGCCCCGGCAGTATTGCCCCATTTTTTCTGACCTTAAAATGTGTGCCTGGAAATTATCATTTTAAATACAACATAAAATTGCAGCCTAAAAGACGTGTTCGGAATCGAAATGGGCGTCGACTGGCTACAATCTTTGTCGCAAACTTACCATTTACAGCTAACAAATATGAAATGTATGTTTTTATTTGACTAAAAATATTATAATGCAACATTACTACCTATGAATTTTCCCATGGACGTCACTGCAAAATTTTGTTGAGGTTCTGAAAGTGCTGTCCTGTTGAGAGCACCTAAAATTTGACAAAGTGTCAACCTGTAGACCTACTCAAGTGATAGACTGATGGTTTAGCCTAGTACAGTGTAGTGTCAACCTATCAGCATAATAAGCTACTTACGTGTCGACCAATCCATTCTATTGAAGCAGATTAGTAGTTTTCTGTCAACTTGTTTTTAGTGTCATTTGGGCACTTGCAATTTTTGAAGTGAATTTCTTAACTTCTTTTTTTTTCCCCCATAATCCTTCAATAGTTTATTGAAAAGAAAACGAATAAGCGGAGGGTGCAAATAAGTTTTACAGGATTTTTTTACCAAAAAAATGATTTACAGGATTTGATGTGTGAGGTAGTTTCTATTGGTGTTTTGTTGAATTTTTTGTTGCATATATGGTCAAATTTTGTTGTTGTTGTTGGTTATACTGAGGAATGTGTGTGCGTAATTTGTGATCGATTGATTGATACACAATAATAACTCTATTATGAACTTCCTCTCTTGTGGAAATTGTAGAGCTGCTTACTTTAAAGCGACAGGAGAGGTCATTAAAGTGAAATTGTCCAGAGGATATTGTCATGTGGAATTTGCTACCAAAGAAGCTGCTAAAAGAGTAATCTTATTAACTTGTTTAATTATTACAGAAAACTTTGACTTGTATAATTTTGTACAATAATCTTATGATAAATAAAACAAGCCTGGAACAAAAGGTACAATGAATTTTGGGTAGTCAGCAACCAACTACCATGTTATCTCATGTTGCCAAAAGCACCTTATATTTCTCAATTTTCCAACTTCTCCAAACTTTATATCAGGGTGGAGGTACGTGTATCTATTAGGCATATATTCCGTTATATATTGACCGGTTCTGCCTAACTTTGCTAACATGTATTTAGAAGCACCAACTTAAAAACTGAAATCAGTCCAGTTACACTTGTTTTCTTTTGGTGTTAAATGACTGAAAAGGTGATTATTGCAAGTTGCTGGCCATTGCTTGTAATTTGCAAATTTGATTAACTTTATAATTTATTTGCAAATGACTTGAATAAGTTTGCCCTAAATTGCTTGTAGGCGCTTGAAATGAAGCATGAATTCATGGGCCGTGAACTAATACTTGAGATGGGCACCCCAAAGAGGTACTATTATTTTTCTTATCCTACTGCACACTGAAAAGTTCTTTCATATTACCAGTTTATCCTGGACTTGATATCACAGTCTATGGTATGACAATCCTTGCTTTTGACATATTCTTTTAATATCGAATAAAATATTTTCTCCCTGTACACCTGTCCATATGTATCTTAGTTTCCTTTCGTCTACCAATAATCTCAGGACAAGGGGATTTGGTGTTGCAGAAAAGGGTCTTAACTACAATATCTTTATACATCTGCTAGTTTGATAAGATATGTTTATGAAACAGGAAAAAAAAATCAAGCATCCACAAGGGAGAAGATGAGGTAGTTTTGTGTTCTTTTAGTTATCTTAAATCTTAACATATGTAATGCAAACTTAAAACTATTTAGTGTGTAACCTGACTATACTTAAAAATCTTAAATTTTAATGTCTCTTTATAACCACTACAAAATTTCTTATCAGGGCAGTCTATTGTTAATTTTTTTATTTGAAAAATACAGAATACTGCTGTGATGATGAAGGATACACCTTCATTAGATAAATCCTATGGTAAAGCCAACTCTAATGAGAAAGAGGTAATGCTCCCAACTCTAATGAGAAAGAGGTAATGCTCCCCGGCATTACTCCCCATTTTTTCTGACCTGAAAATGTGAACCTGGAAATTCTCCTTTTAAATATAACATAAAATTGCAGCCTGAAACACGTGTTGGGAATCAAAATGAGCATGGATTGGCTACGATCTTGGTCGCGAACTTACCGTCTATAGCTATCGAAAATGACATGTATGTTTTTATTTGACTAAATATATAATGCAATATTACAAACCTAGAAATTTTCCCATGTATGTCACTGAATAATTTTGTTGAGGTTTTGAAAACGTTGTCCTGTTGAGATCACCCAAAATTTGAATAAGTGTCGACCTCTAAACCTAATTATGTGATAGGCTGACGGCCTAGCCTAGTACAGTGCAGTGTCAAACTATCAACATAATAAGCAACTTACATGTTGACCAATCCATTCTATTGAAGCAGATTAGTAGTTTTCTGTCAACTTTTTTTAGTGTCATTTGGGCACTTGCAATTGTGAAGTGAATTTTAATTCTCTTTATTTTCCCTCATAATCCTTCAATAGTTTTGAAAAGAAAACGAAAAAGTGGATATTTCACTTATTCTATGGAAAGGAGGGTGCAAATGGTAGTTTTTAACTTTCCATTGTTGTTGTGTTGAATTTTTTGTTGTTGGTATACAGAGGAATGTGTGTGTAATTTGTGATTGATTGATACACAATAATAACTCTATTATGAACTTCCTCTCTTGTGGAAAATGTAGAGCTGCTTTCTTTAAAGAGGCAGGAGAGGTTATTCAAGTGAGATTGCACAAATCCGGAGAATTTTGTCATGTGGAATTTGCCACTGAAGAAGCTGCTAAAAGAGTAATCTAATTAACTTGTTTAATTATTATACAAAACTTGACTTGTATAAATTTATACAATAATCTTATGAGAAATAAAACAGCCTGGACAAAAGGTACAATGAATTTTGGAAAGTCAGCAACCGACTACTATGTTTTCTCATGTTTGCCAATAGCACCTAATATTTCTCAATTTTCTAACTTCTCCAAACATTATATCAGGGTGGAGGTATTTGTATCTACTAGGCATATATTCTGTTATATATTGACTGGTTCTGCCTAACTTATTCAACATGTATTTAGAAGCACAAACTAAAAAACTGAAATCAGGCCAGTTACACATTGTTTTCTTTTGGTGTTAAATGACTGAAAAGGGGCGATTGTTGCAAGTTGCAGGCCATTGCTTGTAATTTGCAAATTTGATTAAATTTATAATTGATTTGCAAATGACTTGAATAAGTTTGCTCTGAATTGCTTGTAGGCGCTTGCAATGAAGCAAGAATTCATGGGCCGTGAAATAAGAATTGACATGGCCGCCCAAAAAGTCTCCTCTACTCACAGCAGGTACTATTATTTTTCTTATTGTACTGCACACTAAAAAGTTCTTTCATATTATCTGTTTAACCTGGACCTGATTTTACAGTCTATGGTATGCCAATCCTTGCGTTGTGAGTCCTTTGACATACTTTGCTTGATATTTCAATATCAAATAAAATATCTTATCTTTGTACCTGTCTGAGCATATATTGTTTCCTTGTGTCTACCAAAATTCTTGTGTTGAGGGGATCTGTACTTAGAATAGGTATTAACCTTTTGATACATCATTTTTAATTTTTTATACGTTTTCACTGCAGTGGCCAGGACAACCGCAGAGAACATGGCGGTGGCTACAGGGAACGCGGCAGTGGCCGGGGTCGTGGTCATGGTGGTCGTGGTAGGACCCGCTATTAAGAGTGCTGGCACTGCTTGCTCTTGTGTGCTTACTTTGTAGTTAACTTATCTTTGATTTATTTTAGCTGCATTTTTGATAAATTGTCAAATAGCTGCATTTTTTATTTGTTTACAGGCAGGTAGAGGATGGCCGGTCCTGATTAAACAAATATAATGAGTCGTGTTAACCATGTATTCCAATTTTGTTTCCTTGCACAATTTGTTCTTTATTGTATATTTGCTAGTGAAATTGTATACTGGCCATGAGCTCAACTATTAGGCAGGATTCATGTTATTTTGTTAATGAGTCGTGTTAACCATGTCTTCGGGAATTTTGTTGCAAAAATTTGACGTCTTATGTTTTTGGTAAAAAAGGCCCAAGCCCAGTTCGATTAACGAAACAGAGTTAAATTACATCCAGTAATTCCTTTGAGGGTATGCCAATCAAACCCTCAATCACGAACCAAAAATCTATCTAAAACATAAAGGATAAGAGCTCAGTATACCAATGCGCAAACTCTTGCATACAAGCTGCAAGGCAACCAAAACAAAACAAAACTGAATAAACTGGAGAGTCACTCTAAACTCTCAATTGCACGAACTGAACTAGAAAAGGTCCATGTAAATCAGTATGGAGAATCAGGAGAGTGACGCTGGGAGAGATGGTGGAGGTGATAGCCTGATAGGTGCTAATCTAGGTGCCCCTGTATCATCTGTGTACCATTTTATAGTTAAGGTGCCTTGTATACTCGGAATGTATCCACTAGATTTTTATAAGGGCGAATTGCTCCTATACCTGTTAAAACTTTTGGGGTATGTTTCGTTGCAAAATAAGAATAGCTAGAATTGTCAAATTAAGAATAGCTATTGCTTGTCTGATTGGAATAGTCAATTCTCTTTGGGTATGTTTGGTTGCAAAATGAGAATGATTAGAATAGTCAAATCAAGATTAGTTTTTGTTTGTCTTATTAGTATAGTCAATTTTCTTAGGAATAGTCAATTTTAAGAAGACAAAAAGTTTGAAATCACTATTCTAGTTATTCTAACATAACCAAATACGAGTTGGATAATATGAATAATCTAATCTCAAGGATGGTCTATTCTCAATCCAAACTTTTTAGATTGGTGATTTTTTAATCTAAAGCATCTCCCAGTGGCTGCATTTTTTTAGCTTTAGGCCAATTTGATGAGTGCTAGCGATTCCTTGGTCTCTTTGATTTATGATTATACAAGGAGGCACTTTCTCTAAACGGTTAAAAAAAATTCATGTTTTTAGAAACCTGGCAATATCTCATAGACCGTTTGGATTTCTGGTTGGAAGCGACACTTGACAGCATGTTTGTATCTAAATGAAAATAATTTAACAGAGAGACAATAACATAATATAATTTCCTCCAGTAGATAATTAGCTTTTACATATATGGGCATTATCAACACTTTCTCTTTATCTCACTAGTTTAGATCTCTCATGAATACACTGACTACTACAGGATGTGCCATGGTATTTTGTTGGTAGATAAACTCAGATAAGTTTGCTCCAGATGATTATTACCATGTCTTTTATCAGTATAATATTGTTAATACAACAGGATTTGCTCATGGCATTATTTTACAATAATGAATCCCAACCCCCCCCCGGCTGTGTCTGTCTCTCTAGTTTAGATCTCTCATGTATACCACAGCTGCCGATGAGCTGTTAAAAAATGACTTGCTCTGGATCTCTAATTTAGCATCTTTCTCCTCCTCTTTGATTGTATCAAGCACTGTTTTCACCTTTCTGCTCCTCATGATGGAGGTGAATTGTGTCGGCGCAACCTCTGTTATGATTCGAGCTGCCTTTCTGGTTGCGTTGGAAGCCATTTTTCCTTCTTCAAACACAGATGACTGTGGTGCATGAGATGGAAATTTTTGGTATGAATATGTATAGCATCCCTCAATTGTTGGAGGTGTATATATAGGTAAAGAACTTTGGTTTTGAGCGTGACCGGTACGATTCTAGTACAACAACAATTTAAAATATTTTACAAGTTGAGAAATTTTCTTTTGCTTGAGAAGGACATGTGGAGGGCTTCAACCCACAGGCCAAATCAATAAAAGGAACTGATAGATACAACTTAATACACAAAAATAGTAAAGGGCACTTGAGAAAAATCAAAATAGGATGATAAAATGTAAGTCCTTCAAGTTCTGATAGACATGAACATATAGAGTATGTAAGACAATATATTTAACTTGGTACCTCATTTCTATTTATTCAAGTAGTTTATTGATTAAAAAATGCTCAAATTATCCTCTAAAAAGAGAGAAAAATACGATATATGTTTCTATTAAAAAATCTTCAAATTATCCCCTACATACATTAGGATAGTGAATAGTGATTTTTTATCTGGAGGGGTAAAATATGTCAATTTTGGGTGAAGCAAAATGCCAAGAAATGAGCAATAGTTGGCATTTTTGGACCTTGAGTGCATCATTCACTTGCCGCCCCAAAACTTTTTTAATTAATTATGATAGCGATGTATTTCATTTTGTGGATCGACACGCACTATTACTAAAATCTTTTGAGATTTAATGATGCAGATGCTAATGTTGTTTTTGGGCTTCTCCAAAAGTGCATTTGGTATTTATGGTTTTAAATGAAGACATTGAAGGACATATCATTTTTCTTAAAAAAAAAAAAAAAAAAAAAAAATTAGACTTATTGGAGAGATTTATTTATTTATTTAGAAATAAACAAATCCATTTAAACAAAACAAATATCTTCGGTGTGGGATTTTTGAAAACAGCTCCACCGTAGCAGTGGAGGGTGGAAACATGCCATGAATCTTAAATCTAAACTCTTCACCTTCCATCGTAGCACGGTGGAGCTATTTTTCATAATTCCCACACCAAAGGGACTTATTTCGTTTAAATCCATTTGTT
The DNA here is from genome assembly GCA_024447775.1 of Carex cristatella. Classification (NCBI taxonomy): domain Eukaryota; kingdom Viridiplantae; phylum Streptophyta; class Magnoliopsida; order Poales; family Cyperaceae; genus Carex; species Carex cristatella. The sequence continues at coordinate 5,852,767 of JAJHPF010000018.1, forward strand.
TAATTCTAAACAAATAAGAAAATCTATTAGAGATGTTAAGGAGAGGAGGGTTAGATTGACATTTAGTGGTGGAACTAGACAATAGAGATTGAGGAAACTTAAAAGTCAATATTGAAATTTTATTTTATAAAGAGAGCTAAAAAGTATTAATGCATAAGAAAATTACAAAATCTAATAGACCAAGTTAAAAAAATTTAGTTTACAGGAGGACTTAGCACTCTTTTTTCATCATTATGTTCTGTCTCTGTTGATATCTGTCTAGTATTCGATCTAAGTCGTTTTATTCGTGTTGAAATTTGTACGGATAATTTAGATTTACTCGTCAGTTAAATATAATGCAGATTTAAATCCACTCGCACAAATCTCAATACAAATCAGATGACTTAGACCGAACATCGAAATGAAAAATCCACTCCTATAGATGTTATTGCCTCTCATTATTTTTTGAGAAATTTAATAAGGATCTAGCACTTATTTTCACTAACCATGTCGGTTACAAAGGTTGAGTTTATAATTAAAAATGGATAACATTTTTTGTCTCCACGTTTTATTTTATTTTAAAAAACAGCTCTCATAGAGCTTGTGGAGAGAAGAAACTTTATATATATTTATATTTTAAGAATACAGATGCTGTTTTTAATTTTTGGATACAATGAGATTTCTTGTTTCTAGTTTTTTTTGTTGCTGCTTGCATAAAAAAATTTGCTGAAAATTAACTTGTCGATAATAATTCGTAAAAAAAAATGATAAATCATGTATATCATACACATAAAAATTGTTAAAGTATGATGCAAGTAAATTGCTTATTAAATAACTTCAAATTCGTAATTATTCACATTTAACTACACTTGATGAAATACCAAATAATATTTAAATTATGTCAAAAATGATACGCAACTAATTATAAACAAACAACATATCAATAATTTTATTTTATTTATTTTTAATTAATTTTAAGAAAATGTTATTGAAGTTATCAAAATTAGTCAGTTGTTACTTGATCCCATCATTTTAATAATTGTAAAAAAAAAACACTTAAAAGGTTACAATATATCTTGCATACATGCAAAAAGAGGTAATTAATTCACACACGCACATCAATTGCACTATGCTTTATTTTTCATTTTTTTTTTATACTTTTTATCATTAATTTTCAAAAGAGTAGATACAGTAGAGAACCGAGGAAATTTGAAAAGTTGATATTTAAACTTCATTCTTTTCATATACTTTTTTTTATGACAACCTAAAATTTCATTTAATTAAAGAAAAGCACACACATCATGAATATATTGACACCTGTATTACTGTAATCTATTAAGATTTAATGAAAAAGATGTTTTTATAACTTGACTTATTGTGTACCTTTTTGTCATTAATGAGACAACCCTATAACAAAGGTAATCGATGTTGTTAGAGGTCTTGTAAAGCTATAAATCGTTGAGACGTCGTCCTCCAATTGGAAGTTAGCAAATGATTGTGTGAACAATATTGAAGGAATTAAAACAAGTATAAATCAATTTTTTTTTATCCTGATAAGTGTTCCCTTACTTCTATCTCCGTACTGTTTTTTTTTCTTAAGTATTAATACATATGTACGAAAACTTTATATCTATAAGATGAACAAATTTTATATAAATATATGTCTCTAACTACATGGGAACTACTCAAACTACATGAGAGGACCATACACATTTTTAGAGTTGGATTTTTTTTTTTTTTTCGTTCAATCTCGTCCATATTTCTAACGATCTATGAGAAGTTTTGCGAATCTAAAATCACGAACATCTTCTACGTAATTTTTTCTTTCAAATGAGATCCATGATAACGTACTTTCGAACTCGTCGTCACACAAGTATTTATATCTCATCGTGCAATTTACCTATGACATTGACTAACATTTGAAAATATTAATATCAAGTATTACAGGTATTTATACTTATGCACTGAAGTATATATACCTATGTGGTCAACTATTTTTTGTTCGAGAAAGGTTGGCGTATTGAGGATTAGAGAAGGTTGATGGGGGATGCGGGGCCCCACTATTTCAATAGAGGAAGATTAACGCGGAGACCATTGAGTGACTAAAAAAGAGGTGGTCATATCACTTTATGCATGTAAGTATTAATAACTTACTTTGTAAGTATTAATATGTTATTTTTTAAGTATTTATATCTGTTAAGATTGACACGGGACCAAGTGCAAGAATTAACAAAGGATGACCATATAATTAGTGGGGACCATAGTACAATATTTCATAATTGTAACTGGCTAATTGCGGGAATAGAGAGAGACATGAGTGCGGGGATTCATATAATTTTTTTTTTACTTCGTGAGCTTGTTCATTAAATACGTAATGTCTTCAAGAGGTGCAGAATAAATTTGTATACGATTCAAATTTACCATAAGAAAAGTTAGTGTTTTATTTTGTACATAGTGGATGTATGGTGTGTTTCTCGCGGTGAATAAGTTATTATTTTGTAGCTGGGATATTGTTCACACATAACAAATTTAGAAATTGAGATTGGGAACCGAAAAATTCAGTGTTGTGTAATTTAATTTTTATAAAGGAAACTAAAAAACATCAATGCATACAAAAATCACAAAATTTATTAAACACAATTGTATATTTTCAATTTATAGGGAGGATTTAACCTATTTTTACTATCATCTGCCCCCCTGATGAGAATATAAAATATACATATTGACACATCTATAGACCTAATGGAAAAATTAACCTATCGGTGCTGAAAGAAGCTGATTGAATAAAACTCAAAATTTGAGACACTGATTACAACAACAACAAAGTCTTTAGTCTCAAACAAGTTGAAATAAACTAAAAATAAAATCCAACCAGAGTCACAAAGTTAAGGCAGATAATAATAATAATAATAATAATAATAATAATAATAATAATAATAATAATAATAATAATAGCAACATCAACAATAATAGTAATAATAATACCAATAGTAATAATAATACCAATAATAATAATACTAATTATATTATGTCTACACTACATAATGCGAGAATTGCTCTTGATTCTGATTTAAACAAATTGAATAGTTTAAGGTCAACAAACAATTTTTTTCGCAAAAGTGAAAAAAAAAGTTGTTCTTGTGCTTATCTCTCTTCGGCTTTTCATGAGAGAGAAATAAATTGACCTAAAAAAAATTCTTGGCTTTAAATTGATTTACGTAACAATGAGTGCCTATCCTCTATTTTTTTTCTTTTCTGTTCTCTACTTGTCATGAATTTACCATAATAATTTTAACCCTACAATTCCTTACGAAGTAGACCGTTACAAATTTGAAATTTTAAGGAGGATGTAGTCTGCTTATTAACATTTTGGATTTATAATTTGTACAATTTGTTTAAAAGCTTCACAGAAACTGTCAAGTCATGAGTGAATTTCGAACTCTCGACCTCTCAATATTCAGTTCTAGAACATTTTCTCCTAATTATCTGTGCTATCGCTTCATCTCCAATTTGTATAGTTTAGATTAACAAATGGACCTACAATTAAAATTGTAGAGGAAAAAAAAGAGGATAACAATTAAATTGCACACTCCATTTGTACCGATAACAAACCGGTCTGTCTCAGTGGATGCCGTATATACAAGGAAAGTGTAACAGAGACAACTCACTACAAAATCCACATGATTGAAAAATACTATATATATTTTTTTTGGCCAAGATTGGCTGCTGAGGTGAAAAATACTCTTTTCTTGCTCTCTCTCTATCTTGGACCAGGATGTTAGAATCCTTCAACATATCTAGGATTCTGTTTGGATGACACAAGAATATAGATTATTTTAGAATAGAAGTTGTTCGGAATAGTAATGTGCATTCAAATAATATTTTTACTATTCAGAATAGCTAGAATAGCTGTTATTCTCTATTCCTTGTAAATATTATAATATTTACTATTTGGAAGTGTGAAGAGAGAAAAAAAATACTTCATTTTCATATTTCTGCCAACACAGTCTCGAAATGATAAATTTGACACCACTTCAGTTATCTCCATGTCGTGACAATTTGTTTGAGATCCCACTTATCTATCTTTTCTCTTATTTAGCACATTGTTAATACTATTCTTTATTAGTTACAGCTATTCACTATTCCACATGTACAATCCAAACAATATTTTTACTAATTCGAATAAAATTATTTTTACATTAATTTGAAAATCACTAATTTTTTTTTCTCTATTCTCATTTACTATTCTTAAATTTCACTATTCTAATTATTCTAGCTCCTGGCCAAACATATTTTAAGGCTATAACAAGCCGAACCGAATTGAGTTAGACAAAATTTGAATTTGATTCATGCTGGAACGAGTCGAGTCGAGTCGAGTCGAGTTTGACTTTAGACGAGTCAATAACGATCCAAACCTCAGTTTTAATACTTTAATATTCAGTCTACGTACTTTATTATTTAGTTTAAATGTTTTAGTGTTTAGTATACGTCCTTCAATTTAAATGCTTTAGTATTTAATTTATGTATCATATTATTTAGTTTAAATACTTAATAATCAGTCATTCAATTTAAATGCTTAGGTATTCAACCTGTTCTTTATCATTTAGTTTAAATGTATTATTATTTCGCTTAAATATTTAGTGTTCATTTTGTGTAATAACTAGTTAAAAAAATTGTTGGTAAGTAAAAATGTTGATTTGGTCTGGTATGGTATTAATAATAATATCACCCACAAAGTTTTCGTGATTATTTGGATTGCGGACTGATTTCTGTTTTTTTTTTGTAAAGTATTTTTAACATCTATTATAAATCTGTGCATGTCTGTTTCTTGCGACCTACATTATTAAAATCTGTGCGTGTCTGTTTCAATTTCCGTGCGCACAAATCTTGATGTTAATCGTACGGTTTTAGAATTAATTGGACCTAAAAATAGGTCTGATGCCCATCAGACCTACTCCTATCTCCTACTATGGATCTTTCATTTAGATTTCAAATATGTGACCTTTAATAAAGAGAGCACTACCTTACCACTAAACTAAATATTGATTCTTATTAAAAAAAACTATTAAACAAGTATGTTGATATCATAAAATTTATAGTATTATTTTTTTATTACGATAATGAGTATTAAAACATGTTAAATCATTTTCAGTATAAATATTGAATTTTAAACTTATAATGTTACATATAGAAGATAATATTCTACTTAAAAGACGTATTTCTCGGAACTTTATATTGAGGGCACGCGACATGATTGGTCCAAAGGATATATCAACGAATAAAAATACATGTTACCTAAAATTGTGTAATATTTATCCTTGATGTACACTTGTACAGATTATCCCTCATAACAAACAGATTTATAATAAACTGCCCAGTTGTAGAGTATGGCCGTAAGAGGTGACAAAGGTTTTGATTGGATTGCCATTTGCCATAAACACTTTGCAATACAACTTTCAAAAACAACAAAGCCACTGTGGAAACTTCAGTGTAATTTTTGCACGGATTGTAGTATGGAAGAATACTTGGACACACAGCAGAAAGCACACAATCGCCATTAGATCTAATATTCTAAAACAACTATATAAAGCTGTGCTCAGAGAAAGGTCTCCGACCCTTGTGAAAACAAAAAAGAAAAGCTAATATACATCTATGACAATGTTCTTTATTCCTCATCAACCAAAGTAATTTATCTAAGCCGCAAATGCAAAAACTGCATTTTTTTTTAGTACAGGCCTTTGCAAATAATCTAATAAGTAGTTGATGAATTTAGTGAATCAATATACAGCTACAGCCACATTCCCTTGAGCAACGAAAACCTACAGCAACACATAAGAAAGAGTAAACCCACCAAATTCAGTAAACCTATGAGAAAAATTATAATTAAAGTATTAGGAACAAGAAAAAAAAATGAATAAGAGTGCTTACTCAGTTCAAAGTGAAATTTCACCACCCTCTAGCAAATTATTATTTACAATCTGAGTCGCTAATCTAATGTGCCTTCTCTATTGGTCTAACTAGACACATAAATAACTCCAATCACCAAGCTAATTGCTGCAACAAAAGTATATGAACAGGTTATTTAGAATTAAAGCAAATTATCATATGCCTAATTGATAAAAAAAAAGACAGAGGTAACTAGAGTAATTACCATAACAAGAATAGAAAAAGAGAGAAAATTACTGTATGTCTCTAATCAAGGTATACCTATTAATTGTAGTCGCCATCTGATACCAAAAAGAACCCATCTTATTGCCCGGGTACAGCCGATTTTAACCTTGTATTTCGTGAATTTCTCTTAAGCAAAGGGTTCTCAATGGCATACACCATCAAGCAACCGTCCTTTGTTCCTGCCAAGAAGCACTCCTCTGGAGTAACACACAATGATGTAATTACCTTTCCACCCCCCTCGTACCGGTAAATCACATCAAGTGAATGCATGGATCGCAGAATAAGTTGCCCGTGGTCCCCAGCACAAACCAAGAACTCTCCACAGCAGCTCAGTTCCATACAAGTGAGTCGCCCATTTGACTCTGATGAAGCTATATGCTTCCCATTTATTGAATACATGTGCAAGGAAAGGTCGTTTTCAGAATGGAAAACTATTCTCCCATGTTGCGATACGACTAGCTTTGATATAGAACTCCCAGTTGGGTGCCGAATGGACCGGACGTAGATCCCTTCCCTTAATGTGTGGAAGATGCAAGTCCCATCCTTAGAGCCACTGATGACAATATCAAGATCTGTGCTGACAAAGAGGCATGTGATGATGTCATCATGACCGCAGAGGATGTGGAAGGGGCTTTGAATGATGATGTGATCTTTTATGGATGGGTCAGTAGGGCCACGTGATTTTTTGTCCATCAGGCGGCCTTTGTAGGTATGCCACACCATCACTGTTGTGTCATGACTACCAGTTGCCAAAACAGTGGCATCTGATGAAACTGTATTAAAAATTTAAAGGGATGTAAGCAGGTACTTCCATAACAGAAAACAATTTGCTGCCATTTTGTTCAATGCAATGAATGCCTCCAACAGGCAAAAGTTTTTATATGGGACCCACAACAACATGCAGGAATCAAGACATAGGGGCTGTTATGTCAAAAATGGCACCAGTATAATAGCAGGATACTAGTTGTGACCAATTCCATCAGATTGAGCTACTTATGATTTTATATAGCATTAGCCTGTATATATCTTCATGCAACTATCTTATGAAAACAAATTTTCTAAAGAGATGCCCATATTGCACGGTCCTGAGCCCCTTATTTTTTTTTTGTGAAATTTGATATACCAAAAGTTTTGAATTTTTTGTAACTCAGAAAACTTTTACTGATAATATTACCTGCTACACAACTAACAACATCTTTATGCTGGCGAATGCTCTGTACAATTCTGCCCCCATCACTTAGAGAAATAACCTGGAAGCTATTCTCCCAGTTGCCACCTGAAACCAAATAATTGTCGTTGTGGATTTGCATCGTGGTGAGGCACTGTCGACCAAACTCTATATTCTCAGCCAGATGGGTGCCGATCTTTCGTGGGGACAATATATCAGAACCAACACCAAACAAAGGATCCTGCGACAGAAATACAACAATTTGTACATTCTATGAACGCATATTTCTATTGAAATACTTGACATGCCTATAAATTAGGTCGCACAGCTAAAAATTACAGTTTGGTTGTAAAGAAGCCGTATACTACCAGTTTAATCAGGTATTAAAATATATCAGTCAATAACAGACAAACATGACTTTCATTCCTGACAAGATCCTGAACTATGTTTCTATTGTTCTCATCTTGCTTGGTAATACATAGAGTGAGGTAACAGAAAAAACAAGTTCAGCCACATGCAGCTAGTTTCTCACTTGCAATGGTCTGAATTGGTGCTAGAAATTTTAAGTCCCAATTACATTCGGATTTTTCCTTCATTTACATGGGTGGAGATGGGGAGCTTCCATAATTTGAAAATTGTTAGACTTAAAACCTGCCAAAATATTACATACAGTTGACTCTGTCGATTAGAAGGTTGCAATATTTCCTTTAGAATATTACCAGGTTCCCAGAAAATGTGAGGCTTCCATTGGACTGCAGAGAGGATGATAGCCAGATCTTGACCGACAATGTGAGGTCCTGGTTGACCAGAATTATGTCTGAATCGACCAAACCAACAAACAACAATGCGGAGGTGGCATTGACTGCATTGTTGACACACGATGTAAGTGTGATAGAGGCTGGTGCAAAATATAGGGGATGCGCAATAGGAATTGGTGGGCCCCGCCTTGGATGCTTCTTTCTGAAGATCTGAATCGGCGTCTGACCAAAGTTCGCAATTTGGTCCTCAATTGCTGATTTCTGTAGCAAGTCATCCATGTTTTCTAGATCTACTGCTCCCTCATACGTCAGGTAGTAGAATATGTTTGCAGCCTGTATGAAAGTAAAGTGAGATGGTGTAATTGAGCTGTGAAATGTGGCACATCAGTTCATTTTGACATTCTATTTAGCCAATTTTTTAAAAGCGTACTTCTACAGCAGGCTTGCCACGTTGCTTATAACCAAATACGAGGTCGATCCAGTGATGGAGATTTGAGCTCACATACTCACTTTCTAGGGCTTCTCGGTTCAATCGTATGAATTCCTCAGTAGAACCCTACGATAAATATTTTCTTACATAGTCAAAGAAGTACCCCCCCCCTTCCAGGGAAAAGATAAATAACTAAACATACATGCAGGATAAATAGTTACTGTCAACCATCCCATACAAAAACTAATCAAAGTTTTGCCCAAGGGGGGAGCATTTACACACCTTTGCCCAAGGGGGAAGAGTAACATCGCCCAAGGGTTCACCGTCTTGTTTAACACCAAGGTGGTATGAATTCAAGTTCAAGAGAAATTCAGGCATGTAGAAAAATTCTGGTATGAGCTCCTTCACGTCACTTGTATTTGTCAAGCAATTTTTGTAAGTGTTCTCTATGCTTTGGAAGAGCCGGTCAGCATGGTCGAACTTACCACCCTGACATCACAAACAGCTTATGAAACAGAGTTAAAAGTAACCAAACTCCGTATTCCCAGAAATCTCTTAAAATATTCATTCAATAGAGAGAATGGAAGTTAGATGGTACAGAAATGCATAGAAATTATGGTAGGCTACCTGTAAATTACGATGAAGAGCTGTAAAAGGCTCGAGCCTCAGCAAATAATAAAGGACTATACCCATGCTTGAATAGTGGGATCCATAATAAAAACTGAGCAAAAGGAAAGAATTACCAAAAAGACCATATTTAAAAAATAATCAAAACTTCAGTGAAAAAATGGTTAGTAAGATCCCGGAATTTTTTTGTATAAGAGTGAAAAATAACAACCTTGGAATATCAGGATCGTTGAAGTTATGATAACGGTCCTCAAAAACCTACAGAGAGCCCAAAATCATCAACAGATGTGATCTTTGCACAAAAAATCTTAAAGCATACCAATTGGCAAATAGAACTTCTCGAAGTGGTAGATAATTTGGTCCAGTATACTTAATTAGTATAATATATTTTGGTCCAGTATACCTTGTTTATCTAACTTACATCTTAACTTTGCTAGATATTTTTCTTAACTTGTGGCATACCCTCCAGAGGTTATGGTGCATCTTTTGGGGAGCATCAGGCCTACTCATTATAAAATGGGATGGTGTGTGTGTGCACATGTGCATGCAACTAATTCAAGTCAAGACACCTACCTTAAATCGTTTTTCATCAAGAGCACCGACTGGCTTAGAAAGATCCCTAAAAGAGGAAGCCTTGTTTATGTCGAGCTTCTCTGACGTGTAATCAGCCAAAACCCATGGAAATATTGGGTACTGGGTTAAATCATTGTACGATCGACCTGCTAAGGTATTTAAGACCATGAGATACTCAAAGTTACTGATCTCTCTCCTCCTCCAGCTCTCTCTTGAAATCTCAGCCATCTCAGCTGCCACCTGCCGATCAACAAATGAAAGAATTCCGCTTTTGTCCCTCGAGCCCCCCCTGGGAAACAAGCACTCATTCCTAAGAGAGACAATCAAAGAGCCAGTTTGTTTTGCTTCCTTCTGAGATGCGAAATTTAGAAATATGGGTGGGGTAGAGTCGTTGAAAAATATCTCCACTGCTGTGTATTGAAGCAGATATCGGGTCAAGTGTACACCTTTTATCTGATGGTACAGAAAAAAAAAATTCAAACAAATCAAGAAAAAATAATCTAAAATACTGATCAGGTTCTTATTTTCACTGTACGTACCTCTGATACCAGTGAAAATGCATACACATATTAATTCTAGAGTTAATTATTTTCATTAATGGTGGCATCATAAATCTACAATGTCACTCGGTTTTATTCACCAGTTCATCAAAGATGGTTTTTTTTTTATTAACATAAAAAATAGTTAAAATTGCAGCAGGGTCGTACACTACCAAACAGCAGATTGTAAATCCTCTTGTTAGAACCTCTCACCCATTCTTTACGTCACTCCAATACTAATTAACATTCAAACATAAAACTTCCGTAAAGAAAAATGTCAAAGAAAAACATACCGTGACTAAGTTCCATCTCCTGTGGCGTTTGATCTTGTTAGATTGACTGTTATTTGTCAGATAATCAGAATTTTCATTCCCATTCTTGTCCTTTGATTCATTCTTTAAATCATTGCTCTTGTGATCTTGGAAGCTGTTAAACACTGACGATCCACCAGTGCCTTCCACCAGAAACTCACCAGAAAAATGCAAAACATTCCTCCTTATGGTTAAGTGCCCGCCAAGCTTCCATTTTGTTGTCACTAGCACACAAGGAAGTGTCGATACCACCTATGGAGATGGAGAGAGAGAGAAATTATAAGTATTCCAATCACTAGCTCATTTTTACAATAGCATATAATTACCTGAGATTATAGGCAGTAGCACTAGATCAATTTAACATATATCCTTTTGTTTGTTTAAAAGTATCAAGATGCGACCATAAGCTTCAAGCTTCATAGAAAACAGGTATAGTGGTACAAGTACATCTAGCAGCAAATAGTACCATAAAGATTTCTTCTTTACCTCACTAGAATCAATCTCCATGGGAGTATAAACAGACTCCTTCTTTTCATGCACATCACTCAGATACTCTGCTGAACTGATTATGTTGTTTGCATCCTCTGGACTATTGCTTAGAACTTCATTTTGTGAATTGTTTACATCACTGACAGTAGCATCCTCAGTCTGTTCCAAGCTCTCCTCAGTTATTCCCTTAACCCCTTTCAAGAGAAACCGCTTCATCTTATCTGGAAGGCTGGACTCCAAGCTGGACTCTAACTCACTTAAATTTTCACTAGTTTCATCACTAGATTTAATGGCTGGCGGGTGACACAGACGCTCATCAAACTTGTAATTTCTCTTCAGCTTCTGTCTACGGCGCCACTTGTCCTCAGTTCTATCGAGCTTCCAGTGTGTTACCATTTTGTTTGGAAATGGTTTGGTGGACCATGGACCCCGCTCATCAGTTAGCGCGCGGTAGATGTGCACCCATTTATCCTGTATAAAAAGGAAATGCATGTAATGATGTGGTATCAGCTATATTTTTAAGCTGAAAATAGCAAAAACAATTTATATTGGTACAAAATGGGGCATGGTGGTGGTAACACTAGCGTGGCATCTGCTAGGGATTTGACATCGTTATCAATATGCTAGCTGGACTTGGTTCTTTATTAAACCAAAGAGATAGTGTCCTTCGGTTGGCTGTTTACCTTGACAATCTGCATGTCTTCCTCATAAGCAAGCTGAAAAGCTGCCTTCCTGGCATCATCTGATGAGAGAATTGTGGCCTTGCTTGATTGCATCTCCTCTTCAAACCCGTGTAGTTGGTTTTGAACTTCTAGAAGTTGCTCACTCAGCTTATTACGAAGCTCCTCAATTTGCTTAAGTCGGTCTGATTTAGCAACCTTCATGTACTTCACCTCATCAGATGCCTGAAATTAGTTAGATTGATCAGGTGTAAAGGTTGATGCAGATAAAGACTACTCCTAACGAAAGCTCAAATAGCAATTCAGAGACAGAGAAAGTTTGACTTCTTTGGTAAGTTCTGACATCTATTTACAACATTAATCTAAACAGTTGTTATCATTGGATCAGATTCCAACATGAAAGTAGTTTCATCCAAAACTTGAAGGTTGTTAATGACCCAACAAATGATCAAAGCTCCACCCAATTAAAAATTCTTGGTCAAAAGTATACCATGCCATGCAAAAATATACTAAATCAAAAGACTTAAATAGCCAAGACAAAATATGCAGAATCAAACTGTCAGAGTGAAAAATATGCTGGTGGTTTTGCAGGGGCTCATTTAAGAATCCCAAAATAGCTTTTAACATACTAATGAATAAAATACTAAGAGGAGAGAACATACAGCAGAGAGCACACGTTCCTTTTGAAGTAGGTTAAGGATGAAGCTTTCTTCCTTGTTGTTATTTCCTGTGTCAGCTGTTTCATAGCCAAGCATACTAGTTACGAGCATTGATTTCCCAATTATGACAGTCTCTAGTAACAAGTGAGAGATAATGTGGTAGCGGGCCCCGTCATCTAGTCCCCCGTATTCTGATCTAACCTTCAATAATGACCTGTTTCATAGCATCTCATGCATTAATTTAAATATCTATTGCCAAAAGAAACTTAAACTGGCATCAGTGCGCACAGTCCTAATAACGACTGCACCTAGAAAACTGCCAATGGGTGACAACTTGTTCAAAAAATGGAGGGAGAGATCAATAGAGAGATGGAGAGAGATTATTTTTCTCTTTTGGGGGCAGGGGAGGGACAGTACCAGATGAAATGATGGAGTTTGTTCTTGGTCTGGTCATCATCTTGGCCAAGAATGGCAGGGAGAAGGGAGATGAACTGCTGCACGTGCCGAGAGGCACTCTCCAAATCAGCCTTGCAAAGGTACATGATGATGATGTGGAATAATATCCTGGCGCACTTTTCTGCTCGCAACAACATAGCTTTGTCAATGTTCTTGTTTGGCTTTCCTCCCCCCAGTGCTGACCCAATACTTGTTATTGTTGCACCTGTTTAAGAAGCAAATGAAGATAAAATGGAAAATAGTGCTTAATCAAGGCATTAATTCAAATTGAGCACAATTTGATGGTTAATCAAGGTTAATCACAAGACTGATAGATGAAATTAATAGTAGAGTAAATAAATATTAGATTATTAGGTAAACTATCAAAGTATAGTGAAAGTTATGGTGAGCCTAAAGTTCCTTTTTTTTAAGGTTAGCAGGCGAATTGTCCACTAACAATTTGTATTAATGAAGGAGAAGTTAACAATTTAGCTGACCCTAAAGTTAATTCATTTTCACTGCTTCATATCGGCACATTTGATCATTAATGACAAATTTTGTAATAAGTTGACAGCAAAAGGAACCAGCACAATTAGAGGTGATTTCATGACTGAGCATCAAGTGCTGCTTAGTTGGGCTAAAAAAAAAACAATCAAGGGAAACAATGCCACGACAATCAGCATTTCAATGTATAAATGCAAAACATTTTTCTTCCTATGAGAGTAAAACATACCTCCAGCAACAACTACAGCTGCCACCTCAGCAGCTGGTATATTCAAGGACTCAACCAGATCTCGCGCTCTCTGACCAAAAGATGGGGCAGGAGCCACATTTGGGATTTTGTTTGGTTGGTGAACCCTGTGAGGTCCCCTCCCATTAATAGCAGATATCAGGATCCATGTCTTGTCATATAAGCTCCACCATATGTGAGAGAAAGAGCCAAGACTCCAAAATAACCTTAAGGTTAACAGAATTTTTAAAAATAATGATGTACAGATGTATTTATAAGGCTACATACAGACTAGATACAACTTCTGTAGCATTAGATCAACAGAGCAAAATAAAAAAAAATAAATAAAAAAAGAGAAATACCTTTGAAGTTGGTCACCGCTCTCAGCATTAAAAATTTCCATGACAGCAGAGCTCATGGCATTGTTGCTTGCTCTTGGTGTATTTTCTGATGAATGTTCTGTTGGTACCTCCTCACCAGACAGCTTAAATACAGAAATAATCAAGGAACTATCAGCATAGGTTTTATATGAATTTCGGTGGAAAAAATATTTCAGTGCAGTTGAATTTACAACCCCAAAATCACCAATTAAAACCATGAAAGAATTCAATGAAGACAATCAGCAGAATCTACTGACAGCGCACAAACTCAACGGTATGAACTCTGGAACTGACATATTTTAACATAAGACACATAATGGCAATTCACCAATGCCAACCTTGATCATGATTTTATACCCGGCAATAACAGCTCACTGCTGACCCTGACAAATATGTACAAAGTACTTGCATTCTGTATAAAAAGATCAGACACAAGATAAATCAAATGATCATCTTTTACCAATAGTTTGATGCCGCTTTCACTGACAAGCAAATCATCAATGAGTTTAAGAAGATATAGTGTGTTGTCACGACATGGCTGCAGCAAGAAGATGTTCTCATCTGGAGATATTTCAATAAGGCTTCCAGAAAGATCTTCAAAAATGTCCTTCAGCAAGTCTGACAACTTGTCCTGACAATGACAAAGATGTCTTAATTTAAAAGCTAAAGTATATCAATTACATATTCATTTTTTATCATGGCATTTCAGGGTATAGCACATTTGACCAGCCTATAGATTCAACAACTGGCTGAGATTTAAAGATAAACTCTCAATAACAGAAAACCCAATGCATCTTAAAGTCATCAGCATAAATAGTTTTAAATATTTACCGGATCAATATTCAAGATTAGGAAATTAATGGTCTCTTCCAGCTGGTTCCATCCACCTTTTACTGAATACAAATAGTGCGTCAGGACTATCGTGTACAAGTTTCTGACGAGCATTAATTCAGCCATTTCTGATCTTTCTTCTTCGTCATTTTGTACTGGTTTATATTCCCTAAGTACATCAAGCGATACTGAGGTCTCTAGCCATGAGCTCCAACCATGTTCCTAATAAGAGAATTAAAATAAAAATTTCTAGTTTATTTGACATACTACAAGGGGGAGTTTTTGCACCCCTCCAAATACTATCAGCTAGCCTGCACTGGTGGTAACCTCATCAGTTGTTTCTCATAGCACATGTCAAACCAAAATAAGAAAATGCATTGGTAAGACAATTTTCTGACATAACAATTAACAACGAAAACCAGAATCAAGAACAGAAATGATAACATCACTCAAAAGGACAAAAACAAATAACAAAAGTTTACTTTTCAGGTATTAACAAAAGCAAGCTAACTTTAAAATTATCAACAACCATCAGTACTCAGCCATTGGAGCTCTGTATTCGAATAATTGGAAGCATTATATGAAACAGGCAGCATTTTAGGGGTATGTATATATGCAATCCAAAAATACGAAAGTTATTAAGGCTTTTACCATGAGAGCTTCAATATTTGATGGATTTGAAACTAAGAGGCTGAGAAGATCCTCTAATATCTTTACACGAACTGAAGAATCCTTGCAACATTGCAAAAACTTGAAAATACAACCCAAAATTTGAGGAAGCACAAAATGGGAGGATAAAGATGGTCCAATATAGTTTTTGTTCTTGGCTGCATCAGTTTGTGATTGTTTCTGTAAGACCTGAATATTATTGGGGAAAAGAAAAGAACATGCATTAGACCTGACTGCAACAATAATAGAGTTAGCTTAGGGTAATGTTGACTAGTCAAAAAGATCTCTGATTTGGTCAAGATTACCCTAAGCTAACTGTATAAAACAAGGATGGTTTGGTTCCAGTACGTCCTTTTGAACCAGGAATGTTTTTAACTGAACCGCGAATAACTTAGTTACATCATTGCTGTCAATTCTATCACTATATATGCTATTTTTTTTATTTGATTCTGTTTCAGACATCTCAGGTCCAATACCTTTGTACTGGCAGTTCTGTTCATACAACGAAAGTAAACTACATGTATCAAATCACAGTCATTTCATTTCAGTTATTATTTATTCTTTTTCATTATTATCAACTTCTGGCTTTTTTATGTACCACCAAAGTCTTAGCAATAATTAATTACTTTGACTCCTATAGCCTTGCTAACTACAATTGCCACTTCAGGTCACAACAAACCCTTGGTTGTAATATACATCAACATAACAACATCATAACACCTGTTTAGGGCTAGCTCCCCCAAGAAGAACATCAAACAGTGTTGCTCGAAGATTGTCTGACAAAGGAAACTTGAAAATTCGCTCAGAAATTGCTGAGAAAATAAGATTTGGCACTGGACTGTTCCCTTTTCTTGAAATTTCAGAGAGGTATTTAGATCTTCCTGAAGCAAGTGCAAAAAACTTGGCACCTTTCTTCTCAGATGAAAGTCCAACCAAAAGCTTTCCTAACAGTTGTAGCCCAATAAGCCTGATTGGTTCAACTTCCCTGTTACATTAAAATAGAAGAAATACCATTAATCTGGCATGGTCGCTGTACAGATTGAGAAGGAAATACACTACAACTGTGACTTTTCTGAGTCATGATGTAAATAAATACTCCTTTTCAAATCCCACCAAAAGGATGAAAAAAACACTCTTGTATAATCATATATGTAGTATGCCCATTAATATATGTGATTGCACCTTTCTGTACCGTAAATCCTTTTTGTTATAAGCAGTTCCCCTTTTTTTATATGAAGTAAATTTTCTTTAGTGGATAGGCAGAATATCATGGCCATCATTTTCAAGCCTCGAATAAAGAACCAACACATTCTTTTTTTGAAGTAATCAATTTATTTTGCTGAGTAATCCTGAAACAACCCGATTCTTTTTTCCATCAAATTTCACTCTGATAACGATGGTATGCTAACACAGCCTGGAATATCATTATAGTCTAACTTGGCAGAAAGGCTACTGACCTCTGAAGAAGGTTGACAAAAAGATGACAACCACCGAGGGAATTGACTTGCTCAAGAAATGAGTTCAGCAAGGAGTTTTGAGAAAGGGCTTGGTTAATCATGTGCAATACATCCTCTATGAATGCCACATCCTGACTTCTCTCGAAAAATGATATAAGAGCCTTTATATCAGGTGCTGTTATCTTTTGCCTAAAAAAGCAAAAAAAAAACAAGAAGAAGAAAAAAATGTAATGATACCAAAGTTTAGATTTAGATTTAGAGAAAAATACAACCAAAGTGAGTCCTGAGCTCTTATACAAATATTAATAAACCTTAATTGCATGAAACCAATCAGATAAATCAGCCTGTTATATTCACACTAGCAACACCTTATTATTCACTAACCTAAAATAAGTTCTCATTGCACCCAGAACCCAGAAAAAAAATAACCAGGCAACGCGGGAGGCATACCAACACAAATAACTATAAATAGCAGTAAATATAAGAAGTATAAATTCAAAGAGATGGCATATGTACCTTATAGCCATTTCAGCAAGACTCAAAAGGAGAAGTCGAATCTTACAAATCTCCTCCCTAGACGGCCTCTCTCCCATTACTTGTTTTGTCACTGGGTGTAGAAGTGGTTTGGTACCAAAGGCCGACCTGGTGTCGGCTTTATCCCAGTAGAACTGACGGATCACATCCAAAATCCTAGGTAAGCCACATAATTCTGGCAACCAACTCGAGTAACTCTCAAAATACTCAATAAGAAACATATGGAGTTCTCTTTGCACTTCATAATTTACATACATCCATATATATGGATTGAGGTAGATTCGTAGCAGAGCTTCTTTTGTTAGTACTTCTGACATGCCTAAAAAAGGATTGGGAGCGTTAAATGTTGCTTCTACATTACCAAAGGTTCATGAGTAGTTATTTCTATTATGATATGTTTCCACTTTCCCGATGTTTTCCCTCCGGCACTCTTAGCATCAGATTTCATGTACAGGTGCTTTTTTTTGTATATAAACATTTTCAGGAGTAAGTTGTCTTGATTGTTTAAACCTCTGTTTGTTGGGTTTGGCTTACTAACACAGGCATAGTATCAGTAAAAATACAACTCAGCAACTCACGTTGTTTTGCACAAGAAAGCAATGAATAATAAGAAAGAAAAAAATCAGAGTCAAATGTATGTATATCTGGCGACCAGTTCTCTTCGGTTTCACAACAGTTCGTGCAAAGAACAACAGTGCAACATAAGCAAACTGAATATAAAGGAAATCTATTGCATTTAATTGGACTAGTATACATACCACAGCCCTTTAGCACACTGAACATATACTTCAAAGACTTGAGAGTCTCCATGTTTAACTGACAAGGTGTGACTGACTGAAACAGGAATCCCAAAATTGCAAACCCAGACAGGAGATGCATTTGTTGTTGGTTGGAAGCATTTCCATCCAAAACTGATGCAACAAGGTCTATAACATCGGCTGCTAGTCTATCATCACTTGGTACAGAAGCATTTGTTGATAGTTTATCAAACCGCGTCAGAAGAGGGAAAAAGACTGAAACACCACCCACACAGTATATGATCTCCTTTAAAAGACGCCGTGAACATAGCTTGGTTCCATCCATCACTTTTGCTTCAATTTTTGTCTTGTCAGAACCTTCTGGTGCAAATGAGACGCTGAACAACGTTCTCTTATGACTTGCCTGAAAAACAAACAGAAACAAATTGAAATTAAATTGTATGCAGATGAGAGAGAAAAATCAGTGCAAAGTTTACAAAATATCTGCCAAAAATAGTGAAATACTAATAATGAATTTCAGAAGAGATTGCAGCATCAGTTTACTAATGAACCATTTCTTTCTAATCCTAATTCAACCATCCTAAAAGATTATGAGAAAAGGAGCTGTTGCTGGTGCAAAAACATTAGAGATCTCTTGCTAATACCAGAGCTCGCTCACTAACTGCAGTTTCACCCACTTTTTTGGACATGTGAAGGCCATGGGATCCCCATCAGAGATGTCAGATGCTATGATACACATTGGCGATAGCAATGAGGAGTCCATGGATGAAGATCAACTTGGTGGTTGATGATGGATGGTCTTGATCTAGGGGGGTTGTTTTGTTGACTGTTTTGTTATTTTCCCACAGTTTCGGCCTTTTGCTCTATGTTTTTACAGACTTGTTTAGTTTTGCTCACTTTAGGGAAGTGGTTTCTTTTCTTTTAAAAGAAGGGGAGGAGATTGCAAATATTGGTCATCCTTTTTTCTTTTTATTTTTGCTTGTACCGGACCTTTATTTGCTAGAGTTTCCAAAATGAAATGGAACAGGTTATAGTTATCACCACTACAAGAACTATGCACACATCTTTCTCAGCTTCAAACAGCCATATCTGATTTTGGATTCTTGTGACTAATTTCACCTGGATAATAAAATCCAAAAAGAAAATTCCAGCGAAACATCTAACCTGTGCATTTAAACCAAAAATAATCTTTGAAGAGAGCCCCTCTCGCGTGCTTAGTATCCCATTAAGTAACAAATCATCAGTAGAGAGGAGGCTCTGGTCACCGACAAAAGAGTACATGTAACTTGGCCCAAGGCTATATATACCCTTTATTTGCTCAGGAGTGAGGGTGTCAGAAAAGGCATAAACAGGCCCCATCTGGCCAGTGAACGGATAAGTACTTTGAAAACCAAGCATTCCTGGCTCTTCACTAATTGGCATCAGTTCAGCCCCCACCGTACACCGGGTCATTATGTCAGTAACCTTTGTGTACCTGGAAATAGCAGAAATATTAATAACAAAAGTGCTGGTGCTTAGGTTGTTTTGGGCCTTTGGTGTAAAAGAGACTAGGAACACAATTTATTTTACTCTGTTCTATGTTATGAGAACATAAATGATACTGTGTTAGCAGTGCTTAAGAGTTAGATGGATCAGTAAAATACTCTCCTAAACAAAATTCAAACTCTTCAAGGTTTTCATCCATTATTGGTAATAAAGCGATGCATCGTCCTTGCCATGATTTCATACCAGCACTTAGCCTGACTTGCTGGGTACTAGATTGGCTCAAATGAAAAACCAGGTTTTGATGTCAACGTGAAGGGGCCTGGTACTTGATGCCAAAAGGTATGGCACCATTCATTGAAAAAGAAAGTCATACTGTACCGGCATTTCTCAGAAGAAATGAGGTTGCCATCGAGATAGCAACGGAGCTGGCTGCCAGCAGAGAAGGCCCTTCCTATGCTGTGTGTAACAGACACAAAATGCCATTGTTTTGCCATCATGTTCAAAGGTAACATCACGCACTGTCTTTTTTGACTGATTGACTGAAATTGTCAGGAAAGAAAAGAAATTAAGCAAGCAAAAAATTATGCATTGGCCTGTACGTCATGCAAAAGTAGCAATAACTTCTCAGTAAGAACATTTCACCAAAATGGTTCGTTGATACTTGGTACCGCACCACCCAGCAGTATCTACTAACAGCAATCCTCAGTGGTTCCACAAGAAACCAGTTAAAATCTAAAGGTTTCAGTCCCAGTAGAATTTTTTCTGGGAGTAGAAAGCTAACAAGATATTATCATCAGCAGGATTGTACCTGCACCTACAACGTAGGTTTGGTAACAACCAGTGCAGTGCCAAAGAAGTCTTCCAGTCAGATTTTGTCATTTTTTTACTCAATTTGCCCAATTACACGTATTAAAGCCTCATCTCAGAAGACCACGCACATAAACACTGACCAAACCATACTGGGTTGTCCTTAGTACTGACTTGACAGAGGCAAGAGGAGTTACCTCAAAAATGAGAGTCCCTTTAGCAAGCATCGCTAGACATCCCTTTCCATTTTCAGTGAAGAAAGAAAAAAGACCCATTATTCCCTTGTCTGGAAAGTTCTCTACCCTTAGCCAACATGAGAAGGAGAAACCTCTGTTATATGGCCACTGGATTGGTGTTCTTATCTGAATCCCCTGAAAACAAACATCACAGATGTACATAAAATCATAATAAGTGATGGATAAATAGTTAACTAAATTTTCATTAAGAGGAAATACTTGAGCAGGATGAACCATCAACTAATAGTACATATATTGTGCCTATAAAAAAGTTCAAATTTGAAATAAAATATTATAAGCAGGATCTCTAGTGCATATATTATGCTTGTAAAAAATGACATGATTTGGTACATGTTTTCAGATTCGAAATCATAAAAAGCTAAGAGTTTGTTATTGGTTGAAAATATCTCAAGAATGTGGGGTTGGATCTTACTCGCAGCTTTCAAATATTAAAAATGTGGGATACAATTTTGAAATTCAGAAGAAAAAAAAATGTGCGTATATTCACAAGAGAATATTTAGAGAGAGAGACTTACAGAATCATGGCCACTAAACTCGAAGAATGCCTCAGGCCCCTTTTCCTTGAGCATATAACCAACACTTGACAACAGCAGTGAACTGTGTCTCTGCTTTGAGCCAACTTTGTCTCCTCTTAGAAGGGCAAATATCTTTCTGATATCCTTCCCGGATATGCTGTGGCCACCTATAATCTGAATGAGCTGTGCAATTTTCACAGTCACATCATCTTTTTCTTCAACAGAGAACCAGTCGAGGAGAAAGCTGAGGGCACCAGCCTTGAAACAAGAAGTTCGATTCGTAATTGAATCTTTTATTAACGATTGGAGGATGTCTAACCCATGATGCTGTGTCCCAGTGCTGCTCTGCCAACAGAAACATTTTTGGTTTTGTAAAATGGATCGTTTTGCCTCTGCCCTCAAAAACTTTAAATATGATTCCCTGCAGGACCAGAATATCTCCCATGCCCCGCTTGTGTCTTTCCTTTCCTAAATTCATAGAATGGACTAGATTCTTCTGAAGTAGGGGTAATCTGGGACATCTTTCGATTTAATTGGCGTGTTAGGCACAGAGGGTAGTTCTAATTTTCACAAATGAGCATAGGTCTTATTTTCATTATTCCTATGTTCTGTAAAGACATGCTCATATTTTTGCAAGAGATAGAGAAGTGGAGAGAGAGAGAGAGGGAGAAGGCAGCCACTGCCAAGTATTTAAAAAAAAAAACAAAGAGAGAGAGAGAGCTAACCTCACTTGACAGTCTCTGTCAAGTTTTCAAGAAAAAAAAATCAGAGAAAGAGAGAGAGAGAGAGAGAGAGAGCTAACCTTGTGTAGGACATTTAGGAAAAGCACAATCACATCTTCATTCTATAAGAAACAAAATGATATTAGTTATAAGCATGGTGTACTGCAGCTGAACTGCTTTGGTCCAGGAAGATAGCATGGAGGCGGATAATATTTATTTTTGAAAGTTAAAACAAAGATCTGAGGGTTATATATTCTGTGAACGAGTAAGATTCCCGTGCCATTCAAAACTTCAGTAGCTGAATTATCAACATCTGATTTCTGAAAGTTAGAACCAATGTTTGTGTGTTGTTATGTTTTATCTGTGAATAAGCCAGATTCAAATGCTATCCAAAAATTAAGTAGATGAATCATCAGCACCGCACAAGAAAATCTGTGTGAAATCACAGGTCCATGATTGATACCTTTATCACAGTTTTATCATTCAATTCAAATTTGCCATCAACAAGCATGTCGAGTAGAGGACCGAGGAGTCTCTCACTTGGTAGCCATTTACAGAAGTCCATTAGTAGGCTTTGCAGTGTCTGATACCCTGGGCCTACAAGTGATCTAAAGGCAACCTACAATCACCAAACTAGAGTAAAAACCACCATTTTAGGAGAATGAAATGCACAAGCTTGAAATAAGTCGGTTACTTACCAGGCTGATACTTTTAGCACCATATAAAGCACATAGACACTGTGTACTGAGTACTATTCAAGCGAAAACTACATTATTGAACTGCATTTTTCAGAGCTATTTTTCTTAATTGCAAAATGAATAATTGCTCCCCAGATTCTGGAACCCAACTAATCTGAAGTGGCATATATTATAAGCTTGAGTTAAAATATCAATACTGATCTAATAACAGCACATACCACACTGGAGAAATATGTTGAATGGTCATATTTATGTTTAATTATACAACTCCATTTCTCATCTTCCTCATTATTTCCCTTTGCCTTGCAATATTGTTTTTGTTCTGTTATACAAGGCATTTCATATATGATAAAATGCTTAGCAGGAAACAACAGGTATTACTATAAGAGAAAAGAAAATGCCTTGGAATCATCATTTCCAGTCAGGAGAAGAGTTAAGGTTTGAAGAATGTTAAGCACCAGTTGCTCTCCAATCGTTTCATCCACCGACCCATTCAACAACGACACAACGTGAAGAAAGCACTCCCCCTTACAGAACAGATCTTGATAATACTGCAAAAAGACCAGAACAAAAGTACATAAGACAGCAACAGGTTATACAATAGGCCTGAAAAAAAAGTCACCCAAAAACTTCATACGCTAATTATACGAGGATGTAAGATGGTATTTTCTGTACAGAAACAACACTATCATGCCGATGTATGAAGCAAATAGGAAATAAAACATGATTGGTATATATGATTTGTAGACAAAATGGTAGGGTTAGGCAACTGCTTATCTAACCAAAATTGATTGCCCCACCTTGGGAAGTCCGTGCACAGATCAGTGACTAATAAATGTCTTTGTCAAACATAGGTTATATAAACTCAATAGTCATACATGTGTGGGCTAGCCACCAAAAGGTTCTACAAAAGACCTAATAGAAAAGACATGCTAGAGCAAGGGGTATGTACCAGTTGATCCAGCATGATGATCTCTCTCATGTAAGCCAAGAGAATAATTGAAAGATCAGCAAAAGACGTGTCCTTCTCCCTAGCACGAGTGAAAGTTTCCAAGTACTTTGAGCACAAGTGCATTTTTCCTGTATGGTCCCGAGTTGTTGCCTTTGGCAGCTGGAGACAATCAGTGAGATAAATCTTAACATCCATTTTCTAAGCATTAGTTCATGAGCTGGCCATTCTAATTCTTTGAGCTAGCACAATATAAGTTGCTCTAGTCAAGTCTGTTTTGGTCACTAAGCTAGTCCAGAAGATCTATATCAATATATAATTTGATTAGAGAGCACCAAGTAAACACCAAATGCTTCTGGGTTTATTCAACTCATTCTTAGCTCTGGTATGAAGAACTCTTATCAAAGTACAAAAAATTAACTGGGATTTGAGTATTACCCTGAATAACTCAAATATCTGATCAAGGACATGTCTTCTGAGACTCTCAACCCAAAATAACTCAAACAAGGAATCAATACAACTAGCACTGTGCAAGACCAAGATCCTCCCATTCTCGGCCATCGTCAGGTAGGCCTCAAAGAGGTCAAAAGCCGACTCAATGCATGCCACTAAATTGGTAGCTACTCCTTCCCGTGGCTCTTCTTCACAGATGCTAAACTTCTTCAACTGCTGAGCCTCAGTGCACGCAACTTGAAGCACGCGTGAGATGCAATTGAGGGCCTTGAAGGATGATATAGTTTGCTCGGTTGCTAGCTGGAGAACTCTTTGGAGGCTTTTTAGAAGGAAAGAGGATACCCTGGGATTTAGAATGGATTGTTCCAGCGTGGAGAGTAGAAAAGAGCACTCGGGCTGCAAGAATTAAAGCGCTGCATCAGTTGCTATTGATTTCCATTGAGTGTAAGTGGGTTTTAATGTTGGTATTGATGTTTAGTGTCCAGAACTTTTCACCTGTGCGATGCTGTTTTGCGTATTTTATGCCATTCTCGGTACAGATTTAACATCAGTACAATACATATCAAAACTTTATGAATCACCATTTGCATTTGTTGAATGACCAACTGGAGTACTTAAATTTTATTTTAAGCCCAGGGAATATTAAGAGACACGATGCTAATCATATATCAGGACGTCAGGTTTAACCAATAACATACTAATACCTAATACCGATGCTATCAGCAATTGTTTCATTCGCCTCTTAAAAATACAAATTTTAAAACCAAACATAACTACTCAGATCCTTCATTATCAAATGAGGGTCTGATAGACATCTCCACTAGGGGTGTTCATTGGGTCCAGTTTAATCGGTTTTGGACCGAACCGAAATAGATCGGTTCAAACGATTCGGTTTTTTCGGTTTAACGGTTCGGTTCGGTTTGATTTTTAAAACCGAATTATAACTTCGGTTCGGTTCGGTTTGAAATTTTCAAAACCGAAATAACCGAACTGACCGAACTTTTATATATTATGAATTTAGTCCGGACCGCCCCTGTTTATTTCTTAATATCCCAGTTTATTTCTTAATCAATTCCTTTAAATACTTCGGTTTATTTCTTAATATCCCGATTTATTTCTTAATACTCCAAAACATTTCTTAATATACTTCGGTTTATTACAAAACAATTGCTTTAAATTAAAAAATTGTTATATTTCGGTTTGAACCGAACAAACCAAACAAACCGAAATAAAACTTTGGTTCGGTTCGGTTGCAATGCTAATTCGGTTCGGTTTGGTTCTATTTTTGAAACCGAATTATAACTTTGGTTTGCCTAGTTCGGTTCGGTTTGAACCGAACCGAACCGATGAACACCCCTAATCTCCACAATATGCACTCTATGGCACTGAAGGAGACTGAACACTAAAAAGTAAAAACTGTGCATAAATTTATCTATGCTTCTCTCAGTAATTAAAGATTCTTAGAAACCAGCTATTTGCTGCCTTAAAAGAAGAAAATGGGAGAAAATATTACCAAGTTATTCGTATTTCCATTGTGAGTTGCTGCAAATTCCAAGAAGGAAATAGCTTCCATTTGGAATTCATCCATGTCTGTTTGAGATAGCATGGTGGGGCTGATTCTATCTTTCTCTTTGTTGTAATCCACAATATTCGTTCTTTCAAGAGACAACCCAAAATAGAAGAACTTTTCTGAGAAGACTAGTTCCCACACACCTTCCTCTCGAAAGACTTTGAGAAGAGCTGGTGAAGAAACCAGGACTTTACGGAATGCACAAAGGATGTAGTGCTGCAATGTATTGCCCAAAATCCTGTAAAAGAAGTACAATCTTCAATAAACCATATTGTTTGCATTGTTCACCTCAGGAGAATGGGAAAGAAGACGAGTGATACAGCTTTAATTTACAGAAACATTTTACCTTGTACCATGAACAAAGTAGTTCTGCAATTATATAGATTCTTTCCAGAAAAACCAAACAAAAGCTGTAGAAAGGGAACATATACCTTGTACCTATAATACTAATCCATAAACATATTGGTGTAATCTTCAACATAAGTTTCACTCTAAACCATGTTATGCATGTATCTTGTAATCTTGAATATACATTTTTGTGATGAACCAAGTTTACAATACATTTTGGGATGAACTAAGCTAACATGTCTAATATTGTATACAGTTTACATGAACTAAGTGTCTGTAGGTTTTATATATTTCGGGATCAAGTTTAAGTGTGTCTATATTGACAAAATTTGTTTCTGCTTTCAGCAGCAATTATTCTCATCTGTATTAATATCTGGAGACGAAAAAAGAGAAGTTCAAACCTTATGTGGTTAGGTAACCCGCTGTCATTTACACAAGCCTTGATCAATGGAAACACTGTAAGCAGCACTTTTATTATCCACCTAACAGCAAGCTCCCAATATGCCAATGACACTGTCTGAGAACTTTGACCTTGACTTTTAACAGGGCTGACATCACCATCATGAAATCTGATATCTTCATGGGGAAGTAGGAAGGAGCAGAGAGCTATGCATAGCTCTACTGAGTACTCATTCCACTCAGTTAAGCTAGGAATGTTGGCTTGAGTTTCACCAGAAACTGAGTCGAAATCAGAATCAGAAACAGGAATCATAACAGGGACACTTGTTCTTTGTCTTTGAAATTCCTGAAGAACAAAAGCCGGCCAGCAAATGCTATTTGCAAACTTCTGTACGCGCCCGTTTTCACAAAGAAATTGGAGGTTGCTTGTATTACCGAATCTGAAAAACCCTAGTTAAGGAAGCACTATTGATATCATGGCTGTTGTGATATCTTATTCTGTATAATTAAGCAGTTATGAAGCATTAGATATCATTTGGAAGTACATAATCAACACCCCTAATTTCATCTCAGGATGCATTTGGCTACATATGCGCATTACAGCGGGCCTATGTAAATTTATGTAAACTACAGAAATAAATGCATAAACATATAGGATACATGGACTCCCTCAGAACTTCCAAACACAGAGTCTGGAGCTGAAAGATTTCACTTCTGAAAAAGAAACTTGCATTAGTACAACAAGAACAATGAAATTGGTCTACAATTTTAGTACCATTTCTGCTTATCCAGCAGCAGCATATGTCAGCCAAACTTTAATTAGGGTCAGTTGCATGCTGCTTAAAAACTTCAATGATTTATGTTATTATTTGCTTTTGATGTCTAAATATCATGGCATGGCGAATTATTTCCACAAAATATATCTATGGTACACTTCCATAACTATATGTCAAGGACAATAACTGAAAATGGACAGGAACTAAAAAACAAAGTAAAAAAAACTGAACCTATCATCCCCTGAGTTAATGGAACTTTTAGAGAATGAAAATCTACTGGTGGGTAGACCGAGGCCATCCAGAAGAACTTCGAGACCACCAATGCTTCTAAAATGGTTCTGGGCTCTGACATTCTGATATAAGGTTGATCTGAGAGTACGTAAGGTTACAAAATGGAGAGACAAATCCGTCCATTGCTCCTTCATATTCAGCCTCCTAATCACACGCAACAATTCTGCAAGAAAATCCTCGTTCATAAGACAAGCTGAAGAATATGGGAAGCAGAATATTTTGGACAACATATTTGCGTAAAAAGGCTTATTGAGCAGTTGTAAGTACTCTCTAGTCTCCACAGCAAACTAGCACAGTGTGGTACCTGTATGCATTGACCGGTATACCACCTAGTTGGTATCTCTTTATGATTGCACATAAATATTGAGTTGTAACATTGCAATGATTGACAGAAGACACACACACACAGAGGAAGGGAGATCCTTGGCAGCCACTGCCAAGTTTTCGAAAAAAAACAGAGAAAGAGATAGAGAGGGAGGAAGGCTATACCAACAAGCCAATTAACACCACCAGCTTCCATCACTAAAACAATGGCTTTCTGTTGCCACCGCAGCATCAGATCAGGTACAGTTCCTTTTGTACCAGTCGGGCTCGTGGTATCGCCAGCACAAACGCTACTAGAAGATTGTTCCTTGGTATTATTATTTACAGTGTGTGTGGCATTGATAGGAGAAGAGTCGAAATCCATAAATAATGAAATAATGTTTATGACATATACAAGTATAGTTTGCAAGGTACGAGTTTTCTCTGCACCAGCACTGGACAGCTGTTCATCTGCAGCAAGAGTACTAGCCAACCCTTTCAGCTGTATAACCGCCGCTGGAATGCAATTTAAGGTGTTAGATAGTATTACAAAAGAATGAATATTGGTAACTGAACAATGTTTAGCCAGTCTTCCCATTTAGAAACCTTAGATATGCTTGTTTTTACATGTACCCGTAACAAGTGTCCAAAATAGTTGTTGCCTGTTGGCTATTATTCTCGGTATAACACCTGACAGGTGTGATATCAAGATCCAGCATAAAATAATGCACCTTTTAGAAGGGCAGTTGCTTTCTGTACGCCTCCATAGTATGTAAATACACGGCAGTTGTGCATAGAGCGTGCCATGATCATTAGGCACTTCAAAACATACAGCCCCTCTGTGTTTAATCCTAAGCTTGTTGATTGCTCAGATAGGTCATCTGATCCACTGTTCCCAACTATAGAGAAATAGTTAAACAGATACGTTAGATTTAAGAAATAAAGACGTAACACATTTGCATATGCAACGGCATTCTTACGCCTCTATTTTTGTAATTTTTCAGAAAATGACTTTGATCATCAATCAAACTACTTCTTCCTTGTGTTGTTCTATATGTAACATATCACTTATTGAATGATGCCATTTTATGTATAAAAAATATTTTTCTATAGTTTGCTACATTTGTATAAAACATAACATTTTAGTGTTGCATACCACTTTTATATACAAATATTCTTGAAGATGTTAGGAAGCTAGCATTTTTATAATCAAAACCTTTTTATTTCCTTTCCATGAAAATCTGCTCATGTCTAGGCTTACTAAGAAAATTACTCAAGTAACGGAACTTTTAACTTACTGTCACTAACAAGCGAAGTTATACGAGTGAGCTCCTGTACAAGAATAAGTATCACCTCTGAAGGGTGACCGAAGGAGCAACCAGCAATAGAATCTTCAGTTCCTATTTCTCTTTCGGTTAATATCCCATGATTCCTTGGCTCCCAGTTATTGTATGTTTGTATGAAGTGCAAAAGAAATATTTGTAAGCATTTCTTCTTCTCTATCTATAGAAAACAAAAAGGAAACAGTAAGAAATGACAGAATAGCATAAAAGTTCTTATGAGTTGGACAAATGTGTAAAGGAGAATATTCAAAATACCCAACAGAAGAGCACTAATAGAAACAATTTCCTGATAAGCGCAATAAAAATCTTGGTATCTCTGGAAATCATGAGAAGAGAAACTTCCCCTGTTTCCTCTCTTCAAAATGTACCCAAACCGCCAATCCATTATCTTTCTATCTTAGAATGTTCTTTTCACTACTTATCTCGGAATATAAGTGTGTAAAAGGGCACAACTGGAATTTTTGAAAAAAGGTCCATGTAAAGGGGCAAGGATAGTCTATCATGTTTTCAGAAAGATACTTGAAAGGATAGTCAGTTACTTGTATTGAGCATAGTAATACATACCTAACTCTGCCCAGTACAAGTACCTTGGTAATGCAGATTAATAGTGGAATATTTCAATGTTAAAACCCAACTGGTATCAATTTAACCTATGTTATTTGTAAGTACTAAGTACCTTGTCCATAGTATGGTCATATCTTTGCCATAGAGTACTCAGAACACCCTCCTCTCCAGTGTCCCTGGCAGATGAACAAAAATGACAATCAAAGCTTAATAATGAGTTACATACCTAAATTATAAACACAGATTTATTAAGGAAGGTAGAGATTGCTATCTCAACCCATAAGCCCAAAGTCAGCTGGTACTTTAACAGCATCCCCATGTTTGCAGTTTGCAGCATTAAGCATCACTTATCACTTTTGTATCAACCAAGACTTGAATCACTCAACTAAGCCAGTAAACAGTATACTGTTAATCAAACCGGCACTAGTAAAAGCCTGCCACTGGAAAATACTGGAACCATACCAGAGTGCAGTATATAGTTCTAGTATCATGATAAGAGGACTTACTCGAACTGAATCCTAGGAGAAGGAGCTGATAGCCTATCAGGTGGGCCCGACTGAGCACCCTCGCCTGGTTGACCGGTTGATGACCTCCTGATGAGGTCAGCAACCCCCTTCACTAAATTCATAATTTTACCTCAGTATATTTACACTGTAAAAATTACATCAGTAATTGCCATTTCTCGTTTTAACTTTCTTCCCACATTTCCTCTAGCACATTTTCACACCGATATAACTCTCGAGTACTCCCTGACCAAAAATAAGAGAAAAGCAAAATCAGCTGTGAGCATAAATGCCATACACTGATTTATTTAAAGAAACAAAAAAGGTTACGTTCGATCCACAGTTACCACTTACCAGATTCGCTTCCCCGGAGACGCTTGAATCGAGGTGGGGGTGAACCGCCGGCTAGTTGGCTGATTCCTCCGACTCACCGTCCGAGTTACGCCGATTCTTCTAGTTTGTTACTGATTGATTCTCCGATTTATTTTTTTTTAATCGAAGGCGAAGGTGGATGGGATTGATGATCGGGACTCGCAAGAGAGATTTGGGTTGCGTCAACTATGAATGGTTTGATTTGGACAAGCAGGACCCTGAAAGAATCGCAGCAGATTTGTTTCCTTAATTAAAAGGAGAAGATGGGTCTGTCGGTGGGGCCCGATCGTTAATAAGAGTCTTGGTCGGACTAAATTATCATTCTCTATTTTCTTTATTATGTGCTATATGAATTATATGAATTAAGATATGTGTATTTTTATGATTTGAAATACAAGTATTAGTTTGGAAAATAATTATGTGTGTGTTTTTTCAGAGGTAAACAAAGGAAAAGTGTGATTAAAATGTTGTGACTTCATGACAACGCGTTACAGTATATGATTAATTATATGACTAAGATAATGAATGACAATCATATCAAATGAATAGTCAAGTAACATGCGCTTGTAACTTATCACACTTAATTAATTTTTCAGATTTTAAATTAGTTAATAGAAAAAATATAACAAAAAAAGTGCTAAAATTTTGCAAATTAAATTAAAATAAAGAAACAATATAAAAAAAATATTGGTCACATTAATGTGGTGTGATATGACTGAATACATTTGTGTAACACTCATTTCGATTGAATAAGAAAATTAATTTAATGAAAAATTAAAATTATTAAATTTCGCCTATCAAAAGCTATTGGTAATACTCTTTTATATTATCAATACTAAATTATACTAAAATACGTACTCAGCTTTATTTGTGTTTTCAACAAAATTATTTAATCTATCCCTTTTTTAGTACAAAAGCAAAAGTATTTTGAAAGAAAATTCTGAGTTTCTAACATGACTCGGTCAGTTCTCACCAAGTCCGATTCCAATATTATAGGAAACATTTCCATTTTTTTAATTTGATCCCAAATTTTGTAATCATGGGAGAATTTTTCTTTATAATAAATAATAAAAAAAGTAAAGAGAGAAATAAAAAAAAGTACATGTGGTTTTAAATTGGTAATAAGATTGGTATGAATTTTACCGATTTTAACAATTCAAAAGTTAGGACCAGTAGAGATCCTAACTTACTTTTTATTTTAATTTTAACCTAACGCATAGATGCAGGGAATTCTTCTATTACATCTCTATCTCTATTAAAAATATAAAAAGTTTTTTTTAATAGATGAAATTCTTCTGTTATATCTATATTTTAAGATACTCTATCTATTTTCGTTAAATTTTTTTATATTTTAATAGAGAATTAAAAAGAAAAAAGTTAGTTTAGATTAATAGAAATTCTACCGATTTAAACTTTTGAATTGTTAAGAATTGGTAGAATTAACACTGATTTTACCATCAATTAAAAAAAACATGTATTCTTTCTATATTTCTCTCTTTTTATTATTATTTACTATTGAAGAAAAAAAATCCTCCTTCGCTATGTTGGTTCATTTTTAAGAGACTAATTGTTCATGACAGTCTTTCAGTGTAGATTGGGTCTGATCCAGCATCAGGGGTAGCTAATCTCATTTTTGGTGCAAAGTGAGTATCCTCTGTGATACCCGACCGTGTAAAGAACTTTCAGATGATTAGAAAATAAATCTGCTGTAATTCTAATTTCAACCGTTGGTCTTTTTTGAGATGTGTGCATAAAAACTTACTTTTTTAGAACGTTTTCGAGATCCGCACATGAAAAGGTTTGAACGGTTGATATCGGAATTTCAGGATCTTGTAAGAATTACAACAGATTCGGACTCAGAGATGACTATCATAATGTTTGAATTTTATGCAGATACAAAGAAAGTGAGTATTTTGAAGTAGAGATAGTTAAAGAAATGAAGAACAAGATGTGGAAATTTGGTCAAGCCCTGAATAGATTTGAAACACTCATTTTATATAAATTTCTAAACATTGTACATTCCGAATTGGAGAAAAAAAACACAAAAATTGTAGATCTTGTTGTGAGCTTTCCATTAAATTTTATCTCACCTTAATCAGAGGTAGCATGACAAAGTTATGGTCAAATTACTTAAATGTGTCAGGCCGAAAAGAAGTTGAAAATCCAACTTTCTGATAGGTCAAAAAAATTGCCGAAATTTTTATTAATAGAAAAAACATTAAAAAAAGATTGATAATAGTTAATGAATTCGACAGATTTCGAAATACAGGAAAATCAAAACATTTAGATTAGCAAAATTAATTAAACCACTAATTAACCGAAAAAAACCGTACGTTATTGTCTATAATGTTCATACTCCATACTCAAACTTAACACTGAACTTAGGAAAATTATTTGAGTTGGTCTGGATGTGAAGGATTCAACGCTCTTTTTTGTTGTTGTTGTTTTATTAATTAAGAGTTTAATTGAATCCACTAATATAGACGTTATCGTTTATAACATCCAGCCGAACATGATAAACTTCACGGTTTTCTTATATCTCAAAATCTAATGAATTTTTTTACGAATCTCAATTTTTTGTTTTGTTTTTCCTATTAATAAAAATTTTGGAAAAAAAAAATTGGGCCGAAGAAAGGAATATTACAGCATACATGTGCTAAGATTAGCCAATACTGAAAATTATTAATTTCGGATCGAAAATTATGAAAATTACAGTTATAATCAGTGTAGTAATATTCGGTCTATTCGGCCGAATATTCCTATTCGATTGCAATCCGAATAGGAAATCTATATTCGGTTCGAATATGCATATTAACCGTGATAAAAAAAAAATACCGATTTAGAATATATCAACAGTAGTTTATACCATATATTACCTATTTAGAGTATATTAACAGTGATAAAAATACAAATTTAAAGTACATTAACAGTGATTTATATTGCATATTACCCTATATTTGTTTATACATATATAGATTCTCATTTAAAATTTTCGTATATAAATCTGAATAAAAATTTAAATATACAGCTACAGACGCATAAGAACTAAAAATTAAAACACTAGTTATAATTATAGTCTAAAATAATAGCTTAGCAAGCAACTTCTCCACTCGGGCCCGAAACCTCCCCAAAACTCTCCGACACATCCAAAAATAAACTGTCTGATGACAGTACCCGCATCATCCAATTGACCATACTAATAGATTTTCGAGAAACACACAACTTTTTGATGTTCTTATTCAATGATCTAATGCGACTTACCAGTGTTTTTGTTCGGCTAGAGAAATTGACCGGAATTGAAGTTATATCTAGAGAAGGAATCACGTCACGTCATGTCATGTGTGTCGATTACGTGACGTGACTCGCGTGACGCGTGACGTGATCATTCACGTGACGTGACCACATTCCAGTGAAAATATACGTCACGTCAAGTCACGCAAACCAGTCACGTCATGGTATGAAACATAGAGTATCCAACTTTTTTTATATGTATAGAGTATTCAAATTTTTATTTTAGTGTAAGTTCAGTAATATTGGTACTCATGTAGTACTGATTTTTATTTTCTTTAGTTTAGTCTAATATATATTTGTAATTTAAATTTTTAAAGTAATGTCAGATGCAACATTTTCTAAAAAAAATAATATTTACAACATTATTTACTTATTTTAGAATTTTTATATATTTTTTTCTAAATTTTTAACAATTTAAATTAAAATATAAAAAAAATTGACATGACTAATTTACGTCACGACACGTATGGTCACGACGTGACTACGCGTGACGTGACCATCCTTCACCATTTTGGTCACGTCACGTGAAAAAAAAAGTTGATCATGTCACGTTACGGCGTGTCACGTATTTCCTTCTCTACTTGTATTCTAGTCAAACATAACAAAAAGCAACTGGAAAAGAAGGAAAGCAGTTTGGGTCTGATATCCATCCGCCAATTTGGGTCTGATGAGTTGCATAGCCGTTTGATTTGCTTTAAGATCCGTGCACACAGATATTTAAGCGGATTCGCACAAATATTAAAATAAGGCACACATATCTTAAAGCAGATCGGACGGCTATGGAACTCATTGAATTCAGTTTGAGTCAAATGGTCATTGGACCCAAACTGTTCTCGAAAAGAAGAGCCAAAATATATCACTTTTTTATTTTATTTTAATTCCAGCGGGAAGCTGGAATAGGGATTGAAAATAACTACTTTAATACTCTCATAGTATCTACATCTCTGAAACTCTTGGAGTTTCAAAGCTGACTTGACAATTTCTAAACCAGTTTCAGAAATGTAGATAGATTTCATATTTAGCAATTTTTTTCAATAGTTTTTAAATATGAAACCGTTTCAAAACTCTAACGTGGCAAAATAATCGACATTTATTCGCTCAATTTTTAATACGTTTTAATTAAATACTAATGTGGCAATTAAAAAACTCTAATTTTAATTTCAGAGATGTAGAGATTTAGAAATTCAGATAATTTAAAATTTATAAAATTCGCACATGGTCTCTATGTGAGAAGTCATGGGTTCAAAACTCAGATGAGGGAAAACCTTTGTGATAATAACAAAGGTATTAAATAGTTGGATGGCTTGACCTCCAACCTTTACTCAAAAAAAAATTTATAAAATTCTGTTAACAGTTATTTATAAACTCCAATAACTTCAAGAATACATATGCTTTCACAATCTTCTCCTGCGAATTTATTTATTTACAATTAAAATAATATTAATGCTGAAAAGGAAAGGGTTGGAGTGAATTTTCAGAAAAGAGAGAGAACTCGAGCAAATATTCGTCTCCTACACCGTAGCTAAATTTCACTTCAACCCTTTTTTATATCTGTGCATAACGCACAACAAATATGAAAATATTTCAAATTCAGTGAAGTAACTCAATCTTTGAGTTTTTCTAAAACTTTGTAATGTTTTATAGCTGTAACAAAGCACTGAGAAAGCAACTTCACTATCTTAGAAAATATTGAAAACGTTACACAGATTTCCTAAACCGTTGTAACAATTTATATCTGAGTGGAAGCGCTGGAAACTAAATAGCTGAAAACATTGAAAACATTAGAACGGTTTTCTAAAACGTTGTAACGTTTTACAGCTAAAAGAAAGCGCCACGATCAACAGCTGAAAACAATTAAAACATTATAACGATTGGGGAAAACGTTGTAACAATTTAATTCATTTCAACAATCCAAAGAAGCTGTTTTGATCAGTTGATTTCCAGGAAGTTTTCGTTACCAACAATTTACAAACGTTGTAACGATTTAGAAGTAAGCTGCACAGAAAACAGTGACCTAATTAAAATCGATGAAAACGTTATGAACGTTTTATAAAACGTTATAACGTTTTAGTCCAGAAAGCTTTTTGTAGAGCTGTCTCTATAAATAGAACTTCGGGCTTTTTTCCAAAGCAACTTTTTAGCTGCCACTAAACTTTCAAAACCTGATTTTCTACGAGATTGAGTTCTACCATTGTTGTGAGAGCTTATAACTTCAAATCCCTCAAACAATCTCAAATTCACTTCACTAATCTTGAGTTAGATTATGTTAGAGTGAGCTTTTGAGTGTTTTTCTTGCGAATATTTTTTCGAAGACTTCGTTCTTTATTCTAGTTGGCGACTTCTCATTGGTTGTAAGGGCTTACCAGTTCACAAGTTGTAATCATTTCTAAGTTGGGTAATAGAAAGACGCACAAAGAAGTGGTTGCGACGCTCCGGAGACGTAGGCCTTTGTTTTGTCAAACTCCGTTAACATTCCGCATATCAACTTTCTCTAAACTCTTCTATTTACATTTTTACTTGCAATCGTTTTTAAATAGGAGTTTAAGCGGTGCATTTAGTATAACATGATGCTCTGCAATATACACCTGCCTATTGTGCTTTGATATAACACTCGTCAGATTTGTATTAAGATGTGTGCTAGTTAAAGATCAAATCAGATCCAACAATTATTGTATTAAAACACACTATATAGATCATAGATGTAAATTACACGACATCATATACTTGCTTAGTTTTATCATTATAAGTTTTTTACTCGCAACCTTTTTTTTTACTATTACTTGCCACTTAATATATCGACTTTTTTTACGTTAACTTACGGAACACACAATATCCTGCCGTCTAAATAAAACATGAATTGGATAGTTTCAACTTTTGCTTGATTAATTACTTATTAAAAATGTTATAATCCAAATTATGAATTGAATTTTGTTTTCTTTTTTTTAAGACTCTTAACTGTTTTGAGCCGCATCTTTCATTTCATTTTGTAAGGTTGCAAATCTTGTAGCTCATTTTAATGCCATCAAACCGAAAATTTTATTTCTACCATATTAAAAAAAAAATCAATTAATCACTGATTTTGGATAATTAATTTTCAACCACGTCCGCCAATTAAATTGGCGGATCTTTTTTTTCGGGATTAAATAAAAAACTCCAGAAAATCGTGAGATAAACCTTTTCAACTTAGTGTGAATGGAGTCGATACTCTTTGTTAGGGCTGTAAATGAGTTGGGTCTTAGCGCAGCTCGTTAATTCTGGACCAAGCGAGTTGGACCTAGGACTTCCGAGCTAAAATCTCAGCTCAAACTCGTGACGAGCCAGCCCGAGCTGGCTCACTGGGTTTGGCTAGACCTTGTTTTAATAAGAAAATAAATTTTACAAACATTTTTTGACCGAGTTAGATCGAGCTGGAACGAGCTTGATAGTATAAAATACACACAAATTCATACAAATTCACAAATTGATGCCTAGCCGAGCTAGCTAGCGAGCAAGCTAGGCCCCAGCTCAAACTCGTTAATTCTGGACCGAACTAGTAGCGAGCTGGCTCGTTAACAGCTCGGTCTAGTAACGAGCGAGCTAGGTGCGAGCCACGAGCTACGAGCTTTTTGGCCACCCCTACTCCTTGATACTAATAGTTGGGTCCCACTATTCTTTAATGAGATTAATTGTTTGAACCAAGTGTATCAGGTGGTTTTCCAGGAATGGGATAGGAGACAAAAAATGTCTGCTTAGACTTATAAATGTACACTGTCAGGAATAAATGAAAAAGGAAATTTTTGTTAAAGAAAAAAAAATGGGGGTGCACCAATTGACCCCTCTTTTGGGTTTTCCAATTTAATTAGCGGATGTGGTAGAAATTGAATTTCTCATAATCAATAGTTAATTGGTCTATTTTTTTAATACGGCAGAAATAAAAATTTCGGGTCATCAAACAGTAGCATCCTTATTTTTTCTTAAAAAAAAATTATGAATTGAATTGACGTTCGAAATAAACCTCAATCAATATACACATATTTTTTTGTGTTGCTGCTACTTCTAGTACAGGCCGTAGGCCGCAATTAGGGTTGCAAAACGAATCAAATTAAATCAAACTTACTTCAGTTTGAGTTTGGTTTGAATTAATTTCAAATCAAATTTTTTATGAACTCAATTTCGAATTTTTTACGAATTTTTTTTACGACAAGGAAGAGTGATCGTAGTCGCCAAGAGCGAGAGTTGAAAGTCGTTTTGAGTTTTAGAACTGAGAGCAAGAGTTACGACTCACGAGTTATGACTTATGACTGGGCGGCCTTATATTTTAACTTTTAAGTCATCAACGAACATAAGTCATCTGCGAAAATCAATAGTTCACGTTACTTTGAAATTCGAACTAGAATAATTCTTGAATCTATTTCGAACAAACCAAATGCAGTTTGAGTTTGGTTTGAATTAATTTCGAACTATTTATAATCGAATTTTTTACGAATTTTTTTAAATCAAACTTGAATCAAATTAGGAACTACAATTTTTTTGTGCGGCCCTAGCCGAAATATACATAACCTAGTTGTCGAGAACAAATCAGAAAAAATTGAAGTTGCATCTCGTGCCGCGTATAGAACTGTAATTTGGTTATAATGTTTTTTTTTTTCTAAACTTCACACCTCTTGTTTGAGCACAATTCTTACTTTACGCCATTTTAGCAGCAAAATATCTAATTAATAATCGTAAAAAAAAGAAAAACATTTTGACAATTCCAGAGGTTTGCTCTTTTTCAAGGTTTTTATTTTTTATCAAAGTCGAACAGATCAAAATTCACACGAACGGTTTAGATTCATGAGATTGTTTTGTTTAATTTTATTAAATTTTAAATTGTTCGCACGAATCTTGACGCATATCCAACGATTGAGATCTATTTGAATAAAATATATTAAAAACCTTTGCACAAAGCCCAATTCCCTATATGCAAATTGCAACCATGTTCTTAAAGGGAGAGGGGGTGTCCGATGCCCATCGGATCAAACTCGGTTTGATGGGTAATTTTTACTGTCCGATTTACTTCAAAATCTGTACACATTACCTTAATATCCGTGCTGTTTGCTTTAATATCCGTGCGAACAGATTTTAAAGTGAATCAGACAGTAAAAACTATCCGTCCAACCAGAAAATCTGTGCTGTTTGCTTTAATATCCGTTCCCCCTCTCCCGTTCTAAAAAGCCAGCTGCCAGAGTATCTACGTTTAGTTCCATAACTATATATCTCTCTCTTCTATCAATGTGCTCAAGTTTAGATCTTCTCACCTACCCCGCTCTGAGCCGTACCAGTTTATTTATGTCCATCTCTCTCTAGTTTACACACTACAAGACAGTACTCTAACCACTCACTAAATCTAAGTGCAGGGTAAGACAAACAGTCTCCGACAAGAGAGAGGAAGTGAGTGAAGGAGAGTTACAATGTCTCTCTTCTTTTTCACTCTCCTCCGGTACATTTCTATTGCCTCTTTTTTTCTCTCTTCCAATTTCATATTGCAAGTGAGAGGAGATGACCCATATAGGTTCTTCACTTGGGTCATCACCTATGGTGACATCTATCCACTTGGTGTCAAGCAACAGGTATAGTGACCCACTTTCTTTATTGACTCTGGTACCAGTATTCAGTATGGCTGCACTTTGTCGGTACCAATGTTAAGGATGAGCTGTTTGTATGATAATTTTTTACCTGGGATTGAAAACCTGTACTATAGAAGCCATGTAATTTGGTGCTTGTATGGTACCAGTATACTGGTACGTACGTCGAGGTATACGTTTTTACTTGCTAGAATTTTACCGTATCAGTCAACGGTCACAGAATATTCCTTTGTAATTGCACAATTTTTTGCAATATATATATTTTTTTTATGAGAATACAAAGTGGCATTCTAAAAAATACAGAGAATTAAGTTGATTTTAACAATCACAAACTATTATTAATTTATTTTATTTTACGTTGACCGATTGCAGGGGATACTAATCAATGGGCAATTTCCAGGGCCTCAGATAGAGGCAGTGACAAATGATAATCTGATAATCAATGTATTTAACAATTTGACCGATCCTTTTCTAATTACCTGGTAATTTTCTCTCTCTTGTTTTATTATTCATCGTCCCCCCCCCCCCCTCCCCGCAAGATTTAGTTTCAGATTTTTCCCACTGGTATGGGTGCAAATATATTTTGAGTGTACTTTTTATTGCTTTGTCATTACTAATTTACAATATTAATACTCTTTTCTGCTACTTTTTTTGAAAAAGAAAAGGCAATAAAAAGGTTCCTATAAAGACTAAAGTACTCTGCTTTCAATTTGCTTCTCTTGCACACAAGGATCAGATTCTGATTTGGAATAGATCTGAAATATTCTACACAAAGCACATGTTATCCATTTCCTCCAAGTGTTTATTATTATTAAAAAAAGGAATTAGGGGTCACAGTGACACCACAATGATGAACAAAACATGTGCAGAGAATAAAGAAGGATAAAGATATCTAGATGTATTGGGTCCTTACAAAATTGAGTGATTATTACATTCTATTTATGTGGTGCTAGGAATTCAATAGTATGTACCAGTAATGTATTATGTTTGGTATCACCGATATTGTCTAATTAATGCACTTAACAATTAATGAATCACACAAAGGTTGCCATACTGCTTAATATCCATGACTCAATTAACACCATCAATACCTATCCAGAGCAGTAGCTAAATATGCAGAGAAAAAAATATTGTCTAATTAATGCACTTAACAATTAATGAATCACACAAAGGTTGCCATACTGCTTAATATCCATGACTCAATTAACACCACCAGTACCTATCCAGAGCAGTAGCTAAATATGCAGAGAAAAATTTAAAAGTGACCAACAATTTTTCATTCATGTAATTCTATATGCATTACCATAGTAAATCAAATATGGTAAAACTTCATATCATAAACAACTTGCATTTTCCATATGGATAATGGATATGCATCCAGTAAGTGATAAGACATTGTACAAAATCCAAATGAAACTAATATTAATGCGCTAATTTTTCTAGGGACGGGTTGCAACAGCGAAAGAGCTCATGGCAAGACGGGGTTTACGGAACAACCTGCCCGATTCCACCTGGTGGCAACTTCACTTACGTGATGCAGGCCAAAGATCAGATCGGAAGCTACTTCTACTTCCCTTCTCTCACATTTCACAAGGCTGCCGGAGGATTCGGTGGAATCAGGGTTCTCAGCCGCCCCATGATTCCCG
Source organism: Carex cristatella (assembly GCA_024447775.1). Taxonomy (NCBI): domain Eukaryota; kingdom Viridiplantae; phylum Streptophyta; class Magnoliopsida; order Poales; family Cyperaceae; genus Carex; species Carex cristatella. The sequence goes on from JAJHPF010000018.1 coordinate 5,893,840, forward strand.
TGCCATTCCCCCCTCCGTCTGGAGATTTCACAATACTTGCTGGAGATTGGTTCAAGGCTAACCATACGGTAATTTCCGCTTTGTGTCAGTGTTTTCTTGGTTATATCATAATTCTTTCAAGTCCAACTTGCATGTCAACATTTAGTGAAATATCAAGATGTAATTTTAGTCACCATGATAGTCTTTTCTCTTTCGTCTTGATTTGCCAATATTGTACATTTTGGATCGAAATCATGCGTGCAAATAATTGCAGGATTTACAAGCAATGTTGGACAGCGGAGCGGATCTTCCTTTACCTGACGGACTGCTCATCAATGGCCAAGGTCAAAATGGAAACACTTTTACTGTTGATCAAGGTAAAATAAAAATCATCCCTTCATGATTTTTTTGCTTCTTTTATTTAGAACTCCATATGTTATATTAATTGGAAGTTTCGTCGTTTATATCTTAAATTATAGCTTTAATTTGTTTGGAGTCAAATAATAAATTAAATCATGATATTGATATATATAATTATTTACCCCCGTTTTCAGGGAAAACATACAGGTTCAGGATTTCAAATGTTGGTATCTCCACCTCAGTAAACATAAGATTTCAAGGCCACTCAATGGTGCTAGTAGAGGTAGAGGGGTCCCACACAGTACAAAACATATACTCTTCTTTAGATGTACATTTGGGTCAATCATACTCGGTTCTAGTTACAGCTGATCAGCCGGCGCAAGATTATCAAATAGTTATCTCCACTCGGTTCACCACTCCAGTGCTCATAACCAGTGCAATTCTCCATTATAGCAATTCTGCAGGGCCTGCTGCAATTCCTGCACCAGATGGGCCCACTATTGAGGTTGACTGGTCGCTCAACCAGGCTAGATCAATCAGGTAAGGCTTACTACATTGTACTGTCAAAAAACACTTTCAGGATCTCTGTTGTATTTAGAAAATTTTGAACTTCACTAATTCATGTCAATAAAAAACAGATGGAACTTGACTGCTAGCGGGCCAAGACCAAACCCGCAAGGCTCGTACCACTATGGCCTGGTCAATACGACCCGTACCATCCGACTTGCAAACTCTCAGGCCACAATTAATGGCAAACTTAGATACGCTGTCAATAGCATTTCCTTCGTACCAGCTGACACTCCTTTGAAGTTAGCTGATTTCTACAACATACCGGGTGTATTCACACTTGGTAGCATGCCTGATAACCCGACTTTCGGTGATGCCTATCTCCAGACCTCTGTCATGGCAGCAAACATGAGGGAATATGTCGAGATTATTTTTGAGAATCGTGAGAATGCTGTGCAATCATGGCATATTGATGGATATTCTTTTTTTGTCGTCGGGTAAGATTTTCATATATGTGTGTGTGTGTGTGTGTGTGTGTGTGTGTTTGGTAAAATGCAACATATTTAGAAAATATATCACAATAAATTATACTCATGGACAGAATGGATGGTGGACAATGGACGTCAGCAAGCCGGCAAGGGTATAATCTAAGAGATACAGTGGCCCGTTCTACTGTGCAGGTACAGATTTACCATCTGAAATGCACTTATTTAATCATTGATGAACTGTGATGAACACTAATCATTCAACCTTTTTGCATTAGAATTTGCTGATCTGTTGTAGCAAAACTACAAAAAGAAGACATCTAATAACTATATATAGTCACTAGTAACTATATATACTCTACATTCCTTCTCTTAATATCAGGTGTACCCGCAATCATGGACGGCGATATACATGGCATTGGACAATGTAGGCATGTGGAATATAAGATCTGAGAACTGGGCCCGGCAGTACTTGGGTCAACAATTCTACCTCAGAGTCTATTCCCCAGCTAATTCATGGCGAGACGAGAACCCGATCCCGCGGAATGCACTACTCTGTGGCCGTGCATCGGGGCGCCGGACCAGGCCTCTTTGAATTTTGAACTTTACCAGTTTGAGGAGTTTCAATTAGTTTCACCAAAGGGTGACAATATAATTGTTTTTGTTACATTTCTATAGTTTGATTAAATTTGTATACCATTTACATTTACATGTGCCAATTGTCTCATTGGCACCAATTGTACCTTCAAACGAAACTTAGTTGAAATATTAATCAAGAGGTACGTTTGGATCTTCAAGGATTAGTGCAAAAATAGTAATTTTTAAATTAGTGGTTACGAATAGTGCTAACTTTATCTATTCCGGATTGATAAAAATATTATTTAGATTGTATGTTTAAAATAGTATTAAACCACATTTTTATTGAAATAGCATAACAACGCTATTATTGTACAATTCTTACTTTCTAATTTATGTTTGGATTACAAGATGTTAAGAATAGTGAAGCATTTTTTGGGTTAGCGCTATTCTACTCCAATCCAAATGCACCCGAAGTAAACAATTCAACTCATTTTTATTTGGTTATTTAAATTAAACCGTCTGATATTGTTATGAGAGTTTGATTAGATGATAGTTAAGTACCTGGAATAATATTCCATATCCTCTCTTTCACCAAATACTGAATTTTTTTTTTGCCCATCCCAGTTGTTAAAATGTTTGATAACAATATTATTATTCTAAATATTTAATAATTCTATGTTTATTTTCTGAATGCATTTTTTCAGTAAGTTTTATTAAATTTATTTTCTGCTCGTGGATTGTGTTTCCTCGATTATTTAATCAATTCGAACTATATTTCAAGTTAAACAATCATCAAAATAAAAATATTATCTTTTGTCCGCCTATAAATAAATTTATGTTTGCTAATGCTAAAAGAAAATACCATTTTTAACAGTAAATTGTAAGTAGGTACTATCCGACATTATTTTATTTCTTTATAATAGGTAGAGTAGACATCTTTGTAATATTACTCTATACTTGTTCAAAATTAAAAATTACATTTTGAAGGGCAACCTTGCCTTAAACTTTTATTTATACTTTGTCAATTTAATTTGGTAATTTAATTTTTAAAATAACTAAATAAAAAGTTAAATAAAGAAAATAAAATATTGAATGAAAAAAATAACTATTTTAAAAGTTTACACGGAACACCAGAAATTCTCCCTAAAATGAATTCCTTCGATCATACATTAACAGTTAACACCCTACAATATACATACCGCTGAAATATATATATATATATATATATATATATATATATATATATATATATATATATATATATATATATATATATATATATTTTAAATAGAATTCATTTTAAAAAATTAACCAAAACAACGCTGAACTCTGAAAAACTATAAAAATAGCCTCCATTAGTTTTCCAAACCGGTGTAGCTTGGAACGGACGAACGGTGGACCTTTCAAATAGGCCTTTCAACCTACACCGGTTTGGAGGACCGGTGGAGGCTATTTTTGTAGCTTCAATGGGGTCGTTCGGCAACAAAGGATTAAGGGTGAATGATTAAGAGCTTAAGGAGCGCTAAGAAATCGATGTTCGGCCGTCTTAATCCGTGGGTGAAGAATTAAGTGCTTAAGGAAGGGGGAGGGATGCTTTAAAATTCGGACAGAGAATTAAGATCTGGGCAAAAGGAGGCTAAAGGAGATAATCTTAATCCGCGCTAAGGAATCGGTGTTCGGCAAAATTAAGTTGCTAAGGAAGCTAAAGAAAGCGGATTAAGTCTTAAGGAGGCTTAATCCTCTCCAGCCGAACAGCACCAATGGGTACGAATCTGCTTTAGTTAATTTTTTTGTATGAGTTCTATTTAAAAAAAAAAATCCAGCCGAAATTAGACTTCTTTGAAAATTTTCTTTGTTTACAAATTTCAAAAAATATCAGGGTGTATTTCAAATTTTCACCAAAAAGGTTATATATAGCTGTCATTCTCATCTAGGGTTATCACCTCAAGCCGCCAACAAGCTGGATTCTCTCTTCTTTTCCCTTAGAAAACGGACCTTTTATTTTATCTTTTATCTTTTCGAATCATAAGCATGATTTCGCTTTGAACTTCTCAATTTATAGAGAAATCTATGTTTGTCTCCGATCGGTCTTCCTCATTTATCATGAAATTTTACAATTTTTAATCACCAATTTTGATTTTGAAAAAAAAAACTATCCTCTTTTTGAATAAGCGGGCACTCCTTTACTAGGTTTGTCTGAAAAAGTAAGAGGGAGATCAATTTCTCAAGATATCGTTTCGGTTGCCATTTTAATTCAATTTAGTTGGTACTCGATTGTTGCTTGAGAACAATTTGTAAATCGAAATTTCTCTATATTTGCCAACATAGATGCTTTAATTTATTGGATTTGTTGAATCCTTTTGAGAGATGTGCTATGATGATGAAATTTTTGTGGACTAGAGTTTCTGATAATTGCCATACCCAATTGTTGAAGACAAACCCTTGGCTGTCTGAGCTCCTCTCTTCTCTTTCGTTTCCCTGTTCATTTTATTTGTTTGATTGGTTGAATCGTGCTTTTTTTGTAGTTTTGATCTGACATTTAGAGGAGTGATGAGGATGAAATGTTTTTGGACTAGAGTTTCTGATAATTGGGTAATACCCAATAGTTGAAGACCAACCCTTGGCTGTCTGAGCTCCTCTCTACTCCTTCATTTCTGTTCTTTTCATAAATAATATACAATGTAAACATATATGCATTAAAAAAGATAGGAGCAATATATGGAAGTTTAGCATCGACTAAATTTATCGAAGTTTATTATGTAGCAATATGCTGCTGAAATACATGGTACATCTGGTCTGAAACATTAACACAGTATATAACCGAGATTTTAGATCTGACAGTAAGGTAGCAAAATTTTGCTGTGATTATATATTTTAGAGAAATTTATATATATCCCCGTCACAACTCTAAATTTAGTTATATTTCCATCAAAACTAGATGGTTTTATTTATATCTCCATTTCTTCATTTAATCTCTTATAAATATTAATAAAATGTATAAAGATTGTTTTGTCCTCCATCAAAATTACTGTGCTAATTATACCACTGGACTCATGCCATTGCTTCGAATGATTTCCCTGAAAGCTTTTTTCCTCCTAACGCTCTCTCTTTTTCCTCCTTTCTCTCTAAAAGGAATAAATACTTCAATTTGATATCCTTTAATCGAATCTTCCTTCATTTTGTGCAGTCATGGAGCTGATGAGCCACCTTTTTTTCCCAACCTTTCTTTCTAAAGAAAAAATATTTGAGATTGTAAATTCATTTTCAATATACCTTCAATTGCCGGAGCTTAGGACATGAATTACTTCAATAAACCAAGCCCAAAAATAATCCCTATAAATTCAGCCCTCTTTCTTATATCATTGACCAACTCCAATACCCTTGATAATTGCATTAGAACACCTCGAACTAGTGTTTACCAAACGGGCGGGTACGGGCGGGCACAAGCACGGGTTGCTCGGGTCATAGGTTGTACGGACATGGGTTGTACGGGTCGGACGGGTTAAACATGACGGTTTGAGACGGGTTGAGTTTGGAGTGATGACCCTAACCCGCCCTTTGACCCGTCGGGTTGGACGGGACGGGTTGGGACGGAGCAGGTACAGGCGGGCACGGATGGACGACGGGGGCGGGCGGACGCGGGTCGGGTGGACCCGTATGGGTTTTGTCAAAACACTACCTCGAACCAATAGATGCAATTGACTTGACTAATATCAGTTAAAGACAGATAGTTATTAGGAGATAGAAATTTTCAGAATAAGGACGACAAAAAACGGTCAAAATAATTTTTTTGGCTTCTAAGTTTGGTAAATAGTAAATTTTCTAATTGAAACTCATAACAAAATAATATTTATGAACTTAGTTAGAGAAGCGATCTGGACAAGAATTGCTTTTGAGACTTAGAAGCGAAGCAACCCATGCATACGATAGATAAAATTATTTGATGTTGAATTAAGAAAAATGAAAGAAAAAGTTCATACTGTAGATGAACAATTGGAGCGTGCGGAGAAGAATTAAGGGGAAGGGGCAGCGTCAAGGAAAATAATGGACCGGGAAAGAAAGATGAGGAGTTAGCACAGTTAATTTGTTGTAGGGTAAAACAGTCTTTTATATAGTCTATTAATATTTATAAGAGGTTAAATGAAGAAATGGGGATATAAATAAAATCATTTAGTTTTGATGGGATATAACTAAATTTAGAGTTGTGATGGGGATATATCTAAAAAGAGAAGTTTTGATGGGGATATATATATAAATTTCTCTATATTTTAAACATTATCAGAAACAATATATTTTTTTTTTCTGAGAAACTTAGAAAAATATCCATCAGACACCGATTTTTTTAATAATCGAAATTAATCTAAAAAAATATTGGAAAAGGGGATTGGATTTAGAATATTTCTAAAAACTATAAAACCGGATAAATTTATCCCGTCCCTAGGGACGGGAAAAAATTTGGCGTCCCTTTTTAATTAATCCGCCCACGCTAATCACTTAACAAACGGAAAAAAAAAAAATTTTTACGAACGGATAAATCCTGTCCGTCCATCAGGGACGGGGAATTTCTGTCCGTCCGTCAGGGCCGCGAAAAAATAGTCCGTCCATCAGGGCCGGAAAATTTTTCTCCGTCCGTCAGAGAATATATGGTCGAATTTCTGAGGAAGAAGCTTCGCATTTCAAGCCTTCCGTCGCATTTCAAGCCTTCCTTGGCAGCAGTCCATTCCTACTGTACTCCGGCTATTCTCTATTAGATTTACTTGCTTGATTGTGCTACTAGAAATTGTATTTGGTAAGTGCTCTGTTAAATAAATTCTTATATATTAAGTTCATGCACTACTAATGCCACAGTTTTATATAGAATCAATTGTAGAAATTAATGATCCACTCTTCATGATGAACTGTCTGATTTATGATAATATTATTAGATATAGCCCTTAATTCTCTTCACTCATGAATGCAAATATAGACTGGCATGCAAAAGTTACATATTACAAGCTGTCTGTTTTCTCTATTCAATTCAAATCCTTATAAATCTGAAATTTTATTATTATATTTTTAAATATATATTATTAATAGTTATCCCAGGTGTGTATTTTTTTCGCAAGTTGATTTCGTTTCAAAGTTTGTCGGTGCTTTGTCGTTCTGCAATCTGAAATTCTCAAACAGGTAAACTTATTTATATATTAATTAATTATTATTTTTTTACAACAATAAATTATACATAATTTATTCACTATTTTGTAGGCTAATTGATTAAAAAAAATAATCATGCTAATATTAAGGATTCATTTTGGCGGTGAAATACAACACAATAAAAGTGGAGCACGGTATAGTATTAGCTCTCTATTTGCATTGAGCGTAACTGGTGAACAATCTTGGTACGATGTGAAAGGTGAAATTTATCGACAACTTGGATATTCCGAGAGTGAGTACAGTCTTATAGCACATGCACGGGTTAATGTTGGTACAACAAACCGACGTTACTACGAGACCATAGAAATCGTGTGCGATCAGACTTGGAGAGGAATTTATAACCAAAGTATGCTTGCCCAGACCTAGTATAGTTATGTCGATTTATACATTGAGTTGGTTCCAATCATCCGTGAAGGGCAACCACAGTCATTCACTAATAGTATAGTACCGGAGACACAACCAGAACCTCGGCAGACCCAATATAGTGAAGACTATGCGGGTCCTAGTTACTTCCAATCCCATCAAACATAACAAACACGGAGGCAAGACCTTAATTTAAACACTTATCCCGATGTGAACGATTTGTCACCGACTGTTCAGACAGAATACTGTAATCAGTACAGTCCATGGGCCGATCCGTCAGAGGTCGGAGGTTCTTATCCTGAACGCAATAATGAGTATAATCCATGGGTTGATCCACCAGAGGTACGCGATCCTTGTGATAATCTTGATGATGTGCCGCAAAGTGATGATAAAGATGACGCTGACTCATGTGAGAATGATGCTGACTGGGATGATGAAGCTGATTCTGAAGGAGATGTCCCGCATGATACACCGGTACAATCACACCAGCCACCACGACTTCATCTGGTGGCAAGCTTCAATGACACCTCAGGATTCCGAGAGGCAGATGTCAGCTTCTTCAGTACGTCCCAACACAGTGATGATCCACTTGGTGTAGGTAAAGAATACTCTTCAAAAGAGGCTCTAAAAATGAAAATACATCATTACCACATCAGAAAAAATATTGAAATAACATACACGCAAAGCAATAGAACAACCTTGGTAGTCGATTGCAAGGACATTAGGTGTGAGTGGCGTTTGTATGCTAGGTCTAGATTATTTTCATCTAAGTGGGAAATTAGAACAATTAAAGCACCACATACATGCTGGTCCCCTACTAATCGTACTGATCATGCACAGTTAACTGCCGCAGTAATCGCCGACTGTATAAGAGAAGATATTAGGGAAGATGTTACCAAAAATATTAAAAGCATTAAAGGGCTAGTCCGTCAGAGATTTAACGGAATTACTCCCAAATATAATAGGTTGTGGCGTGGCCGAGAGCTGGCAATCGCACAAATATTCGGTAGTTGGGAAGCCTCTTACAACCTTCTCACTCCACTTTTGGAAGCAATTAAAAGATCACATCCCGGGACAAAATATGGAGTTGCGCACGTACCCACAGATAATCCAAGAGAAAGATTGTCTAAGGCCGCCGCGTGGGCTTACGGTCCGTGCATTGCTGCATTGCCTCATCTCAGGCCAGTCATTAGTATTGATGCATGCTTCCTGTCTGGCAGGTATCAAGGAAGATTGCTGATGGCGTGCGGTTACGATGCTGAGAACCAGTTGATTCCCCTGGCTTTTGCAATAGTCGAGGAAGAGAGTTTCTAGACATGGGGATGGTTCATGAAGTGGTTGCGCATCGAGGTATTTGGTAATAGGTTTATGTGCGTCCTTTCCGATCGGCACATGGGAATAAAAAAAGTATTCAAGGATAAATATGGTGGTTGGTACGAGGAAGGCAACGAGTGCGTTCACAGATTGTGTTCACAGCACGTGGCTGAGAATTTGATGAAAAATGTACACAATAAAAAAATTTGTGAACTATTTAAGATACTTGTGAAAAAAAAGAAGCCACGGAGATTTCAAGAGTTCTTTGAAATACTGCGCAAGAAAAGTCCGGATGCAGTTAAATACTTAAAAACTGTCGGAAAATACCAACATGACAATCATAACGAGATACCTAGACCATGGAAGGTGTATCAACACTTAGATGGCGGGTATCGTTGGGGAATAATGACTACTAATGGTTCTGAATCATTGAACAAGGTTTTCAAAGATCTCCGAAGACTACCAATCCGTGCGCTCGTGGATGCTACATATTCAAAATGTGTCGTGTGGTTTACGAAAAGGCTTGAGAAAGCACTGGCTCGCATAGCCGCTAAGGAGCCTTGGTCAGCGCGAGTTGAAGCTCTATTAAGAAAAAGGATCACCAAATGCATGTCAATGCAGTCCATGCCGCTCGGTTTGCACGGTGAACACGAGGTAAAGGTTCATAATGAGAGAGTCATATACAAAGAACGAGATGAAAATTTTAGTTATAAAAGAGAAACATTCAGTTATAAGGTTGTCATAAGTAATGGAAACTTGGCCCAATGTGCATGTCTCAAACCTCAGCTTACAGGTATACCGTGCGCTCATGTACTTGCCGTGTGGAGGGAACGGAATTACAATCACAACTTATTCGTGAATCATATGTATTCCGCTAAGGAACTTGCCGAAACTTGGCGTGGGGAACTCCACTTCTATGGCAACCAATGTGAGTGGCCGGTCATTGACGGGCCAAAAATTATTCTAGATAAGAATAAAATCAGGAAGGGTAGGAGACGGCACAACCGTATAGTCATGACTATGGACAAAATGCAAGGAAGGACGGTGGGACACCAGGCTAGACGCTCCACGTCCGACAAACGTGCAACAGGTTATTTTTTGTTCTATTTTGATAACAAAATATCTGTTATTTATTTAGAGGCTTCTTCTAGTAGTAGAGCGAGACAACAAACTAGAAATTCTACGTCCGACATGCATGCAGCAGGTTCGTTAATCTTTAAAATTCAAGTAATTTTTTTTATCGTTCTTATTATAAATATAGTACCATACGTTTCTAATTTATGATGTTATTTTTTTTTTCTAGGACCCTCTTCTAGTTACAATCGAAGATTTTGATATTATACTCACGTGTTTATTTAGAAATTTTTATGCATGAATGATTTTGTAATTTGTTTGAATTTGATCTTTTTCTTTGAATTTGGAATTTTTTCTTCCTTGCTTGAACCTTGAAGTAATTAGTATTGATGGTAGTAACATAAACTAACATAGTTCTTATCACAACAAACAAATACATAAACTAAAAGTGAACTCGGTTCTTAGCACAGCAAACAAATACATAAACTAAATAACGAAATGATCCATTTAACACTTGCAAGAAATACCTAACTAAAAGTGAACTTATCTGGTTGCCGACGCTCGCGTTCTGGGTATCTGCGCTGTCCTTCTGGTTGTTTGTCCTTTTTCTTACGCCTGACATAGACATTGTTGTACGATGGTCCAAAAATATTCTCCACCGCTTGTGTATTCGGCGTGATGATCGGACTGTGTCCTACGTCTTCGTGCGCACCAGCAACATAAGGCTCATCCGAACCCTACAACAATCATTGTAATATTTAGTAAGCATAATCAATGATGCAATCTATCTTAAAAATTAAAGTTTTGAAATTACAACCTGATAGACCTGACTCGGTCCCGTGTGACTCATGTATTGCACCTCCTGTGCAGGGACCTCATCGTAAGTCTGGCTCTCAAACGCTGTCATCGTCTGGCTCTCAAACGCTGGTATCGTCGGTGTGGCGAATGTCTCATCCCAATTGACAAAATTATTTGATGCCTACAACCAAGTTTTTAGTATTGTAATCAATATAATAAGAATTATTTGAAATTTCTTACAAATGTGAAAGAATTACCTGATAAACCTGACTCTGTCCCGTGATGTCCTGCGCGGAGGCCTGATGGTACACCGAGTTCCCCAACATCTCTGAGAATAACTGCAAGGATGGGTCCTGTGTTTCCCAATATCTCCGACATTTTAGTATTGTAATAACCACACTCAACAATTATTTTTAATTTTTTTCCAATTTTGAAGGAGTTACCTCATAGACCTGACTAGGACCCGTGTCACCTTGCGTGGCCGTGCCTTGATCGTCTGCTCCCTACAATCAACATTTCACTATCTTGATAAACATGATTGACAACAAATTAAAGTATTTTTATTTGTTAATACTTACCAGATTAAGATGACTAGGTCCGGATACGAATCCTTCCAAACAATCATTCAACCCTTCATTAGTTTCAAACAATCTCTGATGATAGTTGGGATTTTGATCTTGGTGAAACTCAGGGATGGGTTCTTGATCATCCGGAACGTCACCATCTGAGATGTCATCGATATTTTCCGGAAGATTAGCCTCCCTAAATATGCTTCCCAATTTAGCATCCATACCGTTGTCTCTGAGAAGCCCACAGCTTGCTTTGAGAAAAAATTTTCCAATTTTTTTGTAAGTTCTCGTTTTGACCAATTGCATAGCTGCCCCGATTATCTTCATCCCTCGTAATGCCTACGAAATGTAAAAAAAAAATATTGTTACAAACATAAAAAAATATCATTAGATAAGACATTTTTAATTTAGTAAAACTTACATCACGTGTGGATTTCAGAGCACTAGGGAAATACCCTATTTCGCCAATCTCATCCCTGTATTCTGGAATGGGATTATCAAGACCCTCTATGCACCGTTTTCCCAGGAAGATATTGAACATGCAGTCATTTTGGAACCAATGTCGATATGGCAATATCTCAATGTTGCTCCAGTAACCGGTCGGAACAACCAAGTGGTCTGCTGGATTGGATGCCTGAGTAATGTAAGTTTGGTGCATAGCATACCAACTTTCTCGTCCTGACACGGCACTGTGAATAATTTTATGTAATCGGCGTATCTCATCCTCTGCGAGCGGGAGTGGTGGTGGGATAACCTGTGAATATCCGAACTGCCTCATCACACGATCTGGATAATGGTGCTCAATTATCCAGAAGTGTACAAGTGGCACACGGGCTAGCCAAACGCCGCTTTCTTGATTAACTCGCAACGAGAGTGCATTCGGGTTCTCAAGTAACATATCTGTATAAGGCTCCCAAATTATCATGTAATCCTCTAACTTCTGCAGTTCATTGCGGAAATAACTAACACCACTCCGATTGTGACCTACATGGTAATCATGGAGACAACACCATTTTTCTCCGAATGCAGGGCAACTGTGCTCATCCGGATTGCGCCAATCTGGAGTCCAACTATGCAAGGAACGAGGACGGCCGGTCGGTAAGCGGGACCAACACCAATGTTGTAGAAGCACAGTTGGCCCCGACATACTCTTTGTTTTACGCTGTACCGCAACACAAAGGCTCCTATAGAGATATGCCAGAACAGCCCTACCCCAGTTGTATTGATTCGGTGCATCAACATTTTGTAGAAATTGTAAATACATTGCCGGAACCGAATCTCCTGACGAATCAGCAAAAAACATAGACCCGAACAAGTCGAGTACATAGGCCCTAGTGTACTGGCGCACCTACTCAAGTGTAGGCTCACCTGGCTCTGTGTTTGGCATTGCAGCAAACCGATCACGCAATAACTTCAAACTTATGGCATATCCGGAAATCATGCGAACTTCCTGAAGGTCATTCGGCCCCGACCTCTTCTTTTTTTTAAACACCGCACTTGCGGTCCCAGCTCCAAGAAGTTCATCCGCTAAGGTATACCAATTACCGTCGGAACGGCCTGTCACCGGTGACCCCGTGATCGGCAAAGCCCAGAGACAAGAAACATGCTGAAGAGTAATCGTCATCTCTCCTACTGGAAGATGAAAACTGTGAGTCTCTGGTCTCCATCGCTCCACGAGACTAGCGAGAAGTGATCGATCGATAATTATGTTTTTCATTCGAGACACTTGATACAAGCCGAGTCTTAGCAAGAATGGTTTGCACAGATGGTGGTAAGCAATCCCAGTCCGGGTATGTCGAACATCCACTCCTATATCTCTGTAATCCTGTCAATGTTATACAAATTGATTTAAATAAAAGACTGTAATTTAAACACTTATATCACCCTATAAAAATATATTATATAATTTATTCAGTAACTTACATCATCATTTATCCGTGAAACCTTATGTTGGTTGTGCGGCATCCATAATAAATCGCTATAATTATTTGCTGACAACGAGGGATCCAAAAATTCCTCACTCGCAGTTGTAGCATCTGTAGGGTCACACGGACCACGACTGCTTGACATTCTGCATGCATAAAATTTTGAAATAATTCTATATAACTCGAGAATTAATAACAATCTAAATTTACTCAACAATCACATGATTAAATAAATTACTAAATAAAATAACTACCTATTAACTCTAAAAATCACATGAATAAATAAATTCAGAGGTATAAATTATCTAATTGTTATATGTGATTTATATTATTTTTTCTACATACACATAAATAATATTATTTTTCAAAGTCCATGCGCCAAAAAATAAATCACCAAAATACAAAGAGCCTACTTGGAAACATGACTAGAGTTGTGCTTTGTTCATGATCTGCACTAAAAATTTCATTTTGCTCCCTTTGTTTTTAAAAAAAACTCTCAACTCATGTTAATTTTTATTGATCGCTTTTACCATTATTTTCTCTTTCTATGCTTGAGTATAATCTTCACCATCTCAATAATCATGTAAATTATCAATTATCAATTTACTATAATAATCATGTAAATTATCTTCACCATCTCAAAATTAACTAAACGAAATTGATTATATCACATATCAAATGAGCCTAAAAATAATAAATTTTTCTAAACCCTAAACTCTAATTTTTCAATTCTTCTAAAAAATAATTACTAAATTAATAAAATTAAATACAATTAATTTTTTGATAACAAATTAAATCTAAACGTATTGTTAATTTTACTAATTTTTTCGGATTTAAAAATTTTTTTTACCTGCAATCTGGAAACTGGAAACAGACTGGAGGAGTGGAATGCGGACAGGGACGTCAAAATTTCACCCGTCCGGGTGCTCGCGCGCGTGGAGTCGGAGTCGCTGTCGCTGGGTCGGAGTCGCGTTGTGCGTCGCTGAGGGAGTCGCTGGAGCTGATGGACGAGCGGACGGACAGAAAGGGGACAGAAAGGGCAATGGTTCGCGTGAGATATATCGGACGGACAGACCGTTTTATCACGTCCCTGAAGGACGGACCGAAATTCCCCGTCCCTGATGGACGGACAGAAATTTCCTGTCCCTGATGGACGGACAGGATTTATCCGTCCGTTAAATTTTTTTTTTTTTTCCGTTTCTTAAGTGATTAGCGTGGGCGGGGTTAATTAATAAGGGACGCTAAATTTTTTCCCATCCCTAGGGACGGGATAAATTTCTCCGGTTTTATGGTTTTTAGAAATTTCCTCAATCCAATCCCCTTTTCCAATATTTTTTTAGATTAATTTCGATTATTAAAAAAATCGGCATCAGACACCCTGATTTTTTTATTAATAGAAAAAAGAAAATGTATTGATAATGGGTTAAGTATCATAAAATTTTGAAATATAAGAATGTTAATAGTTTTAGGACAATGTAACTGAAGGTTAATTTAAAAGAATACATTGTAATAGTTAAAAACAATCTCACAATAACAATTTTTTTCTTTAAAAATAATTACCAATCAGATTAATTGAATTTTATAGTTTATAATGTTAAGTTATAATGTCTGTAGTTGAACGTATTGTACGTATTGTAGCTAAACGTTATAAATCATAATGTTCTAATTTTTTTTTTCAAAATTTTCAAAAACGTACTTCATTATTAATATTTTTATTCTTATCTTTCCTAAAAAAATTGGATCAAAACACCTGATTTAGATATTTCCACACCAATCAGGTGTTTGATGGGTATTTTTTAAGTTTTTGGAAAAAAAAAATTATATCTGATCATGTTTAAAATTATAATAAAATAGTTATAACTCGATCCTAATCTCACAGCAAAATTTTTGATTTGGGTATTTAAATCAGGTGATTGATTTAAATATTGGGCTTCAATACATTGTAACGGTGAACAGAGGAGCCGATTCAATATTGGACTTCAATCTTGACAATGAAATTATGGGCTGGTCCGGACCGGTCCGAAAATTAACTGTAACTATAGATATTAAGGCTGCAACATGATGAGTAGGAGATAGGAGGAGGTCCGATGGGTATTGGACCTACTTTTAGGTTCAATTAGCTGTACGATTAGCACTAAAATTAGTGTGCACGAAAATTGAAACAGACTTGCACAAATTTTAATGTATTTAGCACGGATCTTGATGCACTTGAATGGTCATTTCATTCATCGAAACAAAGTAGGTCCGATGAGCATCGGACCTACTCTCCAGATCTCCAAGGATAAATTAGAACAGTTATATAGCCGCTCAGGCAGAAGAGACAGAGGTTCCTTTTGTCATGTCAAGTCCAATTCTTGAATTAGTGTGTTTATTTCTAGACACCGAAGTAGTAATAGAATGGGTTGAAACCAGAATTATTAGTTTGGGAGCATCTCTTTATTGTGTTAATGTGACGTATTGTTGGGTTTATTGAGGTGGTATATATTATGTGCATTAAATTATAATATGCCATTCATTTCTGTACTTGAAAAAAGTCATTTTCGTAAGCAGTTTGTTTGAATTGAATGCGATAAGAGTTTGTTTGATTGATTTTTGTTTCACAATAAAAGGAATACATATCTATTTATAGCCTTGGCTCTATTTACCGTTGCTTACTTTTTTAAGTTGCATAATCTTCTAATTATGATGTTGTGATCGGCTTGATTTGATATGATTTCTATTGTGTAACACCTTCTCAAGTTGAGTTCGAACAAATTTATTGAGCCCAACTTGATTAGAATGTTTAGAACACACAAACACACTTTATCCAACGCTTTAGTAAAAATGTCCAAATATGCTTTGATCCTAAAGCAACTGCGGGCTCAATTCATGCAACTGCTGAACCGCATGATGATGTTGCAAGTACACAACAGCATTTATTTTCATGTAACACTAGATAGCACCACCGTTACATTTGTTTCTGCATCATTTTTTTTTATGTCATAAATTATCATAAGTAGGGGAGGAGTAAAATTTTCAAATTATGAGGATCAAAAGTGAATACGGATCAACCATATAAAGTTTTCATACTACGTATGAAGGTCAATATTACAGTACTCTTTACTCTATACTATATTGCAAATCAAGCATAAGTACAAATTTTAAAAAAAAAAAAATGAAGATCAATTGATTCCATTCTCTCAACATGGAGACAAGTTCATTGTTTGAAAATTTTTACTATTTTTTTTTTCCTGAATTTTTGAAAATCATTGTTTTTGCTGAATTTCTTATTATTTTTATTTAATCAAAAACTGTGATTTTCAAAAATAAAAAAAATAGTAAAAAAATTCCAAAAAAAAATGTAAAATTTAGTTTCCAAATACATTTTAATACGAAGATTATGTTGAAAGGTTCAAATTACTATTTAAACTTTGAGAATGAAGATATAAGCGAGAAGTAAGACACCCTCTTTAATTTCCAAAACAAGTTAGCTCATCTCTCTCTCTCTCTTTGTATATTTTGCTACTTCTCAACATGATCTACTGTAGCACAAGTTAGAGCAACTGTCCAACTCTGAAAATCCAAATCTAATTTATAAAGACTGAGTTTTGAGTCTTTGTCCTATCCTAAAAGATAATATTGTCGGAGCCCAATAATGCTATACTCAAATTTTATAAATTGTATAAGAGATGATCATGGCCCAATTAATCTGGCCCATTGTTGATTAAAAGAGAGAAAAAAATATGTGTTGGCTGGGCTTAACAGCTTTAACTGATCTGTGAATTCAACCAAGTACACAAAAGTTAACTAATCCGTTAACTTTTAGCATTCACTTCTCACAAATTATAAACGGTTAATTGATAACTATAAATTAATGACCATATATGTACCATGAAATTTATTAAACTATCCTCACCAACTTATTTCCCTCTTGTAATAGTGGAGAAGTAGCAAAATATATTATCAATTTCTATAGAAAAAGGGCTAAAACATCTTTATTGTTATTTACATACATGTTATTTCTTCAATTTAAGGCAAAAAAAATATTAAATATTGTTCTAGAGAAAATACCAATTTCAAGTAGTGGATGGATGCATAGATCCTTTTTTTTTTTTTTTTTTTCGTATTTTAGCTTTCACCACATAATTTTTTTTATTTGAAGACAATCATTTTGTGCGGGTTGAAAATCTCTTTCATGTGATATGATTATTTAAATTGATTCCCTAGCCATGCTTGAATGAGGTTTGATGTTGTGAATTACGAACCTCAAAAATTTATTTGGGTTAATTTACTTGCCATCTCTTATGGAGAGAGATCTTCCTCTCTTCTCTCTTTCCATCGAGCATTTATTGACAATCCGAGATCGTCTCTCTTTCTGTGTTGTGAAAAATGTGGCCCAACCTCTCCCCTTGTTACGATCGCTCCTCCTGACGAGACTCATCTCCTTTGGCCGGAGATGTGGATGGAGGAACCGGCACCTAGTCCGCTCATGCCCCTCCTTTTTGCAATTGTCGCAACAAAAGGTGCTGGAAGCTCCCTTCATCCCTGGAAATTAGGATTTTGGTGGTTGCGTCGAGGGTTCGTGAAGAACAGAGATTACCCTCCCCTCTTTCTTGTCTCGTCCTTCTTGAGTGGGGAGGAGAATGAGGGACAAGGGCATGGAGCGAAGCTGAAAGCATGATATCGTCGGAGCTCAGAGTGTAGAGTCTCTATTCTCATCTCGATCTGAGTGCGACTGCTATCGGACAAAAGTGAATCCGATCGTGGAGTGAGATGAGAAATGAGATAATAGAGTGTTAAAGAGTATAGATAAGTAAGTTTAGTTAAATAGAGTAGATTAGTTAATTTTATGAGGATAAATAAATTTAAATATAGAAAGAAAGATCGATGGATCATTCAACTCATTGTAATAAGTTTGTTTATCAATTAAATTATTAGTAGACATTTAAAACTAGTAATTTTAAAAAGAAAAACACCTTAGCCAGTTTTACTCCACTTTATATATATTAGTGTTATCTTCGCTCTAGAGAAAAATAAGCAAGAGAGGAGATATGACCTATTGATATTGGTGAAACAGGGAGTAAACCGTTCCAATGTATCCTCGTTTGCGCTTTGTTGGAGAATTGCTATGAATATACAAATTTATCTGGATATTACGCAACTATATGTTAAAAATATATAATTAAACCATAGGCAGGAACGGATTCAAGATTTCTGTCATAGTAGGGTACTAATCGGATTAAAATAATTAATTAAATTCAAACCCATGAACTTATCGGGTACACAATTACTACTCATTCCCTATACCTATATATGATTACTACAATATCTTTTTCGTTGTTTGAACTACCTTTGTCGCGTGTCTCTTGTGCGCGAGGACTTTTGGTGGTACGGCAGTCAGAGTCTAAAGTGAGGCATAAAAGAGGAGTGAGAGAGACGAAATGGAGAGGTATGGAGGGGTGGTAGAAGTGACGGCTAGGGTTATGTTTCTCTTTTTCTCTTCGCTTGGGCGAAAAGAGGCCGTGTGATAACGAGACTGATAGATGCAAAGTTTTTTTATTGAAAGATTGAACTAGCTAGAGTATTCTTAAGTTCATAGTCTCTTTATGAACTAAACTCTAAAATCTATATGATTGTTTCAAACGATGAATCCAAATTATTGAAAGCCATCTATCTTACGAGTTGTGTCTACATGTAAAAATTTTAAACTTTCGAATTAATTTAGTATAAAATCAAGCGGTCAAAATTAATTAGAAGGTTTATACATTCATTTGCATGCATTAATTTTTTGAATGTTTTTTTGCCACTTGACTCTATACAAAATTTATTTGAAAATTTAAAATTTTTGCATGTAGACACATTGCTCGCAAGATTTATGCATTTCAATGGTTTGAATTTGTCATTTGAAGCTAATTTGATAGATTTTAGAATGAGTACACAAAAACTTCGTAAACTTAAAAAGAACACCCTAATTCTACTATATAAAATGATAGCATCACACGATATATATTCGTAATTAAGCAAGTAAAAGAATATAATAAATTTTGTACATAATATATCACAATATATACACACTCTAGTAGAAGCAATTCGAGCCTTTTCCCCACAATCAAGGAAAAGGAAAAAAAAAAATACAAGGTTAAAAATCTTTCAGATATGCTTCCTTTTGATATATAGCGCTGTGTTACATACCATAAGATGATAGCATCCTTCCATGAAAAAAGATGTCTATCCTTCCATAATCTTTCTCTCACCATTAACAGCTGCGGCTAGCGTACGTAGCCCCCGGTGTGAGCAGTGAAAGAAAATTCCGATCGACCTTGTTATTATAGAATCACTGATGAGATAGCAAACATAAGCATATATATCCTTTTCTTCCATTTTTTTTTTCTTCTGTTTTGGAAGAGATAGCAGATAGCACACACACATTAAATTAGTACACACAAAATCTAGTACATCACATCATCTTCACCATTTTACAAATATATACGACACACATTTATATATAGCGCATGGTTAAAGCTGGTGGGGTGTTTGTTGGTTCATGGAATTGCTTGTATACATGAGAACCAACACATAAATTTTTCCTCAGTGAAAAAGTTCCTTGAATTATTTCTCACTCATTATTCCCAAGCAACGACAGCGCCCTCCGACGTCAGAGGGGACAAAAAATGGTGGTGGATTCCCATTACATGATCGTCGTTAGTTATAACAGATCCACCTCCATGTCCGCCTGATGTCTCTCCTCCACTACCACCTGATGTGTCGGGGTTGAGCAAAATCGAGAGCTCTTCCATTGTTTTCTCAATCACAGAGTCCTTCAGTTCTGATTTTAGCATCGAGTTGTTCAGACCTGAATTGAGGAAAATTTAATTATTGTTATGCTGATTTGCATGGTTACAAGGATGAAAAGCAATAGCTTATGATTGTACGTAGATAGTGAAATAAGAAAGTGTACGTAAATTATGAAAGCTCAATGATAATTAATGAAATATATAAGACGCACCGTTAGTGCAATCCTGACCGACCCATTTGTTCACAAGTTCACCTTGTCGGTTCATGCCACCGCTGTTTCCTCCAATATTAGCAGGATTGTTGTTTCCCCAATTTGTTGTCTCTGCAGGTATTAGTTGTGGCAAATTTGGTAAAGATGGTATCCTTTGCATATTTTGCAATCCAAGACCAGCTGATTGTGTGTCAAAAACATTTGCACCCGTACCGTTTGAACTCGCCCTATGGACTGCCCCTGTACCAACTTGAGTCTGCTCTAGGTACATCTGGGATGAAGGCATTTCACTCTTTATGGGCTGGTAAGGAGGCATCATAGCAGTCGAGTTTGCACCGAAATTTGTTAGTCCATAATTCATTTGTGATCTGAATGCACTTGTATCCTGTCCACTGTTTGCAAAGGAGAGCATAGGCAAGTCTGTCTGGATTTGGTTTGCAAAATTAGGGTAATTTTGGAAGTTCTGATTTAAGAGTGGATTTGCACCAATGCCGTTTGTCTGTGCATTTGAGAAATTCAGCGGAGATGGTTGCAAAAGGAATTGTGAATTGGCACCATTGAAACTTGTGTTTCGGTTATCAGAAAAGGTGGCCATCTGTTGGTTGATTTTGCGGCTTAGTCCGAGCTCTCGTTCAACTTCTACTGGATATGGAGGTAAACCGGCACGTTGTCGGCGCTTCAGACGGGTGTTCCAGTAATTCTTTATCTCATTATCTGTTCTTCCATCCAACTGCAACATATAACAAAACGAAGTGCAGTGCATGAAATTACAAACCATAACCTCTCATTATATGTAATGACTTGATTAAAATTGTAATTTCTCATCATATTTCTCTAAAAATACTCACATGAGTGGCTATACGTGCCCACTTATTACCAATGCGAGCATGTAATCTCAAGATAAGCAATTCTTCTTCCGGCGAAAAGGGGCCTTTTTTAAGATTAGGCCTCAAGTGATTAGCCCACCTCAGACGACAACTCTTCCCGCATCGTGCCAGGCCACTGCTTCTTTGCACCGCATTCCAATTGCCTTCCCCATATCGCCTGACGTGCTCTACCAAGATTGAATCCTCAGCTGCAGTCCATGGACCCTTTCTCAACCCCGTATTCACTCCGTTTGCACCATTTGTAGCTTGGCCTCCATTCATGCCACCGTTTTGTCTTTCTTCGTTGGCTCCGGCTACGCCAGCTGTGCTGCTGCTATTGCTGTTGATGCTATTTTTCGTCATTTAATTATCGGCGCGAATATGGACACCTCTTGTTGTGCTATCTCTATCCCTTAATTTCTTGATAAAAATAAAATAGTTGAGAAGAGAAGAATAGGACGATACGTACTTCCTCTTCTCTTCTCCCTTTCTCTCTCTTTTTGATATTTTATTTTTTTTGATATTGGTGGTTTGGGTTTGTTACGATATAGGGGAAGAGAAGAGACAGATAGTTATAAATTTTTTCTAACCATGGTTATTATTGGTTAGCTTTTAGGTCAAGCTCTTATCAACAAGCAGGGAATGAAATCGAAGAGAGAGAAAAAAAGAAGATAAATAATATACATATATGCTCCGAAAAGGAATTGATGTACTTTTGTATTTCGGAGCAATGCGGTGTGGATGGTAAAAGAGGGTTGATGAAACCTAGAGAGGGAAAGCTTGAGAGCTAAGGGGGTGTGAAAGGCTAATTATAGGGCTGGTGGAGCTTCAAATTCGCGCATTATTCGCCCTGATTCGAATGGAATGATTCATGCCTATTTCATGCTCCATGCATCGAACACAAGAACTGATTTGGATACAACAATTATGTACGCGACATATTGTGGTTCTAAACATGGAAAGCGTGTAAGATGGGTTAGCTTAATTTCAGCTGTCTCTTTTGCACCCATGCATGCATGGTTTCAGTATATGTGAATTTACATTTCGATTAATAAGTTTCAAAATAGAAATATTTTCTTATAATTACGTAGAACTTGGCTATAAGCAGCAATTTTCTTAATAAATGTTGTCTTATACACATGCACGTAGCTAGCGCGCATATAGACAAATCCATGCACATACATACACAAATACATGTACATGTATTATTACGTATTATTCTTTGCATATTGATTACGTATTAATCGAACTAGCTATTATGTATATATATAGAGAGAGAGGAGGGATTCACTTACATCCTTTTTGGATGACACCATACATTTTTAAAGTCTATACACTTGATTCAAACTGTTCAATTTAAAATGTACTTGCAAATTAAATTTTACATTTTTTTTTGAATTTTTTTACTGTTTATCAAGATGGGTACAAAAATTCAATGGTCTGAAAACAACGATTTTCTAAATACTTAATAAATAGTAAAAAAATTCAAAACAAATATAAAATTTGATGTACAAGCACATTTTTATATATTCTTCATGTTGCACTGTTTGAATTGACTGTTTGAACTTTAAAAACTTTGAAAATGTAGACTGTAATACAGTGTCACCAAAAAGAGTGTAAGTGGATTCCTCCATATATATATATAACAAGTAAATATGATTATTTTTGTTGGAAAGGAGTACACACTACACACTACACACTGGGAAGTCACCGGTACATGCCTATGAAATTATTAACAAGTATCCTTTAAATTATAACAATGGTCTGCAAGCTAATCATTCCATATATAAAGTTTGCCCACAATTTTTGGATTTCCTTAATAAATAAATAAATCAAAGTATCATATTTTGGTAAGTGTTCTTAGCTATAAAAGTATACAAGTATACAAGTTTATATAAAAAGACATTATTGGGACAATTTTTTTAATTTAGAATATTAATTACTCCTACAACACCTCAAAATATCTTTTAGAAATAACAAAAAATAATAATTGAATTATCCTAGCTTGTCCAAAAGATGATTCTTATCATATCTTCATTTCCTTTCTTCAAAATGTGGTTTATCAAATTCAAACAGCCAAAAGATGTGTGTAAATTAAGGAATATTTCTGTTTTCTGTTGTTAAAAAGTTACAGTTGGGGGTCAAGCAAAAGACCCCACAATGTAGCATTAAGGTTTTGGTTGTTATAATTTTAGTCAAATAAAGAGCTTTATTGCATGTAAGTAGGACTTATTTTTGTGTCAGTTTACCGTTCAATTGGACTTAAAACGACAACCTTGGTCAAAGAAGAGACTAGAGCACAATTTCTGGTCTTTTGATAAAATGCTTCTGTTGGTAGTCAAGCAAGAAACACTAATCTTGGATTATGGTCTTAATAGTTAGTTTTTAGTCAAGTAACTATTTTTTAATAATTATTATATGTTAATTTGCTTAACATTCGGAGTTAGCTTCAATAAATGTAACTGAATTCATCAAGTCACTGTATATACCGGTCCTCAACAGTTGGAATAAATTGGAATTTCCATTATTTCATGTGAAATTGTACGTACTATTAATTGCTGATTTGGCTAACTTAATTACATTCAGCAGTAATTTCATTTAGGAAAAATATGACAATGTACAAATTATACAACTAGTACTTAATTTTAAACAACTAATCACATTAATTATACGAATAATTTCGAACAATTATGCAATCATGTATACTTTATATAAATATAAAAAGTAGTTGAAATAGTTGGATGAAGTATATATATTTATCTAATCTAATAAAATTATTATTTGTTGATGTGGTATTCTAGTAAAACTATATATTACAATCTCAACATATGGAGGATTATAACAATAGTAACAACATATATATGAGGCTATGGTATTCTAGGAAGTCGTTGCTTTTAAATTGTCTAAAATTTTCAAATCAAGTGATTTCTACCTATCTAAAAATTCTGAATAAAATATAAATTTGGTGTACAAATTTATCTCTATCATGTTGAACAGTTTAAATTGCCTATTTCAACTTTAAAACAGAGATGTTAATACAGAGAGTGAGTTGATCCATGATATGCATATGACCATAGCCTCACTCGTTGAAAGTATATATCATTCTATTTTAATTAAACAAGGTCCATCTTAAACTGTTCTATACATGAATATAATAAAAATATTTATTGTATATATATTAGAGCTAATTATATTCAAAACACACCCATAGATATATAGTACATATACTATATATTGCTAGAATAATTAATAAAATTTCAGGAAAAAAATTAACTATAAGTTTTTAAAGGACAATATTATCATAAAAGATGAGAGATCCAATTACACCATTTTATGGTGACGACACATCTTGACATCATATATTTATAAGTCATTTTAGCAATTTTAAAGTCCAAGCAGTCGATTCAAACCGTTCACCATAATCTCTATATTAAAATGTGCTAGGAGACCAAATTTTACATTTTTAGAATTTTTTTTAGTATTTATTAAGATATATACAAATTTTTTATTTTCAGACAATTATGGACTATTGAAAAATAGCGATTTTAAAAAATTATTAGTAAATACTAAATACTTTCAAATTTGGTCTTCAAACATATTTTAATATGAAGATCGTGTTGAACGGTTCAGATCAACTATTTGGACTTTAAAATTGCTAAAATAACGTATAAAAAAATAGTGTCAAGATAGTGTCTAAATATTGAATCCCTCCTCATCCTAAAAATATATTGTACTTCGCAATTTGAATTTTACACCGAGCTGGACAAACGACTAATTGAATTTGACAGCTAACTAATTAATGAAGTTTGGCAGATGACTAATCGAGTATGGTGGCTCTCGAACTACAAATTAAAATATCCCACCCGCATACACTTTTCATAAGTTTTCTACAATATTAATTGGTAGGAAGAATAATATATAATAATATATAATATCAAGTTTGCAACAGAAGAGTGCTATTTGAACTTTGAAGTAATACTTTATACATGTGATCTGAGATCAGGAGTGTAGTCAGATTTTTTAACTATAAAAATTAAATTAAATGTAAATAAGATTAATTATATCAAAATGGACTCAATAATATATCATTGGACTCTGTTCTTGTTGTTATAAACTTAGACTGTGCTTTAAAAATAGAAGGAATGGAAGAAAAATGACAAAATCAATACTAATTTCACTTCTTCTACACTCTGATTTGAAGGTGACAATCTCAAAGCTTTTGTACGACAAACTCAACTTTTGTCCTCTCCACTCCCCTATGCTATCTCTTTGATTTTTCTTTTCAGGAGAAAGAGAACAACTCAGCCAAGTCTGAATTGCTAGAATTTCACTTCCACTCCCTTCTCTTTCATTTTATGAGCAATATTTGATATCTTCGGAAGCATAGTCTTAAGATTTTGTATTAACAACAACCAAAAGAAGTGTTCGTAAGAAAAAAACTAGTATTTGATCTAGTAGCAAAGTCATATGGTCTCTATATAAAAAGATCATAAGTTCGGAATTCATTTGAGAAAAATTCTTTATTATAATAAAAAATATATTAAATAGTGGAATGTAACTCTAATTTTACTTGAAAAAAGAAAGTTGTCCGCAAGAGAGGAGTTTTTTTTTAAAACCATAAATAAAAAAAAATTAACGTTTCAGCATGATTACTTGGTTTTTTTATAAAAAAACATAAGAAACGAGTTGGCAGTCCGTTCTCTACAGTATTTTATCCCTCAGAACGGACTGCCAACACGTTCTTGATTTTTTTCGAGTTTTAACTGGAAAAACGGACTGCCAATCCGTTCTCTACAGTAACTTTTTTTTTTTTTTTAGAGTTTGCTTATAAAATAAATCAGATATTTTGTTTGGTTTTGTATATTAACAATAAGATTAATGAAATAATTTGAATATATATATATTTTTTTGTGTATTTTGACTATTTTATCATTTTATCAAATAAATGGATTGGTTTTCTATATAAAAAAAATCAATAAATATTTCTGTGAAGAAAATGTAAAAGTGAAATACAATAACAATACTAAAAATTTGTATCTCTGGATATTTTTTCTAGGAAATAATGTCTCTGAATGATTAATGGACATATTTTCCATAATCTAACATCTTTTATGGCAAAAATCGACTCTAATTTTTTTTTAAAAAAAGTTATAGTTATAGAAACTTCTAAATCCTCCATGTAGTAGACCAATGTATCATTATTTTAAAAAATCGACCAATTAGAATACTAACAATTAAATGATTAAATTTGTTAGTTTTTAAAATATAAAAAAGTAAATTTTAGAAAAATAATATGTACATTTGAAAACCAATCCATTGATTTTTATATATTTATTGATTTTTTTATATAGAAAATCAATCCATTGATTTGATAAAATGATAAAATAGTCAAAATACACAAAAAAATATATTCAAATTATTCCATTAATCTTATTGTTAATATACAAAATTAAACAAAATATCTTATTTATTTTATAAGCAAACTCTAAAAAAAAAATACTGTGGAGAATGGATTGGCAGTCCGTTTTTCCGGTTAAAACTGGAAAAAAATCAAGAACGTGTTGGCAGTCCGTTATAGGGGATAAAATACTGTAGAGAACAGACTGCCAACTCGTTTCTTATGGTTTTTATAAAAAACCAAATAATCACGCTGAAACGTTAATTTTTTTTTTTTATTTATGGTTTTAAAAAAAAAGCTGGTGAAAAATTCAATGATCGAATGGCGACATTTTTTTTTTTTCTAAAAATATTTTTTCTGAAACTTGGCAGCGGAAGCAGAGAAGAGTCTAGTATCTAGAGACTGTAAGTTTGTTGGGTGGGCCAGTGCTAACACGAGGCCTACAATTATATCATATGTGGACTGGGCCTTGGGTTGAACATGTAGCGGGTCATTCTATCGTACATCTCTTCACGCTCCACCAAGACTGAATTGACACTTCAACAACTGACAACTGTCCACCAACTCGCACAAAGAGAACCTTTGAAAGATCTCATGAGGCCATAAGAAAAGTACCATTGGATGAGGTTATTCTATGTTCATGCATTGTGTGGTTAAGAACTTTAGACTTAAAAATCAGTGATAATAAATTATTCGGATTCGGTTTGGCAGGATTAAAAATTCGTGATTTGAGAATAATTTAAATATAATATAGAAATAATTTGGAATAATTTTAAGTTTTGGAAGAGGACTTTTTTTTTCAAAAAATAATTAGATGATGCAATCAAATTATAAGATAATTACCGTGGTTATTGACCAAAAGTTAATTTTCTTTTCTGCCATACCCACGTGCCTCACCCAATTTTTTATTTATTTATGATTTATGATAAATCCGTAACTCAAATTATACATACACACCTCTACTAACTTTTCTCAAAAAACACACTTCATTCACATGGTGGGATTCACTGCTACGCGAGTAGAGGAGAAATAGCGCGTCACATGTAATTTTTTGTTGAGTCTATTTTTAAAATGGCAGCATGTGGATGTAAAGGAAAAATGAGATCAGCACAGAGCGACAAAATTTTTAAATAAAATACTAATAATCTGTAAAATTTATAAAACTCTAATAATCCGTAAAATTTATAAAACTCGTGAATTATTCGGTAAGAATTCAGTCAACCGAATAATTCGTTGTTTGGTTCGAAAACACAAAAAAAAAAAAAAAAAACAAATATTATTACTATGCATTTATGCTTGGGAGTTGGGACTTAGGAGTTAAGAGTCGATGGTTTCGACTTTCGAGCCCAATTAAGGTGAACTTGCCACAGAAGATCTGAAATTAGTGGACTGCAAAAAGAAATCCTTTGCTTTGTACTAATTTCTAGTACGAGTGTAAATCCAGAGCTCCACGACAAAACAAAACCACCTCACGCCTCCCAACTTACACAGTTATTAATTCATCTTGTTTTTGAATTTTTAATACAAATTTAATGCATCTCCCTTATTTCTCCGTGCTTTGTGTCGGCTACTTCCTTCCCTCCCTTTCTCTCTCTCCCTCTCTTTCTCCACCATTTCTCCATTGGTGCATTCTTCTCATATACTTTGACCAAACACCGCGAACCGTGGAAAAGATTGATGTGCTGTGGCTTTCTGTGAAGAGGCGAATCTGTAGCCTTTAGTGTGGACTTTGG
The DNA here is from genome assembly GCA_024447775.1 of Carex cristatella. NCBI lineage: Eukaryota > Viridiplantae > Streptophyta > Magnoliopsida > Poales > Cyperaceae > Carex > Carex cristatella. The sequence continues at coordinate 5,921,968 of JAJHPF010000018.1, forward strand.
AGATGAACTGGAGAAATAGAAGAGGGGAAGATGGTGGCGTTACTACTAGATGGACTCTTCTCCTTTGCATTGGGAGCTTCTGTGTTGGTCTCCTCTTTACTAATATGTAATTCTCTCTTTCAATTTTGCGATTTTGTATATATTTAACCAATTTCGTTCTTGATTCATCCAATTTGTGGAGGTTGGGTATTATTGCTCTAGTTGGAGTGATACTGATAACTGTAGATCTAGTCGGATTTTAGGAAATCAGACTATTTCTCTGTTGATAGGTACTGAATTGTATAAATTTATCAGAAAATTTGGTTTATACAACCGAATCCACCAAATTTATGAGCATCTCAGATTTCTCAATTTTCCATAAGCTTACTATGGTTGAGCTTCATATCTTGAATTGTTCCTCAATATGCCAATGCAGTGATATGTGTCTATGTAAGAGTTGAAATTTGGTCTGTCTTGCATATTTTAAGAACCGAATGTTTTCTATTGGCAGTATTTGGGAAATGCCAGAGCCTGACGAGTTAATCAGAAGAAATGAAACTATGATAGATGAGATAAAGCTCCTTTCTGGAAGCTGTGATTCCATTAAAGTCAGTATTACTTTAAATAATTTATTTTTATTTTATTATGTATAGTTCGTTTTTGGAATGTAAACCTCACTTCAGAGACCTGAAAGAAAAAAGGAAGTCGTACACGGGGGAAAATAAATCTAATTTTAGTAATGTCCATTGACAAAACTATGTTCACTGTGTGCAATTATTGTGGTTGTATTGTTTAATTTTGCATAAAGTCCTCTGGCCCTAACTTGGGTTTTGGGTGCACTTTTGTCAATTATGAAGATATCATTGGTTTTGTCTGAAAGTGCACAAACTTATATTTCTGCTTTGTCGTTCTGTACATTCAGAGACGAGAAAAGCAACCAAGGAAGGAAATTATTCAACTCCCAGGCACACAAGATGTACAGTAAGTTTCTCAAGTCAAATTTGTGTGTATTAAGGTACCAGCACAGTACCGACCATATCTTAGTTAATTTTGACTTTTGTTTCTCATCTTTTTCTTTTTTCTTTTTTATTTTTTCCTAGAGACCTAGATAAAACAATATCACACTTAGAGATGGAACTAGCTGCAGCAAGATCTGCGCAAGAGTCACTTCTCAATGGGGCCCCCTTGTCAGAAGATTTAAATTTCAAGGTTGCCGAGTCTAGGGGACGGTCGAAATATTTCATGGTGATTGGTATAAATACAGCCTTTAGTAGTCGCAAGAGACGTGATTCAATTCGTAATACTTGGATGCCTAAAGGTATATTCTGATTTTCTTTATTATTGTTTTATATGACACATTTTGTTCTGAATGAAAAATTGGCAAGGAATATTGTCTATTAAATACCAAAAGCGGGCCCCTTTCATTTGCCAAACGTCTTATTATTATTTCATTTTCAATTGGTTTTATTATTTTTCAAGTTGATAATTGTGATTAAGCAAGATCTAATAATTAGGTGAGAAAAGGAAGAAACTCGAAGAAGAGAAGGGGATAATCGTTCGTTTTGTTATTGGTCATAGGTCCGTAAACTCCGGCTTTTCATATCCCATTTTAGAAATAACAACTTTTGCCAACTTCATCCAAATAATGTCTAACAAGCCACAATCTGTTTCCAGTGCAATTTCGGGTGGTATAGTAGATAGAGCAATTGAGGCTGAAGATAAGAAGCACGGTGATTTCATGAGACTTGTGAGATAAAATATTATTTTAGTCAATCACCAGCTTAATGTTGTAAGATGCACTTCTAATTTAACCTATTTGTTCATCATATAATTTTAATGAAGGATCATGTAGAGGGATACTTAGAATTATCTGGGAAAACAAAAACATACTTTGCCACTGCTCTCTCCCAGTGGGATGCCGATTTCTACATAAAGGTTGATGATGACGTACATGTAAATATAGGTAGGTATTTCTATGTATTTTATGTAGTTTGTTCTTTCTGATGACACTATACTTGATGAAATTCTGAATTTCAACTTTTTGCTATTCTTTCAGCATCTCTTGGGCATGTATTATCAAAACTAATTATGAAGCCTCGAATTTATATTGGGTGCATGAAATCTGGTCCGGTCCTTGCTAAAAAGTAAGTTTTTGAATTAAGCGTGAGAAATTATTACCGGATAAGTTATCTGACAGTTGAGCAATTTGGTTTGTTGTACAGGGGTGTAAGATACCATGAGCCAGAGTATTGGAAGTTTGGAGATTCTGGAAATAAGTATTTCAGGCATGCAACTGGCCAGTTATATGCTATTTCAAAGGATCTTGCAACCTACATATCTATTAACCAGTAAGATATTATTTTTACTTAAATTAAAATATAAATAATATCTATATTGAAAAATTGTATGGGAAGGAAGTGCCAAAATGAAAAACAAAGTATGAGTAGTCCATGCTATTAAAGAAAAGAGCATAAAATGTTCATAATTTTTCTTAATTGTGTATTGTATTGTAGGCACGTATTGCACAAGTACATAAATGAGGATGTATCATTAGGATCATGGTTGATAGGATTAGATGTTGAACATATTGATGATAAGCGCCTTTGTTGTGGCACTCCACCTGGTAACTCTCTCTCTCTATTTTTGAAAATACTCTCCCCCTCCCTCCCTCCCTCCCTCACTCCCTCACTCTCTCTCTCTCTCTCTCTCTCAGCACACAACAATTCCAAAAAAAATCAAATTACATGTAATATGGATATGTTCATGACTATGAAACATGTTGATGCTCCCCACAGCCTCCAGTCTCCATTCTACCAAACTAGTGCCCAAATCACCCCTTCTCGCACTCTTTCTCTATCTTTGTGTATAAATGAATGAGACTGTAGGATTGCTTTACATATATTTGTTAAAACAACGATGGCATATGGAGGACATTTCACATGTTTTTTCATGTTTGATTGAATCACATTTCATTTGTCTGAGTTCAACATGAACTTTTTGTGAAATAATAGATTGCGAGTGGAAGACTCAAGCAGGGAATATATGTGCTGCATCTTTCGATTGGACTTGCAGCGGTATATGTAATTCGGTGGATAGAATGAAAGAAGTTCATCAAAGATGTGGAGAAAGTGAAAATGCTCCTTTCGAAGCTGTTTTCTAAATCTAGAAACTGTATATTGCTAAACATAACTATTTTCGTATTTTATTATTTGGTAGTATTTACTACTGGTAAATCATAGTGGAGCAGATGAACGGACCTCTGTTTTACCATATGGTCTGCTCATAGCTCAGGAAAAAAAAAAATTAAAATGTAGGGGAGGGCTGGATAGGTGTTGGTGGGTTCATTTGTTAACAAATTATTTTTTGTCTTGTGGACACAATTTCACAAGTTAGTGTAATAAAAGTCAAGTTTGACTATCATCTCGTGGTTGATGTTTCGGATACGGTGGTAAAACATCTAGTAATGAGGTTACCTTATTTATATTCTTGAGTGAAAAAATATATATATATATATATTTTTTTTTTTTCTAAACTCGAAATTTAGATAATATACAAGGACCACAACCCTGCCTATTCTTACACCTACGACCCAATCTTCCAATGCAGCATCAAATATCAAAACGAAGCACAAAATATTAATACCAACACTACCAACTCATGGATTCATCCCCAAAATAAATGTGCATGGAATTAACTCTTACCAGGCAACTAGATAGATGTCACACATCCCATAAGAAAGAAACATTAATTGTTTTCTTCTCCAAAATAGTAACAACAAAATATAAAGCAACAAAAATAAAAGATATAAGCATAAACTTCTAATATTCTTACTACAAGCCTTTGACACCTCAAATGCTGAGAGAAGTACTGACCACTCCCTCTTTTCCCTTACCATTGTCACAAAAGCAACAGGGCTTCTTGGAGATAACTTCTGACGACTCCTTAGCACTCTGCACATCCTGGTTGTGAATCAATGCACCTCCTGCTGAAGATCCACTACCCTCTACACGGTAGATAGGACCGTGACTGTAAGGAAAAGCAAAATTAGCACCCAGCATAACTACAGGAAAATACTTGCCTCCAACTTCAAGAAAGAATGGATATCCATGGATTGGTTCCCCTGCATTCCAAATAAAAAAATTATGAAAAATAATCAGGCTGACATGAAGATTGGAATATAAAATAGGGCAACACACTTCACCATTAAGGTTTTGCATATTTGGTTGACTCTGAAATGGAGCACCATTTGATGAATATCCATTGATTGGTCCCCCTGCATTCAAATTTTTTTTTTATCAATAATGGTGAGGCTGACATGAAGATTGGAGTCTAAAATAGTGCAAGACACTTCACCATTAAGGTTTTGCATATTTGACCGACTCTGAAGTGGAGCTCCATTGGATGGCTGATTCTTAGGACCGATTTTGGAGGCAATGTATTCCTGCAATTTGGTATGTTTGAAGTTCCTCTTTGCCAAGTTCTTCCGCTTGTTGGCATTCCAGTGATTTTTTATTGCATTTGCTGTTCGACCAGGTAACCACTTAGAGATCTTGGCCCACTGGGGTCCTAGTTTCGAGTAGGCATTCATCAATTTCCCGTCTTCCTCTTCCGTCCAATCACCGCGCTTGATTTGTACATGCAAATTGTGTAAAACATAGTATTCATCTGCAAAACCTTGTAATCATATTTAAATTTAAAATTGTAACTATTTTTATTTGCAAAACCTTGACACTGGTTTTTTCTTTGAGTGGCAAAAACATTCTTTAATTATCGAGGTATTAACAACCAAGAGGAGGAGTATAACATACAACTGGAGTTGGCCTACTTCCAAGAATTAAATTTTTACTAATTACTTCAGGGTGGAAAACATGCACAAACTATAGATATTCACCTTAACATCAGGACTTAAAATATTTTGCCACCTTTCTCTACACTGTTTGCTATTTCTTGATCGGATCGCCTTTGCAACCCTTGCCCAGTTTCGTTCTCCATACTTTGCCACTAGCATTTCTAGCAATCTACCAATATAAGGATGAAAATACTATTGAATTCCATGCAAGTAGGATATTGTAAAAACTTTTAGAAGTTAAAACTATCAAAAGATCAAATTAAAACTAACCTATCTTCTTCTGGAGTCCAATACCCAACGACATAACACGGTTTAGTGATAGAATTTGAATTTTCAACTACCCTGGCCTCTACCAGATCTGCTTGATTGCAACCTGTACCTTGAGCAGAATGTTCCAAATTGTGCATAACATAAGGCTGGCTGTTGATTGAGATTGGAATTTGCTGTTGTTGTAGAATTCTACCAAAATTAAGAGAATTATCAAAATGCTCATGATCCACCAAAGTTCTGTTACTTTGCACAAGACTTTGATGAATACTAACACCCGAGGAGTTATTTGTTATCACCTGAAATAAATTTTCAACAAGTTACCAAAAGTTTGAAAAAATTAACGCAAAATTGCATATAGGCAGATCTCTTGCTACTGAAGCTTATATTAAATGTAGCACAACATGATATTAATTGTAAAGAAGGCTTCAACATCACAAGTTGTCGTAACCTCTTCTTTGCATAATTATTCAAAATTCAATATGTAAACAACAAATCTAAACTGTTGACATCATCCTTCTTCATGAGTGGCATCCATACAAATTTGATAATATTTTAGTTTGTTTCGATTAAGATTAAAGAATCCATAAGATTAGCAGATCAATTTAACTGTGATAGATCAAAGAGAGCAAGAATCCGTGTAAATCTTAGTCCGTCTATTTCTTGGCCTCTTGATTTTGTACAAAACAAACAAAAAAGATCACAAAATTTATGTGACTGCATCGCTCTTATAAGAAAAATTAATGATAAATATTTGGATTAGTCATTAAAATATAAAAATATTAATAGAAAAGGGAGGTTGTAGCACCAGCAACTCATAATATCCATAAAAATTAGCATCGGAATCCCCCCCAATTGTAAAAACAGACAATAATTTATGTAGTTGAAAAGGAGCAAGAACCACAAAGTAAGTTTTTTTCTTTTGCTCACCGATATGGCCTTTCTCAGAGAAGTCATCACACTAGACATTGCTAATTAAGATCCAACTATGCAGATTTTGGAGACCAACTTGGTAAAGGAGATGAGATGTCGGTCCGGTGAAAGGACATGGGTTGGAGTGCCTTCGTGAGGTTACTAGTTTCGGTTTCCCTTTTGACACCAAAGCCATAAGATAACTATACCCCAATTGTCGTTTAGTAACAGGAGTTTCAAACTTTTTCTTATCATTAGCTAACACTGGCTTATGAATGTAGACATACTTAATTAAGTGTTAGGAAATCCATTTAAGTGTTAACACAGATTAATGCACTTATTTTTTTTGTTACATTGAACTTCAGATTGATATATCGATCAAATATATAAAGAACATGAACCAAATTATTAGATCAAATTCTAATGAGAAGTTAGCAAAAATGCTGCATATTAAGTGCAGCCTCTGCATTGTCAATAATGCATAAATACCATATAGAGTTGGATAGTTAATATAGAGACTGTACAGTCATTATTGTAGACACCGTTAATGTATAAATGAATTTAGTTATTCTTGGTTGGTTATGTAAATACTGGTTTTATTGTTAATTTTAGTACTTTGATTTGGTTATGCATTCATAGGTAAATATATATGCAATTTGTATCCTATTTGTAGATTATATGTTTCCTGCTTTTAGATAGTTAATATTGACAATTTGAATTTTCTTTCCTTTTACTGTGAAGGAAGCCTTGGGTCTTTAGGAGAAATACGAGAAATAGATTCTTCCAAAATAATGAAGTGTGTGAATACTAGTTTAATTATCACATAGTGTATCAAATTGTTCTGTAAATATACGTTTGATCATTCCTTTAATGAGTATAGGATAGATGGTATTTAAGGTTAGGTTAAGGAAAAAACTTTTCCTTTAATCTGTTAATTCTGAGCAGTCATATCCATATTTGAAATTTTCATTGAAATTAGTAAAATATATTTACTGGTCAATGTAAGAATTCTAGCATGACCTGATCTTGTTAAGGAAATGGATTACAAACCCTTTGCTCTTGAAGATGCTAAGGGAGCTGAGACCTTTGGCTGTACGTACCTATTAGAAACCCAATATACAAACCAAAAAATCACTCTGGCATTTCATCAAACAACTTTTGTGCGTCAAATGAATGCATCAATATGCACATAAAAGAATGGGCACAGATACTGAATTTGTTTTACAAGGAATGTTAACTCTAAAATGTGCTCAAAGCAAAGATTTTCTCTACAGTAATCATATGGAGGTTTTACCATGGGGCTTGCGCCACACACACACACTATAATCTATGCACACCTGAAAAGGATAACACCAAACCTTCAAAAAAGAAAAGAAAAGGATAACACCAATCATGGATGTATAAATTCCTTACAGGCTCACCAGAGATGCGTCATCATACTGATAAATTCCAAGATAAACATGAGATACATTGAGAAGAAAATAATACCTTTGGCTATACCAGGCCATACCACTCCGCAAGAGCGACGAAACAGCCTCATTGTTGCCTCTCTTCTTTTTTCTCTTCTTCTTCATCTCTCTCGCTCGGATGCTGGGAAGAAACCAAAGCTAATTACTTGGATACCTCAAATGATTGAAGACGAATTCAAAGGTACCAGAATTCGAATCTGGTCCTATACGTTGGCATCAATCTCAAAGGCACCGTGCATTACGAATTCCCATCCTCTGAGATATCTCAACTTTTGCGTGTTTTTATGGAAAATCTCAACCGTTCAAATATGTTCTACACCAATCGCAAACCACAAATAATAGGGCCCCTGCGCTACCTCCGAAGAGGCACCGGACACGTCGGTCACGCAAAAATTGAGATATCTCAGAGGATACGTACTCGTTCATTACAGGCTTGAAATAATGGGTTTGTGGGAGGTCCGATGGTCATCAGACCTGCATCAATATGTAGAAAACTAAGGACAAGCGGATCTATAACAACTATTGCAAGTGCTAGTGTTCTAATTGTTGTAAATGTTCATTTCTAAAATATCAAGTATTCATACTTACGTATTGAATTGTGAATTTTTATGTTGTAAAATGTTTTTGAAAAATTCCTAAATGATTTAAACCTCGTCGAGCAAGTATTCACCACGTCAAGTAAGTATTTACATTTCGTAATGCAAGTAATCATACCTAAAATATCAAACACATTTCTAAAAAACTGGGCATAAGTACGAATGCATATGCACGCAGGTATGAATACATAATATATCAAGTATTCATACTTAAGATATCAAATATTTCTAATAAAAATATTAACATCAAGTATTCATACTTAAGTGTGAATTGTTATATTGTAAAGTAACTTTAATTAGTTAATTTGTTTGATACTTGAACATATTGATATATACTGAGAAAAATATTAACATTTCTACTATGCACAAGTACGAATGCCTATACACGCGAATATTGTTATATAATAAATTAAGTATTCATACCTAAGATATCAAATATTTCTAATAAAAATATTAAAATCAAGCAATCATACTTACATATTGAAATGTGAAATGTTATGTTGTATAGCATTGAAGTGTGAATTGTTATGTTGTAAAGTAAATTTCATTAGTTAATTTATTTGACGCTTGAACGTATTGATATATATCGAAGAAATTATTCATACTTCTTCTACAAACCCATACCAGATCCGAAATTTTACACCACACACCCTGTTATTTACCAGAATTCACCCACAGGTGTACAAAATACTGGAATTTTATAGAAGTGACACTGGAATGCTGCAGAATTACCCCAGAACAGTGCAGAAAATTAAAAACTTACAAAACAGTCCCTGAACCGTACAAGAATACACATACAAACTAAATGACCTTTCACCTAATGACTGTAGTGCGCACCTCGGAGGTTTCCATCCCTAACATATAAAGTATACACATCAAAACCAACAGTTGTTCATATCAGGTATATCAATTATTCATATTAGATAAACAATACCCTAACAATTTTCATATGAACCAATTGAAGTATTTATATTAATAATATCACATATTCGTATCAAAGAAATCAATAATTCATATTCGTACCAATTGAAGTATTTATATACCATCCTGTGTTGAATAACCCGGCCGAGTAAACAACATGCTTCATTAAGAAATAGAGAAAATCATACCAAACAAATATGAAAGTGGAAACGAGGCAATTAAGTGGAGGTATAAATTAGGTAGTAAAGTTTCTCTTAGACATTTTATCGTACAGGTTGTGTGCATGAGAAAACAACAAGCAAAAAAAAAAAAATCAAACACTAACTATCAGATGTGATCTCAGATCCATACAAAACGAAACAGAAAGAATCAAATCAAACAATAAGAATGAAAATTCATAAAACTAGAAAGACAAAAATGTGAGGAGCGAAAAGCAACTTTGGAGCAGCTTGAGAAGAACCTACAGCCTCATCAACATGGATATCTAGATTGTTGGGCTTGACAAAAGTGCTCACGCTAGCAGGAGTCATCACTGCCGTTGACGCTGCTGATTGAGACTGAGTCGATTCAGACGGAGAGCTGGCGCTGCCACTAGTAGATGCAAAGTAGGCCCCACTAGCGGAGATAGGAGGTGTTCTCCATAAAGAGCGCTTACCGGTGGTGTTGGCCAAGGTGACGGTGTTGACGACCATGTCCCAGTTTAGATATAGAGAAAGAAAGAGAGATGGGGAAACAAGAAAAATCAGATTAGAAGAGGAGGGAGGAAGATAAAAGAGAAAAAAAAAACCAACGACAAATGAAAAGAGAGAAAGAGGCAAGTGGTGAGTTATATTTGTTTGGAGCAACTTCTGTTGAAAGGAAAGACTTTGACAAGTTAGCGGGGATATTTAGGAACTGATTAGCGGGACAAAATTATTACTCTTTATTTTATACTAAAATTGTGTATTTAATAAAATTAAATTCAAAATGATCTAACTAATAAAGTATCAAATTTAATTAAAAAAAAAACTTCTTTTGTCCATATTAATTTGTTACTGTTACAAAGTAGCAAAAAAAAGTTGTGATGAGAAATTATATCATCATCATCTTTTGCACCAACCATCATCAATCTCTTGCATCTAGCTTTTTTTTTGTTTTTTTTTTAAATAAGTTTAAAATGAAACAAGAAAATACTATTGCGTAAAAAAATAATCATTAGTAATAAAAGAAAATTAGGATGGGAGTAAGAAAATGTATCTGTCCTTATTATTTGTGTAAAAAAGCATCAATGGTGATGAAAGACAAGGTTCATCCTTCCAAATTCTCAAAATCGATCTATTTGTTATTTTCTTAGATACTTAATTTTAAATATTAATTTTTTTTGAATAAAAAAATTTCAGCATTTTAAAGAGAAAAATAATTTTTCATAGTATTTAAGACCTTCAACCTTGACATTTGATATGCGTAATGTTAAAGTTACTTGACCATTCTTTACAATTTTATTTTAAATTAATATTATTTTTGTTATGTAATGATAGATTAGTGCAGATTAATTGACATCAAATGCGTGTAGACACCCATCAAAAGGATCAAATTAGAAGTGAGGAGAGCATGTCACACTCTAGTTTTGCTCTCTCTCTATATATATTATCTTGATTGACTGCCTCATTTTAATATTGCTCTCTCTCTCTGTATATATTATCTTGATTGACTGCCTCATTTTAATATTGTACCTATCGTATCGATACATCATGTTTTAACAATGCTTGTGACCTGAACAATTTCTGTTAGATTTTAATGAGCGAGTCTATGGTACTATGCATATTACTTGTTGATTCTGATTTGAATCATTCAACATGATTCTCATATGACTATTTACTTGCTGACTGAATTATATTTTTTTAAAATTTTTTTACTATTTTTTTTAAGATATGTAGAAAATCACTACACTATCTTAAAAAATAATAAAAAAATTTAAAAAAATTTAAAATTTGATCTACAAGTACATATTTATATGAAAATCATTTTGAATAGTTCGAATTAACCGTTAGAATTTTGAAAATAAAAATATGCATCCATATTACAGACTAAATCGTAATATGCATAATACCATGACTCACTTGATTTTAATTGTCCTTGAAAACGAAAAAAGGTTTGGGACTTTAAATTCTCTACAGATTCACGAAATTAAGTATTATCCGCAAATCATCAATTTAAACAAGAAATCAATTACATTATGTTAATGGTGCATCAAGACCAATAATAAGTACTACAATCCCTCAATTAGTGAAGGAAATAATCATTTTGTTACTGGTTTCATCACGTTAAGACATTTCAGATCATGTGTGTTGATCACATATTTGTGTAACATAATTGTCCTCTACTATTCTAATTACATCACATATAAATAAATTTTAATCACGTATTGTGACTTATCACGTCACCTTTTTTCTTCACTGAACCCTTGCTGCAATGTTTTAATAGTGCACTGATCCAATTTACCCATCTCTCATTTTTGGAAAGGGGACATTTGATGAGTATCGAATCAAATTCAGTTAGATATCTAGTCGGAACCATTCCATCCACATTAAATTCAGAACCCATTTAATTTTATGAGACAAATTTAAAGTAAATCATCTGTACAATCTTAAAGCGGATCGAACACCCGATTCCCTCATCTTTTTCCAAGAAACCCAATTCCTCTTATTTTGAACCTGTTCAATTCCTAATTCTGACTCCTATGTTAAATTTTCAAATTGCTAATACTTTTACCTAATTCTGAAATTTATTTGCAACGTCCTTGATGGGATGAAGTTCAGAGATGCAGTAATTGCTCAACCAATTAAACAATTTGATTTAGTTTCAGATCCTGTTCGGCTGCGTAGTGGGCACAGGAAAGAAAATTTTTTGAATTGATTTTTAATGTTCACGTGGGAAAAAAAATTCACTGAGGGCCTGTTCACAGCTGCCATCCCGTGTGTTACTGTTCACGCGGGAAAAAAAATCAGTTCAACTGAATTTTTTTTTTCCCGCATGAACAGTAACAGGCTGTTTACTTTTCACCCGTTCTTGTGCCCATTCCCATTCCCAGACTGCAGCCGAACAGGGCTTGAGTGAATTTTTTTTCCCATGTGAACAGTAAAAATTGGACTGCAGTCGAACAGGCCCTCAAAGAAATCGAATATGGGGTACAAAGAACAGTAAGGAAAATGATAGATAGAAACCAAGAAATTATTATTATCATTATCATTTTTTTAAAACTCAGTAGGGGCTACAAGAAATTCTTATACAATTGCATAGAGTAGAACTAGGATGTTTCTAAATTCACCACGTCTCTTTGTGAACTCAACTATAAAATCTATCGGATTAGCCTTAAACGACTAATTCAAACTGTTGAAATTCTTCTACCTTACGAGTGATGCATCTACATATGAAAATTTTAAACTTTCGAATTAATTTAGTATAGAGTCAAGTGGTCAAAAGATGTCCAAAAAATAAATGCATTAAAATTAATTTATAAACTTTTTAATTTTTGATCGCTTGACTTTATACTAAATTAATTTGAAAGTTTAAAATTTTCATGTGTAGATGCATCACTCGTAAAGGAGAAGGATTTTAACAGTTTGAATTCGTCATTTGTAACCGATTCGATAAATTTTGGAGTTGAGTTCACAAAGGAACTTAATGAACTTATTAAGAACACTCTAGTTCTAGATCCGTATCCTCTCCATTACTGCAGAGGATGGGCCTCACTTTACAGTTTGAGATTAAATCTCAGCCAGTTTGAAATTCGGGAGGACATAGAGAGTAGTATTATTGGACTTTGAGATTCGCGCCAAGTTAAAATGAATGGTCCGGATTCACTAATCGTAAAATATTCCCTTTTCAAGTAATGCACTGGATGTGAATTCTCCTAGTTCTACCGGTAACAATGTTTGGCCTTTATATAAGCGAAATGAATACAAAAAGGAAATTTCTAAAATGATCGACTGGATTGCTGGAATGCACGCGGAGCTGCCAAATCAACCGCTTATTCATGCGATCCCTGCTGCTGATTTGGCTAACGACCTCTTCAGCAAACTCGCTTTCTTCATCTCCAGTCTTGGTGTCGCGCTGTTCCTCCAATATTCCTGACGATGTGGGGACCCCGATGCAGTGATTCTTCTCCTCAGCGTTCCTGGTCAGCATTTTAATTGAGGGACCCAGTAGCAGTATCGAGGATTTAAATGGGACGCTGCCCATCTTTCTGACCCTCCTGACCGCCTCTCCTTTAATTTCCATCCCTACTTCCCAACTGTTGATTTTTCAAAATCGGAAATAAATAACAAGAAGCTGTTATTCCGATCCCAACCGTTATCTTCGTTGAAATACGTGCATGAAAAATTTCTTCATTGAGATTTGTGAATGAAAAAATTTGAACGGTTGGAATCAAAATAACAGGTTCTGTTATTCTTTTTAAATAACAGCAGATTTATTTCCTTCTAAATCGATCTCAATCTTCCCCAAAAATTTATAGTAAACTATTTGAAGAAATTTTAGAACAATATCAAATATCAAGTGACACAAATAATAATAATAAAAAAATTTAATTTTAAAAATTTGACGATTTGTTGAATAGCGAAATATCCGATTATTCTTTAAGCTACCAAACAGTTTATACAAAATTCTAAGAAAATGAAATAATGAATTAGCCAACGATTTTATAAACCATTGCAACAGATTATACTCATCGGAATCCATAGTTAGTAATAATTAACTTGCCAACGATTTTGTTAAACAGTTGAAGTCCTTTTTAAATCATTCAGTGTCAAAATGAACTAGTCGTTGTAACGGTTTTTTGAAAATTTCAGGCTAAATTTAATCCATGGCTTGCCCTATAAATACGAGGTCTTTTAATTGTGACAGTTCAGTTAATTGAAGTTCTTGCTACATTACTTCTTTTAGAGGACATAGCTACTTCAAAAACATCCTCTTAGTTCTTGAGCATTACTTCAAGGTCGATTGATGTCCATTGATCAATTGTATGGGACAATCTATTATTTTTAGATATGTTTGGTTGGATTGAGAATAGGCTATTCGGAATAGTCTATTCGGTGTTTGACTGGATTAGAATAGCTAGAATAGTGAATCCAAATTTTTTGACTTATTAGAATAGATTATTCCAAAGAATTTTGAGATTTGACTAGTCTAACAAGACAAACAATAGCTACTAGCAATTCTAGCTATTTTTGTTTTGCAACCAAAGTAATTCTTTGTGCCAAAAAAAGAGAGCATTATTTAAGACTCTTACTCTTTTTATTCATATAATTCTTAATGTGGGGGTAATAGTATTTTTCCGATTGTATGCAGTAATTTGTGGATCTAGAGTTGAACAAACTTTACAAGAGAGAAATAAATATATGTAACTATTGGAGCAGATACACAGCCACAGGATTAGTTAGTTAGCTAAGGGCAATATTGTAATTAGTGTGCAATAGAATTAGTTAGTGGCAAAGCTGTAATTAGAGATTAGTTAAAGACTAAGCTGTTGCCTATAAATATAGGTTCTGTTCTCTATTGTAAATATACATGAAGAAATAAAGAATTACAATTTCCACAAATCCTATTCTTCTCTTCTCTGTCTTCTGTTTCAGTAACTTAATGTGGGGTCTACAATGGTTCTTCTATTTCACTCAGTTGTTTTCCATTCCTTGTTGGGAAACACCTTTGCCAGAAATGGCCATTTCCCTTCTCCGGATATAAATTTGCTGCGATTCCAAAGGATCGTAGGGTCCCGTGACTCCAATCTCAACCGTTTATTTATTAGAATACACGAATCTTAAAAGAAGTTAATTTTTATGCACAAATCTCGCAATATATGAATAGTTGGGATTGGAATCGCAGCAATTTTTTTTTCCTCCCTTCTCCATGTTTCCTCACGAGCGCTTTCAACAAATATGTGGGAAAAAAAAAATAGAATATAATCAGACATTTTTTAAAGTTCCTTAAACACACAGGCATCAAAATATGTTCTATATATCTTAGAAATATAGAAATTATGTGAATCAAAATTACTCACTCATCTTCTCCAGGAGTCCAACTTACTCTTGTGTATTAACTAGTGTTTTTATTCGGAGTGTGTTGTCGGTGGAACCATCTAAACAGTTCGATGTCTGAAGCATGTTGCTGATTTGAGCTGAAACTGGGAAATAAGCAACTTGCTCCACTGGATCATCATGTTGCTGGCTTGAGCTAAAACTTGTTCCTTCATCAGCATATGAAAATTTACCAAAATTCTCATGATGATCCAGTGGAGCAATTGCTTGTTTCCCTCCATCAAGTTAGGATCGACATAGTCATGTAAGGAATTATCTCCTCCTACGAGACTCAACTGCGTACTTCGGAAATTAGAACTACCACTTTCAAAAAGCTCATGATCCACCAGATTTTTATTACTTTGCTCAAGACTTTGACGAATACTAAACTCCAAAGAGTTATTTTTTATCACCTGAAATATATTTGATGAGTTACCAAAAAGTTTGAAAAAATAAATCCAAAATTGCATATAGGGTGATCTGTTGCTACTGAAGCTTATATTAAATGTGGAGCACAACATGATATTAATTTAATTGTAAAGAAGTTGTCATAACCTCTACTTTGCACAACTATTCAAAATTCAATATGTAAACAACAAATCTAAACTGTTGATCTCATCCATCTTCATGCATAGTATCCATGCAAAATTTGTAATATTTTACTTTGTTTTGTATAAAGATCAAAGAATCCATAAGATATATGGATCAGGAGTTAACTGTGATAGATCAAAGAGATCAAAGAATCCATGTAAATCTTAATCCGTCTATTTCTTGGCCTCTTGATCTCGTACAAAACAAACAAAAAAAATATCACAAAATTTATGTGAAAACATCGCTCATATAAGAAAAATGATAAATATAGAAAAAAGAGGTTGCAACACTAGCAACTCATAATATCCAAAACAAAAAATAGCATTGGAATCCTCAATTGAAAAATTGGAAAGTAATTGATGTAATTGAAAAGAAGCAAGAACTGTATAGAAAGTTTTTTTGCTTTTGCTCACCGATATAGCCTTTCTAAGGGAAGTCATCACCCTAGACATTGCTAATTAAGATCCAACCATGTAGATTTTGGAGATCAACTTGGTAAAGGAGATGGAATGACGTCGGTCTGGTGAAAAAAATATTGTTTGGAGTAGGTTACTAGCTAGTTTCGGTTTCCCTTTTAACACCAAACCCTCAAGATAGCTCTAAACCCCCAATTGTCGTTTAGTAACAGTAGCTTCAAACTTTTTTTTTTTCCTTATCGTTATCTAACACTGGCTTTTATGAATACATACTTAACAAAGTGTTACAGAATTCATTTAAGTGTTCTTTTTATTTGAAGGTTGGCAGAGCCAACAATTAATTATTTTTTTTTTGAAAAATGCTGACAGTGGCGCCAACAATTAATTATATTGATAGAAAAGTTCTATTTACAAATATTACTTTGAGCTAATCATAGATCTCCTTGCACCAATCGAGTCAAGTCTCAAGAGAAAGTCTCGGTTGGTAGTGTGACCAATATAGTATTATTTTCTCAAATTAGATTGATTAATGTCAGTTTAACCTCAACTGTGAATAAATGCATATAGGAGGGAGCTCTTCATACATGAGATACGAATACCAATTATATATCAAAAGAAAATGCAATACCTATCATAAGTGACAGGGTTAGGGAAGTGAAGGGAAGGGGCATCAGAGTGGAAACAGCCAGCATATGATAGGGAATGCGTATCCTCTGCATTAACTCAAAAGAGAATATTTTGAGTTAATGAATCTCAACCATCCGAACTGCTTTAAGATCTGTGCATACTAGATCCACACTAATATTAAAAGATCTTTGTGTTAAAATCAAACGGTCAGATTGACTCTGTTCAAAATCAGACAGCTGAGATGCATTAACTCAAAAGATTCCATGCATTTTGAGTTATAAGGTTACCCGTAGAAATTACACCATATTACTGGAGGCACACATACATCATATACACCGCGAAGACGAGAATCAGGACCAACACAAATTTCCATGAAGAGAGGTATTTTCTTTGGAGGCTTTGTAGTAGATGCATCCTACATAAAGAAGGAAATGAATCAAGACCAAAATAGGCACATCAAATACCCGCAACATATCTTTTTTCTCCCATAATGCCTTCTTGGCATCAAATAGTCAAAATGGCTATGCATTGACTCTTTCTCACTGTGATGGTGATGATGATGATGATGATAATAAATATTCAGCTGTCAGCCGACCTAATTCCTAGAAATGCTTCTATACATAACAACTCGGTAAGCACAACATTTATTCATAAATACACAGAGAAACCAAAACAAAATATGAGCATTGCACTGTAAATGATGAATTTGGTCATACATGTCATGTAAGCTGTGGATTGTATGTTAATTGCAATAATATCAACACAATTGTAACTTGTAAGCTGGATTACCCTACTATAACCTTATACCGTTTAATTTTCATCCCATCGAAAACTGAAACATAAACCAATAGAAATATATATGTAGCTCCTAATTTCTCATCTCTTAAACAATTCTAATTATTTTTATTTTTTTTAAACAAAACTAAATAAATGGGCATTGAAAGTATCCATTAAACAATAGTCAAATATTCATTTTAAAGAATTCGAAATTTTATTTGAAAAAAACAAAACATTTGACTTGATCAAAACGACAAAACAGCATGACAATAGACAAGCATACATAGATACTACAAGTTATGTGCATTGATACAGTAAGCCAGTACTCATTGGCACAAGAAATAAGTGTGCATCACTTCCTAAGTGTAAAAAAAAAAAATAGCATACAACACCTCAGGACATAACCAGTACACAATATAATAAAAATAACTCTAAAATAAAATACAACATCTAGAGATTAGCTAACAATATATCAGAAGCAAAACATCAAACTAACTAATCAACATGCTCCTGACCAGAAATTAACTGCATTCACGATCAACTCCTTGTGGCTTGTGAGAAATTGTTACAACGTTATAAATTTCTGATGGTTCAGCCATGGCACCATTCCCATAGTCCCCACATGCAAGCCTTTTGGTGATTGGAGGTATGAGTGAAATACCCAACTCAGAAATCGTGTTGATGTGACGCTCCGTAAATGGATTATTCCACATGAATGTGTTCATAGCTGGTGCAACATACAAAGGTTTTTTGTAGTCCCAAGCACGTATAATGCATGTCAGTAGGTTGTCGCACAGCCCCCCTGCAATCTGATACAAGCGGTGAAAATTGTTAAGGTATCAATGCAAAGCAAATATGTGTAATGGTTAGTTTTGTATAAGAAGCACTCAACAATATTTGCATTAATACAATAACAATTTACAAAATGTTATTGGAGTCCAGAAACAATTCCACTCTAATCACTTATATAAGAAAAATAAATTGGGAGTTAATCTTTAGGTCCCTTACACAAAAAGACAAAATAAACCAGTACTGGTACAACAAACCAGACTTCTAGCACAGTAAAACCTATTCTCTAGAGCAATTTAAAATTTACCACTTTAACCTGATCAATAGAAATCTAAGAAAAGTACCAAACAAGTATAACATACCTTAGCAAGTGTGTTTGCTGAGAGAGGCGCGATGACCATGATATCAGCCCATTTTCTCAACTCGATATGCAAAACCTCATCACCTATCTTCTTCCAGCTCGACCACTCATCCTCGTCTGTATACAAAATCACATCCCTTGGAATCGTCTTTTGGTCAATGAAATGCAAGGCCGACTTGGTTGCAACCGCTCTTACTTCGGCCCACTCCAGGAAACCCCGGCACAGGCTATCAAATTTTATTGTCGCCACACTCCCTGATGCAGCGAGTAGTATTTTGGGCTTGGTGATGATTACTTGTGGAATGGTTTCTGAGTTTATAGTTGTTTCTGTCTCTGATTCTGAGGTTGTCATTAGTAGCTTATCTGCATTTACATATGGTTAATAGGGAATTAAAAAATGAGTTTTGGGATAAAAAATATGAGGCTCCCAACGGATTGTTATAATGATGCTTAGTACCTGCACTTCTACTAATTATTATTGGTATAGTAGATAGTTGTCATACTTGATTCTCTTCCCAAAGAAGTTTGAGAGAAGACTCTACTGGATACACCCCCCCCCCCCCCCACACACACACACACACCAAAAAATAAAATAAATAATCACCAAAAACTTTAACCATCAATTTGAAAACATCATAGTATCAAGTCAAGCCTACAAGGAAATGGTGCAAACAATTTTATTAAAACATCATAGTGAGATAATAATGTTTATGGAATTGTGATATAGGCTTGGCTTGATACTACTATATCACACCATTATGTACATCTTTATTAAAACATCATAGTATCAAAAATTGCTTATGGAATTAATTTTGTCCAGCAAAGCCTTGTTTATACCAAGTATACATTATTTCTAATTTCAGCAGTTCTTTATTTACCAGCAGATACATAGTGAAATAATAGATATGGACAAGTTGCATGCATATCTTATGGAACTTCATCGTTAGTGGGAAACTTTGGAACTCATTATCATGCCCTCCCTTCCGCCAATTTTTGAAAAGATACTGAAATGTTTTTAGGCATAGCAAAATAATGTAGATGTGTGCACTTTGGTTGCTGTTATGATATGGTCACAATGGACACTATAGCAGACACATGACATTTCACATTTTGAGGGTTATTTAGGTTCAAGCAACTTCATGTTGACAATTTCTAGATCAAATTTTCTTACAAAAAAAAAAACCAATAGTAATATTTTTTTAGGTATACATTCAAATAAAGCAAGATATGAGTTCAATTGAAGAAGGAAAGTGGGAAAAATCCTTAAAATCCCAGGCCAGCAGTTGTACAAGCTCAGCTGAAACTCTAAATCTCTCTCAATCTGAGTTGGAAACTCGAATTGATGCCCTTAACTTGCTAAACACGTTAAAATTTGTGGAGTTGTTTTTTCTATATATCAGATAATGTAACATTATAGACTTTCTTTTCTTGAACAAATCTTACACCTTTTCTATATTAAATGCCTTTGGATTGGCATACTTGTACATAATTATCTTATGAGCTTTTCTTATTTGATGATTCAGGTGGCCTTATTGGGTCTTAAGCATTACATATACGCTGATCAGGATTAAGGAAAAGTTTCTGTATCCCTTTTTTTTGTGTCCTTTTCTATTTTTTGGGTGTTTCTTAGGGTTCACTAAAATTTTCATGCATGCATACATTGGTATGAACTTGAAGTGAACCACTTAGTAAATGTAGGCATGTATTGGTACTGATGCAATGGCAAATGAAAATAACAACTACACGAAGGATATTTACCTTATGAAGATGAGAAACTGCCTGACCAACCTTTACTGGTATATCACTTTCGACCCTTGGTGTGCAATAACTACAACATCATATATCATTGTTATCTATAAAAGAATCAACTACCGAAGAAAATAATGGGTTTGAAAAGTTCATATTTTCAAAAACGTAAAAACCATCAAAAATAGTCATACTCTCCCTAATCTGCCCCTTTAATAAATTTGGTTATTCTTGTAAATTTGTTTTCTCAACTTCAAGGATGCTGTGAATGACATAGGGAAGGTGATCCATTGATGTACAAATGTAGGAAATTGAAATTCACCAGAATTATTGAAAAGCAAGTGCTGCCAATGGGCACTTGTCAGAAAAAGGGGAACTCGTAGATGAAGACCTATTTGTCAGTTGATGGTTTGCACAGCTCGTACCCTTTCTTTCAGCTAATAGAGGTAAGATATGACAAGAAAAAATTTTATGCGTGGCGCCATGTTTATTGTTATCAATTATTTAGACATACTGGTACCATATGAAGTTTAGAACTTAACAATTTTGGGGAAATCTTCTTATTGGCTTGTCCATAGTTGTCACTTTTGTTGTCAGTCTTCTTTCAATTTGTTTCAATTCAACAAAGCAGTACCAAATTGACTGCAATTATTGACCCACTGCTACAGCCTGCTGATAGTGCTGGTAATTACAGACAATTTTTATATTTCTATCAGTTGGAAGTGCTAAAAAATGGTAGAATTGTTTTCCGTGGGAAATGTTACTGAAATTTGTGAAGCATGGAGATGGAAGAGGAAGCATTCGAAATCACTACCAAAGTTGTTTGCAATTACTGAAATCAAAGGGGTCTGTGCAGCGGTAACTTACTGAATGCGGGAGAGGAAGACTGAGGAGGCGGAGCGAAGGACGGCGCTGAGAGCATCAGCTAGGAGATCGCCAACGGAGAAGGAAGACGTGAGAAGAACCGAAAGGAAAGTAGGGCACCAGCTGGGAGATTGGAAGAAGGGATTCCAATGTGTTGGATGCTGCAAATGAAAGAGGAGGGAATACCGAGAAGTAAAATAAAGGCGGATGGAATTTGAGATCCGAGCAGATGGGGACATAATTGCCCAAGGGCTTTTCCTCAAAAAAAAAGATGGGGACATAATGTAATGGGACATTAGTAAAAAAAAAAAATCTAAGCCGTAGAATAAGAATGGAACGGCACGGAATGGGGTGCTACTGTTCCTAACACCCATTGTCCTTTACATATTATAATGGGATGAGGTTTGGTCCAAATGGCTTTGGACCGGACACTATCCAAAGTCTCTAAAGTTCAGACGATTAAAGTTTGAATAGTCGATTCGAACCGTTCAACATGATTTTCATATTAAAATGTGCTCAGAGACCAAATTTTATATTTTTTGAAAATTTTTTACTATTTTTTTAGATACGTACAAAATCAATGTGTTTGGACCGTTCAGAAATAGTGATGTTGTACATATCTAAAAAAATAGTAAATAATTTAAAAAATATATAAAATTTGATCTCTGAGCACATTTTAATATGAAAATCATGTTGATCGGTTCAGATCGACTGTTCAGACTTTAATCGTATGATTTTTAGAGGTTTTGGACGGTATCCGGTCCAGAGCCATTTGGACAAATCTTATTCCTATTATAATAAGCCAAAAAGTTTCAAATTTGGGTCAATACTGCGTATCCTCTGAGATATATCCTATTATTTTGCGTGACTGACGTGTCCGGTGCCTATTCGGAGATGGGAGAGGGGTTGTCCAATGCCCATCGTACAAAACTTGGTTCGATGGATGATTTCTACCGTCCGATCTATTTCAAGATCTATGTGTATTACTTTAATATCCGTGCGCACAAATTTTGAAGTGAACTAGACGGTAGAAACCACCCATCGAACTGAGTTTGATCCGATAGGCATCGGACACCCCCTCTCCCTTGAATCGAGATCCAGTAATGTAACCCAATTTGAGTTTTAAATCTAGACCGTCCGATTCGAGATGAGCACGTGAGATGGAGCACACATCTCGAGATGGATCGTGCGAAATGGAATGCTGGATTCTAATCAGACGGTCTAGATCCAAAACCCAAAAATTGGGTTACATTAGGGGATCCGGACCCCTCTCCCTTCGAATTCGTATCCAGTGTAGTACCGCAAAATGGAATCTTTTAGAATGATTCTCTTTTTAGTGGATCCGGACCGTTCTTTTAACTTGGCGCGAATCTTAAAGTCCAATAATACTACCCCTATTGTCCCCCGAATCTCAAACCAGCTGAGATTTAATCTCAAATCGTAAAGTGATGCGCATCCTCTGCAGTAATAGATACAGATCCTCTCCCTTCAGGGATAGCTTGAGGGCCTGTATTATTTTAGCTTTTAGATTCGTGCATAACATATTTGAACGGTTGATATTTTCCATAAAGTCAAGCAAAATATGCAAATTCCACAACATTCACCACCTCTAAGTCGCTTTTAAGGACTATATAGTCTTCAAAACCTACATAAAATCTCTATTTATTGTTATCATTACATGTTCATAATTTTTCTTGCACTAAATAAAAATAATTAATATATCAACTTTTACAAAAAAAAAAAAAAAAAGATCCATTATAATGCATTAATATACGTTTTTCTCTCTCTTTCAACCTATTCGCTCTCACAAGGCAAAATTATCCCAAATAAATCACTACATGATAAATTTTCATTAACAAGCAAACTAACTAAATATTAAAGCATATATATCTTAAAGTCATGACGTCACAATTTCTCATGTTACTCCAACAGTCCAACTACATGTCCACAAGAGATTTCGAGATTTCGAACCTATACCTGTAATTTTTGCCACTAGACCAAAAGCTGGTTTCTCTAATTTCTCCGTAACAAAGGATTTGAAAAACAAAGGAAAAGAAAATTTAAGTAACAACAATATGTCTTAATGCAATATTACACAACAATCCTTATTTATTAAGAATTCTGATACTAAAAGACCTGATCTACCTTCAAACTCCCTTGACATCCTGCAATTAGTCTTGTTGGAGATTGGCATGCATACTGGGGATTTGGCATCAGTTCAGAGCTTCTAGCAAAGCACTGGAGCCAGCAAAATCAAAACCATTGAATTGCGCTGCTTCTTTGACCCCAGCTGCGCTGTAATTACCAGGAACTGAATGAACATTTACCGGGTTAAAATTTCCCATACTGTGGCTCGGCATTTCTGGGTTTGATTCATTTGCGGTTGAGGTGGTTGCTATATCATCCTGAAGCAGGCTGCCAATGTACTGCGGCAATGTGCCAATTGGTTTCGAATGCCTATTGTTTATAAAGCTCTTTGCGAAGTTCTTGCGCCTGTTTGTATTCCAATGGTTCTTTACCCCATTTTCAGTTCTACCTGTTAGAACTTGTGCTATTTTTGCCCATTGATTCCCAAATTGTGAGTGTGCTCTTATAAGCATCACATCTTCCTCTCCGTCCATTTCTCATCCTTAGATGTCAACGAGGCCCAAGGAAAAAAGAAAAAAAGTGGAGTTAGTCAACAGATTACTTGTTAATAAACAACTAGGCTGACTGATTATGTGCACTATTTATGGTCTATACATATGGTAATGTTTTTGATATTTATACTAAAACCAAATCCAACTATTCTTGATTTTCAAAACTATCTATCCCTAATAATCCATATAATTTGTTCTATACTCTTGTGTGATATTTTATGCACTATGTTTTTCTTTTCAAGAAGTTGATCTGTTCACAAATTGACAACTATACTATCGATGTGGTTTATTAGTTTACATTGAATTTAATATTTATATAAACCTCAAGCATTGAGTAAACTTCTTATCCTAATACTCACTAGTCCCAAACTTTCATATTATTTATGTATGTAATAATTTGTGGATCCAGAGTTGAACAAACTTTGCCAGAGAGAGATGATCTATCTTTACTACATATACAATTTTCAAGTACCCTAACAATTGAAAATATTTACAAAGAACATGGCACCTAGGAAAAAAATAAATATATGTACCGTAATGTGGGGTCTACAATGGTTTTTCCATCTCTTTCTCAATTGTTTTCCGTTCCTTGTTGGGAAACGCTCTGCCAGCAATGCCCATTTCCCTTCTCCGTGTTTTTTCACAAGCTCTTTCAACAATCTGTGAAAAAAAAAATAGTATAATATAATAGACATTCTTTTAAAGTTCCTTGAACACACATCAAAATATGTTCTATATATCTCAGAAATATAGAAATTATGTGTATCAAAGGTACTCACTCATCTTCTTCTGGAGTCCAATGTATTCTTGTGTATACAGGTAAATATTGGGTGTCGTTGCCAGAATTATTATTCAATTCAGCAGATGTCTGCTCGCCAAGCTGAATATTGTTTTTATTCGGAGAGGGGTGTCCTGAAAACTGGAACATTGGAAATACGTTGTTGGCGGAACCATCTAAAGTGTTCGATGTCAGAAGCATGCTGCTGGTTTGAGCTGGAACTTGATGCATATGAGTTCCTTCATCAGCATATGAAAATTTACCAATATTCTCATGATGATCCAGTGGAGCAAGTTGCTTGTTTCCCTCCAAGTTAGGATCGACATAGTCATGTGAGGAATATCTCCTCCAGCAAGACTCAACCACGTTCTTTGGAAATTAGAACTACCACTTCCAAAATGCTCATGATCCACCAGATTTCTATTACTTTGCTCAAGACTTTGACGAATACCAAACTCCAAAGAGTTTTTTGGTATCACCTGAAATAAATATTCAATAAGTTATCAAAAAGTTTGAAAAAACTAATCCAAAATTGCATATAGGGTGATCTGTTGCTACTGAAGCTTTTATTAAATGTAGCCACAACATGATATTATTTTATTGTAAAGAAGTTGTCATAACCTCTACTTTGCACAACTATTTGAAATTCAATATGTAAACAACAAATCTAAACTGTTAATCTCATCCATCGTCATGCATGGTATCCATGCAAAATTTGATGATATTTTAGTTTGTTTTGCATTAAGATTAAAGAATCCATAAGATTTATGGATCAAGAGTTAATTGTGATAGATCAAAGAGATCAAAGAATCCATGTAAATCTTAGTCCGTCTATTTCTTGGCCTTTTGATCTCGTACAAAACAAATAAAAAAGATCGCAAAATTATCTGAACACATCACTCATTTAATAAATATTTGGATTCGTTGTTTAAAATATTCAAATATTAATAGAAAAGATTGGTTGTAACACTAGCAACTCATAATATCCAAAAAGAAATTAGCATCGAAGTCCTCCTCAATTGTAAAATTGGACAGTAATTGATGTAATTGAAAAGAAACAGGAACTGTATAGAAATTTTTTTGCTTTTGCTCACCGATATGGCCTTTCTAAGGGAAGTCATCATCCTAGACATTGCTAATTAAGATCCAACCATGCAGATTTTGGAGATCAACTTTGTAAAGGAGGTGCAATGTTGGTCTGGTGAAAGGATATCGGTTGGAGTGTAATGGAGACATCACGGCCGTTGGATCAAATAGATAGATGTCGGTTAGATTAGTTGAGTTAGTCAAGACATGTGACAGTTAGTTACTGACTCAATGTAATGGATTAGCGTTGGCTATATATACTGTAAAGTCCCTTGTACATAATAATCAAGAAATCAAATAAAGATTACATTTCTCTATTCCTCTGTCTCTCTCTTTCTCTCTTTATGGTATCAAAGCACCATGGCTCTTGATCTGAACTCTACTATTCTACCAGATACAAATTCTAACTCTTCTCTTTCTTTTACATCTTCTCTTGATCCGATTGTGATCCTAAATATCCCAATCTCTACCAAACTCAATCGCTCCAATTTCCTGACATGGAAATCTCAGATTGTCCCAGCGCTTCATGGACACGGCTTGTACCAATTCTTGATTGAGGCTCCACCTGATGAAAATGTGACAGTTGACGGCCGACAGCAGACTGATCCAAGATTCTCGCATTGGCATCGACAAGATCAATTAGTTCTCAGCTGACTGCGATCTTCTTTATCTGACACAATCCTAGGTCAGGTGGTGTCCTGCGAAACCTCAGCCGATCTATGGAAGTCTCTTCAACAATCTTTCTCATCTACCTCTCGAGCACGTTTAGCTGAACTTCGCAGATCTTTTCAAAACACAGTCAAAGGAAGCCTGAGCTGCACTGACTATTGCCAGAAGATCCGATCGATCGCTGATGAACTGGCTTTCATCGGTTTTCCTGTCTCCGATGATGACCTCGTACTGCAGGTGCTTGGCAGATTGGGTTCGGAGTACAACTCCTTCGTAGTTGCAGCAAACACCAAGGATCAACTTTCGTTCAGTGAACTTCAGGCGATGCTTCAAAGCCATGAAAATTTGCTCCAGTCACAATCGGGTGGTATTTCTTCCTCTCTCCCATCTTCTCAAAATCCTGTTGCATTCTATGCGAATTCCAAATCTCACACGGGTTCGGCTAACTATCATCTGAAACCCAATAAGGGTGGTTATCGTGCAAAAGGCCCTGCCTCTCAACAAGGGCGACCCCCTTTACTGCTGACTCCTAGGCCCAATTCTCAGACCAGGCCCACTTACTCTAATAATCAACCTAGGCCTTCTATGTCTCAGTCTGCTCCTGTTAACTCTGGCCCAAATCCGGACAGAAACACCATCTGTCAAATTTGTTTTAAAAGAGGATACCAGGCCCGAATTTGTTGGTACAGAACTGATTTAGTGAATTACCCAGAGCAAGCACAGCCTGTATTTGAAGCACACCTGGTCCAGAATGCCCCGTTCCAAGTAAGCAATGCCCAAACTGTGCCTCTTGCTGCGGGTACCGAATGGTACCTCGACTCGGGTGCCACACATCATGTCACCAATGACTTGAACAACCTCTCTTCATGTTGGTAATGGTGCGGGTATGACTATTAGTCAAATCGAGTCTACTACTTTCCATTTTTCCGATTATGCAATCTCTCTAAATGATGTCTTATTTGTTCCCTCTTTTACCAAAAACTTAGTGAGCTTATCCAAACTCTTGCATGATAATGATCTCATTATTGAATTTTCTTCTAATCTTTGTGTCATAAAGGACCCCCACACCTCCGTTATCTGAACGGTACGCTTACACATGGTATCTCGCTTACTCCTGTGTCTTCATTTTCTCTTCATGCATACAGTGATTCCGACTGGGCTGGTTCATTGGATGATCGTCGGTCCACTTCGGGATTTTGCGTCTATCTTGGTTCGAATATCATTTCTTGGGGGGCTAAGAAACAGCCCACTGTGGCACGTTCGAGCACAGAGGCCGAATACAAAGCCTAGGCAGTCACATGTTCTGAGTTGATTTGGCTCCAGTACTTACTTTCTGAGCTTCATGTCACATTATCATCACCTCCGACGTTGTGGTGTGACAACATTGGTGCTGTTGGGTTACGGGCTGTCCAAACCGTTGATTAGCTTAATATGCGGAAAGAACGTAAAACAAAAATTTTACTTCTATATTAAGCCAAGGATTAAACGAGGTATGTCAGAATACTTTCCAAGGGGATCCACCTTCAGTATTCTTTGGCATCAAAACCCGATTTAATCCTTTTACAGATCTACTCCATAATTGATTTCTAAAACTTTAATCTATCTACAAATTAAATAGATTAATATAACATATGTATACCTTGATCCAAATTCCAATTGGATTGCAGCAGACCGAGATGATCGAATCTGAGGAACGTCTCGCTTTGAAGTATCAGACGTCTGATACCTCTATTGGTTATCCACCAGGACTAACCAGAGAGTGGTTTATTTCTTTTGCCAGAAATACCGTAAACCGCGGAATTCTGCAAAAACACTATTCACCGAGAAAAAGACAAAATAAATATATTTACGACTCGTAGTTATTCAAATAGAAATACCGCAACTTTTGCAAAAATATATTATTTCTGAATCCCGTAAACAACCGTACGGAGCCAATCAGTGAAATTGGATCCATCCGCTTTCAGTGTTTGTTTCTCGAGCAGGGAACGCAAAGAGAAAGACGATTCTTTAGCCATATTTCTATATCGTTAAAAGTAAAGATTTTAGCTTTGTTCATGTAATGTTTTATTCAAATAATAAAACTCCCACTGCAAATTTGTTCTATTCCCTTTTGCAGTAGGTCCAAGATCCCTATTTTCACCAATGTACAAGCCAGTTTTTACGCATGACTCAGCCATTAGTTATTTTAGGTAAGCAACCTTGCTAATCACACCTTGCATTGTGATTCTTGGTTTCGTTAAAACATCACATGTTTTTAACGAAGACTTTGCCCCAAGCCCAAAACCTTTTTGGAAATCATTGGTAAGTAACCTCACTCTATTTGGTTTGATATGTCGTACATAACCCTTGATCACCAAAGGTAAAAGGCGACGCCTACTGAGTAGAGAACCGTCAACCAATGAACAATAGTGTGAGAAGGATAGAGTAGGAAGGGCATACTACTTAATTCGTATGGGTTTGTGTTAATGCTTAACAGTGCAAGCAGACTTTAAAAGAGGTATGTCAGATAGACAACCAAGGATGTCCACCTCCAATCTATCTTTGGCATCAGAACCTCTTTCACATGCTTACGTTTGTTAAGCAATTAGTTCTTTAAACTAACTGTAAGACATTCTTACGGATACGTGAAAGTCGTCTGCCAGAAAGATTAACGTGAGTTCCTTCACAAATCTATCTTTGACATCACGTTCATTCACGTTTCCTTGAAAGCGATAAATCTAATTCATACATTTCATATCAAATCAGTAAATCTAATTTTACTTATATACAGGACCTAGTCAGGTATATTGTTTATCAGTTTCTAATTCTTTATTTTGCAGCATTGTTCAGTTTTTATCTATACCGTTAAAAGCACATAAACAGTTTATGTGTTTTTCAAAACAGATATTCTTTTCAGTTCATAAAGCAATTTGGTAATGTGACAAAGTTCCTATTTTTGGGCCTGTTGTCGTATTATGGAAAGGGGTTACCAGGGAAGATCAGGGTCACCGGGGACCACTTTAAATCTAATTTTTCCTAGACATAACCTTCTTTCTCATCGTACGCGTAACAGCTCTTACTTTAGGTACTTGATTGCTTTATCACATTTTTCGATTAACTTTACTTATCCGAAGGTTTTCGAAAGGCGAAAGAGTTACATTTTGCCATTTCAAAAGCGTTAGACACCTTTCTTGACATAACCTTTATCTTTTACGGGTGGAGATTAACAGCTCTTACTTTAGGTACTTTATTGCTTCATCACATTCTTAGATATACTCAAACACAGTTGAAAGTTTTTGAATACGAAAACATAAAGAAAGCTTAAATCTAATTTAACTTTCTTAGTCGATAAAACCGAACCAAGAAAATCTCATTTCTAATCGGTTTTGGACTTAAGCTGCAAATCTAAGAATTCAACAGATCTGCGATATATGCACCTTATTTGCATAAGTTATAACTTTTAGAAAATCAATCAGCGCGAGAGCCTGGTGCTCTGATACCACTGTTGGGTTACGGGCCGTCCAAACCGTTGATTAGCTTAATATGCGGAAAGAACGTAAAACAAAAATTTTACTTCTATATTAAGCCAAGGATTAAACGAGGTATGTCAGAATACTTTCCAAGGGGATCCACCTTCAGTATTCTTTGGCATCAAAACCCGATTTAATCATTTTACAGATCTACTCCATAATTGATTTCTAAAACTTTAATCTATCTACAAATTAAATAGATTAATATAACATATGTATACCTTGATCCAAATTCCAATTGGATTGCAGCAGACCGAGAAGACCGAATCTGAGGAACGTCTCGCTTCGAAGTATCAGACGTCTAATACCTCTATTGGTTATCCACCAGGACTAACCAGAGAGTGGTTTATTTCTTTTGCCAGAAATACCGTAAACCGCGGAATTCTGCAAAAACACTATTCACCGAGAAAAAGACAAAATAAATATATTTACGACTCGCAGTTATTCAAATAGAAATACCGCAACTTTCGCAAAAATATATTATTTCTGAATCCCGTAAACAACCGTAACCGAGAAAGAGAGAAAATAGATTTATCGATTCGATCAGACTGATCAGATCAGATATGAGTGAATTGGTAATTTTCTCTCTACCCCTACCCCTCTATTTATAGGCAAATGAGGAGGTTCGCCCGATTACCAAAATACCCTTAAAGTTTGGCATATTTACAATTATGCCATTCTTAATGGTGGTTTGGTAAAATGGTAAAATCAAATACCATTTGAGAATACCATTTAAGAATACCATTTGACAATACCATTTGAGAATACCATTTGATTAATATTTAAAATCTAAATCAAATATATATAATTGTTCTAAACAATTATATTTCTCGGGGTCCGGTTTCGGTACGATTTTATACAACGCATCGAGTACGCTTATAAATTAACCGTTGTTTCTGCTTGTCATCTTATATGACATTTATAATTTAATTATATCACGTATAATGAATTATAACCATCTTAATATTAATTATAATCAATTTATAATTAATCAGTAAGATTCTCCGACTAGCTCCTATACGGTGTGACCCAATAGGATCTGTGTTATGTTGGTAAATAGAATTAAAACCATTTTAACTTCTATAATCATAGGAGGCATCCGACATCCGCACTATGACCATCCAATTACACGAGATGATGCTGTACTATACAATACCACGATCCAAGAAACTATTTTAGTCGTGTTAATTCTTATGTCTCGCAAGATCGGATCGGTTTCAAGGTGGGTGTGTGTCATCCTTGCAAACTTAATCTTTTCCCGATCTTGAGCGAGATTATCAAATATAATTACTCTTGTAATTATACCGCATGCGAATA
This sequence comes from Carex cristatella, assembly GCA_024447775.1. Taxonomy (NCBI): domain Eukaryota; kingdom Viridiplantae; phylum Streptophyta; class Magnoliopsida; order Poales; family Cyperaceae; genus Carex; species Carex cristatella. Next base: position 5,953,183 of record JAJHPF010000018.1, read on the forward strand.
ATCCTACTCTATCAAGGGGTCCAAGTGATACCGTAACTCGTATAGAGATACGAGGGACAATAGTACTTTTGGTAAACCATCACTACCTCGGCTAAGCTATGTATACCTGGAAAGCTACCGTTATGACTGCGTTTTTGCCGACAACGGCGTTAGGTAACAATCACACATACACATCTCTCAAGTAGGAAAGATGAATACCTCATACTTTAGAACTTAACACCGAATGAAAACATTAATGACACGTACACAATTCCATTTAATGTTTCATTCGAGGTCTGTCAAATACCATGTTCCTAGAACATGTATCTATGTGATTAAAATGACATCTCATGTCAATGGTCTGTAAAACTTGACCATCTTTTAATCCACATTCTAACCTTGTAACGATAAATTAGTGTTCCTGCTAATTACCTCGGTTAGAGACTTTTAAGAGTATTTATCATCTATATTATGAAGCTCTACAATTTCAAGTCATGAACCCGAAATGATTCATAAATTCAATAATACTCAAGGAACAAAATGACAGTTTATTAATCACTCAATTCATGAACAAAGCTTTATCATAATTTATCGTATTATTGACTTCTAGATTATTACAAACTAACAGGTGCCACATTCCTTGCTTCCAACCCGATGTTCCATGCAAGAACTAAGCACATTGAGATTGATTTCCATTTTGTTCGAGAACGTGTGGCTAACAAATCTCTTCGGGTTCAGTTTCTTTCAACTAGGGACCAGCTAGCTGACATCTTCACCAAACCTCTTTCCACTCCTCGCTTTTCTTTTCTGACAACCAAGCTGACAGTAGGTCCAGCTTGCGGGGGGGGCTAATGGAGACATCACAGCCGTTGGATCAAATAGATAGATGTCGGTTAGATTAGTTGAGTTAGTCAAGACATGTGACAGTTAGTTACTGACTCAATGTAATGGATTAGCGTTGGCTATATATATACTGTAAAGTCCCTTGTACATAATATTCAAGAAATCAAATAAAGATTACATTTCTCTATTCCTCTGTCTCTCTCTTTCTCTTTAGAGTGCCTTATATTGAGGTTACTAGTTTCGGTTTTCCTTTTACACCAAACCCTCAAGAAAGCTCTAAACCCCCAATTGTCGTTTAGTAACAGGAGTTTCGAACTTTTTTTCTTATCGTTATCTAACACTAGCTTATGAATGTAGACATACTTAATAAAGTATTACGAAATCCATTTTAGTGTTAACACAAATTAATGCACTTAATTATTTGTTACATTGAACTTCTGATTGATATAGCGACAAGTGCGTATTAATCAATATTGATAAAGAACATGAACCAAATCATTAGATCAAATTCTAATGAGAAGTTAGCAAAAATACAACAATTTTAATTTTCTTTCCTTTTATAGTGAAGGGAGACTTGGGTCCTTACATCCAAAATAGTAGGTAACAAAACTACAAACCCGACTTTTATGTAACAAAAGGACCTAAAAGGATATCCGTCTAATTGTAGACTTAGCAAAAAAAAAAAGAACATCCAAGAAACTAAACCCAACTAAAGAACAAGGAACAAGATGACATATCTAGTTGCTTTGCAGGTTGGGCTTGAGTGGAAGAAGGGATATCTGGCAGCAGATTGACAGGTGTCAGCTAGAAGCTTTCTGTATGCCTCTTTTGCAGGAGATGCCACTCCTTTGTTCTCCTTCTCTCTTCAGGTAGAAGCTACATCCATGTCCATTGCAGACTGATTTGGGATTAACATGTCTGCCTGTTTTTCATTTATTTTAGAAACAAAAAAAAATCTGTAAGATAATGCAAGAAATTGTAAAAGAAACAAAAAAAAAATTGTCAAAATTAAGGTTAAAAATGCAATACTAGATCAATTGACAGAATTTCAAGAAATAAGATTGTAGATTGTAATGTGAAATCTACAAATGAAATCTTCCTCCTTTACTGTTTCCATTAAGGTTAAAAATGCAAAATACTAGAACAGTTGACAGAATTTCAAGAGGAAATGTATAAAGAAGTACCTAAGAGGGAAGACGTTTGTCTTCATCTCTGCGAGAGGGTCTGAAAGAGGCACGTCTGAATGTGACTAGGTGGAGAGCTAGAAAGGCGAGGAGAAACCGCGCTGGACAGTTTCTCACGCTCGCAAGAGGAGAGGAGAGGCTGAGACTTAGCCAAGGCGGAGAGGCGGGAGGGCACATCAGCGCCGATCGTTGTCTGATTGACCTCAATCTCGTAAGACAAGAGGCACGCTCTCGCGATCTCTTTTAAAAATGCAAAATACTAAGCAAGATTGTAGAGAGAAGTAGAGAGAAGTGCCTAAGAGGAGAGAACGCATGTCTTGTCTTCGTCTCTACGAGAGGGTCTTGAAAGCTACTAGGCGAAGAGCGAGATAGACAAGGAGGAACCGCGCCAGATAGTCTCACGCGCGCGGGAGGAGAGGAGAGGCGGAGACTTGGCATGCTCTCTCCTTCAATCTCGTAAGACAGGGACTCTCTCTCTCTCTCTCTCTCTCTCTCTCTCTCTCTCTCTGCTGAGAAGAAAAATGAACCTTTGCGAAAGAACTAAATGGTATTAAATAAACTATGGGAGGAGCGGAGCTATATATAGCTGTTGTGATCGAACGGAAACGAACGGAAAGGATCTCCGGTCTTTCTGTGGATTTACTAAGATATTAAAAAGATATCAAAAAGATTCGGAGCTAGGAGAGAAAGCGAAGGGAAGGTCTACAAATAGCCATTGCGATCGAATGGAAAGAATCTTCGCCATTAATGTTAAGATCTCATTGGTGGATTTCGCAAGATATCAAAAAGATTTGGAACGGAGCTGGGAGAGAGAGCAGAGCGGACAATCGACATTCCACCTGAGGTTTTAGTTTAGGGGTTTAGAAAGACCCGAAATTTTTAAAAATCGAAATGAAATTAAAAAAATATCGGAAAAGAGATTCAAATGAAGATATTATCAAAAGTAATAATAGCGGGTGAAATTAACCCGTCTCTAGAGACGGAAAAATTTTCAACGTCCATGGTTATTCTTAATCCGCGCAACTTAACCGCTAACTAATTAAACGAATTAAAAAAAAATAATCACGGACATGCAAAAATATCCTGTCACTGAAAGACGTTGGTAACCTCCCAGCTGAAGGCCATTTCTTCATCGTATTCTTCCCATCTGGATGGTGTACAAGATGTTCTGATTGCAAAGTCAAATCATATCTTTGTGCACGTGTTCCATTCATAAAATATGAAATGAATCAAATAAACTAGTATGCAAAGAAAGCAATTTACGTTATCTGAGTGGTAATTCTTGTGCCTTCAAGCTTTTTCCTACAACAAAAGAGAGCAGCAAATTCCTAAATATTTCGCGTTCCTGTTAATTTTTTTTTTTATTCGTTAATTTGTTTAAGTTGGGATGGTATCGTGATTAGCAAGGACGTTAAAAATTATTCCGTCTCTAGGAACAGGATAATTTCACCCGGTTTACTTATTTTTCAAAATAAATTGGATTTGCTCCTCCTTTTCGATATTTTTTTTAATTAATTTCGATTATTAAAAATTTCGGTAGAAAGACTAATTGATAGCACCTGAGGTAACATAAATTTTGAGTTTAGATCAGCACCATTTGATCTGCTTTTTCACGAATATTGAAGGTACCAATGCATTCCACCTCGGTCTAATTGGAATCGGACGGTTCTGATTTAAAATTAAATATTATGTTACCTTAGATAATATGGATTCAAGACTTGAGTTGATTCAAGAGTCGGGACTGTTCAAGATGGATCAACCGCTGTCAAGTGCATTGAGATTGGTGCTTCTAGGTTTGTAGTCTTTCTTTTCTAACTTAACGATTAGCATTGGACTGTCTCACGAGATCTATGACGTCTATTTAAGATCGGACGGTACATTACAAGGCTCGAATCTCGATCAGCTCCTCTTAATTTGTGCTTGTTTTACAGATGCGTCAGAGACTCAGAGCACGCCCGTTGATTTTACAAAAAAAGCCCTTCTGTTTTGGTGTTATTCCAAATCTCCGAATCTATATACATTGAAACACAATCGAGTTTCATTTATAATTATTTTCAATTTTCCCATCGTTTCAACTGGTTTACATTACTTTATGCTTTCTTCTGTTAAATATCCTCTGAAGCTCTTCCTGTAGTGAGTTACTACGATATGAGTCTGTCTGTAGGACCCATCCGTCCGTGACTAATAAGTTATAGGAGTTTGAGTCAGAAAGGTTGAAACAGAGAAACAGCACTCCTGTCTCTGGCGGAAAAAAAAAATTAATAAATTAATAAATAGGGCATCATAATAAAACGGTGCATAATTTTGTTTAGTTTTTATTTATTCCTCACTTCTTAATTCCTAGTAACTATATCATGAACTATATATTATGATTTTCTAAAATGAAGTTAGAAAATTGAACTGATATTACTCTTGTGAAATTGGTAAAACTATTATTTTTTTTATGCAAAAAGTTTAAACAATAATATTAACAGAAGAATATTCTGATATTATTTTGTACTATTTCTTAGCGTGCAAAATAAAAAAAATAAAAAAATTGTTCCATGTTTTTAGATATGCTAAAGGCATCTAGACCTGATTTTATTTGGTGGTGTTTTTTTTTTCATTGTTTTCGTTACAAATGTTAATTTAGGTTTGAATATGTATGATATTGATGGTCAACTTAGAACTAGATTAATTATGAAGTTAATATTAAGGAGAGGTAGCATAGTTGGCTAGAAAAAAATCCTAGGAGTGTTGTACCCAAAGATCGAGAGTTTGATTCCCTTTCACAACTTCATAGCTTCTGTGAAGATTTAAAACAAAAATTATGAAGTTAATATTACTTCTCAATTTCTCATTCCCAGGTTAATATTTCCTAAGCGGCTATTGCATGTTCTATCTTGTATCATTGATGTAGGTCAAGTACGGATGTAGTAAAAGAAACAATAGAGGCAAATGTTAAGAATGGAAGTATAAATTACCATTCAACTATGAAGAATTTAATTAAAAGCACTTAAATTCACAGTTACAAGGCATTTTTTGCATTTCTCTTCGTAAAACTTGTTCTTTTATTAACAAAAATGTCCTTTAATTATCTTGAATTGGCACCTCGAAGTTCGAGATAAATTATGGAACGGAAATAGGGGTGTTCAAATAGTCGGTTCGGTTGAAACTGAAGTAAACTGATCAAATCATTACCTTTTGTTTTCAAAAAATAGAACCGAATCAAACCGATTAATTCCTATCAACTGATTAAAACTGAACCAAACAAACTGAAGTAAATTTTGATTTGTTAGGTTCAAACCAAAGTAAACCTATTTGTACTATTGTTGTCGAAAAGAATACACTGTCCTTTTCTCTTGACCTTTGGGTAACGATAGTCTTAGAAGTTTTTCTCCTAACCAACTGTGTTACTGTTCCATCTCAAAAAAAAGAGTACATTGTCATATATAACAATTGAAGTTCAATCCACTTTGGTTTAATGAAATTATTATAACACCAATATAAAATTATAGTCAAAACAATATAAACCGGTCGATTCTGTTTAGTTAGTTTTAAGAAGTCTAAATCAAACCAATTCATTTAAACTGAAATTTTTCGTTCCGATTAAAATCGAACAATTAAACTGAACTGTTTGAAACCCCTGACCAGAAATATGATGTCCGTGCTGCATAAAATTATGAAAATATCTTAGGGAATTGCTTTGTTTTTATCAAATTTATGCAAATATTTAGTTTGGCAAAATATATATGGTCAGGCATCCTAAATAAAAAAAAATTTGCTCATGTTGTTATGTTAAAGACAATTTGCTCCTGGGCCATTGGGCTTACTGCGTCCATATTCCTCTCAATTATTATTAATAGTCACAGACGGCTGGGTCTTACAAACCGTTCTAAAATAATTTTTTTTTTTCGTTCTAAAATAATTAAGAAGCCCTCTCATGCAGTAACTTCAGGAATATGCAACAGAAGAAAAAAGTTCTCCTTAATTTTTTTTTTCTTTCTTGAAAGCATAAGCAAACGTAAATCAGTGTTACTTGGAATTCTGGTACTTGAGAGTTCTGCAAATTTGCAATTATGTAATAATTAACCAGCTGAGGAAACAGACAAAATGAAATCTTGTAAATTAATTTCAAGTCACATAAATCATGAATGTAATCTTGTAATTTTGGGAGAAAGTTCAAAATCAGAAAAACTTACCTTAACGAGTGAAATTAAGAAAAATCAGTTGCAATTCCTTCACTTTAAAAGGAGTATGTAATTAATGTTCGGAATCCAATAAATTGATTTGAGATTTATCTCTTCCTAAAACGGATTGAATTAATATTCAATAAAAAAATTATGGTAGCATTATACTTGTATCAGTTAAAGAAATTAGAGGTCAAAATTTTTTTTTTAGAAAATGTAACCAACAACAACAAGCTTTGTTATTAAAAAATGACACAATTGTAAGAGGAATCAAATGCCTCTATTTTTGTGCCTGATTATGTCTCTAATTTTTAATATTTTAATAACAAAAATTTGATCAATTTATATGTCAAAATAAATCTTTTTTTTTTAAACCAAACCGGGCAGTAGCTGCCAGGATTCTTGTATTAAAGAGAAAGTTTACATCACATCTTTAATCCAATAATAATCTACTCATGCCCAAGAGCACAATCTAACCCCCCAATTCCCCTGAATTTACCTGCAACCATGAACTCTGTAACCCCTTGATAGAGCAAAAATTACAAAAAACAACTAGCCATTCGCATGATTAATAAAATTCTGCAATACTCACTAGTGGAAAAAGCACAATCTGTGTCGCTCTATTTATGTCGGTTAATGGTGTCAAACGATACAGAAAGATTTTTGTATTGGTTTATTAAAAAAATACAACACAAAAATTAATCTGTATCAGCTAACAATAAATCCGACACAGATACTTGACAATCTGTGTCGGTTTTTAGTAAAATAGCCGACACAGAAAGGTGCAGGACAATCTGTGTCGGTTCTTTCTAAATAACCGACACAGATTGTACACAGAAAAATTAATTTTTCAAAATTAGACTTCTGTATCGGTTCTTTGTAATTAACCGACACAGAAAATATTGTTTGTAACGGTTAAATTAATCAACTGACACATATTATTGATATTGTGTCAGGTACAACTATTAACCGATACAATTGTTTCATATTTCATTTCCCTCCTCCTTCGTTTTACTTAGACATTTTCAAAAACGTTTCACTCTCTATCCGCTCAAATCCTCACTCGACCTCTCACTGTCGCCTCTCCTCCTTGCGACTGAAGCACCCTCACTCGGCCTCTCACCACCGTGCCCCCCTCTCAATCGGTCTCACCGCCGTTCCTCCCTCTCACTCGGCCTCACCACCTCTTATCTTCCTAGCAGTGCTCGGATCAACGGATCCTCTACCCGTTGCTCGACGCCATAGGAAGAGGCTATGAGCTTTGCTGTTGTGATCACCAATGAAGGACAACTGCATGGCAACAGCAAGTTGGGTTTCGGATCCTGTCTTATCGGATCGTGTCACACACCAGTTCGTGCATCTGCCCAAAATCGATCCTTTTTCTGCTACATCTGAAGCCTTCTCTGAAAGCATCGACAACATAACATTTTTCAGTTTGAACCCTACATCTTTCTTGTAATTCTCATAATTTTTTTTTCCTTTTAGATTTCTTGGTTTCACTGTTAATTCTAAATGGAAAAGAATGGAAGTGTGCATGCGAGCGAGGCAGGAACTGACATCACCGGCCCCACACCTAACGGGTGTGAGAAGGGTTTTCTTGAGCTAGACCCCACTACACGGTACATGCGAGTATGATTTTATTTGTTTCTCCTTTTTAAATGTTTTACTTACTCCATACTATATATTTTTCTTATGTTCATATATTAACAAATGGTTTTTGATATTTTTTTTATGATTCCTAGTTTGACGATCCTCTGCGAAAAGGAGCGTATAAGAAAGTGTAAGTTCTTTTCATCACCGTCTTATTAATTTCATGTCAGCAATATTTTTCCATGTTATAACGCTTCATTTCGCAATCCTCACTTCTGTATCTCTGTAACCAATTAATGTGATTATCAGAACCTTAATGTCTTGACTATTATTTTTCTTCTATAATTGTAGAGATGATCTTCTTACTCGGGATCTGCTTCATGATTATCACTCAACTGATACATACATGCTGCTACTTGTGGTTTAGCTAATTTTCATAATTTGTATTGTGAAAATATGATATTTAGATAATATGGTATTATTATTGTGTAATTTAGTAAAATTTGAATTATGTAAATGTGATATCAATTAATGTGGAATTAATATGTAATATTTGTGTTATCTAAATGCGATATTTGAATCAGTGATGCACTGTGTTAATAATTAATACCTACATTTTGCAAAAAAAAAAAAAAATCTGTGTCGGTTTTTAATAAAAAACTGACACAGAAAGCTATATTGTGCCGGTTGTTCATTAAAAACCGACACAAAAGACATATTGTATCGGCTGTTTATTAAAAACCGACACAGATAGTGTCTTTTGTGTCAGTTTTTAATAAACAGCCGACACAAAATGTAAAAAAAAAAAACCTAAAATGGAAATCAAAAAACTGTATTGGTTTATTATTTAACCGACACAAAAATCTGTGTCATTGTTATCTGTGTCGCCCCTATATCCGATACAGATATGCATAAATAACTGATACAGAATGTGATTTTTCCATTAGTGACTTCTCCCACAGCGTTGCTTCTTGCACTATCCAACCCGCCATGACATCTGCGCTGGTGGCTCTCCCCTCAAAAATTAGCAAGTTTCGCTGCCTCCAAATAAACCAACATGTTGCTGAGAAGAAAATCTTCTATCTCATCCTAGCTACCCGGGTAGCCCTTGGTTTGGTGGCCGCCCTGTACCAGGTGTCCTGCATCGTCTCTGCCCGTGTGATGATAGTCTCCCCCAGGAAATTCCCTACTCTGGTCCAAATTCTCCTTGCATTTGCACAGTCCATGAATAGATAGAAGGTTGACTCCAGGCTATTTGAGCTGCATAACTCACATTGCGGTTGGCAATTGAAATTCCTTCTAAGCATAACATCCCTTGTAAGCAACTTCCTATGCAGCAACAGGTAGAGAAATTTTTTTACCATTGGTGGAGTTTTGTATTTCCAAATTCTTACAAATTCAGATTTAATGCTCCCCCCAGACATCAAAAGATGGTAAACCGATCTTGCACTATAGATACCATTTGAGGTCCAATTCCAACTTAGGGTGTCTTCTGTGTCGGAGAAGGTTATGTCTACCTGCCCCAGCATGATATGTTAAAATAAATCAATAGATGTGATATATACTATATTTATAGGCTAGCAAATATAAATTACAAGCTATCCAAATTAATTCTATTTGATAAATGTGGAGGATGAAACATATTTTTTAAGGAGAAGTTTCAAAATAATTAATTCCTCTCTATCACCATTCTCCCTTTTCTCTCTCTAGCGTTTTGGAAATGCTTAGCAATATTATATAGCAATGTCTATTTTTTTTAAACGTTAACATTGACATTTGCTATGACATCGAAGTTAGTTGGCCAACTATATATATAATTACATTTAATTTGGAAGCGCTACATTAATCAGTTATTAATATTTAAAGGACAAATCCATGCATGCCTGTCGATTCTAACTTTGTATAATTATGTTACTATTGACATTTATATCTGTTTTCATACTTTAAACCGAAATTGAACATTAATGTCCAACTATATACATATCAAATATTGCCTAATTTAATTGTTGAAGTTTGCAGCTCCTTCATAATCATCTGGGTGCAATTACACTAGAGTATACTAAATTGTTCTAAAATTCTCTAGATTAATTATAGTGTAGTATGTATAGATGTATGAATATTCTAGATGCATCTTGAATATTCTAGGTAAGTGTATATATGTATATTTTAGCCTGTATATATAGGAGATGCATGCAAATTCTTAAAGTATCTTATGATAGATATAAATAAAACTCAAAGGTTGTGATTGTAAAAAACTCAAAGCCTTGTAACCTATTCTCTTGTACTCCTTCCTATTGTATTTTTTTTTTTTTTTTGAGGAATCATGGCAGAAGCTTCCCTTCCCTCTCCTTCATTTTATTTAATGAAAACATTGTGAAGCACAGCCCTTCCTCTATCTCTCCTCTTTCAACCTATTCTTTCTTACCTCTCACAATAGAAAAATATCCTAAATAAATCACTTCTACATGACAAATTAATTTGATTATAAGCAAACTAACTAAAATATTAAAGCACACATTAAAGTCATGACATTAGAATTTTCATGTTCCTCCAACCACATAACAAAGGATTTGAAAAACAAAGGAAAAGAAAATTTAAGTCACAACTCACAACAATATGCCTTAATTCAATATTATACAACAATCTATTGACATTACATTAGTCTCGTTAGACACTATTAACATCATAAAAAAATGCATAATTGGGATTTGGAATAAGTTCTGGCAAAGCACTGGAGCCAGAAAAATCAAAACCATTGAATAATTGCCCTGCTTCATTGTCCCCAGCTGTGCTGTAATAATTAGGAAATGAATGAAGATTCACCGGGTTGAAATTTCCCATACTGTCGCTTGGCATTTCTGGGTTCGCTTCATTTGAGGTTGAGGTGGTTGCTGTATCATCCTGAAGCAGGCTGCCAATATACTTCTGCAATGCACCTACTGGTTTCGAATGCCTGTTTTTTATGAAGCTTTTTGCGAAGTTCTTTCGCTTGTTTGTGTTCCAATGGTTCTTTACTCCATTTTCCGTTCTACCCGGTATAACTTGTGCTATCTTTGCCCATTGATTCCCAAATTGAGAGTGTGCTCGTATAAGCATCAGATCTTCCTCTTCGGTCCACTTCTCGTCCTTAGATGTCAACGGGGCCCAAGAAAGAAAGAAAATAAGTGGAGTTAGTCTATGCTGGTATATTGTAAAGATATTAATTTATGCGATAAAGATTATTCAATTGAGTCCATAGGGTACTATTTACTATTTAGGATAGTCTTTATTTCTGGCAAGATTGAGTCATTTACCTCTTAAAGATTAGCACCAGTCTGACTGATTTTGTGCTAACATATTTCACATTACAAAACGGGAATTATATATTTCTGGTCCATAAGATGCTGATATTTTGATATTTATACAAATACCTTGGACATGGTTTATAGAAATCCAATGTTATGAAAATATTGCTTTTTCTATCTTCAATGCAAATTTTTTAATTTAGAATTAACTAAAAGGTCTAACCTTGATTATGTTCATTGATCAAGACACGTTATTAGGAAAGATAGTTAATCAGCAGGGGGAGCTAGCTAGAAATATATTCGGATAGAAGAACAATAAAAGATATATACTTATAATCATCATCTCTGTTGTTACTTAAATAGAAAATATTATTTTTATTAGGTTGGCGTATAATTTAGCCATCATAGTGAAAACAAAAAATTATGTCTATTTTTCTTGAACTAGCGGGTCAAGTGCCTTATTCTTGCTTTGTTATAGCTGCACGCACCATAGTTTATCAGAAAAAACAGCTCTGATTGACTCTGCTAGAGACAATTCTTGATATTTTCTTCCTTTCATAGGTGCAATAGACAATGCCATAGTCTGTTTACAATGTATACTTGTTAAAGTGAACAATGGACCAACTTATATGAATAAAATACTGGCAGATTACATATACAACAAGCTCAGTTATATGATAGGAATTAAGTACTCTCTGATAAGTTCATGCCACTTTTAAGTTCACCTCAGTAGGATAGACCCATGTTAATGTCATTCTAACCTGTTTAAATTAACTGCTAGTAATATTGTACATTTTCTCTTCACAATTTTTTATTACAAGGCTCAAAATCTCACAGATGTAACAACCAGTGAAAATCTCATTCACTGCTTCTTATTTATATAGCATATACATTACTTAAGACAACCAATAATTGCTATTTTTTATTTTGAAGAGAACAGCACTTATTGTATACATGTGAGTTCATACATGATAGATTCTAATTTCTCTTCTTAGAATAGCAAAGATTCCAATTATACAGATGAGTTTTGAGCACTTGATAATTACTTTTAACTTTTTAACAAAAGCTTCTTGTTGATTAGTCATAACTAAAACAAAATCCAACTATTCTTGATTTTGAAAACTATCCTTAATGATCCACATAATTGTTCTATACTCTTGTGTGATATTTTATGACTATGTTTTTTCTATTCAAGAAGTTGATATGTTCACAAATTGATCACTATATCATTAATGTAGGTTATTAACTTACATTGAATTTAACATTTATATAAACATGAAGCATTGAGTAAACTTCTAATCCTAATACTCACAAGAGTCCCAAAATTTCCTATTATTTATTTTTGTAATAATTTGTGGACCTAGAGTTGCACAAAGTTGAGAATATACTGATGATGATTATACAATATCTCTAGTACCTCTAACAATTGAAATATTTAGAAAGAACATGGTACCTAGGAACAAAATTGGATATATGTACCTTAATGTAGGGTCTGCAATGGTTCTTCCATCTCTCTCTCAATTGTTTTCCGTTCCTTGTTGGGAAACTCTTTGCGAGCAATGCCCATTTTCCTTCTCCGTGCTGGTTCACGAGCTCTTTCAATAATCTGTTGAAAAAAAAAATAGTAGAATATAATCGACGTTATTTTAAAGTTCCTTAAACTCGCGGGCATCAAAATATGTTCTATATATAATATATCTCGATCAGAAATATAAAAATTATGTGCATCGAAAGTACTCACTCATCTTCTTCTGGAGTCCAATGTATTCTTGTGTATGCAGGAAAATATTGGGCGTTGTTGCCAGAATTATTAATCAATTCAGCGGATGGCTGCTCGCCGAGCTGAATATTGTCTTTATTCGGAGATGTGTGTCCCGTAAAGTGCAACATTAAGTTGTCGGCGGAACCATCCAAATTGTTCCACATCGGACATGCGTTACTGGTTGAATCCTTGGAAACATTAAACGGTTGAGGTACATCACTACCGTAATACCCGTAAAAGTTGGATGCTGGAAGTAAGTTGCTGGTTTGAGCTGGGACTTGATCCACATTAATTCCTTCATATGAAAAATTAGGAAAAATTTCATGATGTTCCACTGGAGCAAGTTGTGTATTTACCTCCATCAAGTTAGGATCGACATAGTCATGGGAAAAATTATCTCCTCCTGCATGACTTAACCACGTACTTTGGAAATCAGAACTACCACTACCGTCAACATCGGGAAAATAAATTTCACTCTGATTTGGAAATAGTTCCAAATCATAGCTGGTTGAATTTTGAAAGGAAACATCCTCAAACGGAGCTGTACCAAAACCATCAATGGGAGCCAAGTTGCCTGTTGCTTCTTGGCTATAGCTAGTATAGTCATTTTGAGGGAGGAAGAAGTTCATTTTAGGTTGCCTATAGCTGTTAGTAAATTTGGGGTTGAGCAGGAGGAGGAGGAGGACGACGAGGAAGACAAGGAAGACGAGGAGGAATGGCCTTTCAATTTGGTAAAGTTGCCTTTATGTAATGATGAGTTAAAAGGTAAATTGTAAATAAAATATATATTTGACCAACACGGTTACAAATTAAACATTATTTATGCCCTTCACATTACATGTTCTTATCTTTATAAATAAGAATATTAAAAAAAAAGCAGGGTCATAATAGGAAACTATGGTTTAGATTGCCAGTTCACAAAATGCCAGTTCTAGAGCTGCATGGCCGGAGTGTGATAAATAGTAAATACTCATTATTTGTACTTGCATTTTAAACCTGTTGTCATAAAAGGCAACCAATTAATTCCACTGAACTATTCAGAATTAGTCATTCTAGCAAAGAGAGGGGGAATTCGAGAAGCACAAAAGGATCGATGTTCTTTGACCATACGATTAACAACAATCAAACAACAAAGTTTACTACTGCTGAAATTGAAGGCAGCAAACAAAATTAAAATTAAACTGACATTTTCACTAGAGTGGTGTATATTTTTTTTTTTGCGTAATTTAGTTCAGTATAGTCATGAAAAAAGCAATTCCAAGTTGCTATAGAAGTTAATTACAAAGTTGATATGAAATTCATTTGCTATACTTGCAATGGAAATAACAGAGAAGCTGCTGACAGCTTTGGATCATTTTCATATAATTTCTACACCCTATGCCAACCAAATTTATTTGTGTCATCAGAAGATTAACGGTAACACTATTAATACTTGATGAGTCCCTTAGTATCACGATCCATCCGTAACATAAAACTGATACAACCTACGTGGGCGACTGGGCGGAGCACTGATACAACCTAAGGGTCCAGAAAGCTCGGTAGAGATCATCTCTACCGAGTCATCTATGTTACCACAAACATCGAATTATGCATCCTTAACCCTTGTGCCAAGGACCCGCATTTAAACTGACACATAGGCAAGGTGTACAAGATTGACATTTCACGATGATACAAACGCAGGCCCCGGCATAAATTTCTGAAATATTTGAGCTTCTTATTGAAATGGAGCACTTGCTGTTGTTTTACATCGTACCAGCTACAAAATTATCAGAATGCTTACAATGTGAGAAGTCTTTTTTTTTTTTGCTTGCTTCATCAGAGTCATTCTCAAGAAACCAAATTTTGAAGTTTTTGAGGGGTGTACATGAAATTCCCCCTTTTAAATTTGTTTAGATTTTAATTTTACTATTGTCTTCAATAGTAACAAAAACATATTATTATACGGTCTTTCTATTTTTTAAAAATCAATGTGTTTTATTTCTATCAAATTCTTATAGGAAAGATCAAGGCTGCCAATTTATGTCTATAAATTGTTTTTTTTTTTTTCAAAAAAGGAACATAAACATGTAAAACTGTAACACTTCCTTATCAGAGTGCTCAGTGTTGATAAGAAGATTGATTTTAGAATCTTTTTAGTCACAAGACAGTGAGATAAAGATATTGACAACATTGTTTTGGCTTCATGCAACGCACAGCTGTTTGGTGAAACTGCATTTGCTTTAACTTGTAAGAGATTAGAGCAAGCCGTTGCTAACTTTTTATTTTTAGTGATAAATCCGGTGTGGCAGATGTTTTCTACTGTTAAGATTCTGAATGCTATTTTCTTTTTTTTTTCTTGAGTAAATGGTTGGAATTCTAGAGTAGGTAAGGGTGCAAACGGGTCAGATATTATCTGACTATATCCGAATCTGTATTCAAAAATTAGATACGGATATGATTTTAAATTTAAATTGTCCGAATCCGAATAGTAATATAATATATAGTTTAATATATATTTTTAAAAAAAATTGTTATTCATGCATGATTATAAAAGGCGAATATATATATCCGTATTTGTTTAATATCTGATTTGTATCTATATCTGTCAAATATCTGATTCGTTTCCGTATTCGAAAAATAAAAGCAGATATGAATATGGTTTTACCACTATCCAATCCGTTTGCTACTTGATCTTTAGTTACGACTGTACCAACCTTCGATATGGTAATATAAGAGAGGGGTCTAATGCTAAATGGTCATTGGTGTCAAACGGCACTAAATTTTTTCTTCGTGTATAAATTAACAAATTAATTAAATTACGGGGCATAAAAATAATTATGAGATTTTGACCTCATTTGGATAGCCATAAAAATTGGGGTTAAATCACCCAAATTTATTTATTTGTGGACTCTTAAATGCATAATAAAATAAAGTCGATATAATTTAAATTTTTGTATGTGTATGTCATGTATTGTATGTACAATATATCCAATCAATTAGTTTAGTTATGTACACAAAAAAAAAAAAAACTTCAATGATACCGATTTAACAACAACACCTTTAACATTAAATCCCACCTTTCCCACCTGATGAGAGTTTGTAAGATTCGCAATTAGTTCATGAATATTCTCTATTATTTATTCGTTTCAATTTTCGAATTCTTATGCAAATTATTTTTCCTGTTTATTTCTTATGAGCAAATTAAGAATTCTAGATCATGATTTATTTATTTATTTTGGATTTCAATAAGATGATTTTATCACGAGGGGGGATCCAATTACACCATTTTATGGTGACATGTCTTTACATCATATGTTTATAAGTTCTTTTTGCGATTTCAAAATCTAAATAGTTGATTCGAACCATTGAACATGATCCCCATATTAAAATGTACTTGGAGACCAAATTTTATATATTTTTTTAGAATTTTTTATTATTTATTATGATGTGTATAAAATTATTGTTTTTAGACAATTTTGAACCATTGAAGAACAACAATTTTAAAAAATTATAAATAAATAGAAAACAATTTTTAAAAAATGTAAAATTTGGTCTCCAATCACATTTTAATATGGAGATTGTGTTGAACAATTCGGATTGCATGTTTAGATTTTTGAAATCGCAGCTCATACTTACAAAAATATTGTGTCAAGATGTGTCACCATAAATTGGTGTAATTGGATCCCTCCTCTTTTACCCTACATACAAAAATGTTTATGCTACATTCATCCAATATATTAAAATTTTGTTCAAACAAAAAAAAAAGTGTGATCCCCCTTATTTAGACAGAGAATATATTAAATTCAAATTAATTTGAAATTTGATTGGTCATCTATGAGAAAAGTCTTTAAAATTCCGTAATTAAATATCTTAAATTATCTGATGAAAAGCAAAATAATATTTTAATATTCATACTTTCTCGATTAAGAACATATCTATAATTTAATGTTGTTCACTTTAAAAAAAATGAAGATACTGATGAATAATATAATAGTTGGATGTAGATTAGAATTACTTTTCAAATAAAATAAACTTAAACATTGATAAGATAAACCTATGCATTTTGTATGTTTGTAATGTTTTAACAAACTAAATGTTTGCAATGCTTTTCACAAACATTTGATAAGACTGGTTTCAAGTGTAATCTCATTCTCTTTTCTAATGCATTATACTCAAATGGGAAATAAATCGAACAGTTATGCTTAAATCCCTGCAATTCGAATTTTGTTATCGATTTTTTTTCGAAAACTCATCTCAAAACAGCTGGTTTTTTTGTACACACATCTCGAAATAATTATATAGCTGAATTCAAATTGCAAAAATTTCAGAATTACTATTCATACATATCGGATTACAGCAGATTCGGATCCACTCAAAAGGGGCACTAAAAGCCAAAAGATTCTTTAGGTCACTTGTGGGAAAAAAAAATTATGAGCTTAAATGGTGGTTTATTTTATATTAAAAAAATGGGTTTCATAATAAGTGACAGATGGGACTAAATTAAAAAAAAAAAAAAAAAAAACTTGGGTCAGATGTTTCTAATTTTCACCTGATAAATTTTAAAATTTTGAATTTCTCTGATGCTTTACAAATTTGAAAGGCTTGCTTCACATGTTCTACTCTGCTACTTTACTTTAATGCTAAAAAATTGTTAGCGTTTACTAGAAGGCGCCACTACATGCCAAGAAATCCTTGAGGATCACTTGTGCTAATGAATATATTAGTTTAAATGTTGAAAGGAAACGATAAGCATCCCCAGGATAGGTATCCATATATCGTTATCCAAATATATGCGCCAAAAATAAGGTGCATTTCTCATGCCTGTTATTCATGTTTGTTAGATAAAGGTTAAAAAAAAAGGAGGAAAAAGACAATAATCACCTACTAGAGGTTGTCTTTTTTTTTCCAGTCAAAATTTATCTGATTTGGTTGACAGCTCATATTTTATAACTAGCTGTATTCCAAATATTCTTTGTTTCAATTTAAAATTATTAATTTCAGTTCTTGAATTAATGCTATCTTGCAGAGAGTTACAAAATAATTACACAGTAAATTTAAAAGAGGAATTTACTCATTTGGAAAAAAAAAATAACTTGTTCATACAGACTCAATATTCAATATACAATTCTGAATCTTGCAATATTTATATAAAGAGGATTTCGATGTCAAAAGATGTACGAACTTCACTTTACATTTATAATTCTTAAAATCCAAACATCAAATTTAAATATGATTAACTTTTCAAATAGACTGGCTTTTTTTTAAAAAAAAAAACTTAATAAGCGTCATATATTATTCTTTACAAAAAAACTTCAAGGCACGCTAACATATTAAATATGTTATTATATTCAATATTTATCAATTAATTAAGTCAATTAAAAACTCAGTTTAGAAAAAATCGGTTAATTTTACAACAAACAGTCCAAAAACTCAAATTATCGATCAAGTTAAAAAAAAGTTTCATTTTCTCGTTTCTCTCAATTTATTTTTTCAGGATTTTTTTCATTTTTTTCCGACGGAAAATGAGGAGAGCCCCAAAGAGGAGGGTGGAGGGCCGTCATGCAAGTTTTTTTTTTTTTAAATTATAAAATTGAACTTTTACAATTTTGAACCTGAAATTTGGTATTATGGATAATAAGCCTAAAAATAAATCATCAAATGATTATTAAAATATAAAAAAAGTTACAAGTATTGTGACAAATATTTCCGTCGTGGTATTGCAACGCTCTACTTTATCTAGAGGTACAGTAAAAGTGTTTAAATGCCTGTGCCCCTCGTCTCCAAAATGTTCAAAGGGTGTAAACAATTTCAGTGCCCCAGGTATGATGAAATGCAATTTGTTTGGCGTTAATCCAAAAAAAACAAAGGAAAATCCCAGGTACTGGATTTGATGCTAATCCGAGTTCATATTAAACACAAGCTCATGAACAGAAATTACAATTAACAGTCAAACCATTCTTTACTTATTAAGACCAAAAAAAAAAAATGAAAGTAACCTTCTGCTCGAATGAGCATCCCCTAAGGTATTTGACCATGTAAAATACTCACAGCCAGGCGAAACTTATAGTCATAGAGGATCTTCTTTGAAATTTGTGTCAGATTGAAACCGACGACTTGTATCTCACTCTACACGGTCAGGTATTGCACCGGATCTGAATTGGCTCAGCTCGGCTAAGAAGGCCTAAAAGACGTCAGGCGCCCAGTCTCCCCATAAATTAATCCTGTTCGTAGCTCAGGTATAATACAGACAGAGAGTGAGAGAAGGAAAAGAGATAAATTATAGAGAAAATAAACAAATGGATTGTCAAACATGATCTATTAAATTACTAATTACAATTATTAGTAATAAAACAACTTCTCCGGTTTCTTAAAGAGAAGGTACTTCACTGATGGTGCATGTTCCATGCAGGTACTAGAAAATTAAAGCAAGACCACACATTTTAAGAATGCTTAAAAGATACACACAAATGTATATCACCGAGATATTTAGTAAAAACTCCTCTCTTTTCTGAGTTAAGTGATTTCCATGATACAAATTCTCTCAGAACAGAAGAAACAAGGCCACCTGAGAAGACATTGTATAAGTCTGCTCATTGTGCTATATATCAGGTTTTTGACATAAACCAAAGATAAAAGGAGATCGAGAAACTGGTGCTTAATTTTCTATGAAAATAAAGGGGAGTTTGCCCTCAAGAACAATAACATGCAACGAAGTAAGAATATTTACCAACGAATAGAGTTTTAATTGTATTGAAGTAACTAAGATGTGAATCAAACGTATCTCCATTCTCTTGGGCTAGCAACTAAATTTTTTAAGTTGGATATAAAATATTCATCTTTTCCTATTATGAAGTAAAATCATTCTAAAACAGCCATACCTGAACTACTAGCAAAGGTTTCCTCCGTGTCTGAACTACTTCAGGCCTAATATTCTGGCCTCTCAACCTGGTAAAGCTGGAGTAATAACACCACTTGTGTGTCTTCAAATTCCAGCATCTGGTATCAGTTGCAAACGGAAAAAAAAAGTTTTACAATTTCAGAAACGAAGCCAGAGAGACCAACCTAAAAAGTAATATTTGCACTCATAGCAAACAGTTCAGACATGGCTCTGGTGGCTGTGCCTCAGCAGGCCTCAGGACCAGCAAAGTGGGCCCTTTTGCAGGACATCAGATCCAGCACATCTACCGGCAAAGTGACCACTACCAGTTTTTCTGGCCTGAACCCTAGTTTCGGCCTCGAGTTGCACATCTACTGCTGAATGAAATTGCAACATCCCATCTACGACTGGGCCTTTGGCACATATTGAGTCATTCACAAGAAACTTCTGTTCGGTGAGTGGTTTTGCATGGATTGCTTCTCAATTGTATTCCATGTCAATGAAGAGTTTGAAATGGATTCTTAAGTTTTGGTGAGATATGGATAGTAATTGTTTCCTAGAATTAGCTTCAAAATGGATCTGTAGCCTCCTGAAAAGCCTGTATGTTAAAATAATAATTATTTACTTGATTTAAAAAAATTAAACTTTAAAATAGCTTTTTTCTTTTGTTTTCCAAGATTAATGGAGTCTCCTTTAACTAAAGAATTTTTTAGCAAGTCATCATTGCAATCTTGTTAAATAAATCAATACAAGGACAATGTTCACAAAAGAATATATTTTGGTTTGCAAAAATTCAGTATCAATTGTTAATAAATGCTCCCATAGTAGTCTATAGTCCTGGATTGCACATAATAACTTTGCTAGATTTTTTACCCAAAGATTGTGTATTAAAATCTTTAATAGAGAATCTGATGGCCACTAAATGCAACATCAAATCTCTTTGTGAAAACTTAGATCTGTTTTCAACCATTTACATTATAAATAAACAATTTACATAATCAAATAAATCAATGGAAGAACTAGAAATATTAACTGCTGATTTAAATTGTTTATTTTGTAGGTACACTCAAACTACAATATTATAGTATTCATATAGCAGCACAACACAAAGCCGCAATTTTAACATTTGTGCAATGGAATTCTTTCCCAAAACCAAAAACCTATTTCCAAGGGACTCAGAATCTCATATTTTTGGTGCCATATCATGTCCATTTCAAATTTATATTCCAAACAAGAAATATATATTACTGATATTGTTATTATATCAAGCCTAATGCATTCACGTCAAAAATTGTAGGAGTTCTATTTGTACAATATAAAGCCAAAAAAAAAAAAAAAAAAAAATCAATGCAACAAATTACTTGCAACGAACCATTAATTTTGCGGCTTCTTGATCTTACACAGAACGACAAATTTTACAATTTTTGTCACAAAATGCATAATGCTTGAGGTAGAATAAGCTCAACATTTTGCAACTATTGTTCAGAACTCAAAATTTGAATTCTATAGCCAAGGAAAACATGGGCATGATGGGCGCTAAAAGCAACAGGCCTAATACAAAAATTGAGTTACAATTTCTTTTTCAAAGAATGTTCACACTATCTAATTAACAATTACTTGCCAAGTTTGAACTTAGTTAAATATTATTGAATATAGGATATAGTGCAAGTAATAAATGATACAGATAATGCCGAAATTTGATCTATAACATCTGGTCCAAACTCAATTTAAGTCATACACTCATTTTTGGATTCCAAATATACCCGGCCCACTAAATAATCCAGCATGCCCAGATCCGCTGGATAATCCACCGGACCAGTTTGCACTTTGCAAGCTATTTTGTGAGAGAATTATGTAAATGGTCCTCTTGATTATTTAGCGGGCCGGGTATATTTTAAATGGTCCTCTTGATTATTTAGTGGGCCGGGTTTAACAGAACTAATTAAGTGATGCAAACCAGAGGGTACCTAACAATATCAGACCTGACCAGATACAAGAAACGGAGAACACGCTTGTACACTCATATATGAAGTCAAATAATGAATAACCATAAAACAAAAGACAACCTGTTTTTGGATGGTACGGATCCTGTACAATACTAACAGTAATTAAAATATAGCTGATTAAGAACCTGCAAATCAATTTAGTAAACCCAAAAGAAAGAGGCGAAAGAACAAAAGACAAATAGATTGAGTAATGGACTGTATCCCAGCTGATCCAGTACCTACCAGCACTTAAGATACAGTGTCCTGAAATTCATAACAGTTCTCAAAGCAATGTAAAGCTGATTGGTACTGTATTAATACCATCATAGTTGATTCCTTAATGTGAATTTGGGAATGTAAAAATAGATGAGTCAAAAAGACACAAGAAATTTCCCAATGCCCCCCTGAAATTATCCATAAAATACAAAAGAGATCCACTATACCCAACAGTGCAACCGGGGCCTCTTGGCAATTTATGAGAATATAGAAACATGCAAAATACAATCTCATTGCGAGTTATCAACAATAAATTATATATGTACCTTGCTTTATATCTGGTGCTGCGGTGCTTCAGAAGTTCAGATCTCAATCTTCTCGGTTGTGTGCCTAAAATCCCCCCCCCCCCCCCAAAAAAAAAAAAATGCAGCTACCATCAGAATACAGTCATCATATTAAAATACAAAAGCAGAAAGAAGTACGCTGAGATAGACAAAAAATTTCACACCATATAGCACAATTCACATGCGAAATTATATTTTGGAAATGATAATTGGCAAAAGTTTCCTCAAAGCTTTATCCACCAATAATATTTGCATTAGGTCATAAGCAGATCATCCCTTTTCATTGATCAGTACATCTTGATTGGTCAGTCCAATTTAATCAAGATCAAAGGAAAAACAAATAAGAGAAGAGATGGAAACAGACGTCAGGTTCAGGTCAGATTGATTAATATTTCAGTTTTAATTTGTATATCAGGTTATAGTTTGGGCTAAGGTCATATGAGATTTAAGATAGTCAGATTTCAGGATTAAAAAATTCAGGCTTCAGGTTGGTGTGGGTCCAGGTCAATTTTGGGCTCGGGTAAGGTCCATTTCATGTTTTTTGTCGGGCTTGGGCTCAGGTTGATGTTCATTGTATTATTTTACCCAGTTTGTGTAGCTTTTGGGTCGGTCTACATCAGGTTGAATTGCATCTTACGAATCTATTTTGCTATGATAGGTCGAAATTTTTTTTTATGGAATCAGGTCGCATTTGGTTTCAGCAAGTCAGTCAGATTATGATGGTAAAATTGCAATTACCAGCACTTTGCACTCTCTCAAAGTGCATTTGCTTTATGAATAATGTGTAAAGTAACCAGGGCTTTGCACTATGCTGCAGTATGGCCAGAAATTTTTCTCACCACCAGCTCAGCCTATTAAGAAATTTAAAAGCTAATTCCGTGCCCCGAATCTGGAGACAGTGTTTGACTGATTCAACTGCAACCATAGAGCAGAACTGAAAGTACGAAAACCAAGGATAAACCTAACTGTTGGACCAAAGGCTTAGGTGGAAATAGTATACCCAACACAACACCCACAAAAGGTAACAAAAGAAGCAAAGAAGATGATATAAAAAAAGCCAAAACACGTCAAAATGACATTAGAGTTGCATATTTTTACTACTGCATGCATGAGACAGTACAATTTCGCTCCGAATAATATTCACAAAAGAATGCGATTCACAATTTCACACATGAAGATATCCAACTGATAATGGATAGAAGGATGCTTTTCTTTGCATTAAAGCTATGATTGCAGATAAAGCTCATTTTAAGTAACAAAACTATACAAAAATCTACTTGTTCTATGATGCCATATTCAGAACCTTACAAAGAGAAGACCATTCTAGTATGCTACAACAAACCAGCCTTCCTTCAAAATTAATAAAGAACAAAACTCTGTTAACTCTGGAGACCCTGCATTACACAAAATAAAAAGCAATGGAAAAGAGAAATTAGTGTAAAATAAAAGTCGAAATGTTGAAATTGTGCTGCAAGAGTACTAAATAAATTAATACCAAAATTTTCAGTTATTTTTCTAAACAAAAGGTAATTCCTTGATGGTTATTATCCGTACAAAATTCCTGGTATTTGTAGAAACATGCAGCAAAGTTCATAGTCTTGAAATCAATTTCTCAATGTATTAACAGGCACATACATGCACAGAACTAAATAGCAAGGGTTCTTAATCTTATCTGACAAAGTTTGGTAATAAGTAATAACCCATGATCAAAACTCAGGAGTTTAAAGGTAAACAGCTCCTAATAAAAACAAAGCTTTAGATTACTAGTTGACAACAGCACAAGACACAATTTCATCTTAATTTATTTTATTTGTCAACCATGCAAATATCTGATCTTGGACATCGATCCACAAACTGATCTGCTGCTATCTGATCTTTGACATGCAACATGATATTTTGTAAATCAATTTGAGCCTTAACTTTATTTGAGTTAAAAACATTAGGTAACAATAAGATTTTACAATAATAAAAAATTTAAAGAATATTCACTACAAAGATTTAACTTGGACCTGATCTTTCACAAAATCATAGTATTCCTTTTTTAATTTGAAAAGTTGAAACCAAAAGGTAAGACAAACAGTACAAAATTGGGATTTCCTAGTAGTAGGATTTTGCAATCATTGTGTGAACTACTTTTTTGGTTTGCAAACAGTGCCTGGGAACCATTATATATAACACAGCATAGTTAGGTTCACAGACACTGTATACAGACCAAAACCAGTTGCGCAATCAATGAGTGCGAACATTCTACTTTAATTATTTTCATGTTTCCCACTATCTTCCTCTCACTTTTGCATTTCATACTAATATTTAGGTTCGCAGAATGCATTGTCTACGATCTGAAACGAGTTCACAATCAATGAATGCAGACTTCCAATCTCTAAAATGATCATGTTTCTGGCTATCAAAAAAGAGTTCGCAGCCATTGTCTATGAACTAAAATAGAGCTCGCAATCATTGAATGCGAAGTTGTGAACATCCAATTTCTAAAATTTGCATGCTTTCAGCTATCTTCCTCTCACGCTTGCATTTCACTTTATCAAAGGGAAAAGAGGGGTATCTAGGGATGTACAAGAACTTATTTGAAGTATTTGCATAAGGCAACTGTGTCACTTCAGTCTACCATTTAACAGGCTAGACTAGACATAGGAGGGCAAATAAGGATCTCGGAAACAATTCAGAGAATATTTCAGAGAGCTTTCAAACAAAATGAGAGCATTTATGACCTAACAGCAGTATTTTGGGCCAAATATATACTAAAAAATGAGGGATACAGCGGCAATATAAAGAAGGAAATTGAAAAGCAGAGAAAATTCAGGTCTCAGCTTCTACTAAAAAAAATCAAATATTATACGAAACAATCCTGAAAAGAACTAGTTGTACCATCACATGCATAAATTTGAAGAAATTGTAACGACTAGAATATTGAAAAAGATAACTTCATCAAATCCTGCCTATTTCTCAATTGCATAGTCTACAGTGCACAGAAATCTTGCAATAAGATTACATTGAAACAACTTCCAGACAGTAACTAATTGGCAGTTCACACAAACCACTGGGTTTCCTTCCATTTATGCTTTTTTTATTCTTGCAGCTTTCAACATTTTTATAGCCTTTCTGGATATCTTACTTTGAACACCTCAAATGCACTTATGCATTGAAAAACTCCAACATAATAATGGATGGAGTTAAGGCAATATGACTAGTAATGAATTAAAACTATGCTCACTTATTGTTTTGGTTTTAAGTAGAACCGGGCACATCATATGAGTAATGATCTTCTATAATTAGAAGTTAGAACGGATTTCTTTTGCAGTGCCCAAGTGTTTAAGAAAACTACATCAAAAGGTCAGATTCCCACATCAATCCTATTTTATTTTGTTTCCTTTTCAGGTTTAAGACCACTGGTAGGAGTGTGTGATATGATGACTTTATGCCTACGGTTTTATCTTAGACAATTTCTGAATCTAATGTCGGCAATTGCTTGTATTCAAAGCAATTCTATCTGACCCGCATAAGATATTCAAAGCCCAAAAACTGGAACAACTAAAACACATCCACTCTGAAGCGTCGCAAGACATTTTATATGAAGTAGACCAAGCGTATTAAAAATGAACCAATAGCCAATTGAGCTAGGAGAAATTTTTTATTTATCCTATCAGATCAAATAAAAGTCATCCGAAAACAAACATACCTGAACTGATCCCACCCTCTGCGTCTTTTCATGAGAACCTCCATTCATATCGCTCCTTCCATCTACCCTCATTCTCTTATAGGGCTGTTTCAACCCAGAACTCACATTTTCCGAGGAACCTTGGTTAGAGGCAGTGCTACCATTAAACCTTTCTGCGAAACCCGAGTTATCCATCTTCCAATGATCCATCAACGCAAAATTGTATCTACTTACAGGCTGCTGTCCAGTATCAGCTGCATAATATGATGTTGTACAGCTTGGGCAAAGCAGTAAGCAGTTCCGATAAATCAATGAATGCTCAAACCACATATTGCAGCTGGTGCACCGGGTCCAGAACGTACTTGCCACCAACGGCTGTGGTGCCGGCTGTTTAAACCTTTGTGTGGCACCAGGCATGTGATGCTCAGCGGTGCATGGTTTCGGCGGCCGTGGTGCCATCCATGCAGTATGCTGTGGCACTGACCGTGCAGCTGTTTGCTTGGCGCCTTTCCCACCCCAGTTAGCAGTGCTCCGTTTCGGCTGCTGTGGCACTGGTCGAGCAGCCGTTTGTGTGGTACCTCGTGCACTGCGATCAGCACTACCTACGTTATGCCCATTTGCAGTATGAGTTCTCCTCTTCAGATCAAAAATATGTGCACTGCAACCAACACTACCCACGTTATGCCCATTCGCAGTATGAGTTCTCCTCTTCTGATCAAAAATATGCTTTTTGTGCTTGTCCTTCAGTACATCAAATGCCTCTTGGACTAGCTTAAAGGCTCCTTCTGCACCAGGCGAGTGGTTTTTGTCTGGGTGTAGTTGCAGCACGAGCTGCCTGTAGTGCTTTCTCACAGTTGATTCATCGGCAGAGGGGCTAAGGGACATTATCGCGTACCAGTCTTTCTCACCAGAAACCCTCGATTCAGCCATGAGATGCACCTCTAGAGCAATAAGAAACTGCGATACACCATCCAGTTGAGGGTACAATGTTTGAGCTTTCTGAGCAAACTTCTTTGCGCCATTTAGGTCCTTCTGGAAAAACTTTCTCTCAGCAATTTCCTTGGCTCTTTGAGCCTCATCTTTGTTGCACTCCATTTGAAGAAAGTATGGTATTCCGTTTTGGAGGACTCGAAACACCCGTCAGATAACTGTGTATTGAAATAATAATTAATTTGGTAAGTGATAGTGATGAAGATGTACTTACAACAGAATAAAGCATATCATTAGAACAATTTTATTAAAAAAAACATATAGAAATCTGTTTCAAGACCACAACAGCTTTGGATTTACCTTGCAACCTATTGCTATTAGATTTTTTTTTCCATAAATCAAGCTGATTAGAGCTTTCCTAATTTTGATATCTCAGAACCAATAGTTTGTGAGATGGTAATTCAGTATGTGCCCACATTTCCAAAACTAAAATTGACAATACTTATCTCAACAAGATTTATTTAAAAAACCCATTAACCAAGCAAGGAACCACGCCACTCAATTCCAAAATCCATCACTACCAGCTAAAAAAGAGAAACCATTTTCAAGACACGGGTAAAAAAAGTAGAGAAAGAATGAAAAATATTTGTTTTCCTGAAAAATACAAGATAAAGAGTTTTTTTTTAAGATTAAATACAAGATAGAGTTAAAATTGTTTCCGCTACATCATCTTCAGAAAACCCAATCAAACCCTTACTAACCCTAATATTCCAAAAATTGGGATTTTCTTCATTCGGAGGTGACCACAAATTCGTACAATTTAAAACATACCTCGTATTGTCCGGGCAAGTATATAGAAATTATGATCTTTAAAATCCAACCATAAACCCCTCAAATCAAATTTCAGACAAAAATCAGCATTATTCCACCAACAAATAAAAATATACAGAGAGAGATAACAATCTCTTGAACAGGTAAAAAAAAAAGGAACAATACTCAATTCCTCAAATTAACGAAAAATATTTAAGGAACACACGCACACGCAAACACAAGATTTGGCCTAGAAGACGAAGATAACTAAACGAGGTGATGTTCTATGTGCAAAAAAAAAAGAGCACCTCTATGGAGAAAAATTCGGCGAAGGTAAGGAAAGACCTCTGCAAAGACTCTCAACCCTCTGAGTCCCAAAATTGCAATGCGAGAAAGGGGAGGCAGTTGGCCGAGGAGAGAACTATCAAAGGCTCTAAAATCTCTGAAGTCTGTGGAGTTACAATCGGCGCAAGGGTAGAAGAGGAGACAAACGGCCAAGGAGAGAACTCTATAAGGCTACAAGGCACAAGCTCCTCAATTTTACCATCGGAAATTACAAGGCTACAGAGAAAAAGTTAATTGTGATGTGACGGATGTCACTCCGTTTAGGGAATCGGACGTGGTGCTGCAATGAGCATCCGACAAAATTCGGTCCGTTACATTAGCAATATCGTCCGATTTACATTACGATTCGCGCTTAAATTTCGTGGATCAAGTGCACACGCATGTTAATGGATATCGGACGATTATAATTGGGCAGTGGACCGAATTTGGTCTTACACTCGTTGGATCTCTGTCCGCTAGTTTAGGTGGGATTTTTACCAGGGCAGTTGAAACGTTTAACCCAGATTCAGTTGGCCGAGAGGGGAATCGCTGTATCAGAATCACTGACATGTGGGCACCATATCTTCTCATGGGGTCTACTACTTAGTCATGGGTGAGCCCCACATGTCAATAATATCGGCCTTATGAGCTTCTGTGTTCTGTGTGACAAAGAGTCCGTATTGCAGTTGTACCCAACCCCTGTCGTAACTCGATAACAGAGTTAATTAACCCAAGGTTGAATCCTCTGCCGTAAGCTCATACTGCAGCACCATTCTTTCCGATCTTCACCGTTGATCTTCTAGCCGTGATAAAATCATGGCTATTGAGTATGGATCAACGGCTTAGAAATTTAGCGCCACACCGTGCAGTACTGTAGAGTGTTGTCTACTTTTGATACTAAAATCAGACGGTCTGAATTCTAATTATAACATGTTTTTCTTTTTTTAACTGGATACTTTGGGAGTTTGACAGTAGTGGAAGCGGTCCGATCAATCTTAAAATTTGTGCATGATCCACACCACCACACAAATTTTTTAATATAATTTGAACGGCTTTAATCGGAAATTGAATCAAATTTTATTTTATATCCATCCCACTGTAGAGAAAAAGATGCTCTTTCTAATCAACAATCTGGATTGTTCCATCTAAATCATACACAGAAAAAGAATTATATCACGAGGGGATCCAGTTACAACATATAAAACTTACAACTTGTTGATCCAGTTACAACATATAAAACTTACAACTTGTTATAACATTCAGTTTTACAATTTTTAAAATCCAAACAATCGATTTATACCGTTCAACATGATGTCTTGAGATCAAATTTTATATTTTTTTAATTTTTTTACTATTTATTAAGTATTTTATAAAATTGTTGTTTTCAGACAATTATGTACCACTGAAAAAAATAGTAGTTTTGTAAAATATTTAATAAATAGTAATAAAAATTCAAAAAAAAATGTAAAATTTGATCGCAAAGCACATTTTAATATAGACATCATGTTGAACAATTTGGATCGACTATTTAGACTTTAAAAATCACAAAATTAAATATTATAATATGTTGTAAGATTCAAAATATTTTAAGTGAATTCCTCCTCTTACATCACACAATTTTAAAGTTATCTACACCGATTTTTAATTATATATTGAACGGATTTAATCAAACATTGATTTCATATCCATTGCACTGCTGAGAAAGGGTGCTCTTTCCAGCCAACAATCTAGATTGTTCCATTTAAATCGTACACAGAAAAAAGTATGAGTGCGATTTATAATACATATCAATATTTTCGTATTTTCGTTTTAAACATCTTAACCGTTGATCTGAATTATTCAATATAATTTTCATATAAATATATATTCTACTACTGTAAACTAAATTTTATATTTTTTTTTTTTAAAATTACTATTTTTAAAGATAGCTAGAAGAATCACTGTTTTTGAATGATCCAGAATTTTCAGATCAAGTGATTTTCTACCTATCTTAAAAAAAAATTCTAAAAAATATAAATTTCAATCTGCAAGTACATATTCATATGGAATCATGTTGAACGGTTTGGATCAACTTTTAGAATTTTAAAAATAAAAATATTAATCCGTATTATGGACCAATTCGTGATATGCATAGTACCATAGATTCACTCAAAAAGTATTATACAATACAGTTTTAAATAAGAAGGATTCAAATATTTTTATTTGATTATTAAATTTCTAACAACAAAAATTTATAAATTATATGTCAGAATAAAATCACTAAGCGTGATTTATATTATTTTCTTTATATGCATGTAGTAAGTTATTATCATTTTTTTTTTCATTTGAATTAATAAATTGAAAAGTTACATTTATAAATTATTAGTATCAGTGTATTTTTGCAAACTTTTGATCTCAATTAAAACAAAATTGAAATATCGTAAACTTTACATATGTATGGAAAAAATTATATAAATGGGTTTGTTTTTAACATTTAAATTTTAAACTAGAATCATAATGTTGTATAGGGACTAAACTGCCCTCGTTTAAAATTATAGAATAATATATTTCAGTATTATTTTAACAAAAAAAAAATGTACGTGTTAAGTTATTTTGTATTTGAAAAAGAATATTTGACGAGTGGATTTGATGCCCATCAGACCTAAAAGTAGGTTCAACAAACTTCATGACTATCCGACCATCTTAAGATTTGTACACACAAAAATCAAAGCAGATGCATGAAATTTAAAGTATTGCGCACGAATCCTAAAACATATTTAACAGCAATTGAATCCGTCGAACCAAAGTAAGCCGGATGTCCATCGGACCTACTCTCAAGTCTTTCAAAATCAGAGAATTAACTTCATTATCAAAACCTCCAATACTTTGACAATCATGTTAGTTGAGTTGGCTTGGCACAGAAGGTTTTACATGTTTGAAAATGGCTAGATAATTTTGGTCTCATACTAAATATATAACACTTTATTTTTTGTAACTTAAAAATGGATTATTATAATAAAAAAAAACTAACTTAAATACCTTGAATGAATTATCCGTCAATTTTCAGCAATAATATATAACATTGTTTGGAAACGTTAAATTTGACTTTGCTAATTGGAAGTCGCTCATCTTTCATGATTAAATTATTATCCCCTTCAAATATAATTTGACTAAAAAAATAAAAACACGTCATTTATATACTTTTAAATCACGGTATGAAAATGACACGTTAATGATTAGACGACTATTGAATCGGCCATTAAGACCGGTTTTACAACACTGGTTCTCTAACTCATGCATATGTAAGTCTCTTAATTATTTTGTAACTGGGTGAGTTAAGAATTTCACCCATTTCATCTAATTTAGATTTACTTCAAGGTTCACATTTTACAAGTCCGAATTAAACTTTATGAAAGTTCATACTCACGTGCTAGAGTTTTAACTTTTTTTTTAGTAAAATAGAAAAAATTGATTAAAAAAGTTTTAACTTTTTATTTGTTAACCTTTAATACATAAACAATTCATTATGCTAAAAAACATTTAATTGTAATTATTTTGTACACAGTGAAAATAATATTTATGAAACTAAACGAGAAGTAAATTTGAAAGAGTAAGATAAAATAATATTTGAATTAATTTGAATTAAATTACTCCACTTGAGATTCATTAACTCAAAAGATTCCTTTTGAGTTAATACATAGAATACGCGTTCATACAAGTACATTCATTAACTCAAAAATTCCTTTTGAGTTAATACAGAGAATACGCGTTCAAACTTTGATTTGTTGATTTGAGGTGAATAACGAAACAAAAATCACTAAATCCAACAAAAAAAAAATAGAACAGTTGGGCTGCCGGCTGGGCTGGGCCAAATTGCCAAGGCGGCTCGCAGCTCAAGTGGGCCATGCATGCTATGGTGATAGTAATATCGGGATACGAGTATACAACCGTTCGAAGTGGCCTAGGTACAACTATAGAAACAAATAATAGTTCGAATTTAGCTTAGCGGGTAAAAAATTTGTAATTCGAGAATAATTTGGTATAACAAAGAAGTAAAAAAAAAAAAATTGCATTTTCCGTGTTTTTCTCGCGACCAATTCGTGATTCGCGTTTTATTTGTAAATAGAACTTATCATATGGTTTTTTATTTCATTTCAAAAGAAATTCAATTCGGAAACATTAAAAACACGAATAAAATGCAAATTAGTTGCGAATTACACACGTATATGGTTAGTTTGTCACTATGAATACAACCACTGATGTGCTATTTTGAGAGCACGATTTTGATTTTTGGAAGCTGAGAGAAAATTTTATCTCTTTATACTCAATTTGTTCTTAAATTTTTTTCTCTTTCTTAACTTTGCACAATTAATGCACAACGTCTCTAATTAATAAAGGAGAATACAAAAAATATATATTAAAATGAGATAAACTATACATCTCCAAAGAAAAATTCAAAGTTCGGTTTTTTCTTCCCATTTACACTATTTTTTTGTGATACAAAATTACACTATTTATTTTAAAGTTAAAATCGTTCAACATATTGGATATATTAAAATGTGCTTGTAGATCAAATTTTATATTTTTTTAAATTTTTTTACTATTTATTAAGATGGGTACAAAAAATTCAATGGTCTAAAAACAACGATTTTGTAAAATACTTAATAAATAGTAAATTTGGTGCCAAAGCATATTTTAATATGGAGATCATGTTGAACGGTTTGGATCGACTGTTTGGATTTTGAAAACTTAAAAAATGAATGGTGTAATTTTGTGTCACCATAAAATGGGGTGTGTGTGTATTATTTCTGTTATTTAATCATGTTTAATAATGAATACTTGATGATCCTAAATGCTTGAGCTTCTGTCAATGGAATTTTAGAACAATAAAAAAAGAACTAAGAATAAGAAATTTAAGAATAACTTGAATAATTCTGAATTGAATTTTGAAAAAAGCTTGATGATTTGAATGTATCCATTGGACATATGAGCTTTCGGTTTCTCTCTAAAAAATATATCTATAACATAATTAACAATTACATTTACTTAAATATAGCATATGGAAATTTTAAATAAAGTTACGGATGATTAACGTCATGAATGATTTTTTATCAGTCAAAATTTCTTCTAAATTAAAAAAAAAAAACACTTGAATATAAACATACGGACATAAAAAAAACAAAAAAACATATAATTATATTCTCTTGTGTATTTTTCTTTTGCATTGTAAATTATTTCTATAAAACTGTTTCCTTTTGTGGTTGCTTCAATTATGAGATCTCATTTATTGCTTCCTTTTGTAATATATTTGGTTGTTTTTCATCTCGTTTTTAAAATCTCAATTGTGCAAGATTGATTTTTCATCTCGTTAGGAATGTGCTTTCAATTTTGTTTTATGCTCTTTTAGGAAAGAAATACCATCCGATAGCATCTCTCATTATTTTGTTATTGTTTATTTTTGAAGAAAAAAATATTTGTGAAAAGTAAGAAAAATACATCTTTTTATATTCCAAAATCCATTTGTTGCATTGAGCAATCAACTGGTACAAGAAATGGTAGACACAAAAATTCAAAGTAAAAGAAGCTTAATTGAAAATCTCAACAACATCCAAGTTGGAGTTTGATTCAAAACTATATATCTCCAATTTCATTAGAAATTCAAACAACCAAATAACATCTTGAAAACCTCACTGAGGTAAGAAAAATAAACCAAGATCAGGATACGACATATCCGGCATAGAAGGAAGCAGCGATTCAGGCGGCATGGCCATGTTTATCGGAGCAGCGGTTAGCATCATTTGATTAAGATTAACCTTCTGATCAACCAACCCGTAACCACAATTGTCGAACCCATACCCAAAACCATCTCTTCTGTACCCGTACCCGTTAGAGAACATACCAGCCTCCAGCATTAGCCTCTCTTTGTTCACCTCTAACTCAGCCCACACCCGCTCCAACCCGTCCTTCACCGTCTCTAATTCGGCTAACCCCAGCTCTGACACTTCAGCACTCCATATGCTGCCTTTCTTTGATGCCAGTACGGATTCGAGCATCTCCTTGCGCTTGCGGCTGGCCTCTAATTGAGCTGTCAGTTCTCCTAGCTCCCGGTTCAGCTCTGAAGTGGCATCGTGAGAAGGCGCCATGTGGTGATGAGCTTGCATGGGCATGTGATGGGTGGCAGAGGAGGATTGATCAGAGGCGAGGAAACGGTCGATGACATGGTGCACGGATGGGTGGCCGAAGGAGAAAGGTTTCTTGGCTGGAGAGAATACTATCACAGCCAAGTGGGCCCCGCAGAGAACCGATAGCTCGTGTGCCTTCTTGAATAAGCCGGCACGTCTCTTTGAAAAGCACACCTGAGAAATCGGAAAAATATTACTTTCGATTATTTGTGCGTAAATTGGAATTAATTCAAAAAATTAGGCTTTACAACACAAATGTATGAATAAGTTTTAATCAAATCTCTGTTTCTCTTAACAAGACGAGATGAGATATTCGAAGCATCCAAATATCCCGAAAAAAAAAAAGGAAACAGAGAAAGAAAATCTCAGGATAATCGAAACAAATTTCTTGATCGACAATAAAATTCGGGTTTTATCTTTATGAAATATACAAAAAACTGCCTAAATATTATTGCGAAATTGAGATAAAGAAAAAAAAAGGAAATGAAATATAAAAAACAAACATGGAAAGTATAATTGTGTTTGATTTCAAAAACACTATTGTAATAAAGTAACTAAGTCAGGAACAGAGCAAGATTAAATCCGAAGTAAATCTTTGAATTATGACTATACATTAAAATGCGCCATTTTCACATCCGTAATAAACAAAGCAATAACAAAGGTATATTATTGAGAATTGAGATCTATCATCTGTGATTACATTAATGTCAAACTACAGAAACATTGATTTCACAAAAAAAACCTCTGACATTTTAATCATAAATAAAAAAATAAAATAAGTAGCCAATTCTATCATAGCATCAGGTTTCTCACAAAAGATAAAAAAATATAAACATTTTCTTAAAAAAAGAAAAAAAAAATATAGAAGAAGTTGAACAGCAAAAGAAAAACGAAGACTTAATTGAACAAGAATTCATGATAAACAATTAATCAAAGCAAAGAATTACATAACAAAATCAAAACCTGACGGGCTTCTTCATTTTGGATTCGCTTGATCGGGATTTTCTGACGACCCATGCTGTGCCTCTTCTGACCGTTGGATGCAGCTCCTCCTCGCTTCATCACACCGCTACTGCTTGCCATTGCTAGCTTCGCTTCTCTTGCCATCGCTTTCTCTTCCATCTTTGCCTCTCTTGCTCTGCTTGTTAATTTACTTAGACACAAAGAAATTAGATGGTAAATTAAATGGCTAATGGAATTATGGAAGAGGTGAATAATTAAGGCACACATGTATTTATATATAAAGAGAGATGCTGTTTCCTTTATTTGCCCGTACGCCGGTACGACATGGAATCTTTACTTGATTGGGAACCAGAACCACGGTCCATGGACCAGGACCAGTGAAAAAATTTGCAACGGTAAAATATTAGTTAGATCAATGATGAAATTTTTAGAATAGAAATGTACCTAGTACATGGTTTAATTTCAAAGATGTATTGAAACTTGAAAGTTTATATAGCATGTATAGTTTTCAGTGGATTTCAAGTTTGATTTGGCAGGGAAAAATAGTTGCCACGGTTAAACACAAAATTACATAATTTTTAAATACAAGAGAGAGATTAACTAGGGTGTTTCTAAGCTCATCAAGTCCCTTGGTGAGCTCGACCTCAAAACCTATTGAATAGGTTTCAAACTACAAATTCAAATTGTTAAAACCGATTTAATTCACGTGTGATGCATTTACGTACAAAGTTTTTAAATTTCAAAATTAATTTAGTATAAAGTTAAGCGGTCAAAATTAGAAAGTTTATAAATTAATTTTAATGCATTCATTTTTTTTAACATTTTTTACCACTTAACTATATATTAAAAAAAAATAAAAGTTTTGTATGCAAATTCATTACTTATGAGGTATCTCAATTTCAACGTTTAGATACGTCATTTGAAGCTTATCCGATAAATTTGGAGTTAAGCTCACCAAGAAATTTGATGAGCTCAAGAACACCTAGTTCTACTCTTTACTTAATATTATTTAACATACTGTTTTTTTTTTTTGATTGATAGAGGCTACCAAGTTGTTAACTTGCTGTTTTTATATTAGTAATGTATCCTGCAGCAGGATTCAAATCCAATAAATATATGGAAAAATATGTCCGATGTGAATCCGACCTCCGGAGTCCCGACAGAAACATTTCAAATATATATTGTCTCAAATCTTAAAAATGTGATCAAATATAAATAACGAATATAAAAGAATATTGATTTATTTTATAATCTAACTTTTAATAAAAAAATAATCAGCTTTTGGAAAAAAAAAAATTATGTCAGAACTTTAAGGAAACAAAATTCTATAATAATGTAAAAGAAAAAAATGAATTTAAAAAAATAAATAATGAAAGATAAAATTGTCCATATTTTAAAATATTTAGATAATGTTGTATTCTCGTATAGGTAAACAATATAACAAATTTTAAATATTTTAACAGAACAAGCACTATTGATTTAGTTTTTATAAAAAACAGCTCCACCAATGCGCATGATCAGGATTGGTGGACTACAAACATGTTTGCTCCACTAATCCGTAACTATTGATTTCTGTGGTCAGATTGTATATATGGGTCATAAAATGGCTCCACTGATTCACCGGATCGGTGGAGCAAATGTTTTCATTCCTCCACCGATCCACAGGATCAATAGAGTCGTTTTTTGTAGAATCCAAATTAATAGTGCTTGTTTCATTAAAATTATTAAATTTGGTTCTATTTTTCTTAAAAAAAATCCAATAAATGTCATCAAAAATTAAATTTTGGCATTTGTTCAAAAATAGAAATATTTTAAGGCTTTAATTTATATTATGGTAATACCATATATATGAAAACTAAATAGGCAAATTAGACTATTATAACTAACTGCCAGAATAATATATAAAATACAATCATTCATAGTATCTAATTTGGATCACAGTATATGATATTCTAACGATTTATCTACATTTCATATATTTGTTAAATCCAATCCTGATGTCAATAGTAATTAATGAGATTATCTGATTGGTAGATGACTAGATGCTATCAATTCTTAGTAGTTGAATTCAAAAATAACTACTATTATTAAGTCGTAAATTTAGGAGGTGAAAAATTAATTATAGCATCTATGGAAACAATTCAAACAAAATGCAATTTATGATTATTGGGAGATCTTAATTGCGGAAGAGTTGGAAAAATTAATTGCCATTATGAGAGCTTATCCAATTTTGGCAAGAATTCGGTTAGATTTAAAAAATACCGGAAAAAACAATCAAAACCAAATAAAATTTTGCACAGATTTCTTTCTTTCTTGTGATGTAAGAAAAAGATACGAAATTATTATTAAGAAAATAATTCTTTAATTTTTTTAGTTTTTATATTATTATATGAACAATTAGCTTTTTTAATAATTAAAACCAGAGACCTCGTAATTAATCGTTACCTCTAAAAAAAAGTATCTTAAAAGTTAAATGAATGGAAATTGTATACCTTGCAATAAATACATGTCATATGTACAAAAATAATCAACATTCTGATAATGAGATATATAACGGAAAAAAGAACATGATGAATAAAAATAGAAATTAAATTTTAAGAAGTGCACGGTGCTACTTATACAAGAATCATTATAATATTTACAAGTGAAGCATTACAATTTATAGAGATAAAAACTACAAAAATATAGTTGCTAAGAATAATATTATTTTTACAAAATATTTCAACTGTTTTTATTTTTCATGTCTTCGTTCATGCCTTAACTTTTTTAATTTTTTATTAATAAAAATTATAAAGTTTATATGTCAAAATAAAATAGTTATATGTGATCTGTATTATTCTTTAATTATCACTTTTCAATTTTTCTATTATATGTATTAACAAATAAGAGTATAATTTAGTTAATTATTTTTTAATCTGTATTAATTCAAACAGAATTAACAACTAAGCATGATAGGGTTCACACTCTTTAATGGGTGAACTAGCTCCACGACTATTATTATTGAGAACAGAGTAGGTACGATGTCTATCAGACCTACTTTTGAGTTCAATGAGCTCCATGACCATCTGATATTCTTAAGATCTGTACGAACAAAAATCGAAGCAGACTTGTACGAAATTTAAAACATTGCACACAAATCTTAAAACATATTGGATGGTGAATGAATCCATCAAACTAAAGTAGGTCCGATCTCAAGTCATTAATATTAGCCTACATTAATTAAATACTATACGCAAACAAAATTAATTGAAATATTCTCATCAGTGTTTCGGAAAACATTATTATTAGCTAAATTACGGATAAGATATTGTTAAGTGACTAAATATTATGCATTCGTTTTAATTTTTGTATAAGCATAGTTGGACTTGGATATATAGAGTATAATTTTCTTATTTAATTAAAAGGTTATCACTTACAGCAATATACAAAAACTAATTGATTTTTTTTTAATAAACCCATTATGAGCAAGTTATGGTTTCAAAATATTACTAAATATTATAACCTTACTAATAATATAATAATTAAACTAAACATCAGAAAATGAATGCTAACATATAATAAGTTCACTTATCGTATAAGGATAGTATTTATAACCTTTGGTATATAGTTCACTTATCATATTGTATTTAATAGCTTAAATTTTCAAATTCCAGACGGATTAGTTTATCTAGAAATGCTATTAATCAGATTTGTTGCTATACAAATTAATTCGGCAGTCGATCAATTTAATATTTTATTGTCAGAGAAGGAGGCGTTAAGTGAAAAAAAAAAAAACAAGGGTTGATTCGTATCCTGGGGCATAAATTTTACCTTTTCTGTTTAATTAATCTATTTGTAACAAAATTTGCAGAAGCAAAAATCAACTTATTGTGCATTTAATCCAATAGAGATGAGAAAATTAAAGAAGAGTATAAAGCGAGCGTGTGCTATGCTCATCAAAAGAATTTAGTAAGCATAACTCCGAAATTTATTGTATTGGCTTCAAATAACGAATCCAAATTGTTGAAACCGATCTACTTTACGAGTAATTCATGTACAAAGTCAAGTGATAAAAAAATGATGAAAAATAAATGCATTAAAATAACTTAGAAAACTTTATTTTTAAAATGTTTGACTTTGTACTAAATAATTTTGAAAATTTTAAAATTCTACATATACACGCATCACTCGTAAAGTAGATCGTTTTCAGTAGTTTAAATTTGTTGTTTAAAATTAATTTGATAAATTTTAGAATTATGCTCATCAAATGAGCATAACATGTGCTAGCTTTAGAGTTATCCTCTCCCCTCTATCTCTACTAGACTCCTTGAGGAGTTCAGATCACCACAGATATTTGAGAGGCTCGGGAAAAATTCAAACTGTTCATTGCACGAATTATAAAGATATCCATGATCGTGTTCGTCCGATCATGGACAGCCCGATCCCCTCAGACACCCGAGAGGACATGCACTTTGTGTCGAATGTTATTTGGTGGTACCACGGATTCTATAGCGTATATTTTTGTCACAAAAAGATTCCTCAATGTGACATTTCGTTGTGTGTAGATCAAACTGACAGATAAAGACGGAACTAGAAAATCTCAATAGGGGAACCTAAAAAATAAAATGCACTAAATTGTGGGTAGTGAAAATTGAACCCAAGCTCTCTACTATCACAGCATAAGCTCTTACCATTAGACTACAAGTAAACATGTAAGAATTTATAAGAGGATTGGACTATATAAATTTTTCTAAAAAATAAAATTCAATTAAATTTTAGCATACATAACTAAAATTTTAAAATTACAAGGATAACTTAGCCATCTTTTGAATAGCTTTAGATCTGTCCTTGCTGATAACAACGGCATTTATGTTTATTTTAGCTTTGTTTTTCCATACATTGTTTTCTTATTTTATTTTGTGTTTTTCTCTTTAAATGTATGTATTTTTTTCTTTTAATGTTTAATGGAATTTAACATGTAAAAACTTGCTCAAAATGTGGTTTGAGATGACACCGGCATACAAATTCCTACTACCTGAGGTAACGGAAAATTTGAATTTAGATTTGGACCTATCGATTTGGTTTGGCACAAATGTTAAAGAAGGCTCAGTGCATTCAATCTCGAGCTGGATTGGTGTGGATTCGTATCGACAGGTCCGAATCTAAACTCAAATATTTTGTTACCTCAGAGGATGCGTACTCCCGGTATACAATATATATATATATATATATATGAGGAGGGTTCCAATGCAACCAAAATTTCATGCTCCCATTTGCGCTCATTTTTTTATCTCCTTTATCTTCATTTTCAAAGTCCGAATAGTCGATCCGAACCGTTCAACACGATCATCATAATAAAATATGCTTGGAGATCAAATTTTATATTTTTTGGAATTTTTTTACTATTTTTTAAGATAGGTACAAAATCATTGTTTTAAGGAGATTCTAGACCATCCGATAAAGTGATTTTGTATATATCTTAAAAGATAGTAAAAAAATTCCAAAAAATATAAAATTTGGTCTCCAAGTATATTTTATTATGATGATCGTGTTGAACGGTTCAGATTGACTATCCGGGCTTTGAAAATGAAGATAAAAGAGATAAAAAAAAATGGGTGCAAATGGGAGCATGAAATTTTGGATGCATTGGAACCCTCCTCATATATATATATATATATATATATATAGTGGTTTTCAATGCTCTAGAAATTCAATAAAATAGCGGTTTTCAAACCAACTTAATAAATAGCAAAAAAAATCCAAAAAATGTAAAATTTGGTCTCCAAACACATTTTAATATAGATTGAACATCAAACGGTTTCGATTTGTTGTTTGAACATCAGATACTAAAATATGGCCCCGGTAGCACTTCGTTGAAATCCTGCCAGCAGCAACTTAGCCGGACTCTATATATATATATATATATATATATATATATTGTCATTCTACTCCCGGTATACAATATATTACTAGGATATAATGTGTTTCCAATTTTTGGTTTTTTTTTCACTCAAACATACCCGCGTAGGCTTTCCAGTTTCCATGCGTACCAGAAATTGAGTTTACATCATTTGTTGTGATTACACAATTGCTTGCTCTACTCAAATACATCAGAATAGCTAATCCTAGAATAAAGGAAAGGTTGTGTCAGTGTAGCTCCAAGTGCTCCCTTCCCTCCTTCCTTTCTTTGCCGGTGAATCCACGAGTTCATTATGGCTTCTACTGACATAGGATATTGCGAAATTATGATTCCTCTTAAATCTTAATTCCCCTCAAAGATTGGAAGATTCATTTTTATAATAGTAAATAACACAATTTTTTTTTATAATATATATTAAACTATATATATTTACTATTCGGATACGAATAATTAAAATTTAAAACCATATCTGTATCCATATCCATATCTGCACAGATATTCAGACATTGAATATCCGTATCTAATTTTCAAATACGGTCGGATAATATCCGACCTGTTTGCACCCCTAATCATATTGCATGTAGAAGAACTGCTGCTTCTGACTGGAGGGCACAGCATGAGAGTATCCCTTCAGTTCTGTACACCTCCAGTTGCCTGTGTTTGTAGAACAGGAAGCCCACCCCTCCAATTGCCCGTGTTTCCAATCTAAATAAAGTGATATTGACCACAAACTATCAATAATGCATTACAAGAGGGAGTGAACTCTGTTGTCAGGCCATTCTATAATGGTTCAATAAAATCTACAAACATCAGCACGGTAAAATTTACAACAAAAGTATACTGGTAACGCGATACGTTATTACATTAATAGCACTAGAAGAAACCATGCTTAATTTCAGAAAGCAAGTATTGGAAAAAGCAAGAGATGCATGGTACATAGTACATACTACATAGAGGGAAGAAATGGACTTGATTGTAGAAAGCAGATAGAAGATTTTACTTTATGATCACAAATAGAACCCACTAATTATGCATCAACAGAAAATAACATCAGTTATGTACTGCTTATTGACAGTAAAACACAAACTGACCTCGCATAAACGTATTTCGGCCAATTTTCAATTGCTTTACAGTAACAAAACTTCCAAATAATACATATTACCATGTATTATATCTGACTTCTTTTTTCGACAACATCTCCAGCTTATTCTCAAATTAGATGAATTATACAAACAATGAACAATGTTATGTTAATCTCATATTATTCATAACATTTGTAAATTTCAGACCTTGAATTACAGGTGTGGGCCAGATTAACCCAGATTCCGATCGAAACAGTATGGTGTATTAATGCAAAGGATGTGGACTCCCAACTTATCACTAATTGTTTTAGGGAACTCCCAATTTTAATGATCAATTGAAAAATGAATCAAAAGTGACAAGAAGAAAAGCCCTGATAAATTTGATGAAAGCTTAGGATGTATATATACATAAACAACAAGGAGAAGAATGTTTTAGTGTGGTACAAAATCACATTTGCTATGTCAAAATTGTGCTTGACACCTAAAACAGAAACTACAATACAAATTAGTTAACCCTGCTATAGGTTATGTCAATTGTCAAACTCAAGTAAATCCATAATAATGAAATTGTGGATTTTACAAATTGTTGGATGTCGAATAACAAAATTTTATTTCCGAACTGTATACAACCAATACCAGTTGAGAACTAACAGTACATGGTTAGTAATTTGTTCTATACCTCCATTCATAATGCAAAAACAGAAATTGCATGTGAATGATGGTACAAATCAGGCTAAGTTCAACATCTAAATATCTAATATGAACTAACTCAGCAATTAGAATCAAGAACAGCATGCATTAGATAAATTATAGTTATGGGTTCAATGAAAGTTTATCAGACCAACATTATTTAAATTCACATTTCAGGAACAACCCCCCCCCCTCCCAACAACCCCCGGAGAGAAGCCTACTAAAGCAGAAACCCTCTATTCCTAATTGTTTGCAAAGGAAAAGGAAAAAAAAAAGGACATTGAAAAAGCATAAATCTTTATAAATAAATAAAAAAAACTAGAAACATCAGCAATAGCCCTATTGAGTCCAACACACCTCCTAAGCACTGTTCTATCAATTTTGGATTTGATTACAATGGAACATATCCACAATTTAGCACAAAGT
The DNA here is from genome assembly GCA_024447775.1 of Carex cristatella. Classification (NCBI taxonomy): domain Eukaryota; kingdom Viridiplantae; phylum Streptophyta; class Magnoliopsida; order Poales; family Cyperaceae; genus Carex; species Carex cristatella. The sequence continues at coordinate 5,996,353 of JAJHPF010000018.1, forward strand.
GAGGGGCCTAAATAAAATCTTGAAAATCTAAAGAAAATAAAGAAACGAATTTATGCACATTATTGCAATCTCAGTGCGCAGCCAGAAGATCCGACCCGAAAGCAACATCAACAAACGGATCTGAAAATTCAGGGCTAGGAGGAGCAAAATACACCCTCCTGGACGCAACAAGCTTCTTCCTTAACAGGTATCTTGGACTTGAGATTCGATAAGAGACAAAACGAGGATGGTAACCGGTTATTTCAGGTGGCACCACCTGTTGGTCTGGAGACGGGGAGGAAGGAGGCGAGAGACGAGATAGCGGCACGGATCTGACAGATCGGGCGATAATTTTGGAGTCGCGGATCCGGGCAAGCGCACCAGGTCTGAGAAACCTGTGGAATCGGTCGTCGGTTGGAGAAGCAGGAGAGGATTTGAGGTGCCTCCGAGCCATTAGAGAGAGAAAGAGTGAGAGAGGCGGGGAAGGGAGGGAACCAAAAATGAGATGAGAGGGAAAGGGATTTTGGGGGGATTTATGCAGAGAGGGAAGAGTACATTATTGTCTGGACCGAATCTATGAGTTTAGCATTTGTCACTTACTTGTGGGGTCTCCTTATGTTTTAGAGAAAGTGGAGCCCATTTTTCAGTGTGTATGTTTCTACGCGTATAGTAGACGTGGTCCAGGACATTTGAGTATGGGTTGGGGAAAGAGAGGGAAAAGCGAAGTGTTGTTTTTGAAGGCGGGAGGCGTTTAGCCGCTTTAGCTGGGTATTTAGTATTTACCGAGTCTTATATTGTCTGTGTCTTTATCTTTGTATGTCAATGTGTCCAGCAACATAATGTCTGTTAAAGTAACCCGCTAGAATAAATTATACATGAATTTAGGGTAGCGACAACAGGTGGAAGAGTTGCCAGTGGGAGTGCGTATTCTCTGAGATATCTCATATTTTGCGTGACCGACGTGTCCGGTGCCTATTCGGGAATAGCGCAGGGGCCAGTATTATTTGAGCTTTGAGATTCGTGTAGAACGTACTTCAACGGTTCTGATTTTCCAAAATGCCACGCAAAATATGAGATATCTCAGAGGATGCGCATTCACCCAGTGGACAGTTGTAAGCTGGGAGGGAACTGTGATTTTGGAATTGGCTCTTTTGGAGGGAAATGGATGACAGACGTTGGATGATCCTGGTGCAGACGGTTTATGGATTACTCATCACTTTTGCTGTTCGATTGTGGGTCCAGTAAATCAGTGAAATGGTATTTATTTGGACGGTGATCAGGGAACAAGAAGTGATGAATGGTAATGTTATGACGGGAGGGTTGATTCTATGGGTGCAAACGGATAATTAAAGGAAGAGTAGAACTAGGTGTTCTAAGTTAACCGAGTGTCTTTGTGAACTCAATTCTAAAAATTCTTGAATTGATTTTAAATGACAAATTCAAATTGTTCAAATCTTTCTATCTTATTAATGATATGTCTACATGTTAAAATTTTAAAATTTTAAATTAATTTAATATAAAATTAAGTGGTTAAAATTGGAAGGTTTATAAATTAATTTCAATGCATTTATTTTTTAGACTCCTTTTAACCACTAGACTCTATACAAAATTAATTTTAAATTTTAAATTTTTTACATGTAAACGCATCACTCGTTAGGTAGAAGAATTTCAACAGTTTAAATTCGTTATTTGAAGTTAATCAGATAGATTTTAAAGTTGAGTACACAGAGGAACTTAGTGAAGTTAGGAACACCCTAGTTCTACTCATTAAATGAATACTGATTGAATTTTATTAATTATGAGTGTATTACGCGAATAATTAAATGAAAAATTGACGTATAATTAAACGAAGAATCCATTACATTGACGTATATATTTTTAATCGTAAAATTAAACTACTTATTCAACTATGGTGGCTACAAAATATATAGTGAGTTCATTTCTAAGGTTAATATATTTTTTTTATCCCAAATTTGCTAGTTATCAAAATATATTGCTAAAAAGATAATTATTAATTACATACCATGTCATTTATCGGAAATTCAATCCTCTGCATTAACGTACTATTGAGTTAGAATTCAAATTAATTCGGTCCACACCTATAATGCAAAATTTGCATCCTTTGAGATATCTCATATTTTGCGTGACCTTTTGGAAAATCACAACCGTTCAAATTCATTCTGCACGAATCTAAAAGCTGAAATAATACTTGCTGTGCGCTATCCCCTAATAGGCACCAGACACATCGGTCACGCAGAATATGAGATATATCAGAGGATACACACTCTATAATGCATGAGACACTTTAATATTAGTGCGGATTTAAATCGTACGTAAAGTCCGAATCTTAACTCAAAATTTGAGTTCACTCCGAGAATACATGAATTCATCGGTAGGTGCCAAAATGAGAGAGAGAGACTTGCGTTCAGCATTTGAGTATTTAGGCAGAAAAAAAAAATCAAACATTTCGAACTACAAAAAAAAAAAAAATCAAACATGTCCAACTACATGCTGGTAGCATATACGCATTAACGACAATCCGAAGATCTAACTAAAACTTAGAACAAAAACACCAGAATATAAGAGAAAGATTATCAAAATGAAAAATAACCGCAAAGTAATTGATTTTTTGTTATTAGTTTGAGTATTCGGTCTCGAGCACCATGAAAACCTTGTAACTGATTTTTTGATGATTTGTGTACTTAATTTCGTGAATTTATAGAGAATCAAGGAAAACCCCAATTCTCTTCGGTTTTCAAGGACCGTTAAAAATCTAACATAATTTGTTTGGATCGCAAGCAACGTTAAAAAATTATGCAATATAATACTAAGACCCGCATTTGATGTCAATCAATCTGCACTACTATATAATTATATAACAATAATAAGAGTAAAACTAAGGTGCTTTTAAGTTCACCAAGTTTTTTTGTGAACTTAACTCTAAAAATTTATTGGATTGATTTTAATTGACGAATCCAAACTGTTGAAACTCTTATACCTTACAAGTGATGCATCTGCATGCAAAAAATTTAAAATTTTGAATTAATTATGTATGGAGTTAAATGGACAAAAGTTGTTCAAAAAATGAATGCATTAAGATTAATTAATAAACATTCTACTTTTGACCGCTTGACTTAATACTAAATTAATTCGAAAGCTTAAATCTTTTGCATGTAGACACATCACTCGTAAGGTAGAAGAACTTAAACGGTTTAGATTCGTCATTTAAAGTCAATCCGATAGGTTTTAGAATTGAGTTCACAAATAGACTTGGTGAACTTAGAGCACCCTAGTTCTACTCCAAAAATAATTTTAATTTAAAATAAAATTGTAAAGAATGATCAAGTAACTTTAACACCCATATCAGACATCATGGTTCAAGTTATAAAACAATATTGATAGTGTTTTTCTCTCTCCTTAAAATACTGAAATATTTTTACTCGATATAAATTTAAATTTAAAATTAAGTATTTTTATTCAATATCATTAATTTTAAATAACAAATAGATTTGAAAGGATGGACCTTACCGATGCTTTTTTGACACAATCAACAAGGATAGATACATTTTCAACACTATTAATTTAATTTCAAGTTCAATTTTAACCTGATAATTTCATTTGTATAAAAAAGGTATGATAACTTTATAAATATAAATAATTATTTTTAAATTGCTTTCAAAACGTCATGTTGGTGAAAATATTAATTTCTATTCGCTCATCCATCTCAGAAATTAATTCTTTGAATGTTTAAGATTTTTTTTTTTCAATTTAGTTCAAAACAATTAAAATTAATTACACTAGTGAAGTGCTTTCCAAATTAATTTTAAATTAATTCAGTTATTTCTATTATTATTTTAGTCTACTTTTAAAAAAAAATATATGGTCTGGTTGGTAGGTGCAACCGATAATGATGGTTGGTGCAAGAGATGACGATGGTAGAATTTCTCATCCCAACTTTATTTTGCTACTTTGTAACAGTAAGAAATTAATACGGACAAAACGTTTTTTTTTCTCTCGAAATTAATTTGTTAGTGTATTAGAAACATAATTTTGTTTTTCTTTTTTCAAATATAATATTTTGGTAAAAAAAATAAGTACAACTTTGTATGAATGAAATTATTTACGAGGACGGTTCCACTCCGATTTTTTATTAATATCCTAAATTGTTTTTACTAAATCTGGTCTTGGTTTTCAAAAAATTTGAAAAAAGGTGATGCACTTCCCTGACCATCTCACAGTGGGACGGATGGTTTAGTAAAATTTTTTTGCAATTTTTTCTATCCGACTGCTTCACTGTGGGACGGGTTTTTTTTTTTAGAGATTGTTTAGTATGTATAGAATGATTTCGGTCTCACTGGTTCTATGATTTCTATTCTTTTTCTCTCTATTTTAGTTAGAATGTTATTTATGTGACTAATAAGTAATAACGTGTGACATAAGATATGATACTTTTCTTAAGCATTGTTCATTTAAAATGTATAAAGTATCAAATCTAGTGTCATTTTTTATTTTTATTTTATTTTAGTTAGAATGAAAATGTTTTCATTTTGAAATTTAGTTTAGTGTGTTTGGTATTTAGATATAGGATATGTTATTAAAAAAAAGACAATCGATGAGATTTAGTTTAGTGTTTTATCAAAGCTCGCTACATATAGAAATTATATAAATTATTACCAAAAATAATTAAGAAGAAATTAAAAAAATAAATCTCAATTTTAAGAAAATTTTGACATTCATGATCTAGGATACTTGAAACTGGGTCAAGACTCAGGATTTAAATTAAATTAAAAAAACTAAATTTTGAGTCTTGACCCAAGTGGTAATTTAGCTAAATTCTAAGTCTTAATGAAATTAATTTAAATTCCGAGTCTTGACCCGATTGGTATACACATTTAATAATTACCAGAAATAATTTAGAAGAAATAAAAAAAAAATCTCAATTAAAAGAAAAATTTGACATTAATGATCTATGATACTTAAACTACTTTATAGGGATAGAAGTAGTTTTTTGAAACAATGGTCTATTTATCTCACAACGAAAATACACTTTAGATTTATTAAAATAAACCGGTAAGTTGAGTTGTAAACCGTCCTCTACTCTAATAGATAATAAATGCAAATTAAATAGTAAGGATGGTGAACCATTAAAAAATATAAATCAATTTCAAAAGCTTGTAGAAAAATTATCTCACGGTTACACGTTCGGATATTTTTTTCCGTAAGTCAAATTAGTAAATTTATGCACTCACTGAGAACACCGCATTTAGAGGCTATAAATAGAATATTAAGATATTTAAAAGAGACACCCGAAAAGGAAATTTTAATGAAGAATAATCATTCTAATGTGATATGTGGCTATTTTGATAAAAAAATTAATCTTGTGTGAAAAGTGTTTCGGAGTTCTCCTAGTATATATAAATTATAAGATATTTTATCTATTTTGTTTGATGTTCTTTCTAACAAATTCAAATTATTAGTTGTTCTTTCTATTTTTGAAAGTTATTAAACAAATTAATAAAAACTCAGCGAAACAATTGAAAATTTTGATTTTTGTGGGACCGCAACGACAAATGGCAGTCCCATGTCTTCGAGTTTGCTATTTCACGTTGCAGCGTGAGTAAATATATAATTCTCACATATCAGCTGTCTTTTTGGTTTATTTCTTTTATTGATGGTATTTTTAAACATTGTGGGAGATTATGTGAGGAATGTTTGGAGATATTAAAAATTATTTTTATGCAAAATTAGTCTTTGATTTAGCAGCTAAAAACAATATTCTTCGTATGAGAAGTCCTTATTAAAATTTGAATGGTCTCTTCCTTCTTTCATTTTTTTTTTGCCTCTAACCAGTGCCACAGGCAAAGCTAATAAGAGAGTGTGGTGGTTTTTTAAAATCTTGATCATATATATTAAATTTTAATTGATATTTTTATTGTGGTTTGTTACTATTTTTTTCAATATGATTTAGATAATTTTTTATTTAATTTCAATAATGAAAAAAACACTAATCAAAGAAATTAATGTAACATAAACTCACGAACTAACTGCCAATGAGTGACACCAGATCCCAAACGAAACACTTTTTAGCTCAAAAGATTGCAGGCAGTATTTGCAAACCTCCATTTTAATTTGCATACTACGCCTCTAATACCTTGCGAACCAAATATTATAAATAACAAGAAAACATGTTTTGGGCCGAAAAGAGATTCAGAATAAGAGTGAGCGAGGCTGAAAAGTGAGGCCGAAAAGAGCTTCAGAACCTTGGTACTATGTGTAGTGCACATTGATACAGTATTTTAAAATTTGGTCTATTCGGCCGAATATTTGTTTTTGGTTGGAATTCATATAGAAAATAAGTATTTGGTTCAATATTTGGTTTTGAATATCCGGCCACATATTCGGCTGAATATTCGGTATTCGGTTCTGCATATTCGACCTCTGATGTAAAATATTAAATACTTTACTAGTTTGCATACAAAGTAATATTAATTCTCATTTTAAAATCCGCATATATAAATCCGAATAAAAATCCGCATATGCGACCGCATACCGTATATGTGGTATGTGGTGGCCTTCCGAATACCGAATGAGAACCGAATTTCAAAACACTGCTTTGATATGATATGTATTATAAATTTTTATTTTTATTTTTAAGTCTAAATAGTTGATATGAACCGTTCATCATGATCTCTATATTAAATGTACTTGGAGTTAGATTATGAAAATATTCACTCAGCTCGGAGACAATTCTTTTAGATAAAATAATTATGTACCTATTTAGAAAAAATAGTAACCAAATTCTAAAAAAATATAAAATTTGAAGTTACCAAAACTTATGGTTCGAGTAGGCCTTTTCATTTTGAAATAGATTCAAGATAATTTAGAAAAAAATATCTCAATTAAGGTTTAGGGTGTGCCTTAGTTCGAAACCAGCCTATAAGCCAAGTTTGAATGTTTTCTCTAGGTATCTTTAGCATTCTATGATTTTCATGAAAGATTGGGTCTCCTTGTAAATGTGCATCAAGCCCCTTGTCAGACTCTCTGTGGACCTATTCTCATGCTTTTCGAATCATTGTACTTAGTATGCTTATTTCAGAGTCATTAAGATATGAAACTCATACCATTTCTTTAAGCCCCAAATCAAGACATTAGACATCGTACATATTATGTACCGGACATGTACCAGTCGCAGTTTGTAAAAAGTATGAAAAGGGCCGATAATTTCTTTTAGGGTAAAACTACCATCTCTGAACTGATAGACTAACAAAAAATCGACTAAGCAAAGTTCACTTCTTAAAAATATTGAAAGTAAAATTCCGATTTAAATGAAATTGAAACCTTGAGAAATAAAAGAAATTTTGAGAGCCAGCTCCAAGAGGCTGGCGCCTAGGACCCTTACCATTCCAAAAGAACCAAAATAAATCAATATCTGAAGCCCAATAGAAAGAGAAACGAAACAGATCTCCCATTAATTTAAATATCAGCCCAAAGAAATAAAATTAAAGAGGCCGTTCACTCCAGCCCATAAAAAAATAATATGTTGAAGCCCATAAACAGAAAAGGCCTTCAACAAAACAGGTTCCGCGAAAAAGAAAATAATTTTCCTGTTTCATCTCTCCGGTCTAAACCTATTGTATTAGGTCATCATATTAAAAGAAACTTACAATACCTAAACGGTCTAAAAGGGAATCATTTAGTATGTATGTCGGCTTTTATTGGACATAATGCCACATGCAGCGAATCATTGGATTGTTCAGCCCAAAGGTGGATCTACGACAATTTGCATCCTCTGAGATATCTCAAACTTTGCGTGACTTTTTGGAATATCTCAATTGTTCAAATACGTTTTGCACGAATCTCAATGTTGAAATAATACAGCCCCCCTACGTTCCCCCGAATAGGAACCGGACACGTCGGTCACGCAAAAATTGAGATATCTCAGTGGATACGCACCCGATCTACGAAGGCTCATGTCTACTCTTGGATTTGAATTTTTTTTAGATTAATATTAATTATTTTGTGTGCCTACCCTGATTTGATAGAGTGCCTATTTCTGGCTTAGAAATATCTTTGCTTTGGTTTGCTTTAATCCAATCACTATTCTGGAAAAAAAAATCTGATTAAAACAAGTTTGAGATTTGGATGCTGGAGAATAGAAACGGTAAAGAGAAGGGAAAAGTGAATAAGATGTTTTTGACAGTAGGACCCATTAATTTGTTATACTGCTTATACATGACATTTAACTTTCCAAACAATTTCGGCCCAATTTTGCACTCACCAAAAGCCCAAACTTGTTTTCTAGAACAAAGTAACACACTCATTACTTCTCTTTCGTACTTCTATAACTTTGGGCTGGAGCAAGCAGTGTAAGCCTTCTTGATATTTTAGCTGTTTCATTCCGGGTTCACTATTATCTATTATTTTTTGTTACCAAACGTTACATGGAATTATTAATTTAACCTTGTTTGCATTTTATTAGTTTCTTAATTGTTATTTTATTTTATCACATATGTAACATTATTTGTTGTGTAATATTGGAATTTACAATTTAACTCTATTAATTTTGCAATTTACTTTTATTTTTGTATGATTTTATTGTATTATAAAAATGGGTCAAACAAATATAGTTCTGTACCCGATAAGTGAATGGGTTTCAACTACAGTCTGTTAGGGTCTTCTCGTAAGTTCTGATACTAAATCATAAAAGAGATTGCTTTTGACATATGTATATTAACTATTCATTTTTTTTTTGCAGAGGCAAATTGATCAGATGATCTGTGAAATATATATGAATAAAATCATGATTTATTAATTTCTTGAAACGGAAAAATGCAAATTAATCTCACAAAAAGGACAATAATACATGTGTAGAGGGTGTATATGCCCAACCCCCATGATGTTTGTATAATAAACTAAAAGCAAAATATTACAAAATTAAGGTCCTCTTAAGTATGTAATATGCGCAGTAACAAGGAGTTCATAACTCAGCAAGAACCTTCATCATCGCTTCTCGAGGCCGATACATTGCTTCGAGTGGAACAGCTTTAGGAAGGGAGACACCGGAACCTTCAGTTAAGTCGACGAGCTCACTCGTTGTTCTTTCCTAGTCGAAACATTGAATAAGAGTTCCAAATATCAACCCGACTTCTCGCATGGCGAGGCCTTCTCCCGGGCACCTCCTCCTACCCATCCCGAATGGCATCATAAACTTACCATCAGACTTCCCATTTTCAAATCTCTCCGGCTTAAATTTCTCAGGTTCCTCCCATATGTCGGGATCTCTGTGGATCTGATACACATTCACTGATACCATCGTTTCACGTGGGATGTTGTAGCCTCCAATGGTGACATCTTCGCGTGACTCATGAGGCAAAAGAAGTGGGGCGCCAGGGTAAAGGCGGAGCACCTCACGAACAATGCATCCAAGGTAGGAAACATGATCCATGTCTGACTCCTTTATCAACCGCTCGTTCCCGACATTCTTGTCGATTTCGGCTGCCGCCTTCTTTAGTACTTGCGGATTGTTTAGTAATATCGCCATCGCCCATTCCACTGTATTAGACGAGGTTTCTGTTCCAGCTAGTAAGATGCTCTGTATTTAAAATGATAGATATAATTAGATGAAAAATATATACCTGTTTCCACTTTTGATGTAATATATTATTAGCTTGAGACTTAACAAATTAACATACCATGCAGATGCGTTGAATTATTTGGTCACTGTAGCCTTCTGGATCCTTCCTCTGTGATTCAAGCAAATGACCTATCATTGTTTTCTTTATTTGACCATTAGTTGTTCTGTGCTCTTCAATTAGCTTTTGAACTGTATCTAGCTGTTGCTTTACCAACTGTGCCTTTTTCTTCATCACTCCATTTAGATCCAACCACCTAAGAACTGGTACAAAGTCTTCTATACTAGATGCACTGCTCAAGGTAACATGCTCCTCTACTGTTCTCCTAAACCGCTTCGTCTCCTCCATGTCCTCTATGTTATCTCCATAGAACCTCTTTCCTGCTATCGTTGTCATCAACACATTAAGCGACAGTTGAAATAGAATTGTTTTGAGCTCCAACTTGTTCATCCCGTCTGAACTGTTCGATCCGATACAACAAGTCTTATTCCATGACTTGAAGAGTCGGCGAGCCATGTCTTCGGCCTCTCTCGTGCGAACATCGGACGAAGCATTTAACTGCTGAGAAGAGAGGAGCTCAACTGTTGCAATCCTCCTGACACTACGCCAATAGGGACCGTAGTTGGCCGCACCTATTCCGGTGATTCCGTTTCCCTTGTTGCGTTTAGTTATCAAGGATTGGGGTCGGTTTGCTAAGGCCAAATCGTGGGTTGTGAAGCACTCTTCAGCCAATAACCGAGAAGAGATGACGAGGACTGACCGGGAGCCGAAGCGTAGAAAGGTAATGGGGCCATATTTTTGCGATATGTCGGCCAGAGTATGGTGGAGGGGCGTTTTGAAAAGATAGAGGTGGCCGATGAAGGGCAGTGCTGGAGGACTTGGAGGCAGATTTTTTTTGTTGGTATAAGAGAGAACAAATTTTAGAAATACAAGGACAACAGTGGAGAGGAGGATGCTCTATAAAACTAAATTCATGGAAGGCATTCTTAAATTGAGTAGTGAATCTAGTGATGTCTTTTATTATGATGCCATATTCATCATGGGAAGGCTTATAAATAGGATCTGATAGGATGGGGGATCCGAATCTTCCGTGATTTTTCATTGTGTGAACAGTGTTTCTAAAATTTCTGTTTTTCTAAATTCAACTGTTGAATACATTAACTTTCTAATTTTGACCACTTGACTTAATAATAAATTAATTCGAAACTTTAAGATTTGTATAAGATATAATTGATAATAGATATTGATTGTTTCTGAACCTCATATAGGGGTTTAGCCTAGGGGTGTAAACGGAGCGGATTCGTAGCGGATAATGCTAATACCATATCTGTATCCGTTTTTCAACAAGTGGATACGGATACGGATATGGATAGTAAATGAATATCAAAATTGAAAACCATATCCGTCTTAAACGGATACGGATACGGAATGGATAATCCACGGATACGGATTCGAACACGAATATGGAGCGGATAATTGTCAGATATTGAGTAATTCTACTAAATTTCATAATTTTAAATTACCTAATTTGATTATCTAAATTGACAAAAATTTAATAGTTTTTTTAAGTTTGCACAGTGATGATTATGCATGACTAATTGCTTATTGGTTCAGAGAACCAATCCATTATCCTAATATATTATATGATTTTTCTACCAAGATTCTTGGACTTAAACGAATATGTATGTTTTTTGGAAATTTCGCAAGGGTGAAATAAATTGAAAGCTGCTGAAAGATTAAATTTTGGATCCGGATATATACAAATATCTGCTCCGTTTATATCCTCACGGAATTATCTGTATACGTATCCGCATTATTTTTTCATATACTAAAATTATCTGTATCCGCATCCGCAAGTATCCGTATCCGTTTAATCCGGATACGGATAATAAACGGATTCGGAGCAGATTATTTGCGGATAATCCGTATCCGTTTACACCCCTAGTTTAGCCTTAAAATAAATATCTGTTCGGTAGTTCGATCCATTTTTTAAAGCTGGAATTAATTAATTAAGCTAGAATGTCGCGTACTGTTATTTTGAAATTTCCTTTTCAGATAGAAGTTTATTTTTAATTTCCTGTACCATCATTTTGAATTTTCTATTTGAATAGGAAGCTTTAATTCTTTGAATATCTTGTACTATCTATTTTAATTTTCCTTTTAAGCTGGAAGCTTCCTTTGAATTTCCTGTACAATCATTTTGTATTTTCCTTTTGAGATGGAAGCTTTTTTCAAATTTCCTGTACTATCTTAATTTTGAATTTTCCTTGTGAGCAGGAAACTTTCTTCGAAATTTCTATCTTATCATTTTTTTTCTTCTTCTAATTTTTCGGATAAAACTTTTGTCTGAATTATAATTCTTCATGTGGGAAGTCCCACGGAATGCCAGCAGCTGATATTGCATTTGTGAATAGATGTTGGAAATGGTAGTATATATAGATAAAATGGTAGTATAAATTTAAGGGTAAATGGAAATAAATCATATCTGCTAATTAAGTACAGTACTTCTAAAAAATCACAATAAAAAGGTGTAATTGAGAACCTAGTTGATATAAGTATTAATAAAAAGCTGTGTAATCGGTGCTAATAAATTTCTTTTCTGGAAGTTATATTCTCCCCCCTCTCTCTCTTCTGTATCTCCTCAAGTGAATAAGGGAATGAGAGAGGAGGAGAAGCTGAGTTGAGGTGAGCAGAGTCGACTGGAACCCGAGAACAAAGATAGAGACGAGAGAGAGAGAGGGGAGAATATAACTTCCAGAAAAGAACATTGCATTTCTGGATACGACTCCGACACGCTCTGCAGTGCAAACCCATCATGCACCGCGCATACACCAGTAGGCTGATGAGCTGATGCCAAACGCCAAGAAGAATATAACCCATGTACTGTGTTCCAAACTATACACCCTTTAACCAATACGCCGCTATATATAATTTGTTGTTAGAAGTTTGTATCTTTTCTATTTAATATATACCTAAGCTATTGTATTATCATTTTCAGAATATTTTATATTCAATTTATATATACAACTTTTGAATAAAAAATATAATTAAAATAATAAAAAATAATATATATAATAGCCGTATTGTATTCTCGATTTTTAAAATTACCGTATCACTGTATTCATATCGTATCCTATACGATATCCGTACCCATATCCATGCAACATAGCTTGTGACAAATTCTAAACAGGGCTATCCAATGAAACAAGTTGTGTGGTAAAAAACCAACTTAACGGCCGATTAAACGACCGTTTAATCTTTAACAACGGTCAAACCATTATGAATACACTTAACAGAGACCTATTTACAGATGAAAATGATTAATCGGCCTTTTTTCCGATTAATCATCTGTTAATTCCCGTTTATCAGAATTTTTTTCAATAAAGTACTATGCATGTGTGAAATGAATGTATATGTTTTAATATTTTATTTAATAAATAATAAAAATAATTATTATATTAGTATTATTCATTATTTGCCCGCTACTATTTCTTGATAAGGGTAGGATACGGGTAAGATAATTTGTAGTTGGTAAAGATAAAGTATGGATAAGGACAATTTATAACGGGTACGGATATGAAAATACTTCCATCCGGCCCTTATCGTACAAAGACCTTAAAAAAAAAGGAAAATAATATTCCATGCGTTTTCGTGTGAGCGGACCCCGTATTTTTGTTGATTTGGTATGGTAGAGTTTAAATTCGCGAGGAGATCTTTGTTGATCCTTGATTGTGGTGTCAATCAAATTTTACATTTTTTTTTTCTATTTATGAAGTATTTTTAAAAATAATGCTATTTTTAAACAATTCTGAATCACTGAAAACAACAGATATATAAAATACTTAATAAATAGTAACAAAACAAAAAACTTGTAAAATTTGATCTCCAAACACATTTTAATATAGATATCATGTTGAACGGTTTGGATAGATTGTTTGAACTTTAAAAATCATAAACCAAATTGTTATAAGATGTTGTAAGCGGATCCCTCCTCTAAATTTAAACAAGCATTAATTAATATAGTTACCTGCATGATAAGGATAAAATAAATACTTAGGGTAGGAAGAAAACTAATAGAAGTGTAAATATGTCTTCATACGTAACCATTAACACCGCTTGCCATGAACATCATGTTTGACGTTTGTAAGATACGGGTCATAACACAATTTTTTGCACGCCACAGGTAGTCTGCGGCGTACGTACGCTTTCAATGTATATACCACAGGACAAATTTCAAACAGAATATAATGCAAAACCAATCCCAGTCAGTCAGTGTCAAGTAGAAATTAGCGGTTTTCATGTTGAAATTTTGCAATCGGAGAGAATGAAAGAAATAGACCGGCTTGTGTATATCATTGAGAGAGAGAGGGGGACTAAGTTTACAACGAGTTGTAACTTCATTTTATGGCCCAGGCCCGCTAGTCTAATCACTATGACTTTATTTTATGGCCTTCCGGCTATTAGTTATAGTCTAAAATTTATTATATGAGCTAGTTATTTGGGCCCAAGAAGAATAAATAATAAGTATTTTTAAACAAAAGTAGACAAATGAAGTTTTATTCATGGATGAGCTAACTAATTAATCACTGGAGCGTCATGCAATTGATTCAAAGATGTCAAAGGCGGCAATGAATGTTCTAAGGTTCTTTCATTACTCTTTAAGCATATAAATTCTTTCCTGTACCGCTAAATTCAACTTGTCAGTGTCACAATTCATTAATTATAGCTTCCAAGAGAGAAAATTAAGTTCCTGGGGAGAGTAAACATCAACTTTCGGCCCAATTTTGCACTCACCCAAAGTCCAAACTTGTTTTCTAGAGCAAAATAACACTCATTACTTCTCTTTCGTACTTCTATATCTTTGGGATGAAGCAAGCAGTGTAAGTCTTCTTGATATTTTAGCTGTTTCATTCCGGTTTCACTATTATGTATTATTTTTTGTCACCAAACGTTACATGAGATTATTAATTTAACCTTGTTTGCATTTTATTTGCTTCTTAATTGTTATTTTATTTTATCACATATGTAACATTATTTGCTGTGTAATATTGGAATTTACAATTTAACTCTATTAATTTTGCAATTTACTTTTATTTTTGTATATTATATTATAATAAGAGAGTGTCTTCTATGGACATAAGGACCTATTTGTAAAATGAACATATTTTTATTTTCAAAGTTCAAACAGTCGATCCGAACCGTTCATCTTGTTCTCCATATTAATATGTGCTTGGAGACTAAATTTTACATTTTTCTGAATTTTTTTACTATTTATTAAGATGGGTACAAAATTCAATGATCTGAATTTGATATTTTTTGTACACTTAGTCCAAGGAGGCCGAAGATGCGTTTCAATCTTTAAAGAAGAAGGTAACTGAAGCACCCGTCTTGGTTTTACCAGATTTTGAGGAAGTTTTTGAGGTTCACTGTGACGCCTCGGGTGTGGGTATTGGAGGCGTGTTGAGCCAGAAGGGTAAACCGGTGGCATTTTTCAGCGAGAAATTGAACGAGGTTAAGCTCAAATACTCAACCTATGACAAAGAATTTTATGCTATAGTACGGAGCCTCGAGTATTGGCGCCACTACCTCATCTCTAAAGAATTCGTTCTATACTCTGACCATGAAGCGTTGAAATACATCAACGGACAACATAAGCTGAAACCGCGGCATGCCAAATGGGTGGAGTTCTTACAAGCTTTCAGTTTCTCCATTAAGCACAAAGCTGGGGTGTTGAACATAGTAGCCGATGCGCTGAGTCGAAGGTATTCTCTTGATATCAACCATGCGGGTTCAGGTGATCGGGTTTGATGCATTCAACGAATTGTACGGCAATGATCCTGACTTTGCGGATATATGGCAGAAGTGTGAGTCACGTCCCTTTCAGCAATTTGTCCGACAAGAAGGTTTTCTGTTCAAAGGTAATCGGCTGTGTATTCCTAAGTGTTCTTTGAGAGAAGCCGTTATCACAGAGGGGCATGCTGGAGGGCTTGCTGGACATTTTGGGGTTGACAAAACATTAACATGGTTGCAAGACCAATTTTATTGGTCTAGAATGGAGCGCGATGTGGCCCGATTCGTGGGGAGGTGCAGAACATGTCGGTTGGCTAAAACGAGGGGCACCAATGCCGGCTCATATCAACCCCTACCCGTTCCAGTGGCTCCTGGGAAGATGTCAGTCTTGATTTTGTTCTCGGGTTACCCAGAACTCAGAGAAACAAGGACTCCATTATGGTGGTAGTGGACAGGTTCTCAAAGATGGCGCATTTTATTGCATGCAACAAAACTTTTGATGCTTCGCAGGTAGCCCGTTTGTTTTTGCAGGAAATTGTCAGGTTACATGGTGTACCCAAAACAGTCACCTCAGATCGGGATGTCAAGTTTGTAAGTCATTTCTGGCGCACTCTCTGGCGGAAGCTAGGCACTCAACTACAGTTTAGCTCTTCTCACCATCCCCAAACTGACGGACAAACAGAGGTGGTCAATCGAAGTCTGGGAAATCTACTGAGGAGTCTGGTAGGTGACAGCCCGCGCCAATGGGACCTCACTTTACCCCAAGCCGAATTTGCATACAACCGGTCGCAAAGCCGAACTACAGGAAGAAGTCCCTTTGAGATTGTATATGGATTCAATCCGATTACCCCTATCGAACTCACACCATTGCCTGTTGACAAACATTTCAGCGGCGATGCAGATGAACACGCCGAACACATCAAGCAGTTACATTCACAGGTTCGTACTCAGATTGAGAATTCAAACAAGAAATACAAAGAGCGGGTAGACCGACACCGAAAGAAGGTGGTGTTTAAACCAGGGGATCTGGTTTGGATTCATCTGAGGAAGGCACGTTTTCCCACAGGCAGATATGGTAAGTTACAACCTCGGGCAGATGGACCATTTCGAGTGCTTGAACGGATCAATGATAATGCTTACAAGGTTGATTTACCGGGTGAATATAATGTATCGGGGACCTTTAATGTCGCTGATCTGTCCCCATACATTCCTGACAGTGATAATGAAACATCTGAAACAGAAGAGGTAAATGGTGACGTGGCAGATTCGAGGACGAATCTTTTCTTAGGAGGGGAGAATGATGCAATATATGCCTGTGCATGCTTTACAAAAACAGGCGTAACTTTCAATCCGACCGTCGGATCGAGCTGAAATTTGAACTGGAGATCCACAGCTCAAGGACGGATCCGAAATGGGTCTATAGACCCATTTCGCCAAGGATCGCTTCGGATTCGCGATCCGAAGTTATTTAAGGGACTTTTGGATGTTTTTCTATAATTTTAGATTTTTGTGGGTTTTTATGTAATTTCCGTTTTTTAGGGTTTGATATTTAAGACCAAAAGTTGGTTTGTTTTCGGCAGAGAATATTATGAAGCAGTTTATATCAAATTTCTGAGAATCTGTGTGATCTCAAACAAAATCCCTCTTTTCCATTCTTTTGCAATTTCTGTGTTGCTTCGTGCATCACATTGTTAAATTGAGTAGTGAATCTAGTGATGTCTTTTATTATCATGCCATATTCATCATGGGAAGGCTTATAAATTGGATCTGATAAGATGGGAGGCTTACAATTTTTTTTTATCATTACAAATTTGGGACCAACAGTCCAACACAGATGTCGCATCAGGCTCAGGATTTCCAAAAAGATAAGGGAGAGAGGAAATTCAATGCTCTTGGGTGAGCGGGCCCTGCATTTTTGTTGATTAGAGGGTATTGGGATGGGAATTTGTCTGAATGGCTTTCGACAGAAATCTTCTCCAAAGCGTTTCGGAACCACATGATTAGATCTTATTAAAATTGATTAAATGAATATTAACGGATTTGTTTTGAGTTAACCCCTCTCTCCGTTAAAAAAAAAGATGACAGCTAGAGTTTATCAATGGAATTAAATCGCCTAATACAGAGGGTATCAATGGAGGAAGCCTTACCAATTTCATTTTCTTTCTCTAATCTTTTAGTTGTTCAATTGTTGTCACGTACCAAGAACAAAAATAAGCTCTCATACTCTTTATAGTCTCGTGCTATCAACCCGTTTTCTTCAAATCTTGAAATACTATTCGGTGTACGATCTCCAGTCTCAACCACACACTCATTCCTTTTCCTGTAATAGAGAAGAGTATACTCCAAATAGATGCTATTAATGTTGAAAGAAGAAGTATGTACTCAAGCTCCAACTATGATTCATGATTCAGTATTTATTTGGTTTTACCTTGCTTTTTTTTTTATCAGACTATACAGTGACTGGTACTAGTTGGTACGCACCATTATTTTGTTTAGCTGGAATGTTGCAATTGATGAAATCTTCAGTTGAAGTCTTTAATTAGACTTCTATGTGTGGGTAGTAGTTGGAAATGTTGCAATTGATAAAATCTTCAGTATCCAAATTATTTTCAATTTGCTAATTAATAGTGGTAAATTATGAATATCCAATATTTCTTTTTTAAAGTTAATTTTTTTTAATGAATTTGATACTTGATAAATCTAAAGATATCCAAAAAAAATTATTTGTTAACAACTGTTAATTCTTAGTTATAGATTTTGGTATCTAGTGAATAAGGTCTTTAATATAGATCCTGATTCATGGTGATTTTTTTTTCTTTGATGAAAGCCCGTAGACACTTATATTATCTTCATGAAATTACAAGCAATTCATATTTTCCTACAGCCGTTACTCATTTAATGCATGGATTTCAAATGATTAACTAGAGTAATATTTAGAGGCCCTCATTACACATTTCATACGTTAGAAAGAGTTAATTTTAGTAGTTAAACCCAGTGCTGGTATGTAGCTTGCAGAGCTTGACCCATCAGTGGACTGGCATGGTCTTCTGGCATAGCATGCAGCCACTGTCTCTGTTTTTTTTGAAAAACTGATAGGAGCTATCAGTAAGTACGCGGCCACTGTCTCTGATGCTAGCCAAGGCGGTATATACTCCAAATTCTGGATCGTGCAGGGCCTGCCGTGTGATTTTGGTACATGGTGAATTAGATATCAAGTATTGTGCATATCTCCATATCTCATAAGCACACATGCAGTTCACCCCTTAATTATAAATATTTCCATTTCTTAATTAGTAGCATGACAAATCATATATTTAGTTTATAAAGAACAGGGGCACATGTGGGATGGATGAGGATTAAACGATTTTCTTTATTTTGTGGAGTTATCCGATTTGAATTCAATTGTGGAGAGAAATAATAGTTACCTTCTTTGTCTGACACAGAGAGAGAAGACAGATTGTTTCCTTTTTCTTTTTTTAGCGGAGAGAGGTTAACGTCAAAACAAATCCGTTATCATTAATTTAATCATTTTTATAAGATCTAATCATGTGGTCGTGAAACGCTTTGGAGAGGATTTCTGTCCAAAGCCATTCAGACAGGTTCCAGTCCCGAGGGTACTATGCCTTGGACCAATAATAGTTGGGTCAATAATTTGAGTAAAAGTAGGGTGCCCCTAAGTTCACCAAGCCTATCTGCGAACTCAATTCGAAAACTTATCAGATTAATTTCGAACGACGATTTTAAACCGTTGAAAATTCTTCTACTTTACGAGTGATGCGTGTACATGTGAAAATTTTAAAGTTTCGAATTAATTTGATATAAAGTTAAGTAGTCAAAATTAGAAGCTTTATAAATTAATTTTAATGCATTCATTTTTTGGAAGCTTTTTGATCACTTGACACTATACAAATTTTATTTTAAATTTTAAATTTTTTTGCATGTAGACACATCACTCATAAGTAGGGGTGCAAACGGATCGGATACGGATCGGGTAGTGATCAACTCATATCCGTATCCATTTTTTTTCGGATACAGATATAGATCGGATATTAATCGAATACATATACAGATCAAATATTAAACAGATACAAATATATATCGGATATTATCGGATTCGAATATGGATACGGATATAATTCGGATTTTTAATTAAAAATATTTATATAATTAACTTGTTATGCAATTACATAATATATATCTATTTAATTAAAATTCATCATCAACTTTATTGATCACATCATTTGAATAAAATCAGTAAGAATAAGATCAATTATCACATCCTTAATTATATTCCCTTTTCATTTTGATCGATGGACCATGTCAAAACCGAGTCTACAGTTCAATGCCTCTATTCTAAAAATAAATAAATCAAAGTATTTGACCCATTTGCAAACAGCGCTTTAAGCCTTCAACTCAAACCCTTAAAGTCGCAGATAATTAGGGGTGTTCATCGGGTCCGGTTTAATCGGTTTTGAACCGAACCGAATTAGTTCGGTTCAAACGGTTCGGTTATTTCGGTTTAATGGTTCGGTTCGGTTTGCTTTTTAAAACCGAATTATAATTTCGGTTCGGTTCGGTTTGAAATTTTCAAAACCGAAATAACCGAACCAACCGAACTTTTATATATTATGAATTTGGTCCGGACCGCCCCGGTTTATTTCTTAATATTCCAGTTTATTTCTTAATTAATTGTTTTAAATACTTCGGTTTATTTCTTAATATCCCGATTTATCTCTTAATACTCCAATTTATTTCTAAATATACTTCGGTTTATTACAAAACAATTGATTTAAATAAAAAATTGATATATTTCGGTTTGAACCGAACAAACCGAACAAACTGAAATAACACTTTGGTTCGGTTCGGTTTGGTTGCAATGTGAATTCGGTTCGGTTTGGTTTTATTTTTGAAATCGAATTATAACTTCGGTTTGACTAGTTCGGTTCGGTTTAAACCGAACCGAACCGATGAACACCCCTACGGATAATGCCACAAAGAATCAGAATCTTCTCCACTAAAAGGCTTAAAGCGCCGTGATTTTTATTAATAACCAAAAAAAAATATATTATTAATAATCAGATTCCCAAAATATTTTTACCCATGCCCAAACCGCCTCCCCATGGGGCGGTTTAACCCCCCCCCCACAACCCGCCCCCCCATGGGGTGGTTTAGTAATTTTTTTTTTAATGCGATGATGTTTATAATTTATGTATTTTGTAATATTATGTATTTGTTTATATTTTTAAGTGAACAAAATAATCAAATAACGTCTAATCAACATAAAATATAGAAACGAAAATAAAGTGAATAAAATCAGCAAATAACGTTTAATCAACATAAAATATAGAAACGAAAATATAAAAATACTACGTCAGGTCTACAATATGAAATATAAAAAACTAGCGACGACGAGGAGGAGGACCGGACAGTGACAGTCTGGGAGCCGGCCCGCACGCCCTCGGCGGCTACACACGGGTCCTTTGTCGCTGCACATGCCTCCTCCGTGGCTGTGGAGGATCCTCGTTATGAGTCAGATCCACATGCATGTCCTCTTCGTCATCAGAATCATCCATATGCATGTCCTCCTACATTGTGCCCAGAGGTAGAGGGGGGCGGTCTAATTTTTTTTTTTTTTTTAGGATTTGAATTTTCAATCTAAATAATGAATGTATTTGTTTGAAATTATAGATATGAAATTAATGACTAAAAATAATATGTGCCCAGAGGTAGAGGGGGGGCGGTCTAATTTTTTTTTTTTAGGATTTGAATTTTCAATCTAAATAATGAATGTATTTGTTTGAAATTATAGATATGAAATTAATGACTAAAAATAATATGAAATTAAAAGAAATGAGAAGTAACATCTCTGATCAGTAATCTATTAGTACCTCCTCATGGCAAGTGCTTTCATTTGGTCGACTAGATCGTCGCTTTTGATTCACAACCTTTATGTGCTTCACTTCAGTGTTCATTGGCACATTCCTTTATTATTGCATTAAAATAATTGTAACATGAAAGACTACTGTTTTATTGTATGTATATATTATATATAGATTCAATATTGTAACATGAAAGACTTTGTTGTATATTGGTTAGAGTGTGTGACTTTCACCCAAGGGACGCGGGTTCAAGTCCTAGTGGTGACAAAAAATGGGCTGGAAGCATCATTTTTTTTAAAAAACTTTCAACGGTCATAACTTTTGCCAGGAAAGTCGGATTGGCGCGTATGACCCCAATTCGGAAAGGGGAGGAGGAGGAGGGGTTTACCCCGGGTATCCGGAAAAATCAGAATCGCCAAAAAACGTCGTTTAGTGCCTCAAAAATTAAGTTTAAGATTTTTAGTATTTAATTGAATTTTTTTATGTTAAAAAATACTTTTCAGCACTGAGAAATGCACCAGTAGCAAGTGCAATTGCCACAGGAGAAGTCTCATACAAGCATTTTGTCTTCCGGTTTGATTTCAAGGACTGGAAGGTACATACTCTAGCAAACCAAATTTATGAATTTAATTTTGTCTTCCGGTTTGCCAGATTGTCACTATCCGGTCCTCCTCGTCGTCGTCGCTAGTTTTTTATATTTAATATTGTATACCTGACGTAGTATTTTTATATTTCTGTTTCTATATTTTATGTTGATTAGACGTTATTTGCTGATTTTATTCACTTTGTTTTCGTTTCTATATTTTATGTTGATTAGACGTTATTTGATTATTTTGTTCACTTAAAAATATAAACAAATACATAATATTACAAAATACATAAATTATAAACATCATCGCATTAAAAAAAAAATTACCAAACCGCCCCATGGGGGGGCGGGTTGGGGGGGGTAAACCGCCCCATGGGGGGTGGTTTGGGCATGGGTAAAAATATTTTGGGAATCTGGTTATTAATAATATTTTTTTTGGTTATTAATAAAAATCACGGCTCAAAGCGCTATCACTGACAGCTGTATATCAAACATAAGAGTTGAAATAACAGCGAACATAGGAACATAAAAACAGATATCCGAAATTATAAAATATGTGGATACGGATCTGTATCCGTATCTGCTTCTCAGATTAAATCCAAATATGTATCCGTATCTACATATTCTATATCCGTATCTGTATCCGATTATCCGAATCCGAAAAATCCGGATACGGTCGGATAATATCCGACCCATCACTACAAGAATACTGGCTTTTTCCGGCGCTTAAAAACGCCACCATAGGTCTCCGAAAATGCCGCTATTGACATTTGCCGGCGCTTCCCCTAGTGCCGCGAATAATGCCGTCGGGAAAAGCAATTGCCGGCGCTTCAGTGTTCTTTTCCCGGCGTTTAATTAGCACCGCCCGAAATTTTCGATTCCCGGCATTTAGTAAACGCCGTCAAAAATTTTGACATTTCCCGGCGTTTGGAGACGTTTTTCCGGCGCTTAGTAAACGCCGGTAAAACTCGCGAAAATTTGGAAAAAAAAATCTCCAAAAAAATTGCCCGGCATTTACTAAACGCCGGTAAAGAGGACAGAAATTAAAAAAAAAAAATGCTTCTGCGATGTGTTATTATGTGTATTGGATGGTCAAACAAATAGAACAAAGTCAACAAACTAAGCCCATTTACCAATTAAATACATCTTGAGAACTAATTTGTTCAAAATGAAAAATAAGAACATATGACAAGTATCAAGCAAAACATATACTCATCAGCTTTTTCAAAAGAACACACATGACTTCAGTATTTGCAAAAGAAGAAAATATAGCTGACTTGTGCACGTCAAAACCAACACGGCTCAACTACATATGATATTCAACACATCCAATTCAAGGGTTCGAGAGCCACGAAGGGCTTAACCACATACACACAAATCAGAATCGAGTCCGATAAGAAACAAAAACAGCCACAATACACATTTCTGATGATAGAAGGGATTGGTCCTTATGCCATAGAAACATCACAGAAAAATCAAGCAAGAACCAAAAAGGGAATTACTAAATTACCCGAACATGCTCAAATCTGTAGAAGCCAGCCGGTACCACAGTTGTGTCTAGTAACTGGTCTTGTTATAAAGTAGGAAGAAAATAAAGTCGAATTTTGACCTGAAAATTTATCAATTTTACAATTTGCTTATACAAAACAACACACAAAAAATTAGCCAAGTAGCTTCAAACCTGCACAGTCTGCACATCAAACCCATCGAATAGAGCCATCCTTGTAAGCTCCAGAGCAAGTTACGACTTGTCCTTGATCTCTTCTCTTGAGATCGACAACACAGAAATCAATGATGTGGCCCAGATTAACTGTCATGTGAGGAATTGTTCAGAGAAAGAGATAAAAATGTCTCAGTTCCTTGCTGCCCAGTTTAGAACACAAATAAAGAACATTGAAAATAATATGATTATATGGGATATGGCTTTTACATGATAAATGTTGTTTGATGATCATAAACCCTAAAAAAACACAAGTTGCCTGATTATGTGATAAATTACTGATACGTCTGTGTTACTTTGACCCAAATGGATTTGCAGATACACTAGACTTCGACTTGCCTCAGTTGGAGACCGCTTGGCCTTCTTTCCACGATATGAAGTACGACTTCTTTTGTAATCTCTCTTCTCAGCTAATAACTCCTCTTTTGACTTCGTTCTACCGCCTTTCTATAAATTTCAAGAAATTAAAAAGGTACTTTATGTGAAAACAATGATTCTACTTTCTGAAAGCTGCTTATATAAGATCGCCCTTAAAAAATCTTATGTCACCTAAATACTAGAAGCATTACCAAAATCCAAAAAAATTATACAATAATTGGATTTATAGAAATGAAATAAAAATACTAAAATGTTCCTTGGACCCTGCTTATAACAAATACAAATATAAAAATTGAAATGATCATTTAAACACCATTGCATAACTATATGAGCACTAAATCAACCATGCCAAGCATTATACCAATTACCTGATTTTGCCCTCTATTTGATGGGAAGCTGTCATAGTCCAAAATAGGTCTATAATTTGGGCGCTTTGATCTCTCGTCAGCAGCTCTAGATAACATATATGCATATTCCATAAGCCCGTGTTCAATATCAAATCGTTGGTAAGATAATCATGGGTCAAAGAGAAGTGTGTATAATAAAGCACTTTACATTTTATTGAAAGTACAAGCAAGGTTACAGTATACTCTTCATGCACAATAGAAGTTTTGTTCATAGTGGATATTAAATAGTTTTTTTAGGTGGGATGGGTACACTACCATGAAAAGAAAATGTTTCTTTTATTTTTTTTCCTTATTAGTGCCCTTGTTGAACAATTGTACCATACCACTTAACATCAGCCATTCTATCATACTGACTGGTCATATAGGCACTATGATGTCAATTTTGAAATGTAAAACAAATGTAAAGAACATTAATAGCAACTGAGCATACAGACGAGGTTTGGGAACCGGTTCAGTAGATCTCAAAGCCCTGATGTTTTCTTCCAAAAATGCCCTTTGATGCACAAGTAATTTGGGAAACAGGCACATTTCCATTACAAGCACCCTCTTTAGCCACTCCATCAGATTCTCTATTATCTCTCTCCTCACCTCTTTCTGCAAACTTACTCATCAAAATGCAAAATCCGGATCTTACTATAGCTTCTTTGATCATTACCCAATGAAAAAGATTTTGCACAAACCTCACCATACAAAATAGAAAGCTGGTTACTTAACCAAGCAAAGCTCCTGGATAATTTAGGGCAACTAATGAGAAAATTTGGATTAAATACTCCATCACTTCTCAAAATTGTATTAAAATAGCAAAGTGCATCCCTTCGACAACCTTCAAACAGACTTTCGGTAGAAACCATATATGGTCTCTCACAGTCACATCGATTACAATACCATATCTTGGCGAATTGGAAATAACCCATTTCTTCAAATCCCCTTCGAGACAGCTTATAAACCCCGCAATTGCACAAAGAGCCGTGTAAGAGTGTGAAGTTGGAAAACTTCTTTAATAATTGTGACAATTAATGTCATAATTAAAAATAACACTAACCTGTCATAACTGTGCATTAATCTTCATCAAGGTGGCCTTCTTGCTCTTTGGTTGATGAAAGCACATTTTCAACCACAACTTGCTCGACCTACTTAAGAAAAGACCAAATGCTATAATTAAAGCGATCAATTGTACAATTGATCCTTAATCAACCCTCGATTTTTCCTCCAATTTAAGCAATTTAGCCTCACTTTAACCCAACTTACAAATTTTACAAACCTCACCAGGATTAGAATCTGTCATTGTGTCAATTAGTCGGTCCACCTCGACAGTTTTCCAACCAAGGATGATCTACAAGGACATTTCGTCGAATAAATTTACTGTATAAGAAACTATAGTTTTACTGAGTAAGACTTTCGTACCAAGAATTTGCTGAGCTGTCAGACACTTCTTTGGTTGAGGATTTAGCATCCTTGTACCAGGCCCTTTGCATTGTCAGAGACACTAGGACAAGGTTCTCTTTTAAAATCAATTACTGATCTAATAATAGCTTGCGCCACTCCTTGTTCCGTTTGTACACCATAGAAAAATTAATATAAATTCACAAATCAACTCAAAGAGAAATAATTGGAGAGGGGTTAATAGCAATTGTACCAATTCACCGTGACTCTCGGCCAAGTTGGCACCAGATTGAGCGTCGATCCGTAAGATAATATAGCGGGGGAGAGAGTAACAGTTCAAGTAGAGTTCTCGGTGCTCAGACTCAGAGAGAGAGACAACGGGGGGGATTTTGGGCTCGGTGCTCGGCAGAGAGAGAGAGGACGGAGGAAATGGCGGCTTGGGAGAGAGAGAGGAATGGTGTGGAAAGGGTCTAGACTTGGGTATAAGGTAGCGATGATGTTGAGGTTTGTGGCGAGAGAGCGAGAGAGAAAGGTTTTGGGTCGGCGAGAGAGGACTAGCGGAGAGAGAGAGAGAGAGAGAGAGAGGGGGGAGGAGAGAGGCGAGTGGGAGGCGGTCTCAGTTTGGGTCATGATCGGGAGGGAGAGGAATTTTTAGAGAGAACTCGCGCAATTTTTTTAAGTAGTTTGGCGCGATATTTTTTTTAACCAAAATTTTAGAAGCCGGCGTTTGCGCGATTCAATGGATCCCACCTACGCCATATGCTGGCGTTTGTCGTAACGCCGGTTAGATTAGCGCCGGCAAATACCATATTTCTTGTAGTGCATTTGCACCTCTACATATAAGGTAGAAGGATTTCAATGGTTTGGATTCATCGTTTGAAATCAATTCGATAGATTTTAGAGTTGAGTTCACAAAAGAACTTGGTGAACTTAGGAGCACCCTAGTTCTACTCCAATAATATTATTTTATCTGTTATCCAACTCGTATTATATTTCATAGGGGTTATTTTAATTTGACGAGAGTACAGACTAAAAAAACCACTAACTTAGAAGTATGGTTGACAAAAAAAGCTTGTGGATTAATCGCGACTCACACGCTAATAGCTATTTCGTTAGTGGATCAGCTCGTTAGTGGTTAGGTTTAGATTAAACGAGTTTGATTTAAGTTTTTGTTTGATCGCCAGCTTGTGAGCTAGCTCGGTTAAGTATGAATTTTTGTGTATTTTATGTTGTTTAGCTCAGTCTAGGTCGGTCTAAAAAGTTTGTATAATTTATTTTCTTTTTAAAATAAGGTCTAGTCAAACCTAGTGAGTCAGCTGGCTGGCTCAGTCTAGATTATGAGCTGAATCATAACGATTACAATATGAGGTTTTAGCTCAGATTCTTAAAATCAGCTTAGTCCAGCTCATTATATATATATATATATATATATATATATATATATAGAGAGAGAGAGAGAGAGAGAGAGAGAGAGAGATTATGGTGAGTTGTTAAGTAAGGATTTTGTCTTACTTCATGCTCAATGTTTTGAAATTCGGTTCTTATTCGGTATGCGGAAAGCCACCGCATACCGCATATACGGTATGCGGCCGCATATGCGGATTTTTATTCGGATTTATATATGCGGATTTTAAATGAGAATTCGTATATATAAACAAGCATACGGTAATATGTGGTATGACTCACTGTTAATATACTCTAAATCAGTAATATGTGGTATAAATCACTTTTAATATAATTTAAACCAGTATTTTATCACTATTAATATACTCTAAACCGGTAATATACTCTAAAATTCATATTCGGATCGAATATAGATTTTCTATTTGGATTGCAACCGAATAGGAGTATTCGGGTTAATAGACCGAATTTTAAAACACTGTTCATGTTTATATATCTGATTTCAAAGATCAAACAGTCGATCTGAACTACCCAGCATAATATCCATATTGAAATGTGCTTGGAGACCAAATTTTACAATTTTTGGAAAATTTTTAATATTTTTTTACATAGGTAGAACCGTTGTTTTTGAATGGATTCTGAACCATAAAAAACAGTGATTTCAAAATATTCTAAAAAATTAGCAATCAATTTTAAAAAAAAAATGTAAAATTTGGTTTCCTAGCACATTTCAATAAGGAGATCATGTTAAGCTATTTGAATTGTCTCTTTGAAATTTCAATATAGAAAACATGAGCGTGAAGTAAAACAAGGTCCTTACTTCACAACTCACCATAGCAGAGAGAAAGAGAGAGAGAGAGAGAAATGGGCTATAGTGAGTTGCGAAGTAAGTCATTTTTACTTCACGCTCATATTTTTATTTTGAAAATCCAAACAACCGATTTGAACCGCTCAACATGTTCTCCATATTGAAATGTGCTTGGAGACCAATTTTACATTTTTTGGAATTTTTTTACTATTTATTAAACTACATTGAAATTCGTTGATTCAATGGTCCAGAAAATTTTATTGTTTTTTACTGTTCACTCGTATCTGCGATTTTCAAAGTGGCTTAATAAATAATAAAAAAAAAATTCAAAAAAATGTAAAATTTAGTCTCCAAGCACATTTCAATATGGAGAAAATATTGAGTGGTTAAGATATGTTGTTTGGATTTTCAAATTGGAATACGAGCGTGTGTTTTACTTCGCAACTCACCATATCCCATCTCTCTGTCTGTCTGTCTCTCTCTCTCTCTCTCTCTCTCTCTCTCTCTCTCTCTCTCTCTCTCTCTCTCTCTCTCTCTCTCTCTCTATATATATATATATATATATATATATATATATATACACTAGTATTGTGCCTGTGCGATGCAACAGAAACATATTATAAAATTGAATATAATATGAAGATATATTTTTGTTTGACATTCACACAAAATTAAGAAAAAAATATTAAATGAAAATAAATGGCACACAAAAAAAAAACATAAATTCAATTAATAAATAACAATAAAAGAAATAGAAAAAATAGAAAAAAAAATAGATCAAATATATATAACATGAAAAAAGTTCTTGAAGTATTATTGTCAGTGTGATCATCTTCAATATAGTGTAACATTTATGAAAATGATGAACAAACAAATATGAAAAGTATATTAATAAAAAAATAAAAAATGAACAATATTCATGAAAATACAAACATTAAAACAGCGAGCATAGAGTATTATCTTACTTTTAACCAACCAAAGAATGATAGCCTCTGCCTCTAAAAAAAATCTGCCAATGAATTATGTTGTTGGAATATTACTTAAATCATATAATAACTAAAGAGGACAATAATTTCATAAAAAGTTGATAATCTTCATTTAAAATAATAAACGAATTTAGTTAACTTGCTAAAAAAATAATTAATTAAGCTGCATTTTTTCTTGGCTAGAAGGTCTATATTTGCTATATCCTCTTAACTAATAATAAAAAAGATACAATATTTCCTATATCCTCTCATATTTATGAACACTCTATTATATGCATGTTTCATAAAATCATATATTTCTTGAAAATTTTCATTCTCTGTACAATATTTTTAGAACTTGCAGGTTCAATGAATCCATTCATTTCATAAGATATGCTATAAATGCATGAATAAGATAAAATGAAACAAATAAGGAAATAATTTAATTATATGAATTAAAAATAGATTTAAGAAGGAATAAGGAAACATATTGCTAGATATTCATTCTTAATTGTGGCAAACTATATAGTAGTATGTGTGGTGAGTATATTTTTAACTAAATTTAGATTCCTACACATAAAATAAATGTATTTAATCAAAAGAAGACAGATTATGTGATTGGAGGGATGATATTAAATCTGAAAATTCATCTTTCAATCTTAGTCGTTGGCAGATCAGGAAAACTACGTGCATTATATAAGAATGGATGTGTGTGTGTGTGTGTGTGTGTGTGTGTGTGTGTGTGTGTGTGTGTGTATAGGGATGGGCTATGGTGAGTTGTGAAGTAAAACAATATTTTACTTTACGCTCGTATTCTAATTTGAAAATCCAAACAATCGATCCAAACAGCTCAACATTTTCTCCATATTGAAATGTGCTTGGAGACCAAATTTTATATTTTTTGGAATTTTTTTACTATTTATGTTACATTACGAAACAAAATATTCTAATCGATTTATATATATATGTGTATATATATATATTTCTAGACATAAAAATATACCTAAAGGGCTTATAGGTAAAATTTTTTTTATAATATGACATGAATTTATTTTTATTCAAAATGAATAGATATTGATGCTTTTAATATTTAGTCAAATAAATCCTATATATATTATGCAAAAAGGGGTTTATTCTAATAACCATATATTTATATAAGGGTTTATGTGCATATATTACATCCCTATGTAATATTAATTAAATTAAGGGGCTTATAGGCAAAATTACCAAATTTATTAACATAGCCTCTTCCTTCTTCCTTCTCCACCGTATAACCTCCTAAAGAGAGCCGTGTATTAGTGTGTGAGTGTGGGTGAGTGGCGCAAGAGGAGGAGAAAGAGAGAGAGAGATCAAAATTCCGCGAAATCGATCGATTCGATCTGAGATTCGAGATTCGAGCCAAGTAGATACTCTAATCCCCTTCTCGTTTGGTAAATTTCCTTTCTCAAATTATCGAAAACCTAATTCTCGATTTAAATGTCGAATTTTCGGTTGAAGTTTGGAATTGGATTCGGGTTTTCGAATTATCGTTAAACTTCGGTTGCTTGAATCGAATTTCTAAATTGAATTTGATAGATATGGATGGATTATTGGATTTAGGGTTTTTGAATTGATTCTAGGGTTTTAGTGATTCAAAGAATACGGAACGATCGATTGTTCGACCAAATTAAACCGTTAAGCCGAAATGAACGATCGATGGTTTCAAACCTAATACCACATTTTATCGACCAAATTAGGAGTTATTTAACCTAATTTAAATTGGGTAAATGAATAGGTATTTATGGTTATATGGTATCGAATTAGGAAATGATGCCGCAATCGACCGTACCAACCCGTACCAAAACCCGAACTTAAATAACGATTATGCGTATCTTTCAAATAGATTTGGTAAGGTGTCCGGCGGTGCGGCGCCTGCGTAGGGGGTCGAGTAGGGTATTACACGGTCCGTGTGGATTGTGACTCGGCTCGAGTAGGGTTTGACACGGTCCGTGTGGGATTGTGACTCGGCCCGTGTAGGAAGTCCAGATTTTAGAATCTATTAACGATCATCATACTCGGGTGCGGGGTTTCGGACTTGTTTGATATTTTATTTTCGGAATTAAACTGTTGTTTCATTTGTCATGTTGATTACTCTTTGTTGCATAAACCGAATTAAGCATTGCATTTGCATAGCCAATCTATTTCAATTCAAATTGCTTGTAATCTGGGTGATTTTCATGCTTGGGTATGGTTTATTATTGTGTCGATCTATGAGATCCGATCCGTAGTTTAAAGTCACCGAAATTTGATAAATAAACGGATACGTGTCACCTAGGCAGTGACAGTCACCTAGTGTGACATTCGCAAAACCTGGATATCCGGTTTTGCAAGGATCTTAAAGCTTTAAGTCGGGCCTGGGTAAGTCCTCGCACGGGTTGGGGGCAAGTGGCAATGCGATATGATGATGGTTATGGATATAGGTGACTAATGTGAAACGTCTAAAGCGTTATCCGTTATGATAATGCGGTTGAAAAGTCTATTGATATTACGTTCTTGAATGATTTCAAATGAATTTTCTTGATATGATCCGAAACCGAGTTTAGGAAATGGTTAAGCCAAGCGATACGAGATGGGTGTCACATAAAGGGTCCAAGAGGGTGGTCCATCTCGTAGGCGTGCCGGAACCCTACAGATGTCGACGGGCTAGTGAGTAGGGTGGAACATCTGTATTTGCTACCAGACGTAATAACATGAGTTAAACCGAATGTTTTTGTGTAGTTGAATTTCAATTTGACAATTCCTTTATTGTGATTTCATTTGTTTACTGTAATCGTATCGATGCACTTCTGTTTAATCATATATTGTTATATACATGTTAGGTAATTTGTTTATGGTTTATTTTTGAAAATAGAACTTGATTGCAAGTCCAGCAACTTATCTGTGGCAAATATTCGCACTGGGAATTTTATTCTCATCCCGTTTTGGGTAATTCTTTTCAGGTTCCGGGCGGTTGATCCGGAGAGGCACGACAGTCTAGACTCCCGATTACTGTTTTGTTTGGTATTTGACTAGAGATGTGTATTTATGTTTTTGGTTGTATATATCTATTCTCTATGTCATGAACCATGTCGTATCTGTATGTGATACCGTTCTGTTTATTATGACGTACCTGACTTTGATATTTGATCGGTTATGTATATTGTGTTTTTATGTGCTTGGTTTTGGGGGTTGAGTTTAATTTATATCGTAATTGCCTTGTAAGCATATGGGAAACTGTATGTTTACGGCAGGGATCCTGTCGCATTCTGTATCTGATGGCTACGGGGTGTGACAATTTATTAAGCCACTTTGAAAATGGCAGATCCGGGTGAACAGTAAAATTTTCTGGACCATTGGATCAGCGATTTTCAAAGTGGCTTAATAAATAGTAAAAAAATTCCAAAAAATGTAAAATTTGGTCTCTAAGCACATTTTAATATGGAGAACATGTTGAGCGGTTCGGATTGGTTGTTTGGATTTTCAAAATAAAAATATGAGCATGAAGTAAAAATGACCTTTTACTTCGCAACTCACCATAGCCCATCCCTATATATATATATATATAAATATGAGTAGAACTAGGGTGCTCCTAAGTTCACCAAGCTCATTTGTGAACTCAACTCTAAACTTATTGGAGTGACTTCAAATGACAAATCCAGACTATTGAAATCCTTCTTCCCATGAGTGATGCGTCTACATGTGAAAATTTCAAAATTTTAAATTAAATTTGTATAGAGTCAAGTGGTCAAAAGACTTCCGAAAAATGAATGCATTAAAATTAATTTATAAATCTTCTAATTTTGACCACTTGACTTTATACTAAATTAATTCGAAACTTTAAAATTTTCACATGTAGGCGCATCACTCGTTAGGTAGAAGTATTTTAACGGTTTAGATTTGTCATTTGAAGTTAACCCGATAGATTTTAGAGTTGGGTTCACAAAGGAGCTTGGTGAACTTAGGAGCACCCTAGTTCTACTATATATATATATATATATATATATAGAGAGAGAGAGAGAGAGAGAGAGGTTATCATGCTTTGAAAAGTAAAGAGAATGTTTTATTTTCCACTCACATCTCTATATCCAAAGTTCAAATAGTCGAGTTGAACTTTTCAAGATGATCTTCATATTGATATGTGCTTGGAGACCAAAATTTACATTTTTTGGAAAAAAAAATACTATTTTTTTGAAAATTGTGAAAATCACAGATTTCATTAAATAAAAAATAATAAAAAATTCAGAAAAACACTAATTTTCAAAAAATCTAAAAAAATGATAATTTTTTTCCAAAAAAATGTAAAATCTCATCTCCAGGCAATATGAAGATCACGTAGAGAAATTTAGATCAAGTGTTTGAACTTTGAAAATAGAAATATGAACAGAAAGTAAAGCATCATCTTTACTTTCCAAAGTATCGTACCATCACTCACTCTCTCTCTATATAGTTTTTTTTTTAATTTATTTTCGATTATGTTCAAGATTTGTTTAACATATCAATCTAACTAATTTATTTTAATAAAATATGTTAATTTATCGATAATTACTAATTATTCATTTCAATTTTTTATGTTAGCGATCAAGGTAAAAAGTAAAGTACAAATAAAAATAATACCTAACATATAAAAATATAATATGTATAAAAGTAATTTTATAAAAATAAACGATGCTGCTTTTTTCTTTTTGAAAGAAAATGCCCGTAGGCCGCTTAGATGCTGCTAATCATTAATACACACATCCACTAGAGTTCGAGACAAAAGTGCTATCGTAAGGGAATACGTCATGTTCAAACTAGCTATATCGTAAGGATAAACGTCATCCCACAATTATTAATGATTAGCAGTGACAGAAGTCCATACTATATCGTAAGGACAAATCATTAATGATTTGTTGCACATCATGCACACACTAATAGAGAAGTGACAGAAGTCCATGCACACAACAAATTGTCTCCAAAATATTTCAGAGTTGAGATTCATCCACCTTGTACAATATACCACTCGGAGTTAGACTTTCAAACTGTGGAATTTAAATATGAATAAAAATAAATAAGAGTCAAGTATATAAAAATTTTCTATTACGAACCAAACACCAAGAAGAATCGAACCCATGTACTGTGTTCCAAACTATACACCCGTTGACCACTATGCCACTATATATAATTTGTTGTTAAAAGTTTGTATCTTTTTTTATTTAATATATACCTAAGCTATTGTATCTTATCATTTTCAGAATTTTTTATATTCAATTTATATATACAACTTTTGAATAAAAATTATAATTAAAATAATAAAAAATAATATATACAACTTGTAACGACACATAATTGAAATACAAAATTAAATTACAAACATATATAAAATAATATTATCGTATATAGTATATAGAAATAAAATATAATAGAAAGAATAAAGATTTCATTTACATTGAACAATTTCATTTACATTGTGCCTAATGGGTCTCTTATTATCTAGTCTAGAATAATTAATTTCTATACAATAAGTAGCATCATTATTAAGCTGTCACTAAGCACAACCCAAATAAATCTAAGTCTAATTAGAAAGATGATATGTGAATACTATTTTTAGTTTGATTGGTCATTACTAAGTAGCATCATGTTGTATTGAATGTATTGTATTTTCTTCAGCTTGCTGTCTTTGCTTGATGTCAAGAAGAAAATGTTAGTAAGGTTGCTATGATGCGGATTCGGCCCCGAGATGCGAACAAGTGCAAGTTCAAATTTTAATGATAAATTTTTGGTATCTTTGGTACAAACTCTGTATCACATTGTGCAATACAGTTTGGTTGAAACTGAATTCATAATATTTAATTTAATTTGATTTCAGGTTTACACCAACAGAAAATGGGCCTTAAATTATACATTACTGAAAGTTGGTTAGTATTAATTAAGCCCGTATTATTAGTATAGTATCTTTCTTCTCAAAGTTGAACAATCCCAATGCGCATAGGATTGTCGACAGAACTGAGATCCAAAAATAGTTTTCCTTTTTCATCTCTCCGGGCCTAATACTGTTGGATTTATTCTTCATATTGAAAGAAACTAGCAATATCCATAAACCAGTCTAAAGTATAATCCGTTTTGTAACTGGACATAATGCCATAGTGAATCATTAGATTGTTCAGCCATTTACTTGAAGAGAGTAATAGAGACAGTCTTCTGGGAATTAAGTTCTAATACCAGCACCATCAGAATAGATAAATGCCATCTACATATTAATTATTCATGATTTTTCAGAGGCAATTAAACAAGCTCTGTGAAATATATATTAAGAAAATCATGATTTGTTATTTTCTTAAACCGTGCAGATGCAAAAAATATCTCAAAAAAAAAAGGACAATGAAACGTGTGTAGAGGGTGTAAAACTGTATATGCTCCGCACCCTTGCTAATTCCATATTAAACTAAAAGAGAAATATTACTAATTAAAGGTCTTCTGCTCTAAATCTTCAGCAAATAAAGGCCTATATATAAGTAGTAATAAGGAGTTCACAAGCCAGAAAGAACCTTCATTATCGCTTCTCGAGGCCGATACATTGCTAAACATTAATAGATCACCCTTAACATCGTAAATGCACATTACATTACCAGTACATACATAAATAGTACGAATATAAATTACATGTTGTTTCCCTGTATCAGAACATCTAGGTAGTCTGAAAATTTGCCCTCTTGTTTAGAATCACACCTAAGAAGATATAATACTCAAGAGCGGAATCATGACATTGTGAATGAGATCAAATATCATATATAATTAATGCTGATATTGATATAATTAACGATCATGTAAAAAACTTGAAGTGGGACTATGTTAGTCAACAATCAAATGTATATGTTTTTGAAAAAGATTATACAACATAAAAAGATCCTACATATATTTGTAAATTTGACCCATTCCACCTTACTAAATCAGAAAATACTTGTACGACACCCATAAAATGCTAATGCCCGCTAGAACACCAAGGATCGATCACTACGATGCAAATTATCTTTTTAAAAAAATCGCAACAATTTGACCCATTAATTTTGTTATAATACTAAATTGTTGCCATTTCAAGAAGCATCCTCTCTTTAGAAAAACAAAAGGGCGTCCAACTGGCTCCCATAAACCGCTTTTCTTCAGCAAGAAAATCACAAATCAAACTAGCACTGAGGAGATACCGAACCTTAAGAGAAAGAACCATCCACCAAGCAAGATAATCGAGTACAACGCGTGATGATGATTTTGCTCATCACTACCATTGTTGTTGTTATTGTTATTATTATTAGAGGAGAGTTCCAATGTCTCATCTCCTCATATCTCATTCATATCTCATGTTATATATCTTCATTTTCAAAGTCTAAACTATTGATCCGAACCGTTCAACATGATATTCATACTAAAATATGTTTGGGGATGAAATTTTATAATTTTTGCAATTTTTTTACTATTTTTTAAGATAAGTACAAAATCACTGTATCTGGACCGTCAGACACAGTGATTTTGTACCTATCTTAAAAAATAGTAAAAAAATTGCAAAAATTATAAAATTTCATCCCCAAGCATATTTTAGCATGAATATCATGTTGAACAGTTTGGATCGATAGTTTAGACATTGAAAATGAAGATATATAACATGAGGTATGAAGAGATGATGTATAATTGGAACCCTACTCTTATTATTATTATTATTATTATTATTATCAATATCAATACCAATAACTCTTTCATCATCGTAGAGCACATATGTGCCCCAAGTGAATGCCAGACTCGTTGAGAAGGTAGCAGCCCGGATAACCCACACCAATATATAACTTCATCACAACTTTTTTCTTCCGAGGGACCACAAGAGAGAGGGGGCTGAACAGTGTTCGATGGGTGTCCGATACCGTCCGATCTACTTCAAGATCTGTGCGCATGTATATTAAAGCAAACAACACGGATATTAAAGTGACACACACAGATTTTGAAGTGAATCGGACGGTATCGGACACCTATCGAACAGACTTTGGTCCGATGTGCATCGGACACCCTCCTCTCCCACATAACAAAAGCATCATAACACTAACAGATAAAAAAAGAGCAAACATGTCAAATATTCGGAAGAAATTTAAAGAATTGCCAAGGAGTACAGGTTGACCTTTAGTCTTCTTATGATGCTCATCATCAGGATTAATTAAATCCTCCTGGAGGATTTAATGCTGCTTGGAAGGTGACAGTCGCCACCAATGTTGCCACCAACAATAGAATATGTGGATCGTACTTCTTTTGGAGCCGAGACAATGGGGTTGCTTTAGTGATGTTGTTGCAATAGGTATTGGGTTTGAACTGTGACTTGAAACAGAGTCCCTGATGATATGTTCTGATTCAGATAACACTTCAGCTGCAGTCTTTCCCCCTGCTGCTCGTATCATCTCACCAAGGACAAGATCTCCATGCTGTGGCCATGATTCCAACAGAACATCGAGTGGAGTTGAGAACTTCAAGTTCATGGCATTCACATTGATGGCGGCTTTACTCAACAGAAATTTGATTACCTGAGATGCAAATATGCAATTTGTTAAGTACATTCTTAGAAAGGCATCAAGGATGAATATATTCACCCACTTTTTTTTACCAGCAAGAAAGCTATGGCATACTGATAATTGCTTGCGTGCTACGGCATGATATAATATAGTATTTCCTCTTTTGTCCTTTGTATTAAGGTGCTGCACGCAGTCGATCAAGAACTCAACTGTGTCAAAAGAATTATATTTGACAGCCAAATGAAATATAGTTTCACCACCAATTGTAAGCTTATGCGCACCGCCTCCTCACATGCTTCCACTAACTCTTTGACGATTAGATTCCTTCCCTTTTTAACGGCAATATAAAGCGGTAATAACCCTTCCTGTTTCTCACTTAATAAACAAAGGTCCAAGCCAGTCTGCAGTGAAAAATGAACATTGGATTACATGCACATTTTGTCAACTGTAAGATCTTGAAGGTTTGCTGACAACAAAATGCTCACCAAGCAGGGGCGGAACCAAGGCTTGGGCCAGCCTAGGCCCTGGCACCTCCTTGGCCCAGAAAATATACAGAATTTTTTTTGCTTATGGACTCTTGGCACCCTCTAAATTATTTATGGGCCCTTGTGGCACCCTCAGCCCCTTGCGCTGGGCCCTGGCTGAAACCAGGCCTTGGTTCCGCCCCTGAGGTACTTACAAGGGATTAATAATCTTTATGCTTTCTTCTCTGTAGATTGAAAAATTACATAGAAGGAAGAAAATAAACTAAAATTTCATTAAAAAAAAATAGAGACAAAAATCTAAAATATATTAACTACTTTTCTGCTGGCCCAGTATTCCTTTACCAAATCCAGTGGCTGAAAATAATATATTACTTGTTAAAAAATATTATAAATTTCAATTATGACAATTGAATTCGCTATTGCCCATTGCTTTCATACAAAGGCAAAATGGTTGATCTTAAATCAACAATGAAGATTCCATTCTTTGATGTATATATATGGTTCGGATGCATCTCTTTTTCTCCAATGGCAACGACCAATTGTGTCCTAAACAGCTGTCTGTTGAGAATATAATCTAATCTATAAACAGAGGAGAGCAATTAAGCGCACCTTTCAATGGGCAGGAGAGGAAAGCTGTACTTGACAAACTTCATTTAACACACTGGTGAACAAGGAATACACAAATAAAGAGAGATCTTTATACCTGATAGCGCAATTCATTTTGTGGCGTGAGAGATGTAACAGAATTTTTAAAGAAGAAGCAAAAATATTGTCGGAGTTGGTGGACCAGATAAGGATACAGCATCAATACAGTACCATCCAAGAAGAACAATGAATTTCAATGCCACAAATATGGAGCACAGAGACAGATACAGTGGGCAAAATTTTTACTGGTACGAAAACTGGTACAAGCAGGGAAGAGTACCAGAAACAGTGACAGACAGAAGGGAACCTACCAGAAATAAAAACGCAACATTCTAATGCTGGAGTACTCCAAATCCAATGCCTACTGTTTAATTTTATATTCTGTACTTTCTTACTGTTAAATTTCCTTTCTTTCTTTTATCTTATTTTCTTATGTTTTCTATATGCGTTACTTTCTTTTCATAACTCAGCACTCATGAGTTATATTTTATGTATGCTTTCAGGTTACAAGTCTCCTGTAACAACTATCAATGTAATCAATAGGGGCTTGACCGCTTGACCCCTATTTTTACTCAAAAAAATATATAGTGAAAATAAGAGACCCAATTGAAGCCAATGTAACTGTAATTAGAGTTGAAAGGAAATGAAACTGCATACGGGCATGAATGTTTGAAAAAAAAATAATAAGATACCCAATTGAAGTCTCACTCTCGCTCTCTCTCAATTATTATATTTCAATTCATTTTCAATTAATGATAGGGGAAAAAAAAAACATAAATCATATCTTTGTTTAATGTCCCTTTCACTGCTTGATTTTTTGCGAAATAAAAGTCGATCTTTTTCTGTGCGACTGAACTATCAGGGTGGATAAATGACGACTCAGGATACTGAAATTTGAAGATAGATAAAGCTGTTGGATTTGCTCTTCTTATTGAAAAAAACTCACAATACCCATAAACAGAATCCATTTTGTATGTAGACTTTTATTGGACTATCAGACTGGACGCAATTCACAGCCCAGACATAAACCCACAGTGAATCATTTGTTTAGTCCTGGTTAATTTAGTCTTTTACTTCTACAGGAACATAGACATTGGAGCCTTTTGGAAAGGGGGAGATCTGATTAGCATTTGATCAAATTCGGTCTATGCTCGATCTGGAAAGTTCAATTCGTGTTTAAATTTGTTCGAAAAATTTAAATTATAAATTGTATACGAATTTAAAATAGGGTGCATGAATCTCAATGCAGATTGAACGGACTGAATTTGGTTTGATCGATGCTCCTTCTGGGGAGTCCTCATACTAGCTAACACCAACAAAAAAGAGAAATGCCTTTTACATATTAATGTACATGAAGAAAATCATGATCTATTAATTTATTAAAGTGTACAAATGCAAGTAAATCTCACAAAATGGATGATAAAACATGAGCAGACAGTATATATATATGCCCCACCCCCTTGGTAATTCTATATTAAGCTAAAAAGGAAATCTTACTAATTAGTAATTAAAGGACCTCTGATCTAAATCTCCAACAAATAAAGGAGTATATATACGTAGTAACAAAGGAGTTCATAACCCAGCAA
Organism: Carex cristatella; assembly: GCA_024447775.1. Taxonomy (NCBI): domain Eukaryota; kingdom Viridiplantae; phylum Streptophyta; class Magnoliopsida; order Poales; family Cyperaceae; genus Carex; species Carex cristatella. The sequence continues at coordinate 6,036,540 of JAJHPF010000018.1, forward strand.
GAACCTTCATCATCGCTTCTCGAGGCCGATACATTGCTTCGAGTGGAACAGCTTTAGGAAGGGAGACACCGGAACCTTCAGTTAAGTCGACGAGCTCATTCGTTGTTCTTTCCCAGTCGAAACATTGAATAAGAGTTCCTAATATCAACCCTACTTCTCGCATGGCGAGGCCTTCTCCCTGGCACCTTCTCCTACCCATCCCGAATGGCATCATAAACTTACCATCAGACTTCCCATTTTCAAATCTCTCCGGCTTAAATTTCTCAGGTTCCTCCCATATGTCGGGATCTCTGTGGATCTGATACACATTAACTGACACTATCGTTTCTCGTGGGATGTCGTAGCCTCCAATGATGACATCTTCGCGTGACTCATGAGGCAAAAGAAGTGGGGCGCCAGGGTAAAGGCGGAGCACCTCACGAACAATGCATCCAAGGTAGGAAACATGATCCATGTCTGACTCCTTTATCAATTGCTCATTCCCGACATTCTTGTCGATTTCGGCTGTCGCCTTCTTTAGTACTTGCGGATTGTTTAGTAATATCGCCATCGCCCATTCCACTGTATTAGATGAGGTATCTGTTCCAGCTAGTAAGATGCTCTGTATTTAAAATGATAGATATAATTAGATGAAAAATATATACTTGTTTCCAATTTTGATGTAATATATTATTAGCTTGAGACTTAACAAATTAACATACCATGCAGATGAATTGAATTATTTGGTCACTGTAGCCTTCTGGATCCTTCCTCTGTGATTCAAGCAAATGACCTATCATTGTTTTCTTTATTTCACCACTAGTTGTTCTGTGCTCTTCAATTAGCTTTTGAACTGTATCTAACTGGTGCTTTGCCAACTGTGCCTTTTTCTTCATCACTCCATTTAGATCCAACCACCTAAGAACTGGTACAAAATCTTCTAAATTAGATGCACCGCTCAAGGCAATTAGCTCCTCCACTGCTCCCCTAAACCGCTTCGTCTCCTCCATGTCCTCTCTGTTATCTCCATAGAACCTCTTTCCTGCTATCATTGTCATCAACACATTAAGCGACAGTTCAAATAAACTTGTTTTGAGCTCCAACTTGTTCATCCCATCTGAACTGTTCAATCCGATACAGCAAGTCTTATTCCATGACTTGAAGAGTCGGCGAGCCATGTCTTCGACCTCTCTCGTGCGAACATTTGACGAACCATTTAACTGCTGAGAAGAGAGGAGCTCAACTGCTGCAATCCTCCTGACACTACGCCAATAGGGACCGTAGTTGGCAAAACCTATTCTGGTGATTCCGTTTCCCTTGTGTCTAGTTAACAAGGATTGGGGTCGGTTCGCTAAGGCCAAATCATTGGTTGTGAAGCACTCTTCAGCCAATAACCGAGAAGAGATGACGAGGACTGACCGAGAGCCGAAGCGTAGAAAAGTAATGGGGCCATATTTTTGCGATATGCAGGCCAGAGTATGGTGGAGGGGTTTTTTGAAAAGATAGAGGTGGCCGATGAAGGGCAGTTCTGGAGGACTTGAAGGCAGATTTTTTTTGTTGGTATAAGAGAGAACAAATTTTAGAAATACAAGGATAATAGTGGAGAGGAGGATGCTCTGTAAAACTAAATTCAAGGAAGGCATTGTTAAATTGAGTAGTGAATCTAGACATCTAGTGATGTCTTTTATTATGATGCCATATCATGGGAAGGCTTATAAATTGGGTCTGATAGGATGGCAGGCTGACAATTTTTTTTTTTTTATCATTACAAATTTGGTACCAACAGGCAACAGGCCAACACGGCAACACTTTTGAATATTACATCAGGCGCTCAGGATTTCCAACAAGACAAGGGAAAGAGGAAATTCAATGCTCTTGGGTGACCAGCCCTGCATTTTTGTTGACCAGAGGGTATCCGGGTTTTTTTTTTTTTTGCCCTTTTATGTTTTTTTTTTTTTACATTTCTGTTTTTATTTGTTTCTTTTTAAACAATAAAATATAACGTAAAAAAAAATCTAAATATAAATAATTTGAATTATTTTAAAATATAACATAAAAAAAATCAAAATATAAATCATTTGAATTATTTTGAAATATAACATAAAAATAAATTCAAATATAATTCATTTAAATTCAATTATTTTGTTATAGTAAAATTTATTTTTGTTATAGTAAAATATAAATCAAAATTATGAATTATTTTAAAACAATGTTGCTTAAATCAATTACTTTAAAATATCTTAAATCAGTTACTTTAAATCAATTATTTATTTGTTATAATTTTTTGTGAGTGAGGCCATGAGACTAGGCATAGTACATATTAGTTTGTACTATGAATCAATATTTTTATTTTCTGAGTTCAAATAATAAATTTGAACTGTTAAATGTGATCGCCATTGCAAAATGTACATGTAGATCATTTCTTTAATATTACTTCATTTTTATTATTTTTAAGTTGGTTGAAAATCACTTGATCTAAAGGTTCTAGACCATTCAAAAAATAGTAATTTGCTACCTATCTAAAAAATTATAAAAAAATTATGAAAATATAAAATTTAGTATGCAGGTATATTTTTATATGAAAATCATATTGAATGGTGTTAGATTGATTATTTTGACTTCGAAAACAAAAAAAATGATCCGGAGTATGGACCGATCTTCGCTATGCGCAGTACCATAGCCTCACTCTTTTTGAGTTAAATTTATTCAGTAATTATTCCATATTAATTTTGTTATCCGTTATTTTAATGAATATATATAAATTTAGAGGGTTCCAACATCTTACAACAATTCGATTTTGTGATTTTCAAAGTCCAAACAGTCGATTCAAACTGTTCAACATGATATCTATATTAAAATGTACTTGCAAATCAAATTTTACATTTTTTTTTTTAATTTTTTTACTATTTATTAAATATTTAAAAGAATTATTTTGAAATAATTATGGACCATTAAAAAACAATAATTATATAAAATACTTAATAAATAGTAACAAAACAAAAAAAAAATGTAAAATTTGTTCTCTAAATACATTTTAATATAGATATCATGTTGAACTTTAAAAATCATAAACCAAATTGTTGTAAGATTGTAAATGGATTCCTCCTCTAAATTTAAACAAGCATTAATAGTTACCTGATAAGGATAAAATAAATACTTTAGAGTAGGAAGAAAACTAATAAAAGTATAAAATGTCTTCATACGTAACTATTAACACCGCTTGCGGCTTGCCATTAACATCATGTTTGACGTTTGTAAGATATGTCTCTACCAAGCATTTCAAAAAAAAAAAAAAAAAAAGACGTTTGTAAGATACGGGTCATAACACAATTTGAAATTTTGCAATCAGAGAAAAATTAGCGGTTTTCATGTTAAAATTTTGCAATTGGAGAAAATGAAAGAAATAGACCGGCTTTTAAAACTTGTCGGGGCTTAATTTGTCTGCGGCAGTCCATTGGAATTCATATCACCCAAACTAACTCAATTTTTGAAATTTTGATTTTAAATCCATATCCTCAAATCTGTTTTAATACAAATATTAAAGGGCTCCATGCATTTCAGTTTACGTCGGATTGATTCGAATTTTAAACTCAAATTTGAGTTACTTCATAGGATCCGGACTCTGCCTTGTGTATCATAGTAACAACTCAATAATTCAGGAAAGGTTCGGCGGAGTCAAAAATTCGTGATTCGGGTATAATTCGGATATAATTCGGATATAATTCGGAAATGATTCGGTACAATAACGAATCAAAAAGAAAAAAATCCAGCAAAAAAAAAAGAAAAAGAAGTGATTTGTGCTCCAATAATTGAAGCGGATCCAACACCACATACATTATTTTCAAGGATAGCCGCAGCAACTTTATTTTCTGAAAATTTGAAACTCAGTGGCGGGCCGGCCCAAAATTTGAAAATCAAATCATCCGTTTCTTTTTTTGCGTTTTTATCGCGAATAATTCGCGACTCGCGTTTTATACGCGTTTTATTCGCGAATAAAACGTATTATATGTTTTTTTGCGTTTTATTTGGAGTTCGGTTTGGAAACGTCAAAAAATCGAATAAAACGCGAATAAAACGCAAATTATTTGCGAGTACTGTTACTATGTTGTGTATAAGAGTTAGAGAAGGAAATTTGTCACGGCGTGACTAGTCACGTCACGGAACGTCACGTCACGTGTGTCGATTACGTGACGTGACTCGCGTGTCGCGTGACATGACGCATTTCAGTGAATAATACACGTCACGTCATGCGAACTAGTCACGTCACGTCACGTCACGGTATGAAACATAGAGTATCTAACTTTTTTGTATGTATAGAGTATTCAAATTTTTATTTTAGTGTAAGTTCAGTGATACTGGTACTGATGTAGTACTTATTTTTATTTTCTTTAGTTTAGTTTAATGAATGTTTTGTAATTTGAATTTTTAAAGTTCCTAAAAATTAATCTTTACAACATTATTTACTTATTTTAAAAAATTTCATTTTTTTTTCTAAATTTTCAACAATTTAAATTAAAATATAAAAAGATTGACATGACTAATTTACGTCACGACACGTCACGTCACGTCACGTATGGTCACAGCGTGACTATGCGTGACGTGACCATCCTCCACCATTTTGGTCACGTCACGTGACCAAATCACGGCGTGTCACGTATTTCCTTCTCTATTGAGAGCATTTGGGGTCCGATGCCCATCGGACTCAAATTGAGTTCGATGGGCTCCATAACCATCTGATCTGCTTTAAAATCTGTGCATATCGTTTTAATGTCCGTACGTGTAAGTTTTAATATCCGTGCATAATCATCTTAAAGCAAATCGGACGGTTATGGAGCCCATCGACTCAAATTTGAGACCCGAACTGCTCTCCTTGTGTATATCATGTTTCTACAACGAGTTGTAACTTCATTTTGTGGGCCCATTCGGCCCAGGCCCTCTAGTCTAATCACTATGACTTTATTATATGGGCTTCCAGCTATTAGTTATAGTCTAAATTTATTATATGAGCTAGTTTTTGGGCCCAAGAAGAATAAATAATAAGTATTTTTAAACAAAAGTAGACAAATGAAGTTTTATTCATGGATGAGCTAACTAATTAATCACTGGAGCGTCATGCAATTGATTCAAAGAGGTCAAAGGCGGCATTGAATGTTCTGAGGTTCTTTCATTACTCTTTAAGCATATAATTCTTTCCTGTACCGTTAAATTCAACTTGTCAGTATCACAATTCATTAATTATAGCTTCTAAGAGATAAAAGTTCCTGGGGAGTGTTAACATCAACTTTTATTTACAGTATAAAACAGAAGCTCAATGGTGCAGCTTCAATTCAAAAGTAATTGGATTGGTACAAACAAAATCAGTGAGATTAAAAATGACCTGACAGACAAAGCAACAATTTATCTGAAGAAAATATTTCCATTACAGAAGTGATGCTCTATTAATGCAGAAGGTTCACTTGTATGATGTTTTATTAATTTCCTTTCTGAAACGTGGGCAGCATGGTTCAAATAAAATTTTTCTTTCACTTTGTTGCTGCATTGAATCAAATTTTGGCTCAAGACAACAACAATGTAAGGGAATTTTTTTTTTGGGACCATTTTGTCCATATTTCAAAAAGAAAATTAATAAAGCAACAATAATGGACAATCTGCATTAATGAAGCAATTAATTTTTCAAATAAATTGAAAATTTTTCTTTCTTAGCAGAATGAAAATTTTACTTATTGACAGTATGCAAATTAGGATAAGCTGGTGAAGACATTACATTATTCCTTTTTAGTTTTTTTTTTTTAATTATTAGTTAGAGATAGATAGTTAATTTTTATCAATTTATTGTATAACAAAGTATATTTATTATACATTTATTTATTTATGTAATGACGTTTATGAGTTTATCTCAAAAAATAAAAAAATTTGGTCAACTATTTCACTTTAAAAGGGAATAAGATGGTCTCATAATAGCAAAGAGAGCATGACAAAAGAAAAAATAAATATAATCTTAGCATGACACTTAACATGTTACATATTATAGCTCATAATAGCAAAGAGAGCATGACAAAAGAAAAAATAAATATAATCTTAGCATGACACTTAACATGTTACATATTATAGCTGTTGCAATCTATTACATAATGTAATAGCATAAAAATAACAATTATTATTCCTAATGAAATTTATTAATTCAAGTTTTTCAACTTTTTGCTCCAATGAAATTGCCAACTCATCAACATCCATCTATAAAACAAAAGAATATGTAAATAAATAAAGCAACAAAATAAAGAATAGATAAATTTTATAAACCATTTTCAAATATAAAAAAAAAATTGTGTTCGTTATCATGTTATATTATAATTTATTATTAAAGAGCTAAACTTTATTTTTTTTTTAAATTATCTAAAACTTGTATTGTCTTCCGTACATATCTAACCTTTAGAAATAAAATTGACTAAACACTTTAAATTACTTTTGTTTAGATATTTGAAAATTAAGAATTGACTTAATGTTGAAGAATGAAAAATAGCGCGCGAAATTCAAAGATTTTTTTTTTTTCAGCAGCAACTTTTTTTTTCGGCACTACCAAGTTTAAAAAAAAAACTTTTTTTTCTTCGTTAGGAAAAGCCAACTAGAATTGATTGCCAATTAAAGAATGAATCAACAATTAATTATATCCAATTAATGAGGTGTCCATTAAAGAAGTAAATAACCCCTTTATTAGTTTATTTTCCGAACTTAGACAAAATGGTTCAAATAATTTGTTTCTCTCACTTCTTGCTGCCTTGAGCCAAAATCTTGTTGTTAAAATCTAGACCCCCTCTTTCCCTATATTTTCGACAATAAAAATGAAAATTATTCAATCTTTCAGAATCTTTAGATAAATTTTTTTTTCTAATATGCTATATTTATTGCGTCAAGAGGAGAAATAATATTTATTACGGCCATTATATCTTTGCGAATAGATGAAGCGCAGATTTTGTACTGATGGAAACAATTATATCTTTCCGTGTAGAGATCTAATGATCTATAAAGAAATTTTCACTGTTAAAAATAATTTTCATCAAGAATATATTTGTAGAGAAAATCTTTATTTGAATCATTTAATCATATCTTTCTCAATTTTGTTTCTTTACATGTCATTTCTTCTTTAAATATTTGAATCATTTAATGACTTATCTTATTTGTAGATAAAATTAGATATTAAATCGTACTGTACTTTGTGTTAAATTTCCTAACCCTATGACCAACTCAAGACGAGAAACATTTTGCAGTGAAACTTATAAGTTCAATTTAGTAATTTTTTTAATTGCAGTGGTACTAGTTTATTTATTGCTTACTAGTACAGATTTTTGATTTGACAGGAGCTGATTTGAAAATTAATTTAAATTCTGAGACTTGACCCAATTTGGAAGAGGTAATTTGAAAAAGCTAAATCTCATCGTTAATTTTTTTTTTTGGTTTGAAAAGGAGATGGATTGCTGAGAGAGGGAGGGAAACGGGAGACGTCCAGTAATGGATATCGAATTTTTGAGCTAATCTGCATTATTTTTTATGCAAATCAGATCGTGCATATTTAGGAGCATTTCGGAGCAAAAAAAATAAAGGATGCAGTAGAACCCTCCTCATTATTCATATTCCGAAACAAAGGGAATGGATTTGAGAGCATAGCACTTGGGAGATTATTACAGTAACTTCAATTAATATCTAAAAATTAGTAGTGATCAATTAAAACAAATTAAAAGTATAGACGTGTCTTCTTAAGAATATAGTGTGCATTAAAATTAAATATGAACTAATTTAAAGTTAATTATTTGGCATGCCATCAAACAATATAAAATTTAAAGTTAATTGAGTTTGGATACTTTTTAATTTAATTTTCAATCAAATTTGAAGTCCATTAAAATCTCATAATACATGTACAAATGTCTCATACATGTTCATGCTTCAACCGCATCTCACATCTTTGTTTTTGAAAAATTTGTTTTTATTTTCAAAGTTCAAATAATCAATCTGCTTAATATGATCTCCAAATTAAAACGTGCTTGGAGATCAAACTTAATATTATTTAGAAATGTCATTGTTATTTTTTTTAGATATATGCAAAATTCTGAAAATTTATCTATAACATCCGGTCCAAATTTAATTCAAGTTATACACATGTTTTGTCACCAATTCCAAATATACCCAACCCACTAAATAAGACAGCAGGTCCAGACTCTCTGAATAATATAGCGGGCCAATTTACATGCTTTTGCGTGGGAGAATTATGTATGACCCGTTCACATGTCATTGTATGATTCTTGATAAGGAACTCAGATCACCTGCTCCCCAGAAGGTATGATTTTCCTGCTCCATGCTCCAGTGTCGCTGACACGTGAATCCAGACGAATTTAGACATTTAAATACTGAATTTAGTTTTGCTACAGGTCTACATGTCAGCAACACTGGGCAAGAAGGGGGCAGAGAATTCGGTCTCCTTGATAAGACCCGCTGGATTATTTAGCGAACCGAGTATATTTAGAATTTATATAAAAATGTGTGCATGATTCGAATTGAGTTTGACCGGGTGTTATAGATAAAAATTTTGGTATAAAACCATTCTTTTTAAATGGTCCTTATTCCTAAATACAGTCACCAATTATTTGTGGGTGATTGAGTACCGTCATTTGAATCGGAGGCTAACGTTAGATCAGAGCTGTAAGATTCACATAATGATCCGTGCGGATTTAGTACGCACGACTTTTAATGCGTAACCGTTTAGTTTCTTCCTAGGAGAGCACCTCCGAGAGTTCCTCTCCAGTAGAGCCTTCGAAAGAAAGAGATGAAGAAGAAGAAGAAGAAGAAGAGAAAATAAAAGGGAGAAAGACAACAATGAGGGTCTTGCGCGCTCGCGCGGAGTGCTATGGCCTGGTATAGCCAAAGGTATTATTATAATCTCAATGTGTCTCATTCTTATCTTGGAATCTATCGGTTCTGTGATGATGACGTCTCTGGTGAGCCTCTAAGGAATTTATACATCCATGACCATGCTTGGTGTGATCCTTTTCAAGGTGTGCATAGATTATAGTGTGTGTGGTGCCAGCCGTCCAGCCCCACGGTAAAACCTCCATGGTTTTATTAAATATTTCACACAGGTAGTGTAGAGAACATCAGTGCTTCGCACGAATTTTAGAGTTAGCATCGTCATTAAACAAAAGGAGTATCTGTATCCGTTCTTCTTCACACAGATTGATGCATTCATTTGATGCACGAAAGTTGTTCGATGAAATGCCAAAGTGATTTTATGGTTTGTGTATCGGGTTCCTAATAGGTACAGCCAAAGGTCTCAGCTCCCTTAGCATCTTCAAGAGCAAAGGGATTGTTATCCATTTCCTTAACTGAATCAGGTCATGCAAGAATTCTTACATTAATCAGTAAACATATTTTAGTATTTTAATGAAAATTGCCAATATGGATTAAGGGATATGACTCAGGATTAACAAATCAAAACAGAAGTTATTTCCTTATGTTAACCCTAAATGCCATATCTATCCTATACTCATTAAAGGAATGACCAAACTTATATTTACAGAACGAGTAGAACTAGGGTGTTCCTAAGTTCACCAAGCCTCTTTGTGAACTCAACTCTAAAATCTATTGAATTGGCTTCAAACGACGAATCCAGACCGTTGAAATCCTTCTACCTTATGAGTGATGTGTCTACTTGTGAAAATTTTAAAGCTTAGAATTAATTTAGTATAAAGTCAAGTGGTCAAAATTAGAAGGTTTATAAATTAATTTTAATGCATTCATTTTTTGGATGCATTTTAACCACTTGACTCTATACAAAATTAATTTAAAATTTTAAAATTTTCTCATGTAGACGCATCACTCGTAAGGTAGAAGGATTTCAACGGTTTGGATTCATCGTTTGAAGCCAATTCGATAGGTTTTAGAGGTAAGTTCACAAAGGGGCTTGGTGAACTTAGGAACACCCTGGTTCTACTCCTACAGAACAATTTGTTTAGAGGGAGGCTACTGCATAGCGCACATCGGTTCGTACTATAGATCCATATCTTCATTTTCAAAGTCAAAATAGTCGATCTGAATGCTCAATATGATATCCATATGAATATGTTTTGACGACAAATTTTATATTTTATAGATTTTTTTTACTATAATGGTAAATTTGATATTACGAATTTTAAAGGGGGAATACGTAATTTCAAAGTTTTTGAGGGGTATACATGAAATTCCCCTTATTTTTTATATTTTGGATATAAGGACCCGAGGCTTCCTTCCTTAGTAAAAGGAAAGGAAATTCAAATTGTCAATAGACAAAGAAATAGTACTATCTAAAAGCAGGAAAAGAAACATACAATCTTAAAATAGTACACAAATTGCATATTTACCTATGAATGCATACCCAAATCAAAATACTAAATTGAACAATAAAATCAGCATTTACATAATCAACCAAGAGTAACTAACTTTATTTGTGCAGAATATATGGTCAGCCATTTTATACCTCTTCTGTGGTGCACACTGTCTTCATCCTGTTCTACTATGTTACTAACATCTTCTTCATGTCTTTATTAATGCATTGACCGCGTCAACACTATTGATTGTACAGACTCTTTATTAACCATCCAACTCTATATGGTATTTATGCATTATTGGCATATGATATATCAATTTGAAGTTCAATGTAACGAATAATTAAGCGCATTAATCTGTGTTCACACTTAAATGGATTCCGTAACACTTTACTAAGTATGTCTACATTCATAAGTCGGTGGTAGATAACGATAAGAAAAAAAGTTTGAAACTCCTGTTACTATACGACAATTGGAGGTTTAGAGCTTTCTTGAGGGTTTGGTGTTAAAAGGGTAACCGAAACTAGTAGCCTCATTATAAGGCACTCCAACCCATCTCCTTTCACCAGACCGACATTCCATCTCCTTTACCAAGTTGATCTCCAAAATTTGCATGGTTGGATCTTAATTAGCAATGTCTAGGGTGATGACTTCCCTAAGAAAGGCCATATCAGTGAGCAAAAGCAAAAAACTTTCTATACAGTTCTTGTTTCTTTTCAATTACATCAATTACTGTCCAATTTTACAATCGAGGAGGATTCCGATGCTAATTTTATTTTTATTTTTTTTATATTATGAGTTGCTAGTGTTACAATCTCTATTTTAAACCTCTATTTTTTATATTATGTATCATTTTTCTTATATGAGCGATGTGTTCACATAAATTGTGTGTGTTTTTTTTTGTTTGTTTTGTACGAGATCAAGAGGCCAAGAAATAGACGAATTAAGATTTACATGGATTCTTTGATCTATCACAGTTAACTCTTGATCCATTTATCTTACGGATTCTTTGATCTTAATGCAAAACAAACTAAAATATTACAAATTTTGCATGGATACCATGCATCAAGATGGATGAGATCAACAGTTGAGATTTGTTGTTTACATATTGAATTTCGAATAGTTTTGCAAAGTAGAGATTATGACAACTTCTTTACAATTAAATAATATCATGCTGTGCTACATTTAATATAAGCTTCAGTAGCAACAGATCATCACCCTATATGCAATTTTGGATTAATTTTTCAATTTTTTTGGTAACTCATTTAATATTTATTTCAGGTGATAACAAATAACTCTTTGGAGTTAAGTCCTGAGCGAAGTAATAGAAATCTGGTGGATCATGAACATTTTGGAAGTGGTAGTTCTAATTTCCAAAGTGCGTGGTTGAGTCTTGAAGGAGGAGATAATTCCTCGCATGACTATATCGATCCTAACTTGATGGAGGGAAATAAGCAAATTGCTTCACTGGATCATCATGAGAATTTTGGTAAATTTTCATATGCTCAAACCGGCAACATGCTTAACTTTTTGGGACACTCCACTCCGAATAAAAACACTAGTTACACAAGAACACATTGGACTCCTGAAGAAGATGAGTGAGTACTTTTGATTCACATAATTTTTATATTTTTGAGATATATAGAACATATTTTTTATGCCTGTGTGTTTAAGTAACTTTAGAAAATGTCGATTATATTCTACTTTTCTTTTCACAGATTGTTGAAAGCACTCGTGAGGAAACATGGAGAAGGGAAATGGGCATTTCTGGCAAAGCGTTTCCTAACAAGGAATGGAAAACAATTGAGAGCGAGATGGAAGAACCATTGTAGACCCCACATTAAGGTACAAATATTTATCACATTAAGCGTTTCTCTCTTGTAAAGTTTGTTCAACTCTGGATCCACAAATTATTACATCCATAAATAATAGGAAATTTTGGGCCCGTGAGTATTAGGATAAGAAGTTTACTCAATGCTTTAGGTTTATATAACTGTCAAATTCAATCTAAGTTACTAACCAACATCAATGATATAGTAGTCATTTTGTGACAGATCAACTTCTTGAAAAGAAAATCACAGTGCATAAAATATCACACAAGAGTATAGCACAAATTATGTGGATCATTAAGGATAGTATTAAAAATCAAGAATAGTTGGATTTGATTTTAGTTATGACTAATCAGTAAGAAGTTTTTGTTAAAAAGTTAAAATTAATTATCAAGTGCTCAAAACTCTGTATAATTTGAAGATTCAAATATTAAATCTTCAGATTGTTAATACTGTGCTCAAAGCTAATCAATAAGAAGCCATTTCCATGGTATTTGTATAAATATAAAAAACATCAGCATCTTATGGACCAGAAATTAATAGTTCACCTTTTGTAATGTAAATTATGATAGCACTGAATCAGTCAGACTGGTGCTAATCTTTAATCGTGCCAGAAATAAAAACTATACTAACTAGTACCCTATGGACTGAATTGAATAATCTTTATCATATAAATATCTAATTTACATATATCAGCTGTTGACTAACTCCACTTATTTTCTTTCTTTCTTGGGCCTCGTTGACATCTAAGGATGAGAAATGGACGAAAGAGGAAGATGTGATGCTTATAAGAGCACACTCGCAATTTGGGAATCAATGGGCAAAGATAGCACAAGTTCTACCAGGTAGAACGGAAAATGGAGTAAAGAACCATTGGAATACAAACAAGCGAAAGAACTTCGCAAAGAGCTTCATAAAAAACAGGCATTCGAAACCAATAGGCGTGTTGCAGCAGTACATTGGCAGCCTGCTTCAGGATGATATAGCAACCACCTCAACCGCAAATGAAGCGAACCCAGAAATGCCAAGCGACAGTATGGGAAATTTAAACCTGGTGAATCTTCATCCAATTCCTAATTATTACAGCACAGCTGGGGTCAATGAAGCAGCGCAATTCAATGGTTTTGATTTTTCTGGCTCCAGCGCTTTGCCAGAACTTATGCCAAATCCCAATTAAGCATTTTGTTATGATGCTAATAGTGTCTATCTTAGTGGAGCCAATCTCCAACAAGATTAATTGCAGGATGTCAAGGGAATTTAAAGGGTAGATCAGGTCTTTTAGTATCAGAACTCTTTGTAAATATGGATTGTTGTGTAATATTTAATTAAGACATTGTTGTGGGGACCGTGGGCCTAGTGCAGTGGCACAGGCCCTCATTTCTCTTTCGGAGAGACACATGTTCAATTCTTGAGAATAGCGTCTAAAAGATGTTGGATTGTATTGGGCCCTTTAATAATAAAAAAAATTATTGTGATTTAAATTTTCGTTTCCTTTGTTTTTCAAATCATTTGTTGTGTGGTTGGAGGAACATGAGAAATCCTAATGTCATGACTTTAAGGTATGCTTTAATATTATAGTTTGTTTGCTTGATAATGAAAAATTGTCATGTAGAAGTTATTTAATTATTTGGAACATTTTTGTATTGTGACTTGTGAGAGGTGGGAGAGAATAGGTTAAAAAGAGGAGAGAGAGAGATAGAGAGGAATGCCTTTGGCAAATCGGTAATGGCAAAGGGATTTCTTTTTGGTTCGACTCTTGGAGGAGAGGAATGCCTTTGGCAAGGCCAGAAACAAGACCACAGCAGCCTTTTTTTTTTTTTTTTTTAAAACTCGGTAGAGGCTACCAAGTGGTTTACATCAGTACAGTAAAATAAAATCAACCTCTAAGAGAAACATCCCAAGAGCACAGCAGCCTTACATCTCTTTGAGGGATGCTCTGCCGGTTGTTGAAATGATAGCAATTGACTTGCAAATTGAACATGAAATAGTGCTCTCTGACAACCGTGATGAGATCCTCTGGAAGAGGGAGGCATCGGGAAGGTACACAACCAAGTCAGCATATAAAATGTTGATAGAAGAAGGTAGGATCACACGGCCTTGTGCTTATACATGGCGCCTCAAAATCATTCCAACGGTGAAGGTTTTCATCCATTGCTTGTTAAAAAGAAAGTTGCTAACACATGATGTGATGGTTAGCTAGACGAAATCTGAGATACCTTTCCCAATGTGTGCTTTGCGATACGTGTCCAAATGAGTCTGCTCTGCACTTAATCTTCTTATGTGCATTTGCTATTTACGTTTTAGTACTCGGTTCACTCTATTCTGAGATACCCTATGACAGGGCATGTTCCCAGGACCCTAATTTAAAAACTTTTTATGGGCTAGAAAACTATCGAGACTTGAACCTTTAAAGAGTCAGTCCGGAATTAATATAAAAGTTCAGAATCTGTTAAAAGCTAAGCCCAATAAAACAATCCTCGCAGGTCACAGCCACAAAATATACGGTTTTCAAACTGACATCGACTTACATCGTGTAATGCGAGATAACCAATCTCTCGATTTTCCAACCGACTCGGGGTAGCGGTTAAAGGATGGCCTATATAAGACATAAAGATCCACACTAAGAGAGATATCGCATAGGCAAGAGTTCGAATATCTCCAATCCTCATCTCGTTTCTTAACCCAGTTATACCTCAGCCTGTCACTTCTAGACAGGACGAGTCCGATCTTCAAACCTCGTCACATACGGCCTACTCGCCGGGAGACAGGGCGTATCACCCTATTATGAAGCTTGGCCAATCAGTACAACAGGTTTGGGAAAATTCTTCTCAAATGATCCGGCAAAGGACTGACACACAGTCCAGAAATACCTGCGGTTCGTATTTTGCTGCCACGTGTTGGATAATATGGAAGCACCAAAATGAGGTGGTGTTTGGTGGAACAAGATCATGTCCGGAAGTTCTAGCGGGTCCGGCGGTGCAGGATGCTCAACTATGAATGAAATATACTTAAGATAGTGGATAGTTGATAGTTGTTTTGTTTCTTTATGTGTTGCTTTACTCCTTTTTAGTTTTAGTGTGGTTATTCTGTTGTAAACTCTTTAAATCTAATGCAGCACTTAACAGCCTCTGTCAAGTTTTCAAAAGAAAAAACAGAGAGGAAAAAAAAACATATGTATTATTGTATTGAGCAAAGGTAGCATGTGTTGTGCTCACCAAACTCATCTTCTTCTTTATTAGTGATTTGTTTACATGTAGAATTTTGAAATTTTTGAATTCATTTAGTACACAATTAGTTGGTTAAAAAAATAATGAAAAATGAATGCATAAAATAACTTGTTAAAAGTTCATTTTTTTTTAGCGCGTGACTTTATACTAAATGTATTTGAAATTTTCAAAATAATACATTGCACGCATCACTCTTGAATTAGGTAGGTTCCAACAGTTTAGATTCGTTATTTGAAGCCAATCTAATAAATTTTTGAAGTTGTATTTATGAAACTCTCTTGATAATTACTTGCAAATGAGAGTGTTTATATGTCTCGTCATATAATATAGTAATTTGACGGCTTTTATTAATAAATAGTATTTTTCATTTTTTTTTCTAATTATATTTTGATGTTTAAATCACAATTTTAGTTACATTCTGTTGTTGGATATCGAATTACATTATTTGGACCTTAGGCACCACTTTACTCTTGATATTTAGCCTGAAATTTTTATTTATACTTTTTTTTAATAAACTAATTAACCACTCTTTTCATATAATTCAATTTCTACTACACCAGCTAATTGAATTGGCGGACCAAAAAAGGAGGGTCTGCCGATTAAATTGGTGGACCTAGTTTTTTTTATTGCTTTCCCTTTGTTAGATGAATTTTAGTTAAAAAAAAAATGGGTATGCCAATTTAATTGGCAGACTCTTCTATTTTGGTCTGTCAATTCAATTAAATCGGCAAACGTGATAAAAATTGAATTCTGTACAGGGTAATTGGTTTATTTTTTTTTTTAATATGGTATATTTCGGATATTTAGCACAACCACAGTAGCTATGCTAGAATATATGAATTTATATGTGTCAGTATCTGGTACGTTCCTTTTTAATTAGGCTTGCGAACTGACAGAGAAATGACAAAAATTTAATTTAAAAACTGCAACAATCATAAAGAAATAAAATCTATTGTTGGAATTCAAACAGGAATGAAGGTATAATGTTTTTTTTAAGAAAAATCAATAATATAAATCCATTTTCTCAAAAAATATATATATATATATATATAAATCCTTAGATTTTATATCACAATTATGATTTTAATTTAATAATTTTAAAGATGCAGGAATTGCTCTGAGCAATTTTAGTTTATTTCTTAAAAAATTGTACGAGAAATTATAAAAATTATTATACAATTGAACTTGACTTGAATAAAATTAACAAGGTAGAAAAAAACAAGCAAACCCACCCTCGCCAGATTAGCCAGGATCCTCTGAGGTAACCTAAATTTTGATTTGGATACGGACCGTTCGATCAAAATCCAGGCACAATTCGGACTGTCTAGATCTAAACCCAAAATTTGACTATTTAAGTTACCTTAGGCATAGTTGAATTCCCCAAATCAAGGAATTCGCATCCTCTGAGATATCTCAAACTTTGCGTGACTTTTTGGAATATCTTAATCGTTCAAATACGTTCTACACGAACAAAGCTCAAATAAAACTGGCCCCCTAGGCTTTCCCGAATAGACACCGGACACGTCGGTCACGCAAAAATTGAGATATCTCAGAGGATACGGACTCCAAATCAAGCCCCTCCGCTGCGGATCCAAATCCTCTCCAATACTACAGAGGATCTCCCTCACTTTACAGTTTAAGATTAAATATCAGTCTATTTAAGATTCGGGGTGACCTAGGTGGCAGTATTATTTTCCTTTGATATTCGTGCCATGTTAAAAAGAATGGTCTAGATTCACTAATTGTAAAAGATTCCCTTGTGCAATATTGAAGAGGATGTGAATTCCTCCGCTGCAAGTCCGCAACTGTCTCTTCTTCTTCTCCGAACCAGACACGAGAGGGGAGGGAGAGAGAGAGACCCTTGGCGGCCTCTGCCAAGTTTTTCAAAAACAGAGAGTGAGAGAGAGAGAGAGAGGAGCGATGTCAAAACCGAAGCTTCTGTCTCGAATAATGTCTATATTCAGCTCGAAAAATCAAGTAGGCGTTGATAAGGCGGGAAATCGGTACTTCACTCGTACGGAAGAAATCGATGGAGTCAGTTAGTACCGTGTTTTTTCTTTAACATTCTCTCATTTTTGTTTAATTTTTTGAAATAGCCATTGTTTAGGTTCAGAGCTGTTTCAATTTATAAAAAAAATAAAAATAAACAGCCAATTGTTGTGGGTTTTTAGTTAGTGTTAGCAGAAATTAAGATTAATTTAGCTAATTATAAAGGCCAAGAAGAGATTTTTCTTGGTTTTATTACCATGCCAAGCTGATAGTGTATCTGTGCTGCTGGTACCCTTGACATTTTCAAGTAGTAAGTACCTACATTTACCGTCTAAATTGTGAATTGGGTTTTGTGAATTTTTCAGTGAAAGAGAAAAGATGGGTAATTTATAAAGGTGAACAGGATCCAACTGCTGTACCAGGTTGAATATATATTTTTAAATTTTCTCTTTTGAGTTTCAATTTTCCTCTTTTTATCATGTGCATCATTTGTATAACTGTATTGGTAGTTGATCAGTACCACCACATATGACGGCAATTACCAGTAGCAAATTAAATCTTAATTCAACTAAAATGCCACACATAAACACAAATCATGGAATATGACAAGATACCGGCCTGTTCAGGCTCACATTTCCTATTTGACTATCCTTTTGAAAACTATGATGTATGCGATTGCAGTTGAGTGGATTTGCTGGTTGAATGGCCAGAGGAAGAAAGCTCCTACCCCAGAGGTTTCCTTTTGTACATATAATTTTGCCATTTCTTTTCTCATTGTGCAAGTTTCCGAAAGGTGCTTTAGTTAAACTGCCTAATGATATGGGAAAGTGAAGGGTGACGTTTAAGGCCTAGTTGTTGGCAGCATTGACCATACTGATTATGCATTTGTACCACGTTGTGGATTCCGGTACCGGCTTACTGTGTTCATGACTTATTTGTGAGTCCTTACCAGTGCAAAGTTGTGTGCTTTCTCATCAAATAGTCATTGCTGCTATTGTACTAGTTGTAGCTGGTTTAGCACCTGTACTGCGCAGTTTAGCTGTACTTTCTCATCAAGTACGTTTTATGGTTGTTTCAATCCTCAGGAATTGATGGAGTTGGAAGCAAGGCGCGAACGCGTGAAGCAAAATATTGAACGTACTATCCTTTTTCTGTTATGGAATTTTGTATATACTCGTCAATCTGTTTACTGCCTTATTAAATGATTCTTTTTTTGTCAATATGTAGTTTTGAAAAAGAAAGAGGAAGAAGAAAGAAGTTCTGTTGCAGGACAGAGCAAGGTTATCAGTATGTATTTATTTGACTTTTCAAATTTAAATATATGCATATTTCTTAGAGCACCAACTAATGTATTTTTTTCATATTTCTGTACATTCTTCAATCCTTATTAAAATTTTATGTTTATTGACTTAAAATCTATTCCTTCAGAATATGAAATCAATATATGTGAATTTTGTGCACTAATTCGTCTCAAAATGCTGCAGTTAATTGATCTATTGACAACTATTAATAATCATTGTAATAAATTGTATAAGTAATTATTTTTTCTGAAATTGTAGAGAAATCAGATACTCCCGACCTGAAGAGCTTCATGAAGCAGTTTCCTGATCTTTCTCCTGATCAAATTCAAGGTACATAGTTGTTACTGGCTCCAACTGTTATGATACCAGGCATCATAAGTTTGTCTTGAAAATCAAAATCATAGTTGAAAGGAACACGAGGATGCACACAAATGGATGGATCTCCTTTCAGAAAAAAATCGAAATAAGCACAAAGCAAGATAGCTATTCTCTTGAAAAAATGCATATACCATCTGCAAGAATTTTTTACTGTCAGCCTGTCTGGTGTGACCCTGCTAAGCCTGAAAATCAATGAGGTTATGGGTCAGGTTCGTGTCAGAGTGTCTCAACCCACCAATAAGATGCTATACCATATTAGCCCATAGAGAGATATATAAATGATTGAGATTATAATATCTGACCAAACCAATGAAATTTAGCAATGTTCTACTCGTGTTACAATTGAGACCTAACCTGACCAGTTAGCTCAACACAGCCATATGCATAATTTTAAAATCTTTTACAGTGAAAACAATAGAAATAGAGCCTACCAAGTATCCTTCTCTTGTACAACAGAGTGTAATAAAATAAACCTACCTGTGTCAGTGCTACATACTCTAATTTGTGGAAATTGTACAGTTTGCACTAGTATTGTATCATTTTTGTAACACAAGCTGGACCACTTGTCAGAATTGTGTTATGCTGGACTTTATCTCCCTATTGCTTTTCTATTTTAATTAGGAGGTATAACTTGAGTCTTGAGGTACCTCTATCCTGTTACAGGTGCAGAAGACGCAGCCGGTCCATCAGTTAATACCAAGACTAAAGAAAGGTGATTTTTAGAAAAAAAAAAAAATCTTTCCCTTTTTGGTGTTTTTAAATTTATGTTGCTTGGTTCAGTTCCAAATTGAGTTTATAGTGTGGATGTTGAATTAGATCTATTTCAATAAATTGTGGTTCTATATTGCAGGCCATCAGAACCAACAGGCTCAGGTGCAACATTCCAACCGGGTACATGGCAACCCCCATCATGAAAACTACACTGAAATCTATGAGAAAACTAGTTTCATTATCATTTATCTTTTTTTTTATTATACATTCACCATTTAGTGTTTGAATAAGCAGATAGAAAAAGAAACAACAATAGTGACCTGTTAGTTGATTTTTTTTTATTACTCAGTGTTACTTTGCCCCTTTTTTTTTGAAATTGTGTGAGAACAAAAGGCCATCCAATTTTTGTAATACGACTGTACTGGATTATCAGTTCTGATGTTTCTTTAGCGTTTGCTTATTTTAGTGCTTGTGAAGTGTAGCACTGTAATTGCCTCACTTTCATTTCATACCACGTCATTTTTGCTTCTCCTCATGTAACTCGTTATTCTTGTGCTACGCATGTTATATTTTTTTTGTTCTAAAGACTCCAAAACAACGTGCACAAACAGTAAGAAATACAGCAACTGCTTTGACATAATTTGTTATTATTCAAATTGAAAAGCCTATTTAATTTGAGCTTAAACCGTAATTGTCTAATAAAGATGCAAAATGACTTCGCAAAAATAGCCAAATAGTTGTCAGCATTCTACTTAAAAGTATATTTGGGACTTGATAATTGTCAGCACTCTACTTAAAAATCAAAAAGAGGCGAAAAAAAAAACAGAGAGACCCATTATTTATCTTATTAAAAAGGGTTTATCCAGTAAGTGAGAAAGGTCCAAAAAAGACCCAATATTAATCTCTATTTCTGTCAGCTTTATAATAAATTGTCCAAAACTGCCGCCCATCATACTAGGGCCACATTGTTACTGATGAAAGTAGATTGCTGGTACCGATCCCCTCCATAAATGAAACAAGTGTGAGAAATTGAAAATACAATAAAACACTCATTTATTGAAACCAACATCTAATGCCCTTTTATTAAAAATAAAGTAAAAGAAAATAGGAAATCGTCAAATACTGAGAGGTGGTGTATTTGCATATTTCCACTCTGCACGCTCGCTTGTACTGGGTGATCTACCACCTGCTACATCATCTGCACTTACTAGATCAGTCAACTCTTTGATGTCTTCATCTGAGAGTTTCACTTTCAGTGCGCTTATGTTGCTCTCAAAGTTTTTAATTTTGGTGGTTCCTGATATAATCCACAAAAAGAAAATTGCTTTTCAATTGTCAGTATTATTATTTTAGTCATTGTTTTGGTATTGCCGTAATTGTTAACCTGGTTTTATGTATCGTTTAAGATGTTATAGCAATTGGCTGGTTATTATTGATTAATCTTCTTTCATTATTTTATATCGCCATTTCAAATTTTCAATTAACTAACACATGAAAAAGTTAAATAATGCATCTTTTACAACTTAATACGAGAGTGATGTTCGCTTTCTAAAATGGAACGGACACCAATTCTCAGATTATCCCCAGATTCAACTGAAAAGTGTATGTAACTTCTTCACGGGATCATGTAAACTTCAATACTAATTATGTAAACCAGTTCAACAAATTCTGCAACTGAAAAGTGGTCCCACTTTAGTTTTTAGTTTTGAAAAGTTGTTAGAGAACTTCAACAAATGGTCCCAATGATCCTGATCAAAGTACTACAAGTGATCCAAGTGGTCCTAGTCAAAACGGTTAAAATAGAGGTTCATTGGGGATCACACTATAATAAAAAGTCGTTAGTTTTTACATAATTCGTTGAATGAGTTTACATAATTATGAGAAGAAATTTACAGACACTTTTCAAGTGATAATAGTTGGTTTGAGCGATATTTGGGGATTGGTGTTGGAGGACCGCGTGAGAGGACTATTGCGGTTAATAACAGCTGAAAGCGCATGGGTACTGGTGTGGAGATTTTCCGGGAATTAGATTTGGGGGGACATTACCTTTTCTCTTCTGAAATTGTAATTTAAGAATGAATGTGATGGAAAATCAATCAAGCAAACCTGGGATGGGAACAACATTGTCCCCTTGGTGAAGAACCCATGCCAGAGCTAGCTGAGCGGTTGTGCATTTGTGCTTCTTTGCTAGGCTCTCAACCCGAAAAAACAACTGTTTGTTCTTCTCCAAATTCTCCCCCACAAACCTTGGATGATTTGCCTATTTTCCAGGAAAGAGAAATAATTAGTTTAGTACCAGCAACATGTACTTGTCTTGGAGATACAAATCAATATTATGGTACTTTGAAAGATGGTCTCTATAACTTTTATCATTATTTTGTTGAGCTTTCAATCAGTAAATTCTGATTGCTGTTTAATTGGGATTTAATTTCAATACAATTAACCATATATCAAAAGGAAAATTAATATGAGATGATTGGATAACCATGCATGCCACTGACTGTTACAATACGAAGTTCCGAAAGATTTAATTACTGGGTTTAATTAGTAAGTTGTTCTATTCATATTTGATTTTATGTTACTAATTAACTCTTGAATTCGTACGTCCTTGTAGGATTATAGTTGTTGATTATCTCAATATGAAAGTGTCACATAATCATTCCTACATATATATTTAAACTGGTATACTAACTGAAGATGAATTGGTGAGAATAAGCAATATGGTTAATTATTTACATGATACGGGCTGTCCTTCAATTCTTCAGTAACTCCCTTCCCTCCGAAAAAACCACGACCAAGTGGGCTGTAGGCTACTATTCCTATGCCAAGTTCTCTGTACAACCAAAATTCAACTAATAAGCCAAGTTCAATGGTAAATGAGGTTATTAAGTTCAAGAACAATGGTAAATGAAGTTATAATAATTAGAAGAAAAAATATGTCACCTGCAAAGTGGTACAATTTCTGACTCGATATCACGACTCCAGAGTGACCACTCCATCTGTAAAGCAGTTATTGGATGCACTGCGTGTGCACGCCTAATTGTATCAGGACTTGCCTCCGACAATCCAATGTACTTCACCTTTCCCTCTTCGACGAGCTTCTTTAGTTCTCCAATCTAATATAAAAAACAAAAACTCAATGAGTTAATTGTTGGCCTCCTTTTTGTCTACCAAATTAAGGTTTTGGGCATAGATAATTCTTAACAGGGAAAAAGTCATATGAATTAGTTGGTATAGAGAATAATTAGGATAACAGCTTAATTATTACAGTTTTTTCTATTGGAATGGTTGTATCGATCCGGTGCTGGTAGTAGAGATCAATGTACTCTACTCCAAGTCTTTTAAGGCTCGCCTCGCAACACGCACGGACATAATCTGGCTTCCCGCATATCTCAACACTTCCAGCAGCACTTCTTAGAAGTCCAAATTTGGTACCCACTTGAACCTTTTCCCTTGGCAATTGCTTAAGAGCCTGATAAATGGAAGCCTTTGTAAGTTAGAAAAATAACAAGTGTTTTGGTTGGCAACTTCAAATGAATGTGTGTCTGTTTCAATTCCTCCTTTCAGTAAATTTTAAACATAATTGGGCAACCTTAATTTTTCTGATGATTTCCCCCCAAAATCAAGTACTGAAAGCAACATTATAATTGAATATAAACAGACTTCTTTTATGATCTGAAATGAATTGCAGCTATTAATTTTTCTTTTGAAAACTTTGAAGAAAGAAATTAAATTCCCCTACAGCCTGCTCATGCATGAAAACAAAATATGATATTTAACAAACAACTTAAAAGTCTAGAATTAACCTTGCCAATCATAATCTCATTGGTGTGAGGTCCGTAAACATCCGAGGAGTCGAAGAAGGTGATGGCATTGTCAAATGCGTGTTTTATTATCGATATGCCGACCTCGTCAGGCACCGGAGAGTTGTAATCTCCTGAGAGCCCCGCGCATCCAAAACCCATCTTTGATACCTGCAAAAATAACCGTATTTGCTTATGTAAAAGTGTACATGAAAGGGTTAAAAAAAATAATTACAAAAAGTGTCAAAATAGAACTAAGATGATAAATCATGGTTCTGAAACTCTGAATCGGAATCGGAATCGGATGAATCGACCAGAATTGGCCGAGTTGACTCGGAAACTTGGATTTTTTTTGTTCAAAAGCCTATTTTGTAGCCAAAATGCAGGAAATAATTGGTAAAAAAATAATTTGTCAAAAAACTATGTTAAGATAAAACATTACAATCAAATAATTCACTAATTATATAATGTAATGCGAGCATTATAAATTAAATACACTTTTTATTGCCAGAATCAGCTAAATCAGATAGGTAATTCGAAAAATAGGAAAAAATTGGTATTTGGATAGTTAATATTTTAAATATTAATAACACTCATAATAATTAAATTCTGATGAATAACAATTAAATTTGTAGCTTAATTATTTAAAATATTAAAATTATCTAATCTTAATATAAAATAGACTATTTCATAAAATAATTAAAAAAACGTGATTGATATTCACAAAAGAGAAATAAAATGTTTAATTTCTAGTTTTCTACATTTTATATTTTCTTAACAATCAAATTTGTAATCTAGTACAATCCCATTCTTTACTTTAGTAAAAAAAATAAATAAATAAACAAACCACTGTGTATGCATTTTCTTCCTTCTAGTTAAATACAAAAAAATATAAATAAAATAAAAAAGTAAAGTCTTTGCAGACTACCAGCCTAGTAAGTCACTCAAGCAAACAAGTACACTTTTAAGTCTTTGACTAAGTATTTTATTCAACAGATAACACAGGAAAAAATTATTTTTTTGGATCACGCTATAAAAATGGACAAGGTTTATCATGAACCATTAGAAATTCAAATGTTTTATAGTACAAAATTATACACCAGGTCTAGCCACAAGAAATAACTAAAGATTCTTCCTCCTAACTCAGCCAGGGACTTCGCCTTTCCAAAAAAATTTCGAGCACCATTTCCTTCTTCAAAAGATGCAAAATTGAACTTAAATCTCAAAAAAAATAATTGCTTCTGTAAAACTATACATGAAAGGGTTAAAAAATAATTACAAAAAAGTGTCAAAATAGAACTAAGATGATAAAGATAAATAATGCATAAACTAGAGTACCTCTAATCCCTGGGATCCCAATTTTACTCTAGAAGTGGCCATCTGCGCTTGCTCCGTTTATCCTCCTGAACAAGTGTTGTGTTTTCAAGTACCGAGAGGAGGTGCTTAATTTGATATTTATACTGTTAGGGAATGATACTTTTATTAATTGATTAGGGCAGCGCTTTGATATTTAAACTGTTAGGGTCGAC
Source organism: Carex cristatella (assembly GCA_024447775.1). Taxonomy (NCBI): domain Eukaryota; kingdom Viridiplantae; phylum Streptophyta; class Magnoliopsida; order Poales; family Cyperaceae; genus Carex; species Carex cristatella. The sequence goes on from JAJHPF010000018.1 coordinate 6,061,635, forward strand.
TTTGATTAGGCCATCTCCAGTTTTAAAACAATTCTTGCAATCCATTTTGTTATCAATACCTAACGTTCACCTCAGGCCCTGAGCTAAGGGTGTCAAGGTCACCCTTTTATCCGTTTACCCGACCGTACCGTATCGGATAAGACAGATACGAGTAAGATATTTTTTTCGTAAACTTATCAAGTATGGGTATAGAAAAAGTTTTTTGTTATCTAAACGGACAAGACTATAGATAAAGACAATTTCGTATCTGTTACCTGATCGGGTAATTATAAAAAAAAAATTATATATTATTTATATTAAGAGGAGGGATCTACTTACACTCTTTTTTGGTGACACCGGATTACATTTTACATTTTTAAAGTTTTCAAAGTCTAAACAGTCGATCCAAACTGTTCAACATGATGGATATAATAAAATGTGTTTGCAAATCAAGTTTTACATTTTTTTTTTTTTTACTATTTATTAAGTATTTTACAAAATCGTTGTTTTCAAGCCATTAAATTTTTTTGATCTGCAAGCACATTTTAATATATCTATCGTGTTGAACAGTTTGGATCGACTGTTTGAACTTTGAAAATATAGGGTATAATCCGGTGTCACCAAAAAAGGGTGTAAGTGGATCCCTCCTCATATATTAATAAGCATTGAAAATAGTAATTTAATTGATTTACTTGTGCTTAGTATGATTAAATTATTTTTTCAATAAAGTACTATACATGCGTGAAATGAATATATATGTTTTAATGTTTTATTTAATAAATAATTATTATATTAATATTAACCGTTATTTATCCGCTACTGTTTCGTTATCCGACAACCATAACAAGTAATGATAGGGTACGGATAAGATAATTTATAACGGGTAAGAATAAAGTATGGATAAGAACAATCTGTAATGCCGTAATGGGTACGGGTTTAAAAATACATCCGATCTTTACTATACCCGTTGACACCCCTACCTTGAGCTCATCATTAAGAAATAAGAATTATAATTTTTTCTTACTTGATGTGATCAATCCTTTTGTTTGTTTTATTTATTTATTTATTTTTGGCATCTTAAATGGCAAGTTGCAGTCTTGCAGATTAAATCCATATATTTTGGTATTTTTCTTATTCTGCTTATATGAAGTTGTAAAAGAGGAAAAAGTTAATTGCAATTGAATTTAATATTGTTTGGTAGTTTGATGAAAATAATTCGTAATAAATAAATTCTCATTAAACACATTTGTAGTCAGTTCTCATCTACACATGATTTTTTTTTAGTTACAAAAGTATGAGTAGTGACAGGATATATTCAGGTCCCAAACAAATACGGGAGGCATCAGGTTTACTAATACTGGCAGAGAACAATTATATGTAATTAAGTTAATCAGATCGATGAGACTTGCGAGAAAGTCTTAAGAAGATATTTTAGAAGCAAAGTTTTATTTTTGGAAAAATTAGTTATTTGCCACTCCAAAATCTTCAAATTTGAAAAATACCATCACAAAACTATAAATCTGAAAAATGCCACTCTAAACTTAGTTAATTCTTAAATTTTCCACAAATACACAATTTTTATACTTTTTTTTATTAAAAATTAACTGAAAAATACAGTTTTGAGATACGTATAATGAGGGGTATATAGGGAAATATAAAAATACGTATCTCAAAACTGTATTTTTAGTTAATTTTTAATAAAAAAAAGTATTAAAATTATGTATTTGTGGCAAATTTAAGAATTAATTTAAGTTTAGAGTGGCATTTTTCATATTTATAGTTTTGTGATGGAATTTTTCAGATTTGAAAGTTTTGGAGTGGCAAATAACTAATTTTCCTTTTTTTTATATATATCTTGGCAGAAGCTGCGAGCAGGTGATTTTGATTAAATAGAAAGGACTCTTACATCATAATAAAGATTGAAAAATTAAGGAATTAAAGAGAACACAAAATAAACATCCGGCCCATAAGCCCAGCTGTGCATGATGCCACAGTACCATGCACGTACGTATAAGCTTTCAGGATTAATTAGCAGTTTTTTAATTAACCACTGTGACATCTCCTGGACTGCTCTTTCTGCAACAATTTTGGCGTCAGAGCGCTCGTCCCTGAAAATGACCATGTTGCGCTGCTTGGCGTATTGATAGGCTAGCAAAGAATCCTTGACCTTTCCAGTTTTTCCACCAAGTAGGCATCTATTAGTGGCCAAGATCGATCATTTGTTGAAATATATCGGCCGCTATGTTAAAAAGCATCGGCGAGAGGGGGTCGTCTTGACGAAGATCTCTTTTGTGAGGTCACCATTAACTATAACTTTTGAGGTTGCCATCTAGGAGGTTTTGGATCCAAAGAGTCCATCTTGGCGGGAAGCCCCTTGCCCTTAGAACATTGATTAAAAATTCCCATTCAATCTCTACCAAGCATTTAACAAAAAAAAAAAAAAAAATTCTCATTCAATAGAATCAAATGCTTTTGCGAAATCGATCTTGAGAAATACCGCCAGCTTTTTTTAGTTATAAGCTATATGTTGGAGGATTTCTCTTGTGGCCACAAAATTTTCGGTGATTTCCGACCGTGAATGAATGCAGTTTGATTTGCCGAGATTAAATTGGGCAATTTTGGTCTCAACCGATTTGCATGATAGCACCTTGGATATGAGTTTTGGCACTATATTTATCACGCTTATCGGTCTAATTAATATTAAATATAACTAAAATAATAAAAAATAATATATATAATAAGCGTATTGTATCCTTAATTTTTGAAAATTACTGTATCGCCGTATCCGTATCGTATCCGATACGATACCCGTACCCGTATCCATGCAACATAACTCTGATTACTGCTTAAATAAATATCGAATTATGCGTCTTTTTTTAAGTCTTCATCGTTGGGAGCCTTGATTCGTTACTCTGTTGTTGGATTGTTAATGGGCCAGTTGGGTTTTCCAGCCCATGTCAGTAGTTATTTTTTCAAAACTACAGGACGTTTTAAAGGAACCACATTACCTGCTTTTTCTATGAGTAAAAATCACTTTTAGATGGAACTAGAGTGAATTTTGATATTTAAATATTAAATATAATTTTATTTTGGACTTATAATTATTTAGTGCCCACAGAAGCAATCTTCTTTATAATTATTTAGTGTGGGATATCATTGAAGCATATATCTGTGACTGTGAGATACTCAATTACACCGCATGTGTTCTTTTCACACTCAGTGTAAGATATCATTGCATCATTTGCTTTAATATAATTAGTGACATCATATATGATCCGCATGACTAATGTGTAGGGGTGTAAACAGATACGGATTATTCGCGGATAATCCGTTCCGAATCCGCTTATTATCCGTATCCGGATTAAATGGATACGGATACTTGCGGATGCGGATACAGATAATTTTAGTATATAGAAAAATAATGCGGATACGGATACAGATAATTCCGTGAGGATATAAACGGAGCGGATATCCGTATATATCCGGATCCGAAATTTAGTCTTTCAGCAGCTTTTAATTCATTTCACCCTTGCGAAAATTCCAAAAAAAATATACATATTCGTTTAAGCCCAAGAATCTTGGTAGAAAAATCATATAATCTATTAGGATAATGAATTAATTCTCTGAACCAATAAGCAATTAGTCATGCATAATCATCACTGTGCAAACTTAAAAAGTCTATTAAATTTTTGTCAATTTAGGTAATCAAATTAGATAATTTAAAATTATGAAATTTAGTAGAATTACTCAATATCCGACAATTATCTGCTCCATATTTGTATTCGAATCCGTATCCGTGGATTATCCGTTTTGTATCCGTATCCGTTTAAGACGGATATGGTTTTCAATTTTGATATCCGTTTACTATCCGTATCCGTATCCGTATCCGCTTGTTGAAAAACGGATGCGGATATGGTATTAGCATTATCCGCTCCGAATCCGCTCCATTTACACCCCTACTAATGTGTGATGATTATAATTTTATTAAATTAATCACAACGTGATTACTAGAATACGAGATTTCGCAATTAGTCATGACATGCTGCGATACAAACTTATTTTATATTTTGAGAACTCGTGACAAATTCTACTAAAATATTTCAGTCAGTGATGAGAATATATATGAATTATATAGTTATAAACTGAAACTTAAAAAATTTAATTATATAGATATAGATAGATCCGTATGTAAATTTATATATGTCCTTTATAAAAATTCATATTTAAATATGTATTTTAAAATTCTGCATGTTAAGAGTTAATTCGGGGGAAAAAAAAATAAAATAAACGAGAGAAGGAGAACGAAAAGGCAAAGAAGTACAAGTTAGATTAGATCTGTTGATGTAATATTTTTAATGTGTGGATTAGATATTTAGATCTGAAGATCGAATAAAAAGCAGATATTTATTTAATAAACGAGTCAGAATGTTAGATCACAACGATGATGTGGAATATTATATTTTTATTGTTTATTTTGTTCCAAAACGACAGTGACTTTTTATATAGTTTGCCGATGGAACGCCAGAGAGTGTGGCAATCGCATCCTCTGAGATATCTCAAACTTTCCGTGACTTTTTGGAATATCTTAAGCGTTCAAATAAGTTCGACACGAATCTTAAACCACAAATAATACTGGCCCCCTACGTTCGTCCGAATAGCCACCGGACACGTCGGTCACGTAAAATTTGAGATATCTCAGAGGATACGAACCCAGAGTGTGGAGGGGATTAGGCGCGCTATTCGAGAGCACCTCCTCAACGGAAATAAATATGCTGTTATTCAAAAGATATAACAGGAGCCTGTTATTCCTATCTCAAATACCACGCACGAATCTCAAGATTTTTTTTGCCTTTTGCGACTCTAACGGTTGAAATCAGAATAACAGAGTGCTGTTATCCCTTAATAACAGCAGATTTATTTCCCATAAACTCAGACAGCCAAGTTTACCGACCAAATACTGTGTCGCGAGTCACCAATTCAACCGGGCGAGAAACATCCGAATTTTTTTTATTCTTATTTCTAGGGTTATTAAAAAATCAAAATTACAAAAATAATAGGCATTTTGAGAAATCTCTCATGGTAATGATCTCTCTCGTGATAAACTGACTAAATCTGGATATAAAAAAACAAAAATATTCGTGATTTATATTGTAAAAACAGATGTGCTCAATCAATCTCTACTGAAGCCAAAAGTATTTTTTTTGTGGTACAGTATTTAAATAGTTAAACTTTTTTTTAAATAAAAAATATTATTGCCGTAGTCTTTAGAAAAATATGTTTAAAAGTTCTTCTTTTTTTAATATAATATCTTTTCGGTTTTCATTTATTTAACTTTTTGTTTTTAGTCATATTTTAAGTCATATTAAAGAAGCAGATATAAAGTTAAAAAAACAAAGTTAAATAAAAAGTTAATTATTAGAATAATACACGTTATACTACTTGGGAGGTGCGCATGTTAGATTTCAGTGTCACTTCTAAGAGGTGCACTGGCCTAATTTGATGTGAGCAAAGATTTGAGATTTTTCAAATGATCTCTTACTTTTTGTGTTTTTCTTTGAGTGGGACTATGGTACTTTACAAAGTGTGGATCTACCAGTATTATGGATTTATATTTATATTTTCAAAATTGAAATAGTCGATTTGAACAGCATAACAAGATCTTCATGTGAAAATATAGTTGGAGACCAATTTACTTTTTTCTTAAATTATTTTACTATTTTTAAGATAAGTTGAAAATCTTTGGATGGTCCAAATTTTTTAAATTAGATACTTCTCTACTTATTTTAAAAAAATAGTATTTTTATTTAAATATAAAATTTGACTTCTAATATATTTTCGTATGAAGATCATATCGTAAAGTTCAAATCGATTGTTTGCATTTTAAAAATAAAAATATGAATTTAAAGTAATCATCTGAGTGTGTGCTTTGCAAAGTATCGTACTCTCACTTTTTTTTTTTCTTTTTTAAGTGATACAGATAAAAAAAATTAGGAAAACACCACATGTATTATTTTTATACGTGGCGCAGAAAATCATTGTTTTTCTTATCCGCCTAATTCAATTTCGCTCCGTTCTCCTCTCTCTCTCTCTCTCTCTCCCCACCCAATCTAAAAACAGCACGCCACATCCCAAAGCCCATATGCTCATTTGAAAAATCTGATCCTGTGTTTATGACAGAGACAGTCACGCTGTCTCACTCGGAATTCACCGTTTTCATGCAAGTCCCATTACTTTCTATGTTTTAAATATCTTCTTGTCTTAATGTTTTATCGGAAATAAATTCTAAACTTTCATCTTTAGTTCTAGACGGACAAAGATTTCCAACAGAGTAATTTTAGCTTCATATAGGAAAGTGTTTTGAAATTCGGTTCTTATGCAGAAGACCAATGCAGACCGCATACCGTATACGGTATGCTTACTGCATACAGTATGCGGTCGCATATGCGGATTTTTATTCAGATTTACATATGTGGATTTTAAATTAGAATTTGCATATTTAAACAAACATATGGTAATATGTGGTATGACTCACTGTTAATATACTCTAAACCGGTAATATGTGGTATAAATCAATGTTGATATACTTTAAACCAGTATTTTATCACTATTAATATACTCTAACCAGTAATATGCTCTAAATTTCATATTTGGACCGAATATAGATTTTCTATTCGCATTGCAACCGAATAGAAATATTCGGCCTGATAGACCAAATTTTAAAATACTGATATAGGGTACGGATTATGGAATTAAAATACTACCCGTACTCGTATATGATTTGTACGTTGAATGAAATCATGATTTGATTTTTAATTGATATGTATATTAAATACAAGGATCAAAATGATGGAAACATTTTATTTCAGCTTGATTTTTTTTTCCTGAAATCAAGGAGGTATCAAATATTTTGGTACAAACTAAAATGTTTAGTACTTATTGTGTGCTATCAAATATTATGATATAATTAGATGCATACTAAATTGAGTTAAGACTTTTGACACAATTGTTGGAAGCAAATTATACTTGTCCTCATCATTAACCTACGTATTAATTTTTGCTTTTACTTTTGTCAAAAGTACGTGCCGTTTGACTTGTAGCGACACATCAAAGTTTTTTTTGCTTGCACATGATGAGCTTTGACCAGAGGTGAAAACGATATGAATATCCGATATGTATTCAATTTGTATTCAAAAAAATTAAATGTAGATATTCAATATATAAATATCTATGAATAAATATACTGATGATATGGTTTTATGTTTTAATTATCTGATACATGCCATATATTTTAATACATATTATTTAAAAAAAATATGTTATTCATCATTATAATTAGATAAATATTATGAACTTTAGTATTTTTTAATAATTTTTATATTATTTTAATAAATATCCGATCCGATCCAGATCCGTATTCATATCCATCTGATATCCGCTCCGTATCTATATTCTAAAATTGAAAAAGAAATATGGATATATTTTTACCACTATCCGCTCTGTATCAGCTCCTTTTTCACACCTAGCGTTGAGTGATAAAAAAATCTCTTTTTATTTGGGCTACACAATAGTAGAAATTAAACTTATGATGACGATGTCGATGTACAACCCTCTTGAATGAGGTACATGTAAGAATAGGAAATAAATCTGTTGCGATTCTAAAAAATCGCAGGATTTCTGCGATTTCAATCCCAACCGTTCATATATTTCAAGAATCGTGTACAAAAATAACTTCTTTTAAAATTCGTATATTATAATAAATAAACAGTTGTGATTGGAATCGCAGACCTTGCAATTCTTTAGAATCGTAGCAATTTATATCCGTAAGAATAATACGCATAAACTATAAAGTTAATTCAACAATTATCTTTTATTAATATACTATATACCACTAAAATATTTGTAAAAGGGCATTGTAGACTATGATAGATACATATAGTTTTACTAAGCGATGATATTTGTACTTATTAGTTAGCTATATAGCCTATTTTGATTAACAATAGATTAATCAAGCACTTATATATTACGAGGCTGACGCATTTGCACTTGGAGTAAGTTATCTTTGCTATAACTTTGAAAAAAAATAATTAAAATTTTAAAGCTGTTATGAAATAATAAATATAGACATTTCACCTTCTCCGCCTCATCCACTTTCTATTAGATTTAATTTATGTATTAACTCTCTTGTTAATTGTATGGCTTTTTGTTTTCTTTCTTTAGCCTATAAATAGAGGTTTGCAAGAGATTACGGATGACACTAAGATTGAGATATAATAAAGAAAGAAGATTTAACCTCTCCCCAATTTTATTTTGTCTTGTTTTATAATACGTTATCAGCACGAGTTTGCTCTAGTCAAGTTGCGACGGGATTTTGTCTATAGTAGAAGCACGAGTTCGATATAGTCAAATTGCAACACGATTTTCTCTAGAAGAAGGTACTCTTTATATTACATTTCATTAACCTTGTTGTTAGTAATAATTTTTATTTCTTGGATGAAATTTTGTTATCGTATATTGAATGAGAGTAATATTTTCATTCCCTGAATAGAATGATAAAGTAAGTACGTGATAATGGCCAGAAGTTTTTGTACATACTATAGCTAGAAGTTTTTTTTTTTCTAAGAGAACCTGAAGTTCTTAGCCAAAAAACTTTTATAGTTCTAAAGTTATTCTGTAAGTAATTTAGTTGATTGATTATTATATCTTTCATTAATTTAAATTTTATTAAATTTTTTTTTATTATATTTGTTTTTAGTTTATAAGAATCATTTCTTGAAGTGAATGATAGAATAATAACCTGAAGTTATTATCGAAATTAAGAGTTTATCAAGAACCTGATGTTCGTATTATCCGAATAGAATAATAACCAGAAGTTATTAGAATTATTTAGAACCTGAAGTTCTATTAGAAATTCTCATATAAAATTAATAGAATAACCAGCAGTTATTATAAGCCACTGGATGAATAATAACCTGAAATTATTTCTAATTAAAAACCTGAAGTTTTATTAGAAATTTTCATATAAAATAAATATAATAACCAGAAGTTATTATAGGTAACTGGATCAAAATATAACCCGAAATTATATCAAATTAAATTTTACAATTGCGCAGTCAAGCAATTTAATAACCAGAAGTTATTAAATAAATATTTCATTATAACTTGAAGTTATATAAATATTAACCCGAAGTTATTAATACATTTAAATTTATTTATTTATTTATTCAATTTACATATTATTTATTTATTTTTATCTCCATTTTATTTATAATAACCATAACCTGAAGTTATGATTTTTATAACCTGAAATTATGGCATTAATAACCTGAAGTTATGACATTAATATAACCTGAAGTTATGACATTTATAACCTGTTATGGCTTTAATAACTTGAAGTTACGGTATTAATAATCTGGAATTATTAATACATATATATTTTGCATTATATCTGACAAATCCCACAAAGTTTTAATTTATCTTCCTTCTCATTTATCATAACACGAAGTTATGGTATTAATAACTTGAAGTTGTATTTTGTTATAAATATGTATTAATAGAAATGAGAAGAAAAACATTCCAAAGATGTTTGTTACACATGTGAGATGACAAATTATTGAATGTGTACCTATCGTACGCAACTCAAGAAAAAAAATGTGAAAATTAACTTTACTAAAAATTGCCACGAAAATGAATGCCATATGGATACACATCTTGATGTATCAGATTTTTTCATAATGTGGATGAAGAAATAAACAATTTTACTAAGGGAGAAAATAAAATGTAGAAGTTTATGTTTATGTTTAATTTACATTTCAATTTTTATATTGTATGCAAATAAAATTAATGAATAAAGATATTTTATTTTATTCTTAATTTTTTTTATGTTAAAGGAAAATGACTGATGCAATGGTAAGCAAAGAAGATTCATGTGTAGTAGACAGCGGGATAACAAATACCATATTGAGAAGTAAGAAATATTTTTCACAATTACATCTTGGTGAGGCTAATATTCACACTATATCTGGCACAAGTAATTTAATTGAAGGCTCCGGAAGAGCTTGTATTTTGTTACCTAAAGGAACCAAATTAATAATAGATGATGCATTATATTCAAGTAGATCCAGAAGAAATCTACTAAGTTTTAAAGATTCGAAAGAATGGTTATCATATTGAAACTATGAATGAGAGAAATTGTGAATATCTTCATATCACATCTATTAAAAATGATCAGAAAATTATAATGGAAAAGATGCAAGCATTGTCTTCTGGATTATATGGTACTCATATAAGTACAATAGAATCGAATATGGTAACTAACCAGAAGTTAGTTGATCCAAAATTATTTACATTGTGGCATGAAAGATTGGGTCATCCAGGAAGTATAATGACGAGGAGAATTATTGAAAGTGCAAATGGGCATCCCCTAAAGGACCTGAAGATCCTATTATCAAAAGAATTGACATGCGAAGCATGCTCTCTTAGAAAACTAATTATTATGCCATCTCATAATAAAGTTGGACCTGAAGCTCATTCATTTTTAGAAAGAATTCAAGGAGATATATGCGAGCCTATTACACCACCATGTGGACCATTTAGATATTTTATGGTATTAATTGATGCATCAACACGTTGGTCACATGTGTGTCTGTTAGCAACGAGAAATGTTGCATTTGCTAGACTATTAGCACAAATTATCCAATTGAGAGCCAATTTTCCGGATTATCAAATTAAAAGAATCCGACTTGATAATGCAGGTGAGTTTACTTCTCAAACTTTTAATGATTATTGCATGTCTATTGGAATTACGGTAGAACACCCAGTGGCTCATGTTCATACACAAAACGGTCTAGCAGAATCGTTAATTAAAATGTTACAATTAATTGCTAGACCCTTACTGATGAAATCTAGTTTACCGTCTTCTGCATGGGGACATGCCATATTACATGTTGCTGCACTAATTAGATTAAGGCCAACTGCAGATCTTAAGTATTCTCCATTACAATTGGTCTCCGGAAGAGAACCAAATTTGTCCCATCCAAAGGTATTTGATTGTGTAGTATATATTCCAATTTCTCCTCCACAATGCACAAAAATGGAATCTCAAAGAAGGTTGGGAATTTATATTGGTTTTAACTCTCCTTCTATTATTAAATATTTAGAACCATTAACAGGAGATGTTTTTACAGCAAGATTTGTTGATTGTCATTTTAATGAATCAATGTTTCCAAACTTAGGAGAAGAAAAACACATTGACCCCCGAAGTGGTCAATGTGAACTCGAAGTTCAAAAGATTATAAATTTGCAAAGAATTGCAAATGAATTGCCTGATGCATTTACAGATACAAATAGAGTTACTAAATCACATATTCCAGCTATAAACGCACCTGCTCGAATTTACATTACAAAAATATCTAATGAATCTAATGTACGTAGAAAACGTGGAAGACCACTCGGTTCCAAGGATGTAAATCCACGTAAAAGGAAAGAGTAGAATAATTCAGTTGGTGTAACTCCAGAAGAGATTACCGATAAGATCCTAGAAGAGATTAATAAAACCCCAGAAGAGGCTGATGAAGTTCCAGGAGAAACTCATGTACCTAGTGATTACGAGATCTCAATAAACTATGTACAAAATGGTATAATATGGAACCGAAATGAAACATGTGTTGATGATATTTTTGCATATGCTATAGCAATTGATGTGCTAAATGAGGAAGATTATGTGCCAAAAACTCCTGAAGAGTGTATGCACAGAAATGATTGGCCAAAATGGAAAGATGCCGTGAAGGCTGAATTAGATTCGCTTAAAAAGCGCAATGTTTTTGGACTTGTAATCTTAACCCCCAAAGATGTTAACCCTGTAGGTTACAAGTGGGTATTTGCAATAAAAAAGAATGAGAAAAATGAAATTGTGAGATATAAAGCAAGGCTTGTGGCACAAGGTTTTACACAAATACCTAGAGTTGATTATGAAGAAACATATTCACCTGTAGTGGATGCAATAACTCTTAGATTTTTAATCAGTCTCACAATCACTGAAAACCTTCAAATGCGCCTCATGGATGTAGTCACAGCTTATTTGTATGGATCACTTGATAATGATATATATATGAAAGTCCCTGAAGGATTAAAAATGCCTGAAGCATTGAAATCAAAACCTCGAGAAATGTATTCTATAAAGTTAAAAAGATCTTTATATGGACTAAAACAGTCGGGTCGAATGTGGTATAATCGACTCAATGAATATCTTGTAAAAGAAGGATACAAATCTGATGTAATTAGTCCATGTGTTTTTATTAAAAGATCAACTTCAGATTTTACAATTATTGCAGTATATGTTGATGATTTAAATATCATTGGGTCTCCTGAAGAGATCGAAAAGACTGCAAAATTATTAAAGAAAGAATTTGAAATAAAAGATCTTGGTATAACAAAATTATGTCTCGGCCTGCAGATCGAGCATTTGTATAATGAGATTTTTGTCCATCAATCAAACTATATCCAGAAGATATTAAAACGTTTTAATATAGACAAATCTCATCCTCTAAGTACACCAATGGTTGTCCGATCACTTGATATAAACAAGGATCTTTACCGTCCCCGAGAAAAGAATGAAAAAGTTCTTGGTCTAGAAGTACCATACTTAAGTGCAATTGGGGCTTTGATGTATCTTGCTAATAATACGAGACCTGATATTGCTTTTTCTATAAATTTACTAGCAAGATATAGTTTTGATCCAACACGCCGACATTGGAACGGTATTAAACATGTATTTCGTTACCTTTGCGGAACACGTGATATGGGACTATTTTATCAAAAAGATACAAAGTCCAAATTAGTTGGGTATGCAGATGCAAGATATTTATCAAGATCCGCATAAAGCTCGATCACAATCCGGATATGTGTTTACATATGGCGGTACTGCAATTTCATGGTGATCAACAAAACAGACACTGACGGCAACATCATCAAATCATGCCAAATTAATAGCTCTATACGATGCTGGTCGAGAATGTGTCTGGTTAAGATCAATGATCCAACACATCCAGGAGGAATGCGGGCTCGAGTCAATCAAAGGAAGCCCGACAGTACTATATATGAAGATAATGCGGCATGTATTGCTCAAATCAAAGAAGGATATATTAAAGGTGACAAAACCAAGCACATCTCGCCAAAATTCTTCTCAACTCATGATCTACAAAAGGATGGCTTGATAGATGTTTGCCAAATCAGATCAAGCGACAATTTGGCAGACCTATTTACAAAGTCATTGCCAAGAAAAGTTTTTGAGGAACTTTCACAGAAGATCGGCATCCGTCGCCTAAAAGATATACATTAAAATGAGGGGGAGTATTATACACGCTGCACTCTTTTTTCCTTCACTAAGTTTTGTCCCAGTGGATTTTCTTAGTAAGGTTTTTAATGAGGCAGCATAACTGATCTGGAAGTATCAGTTAATTTAAATTTGTCCTGAAGTACCAAATTAATATTTGTCCTGCAGTACAATATTAATAATGTATAATATAAGGTAAAATGTCTAAGGGGGAGTGTTATGAAATAATAAATATAGACATTTCACCTTTTCCACATCATCCACTTTCTATTAGATTTAATTTATGTATTAACTCTCTCTTGTTAATTATATGACTTTTTGTTTTCTTTCTTTAGCCTATAAATAGAGGTTTGTAAGAGATTAAGGATAATACTAAGATTGAGATATAATAAAGAAAGAAGATTTAACCTCTCCCCAATTTTATTTTGTCTTGTTTTATAATAAAAGCCTCCATTCTTTGCCTTACCTCACCAAATAACAAACTATAACTGAGGTGATGGTATAAGTATATAACCTAAGTTTATGGGGTATTCTTGCAAAAGTTCTTTCAGCACAGCTCAGAAACATCGTACAGCCATCAAAACCTTTCTAGAAATTTCATCGCACTGACGTCACTTTCGTAACGGAAAACCCATCTAAGGCAATTACAACCTGGTCCAGGTTTTCTTGAGAGCCGAGAAAAGAATATTATCCCCAACTTGCGGGCTCCACATGAGGTACAAATATTCACTGAAATTTGGGCCCCATTGTTAATTATGGACTTTCGCGTATGTTTTACTGTATCATATATGTCGCAATGAATCTCTCTGCAATCCAAAACCTGAGCATCAGGCCCCAGTAGTCAGAGGAAGAGTGAGCATTAAATGCAGCGTGTGCTACCCACCTTCGAAGTCTCTCACCGTAGACTCGCCTTCTCTCGTCATCGATTGCTGTCCCGTCTCTCTCTCTCTCTCTACCAAATCCATATCCGACTACCTTCCCCGCTTTTCTGGATGAATTATTGCTTCTAGGGTTTTGCCTCATGTATAAAGCCGCCAGTTTTGGCCTCTTACGCTCTACTCCGCTCAGATCCTCTTCCTCTTCTCTGTTCAAGCCGTTAACCCCGTCTCGTATCTCCGCGTCTCTTGTCGGGTCTAGATCAGTAGGATTTGTAAGGCCTCTCGGTGTGTTATCGGGTTCTCTGAGGTACAGTTGCGGATCGGATCAGAGGTCGTCTTTGGTGAGTGCGAGAACTTTGATCGGAGACAAGCCAATTGTACTTGACCGTTTTGAGAGAAAGATCGCTACTATGGGTAATTTGTTTTTATCATCGGTTTTTGTTTTCGTTTCTATATGTTAGGAATAGGACTTGAGGTATGGTCAAACTAGCATGAATTAGACTGAGTCGTGTCAATTGCGAAATACTCGGGTTACTGCGCACGGATAAGATATACGTGTGAGAAGAACTGTTTTTTTAGGTTTGCGCTGTGTTTGGATAAAGGTAGTTGAAGGAGCCAAAATAGAGAGCAAGAAAAGTTGGAGTTTATCTTGTTTTTGTTGCAACTTTGTGGATTAAGTCGAGGAAGGTTACTTATTAACGTCCAGCAACCTTCATAAGTTCATATTTTGCTACCCTCCATATTGATGTGTAATGAAAGGAAAGAAAACAGTTTTAGCAAACAATCACACGAGAACGGGAAACACCAAAACCGAATTATGGGATTAAGAGTTATAACCAAGCCTTATAACCAAACATGTTGTTTAGGATTAAGAGTTATATATTCTAGTTTTCAGCTTGGATACTCCAAACTAAGATAAAACTGCACTAAAATTGCTGGATTACTAATGAGTCATTCAAGTATAATCTTCAATCATTGATAAAATTATTTTTTCATTTTCTATTTTTCTGGTTTGTGTCACAATATTATATGTTATTTGTTTATTTGTTTATGAACAGCTGCGGAGAATCCCTTCAAGGGCATTTTGACAAGCCTTCCCAAGCCAGGAGGTGGTGAATTTGGGAAATACTTCAGTTTTTCAGCACTCAATGATCCTAGAATAGGTAATGGTTTGTGATACTAATTTTAATACTTTAGTTTTTTTTTTTTCCTTTTTATGATTGTGCCGGGAATCAGGGAATAAGGTCTAGGTCTGAATTTCTTTGTCATGGAATGTTGACCAATGCAGATCCAAATTATGATCCTTCTGTTTTGATGGGACTTGGGTTTGATTTGTAAATATCCAAGCTTATTTTATTATA